>FR997731.1:2400000-3777500 GCA_905475445.1 Ochropleura plecta | reverse complement strand
TTGTAGTAAAAAGTAAGGTGTTAAAAGCAAACTACTACAAAGAGATTTTCAGAACCCACAGTACCTATCAAAAGCCTTGCTAAAATCGAAGAACAAAAGAATTTCTACATTTTCAATGGAGTGTGATAAGTCAATAGGCAGGTATGGTTATAAAAAGAATATACTTACAGAAGAATACAACAACATGGTCGTTTTCCTCTAAGATCTTCTCCAGCATCCTGGAGTTGACCTCTTCGATTTTGCCGGGAATTTCCAAGGTATCTTCATCAGTCAACCAGGCTAGGACTTCGTCTTCATCCTCAATGTCTCCTAAAATTGAAAAGATGCCCAGTTTGTAAAATCAAGCTTTTGTAATCAATCAACTCAACCTAAGTCCACTTCTCAATATATATATTACTAGCTTTTGCCCGCGGCTTCGCTCGCGTTAAATTCGGTAGCGCCTTATTGATTTGTAATAACAACGCTAAGTTTTCACGTTTCGTCCCTCTTTCTCCCTCATATCCCACTCTTTTTTTTAAAAAACATAGCCTATGTCCGTCTCCTGGTTCCCAACTATCTCTGTACCAAAATTCATCAAAATCGGTTTAGCCATTAAAGCGTGAAGAGGTAACAAACAAACAAACTCACTTTCGCTTTTATAATATTAGTAAGGATTGATGCTATGCTGAAGACACAACAGGTTCTGTAATGAATTATTATAGCACCTGTTAGGATGCCGTTGGAGCGATAAAAGACGTACGAATCAATGGTGTCGATAAGAATGTTTTGTAGTTATAAGTTCTGGATTTATTGCTCGATGTGAAAAATGTCCATTACCGATACTTCAGCAAAATGTAACTCGTACTATATAAATAAACTACTTTTATTCACATTTTGACAAATTCTTGAGTTTCTATTTTGCAGTAAGCAGGAAATAGCAACTTTTGGACTTACCCTTGTAAACAAGTGGGTCCTTGTTCCTAAAGAACACAAGTGTGGGGAAGGTCTTGATGCCGTACTTCTTGGCAAGCGAGATGTCTTCGGTTGTGACGAAAATAATGCCGGTCTCGTCGAGCTCATCGTCGATGTTCTCGAGCTCGTCTAGGATGTTGTCACATTCTTCACCTTCTTCGCAGTTGCCGCCTGAAAAAAGTTGTGGTATTTTGTTATTACAATATTCTTAATGACAATTATTCATTTTTGGTGGTTGTGACCAACCAGCATATATTGGTATATATGGTTGCGGGATTTATATTGCTACTGCTTTTTTGCAGCACTAACAACAAATTAACGACAAAGAATAGGTGGTAACGTCAGCATATAATAATTGCTAATACTCAGAGTGAATATTTTTTACGATTGAATAAGTAATTTACTTTAATTAATTTCAAATTAATTTACTACATAAGTAATTTATAAAATATAAATAAAAAGTCCTTCAAGAACAAATAAATCCAAATTTCATAAAGTCACAATATCCAAGAGTCCGGGTAATAATCTAAAGAATAAAGTTATAATAATACTCACTAAAATAGACCACCACATATTCATGCTCCTCAATAAGATCAGTCAAGATCTCGTCAGTGACCTCTTCAATAGTCGCGCTGTTCTTCTGCTCAATCAGCCACTCCAGTACTTCATCCTCATTCATCAGATCTCCTTCATATATCGCCGGGATGTTCTCTTCGAAGTACACGAGTGTTGGTAGATGGTCGATACCGTACTCTTTAGCTTCGTTCTCGTTGTCCATGCGCACGATGACTATGCCTTCCTTTTCAAGTTCGTCATCAATGTTTTCTAGTTCGTTCAGGATTCTGATGTCTTGTTTGTCTTCTTTGTCATCTGGAATAGAGGTTTTCAGGTTTAAGTTAGTGACTTCTTAAGAGGGGTGATGAATCTATTCCTAAAACATGCTAAAGTAAATATTTGCAACTTTGGTTTAGTTACTTTTAAATAGTTTAATTGTATCCTAACGTAGAACAAACATTTTGACTATCAGATTTCACGCATACAAAAGTACAACATAAAGTCACGAAGAAACATTATTTGTTTTAAAAAATAATGTTTTTGACTGCGCCCACACTCCTAAGTTGCTTTATAGTTTTGCGTCAGAAATACGTGTGCAATATACATAAACAGCTTAAATAATGATTATTTCTGTCTAAAACATTAATTCGATTCAACTCTAATTTATACTTACAGAAGATAACGGCCAAGTACGGGGTGCTAACGATAAGTTTGTCCATCATTTCGTCGGTGACTTCAGGGATCTCGCTGTGACGTTTCTGGTGAAGTAACCAGCCCAAGAGTTCTTCTTCTTTCATCAAGTCACCTTCATACACGTGTGGAATTCCCCTCTCGAAGAACACCATCGTAGGAATACTTTCAATTCCGTACTCCTTAGCTTCCTTGTCATCGTCAATCTTGACGAAAGCAATGTCGTTCTGGTCACACTCATCGTCAATGTTCTCCAACTCAGCCAATATTTTCTGACTCTTCTTCTGGTCCTTGTCGTCTGTAATAAATTCGAAGAACTGTATTTCATTTATATGTCAGTTCTTGATAGTGTTCTGTACTGAATTATGAAATACCCTATTTTTAGACATGTGGCAATTTAAAAAACTGGCATTGTTTCAAGCGACACAGCCAATGTTAAGGCCGTGCGTATAAAAGTTAAAAAAGTACTTACAGAACAGGACGGCAACATATTGCATTTTGTCGATGATCAGGTCAAGCATCTCGTCGGTGATGTCCTCAATTTCGTCGCTCTCAGTCTGATGTCTGAGCCAGTCTAAAACCTTCTCCTCTTCTTCTAAGTTGCCTTCATAGTAAGTTGGTATGCCCTTCTCAAAGTAAAGCAGCGTGGGTACTTTCTCAATACCATATTCTTGAGCCTCCTCATCGTTATCAATCTTCACAAACGCAATACCAAGCGTGTCACACTCATCATCAATATTCTCCAGTTCGTTAAGTACCTTCTGTGATTTACGGTCGTTATTATCATCTGTAAGAGAACATTAAAACATGGCCTTCAGTCACAAATCTCAAGAGCACTTTATAGTCGGATTTTTGCCAAGAAATATACTTACAAAACAACACGGCGACAGTCTTGCCGTCTTTGATGAGACGGTCTAACATTTCATCGGTAACATCTTCGATTTCGTCCTTCTCCAGTTGTTCAACGAGCCATTCTAGGATTTCTTCTTCATTCTCAAGGTCACCTAGGTAAAAGGAATAAAACCTCAGTATCGAATTAAAAAAACAAATCCTTTTAAGATTTAATACTAATCTTTACTTACCGTCGTAAACGTTAGGAATCTGTTTCTCGAAGTAGACGATGGATGGTACGTCATCAATACCGAATTCCTTCGCTGCCTTTGCGTCATCGATCTTGACGAACTGAATGCCGTGGCGGTCACAGTCATCGTCTATCTTCTCGAGTTCCGCTAAGACTGTCATTGATTCATCGTCGCCGTGGTCGTCTGAAAACAAAATTATGAATATTAGTATTAGTAAGATGATTCTTTAGAACAGTTTCCGTACGATAGTCTGTTAGTGAAATTCATGTACTTACAGAAGAGTACGACAAGGTTGTCTACATTCCCGATTAAGGTGTTCAAAGTCTTTGCTGTAACATCTTCAATGATATCCTCTTCGTCACCGGTAGACTTGTTAGCGATCAACCACTCCAACACATCCTCTTCTCTGCTCAACTCACCTGAAATAAACATGGAAACACGATCAACGATATCTCCAAATGTTTCTTGCTATGTAAAAGTAGACTGAAAATAAATAAACTGAGAAATTGTAATAAAAAGTATTTCTGAATTTGAATGTTTCCCAAAATACAGGGAACAGGCTTGCTAAAATTGAAGTCTGGGCTATTACCTGTAATTTACAAGCACTTCTTTACCGTTTACGATCTAACATTAGCCCAAATCTCTAAAATTGTTCCAATTATAGACAAAAGAAAGTGCTGAGACTTGACGTAAACCAGTAACCATCGTCATTAACATCACCCGTTTCCGTGATGCGAACGTCAGCAAACGTAAAATATGAGTCACAAACCTTCATAAATAATAGGTATCTGATGCCTGTAGTACACCAGTCTTGGCAAGTCTCCAAGATTGTACTCCTCGGCTAGTTCCTCGTCGTGGATCTTCACGAAACCGATCCCGAGTTGGTCAGCCTCGTCGTCAATGTTCTCCAGCTCTTGCAGAGCCTTAGCACATTTCTTACATTCCGGCTTGTCTGCAACACGTAACATTCTGTTTTATTTTATGACTCGCCCGAATCTTTCCGTGCCTTCATGCCTCGGACGTGAAGCGGTGCAGTTAAGTGCCTAATTATTGCCTATAAGTTCGGCTGTGTTAAAATTTAGTGTGCAATTAAAGCTTGTGTCGTGCAAAAACTTATTGGGTTTATGTGTGGTGCCGCTTTGCCAAAAAATCTTTTTTCTCTATTAAATTATTATTTAAGCAGGGCTATCTCGAGTGTGCACATCTAATGGGTTTCTCAGAAATCGCCGTGTAGAAAACACATTTTAATAAAATCAATGTCCTCAAGGGGTTCTGTACAAGATCAGATAGCAGTGTTAAAAGTGTATTTGTTAAGCATACTGTAGATGATGTTAACATTTGCTTCATTTCAAATGTTTATAAATAAGAAGGCATTGTAAACAACGATATTTGACGGCCTGCCGTGAATACGGCACTCTTCATCACATATTTAGGTCAAGGTCATCGTAAGATCTTGTTTTTGGACAGATTTTCTAACTTATTCCGTTATAATTTGGAAGTATTATTATACGATGCGTGCTGATTTGTTTTTAATAGTTTATAGTGTCGTTGAGGGGGGAGAATGTTCGTCTGATGCTGTAGTCGTGACATGTCGGTCCGTCAATCCGAGCTTGCTGGCGAGACGCAAATAGCACAGCAAAAATAGCTCGCCTCACGGCCCGATAATGCAAACGCGTTTTTGATTCTAGCTTTCCCTTAGACCAGATATACGAACAACGTCAATAAAGACACAATAAGATTCCTGATAGGCGGTACAGTATTACGCCGAATTTAGTAGTTGAAGCGTGTAAGTGTATCTGTAGTTATAAAATTAAACGATGAAAGAAGACTCTTTAGAGCTCATTCACATGAGGACGATTCGTTTTATTTGATGGTGGCAATACTTTTTAAATCCCATCTTGAATCTAGAAAATTTACGGACAATTTTACACATTTTTTTGACGTATCGTCAATTACGGAACCCATGTGAATGAGCCCTTAGATTATGACGTTTGAATATAATTTGCTATGTGAGTCATCTCAATATGTTGTATCTGAGCCAAAATTTTAATTAGCCGTATTCATCATCGATTGTTGATTTACACAACGGTGCCTTTATGCCACCAATTAACAATAATAATATAAATATCGTTACCGGTTCTACTATAAGCAAGAAGCACATAATAATGACATAGAATACACAAATACTAGTCAACTAAGCGAGAAGAGTGCAGCTAAGCTGACATTAGAAGGAGGCATGCCGCCAGCTGAATCTTACTTACTGTTTGACGGGCCGCAACTTTTGTGATCAGGACCTACGTCAAAAACACAATCAAAACACACTGCACAATATACAGACGCATATTCTAACCTCCACTAACAAATATATGATGTACACGACTGAGAGGAAAATTAACTACTCGACAGGACTACGTCGATAGAAATTTACAGTACCACTTTGATTATACGATGGTTAGTTGAAAAATAATGGCTCGAATTTATCACAATTGCTAATTTACGATGACAAAAACACAGAAAATAACACTCCAATACTTACAGAAGAGAACGGCTACATAGTCTGTGTCTTCGATGATCTTGCCTAAGATCTTTTGGTTGACTTCTTCTATCCGGTCAGGAAGGTCCATTGCTTCTAAACTCGTCAAGAAATCCAGGACGCTCTCTTCGTCCATGAGATCTCCTGGAATTTTACAACGTGGAGCGGATCTAATTAGTACAATAGAATATTATAACACACAAGTGGAACCAAAGCTTGTTTGCGTCCAATGCCATGATGAGCCCATTCCAATACATATAATAAGTCCAAGTTGCCTTATGCAGGACAAAAACCTTCTGTATTTCACTTGAAATAGTTGTTGTAAAAATAAAACTGAGCATACAAACATTTGACAAATTGCTCTGAAAATCATGGGTAGATGAAATTGAGGACGTTGTTGAATTTAGAGAGATTAAATCACGCCTTTTATAAATAGCTGTAATCCGGTATAAGAGCCCAGTTATAAATTTAACAATCAAGGGAAGTTGTGTTGAATCACAGTTTATAATTAGTTGTACAATAAAACGTCAGCTAATGTTCGCAGAGAGCTTGAAGAGCTCATTTAATGTAATAATAATGATTCTCTCTTATTTTATGTTATTTTTTGGTTGACAAGAACATGCTATTGTAGACTATCTACATGTGATGTGATGTCCTGGGAATTGAATAACAAAGAATAATGATTTGATCCCAAGACTGATTCACAGTTAAATTTAGATATGTTTACTGAAATGTGGTTTGCATTTTGGGTCACCAATAACAGCTATAAAATATCATCTCGTATATACAGTAGAACGGAATAATTATAATGAAAACGAATGGGCTAATTCTCCGGATTCAACTTTTATTTTAAGCTATTGGTCTCGTCATTTATTCGGACCACCCAGTAAAACGATTTCAGCTCCGATTTCATGAAGCATTTAAACGCTTTAATATTGTCTGTATATCAATTTTAATAACTATTATAATAGCTCAGCAACCTTTCATCAGATCTAGATTTTCATTGATGCTGGCTAGTACTATCTTATTTTTCTATGGACGGCCGATGGCGTTATAATTTTATCATTCATTTACCTATTTGAATAGTGTTAAAACCTCCACCCGCTCCCTGTGGTGCTTGTCGTCAAGCTGACAGCAGAGGTCACATTTAAAACGATACACAAGAAACAGTTGACGGTCTGACCTTCGTAAATGATCGGTTCCTTCTCACGAAAGTACGTGAGGGCGGGGAATTTCGTGATGCCATACTGCTTGGCCAGCCGCTTGTCGTTGATCTTGACGAAGTCCACTCCGAATGTGTCCGTGTCATCATCTATCTTTTCCAGTTCTTCTAGTACCTTGTCACACGTTACACAGCTTCTTGCATCTGTTTAAGAAAATGATTTATGAAGAGTACCGAAATATTCGTTCCCGTAGGAGATTTATTCTAGATGGATGAGGAGTTTGCGTTTTTAGCTGCAGATTTAATTCGTAGAAAAACATTTTATGAATTTCTTAATCTTTAGTGGTTTCCTCTTATTAATTAAGTGGTTGAATGACGTACACAGACATATCCAATGTTCTACCGATGCCAAGGTTTTCATGAAAAACGGAAATACTATGGTGAGTTCTCAAGAGTGTGCTGAATCTACATTCTTCTTCTGGCACAAGGGGCAAAATTCAGATTGCCTAACACAAATCTTGAAGTTTTAGGTAAACTGTATTTAATTTAGTTTAAATTTATTTAAGTGTTGTCGGGCATGGAATTTACTGTATCTACAATATTTAGACAACGAACAATATTTCGAAACCCTCTCTATAACTGAGACTTACTGAAAAAAATACATTCAACAAACACACAATGCCGCACGTAGTATGCATCTTTGGCATATCTTTGACGCAAAAATACAAAATCTTGTATATCTGCCATCATGACGATTTGATTATAAAATAAAAATACGCTATTGCCACAGAACCTACAAATAACTATATGTTATTGAATAAAATTCCAGTTACTATACAGTTTTATGTCTCAATCGCGGTAACAGAATACCCCAAATAACACGTGGCAGATAAAATTTATAGCATAAGCAAAATATTTTACAAAAATAACGCATATTATTCTTAGACTGAGAATAATAAAGTGATGACTGATGTTACTAATCGTGTCTTAAATTTGGCTCCCGAAATCAGTTATGTCAGGCTTGGTGATTTAGCTTCTGCGGCCGATAGATGACTGACATGCCCCGAACTAGACGAATGGATAAGAAACAGCTGTCCGTAGGTACATTTACGATTGTTCCTAAAATATCAGAAGCTTACAAGTTACACGTTCAGTTAAAATTAGATTTCATATCTTCGATAATTTACAATAATATTCAGTGTTCAAATTGAATCATTTATTTTAATGTAAAATGCAAAACTGAGCTAAGCTTCTTCTACAATATTGTCAAAAAATCTAGAATTTCGAAATTAATTCCTTATTCACGTCATGATTATTCCCCAATGTTATTGAAGCCTATTTGGACTACATTCAAGTTCTGTTTGACAGGTATCTATTGTTTCTTTACTTTACAGCCGTTTGCGGCCGTTGTTGATTTTTACACCTGTGACGTATTACACAGCATTAACCTTAGCATAAGAAAATAAACTCATAAATATAGCGTTTGAAGAAGCCGCGACAGCTTCTAGTTTATATTTACGATGTACTAGTGTAGGCTCGAGCCCACATAATGTTCAATCCGTGGCTGATGTTGCTTTTAATTTAATAGCTTTTTGCCAGTTTTATGTTACCTAAAGATCTTGAACACATTTTACTAGTACAACAACATTCATAGGAGCAAATTCTTCATCAACTACTGATACATTATTTAACCATACGCATGGTTGTAGACGTTAGAACAACGTAAAAGAGTGTTTGATTTATTTTGAGCATGCGGTTCATAGAAATGTAATTGAGCATCTGGTTAGTATAATAACGCACTGCCAAGATGTGTTTGTCAAAGTTAATGTTCTAAGCTTTGCGCTTTGGCTCTTCCGTCTGTAGTGTAAGTTTAATTTTTTTTTATTTTAATTATTTAAATTAATTTAATTTAAAGTTTGTTCTGGATGTACTTCAATTGCAATTACTGCTTCATGTGGCAGGTCCAGTTAAAAATCAGTGTCGGGCACTAGACCATCGCCAGTTTTGTCTTTTTATTTGTTCCTTTTTGTGTTATCACCTTGTGGTACCAGTCAAATAAACATGTTTTCTTTCTTTATTTTCATTATTCTTATCGAAAGGTTCGTCTTAATCAAATGCTATTGCGAACTTTCCCATGGAGCCTCGGCTTACATTCTCCCTTTACCTCGTTCACGGACGCTGGTTGCGAATAGATAAAACGCATCTGACTTTTCTGAAGAACCTCACCTATAATGTCAGTCTATGTCCTTCTAGTCTTCATCATATTCCGTCAATCATTTTAAATTTCAGCTTCCATATATTTAATATTAAATATCTATATTTACCTAGCGCATTCTATTAAGCTTACCATACTTCCATCAGCTTTCAAATGACGCGTTGCTTTCGTTTGCGTTAGGTCTTTTAATTTCAAGGGGCGAGGTCATTGCCATGTATTAGGCACTGTTCCAATATCGGACAATCTTAAGAAGTATTTTTATGCAGAATGAAAACAACTACTAATAGCTAGCAACCCTGCAGAAGCTATGGAAGTCAAATTTTAAAACATAAATATATTAAGTGTTTATTAACTTTTGGACATTTCAAATCGGCTCGATACATTGTTATTCTATTAAAAATATGCGAAGTCTCAGTGACACATCATCTGATTATAAAATTTCAATAAACACATCAACAAGATAGCACAATACATTGCTGACTTAGTCGCACTGTCGGCCTATAGTTAGTGCACTAAAAACAATAAAATATGGGCGCGGAAAATTACTAGTTGGTGGGACGACGTCAACGCAGAGTTCTTGGCTAGATACAACGAATACCTACATAATTATCTCTAAATGACATCGCGTCGACATCGAGACAACCGGTGAATGGACTACAGAAGAACTTACTAGTAAGGTAGTTATAGTCAATTATCACAAAGGTACTGTAATAAGTAATACTGTAACTGAAAGAAAATTAAATGCTACAATATGTTATAAACACAGCTGTTCATCCGTGACCTAACACAACATTATGAATAATAAAGTATTGAGTCATTATAGGTGAATATACAATAATACTAGTGTACCTAATAATAAATCGGCCGAAGCTCTGTTGCAACGTCGCATGAGTATGCAGGACAAGCAAAACAATTACAACGCCTTCACACGTGATGAAGAACACGGAGTATATTTAGTTGGTAACAAAATTTTGAAACTTTAGAATTACTTGTGATTATTTTCTAGAACTTTCGAATAACACTAAGAAAATGCTCTAGCAAATCAAAAGCCTCGCTGAAATCTACACATGTGATTTTGTTTTGGAATTAGCCCAAAAGTAGTCAGATACAGTCTAGGAAATTTGTTTTAGACGAATGTGCTTTGATTGTAGTTGCTGTATGGATTTCATTCACGAGTTCAAAATTAACTTCATGATCTGGTAAAAACAAACATCCGAACCAGTGCAACTGGGTCAAGTGAATGATTTTGATATGGGATAAATATATTTTTCTTCGTATTGTTTACATTACAGTCATCATGGTCCTACCCTTATTTTAACTGAATTTTCTTTCATACATGTTTTATGAGTTGTTATTCGATAAGTGATGCAGCATGAGAGATAGTCATGGCCTTTTGGTAACTGGCACTTACTTTATAACCTATCATCCATCATGCCTTTGCCCTTATATAAATTCAGTTATAAATTCAGCGCGGCATTATAACGCTTAACGTTATAACGCTTGGTGGCACTCGGCTAAACATCGTTTCGAAATTTAAATATCTAGGTCATGTAATAAAAGACAATCTTAAAGATGATGACGATATGGAAAGACAAAAGAGGTCCATAGCCGCAAAAAGTAATATGTTGGCACGTCGTTTCGCTCGGTGCAGTAACGCCGTGAAGATCACCCTGTTCGTGGCTTACTGTCAGGCGTTCTACACCTGCTACCTATGGAAGAACTACACACAGCGGACGTACCACGCGCTACGCGTGCAGTACAACAATGCCTTCAGAGCTATGCTCAACCTGCCGTGGAGGTGTAGTGCGTCTGGCATGTTCGCTGTGAACAGGGTGGACGATTTTTATGCAATAATGAGGAAGCGGGCCGCCTCCTTCATGTCCCGAATAAGAACTACTAAAAACGTAATTGTCAGGGCTGTGTATGACTGCTGCAAATTTGATATTTGTGATTTGTAATTGTCTAATTAATGTATTTAAAATTGAATAATAATAATAATGTCTGAATCTTATCTATTTTCTCTTGTTTTTTTTTTTGTATTATGTAATTTGTATTTTTTTTATGTGTAATGTATAATTGTAATTATGGGTGTACTACCTGAAATAAATGAATTTTATTTTTTTATTTTTTTTTTATTTATTATTCTTTCAAATTACTTAAGAAAACTTTATGTTGCACATTTACTATCTATCGCTTATTTTGTCTTCCCATCCCTCCACGTAAGTAATTTTTTAAACTCAAAAATTCCTATTTTAAAATAAAAAATCATTTTAACAACTATCGGTTTCCTATTAAGTTTTTTTTTGTTTTCGGTTCCTGCAGCAAATTGTAGGGTAACACAACTTTAGATTTGTACAGTTTTGAAGTTGCAGGCTTATCATTTATTTCTCAAATTCTACGCTAAATTATTGTACGCAACAGACGTACTATTTTATTATTAATTTTGTACTATTTACCACAATCTTTTCTTCAATTCATACACTATTTGTCACTGCATTTTTTTTAATTCACTGCATTTTATAGTAATTAACCACTTTCAAGATTCCTATGTCCACTTTTAAGATTCCTACAGAAATAATGCAATAGGTAAGCGAAGCACAGATTTAGACTTTTGGTGATTTTTTTTATTGTAAGATTTATCAATTCACAATTAAATTTACCGAATGGTAAACTTCAGTACAGTAATGCGTATGCGCATTTTCCACGTGTTTCTGAAATGAATTTCTCAACTTTTATTGCGGTGTAAATTTGCAATTTCATTTGCAAGTTTTACAATGAGCTCGCACAGTTATGTGTTAGTGTTACTTAACAGTTTGCATAATTATTGTCACCAGCACCGCCACAAAGTTATAGCAACATGCATGTACCCTAACAAGATTCTCGTTAAATTCAGATTGTACTCTCGTCACAACTCACAACAATTTGCTAACGCCAATCATTTGCCATCGACACTTGTGTAACTTTCATTGTCGCCTAGTTTTACTACAACGAAAATTAAACCTTTTCTTCGGATTCTATTAAGTTTTATTCATGGGTCTAGGTTAGACAGCTAAGTGTATGATTGTTTCTTTACTTGTGTCCAACCCTAATCTTTGCGTCATCTAAAACAGCGGAGAAGTAAAGAATCGCTTCATCATTTTTGACCCAGATGTTTACAATGTAATTTGTTACAATTTGCAATTCAAATAGTTTATTTAACAGAATTTTCAATTTCCTCAATAAATTCTAGTTCCATGAAGTTAATTTCTATCATAAACAAACTTGTTTTAGGAATTGATAAGTTATTTGAACTAAAACAATTCTTTTGAGCTAATACTTTTTAAAGAAGAGTAAACAGAGCTTCAATTACAACACCATTATAAACCTAATGAAAAAGAATGGATTTCTCAGGAGCCTTCTATCAAGAAACCAGTTTGTAATTCTTGTAGTTTTTGCATTATCCTTGCTCTTATCTTTACCTATGGTAAGACGTACAAACAAATTGGATTTTCGCTGTGTGTCACACCGAGTAATTCTTTTAAAGTTTAGCAATGCGAACGTTTACGCCTTCTAGTTTCATAGATGCCTGTAGCAAAACGAGTCTAACTTAAATATAGCTTTTATAAGTTTTTATTTCAGAACATATATCAGAATGACGCGAACACCGACCCCGTTCGTATGCTTTCAGTTATTTCTGTGTTTTCTGATTCACATTCACATGGTGAGGAGAAACAAATGAGTAAGAAATTTTCAATGACGTGACAACGTTAATTGGCAGTATGTCTGTTTCGTTCAGGGTAAGATTTCTGTACGAAGCGTGTACGGTTGCATAAGGCTACATGGCAATGACAATACTGTAGTGTGTCTAGTTTGTAATGAAAAATAGAATAGCAAATTATATAAAAAAATCTAATAAAAATAGATTTAAAGAAAGCTATGGTTTTTGTATCAACTAGTTGTTATAAAGCAAACAATATAGCTATTTGTTTTTTTTTATCTACTGATTGATTTTTATGACGTCATAAGACAATGACAGTGCCCCCGAATGCCCCCGATAGGATATTAATAAGCTCATCATGCTGATGCCCTTTGGGGCCAAAAAAACAAAAATCCTTATATACTAATGTTTTTTTTTACTTTGTTATTGGTACCCAACCTGAAACTATTTAAATTGAAAATTTGAATTTTCTTAACAATTGACCTCTGTATTTCTCAATTAGGGATACTTACAGAGATTTCTAAAATCATCTATCATAATGTACTGCTTGGAGTGATATAAGTACGAAAACAGTAAATTCAAACAAAGAACACAAAATTAAGGACAAACAAGTCAATTTGACGTATTTGAAGGACATACACGCCAAAAGCCTTTCAATAAGAAAGAAGGTAGCTGGTCCAGAAGTAGGGCACAAAAAAGAAGACAAAATCTTTCAGCATTCAATTTAGCCTATTGTCTGTAACAAAAGGGAGACAGAAGACGTCAAGTTGTCAGGGAAACCGTCAGCCCTCCAACGCCAGTGACGATAACAGTTGACATTTGGCAGTAACAAGACAATATTTGATAGGTTCGGAATGTGGAATGAGGAAGTACGTCAATGAACCAGCACAATCACTCTCCTTAGGGGTGTAGAGAGACGGTGTTGAGTAATTATAATTAATAAAAACATAATACGGTGACCACCTCCACTAGTCTGGGATTCCTCAATTGCATCAAAAAGTATACATAAGTATATTTTTAATAATTCCCCGACCGAATATTCTAGATATTTTTTATACGCTACGCATTAATAGCATGTAAAAGTGATTTAGTGTATTAAACGCCTTTGCAAAGTCTAAACGTTACACGTGGAGTACCGAAAATAGTAAAACAGTAAAAGAAAAAAAAGTTGCATGTGTTTAAATGTCACAGGCACATTCAAATGGCTTATTATGCCATATATAACGAAGAAGAGATAAAAACAGCACCATGTGCTATTGACTGAACAAAAGATTTGTGCGGATAGTACTGATTTTTGTTTAATTTAATGGAGATAGGGTTGTCAACATATTAGCAGCATTAGTACACTAATAAAAATAGCCTATTCTGAGACATCATAATTTTTCTGTAGGTATCTATCTAATGTAACTTCTGGAAAACGCGTTGCACCAACACGTTTTCTTTCATTCTTTGCTTTTAGCTGTCACTCTTTCACACAGTCCGATTTCTTTAATTACATTCTATACACAATCTATCCATCTTTCCTTTCGCCTTCCTCTCCCTCTCCATCCATCTTATTAATTGTATTATCTACGTATAAAAGCAGTGCATTTTCATTCACCAAATCAAAACGGAGCAGCCGGCTTTATACTTTTAGCAAGATGGCCACCAATACATCAACTCTTGTTAATTTGTTAAAATTAATGTATTCTTGTACACGAATTGAAGTAATTTTCATTAATCCAGGAATTAATGCTAGCATTCTTGATTTTGGAAGTATTCCAATTGAAACAGTTGTACCAGCACATTTTCGTAATTATGTCTTTTCTGTAACACTTACTAGCCGACCAGGGCCTATTTTTGTAACACAAAAAACTTTTCATGACGGCTTCTCACTATCAAGGGGCCGCATCTATGTATTTGATTTTATCTCATGTTCAAATTATTCTGTTAAATTGTGGTCTGGAAAGATTTAGCCAGAGTGTTAGTTGTTAGGTGAGCTGCTCTGTCGCAATCAATATTTGTAAATTGTCTTCTTAGTATAGGTACTTTGTTAGTCAAATCAATGACTTGTCACTACATATTTTGATTTTATTATTCGGATATTTTTTAACTACTCGATCATTCTTTAACAATCATGAATACTAATGATATTTAGGTGGGTACAACAATATTTTCGAAGTCTATAAGTAACTAAGTAGGTACTTATTGTATAATTGGATGAGGTATGTTTTGTTTATGTTTTTGTTTGTACACGTCTATCATTAAGTGCAGCATCGTTCCCAACGTGGTTACCGTCGACCGTCTTAAACATTTTAAACATAAAGATCCTAATAAAACCAAGAAAACGACTTTCTTAGTACACCTACAGTTAGCTCGGAACAATTTAGTCTCTCAGCCAAAAGACAATCTTGCATCGGTGCCGGCTTCGACAGTGATTTATGACACTTTTTGTGTCTGGACCAGCCACTGCATCCTTCGGATGAGTGAGAGATGCATTGTAGGCATGGCAACGACCACAGATATGTCAAGATAATTAATGAATATCTAACGAATTAGTTTAAGGCTACATTTGCTTCCAACTCACACACTCATATGCACACACGTACAACTTGCACTTTTACAAAATGGTCGTTGCGAGGAATGTGACGTAGCAACAAACAGATCACATCGACAGTTGGCGACAAAAGAAAATAGTCGGAATGCCGATACCACGTAATGGAAGTCTATTTCAGCGGCAAATGCGGCGGCACACAGTTTTAGCCGAGCTAAGAGCGTAGGCGCCTAGCGACCTTGGCGGAGCCAGCATCGGTGGAACGGTGGAAAACGAGACTCGGTACCATTTTAGGCCGCGCAGACGGCCGCAGCGGTCGGCGGCCGGGTCAAGTTTTATTGTCTCCGCGGCTCGGTTGCATAACTCGCGAATCGCAAGCCGAGCCGCTCGCTTCGAAAATATCATGCGCACAGCCGAAAGCTCGGGTCCGCCGAAGCGGTCTTCCCCTCGGCCCGTCCGAAGATCATTAACTCGACGATAACCCATTTGGACGGGCGCCGTCGCAGACGTTTCGACACGACGAGGGCCGCCCGCGCCCTGGCCGGCCGCCAGCTTTCGAAAGCTCGCAAAATTAAACGGAGACGCGCGCCGGTCGGCAGGCGGCGGACGAGTGCCACTTACACCAGTACACCGCGACGAAATCCTTGTCTTCCAGCACTCTCTCCAACTGTTTGGCGGTGACCTCTTCGATCTGGGGCTCGACATGTTTGCTCGGGGCGGGGGATTTACGCGCGGTCGCGGCGGCGGCGAGCAGCAGCACGGCCGCCAGAGCCTTCAGCCACCGAGCCATGGCGAAGACGCGCGCGGACTGACGCCCGGCCGCCGCCCGCCCTGCGCAAGCGCCGCCCGCCGCGCGCATCACCCGCGCGCATGCGCACACCACACGACCCCGGCGCCCGCGCGCTTCAGCTTTGTTTACATCGCAACGCAACGCCTCCGGTGTTGAGCTGCGAATACCTAACCTCTAAATGCGCTTCGACATGTCTCGACCGAACACATAAATAAATACCTACTTACTTACATATTTACAAACTTGTATCGTGTTTCTCGCGTTTGAGAACTCCAAGATAAGTTTAGGTCAAAAACGAAACTTCGCTTTCTTTGCACTTATGTACCTACTGTGTTTCAATTTGAAGCATTTAGCTGCTGCAAGATCAAACGAAATACAACACTACACAGTCAACAGTTTTGAACGAGGCAAACCCTGGTTTCTTAAAGGGCATTTTACATGGAGCGACTGCCTATATTACGACCTCAACAACTCAGTTACAACGTAACACAATACCTACTCTTTGGTAAGAAAGACTGATTAAAGACTTTCGGCACAGATTACTAAATAGCTACTACGTAGCAGATACATCACTCCAATACAAAAAGGAAAATACCTACGCTATAATAGCCTACAAAATCATAATAATAATACCAGCTGTTTGCAGCCAAAAGAAATGCACCATAAGCACGCACAAAGAGAGTTGAGATTGTATTGCCCGCCGCGCGACCAACGTGCGGGCGCGTCATCGAGCGAATGTGCTAGGGTTTGGCTAGGGTTGTATGTATGATGATAATGATAATAAAACGAATGTTGTAGATCAAATATGTTTCAGTTTAATAAAATGACTGATTTTTTTTTCCTTCCCTGAATTCACGATTATTAAATTTTATTGTGGAAAATATTCTAAACCGCGTAAATAATTTTAATAAATAATCAAAAGGGAAACAGGAGCAAAGTGGAGGAAAATCAATCAATTTTAAAATTTCCAAGATGGTACTGCCAGGCCGATCCATTATTACGTTGTCAAAATTATTTAAAAAAGTTTCTTCTAATTCTTCAATATAATTATTAAAAGTTTCTGGTGGCACTTTAAGCCCGCCATAAAAAGACGAATCCTTATTATAAGCTTTGAAATGCGTAAATAGTGCTGTTTCATTAAAATTACGTTTCTCCTTTAATAAAGCATTGAAGCTAGTGCAGTTGTGTTTTTTGCTACACTTATACAATAAATATCCAGATACATAAGACAACGCATTTTTCGCAGGCAAAGCAAATCGGTAGTCGGGTTCGCCGTTTAAGGCAACTGCTGAAGGTGTTCTTGTCTTGTACTTTGAACTTGATGGTTTGGACGGTTCAAGTAATGTGGTATCCGATCTCTGAAGCAACTCGCAGGCAAATCAAATCGGTAGTCGGTTTCGAGGTTTAAGGCAACTGCTGAAGGTGTTCTTGCCTTGTACTTTGAACTTGATGGTTTGGACGGTTCAAGTAATGTGGTATCCGATCTCTGAAGCAACTCGCAGGCAAATCAAATCGGTAGTCGGTTTCGCCGTTTAAGGCAACTGCTGAAGGTGTTCTTGCCTTGTACTTTGAACTTGATGGTTTGGACGGTTCAAGTATAATGTGGTATCCGATCTCTTAAGCAACTCGCAGGCAAATCAAATCGGTAGTCGGTTTCGCCGTTTAAGGCAACTGCTGAAGGTGTTCTTGCCTTGTACTTTGAACTTGATGGTTTGGACGGTTCAAGTAATGTGGTATCCGATCTCTTAAGCAACTCGCAAACATCTTCTTGGCAGTTACTACGAGGTGAATTTTGCAACATATTTTTGAGGAATAATTTAGAAAACGCTCTTTGGAACTGAATAGGTGTGAGGTCTCTGCAGTTGCCTCTCTGCTGTCTGACAGCTCCGAAGAAGTTTTCCAGGCAGTCTTGGTTCAAACGTCGTGTATAAATGAATTTTATCCCCTTTTCCTGTAAATCTCTGCTTAAAAACATAACAGATTTAATTGTAATTTGAATATTTTTAAACGTTTTAATTCTGTTAGTTCTATCTTTTCCTGTCTTTTTATTTACGGCCATAATTTTCCCAAACATTGCTGCAGCTTCTTCTAACACCCCAATCTGATATTGTTTCATCGAAAATGCTTTTTGATACTTATTTGGGCATGAAACTTTGCTCGAGTTTAGGACATCAAATATAATATTATTAATTTCTTCTACAAAGTTTCCGGTATATTTAGCTTCTTCTGGTAAGCTGTGATTGCTAACAAGGACGCTGATTGCTGCAAAAACCGACCGGCTAAATATTTGGGCCGCGTACTTTACCCGCATTTTATGGAAGTTGTTGGGATTAATATGTTTCTCGGTCACCTTAAATCTTTTTGTTTTTCATACAACTGTTCTATGTATTTCCACGAAATCCGCTTGCCTTCATAAATGAAATCGTTTGAAAGTAGGTTGTTCCTAATACATTTGATTAAACGCGGAACGTCAAATATGTAATAATTTTTTCTATCTTGGAACTTAAAATACGGTTTTTCGGGTGTGATTTTTTTTATTTCTTTTGCATATTTTGCAAAATTTGAGCCCTGGTCTGAAACTAATGCCTGTATTTTTATACCAATGTTAAATAATTTTAAAATCAGTTCGTCCAACCACGTTTCTAGTTCTTTGTAATGTTTAGGGGAAGCTAAAAAGAAATACGCAATGGGCTGTTTCCAATTTTCAACTATACCTCGAAGCATTACAACACAGCCATGTGAAGCGACTTCTTTAATGACATCACCATTTATGTTATGTAAGCCAATTAGTTCATCCCTCTTAGTATCATAATGCAAATGCCGTTTGAGGACCATTTCATCTATGCATAATGTGCAATATTTTGCATTTATTGGCATAGATTTCAGTTTTGCAGACAAAAAGTCTAAAATACGGTCTTCAAACTTGGTGGGAATAACCATATTAAATCGCTGAAGGGTGGATTCACTCGGGAGGTGTAAGAATGTTTTCAGACATCGGTATGTTTGAGGACTCGAAAAATGTAAATTTAGTGCAAAAAGCTTGTACTCTGGATTGTAACGGTTTCCTTTAGACTTGTTTTTTAAATTACTTTGCCATTCAAGAAGTTTAACTAATCTTTTAGTAACTTCATCTTCACAATTAAAGTTGAAATTTTCGAAGCATTCAGATTTTTTTGGATTGGACTTCTTTTCTTATTCTAATTAGTTCATGCTGGAGCTTCCTTCGTTTTTTTTCTGATTTCTGACATTCACCGCGAAGTTTACGTTTCCTGGGCGTGTCAGACAAAAGAACTTGTGCTGTTTGTGTGGTGTTGTCGTTAGTATTGTCTGATGTAGTTTGGACAGATGATGAATTCTTATCTCCTGATAAGAATTCATCACCCTTAATGGTGCCTGCTGATAAAACGTTGATGAATGATTCTTTTGTTTGTGTCGATACATTTTTAAAGTCTTCATTTGTATAGTGGTTGGAAGTACTTGGTTGATTTTGTAGTAATTTTGTAGGTACCGCATCAGCCTTCAGCTGTGGTATGTTTTTTATCATAGATTTGTCAAAATGTAGCGAGCAAACAAAATGACTTTTTAACTTTGTTTGAGTTGTCATCAAATCGGGCCTTCCTATTATTTCAAGCCATGCCGTGCGTCTGAAAAGTAAACATTTTAAAACTTTATTACTGTAAGTATATTAGTTTAAAAGAGATATTATAGTATGGTGTAGGTTCAGTCAAACTGCCATAAATATGGTTACAATCAATGAATCATCCCGCCAACGGTGGTATGGAAGTCAGTGGCAAAAAACTAAAATACAGATCTAAAAACTATAAAGTTATTTTTCACTTTTGCAGTGATTTTTTTAAGTTGATTTTTTATTGTTATGAACACTTAAAATGCTTGGATACCATCGGTGGGATGACTGTAACAATATTGTGGTGGATCTATATGACATTTAAAACCTCTCGACCTTTTGAGCGACTATATTGTCGACAATAATAAGGAAATTTAGTTTGTACGGATATTATTGAGTTTTGGTTGCGTCTATTTATTTGAATACACTGAGCACGGTAATATTTGGTAATATTATCTATACAGTATTCCAACTTCATAGAAACGGACAAAGCGGTACGAATCTTTCTCGCGGGGCTGAATATTATTTTCTCCGAGGAGCAACTCCCCTCTTACCGCACCCCGCACCGCCACCGCCGCCACCGCTGCCGCCGCGCTAGCGCCCCCGCCTGTGCGCGCCCGGCTGCCACGAGTCGTGCGTGCAAGGCGATGGCGCTGGCGGTGCGGGGTGCGGTAAGAGAGGAGATGCTCCCCGCTGTATAGATAATATTACCGTGCCCTGAGTGGCACTATTTGCCTACTTACACAACACAACACAATAAGTAGGCAACTATTAATTTAGGTATATAAAACAACACTTTTATACCTGAACTCCTTAATTTACGACCTTAATTTAAATTAAGAAATTCTATAGAAAAGTATGATAATCGTCGTAAATTAAGGAGTTCAGGTATTATAAAAGTGTTGTTTTATATAAATTTTATATAAACCATGTACCTACCGAATATGTAATAAGTACCTACATGGTGATAAATTGTGAAGGAACCAAAAAAAGTAATTCGAAAAACCAAAAATTTAAAATAATACTTAACGTAAGTACCTTTGTTCGTTTCTCGGCAATGAAAAAAATGACAAATTTTCATTTGTTTTTTTACTTTGACACCCATAAACTGCACAAAAATTACGTGGTTTCGGCATTTTGAAACTCAGCGCGGTAATCGTGACGTGCGAGCACTCAAACAGGCGTGCGACAGCCCACTGTCAGTTGTATCGACGGCGATACACGAAGCGGTAGTCATAAAACGCGTGGCCTTGAGCGAGTGACGGACGCCTGCTTTCGGCCTTATAGCTACCCCGTAATAACTGTTAAATATCTATAGATGACATCCGGCATTAACACCAACCAGTTATCGCACTTTCTCAGTATATTCTATCGGTCTCAGTACCTATATTAGAAATGAGCGGTCACCCGTCCCCAACCCAATCCCTACTAGCTAGATCTCTGTCCTCTCATACTTAAGTACTAACGCTGTAACAACAACATTGTGGTTTTACAATGTTGTTGTTACAGCGTTAGTACTTAAGTAGAGAGTAACCATTGAGTTTCTTGCCGGTTCTTCTCCATAGGAAACGACCAACCCGAACCGTGCACCTTTTCTCGACGTTTTATAAGTGCCCATGTTGGGGCCTATGTGTAGGGTTGCCAACTTTTTTTACAAGAAATAAATGATAAATGATGTTTATTTTGCAAGTAGGTTTTCATAAACACTTTTACACGTCTTTTTTTAAAAACTAGATGAGGCCGGTGTTTCGTACCCGACTACTCTGAGAAGAAACAGCCGAAACAAACTCAGAGGTCATAGTCTCTTTTAAAGTCCAGACAAAAAATCTTGGTCAACATACATGAGGACTATGCAGATTAGTGTCTGAAGTGGTCTTTTTAAGAAAGCACCACACAGATTGAGTTGACCTGTCCAGTCAGTGCAAGCATTTGTCAGTTATGTAAATCATCATCTGCCTAGCCTTTTCCCAACTATGTTGGGGTCGGCTTCCAGTCTAACCGGATGCAGCTGAATATCAGTATTTTACATGGAGCGACTGCCTATCTGACCTCCACAACCCAGTTAATACTGGGTAATACGATACCCCTTGGTAAGACTGGTTGTCAGACTTTAGGAACACTGACTACCTGTAACGACTGTCAAAGATCTACAAATGACAGCCGGGACCAACGGCTTAACGTGCTTTCCGAGGCACGGAGGAAACTCGGTATGTAACGGGTGGTCACCCATCCACAGACCAACCTAGGCAAGCGCGGCTTAACCTAAAGATCGACCCGAGCGGCTACTATTTATTTAGCCACGAGCTCCTCCTGATTTGTCAGTTATGTAAATAAAGTAAGTATATTCAGGTCTGTGTAGAATATTAAACAGTACTTACTTATTTTAGAAAAATTAACAGTATTTTATTTATTTATTGTTTTATTTATTAAATACACATTTTTTAGAACTTCTCGCACAACTTACCAATTTACTTTTCTAAAAACTTCATATAATTCCATATTTTTTTTAAAAACTTCATACGCCACATTTATAAGTGAAATTAAAATAAATGAAGAGCTCATTTTTTATCAAATTAATAGATGCTCTATTTGTATCCTCCGCCACTTCAGCATTTAATACTGAAAAAAAAAACTCTTTCAGAAAATGCTAATGTTTTTGCATGCTGAAAACAGTATTTTGTATACTTTATTTTTGTTCAACAGTAAAAAGTATAATTTAGTGAAAAACAGTATAATACTGTTGAAAACAGTATAGTTAGCAACCCTACCTATGTGAAATAAAAATATTTTGATTTTGAAGATCGGCCTGTGTGGTTGTAATAGCCCTCTCTTGGTCAACTCAACCAGCTGAAAATACTGAGCTGTAAATGGTGAAGTTTGAGGTAGATGCTAACATGACGCCTTTACCTGCACAGCACGAGGCGTGCTGAGATGCCAAGTAACACCTTCAACTTCGTAAACTCCCAGAAACATCTGCCAAGTGGCTAGTGGCCCAGAGGGAAACATGCTATGTTTTTAAAAAGAGCTCATTTCCTTCGACTGGTTAACCATCGAGGTGACGCAGTAAAAGAATATCCGGAAAACTAAATTTGTTATTCATAGTAAAAACAAAGTTGCTGCAGTTGAAAGAAACAGTCTCATATCTCAAATACTAAAACCGAATCCAATTTTCGTAATATTGTTTCAATTCGTCGGTATCTTTTTTATATAACAACTTCTTTTTTATATTTCTGGACAATGGTGTGGGTTATGCGTTTTAAAATATTTTTATTGTACTTAAACTAAATTTCAATATTGTAACGTGTAACTGTTTTTTGTCCCAAATAAATAAAATAAAATAACATGTTCCCCGATTACTTGAAAATGACTAGAATGAATAATGAATTAGAACATTATTTTTTTGTTTGAAAGTTTATTCTACTAGGTAGGTACCTACTCGGACACGATCTGATGATGGGAACGTGGACAGATCGAAGGACTTCAAATTTTATAGGCTAACTTGAAGCAAATTGGGTAGGTATTTCAACAGTGTTTAAATTTTCTCTTTTTATAAGATATTAAACAAAAAATTAAAAACAGTAAAAAGTGAGAAAAATAATTAACTTTCAGAAGTCGGTGGCAATAAAAAACTGAATCAAACAAACAACAGTCAATGACTTTTGAGACTAAAACAAAATCTAAGCTTGAATTGTATTTTTATAAAGAAACACAATATATTTATACTTAAACAAAATCAATAGAACATAGGTACCCAAGACCAGACTTTTATTGCCTTCTAGTTCTACTTCAAAATGTCTCATAAAAGTTTCGTCGACTTCTAGTAAATAAGGCAAACAGTGTCAATAAAGTACCTACTTACCTAAATACTAGTCACAAAGTCGAAACGAATACCTAACTTTTCCCTTCCCGCCAAGATAATGCGAAAAAAGACAACCTAAAAAATACTCCATAGAATATTTTTGCCTATGATAATTTATATAAGACTAACTCTATGCCTACGTCAATTATTATCCGTCCTGTAAACTGATAAGTTGATAACTCCATCTAGTGAGATAAAACTGTTTTGTAAGGGCTTTGTATACATGTATTTTTGAACGAATCAATGAACCTACGAAAATCGAAAATGTCAAACAATAGTTACATACTGCATACTCCCCCATCGATATCGATAGTGGATGCTAATGCAATTTTAATTAGGGTTGATATCTTCTGCTTCTTAGCTTAATGATAACAAAAAATTCAAACGTGTTCACCCTAAAACACAGACATACGTACTAGGGATCTGAGCCAAAGAAAAACAAAATTTATGAATATGACTGTAAGCTAACTAAATATCAAAATTTTAATATGTAGTGTACATTTTTTTTCACGCGACACAATCGGTTTTAGTTGACTACGAGACATACAGCTAAACAAAATTGTTGTTGATAACTACACGAAATCGCCAATCAAGTGTTCTGTTTAAAAAACTAAGTCACTACACAAAAATGAATCCGCGTAACACTGGTAATTTTCCCTCTCTCTTCAGTTTATAAAATTCGACAATCGTTGTTTCGTCATCTTCGATGATTGAACTGTTTCATTAATTGAACAGTTGCGTCGGCTCAACAGTATCTATAGTTAGTCAGTTTCCTCAATAGGGATTATTAGAAATGTTATTTTGACATTTGGTTTATTTTTGGTAAAACATACATACCTACTCAACGAAAAATAGCAATCGATGTTATTCGCCGTAGAATTCTGATTCGCATCCCATCCCTACTAAAAATGAGTCAACCAATCAGCGCCCACCGCAAACGTCATTTGTCACGTGGAGGGGAACGCCAGAGAGCGGTTTCCGAACGGAAAAGACAGCGTAGCTAACTTTTTGTTTCGCAGTCTCGCGCTGTTAACAAATTCTCGTGACGCGGCCGGTTCTAATAAAATAAGTTCGTCTTGTGAATGTGAAGTGCCTTGTGGAATATACAATGGATATTATTTATTAATTGTCACATTTTTGTGCAAAGTGTTGTATTTATTTCTTCGCAAAGTTTCGGTAAGTTAAGTTTACAAAAAGTTTTCAGTTTTTCATACGTATGTTTTACCTGGCCTATGTATTGTTTGATTTCGTCGCAATCTTATCACGAATTTTTAGCTCGATAGAAATTTTTGTGCTGTTTAGTCAGGAATCCTGAGAGAATCTAGTAAGAATGCAGGTGGGTGGAAATAAAAATTGAGCAAGATAAAGTTTTTGTTTTAAACTTTGAAGTCGTTCGATTTTGGCCAGCTCATTGACTGTTCACCTACGCAATTAGCGTTTATTTAATTTACAGTAGATAAAAAAATTGCTTACTATGGTGAAATTAAATGCCATGAAGTTTTATTTAGAAGCGGTGATAGCAGAGTCTGTGATATCAGAAAGCTTAGTTTTCTAACATAGTTTAAGTTTATTGTTAGGAAATAATATAAACAGATTACTTTCCATTTATTTCTTAGTGTATATGACAATAAAGTTTTTATATTTTTCTAAAACTTAGTACTTAATGCATTGCCTTATAAAGTACAATAAAACATAAAATCATGTAACTGCTGGAATTTTCTTACATTATTTATAACATTCATGTTATTTATAAATGTTGAGGTTGCTAAGAGATGACATGTCCAAACTTTATACAAAATATCTGTTAGTTTGTATAAACTGATCTGATCCACATCAGAAGTAATCGAATGGTTTGAATCGATGTTTAACAATAATACCTTTATTTGAGACTAATTCTAACCATAAAATAAAGGAAAGCATTTAAAGTTCATTTGTGCTTCAATTGAACAAAAGAAAATAAATCTCCATCAACTATCCAAATTTTTTAAAATGTTTTACATGTTTATATAGGTAATAAGTTTTTAATTTGCAAGTGAAATAATGCTACAACTCTTTATATTCTAGTAAATAAATCCTTATTAATATTATAAAAGTAAAAGTGAATTTGTAATGTTTGTAACGTAAAAATTCATTAAAATCGGTTGGGCCATTTAGGTGTGAAGACACACCTAAATGGCCCAACCGATTTTAATGAATTTTGAGACAGAGATAGTTGGGACCCTGGAGACGGATATAAGCTATTTAAAAAAAAGAAGTGTGGTAAAGGGGAGAAAGAGGGAAGAAAAGGGGAGAGAAAAAACAAGTAAAACAGAGTAACAAAATGAAATAAAATAGTACAGACAAGGTTATTGTCTGTGCGAGGCCAAAAAGGTCCCTGTCTCAGCAAAATGCAACATTTTTAATAATGATGTCATGATGATTATTCCCCAAATCACTTATTTGTGTATTATTCAAAATTAGCTTCACTAATTCGATAGCAAAAGGAAGCAAGCCACAGCTTTATCAGTATTATGCTTGTAAGATTATATCAATGATCTAATCATTTTGGAGTTGATAGCAGGTCTTTGTTTGGAACAATCAGCCGCACACCTTTGTTTTGTGGCCGCCATTAAAACACAATAAAAATTGGCACATCTGGGCCTCAAACAAGGCTGGTTATGTTGTTTTTTTTTTTGCCAAAATTGGTGAAAGTCTGATGAAGGTTTGAAGAGGTCTGTTGAGTTGTTTGAAGAGTTTGTAGGTCTTGTGTAGTTATATAGGCTTCTTTCTTTATTAATCTTAGTTATTAAGGATTCTATTCAGAGCTGCATTCTTCTATTAAAATGACTTGAAAAAGATTTTTTGATTTCTCAGCAAGTAAAAATTGTATACTAATTAAGTTTTATGCATATAATAATATGGCAGGTTTTCAACTCCACAATATTAATATTTCTTAACTTAACATCAACTTTTCCAATTTCTGGCCTAGAAATGGAGTTACAAATAAAAATTCTTAGAATAGAATGTATTATTTGTCAGAATATTGTACAATAGTGTTATATTTTGTGTATTATAATCATAATATTCTTTCTGCTGTTTCTGGCGTATATATGGTTTGTAAAATTTAAGGTCATCATAACATAAAATTAAATTATTAATCATTAAAACTACCTACTTACTTACAATTACAAATCATGTAAATAAATTGAACAATAATTGTAGGAGAGATTAACAGAAGATAAAACAAACACAATACGAACAATAGATTAAATAAAAGAGATCTTATTCAATAAATCCTTCAATTGATTTTATTTTTTTCTACCTAGTTAACATGAAACACGTTTAGCTTTTCCCTTTTTTAGCCGACGAAAAAAAGGAGGTTCTCAATTCGACATACAATTAGCGATACTGATATTAAAAAAAAAAAATATATATATTTTTTTTTAATATCAGTATCGCTAATTGGCAATCCAAATAACAATCATGAATTCATGACGTCAACAATTATGTTGGACTTGCAGCGTCAGCGTTAAACGAATTATTCCTGATTAAGGATAAGACCAAACCAAAAAACTTCGGCTCTGGACACCGGATTCTATCTTATAGGTACACACGAAGACACATCAATCTATACAGAACCAGTTTATGCGGATCTCTCATCGTACCGGAAATCTACGGTGTATGATCCGTAGTTGAGAGATCAGCATAAACTGGTTATGTATAGGGTGATGTGTTGTCGTTTCTACTATAATATAGTTTCTACTTGTCTGCCAGTATTCAATATATTTAACCGGTATTTGATTGATCCTTTAGTTTCCTGCAAGACTGGAGTAGAGCTCGTTCATCATAGCGATGTATAGTTGAAGCCAGCTTTTATTAAAATTCAACTAAGAAGTAGTATTGTGTGTCAGCAAAGCAGAGTGGCCTGCCAGGGCTTCGCCTGCTGGGGTTGCGGGTTGTTCGAAAGAGAGACCGCGGCCCCGGAACATAAGGGGCAATAGAAGGAACATGGGTGGGTTTAGTCAGTACAAGTCTTACACTCCCCTGCGTTAGGCAAGTTATTTGATGATTTTCCATCCGCAAAAAAGGTGTAGTATTGTGTGGTAGTGGCTAACCTGGGTTCAGTGTTTTTTTCCGACCATAGGCCTCCGGCTTGGCTTAACAAATATTTCTCAGGCATTTGATAACAACCAACTACATTGAATAATTAAGTACCGACCTACTAAATTACGAATATATGAATCATTGTTCAACTAAAGTCATCTCACCTTGAATTTTTTTTTTTCTGAATAATTTTGAAAACGTTTGTCTCTATCACAAAACTATCTTTGATAGGTATCTAACCAATAACAAAAATGTACGACTTATCAGCAAGATAAATATAACCAATGAGTAAAGTTCCAGAGGCTTCCAAAGTTCCAACCAATATCGTTGCGCTAATCGATACCTAAGTGCTTACAAAATACAGACAGAACAGGTACTTTTTCCATATTTTTTAAGGTTCGGTACTTAAAGGGTAAAACGGGACTCTAATACTAACACTCCGCTGCCCGTCTGTCTATCCGTCTGATATCATATAATGATGATCATAAAGCTTATTGTATCTCATGAACCGTGATAATAACAGATGATTTATTCCTGTTGCCACTATTACAAAAAAATACTAAAAAAACAATAAAACAAATATTAAAGGGAGTTCTCATACAACAAACTTTTTTTTAATAAGGTACAGAATTTTGAATAATTTTATTTTAATGGTACGGAAGCCTTCGTGCGTGAGACCGACTCCCACTTGGCCGGTTTTTCTTTTATATAGGAGTGGAGGAATCTACTCCATACGTATAAAGGTCATTGAATCGAATGTCGCTAATTATTGCTATTCATTAGCACATATATTTCTAGGAGAGGAAGTCCTTATTTTAGTCTACTGCATTAAGCACTGACATACCAAAACATACGTGTAACACCTGCAGGTATAAAATGCCATCATAATTATAAATCATTTATGTCGCAAGATAATAACGCCGGTGTGATAAACTCCAATACACGTTCGTAGAACAGTGATAATCGCTATCAAATATATCGTCAAGCTGATATTGTAAGGACGCTTATCATAAGGAGTTCAGTGGCTACGTGTCTGTACACTAGTGAGCATCCAACATGGGCGAATATCGTGCGGGTAAAGCGGGCATCAACGCGCAGGCTCAGGCCAGGATCCACAGCAAATACAACGATGATATCGCTCATGAGACCCTAGAATGGATCAAGCTGCTGACTGGCGAACCAGCTAACACTTCTGGAACAGCCGAAAATTTGTACGCAGTCCTGAAAGATGGAACTCTGCTATGCAAACTCGTCAACTCCTTCGAAGAGGGTTCAGTGAAGAAGATCAACCAGTCCACCATGGCTTTCAAGTGTATGGAGAACATTAACGCGTTCTTGGATGCCGTGAAGAAGCTGGGAGTGCCGCCACAGGAGACGTTCCAGACCATTGATTTGTGGGAGAAGCAGAATCTGTACTCTGTCGTCGTGTGTCTGCAGTCTTTGGGACGTAAAGCCGGGAACTTCGGTAAGCCTTCCATCGGGCCTAAGGAAGCCGACAAGAATGTCCGTGAGTTCAGTGAGGAGCAGTTGAAAGCCGGCCAGAACGTCATCTCTCTCCAATACGGTACCAACAAGGGCCAGCAAACCGGCATCTCCTTCGGCGGCAGACGCCAAATATAATATGTTTTATGTAATGTAATTTATGTGATTAAATTGTAATAAATATTTTGTATTTTTTAATGTTCGCATTTCATTTGTTAAAACAAGGTGTGGCTGTTCGTCCTAAGCTGACATAATCACAGATTAGATAAGACAAGTATTTTGCACTGTTGCAATGAACTGAAGTGTTTAGTCGAATTGGTGCATTCTTAAGTTTCTGTCTTAACACTTCTTCAGGGTAGTTTTGACTGAATAACTGATACATACATACTATAGTGCTTATCAAAGTAGAACACACGTTATTTTACATATTTGGTGCACAGGGCGTCTAAAATGGGCGCTTTAGCAGAGCTATAATAGGATTATAATATGAGTTACGTTAAAATTCTCAAAATGGTCACTGATGCAGTTGATATTGTGAATTGTCACTTTGTGACCATTTTACGAATGGTAATGTAGCAGCTATTTTAGACCCCCTGGTCTACGAATGGTTAATACTTTGTAATTCCATTTTATCAACTTGACAACAGTTTTAAAATCATCCAAACCTAGATTATAATTTATCAGTTGTTTTATATCTGAACTATTAGCATCACCTACTTATTAAATAACTCGTAAGTGTTGATGATAATAACGCAGCAACTAATCTGAATGGAGAGATAATACCAAGAATGCAATTGATATTATAGACACACCAAATAAATGTAGGAATGGAGCAAAAGAGCGATTGAACTGCGCCCATCATAAATTATTTTGAACCAATGGAAGCCATGCACGAACACACTCATCAACAGAATCAATTCTATTTTTAGCTTCAGTTAAGCTTAATTATTTCACCTGATTAGCCAGAACTGAATGAAGCATATTATCAATTACATTTCGCTCTAAATTCACAGGTATTTAACACGTTACAAGGAACTGGACATGACGCTGGAGATAAAAGAATTAATTTAATCTACTCATGAAATTCACACGAGCTACTAACGTGATATAATTGTTCATATTCCCAAGACAATTAGACAATGCAGCCAGTGCTAGCGTCAATCCTTGAAAATATAATAGAACTGAGACACAAAGGCTAATTTTACTCATTACATGAGATAATTTTAATCATCACTCAGTTAAAAACAAGCAAATATTACCTCGACCAACAATGCAAGACATTGATGGAATTGAGAAAATATTTACAAAGATGGTGATTTTAAAGTAGAGCCAGCCCTCGACATACAAGACATATTATTTTTATTCCCGAAAAACACATATATTTCAACATTTATGTTTATGCATATTATCATTAACAGGCCAAATATGGTTTGTTTAAAAGTCTTAACCTACAACCACCAGAGAAATAGACGAAATTTGATTAGAAGTAAGACCCCAGAGAACTTAAATACGTTACTGAAGAAAGAACCAATAAATTAATGATGGAAATACTGCATGAAGGAAGATATGGCTACAAATGGGGTGAATGTTGAAATGGCGGTTGATGGTAATGTCTCAGACGAAACAAAAATGCTACTGCGACCCCAAGCAATTTGGTTAAGGGTAAATGAAGATGTTCCATGTGCGAGTAAAACTACAATATTTAGCATTAGCTACGACTTCAATTAAATAACATGACGACTATCTAAATCCTGAAAGAGTTTATTAGAAGCGCCGATATCTGCTATCGGCTTCCAACCTTGTAAACTTATGAGAAAAGATTCTTTTAACATGCATAAAACTAAATATTTGTCTTTGACGAAGACCAAGAAAACAATCTGATTCTAACAATTATGCAAGGTACGATAAAAATGAACCAACAAAAAGACCTGAATATAATATTTAGTGGGTCCATTGACAAAGTTACCTTTTCACCTTTTAGCAAAATGTCGAGGGGAAATCGCGCCCCCTGTTCGTACCTTGTTATTTGATGACGTCATCTAATATTGATCTAACTTTTGCAACCACAGCCGTTGCTACGGTTTAGTACGAGCTCCAAACACCGCCCTACAAATGATAAACTATGTTTCGGAGCACCTATTGAGAATTGAGAACGGTTTACGTAATCGTGTCGTTATATCCGCCGACTGCATAGAACAATACCAATATTGCAAGTCTCAAAGAAACACTGTAATTATAAGAACCAAAGGCAGGCTGTAATGATTCTTATGACCACAGGAACAGCTTCTAGATTGGCGCAGCAAGTGAATTCTAGACTCGTGCAAGCGCTATCAAGGACAATCAAACGAGATAAAATGTGGCAGTAATCGATGATTTCTAATAACTTAATGGTTATGACTGTTTTTTTATTGAAAACGGAATCGTCGGGTCCTTTGAGACGGCTAAATGTAAAGCAAATGATAAATAATAATAGCAGTATCTTTAAAGATAAAATCAACCGTAAAACGAGTGCTACTTTTTGACTGGTTTGCGAGACTGCATCTCTTTCAGAGTCGCTCGTTTACTCCAACATTAATATGTTTGATGCAACCTGCAAAGTAATAGTTGTCATTCAAAAATTGAGAAAGCTACAATAATCAATCATGATGCTATAGTTTAGCTAGAGTTTCTAAATTGACAATTGCTAGTGTGATTCATCAGAATTGTAACGAGATGTCTGGCTGGACCACGATAATCATTATATACTCTTCAATAGATAATCTCCGGTATTTAATTTAGTTTTATATTCTGCGGATGCTCAGTAGAATTCGTTCTCTTGCGTGGAATGCAGTAATTTACCTGTGTCGTAATTCTATTAAAAAAAAAGAAACTACATACATAAACATTGCCAAATTAAGTAATGTCAGAAATGCTTGGAACTCCAAACCTGATACCTAATGCATCATCATTAAAGTAATGACAGAATTGTGGCAATTTTTATGAATGTCGACTGCATTGCCAACATCGTTAATTCTATGAGTGTTGACGTCACCATCATTAGCACGGCTGCGACTGTCCGTCACGGTCATGTCAGCACCCCACAGCGGAAGGTCTGGTCACGCGCTGATAGCACCGGAAATACGGATATCCGAATAGGACAACACTAACTTATCCCCAAGAGCAACAGAGAGGGGCAATCACGCACGTGGACAATGTTTTGTACCAACAATGACTAATAAGCATAATGTTAAACTTAAAACAAGAGAAAGTATTGTTTGGCCAGTGTTAAAGCCGTTTGCTTCCCAAAATTCAATATCGACTTGGTTAGACTTACGTCAATGGCCTCAAATGAGGCTGCAGTCACACTTATAAATCACTCTGTACATGCCCGAAATTATAAATTGAAACAAAGAGCTTCCACAGCTAGATAAATAAAAGGTTTTTTCCAGCTCATTGATGAAATATGTACATGTGTATATGTGTATTCACGTCATTATCACAATATGCATCGTTAGTAATTCGGATGCAAAGCTGTACAATAGGTCGAAAGTTAAAAGTTTATTAAAAAACCGTTTACTCATTGCTTTCCATTTCATACACACTATATGAATATAATTTTATGATACTTATCAGTAGTGAAAGCCTTTGAAAACGGGTCGTAAAGTTCTTCGTCGAGGCTATCGCCACTTCGGAACGATGATTTAGCAACATCAGTGTAAAAATCATCGATAGTAACGACCTTGCTGTTTAGAAAGTGTTAATTTTTAAGCAAAATAGCTGCAGAATGATCAGTTTTCGTATTTAGCCTGGTTATTGCAACATCTTCAAACGATTCAGCATTCCCACGTTATACGATATCGATCGTTCTTGCAAGGCTTCTGTACGTTACGCTACAGCGATTCTTGCCTTCTTGTCCGAAGGCTCTTTTACCGTTACTGTATCGGGCCCCGGCCGGTCGAGCAGATTATCTGGCACTAACGGGATGATATCCGTTTTACGATCGCAATGGCAACTCTGTAGCTAAGTAGCATTGCAACTAATTGCACCCAACATTACTTTTATATAGAGGAAGCTCTTTGAGCATTGCATTTGCGTGCGATTGTACAAGTAGCTTTGTCTGCAGTTTAGTAGTTTTCATTTCCAGGAAATGGTCCATGTTCAGCATGCAAAATCGTCAAGATTTATCTAGAGTGTATTTTGTTTTTGTTAAATGTTATTTCATAAATCTTAGCGGCAAAGAATTTCTTGTAGAGCAACGTTACAGTTTCCTATTTTTAAAATCACCGTAGCGTGCAGAACAGCTGAGATTTGGCGTGATTCGAGTAATTAATTTGCGTTACGTCACTAAGAATTGCAGTGTTGTACTACTTCCATAACACACGTACCTACAGTTAATATTAAGCGGATAATACGACTTAACGTACGAGTCACTCCACTCACCTAGTTTTCTTTGTTTTTGTTATTTATTAAATTATATAATGTTTTGAATTTAATGTTGTTGTATCATGTTTCTGTTACATAATGTAATCTGGTTTTTATATCTTTTGTTCCGTTTAGTTCCGTTACTTCCTATTTTTAGTATTTATCCGTATCTGTTCCTTCTTTTATTTTTCGGTTTTATACGCTTTTCGAAACAGCTAACAAGGTTAATACTACCATGAACATTAATTTTGGTTTTAAAATTTCTTTTTTCTCTCACAGAATTTAATTTGTATGGTTTTTTAACGCACTCAATTGCATTTCATATTTTACCTACTAACAGCTATTCATTAAAGAACCAGGTCAAACCTGTTTTCCCTTTCAGTACTATCCAGAAACTTCCCCCTAGTTTATTTATATTCAACTGCGCCATTCAGTTCTCCGTCATTTGACCACGTCATACCAGCTAGGGGAGTTGGGTATCAAATTGATATGGCCCTGTGCTCGCCCCAGGCTGATTTATTCGTTAACCTGCATGATACAGCTTGTATTGATACAGCTTGACCTCATTGGTGGTGACATTCGTAATTGGCAATTGCCTTTGATACTGTAGTTGATAGTTTTAATAGCATGTGCTAATGGTTGTGTTGATCTGAAAACGATGCTACTAAACTAAAGCTAGTACTAAAGCATTATTAATAAAGTTTAAGACTGGTTATTGCTTGCATCCATCTTCTTCAGATCATAGTTTTTGCAATACGACGTGTAATGTCTAGCAATCCATACTCCAGACACATTCCAAGTTTTTCTCTAACTCTAAGATCGACGTTGAAGTCATTATTGTTTATATATTGCAATGTATTACTGGCCACTGCGGTTGTCAGTAATAGTTATTTCTCATGGGAATCATTTGCGTCTAGATTTCGATGAAAATACATCTTTAGCCATCATTGTTCGTGCATCATTTGACGGCACGGTTGGCGCAGTGGCTGAGCGATCGACTGCTGCGCTGCGTGTCGCGGGTTCGATTCCCGCACGGAACAAATATTTGTATGACCTGCAGATAGTTGTTTCGGGTCTGGGTGTTTGTGTATGTGAGTTTAAATGTTTGTAAACGCACCCACGATACAGAGTAATTCCTAGTGAGGGGCAATGTTTAAAAAAAAAAAAGAGGATTGTTGTCACTGCTGCTTCTTCAAGTGTACCTATTCGTAACAGGCGTTATTTTTTAAATTATTGATTTATGATCCTTGAATGAAAGATTATTACATATTTCTTGATTGTGAATCATGCTAGATCAAAGAATCTTCACATTATAACAGCATGTGTAGCAAATAACATCAACATTTATTTCTTCATCAGTCATCAATTCGAACCGGCATAGACTACCGTTACCGTTGATACTATTTTAATTGGAGCAATCTGTGTTATTACAATATAATTATTTCGTGACGGGTTTTAGATGAGCCGCAAACGGTAACTCGGCAGGGCCAGACGGGGATAGCAGGACGACTCTTAAAAAAGATTGGCAAATAATAGCAATGTATGGAAATAATTGGAAGGACTGAAGTGAAGGAAGCTCTTGCCTGTGCCTTTGCTTCTGCAGTGGGACACAAATTTAATGGCTAATGATTAACGAATGAAATATGGGTTTCTCCTTGATTACACAAATACAGTACATTTCCCAAGCTCTACCAAGGCCAAGTACTCAGACTTGTCACTGACTCGCCACTATACTCATGTAATCAAGGCATTAAACTCTGTGTTTATTTTACCCGCATCATGAATACCGCTTCGGAATCTACTGTAACTAATAATCATGAAGCATTGGTAAATAAGTATAAAACTTAAATTGAATTTACTTTCAACCTTTCTTGCCCGGAGATCTTCTCATTAAAAGGGTGCGTTTTTCTACCATATTGTTCATTAGAATTAACAATCAAAGTTGATTCACCGTAACGATCTCAGTAATGAAAGAAACGACAGGTTAATGCTAAAATTACAACACTTGTAAAGCAATTTGTTGATCTGAGTAAGTTGACTTAGAAATTGCAGACCTAAAGTCATTGTTGAAATGTATAGGGAAACACGAACACCGGAAAGCATTAGTTATGTCTGACTCAGAAAACATATAGTGTTTTCACGAGAACCATAGAATGGAATTATCTTTGTCTTTCATTCAAGATCGTTTCTATCCTCGTCTCGCGCCTTTAAACGATTTTTAATGTCTTCAACATCCTCAATCCTGTTTTACATCTCACCTCAAGCTTCAGGTTCATTACATAAATTACTACTTCGCAAGAGGAATGATCTGGCATTAAAAATGGCAAGCGGAAATACTAAATCCGTTCCGTGCCGCTGGTGGACTGGTTTGTTTATGTATCAGTCCACGTATCTCGAATACGTCCGTACTGTCGTAATTATGCTTTTCATTTTTATTCGCAACCTGCCTCACTGCTATACACGCTACAAATCCATTTGTTATGTCGTTCAAAACTCCCTTACCAACTAGTTCTGCATGACCCAAGTCATTCATATTTAAATTCTCGTCATAACAGGATGACATTGGAAGTTTTGGAATTTCTACTTAATGAGGGGAAAATATAGCATGCATGAATAAGATCGATCAGCTTTTACGCAGCATAATGTGATTTATAGAACCTACTTTCCTTTATTCATCTAGGCAAATTACATTTCGCTCATGTAGTTAGACTTTCGCCTATAACCTGATGCTGATATTCAGAATATCAGTTATTAGTATTCTCCACACGGCTTCAGCAATTTGCATTTCAATTGATATCAGTGTCTGGGTTGCCATTTGTGTGGGCTTCGAATCTGTAATCGAAGGCACCGTTCAAACTGCATTTCATCTCCGATATTATGCTTGACCGTTTTAAGTAACCGCTTAACGGCGATGGCGATTGCAATAAATGTACCTAAGATTCTCCGAACGTTACATTTACCGCTTGCTGTCGGTACAGTAGGTCCAACTGTGACCGACTTTGTGTGGAACCAGTTTCTTTAGACGTTACCAAAACCGGCAGCGTTGGTCCAACCTTGGCATTGAGGGAACTCTATGACTAATGTTTGCACGTTGCTTTTTTACCTACACGTTACGCCGAGCCTTGCGTGATAGAAATAAAATTTTATTTCGTAATAGTAGTTATAGCATTAGCAATAGTTTGCGTGTAAATAGCGTTTCAAAAGTTGCCTGCTTGAAACAAGTCCCATAAATCACTGTAGACTGGGTGGTAATTGTTTTGCATAACGCTTGTTATTTTTCGTCAGACGGTTAAAAACCAGACACCTTTATTATATCTTTGCAGAAGAAACTTTGCTTAGTGACGTCGCATTACGTCATATTTTATCAAATTATGTTTTCTTATCTTGACCAAGTTTTCCTGTTAAGACCGATTCTTTTGTATTCTATGCAAAATTAATTGTAGAGTGCATTATTTCTGCTTCTATGTGTTGATTATAATATCTGCATTTAGCGTCGGGTTTTTTCTGTGGATGTTGTTCGAAGTCTGGTTTGCTTGGTACATTTTAAGTGAGGTGTTCAATTATGTGTACAGACACCTACACAGTATAACTTTACGACGTGTTCATAATCGGCTCGTTCATCGTTCCAACCACGCGTGCCCGATTTTATCTCGGCAGACATGATTTTCGCTGTTCCACCACATTCTCGTAAAATGTCGAAAGTTTTCTCCATTTCCTCGTACGTAATTTCATCTGGTTTATTATTATATAACTTACTGTTCCACTTGTCTATATAATTTAAAATATGTTGGTCGGTCTACTATGAATAATATGGAAACTCATATCTTCGAGAATTTCATTGTTTCTTATCCTTGCCAGTGATAAGATAAAAGAGTAACTAATTGTAGTCTGGTTTGTAAGTTTTTCATTTCAACGTCGTGTCTTGATTTAAAAAATATACTATTTAGGTTTTGATACATAAATAAGTTATTCATTACTATTATGTAATTAAGTTGCATCCGGTTAGGGGTTGTGAAAATTCTAGACAAATGATTTTCTCGTTAGATAAATTAATTTATAGATACTTTGATCGTAACTGTGCATAGTCATTGATCAGACAATTTCACCTTGGTTCTAAATATGCAGGTAAAAGCAAAACAAATCATCACAGACACCTTATTTACCCGAAGTAATTTAGATCAATTTTCGTCATGATATAAATAGCAGGCAAATCGCAACCCGACCCCGGAGGTCGGCTAATAGCAATTTAGCTCTGCACCGCTGTGAGTCACGGCAGCAGCCAGTCGTGACAATTTCCACATAAATAGTATGAATTATGACGAAGCAGAAGACTCAATTATGACTGAGCATGATAAAGAAATACATAAACCTAACGACGTTATTCTTGACTGGACATAAATGTATGTTCATACCTACACCAGCGAAGCTTGGGTCGTTTGTCTGGGATAGGTGATTGCTGAAGAATCCGATGCTCCCCAAAGTCTCTCTACGCCTTTGATTCAGTCCGGCTTAAACATATCTATAAGTCTTGTCATTAGGCACCAGTCTTACGTATTAACATTATTACACTCCGATGGTACCATTTAATCTACGTAACTTGTATTCCTTTGTCTTAGCTTTACCTATTCTTTCCTCCCGTTGCTTCTTTAGGATCAACCTCATTGACAATACTGTCACTAGACCTGGAGATCGCTTGTTATTTTACAGACCGTATTGTTGTAATATCAAAATGATAGTTTTATGTTCGCTAATTTGCTGTAGAAACATCTGTGTCTTGCATGTGTATGATGCATGTAGCCATGGCGTTCTTAGAATTTCTACACGCGTCATTGATATTTACTATAATTGAAAACAACGCGATTGCAGTAACAGTTGTTTTTTGATAAGTTATTTACAATTGCATATCATTTATGTGGTTGCTATAAGAATTTCAAAACCCAGTGACTTGCTCGTCAGAGAATTTATTTGTAAAAGCTGTTTAAGTATTTTCTAGAACTCAAAATCTCTCTCGGAGAGTTGGGTAAATGTATTCAAATGCCTTTGTAACCAATATTATCATCATCCAAGTAATATCTAAGTTATATCCAAATCACGACATCTTTCATTTTACACTGTGTTATCTTCTACAACATTGTTCTTGATGACTCCTGAGAAAAGACGATAAATGACGTCTGTTGCCCAAGAATCTTCTTTAATACTAGTAATCAGTCCGGCTTTGATAACAATTTCCACTGTTTCTTGCAAAATGTCTGTTTGCCTATTAGTGTTTCAATACCACATTACGAGTATCAATGTCCTTTGTTTCGAGCAAGATTGAAGTTGTGAAAACCGGCGGTATACGAATTTATGCGAAACTTTCAACTGAATATGCTATTGAATTTGCTTTGTGAACTGTTTTCCACATGGAGTTCTCAAAACAGTCCTTTTCATTCGATATGTTTTGGTTTGTAGTCTTAACTTGAATTTTCTACTGTTCCTAAGAAACATTATTCTTGGTAAAAATTGAAAGGCAAATAAAACACGACTGTTGCCACATAATTACTCGAAGATGTTCAAACTTCACGTGCTTGGGTATTTTCTGCAAACGTGTATTTATAACTTTACAAAGAAAGACATTAAACACACCCTTCCCTTAACTTTTAGTACATTGTCCCAGTTATATCCCAGAATAGATGTCTGATGGACATCATTAAAACCAGTTGACATAGGAAAGTAGGAAGGTGCGGTCTACCGTATCAATTTTCTGAAAATGGCACAGATTGAGGTTGCGAGGTCACTATGACCAGAAATATCGCACCCATGAACTTGTAAGTTCAAGGCGTTTTGAGCTGTAACAGTACACAATACGGTAACGAATAACACGGCAAGGTTTACTTGAAGATCTTTGAAGAATGGTTTGGGGAACTATTGTGCTGCAAATAGTCCAAAAATGCGAAAGGTCATTGGCATGATTGATGGCACTGTTGTTTTTACTATAATTATCGACAAAACAGCTTAATAAGGTGTTCGACCCGACGCCGACGTAACAGATATGATGACGATGACAAGCATTTTAGCAAATCTCGACGCTTAGATATGCTTTATTTGTTTGTGTGAGCTCGTTTCTGTCTGGTTTTGTGGAGTATAAACACATTTTAGTTAAAGATCCACATGAACTCTTTGCAGGTATCAAATTTAATTATTTTAATAATAATGAATCCGTAGTTAACGAGGAATTTGAGCTCCTTGGGGAGAGAAAAGTGCTTGATGAAAAATTCGGCCAAACAATTGGGTTAATGGATGCCTTTACTAAAGGTTAATTCTGCTGTATAATCAGTACGCTATATTTTTTATATCCACGACCTTCTGATATGATTCCAAGTACACAATCAAAGATTTCCAGCGCATTATAACTGTGTATGAAATAACAATTAAGGCTTATTACGAGTTCACTTAGGTTTAAAGTATCAAGGCTAAAACGAAGTAATTATCATTTCATGTGAACACGCAACGCAGTTGGACCAAAGAATGCATTCGGGTCATTGTTGGGAGAACAATGTACGATTCACATCATTTTACGTCTTGTACTACAGAACGGCGCGAGATTTCGGACATTATTGTTTGTACAATACCCAATTGACAATGGTATCCACAATGCGTAACTGTATTGTCGCATTGAATGTGTGAACTGAATGCAAGCAAAAATTTTATGGATAAAATATACATGTCATCGAACCGTGAACCTCAAATGATTTCTGTAGATGAGAATTTCTCGACAAGCTTGAAAAGTTTCAACGTGTAACAAATGAGTAATGAACTAACGAAGATATTACTGAATAACAACCATAAGAAATTATTAATTGACTTGTGACGTCGAAAATAAACAGACATCGGTGTAGAAATCAAACTTACTGAACATGTTCGACTCAAATGCCTCTTCTATTGATTACAAGTATAAAAACAGATGTGTGTATCTATGACTCACTACAAACAATATTAATAATAGGGGCCTTGGAAACATGCAGCCACCTTTCAAGAACGATAGAAGTATAAACAAAAATGTAAATCTTTCAACTTTCTATGAAGGTCATGATGACTTGAACATTGATAAGTATAACATCTTACCGACGATTATAATACAATGATCATTGAATTGATTGCAGGCGGTCGGTTACAATTTACAACGTATCGCAAAAACAGATATTGTTCTTTATCGAATCGATAAGATTAACGAAACCTTTTGCAAAGTCGAAGAAGATTTTGATTAAGTTTGTGGTAGTTATGGTTTTAAAGTACACGTACCTAGTTGCTGTTTTTCAGTGTCCACGTCATTTATTGTTTTGTTTTTGTGGTTTAGTGAGTGTTTTCCCTCGCAACGGAATTCTTCATTCATGTTTACTAAGGTTAGTAGGTTGATAAACTTTATCCTTAACAACCTTTATAATTGTATCATTGTTTAACCCAAACTCTTAGGTTTTTCAATACTCTATTATCAATACGTCTTAAAGGTTTGATGCTAAGACGTTAATCCTTACTAATATTATAAAAGCGAAAGTGAGTTGGTTTGTTTGTTACCTCTTCACGCTTTAATGGCTAAACTGATTTTGATGAATTTTGGTACAGAGATAGTTGGGAACCAGGAGACGGACATAGGCTTTTTATTAAAAAAAAGTGGGATATGAGGGAGAACGAGGGAAGAAAAGGGAAAACTTAGCGTTGCTATTACAAATCAGTCAGGCGCAAGAGAAAAAAACTGCAGGTCTGCTTGGTGTGTTATACCGAATTTAACGCGAGCGAAGCCGCGGGCGAAAGCTAGTTATTAATACAATTGTATTGGCAGTGTGCGTCAAAGATTCATTAGCATTGATCATTGTGTAGGTAGTCAAGTCGGTCGTAGTCGAAGTTACAAAAGTTCTACGGGACCGTTGTGTTGTCTTTGTTCAAATCTCTCGTACCACACCATGGTTTGACCTCGATTCTTTCCCGTGACAGTCAAAATCACGCTTTCGTACGCTTTTCTTGTTCGTTTTATCTCGTTGAGCTGCATAATTTGCATCCGTTTATTTACGCTATCGCATTGTGCTTATTCATACGTTTTGCGCTTTTCTTTTCATGGTTTTGAATAATTTTCTAAGCCTCGGTCGGAACGGCCGCGGTTTTACGAAGGGAAATTCAATGACCAAGTCAAGATTCAGTTTCACTTTTCCATGAAGTATTTTTGATTTTCTTCTTTTCTAGGAGATTCTTGTATAGTGTTTTTCCGTTTTTTTTTTGAACTTGTACTTGGAAGTCTTTGAAGTCAGTACTTCACAGACTTCCGTTAAGTTCAAGTAACATTTTTCTTGTAGACTTCCTTAAACGCTTCGCTGAAATTAGTATGCAGTTTCGTTACATGAATTTTCATAATACCAATGTTGTGGAATTTATGTATTTCTTATCTTGTATTTGCTTGATACGTCAAGGTAAAACTGGTTTTCTCTTAGTTCTATTAGCTGTGTATGATTCTGATAAATTTAGATCAGATACATATTTTCCACAAAGAAGATTATTGCTATCAGTACCTATTGTTTGTTTCACGCTCGTTCTTTTTTTTTCCTGTTACCATGGGAAATCATCAAATGATTCCTCCCGCTGTGGACGGAGAGGAAGGAAGTGTGTGAAAACCCATTCATGCTCCTTCTTTTACCCTTCGTGTTCCAGGGCCGCGGTATCTCTTTCGAATTATCTTGCAATCCCGGCAGGCATCGGCGGACGACCCAGGCCTAACCCTAATTGTATTTTGGTACCTTACGAATAAGACATCTTATTCGCTGTTATCCCAGAATGTCTTCAGCTACAAATATATAATTGCCGTCATCTCAATAGTCTGTTCCTTATATTTAAGGGTATCAATATTTTCCAGAATGCATCGGTTTCTTAGGTCTGTCTTCACTTTTATACAACCCTCATTTATCGACCCTCAATCAACTCTGAGTAGAAAAATTTCTTTCAGATCTGTAGTTCTGTAATGTTCATCTAAAATAAACATAATACAATGTGATAAATCATGTCTATCGATTACTCAAACCGACATGCGTGACATATAGTATGATCGTGCGTTCTAGTTCTATGAAAAAAATATGTAGTACCTACCTATCATTCATCACCATAGCCCATTGTTTACTAGTTAAGTTCCTCATTTCTCTCTTATCCATACGACTTGCGTAAAACTGTTCGTTTAAAGACACTTTGGTCTGAAAGATTTACTTCACAGATGAAGTATCATCAGAATCAAGATTTCCTAAGACTATCTCAGAATCCTGCTTCCTAGGTATATATTTAGTGAATAATTAGATAAACAATGATAAAGTAAGATTTTCTCTGCTTAATCTATCTGCAATTGGGTCCCAGAATGTCATATATTTTCTTCACACAAATAACATACCGCTATTAGCTCACCAAGTCACCTTCGTCTTTAAACGCAACATGCAATTTCTTTAAGTGCAATCTTCCGTTAAACGACCGCTTTGCAACTCAAAAGAGTTCTTATAGTCTTGCAACAGAAACGCTTTGGTTATTCCCCTTCAGTTTTGACACAAAACGTCACGGTGAACGACACGACGCACGCTACCAAACGTTTATCTATTCCATCATTTCCGATAAGCTGGATTAATTTTATCTGACTTTCACCGTGTACTAAAAAAGTAACTGTGACTGACCTATTAAATTACCCTCTATGTGAACTACATAAGGTTGAAAATGTGTTATTACTCCGATAGAATCAAAAATAATCCAGCTTAGTACTCGTCACAGTAATACAATTCCGTTTTAAATCTGTTTGTTCCGACCAATAGATTGTGATGAAAAAAAGCATAAGATTTCAAGAATATCATTCACAGTTGGTTGCTCTACTTCTGGTATCTTTGACCGTCAAAAAGCGATTACTTTTGGTATCAGTGCCGTATCTTTCACAAGCAACAGTTCCAACTTGATGAAATTAAGTGAAATGGTAATGGTAAGTTATTTCACATTTCATAAATTCAGTGTTCATAGCAAGGTTCTCAATCGTAATCAACAAAAACAACTTCAGTGTAAAAGCAAATGTTTACATTTCCTCAAATGGCGTTGGGCATCCAAGTAAACAAAAAAATAAAATAAGTCTTGTGTAATTTGTTTCCGTTAAAGTAATCTCGAAAGTTACTCGACCGATTTGTATAATCCTTTCACCGTTGTAAAGCCTATTTCACGCCGGATCAGCGTCAACATAAGTTCTGGACTTTTTTCTTCGTACAACCTTATAACGGTCAAATATGTCGAATCTTATGTCACCCGCGAGCCATGTTGCACTTAGGTTCAAAGTGTTTTTACATACATTGCACATCACCAACCTTAGCTTCGTTTTGAATATTATTTTCACTGTTAATATCAATTTTAATTTTGCAATGATTCACGTCTAATCTTGCATCAGTAATTACCTGCAGCGTATTAGCACAGGGATCTCTGTTAGGTCTGCTTTTGATGGCTGATCTTGTTTTTTTCTGATTCTGTGTTTTCACTTATGAAATACAGCAAGGTAATACCACTTTTCAAATCTGGGGACAGTAAAGACACCAATAATTATAGACCCGTATCCGTTTTGCCGGTTTTCAGCAAGGTGTTTGAAAAGGTAATGCTTAACCAAATGCTCAACCATTTTAACACCAATAAAATCTTACATGAGAAGCAGTATGGTTTCACCAAAGGACGTTGTACGACTGACGCCGGTGTCACCCTATTAAAACACATATTTACTGCGTGGGAAGAAGCACAGGATGCCATAGGGATCTTTTGTGACCTCTCAAAAGCATTTGATTGCGTGAACCACGAAACCCTTCTCTTAAAACTTGAACATTACGGCCTAGGGAAACTTGCCCTTAGTTTAGTTAAATCGTATTTAAATGATAGACAGCAGCAAGTACAAATAAATGGTGTCAATTCAATGGGTTTAAATGTAAAAATGGGTGTACCACAAGGATCGATATTAGGTCCCTTCCTCTTTTTAGTATATATTAATGATCTACCCCATTTGTTTAAAAACCAACCACAAATGGTGTTATTTGCTGACGATACTTCTTTAATATTTAAGATAAACAGACGTGCCTCAAATCTTGACGACGTAAATAATGCCCTAATGCAGGTACATAATTGGTTTACCGCTAATAATTTAGTATTAAATGGGAAAAAAACGAAGTGCATAAGATTTTCTCTACCAAATGTCAAAAACAGTGAGTGTGACATAGTATTGAATCAAGAGAAACTAGAATTCGTCGAAAAAACTGTTTTCTTGGGAATAACACTCGATTCAAAGCTACAATGGGGTCCGCATATAACATCTCTTGCAGGACGCCTTAGTTCAGCAGCATATGCTGTTAGAAAAATCCGTCAGTTTACTGATGTAGATACCGCGAGACTAGTCTATTTTAGTTATTTTCATAGTATAATGTCATACGGTATTTTACTTTGGGGACGGGCTGCAGACATCGAGTCTATATTTATTCTGCAGAAAAGAGCCATCAGAGCCATATATAACCTACGTAGGCGAGATTCTTTAAGGGAACAGTTTAAGGATATTAACATCATGACAGTACCTTGTCAATATATTTATGAAAACATCATGTATGTCAGGAAAAACTTGCATCTTTTTAGTAAAAGAGGTGACAGACACAATTATAATACTAGAAATAGGGACCAATTAGTTCAACCAGGTTTCAGGTTAGCTAAAGTAGACTCATCTTTCATGGGGTACTGTTTGAAATGCTACAATAAAATACCTCCCCACATTCTTCAACTGAATGAAACGAAATTTAAATCTTGTATTAAACGCACACTATGTAGGCAAGCATATTATAAGTTGGGGGATTATATTGATGATAAAAATGCTTGGCTCAATGCTGGTCCTGCTCCACAAGCATAGGGGTAAACTCAGTATCCGAAGCTATAGTGGAAGCTGCAGAAGATTGTAAGATTATCTTTGCAATGTATAGAATCAATTCTCTAGTATTGTATAATTATTAAGCCCATATGTGAGTGCTATGTATTATCATTGACTTGACGAAGCCCTGGTGGTTGATAGTGTCATGCTCACTTAAATGTCTCGCTGATGGTGGCGGGTGTGTCGGGTCATTTAGCTCCCTTCAAAATGGTCGAGCTGAATGGGGCTGATCCATACGTCATGTTCGTGAACGGGCGCTGTCAGTTGGGACTGGTAATTTTTAGCTACCACGGTTCATTTTTAAACTTATTTAGATTTAAAATTAAATTTTGCTTTTTATTTACTCTGGACGCTCTTACTGTGCACGTCTTTCTATATCGTTCTCACATATTTGTATAATCTCAACATGAATGATGTAAATACGATTTTGTAAAAATATTATAATTTAAAAGAGTGTCCATGGAGTTTCTTGCCCATTCTTCTCCATAGAGATCAACGCTTTGGAATGGGCAACTACAGTACTTTCACAAGTTATTATGCCTTGTGACCGGGACTGTAGATTCATTTTGTTTCTTGACATTCAAAAGTGCCTGTAATGGTCTAATTGAAATAAATGATTTGAATTTGAATTTGAATTCACTGTTACCAAACCACCACTTTTTCTTCTACCATAGTAATGCTAAAACGTACCATCCGTGCATGTTAGGTCACTCTCGGTCGTTTCATTACTCTATTTAAATATTCTGGTAGATGGAACATTTTTTTTGTTTCCGGGCGTCATCCACCGGAACAGCCACGCTACCATTGTTATTTTTTTTTTTACCATAAACCCAATTACGTAATACTTTATATGAAAGTGTTACAGTATATACGCGTTGCTGGTCCGAAAGTGAGTTAATGATATTCTTAGTTCATGTTATGGTTTATGTTCAAGGAATTAAAGCAATTACGATGTACAGTATCATGTTTAGTTATGTAATTGATGTTATCGTGTCAGGCTAAATGCTTCCTACTGCCGTTTATAATTAGCGCTTAATGGGAGTGTGCTCGTGTTATGAATGCACAAGTTGCAGATGCTCTTTCAATGTTTATGTCTGGTTAATTAATATTTTATGAATGTTTCTTTATGATTTGCGGAATAAGAATCCTTGACAGGCATGTAGTCCTCATGTACTAAAAGGATGAGATAAACATTGAATTTTGATTTTAAACAGAGTCATAGGTGATTAGGTTATGTTCTGTTGATGAAAGCATGTCTTGATTTTCGTAGGTTTTATTTAAAATACTATTTTTTTCCTTTAAGTCTTCATTTAATATGATTTCGTATAGACGGTGTTCGTAAAAAGTGCTCTACAGAGTAACAATTTGGCTATTAGTTGTATTACCTACCCATTATATCTAGTGCTTAGTGGGAAAAATATTAACTGTATCATCACAGCCGTATCGCGTGGCTATCGTCGTTGATATCAAAGTTATATATAAAAGCATTAAAATAGCTACGAGAATAATGATAATAAACATCTATATCTTCCTTAAAAGTGGAAAACTCATGCTGAAGTTTTGGTTACCTACTTGCTTGCAGACTCTTTCTTTTTGTTAGTCATCGTGGTTTAGTTCTGGGCCGTATTTTGCCACCATCACGCTAAGAAAAAGGGAGGCCTCGTCTTTAAATTTGGGAATTAGACCACTATAAACATGCAATAAGCGACTTTGACATCATAAAATTGATGTTCATTGGATTGCTCTTCTTAAAAGGGCATCTTCAACTGGTTGTGTAAAATGTAATTCATTTTCTTCACAAATTACCCTTTGCAAGAGGGAGCCCAATAGCAACTTCAGCTGCAATATCAACAAACTCAATATTAACATCTTCCTTCTTCTTTGCAGTAAACAATGACGATGGATAAGCAACTGGTCTGGGTGCGGGACCCCAACGAGGGGTTCATCCTCGCCCGACTGCACGAACTTATGGGGGAGGAGGCAGACGTCTTCCCTGTGGACAACAAGTACCCCAAGAGAGTTTGCAACTTCGAAGACATATTCCCCGCTGGAGATCCTGGGAAAGATGTGGATGATAACTGTAAGTATTAATTGTATTTTTCTGGATGTTTCCACGAAAAGAACGTAGGTGACGTAAAAAATTAAGGCCTGCTGCGAACTGCTGATTGGTGGAAGCATTTTGCTCCGTCTGTTCTGTGAAACTGAAACCGAACCTAAAGCAGTAATATCAAAATTACAATGATGAGGAAAACGACTAGTTATTTGGGTCTGTACAAACAATTACCTATGAAGTTAATAGAGGACTCAAAAAGGCTCATAGACTAACTGACGCAGACGAAAAAGGCAAAGATACGTGAGTAAAATTTACCATCATTTAATCGGGTTCCCTCTATCTGGCAGAATCTTGATGCTCCGAATTTTTTTTGGCATAACACACTTAGCATAATTTTCTTTAAACGAACATTTTAAAGGCATAAAACTTATTTGGTATAATTATCGTTTGGCATAATGTTTAAAACTTCGAATTAACAATGGCATACTTTTAAGATGGCAGAATTACATTTAGTATAATTACGATTGGCAGAGTTCAAATTTCGCATAATATATTATTTGGTATAATTTCACTTGGCATACTATGCAGACGGCAGTAATGGCTAGGTTAGGTTAGGTTAAAACTGTGACCTCCTACGTCCTACCTACCTCCTCCCAGAAACGACTTGCATTAATAGAAAAAAGAGATTGTTTTAAGTAGGTTACCCAGAACTGAACTAGTTAGATTAGGATAATTACTTATTGAATTCAATGACATTATTTCAAATTCAATTAAACAATAACTAAAATAAATAACATTATTTTAAAGAAATAATTAATTAAAATAAATGACAACTTATAATGACAAAGATGATCCTAACTATAAACTTTCTGCGATATGACAATTCTGATGTTTAATGATTATCGATATAAAATATATGCCAAAAGACGATTCTGACTGTGAACTTTCTGCGATATGATGTTTCTACTTTTTAAATATTATGGATATTAAGTTTATGCCTAGAGATGATTCTGACTTACAAAATTATGAGTTTAGACTGTATGATAAATGAGTGTCTGCTAAACAATTTTCTGCGAAGTGAAGTTTATGCCATCTGTTGTTATGCAAAATAAAATTATGACATAAAAAGTTCTGCTATAAAGGGTGGACCCCATTTAATCATAATATAAGCAGACTGAATACCCGTAACCAAGTCTAGGATGATAATGAGTTAATAACCGAATGACGTACCAAAATCACTCAACAGTGACACAAATTAGATGACTCATTGCGAAAGATAGCTGAAACTAAAACGTGATAACGACTAGGATGCTCAGTGTTGTTGTACTTTTAATCCCTTGATATATTTTTGTCTGATAACGAATACCAATTAAGGACAAAGCGAAATAAATAAAGAAATAACAAACTACAAATGATGTTGTACAAATATACAGGTTGGATAAAACGAAAGATTATTTATTATTGTTTTACCATGAGAACAACTCTGAAATATAAAGAAAAACTGCTCGTTCCTATACTTTTAGTTAAGATATGCAAGCATAAAGATGCAGCTGAATCAGAAAATAATGTATTTTCTGTGTATTATGCACACCAGATAGCCTTCTTCTGCGAAGCAATTATGCTAGCGAACGTTTGAGGAAACGAACCTCAAACCAACCCACCCACCGCGGGAGACAGTTCGGGAGTCGGGTGCCGCGAGACGACACCTGGCGAACGTAGACTCGGATCTGTGGACGGCGAGCAATGGGTAGCTCACAGTCCGTTCGGCGCGTGGGTGTCGCGCGCTTCAGAAATTTGTCAGCAAAGCAGAGAAGCCTGCCAGGGCCACTGCCTGCCGGGGTTGCAGAAAGGGTAAAAGTAGGAACATAGGAGAGAGCGGGGGCAGTTATTTGATAACATCCGAAAAAAACGACAGGCATCAATTGAGGATAATAATGATCACTGCAAGGACGGTTTGTAAGCCATTAAATTAAAACAAACATGCATTGAAGCTGTTTATTCACTTAAGCAGAATATGTAAATGGCCATTGTATTATTATTTCTGACGGAGTTGGTTTTGAAAATTTAAACAATGCACTGGATTTGTTCAAGAGACAGATGCAAAACTTGTGGATAAAAGAAACACAGTGATAATAAAACAGTTAACAATCAAACACACTTTAAACACAACTATTTTTATTGATCATGGATTAATGCTTACTACACGAATGTTAATGGCGAATGCAGAAGGAGAGGTCTGTGCCAAGTGTCCTTTCTAGATTTTCAACCGACTTAAAAAAATTGAGGAGGTTCTCAATTCGACTGTTTTTTTTGTTTTGTATATTTATTACGAGATTCCTCCGTCAATTTTGGCCCGATTTTCAAAATTATTTTTCTAATTAATCCAAACCCCAAGAGAGATTAGTTCCAATGCAACACCCGTTATCCACGATCGCATCGTACGCTTTTTACTGACAGGAATTAATTGACGTAATCATCTTACGTGTTAAAGGGATTAGCTTCGATGAGGCATAGAAATGGATCCCTGCAATGTAATTGCTCCTGGAATAGAATCGAACCTGTTTAAAACTAGTTTAGAACTATCTTATAACGATCTTGTTCCTTTGCTTGTACTTAATAACAGAAATCTTATTACCTTCACGAGAATAAATTGGAAGAGTAATAATAGATTTGCTTTTTAAGATGCTAGGTGGAATCTGTAAATGTTGATCCTTATTTTTTATCTACTGCCTGACATTCGTTACGTAGGTCACCTCAGTCTGACAATCAGTCTTGCCAAGAGGTCTTGCGTGTTGTTCGAAAGAGATACCGCGGCCTCGGAACAAAAAAAAAAAAACAAAGGGCAATAGAAGGATAATGGGTGGGTATAATGGGTGGGTTATAGTCACCTGTGTGGTTTTGGTGCTTAACCTGAGACGGTGGGTACCGTTTCCAAATTGGTATCCAATGGTATCCATTTCCAAATCTTGGCAGGAGTTGCTTAACCTGGATATGTACGGGAATCCATCCACTACCAAACCTTGGCAAGGGTTGCTTGACCTGAATCGCTATGGGAACCCATCCATTTCCAAACCTTGGCAAGGTTTGCTTAACCTGAGCCGTTTCCAAATTGGTATCCAATGGTATCCATTTCCAAATCTTGGCAGGAGTTGCTTAACCTGGATCTGTACGGGAATCCATCCACTACCAAACCTTGGCAAGGGTTGCTTGACCTGAATCGCTATGGGAACCCATCCATTTCCAAACCTTGGCAAGGTTTGCCTAACCTGAGCCGTTTCCAAATTGGTATCCAATGGTATCCATTTCCAAATCTTGGCAGGAGTTGCTTAACCTGGATCTGTACGGGAATCCATCCACTACCAAACCTTGGCAAGGGTTGCTTGACCTGAATCGCTATGGGAACCTATCTATTTCCAAACCTTAAAAAAAACTATTCGTTTTCAACTACGTCCAGTCATTATTTATTTAAACTTCATGTACAATAATGTCACAGGTGGACTTAATAACACTCTATCGTTGGCAAGAAGCTAGGCATAAGATACTTACGACTTTTTTAAATGAAAATTTGCCCGAGTTCGCCATACTACAATACTGCCTTCATTTGTTTCGTCGTTTACCTGTCAATGATTAATTTATTGGCTCTTATGACACGACATCCAACCATTGACTGCTCGGGTCACGAGGTCATGTTCTATTTTTAAGTAGATTTACTACGAACAAACCTTGTGGAGGTGAAGTTCCGATACTGAACGAAACTATCTTTTTTCCTTGATAATTTGGTTACTTAATAGGTACTTTCTTAGAAACCAATGATATACACTTCTCATCAAAAAAATCGAAACACCTCGCAGTTTATGATTTGATAAGGATTATCAGAAAAATGTGTATATTTAGGAATAAATGTAAAATGTCATTTAATAGTAAGTAGTATGAGGTTTTTAAATCCTAATGTTAATGTTCTAAATTCAAATTAAGTCTTCATAGGTTTCGTATTTTGTATAATGAGTAATTTTTACCCTGTATGGAATATGAAGGAAATGGGTAAAACAACACGCGTAAATGAAAAAAAAATGTAAGAAACGTTTATTTAATAACTTGTATTCCCTCCGCGAGCTCTTATTACTGCTTCCATACGGTTCTTCATCGATCGGATGAGAGTCACGATCACATGTTGTGGTATATTATCCCATTCCTCTTGGATTGCATTTTGCAGCTGGCTAAGTGTTTCTGGGGCTGGATCTCTTGCTCGAATTCGTCTCTTTAATTCATCCCATAGATGTTCAATGGGATTCATGTCCGGGCTTCTTGCTGGCCATACCATAATGGAGATACCGACTTCGGTAAGATAATCTCGTACGACGCCCGCGGTGTGAGCTCTAGCATTGTCGTGCATGAATATGAAGTCGTTGCCAATAAAATGTGCATAGGGCATCACATGAGGTTCAAGACACTGTTCGATGTATCGATGAGAGTTTAGTGCAGGCAGCCGTGGCCCAGACACAAAGGCAAGTTCTGTCTTACCGTCGGCGCTGATTCCTCCCCAAACCGTCCACGAACCGCCACCATAGCTGACCTTTTCTTCAATGCAGCATTGTGCAAAACGTTCTCCATCTCTTCTGTAGACCTTGTTCCTTCCGTCGTTACCATACAGCATAATTTTACACTCATCAGAAAACAGTACTTTACTCCACTGAAGGTATGACCAAGTTAGGTGCTCGCGTGCAAAGTTAAGGCGCGCTCTTCGATGGTCTGCAGTTAATTTCGGCCCATTCGCTGGCTTATGCGGTGCCAATCCGCGTTCCTTCAACCTTCTTCTTATTGTAGAGTCACTTACAGCTACTCTTCGTACAACGCGAAGCTGCTGCTGCAGTTGAAAAGCGTTAAGGCGTCGATTTCGTAAAGAAGTTGTTACAATAAATCGATCATCTCGCTCAGAAGTGACCCGATTCCTGCCAGATCCTGAACGGCGCGTGAACGAACCAGTCTCCCGATAGCGTTTGTAGACTCTATGAACAGATGATAAGCTTAGATGCAATCTTGCAGCCACAACACGCTGACTAAGTCCAGAATCCAGCAATGCCACCACTTGGGCGGCTTCTGCGGGCGAAGTATCCATATGTTTTAGAAAAAAAAGTTTTTTCAGACGTCCCAAAGTCACAGTAAATGAAATAAGAAACAAAAAGTTTAAAGACAAGCGCTAATTTTTAGTTTTTAAACGAGAAACGTACTCCAACCCTAAATACACATTTGTCTTAAAACAGTGATTAATTTCATTTATAGGATAAACAAATGAAATTCTAATTTCGAATTTTGATTTTTTTCTTCTTACTGTAATGACCAAACTGCCAGCTACACAATAATGTTTTTTTTTTCATGGAATTAATTCTCTTTTGTAAAAAATTAGGACAAAAACAATAAAAACGAAAGTGTTTCGAATTTTTTGATGAGAAGTGTATATTTGTTTTCTAAGATTTATTTTGTAGTGATAAACAAGCGCAGCCAATAGGATCGCTTTGTTGTCCGTCGGTAGTTCTGTCTGTCAAGATCAAGAACCCTTCTTCTGGGGAACGTGTGGAGGTATTGAGTTGAAATTAAAACCATATATGCAAGTCTGTGGTGGAGCTGTGAAAAATCAACCCACTATATCTACGCATTCAAAAGATATGGCCGTTTATGTCGCAAGTTTATACGGAACCCTCGGTTCGCGAGTCCGACTCGCACTTGGCCGGTTTTTGCTTTTTAGTTTCTCATCCAAAATCCTCCTCTAACTAAACCTTTCATTTCCAGGCGAGCTGATGTTCCTCAACGAATCCACGCTGCTTAACAACATCCTAACACGATATAAGAAGAATAAAATTTACGTAAGTAAACAAAATCGTAATCTTATTTGCAAGACACCACAGGTGAGCTACGAAGTCTTAAAGTAGGCTCGTTAAAGTGCGGGAAAGAGACAGAGCTATATAGAATGTCTAGCGCCATCTCTTTCCCACTTTCTAATCCCACTGGTCGCTGTCTGTAAGTGTAACGTGTCTAACTTGAAAATAAATAGTCCTTTGATATGCTTTTGACAGTTAATTGGCTATTGAGTCAGGTAACTACAGGTGTAATGCCCAGAGCTTAGGGACTCGCCTCTCATACATAAGGACGTGGGCTCAAATCTGGGCAAGTACCGCTATGACTTTTCCAATTAATATGTACTTTTTAAGTTCTTAGACATAACAAGCATCGGTTATGGAAACCAACGTTAGGAATCCCGGACTTATAATAAATAACAGTCTGAAATCGTCAATCCGTCTTGAGCAAGCGTGGTGATTAATATTCGTGCCTTCTCTGTTTGAAAAGAGGCCTTTGCCCAGCAGTGGGGCAGTAATAGGCTGGTATTATATTTAACTTCAGGTTTGAATGATTCCCATCTAGAATTTTTTTAAACTAACTTCAGGTCAACCAACTTAATAGCTACTTAAGCTAAATAATCTGTGGAAGGACAGAAATGGCGTCACTGAGTCATCAGTCCCCGTATTCACAAACGCTTCAATTCTGGAAGATATATGTTTATCGTTTTTAAGGTTTCGAACTTCAAAAGATCACTTTACAGTTGGCCTGTCTGTCAAGACCCTTTATATCGGGGACCTCTATGTGTTCTCGAGATAAAGAGTCAAATATTAAAATCATGTACATGTCTGTGGTCACTTAGAGTTGTGAAAAAATTGGTTGTTTGTAAAGTAGGTTTACGATCGAGATGTTTACGTGATAACGTCTTATTGGTGATATAAGTTTTTGGGAAGTAAGGAATTAATGAAGATAACAATTTTTAAGTGAAATAAACTAATGTAAAATTGTTTTGAAAAATTATACAATTTCAGCCAGAAGCCAAAGTAGTGACATCTAAAATGAAATTAAGTACTAATTTAAAGTTTTTTTTTCGAGCCAAGTAACAGATGGCGCTACCATCTTTATATCTCGTGAGGTTTTGGTGTGATACAAGTTTCTGAACATGTCACCCGACTAAAACGATTTTAAAGACGTTATCACGTCAAAAACAACCTTTTTAAGTCTACGCAGTCAAAAGATATGGCCGTTTATGTTGCAAGTTATTACGGAACCCTCGGTGTGCAAGCCCGAGTCACACTGGGCCGGTTTTTGTGGCATTACAAGAACGAGCGACATTTCTTCTTAATAGTAACTGAAATCGCTTCATTTGTAACAGATTTACCTACTATGACTCATCAGAAATACCTGAAGTTTTCACCTTGAAAATCTTTCGTACCTACGTAGGTGCTTATGCTTATACCGTAGAAAATTATGTACGACTATCGATTCCGCTGGTTTTCCTTAGCCAATGGCTTTTGTTATCGCCCGTATTTACAATGACGTAGATCAAAGTGTTCATTTCATACTTTTTTCATTTGCTGCATGGCATATCTTGCTCAATGTTATAGGGTATGAGGCCTTTGCCCGGCAGTGTAATAATACTGGTTGGCAATAACCATCAAATACTATTCATAGTATTTCGATATTTGAATTTTAAGAAGAATAGTCATGTGATCAAAATCAAAATATTTTTATCGCACTTATAAAACGTCGAGAAAAGGTGCACGTTTCGGGTTGGTCATTTCCTATAGACAAGAACCGGCCAAAAACTCCATGGTTTCTCTTTTAACATTATATTTTAGTTTTTTTTAGTTTTATAAATATTGTGGTTAAAGCGTTAGTACTTAAGTATGAGAGGACAGCGTAGGCCTGACAATAAGTCATTGCTTACTTTACAATAAGTCATTGTTTTGATATTATTTATGGGCTGATGCGCGTGAAATATCATGTACATCGTAGAACGGTTATCAAATAAGATACTAGTATTAGAAATGTGTAGTATTTTTTTTACATATTGACGTAACCCACGTCCAATTTAATTTTATTTTAATCCCATTGTAAATAAACAAAACAACACTAATCATTACAACAACAAACACTGTTTTTGATATGACGTAAATTTCTTCAAATTTCTCAAACCTGAATTTCGGAATAGAATAATGGTTGTTTGTTAGTATTGATTATTTGCTTTTCATAATCCTTTGTGACATCATGAAAACTACTCGTCATTGAAAAGTAAACAAATGTGTATCTTTTACAGACATACGTAGCAAATATCCTGTTGGCTGTCAATCCTTATGAAGACATCAAGGACATGTACTCTTCGACCACCATTAAGAAGTACCAGGGCAAGTCTTTGGGAGAACTGCCGCCCCATGTTTTTGCTATAGGTAAGAAAGTAATTTATCAAACGTTTATAGGATTCCGTACTTCAAAAAGGAAAACACGGAACCCTTATAGAATCACTATGTTGTCCGTCTGTCTGTCTGTCAAGACCCCTTATCTCGGGGACACGTGGAGGTATCGAGTTGAAATTAAACCCACTTATTCTAGTTTGTGGTAACCATAGAGCTGTAAAAAAAACAATCCTCAATTCTACGCAATCAAAAGGTATGGCCGTTTATGTCGCAAGTTTGTACGAAAGCCTCGGCGCAAGTCCCGAGTTGCACTTGACGTATTTAGCCGATACTCGAAGAACTCAAGTGGTTCCTCTAGTTCCATTCAAACGGTACCCCGTAGAACTTATGAGGTTGCACGGATTCTATGGCATAGATGGAAGAAGTGCATTAATGGGACATACAGTACCACGCATATTTTAGCCCCTCCCAAAAATTGTGTGCATTTAATTCAGCTAACGATTTGCTTTACGTTTGTATGGAATACTTTTTCAACATAGAAAGAAGAGCTAAGGTAGCCCGCGAAATTCAAAAAATGGGATTAATGCGCTTTTTTTTGGATTTGCGCAATCGTATTGATGCTTTTACCTGAGCACATTCTCCTTAAAATTCTAAATTAGCTTAAACTTGTAACCATTAGACGCCTTTCGAAATAAATTGTACTATTTAATTTAAAGAAAGCAGTCACATGTATTATTCAGTGTAATTTCCCTTCGTGACGAACTTAGTTAGAGGCCATATGGCTTGAATTATGTATTGGACTTAAAGGCGGTAAGTAATTGTTTCTCACTAGAAAATCATTAAGTCACCAGTTTTCCTGCAATGACTGATAATAGCAGCCGCTCAGATCCATCTTTAGGTTAAGCCGCGATTGCCTAGGTTGATCTGTGGATCGGTGACCACCCGTTACATACCGATTTTCCTCCGTGCCTTGGAAAACGCGTTAAACTGTTGGTCCCGGTTGTCATTTGAAGACAGTTACAGTCGTTAAAGATAGTCAGTGTTCCGAAAGTCTGACAACCAGTCTTACCAAGGGGTTTCGTATTAGCCAGTGCTTACTAGGTTGTGGAGGCAGTCGCTCTATGTAAAATACTGGTATTCAGTCGCAGCCGGTAAGACTGGAAGCCGACCCCACCATAGTTGTGAAAAGGCTAGGAGGATGATGACAGTTCTGAAAGTTAAACACACAATGCTGTAATTCTTACTGGGGATTAACCGAACGATTGATATTACGTCATTTGAACTGAGTCAGCCAATACAAAAATAACGAAAAATCTCAATGATAAGGAATGTTTTTATACGTATAAATCTTTCTTTTTCGTTCCGTTTCCTTAGGATGTTTTTGCTTCACGAAAGCATGTAATATTGATAATTTTACGCATATGCATCCAAAAAATCAAAGGTTTTGGAACTCGAGGCCTATGGCAGTTCGACGGCCACACCACTATGCTGCTATTCTGTGACTTAGTTATGTGTCCCTTAGTATTGTAGAAAACTGGTACTAAGCATTGAGTAAGGTGGCACTTAGTGTTGGTGAAAACGAGCTCAAGGCGTTGAGTTTCAGGGCTCTCCGCTAGGCTAATCTATTTTAGGTGTCTTTTCTGCAGAATAGAGCCATCAGAACAAAAATATAATTTACGTAAGCGCAATTCTCTAAGGGAACTGATTAATGGTATTAACATCATGACAGTACCTTTTCAACAAATCTATGATAACATCATGGATGTTAGAAAGAAAACTTCGTCTATTTGTTGAAAGACTTGACTGACACAAATATAATACTAGAAATTGGATCAATTAGTTCAGCCAAGTTTCGGGTTAACAAAAATAGACTGATCTTTCATGAGATACAAAAAAAATGTTACAATAAAACACCTCCCCACATTCTACAACTGAATGAGATGTATAAACTGACGAACCTAACCTAATACTCTCGACTATTCTGCAATTATGCGTAAGAAGGTGGCGTCAATGTTGTGCAGAGTGGGAGGAAGCACCAACAGCATTTTGAGGGTGTTTGCCGAAAGGCTGGATGGGCCTACCCTGGGTAGGTTTGTCAAGCTACATGTCTTACATGGGTCTTGATAAATCTACCAGGGGCGGAGTTTGGCCACACTATTTTTATTTCTTTTTCTATAAGTACTAACATAGGATTTAATGATAATACTAACACAATGTGGGCCAATGTAGTCCATAAATAAAAGATTTTTATTTATTTTTATTTTTAATACATATTTTATGAATTTCCAGCCGACAAAGCCTTCCGAGACATGAAGTCTCTGAAGCAATCTCAATCCATCATCGTCTCGGGAGAATCTGGTGCCGGCAAGACTGAGTCCACCAAGTACATTCTTAAGTACCTGTGTGACTTGTGGGCGAAAGGCGCTGGGCCAGTTGAGCAGAAGATTTTAGACGGTAAGTTTATTACTAATCTGTGGGTACTCTCCAAGTACTTCTTTATACGGATGTAAAATCATCAAATAACTACCCCGCTCTGGATGGAGCGAAGGGAAGTGTTTTGCCCTTATATTCCGGGACAGCGGTATCTCTTTTGAACAACTTGCAACCCCGGCACTGACCAAGTACTTCAACGAAGACACGGGCCCGTTCGAAATTAGCTAAATACCTCGAAATGAACCCAACTCCCTATTGTATTCCGATTCATGAGTTTTTTAAATATATCTAGACGAGGGACAACTGTCCAATCGGTTTGGTATTCATATTTGGTTCGGGCTCCTAACTAATCTTTGTACGTATGTGATACGGAGTAGGAAACGAACGTAACTTCGGGAGAAACTAAGGATTTTGTACTCTCAAAGCCCTTCTGGTCTTATAATGATGTTTTTTTTATTAAACTATCTGTGCTCGGCATGCTTTGCCATACAATTTTTCTACCTACCTACCCTACCTACCCTATCTACCCCACCTACCCTACCTACTGCTACTACTAGCCTTCTTCTGACATCTACCAAAAAAAAATAAGAATTAGCGAAATCAGTTCAGCCGTTCTCGAGATTTGCGCTTAGCAACAAATTCCGAGATTCATTTTTTTATATTATAGAAGATTACCTCCCTCTCCCCTTATCTTTCGTATCCGTTCTAGTGTATTCGATTTCTGACTTCGATTTCTCTTCAAATATAGTTGCCAACAAAATGAACTCACTCGTCTAGAAACATCCTAAAAAGCGATGAAGGCGTTCACATAGCGGTCATAACGACCTACGTTCAAACGCTGTATGGTAAACAAAACAATAATGTGCAGAGAAGTAGTTGCAGCTTGCAAACTAGTCGCCTACGCTTTTCTGAATACATTACATACTTGTTTCTAAAACTCGTCCCGACAGCCAGCTGATGTGTTAATGTTCATACATTTCAAGTTTATAAATAAACATCAAATAATATAATGCAATCATTCTGCAACATTCCTATTTTACTATAATACCTACCGAAACTTGTATCATTGACATAAATACATAATCAATTTTGTTTTAGCGAAATAAATCTTGACTAATTTGTTAGTTTGATGGTTTCTCCGAAAATGTTGCTCGGTTTTTGAAAATGGTTTCGCTCTTTTATTTAAAATGAGTATGGGCCTAAGACAGAATTAGGCCTATACTAATTTGTTTGTATCTTCTGAAAATTCGATTGTGACAAACAAATTCGAGGTATCTCTCATTTCGATTGTATAGAAAACAGATGTGGAAAGTTTTTTTTTTATTTGAGGTAAGTACACAGAGTTTGCCGCTGCAAATGTGATAAGCGTATACTGTCCCTGTTACGACCAACTAATGTACAAAATATGGTAAGTTCAAAAAACAAAGTAGCAATCAATTTATACCAGATACCTAAATTTTATAATCGTTGTTCTATAAAAAATACTCCATTGCACATACCACATTTATGTGTATTGTATTGTAACAATTAAATAAATCATTAACGGGACTTCACGGCACGGTTGGCGCAGTGGCTGAGCGATTGACTGCTGCGCTGCGTGTCGCAGGTTCGATTCTCGCACGGAACAAATATTTGTATGGCCTACAAATAGTTTTTTCGGGTCTGGCTGTTTGTGTATGTGAGTTTAAATGTTTGTAAACGCACCCACGACACAGGAGAAACTCCTAGTGAGGGGCAACGTTTTTTTAAAAACAAAACAAACTAAACTTTACCTACTTTGCAAATCATGAGCATCTGTAGACAGGTTTGTAACACAAAACAGTATATTTGATAATCTACTTTTCTTTTCTATAAATTCCGAAGAAGGTCGTTTGTGAATATTATGTAAATGAAAGATTATTCGACCTTGTGTAACGGTTGCATTGTATATATCATGTTCATTGAGCATAGAACAACATACATATCGCATTACAATTTTTTTATTGTTTTAATGGCATAATTCCAATTTAACACTAGTTGTTTCCGGTTTACACCCGCTTCTCAGCATCATTAAATATCGTAGCGTGATGTTATAGATAGAGCCATCCTTGATAAATGTCATTTTGTAACTCGAACCAGTGTTCCTTAAAGTAACACATTAAACCAAACAAAAAAAAATAGTTTTAGACTGGGTTAAAATTCCTGACATATATGTTAGACACACACAAAATTTCATACAAATCGGCACAGCCGTTAGAGTGTAAAGGAGTGACAAACACACATACAAACTTTCGCTTCTATAATATTAGTGTGACATTAACTATAGATAGATAAATGCATTGTCCATTAATGATATTGCAACTTAATTTTGATGTCTAAATTAACATTTCTAATTCTGGTAATTAGTAGTTTAATTTTAAATAAACTGCTGGTAGTTAATACTATATTTATTCAAGTAAGCAATTAATATGTAAAGTTGGCTTATGTAAATATATAGGTACTCGTTTTATGAATCATAGATGTTGCTAGAACGTTACGCATTCTGAGCTAGGTCACCGTTATTCTGTAGCCAGTTGCTGTTACTAATCCTCTTTTTATTTCAGTAGTAATAAGCATTGTTGGGCCTAGACCATTTTGTTAGCAGAAGCTCGCCCACTGGGATTAGCAGAAAACCAATTTTATTGATCATTAACTAAAATTTAACATCACGCCTATAGTCCCCAAAGGGTTAACCAGTTCACTTTAATACACCCACGTTTTTCCAGTTATATGTATTTAATTCCCATGAAATAGGGAGCGAACGTATTGCCATCGTACCCAAACGATAACATTTTATTGATAAATACAGCATAAGAATAGATTTACACCAAAATATTTATTATTTATTTTTCGTCTATTTATTGTCTTCATAACATATATTTACATTTTTAAATATTTCTTAAAAAATAAATAAAAACATATAAAAATAGTAGCCCACCGGTATCGGGAACAGGGTCCAAGCAACCGGCGGTCAGGGCTCCAGAGAGAGGAACCTCCTAACAATACGAGCCGTGTCCAGGAGTACCGCTTTCTGTATCAAGCCCTTGATCCAGCTGCCTAACGAGAGCCTCCTCAGGTATTGGTCGAGGCTCTTGGCAATTAAGCCATTGGCAGATACGACTATCGGCACAATGATCGCTGAGTCCACATCCCACATGTCGACAACCTCGCGAGCCAAGTCAATATACTTCATTTGCTTATTTATTTATTATTAACATAAAGAAACCCACCTGGAATCTGCCACCTAAGTGCACACCGTATAAAACAAATAAAAGTGAAAATAAAACTTTAAACTAAACAATAATATGCAAGACTATGTGCCTGTAATCCCCGAAATGTTAGGCAGAGCCGTACTTAAAAGTACTACCCACATTTCCCCAGTTATGTTTTTAAGTCCCTAGACATGTATTATTAATTGATGAATAGGCTACTAATATGTTTTTATTTGAATTGTAATTAAATATTTTTTCTTGTAATGTAATATAGGTTTAAACACTGTTCTTTAGCATGCCTTGTTATTGGCAAAATATGGCTGTTTCTCTATATATTGTAACACCTTTACTTGTACCCATATTTGCGAAATAAAATTCTTGTCTTATCTTGTTATAAGGCGAGCCTATTGCCAGCATCAGCTGCTACTGAGCAACATTAATAAATGACATAATCAAAAGATTACACGCTCGACCTTATTGTAACTGTTTTATGAATATCATGAATAAACTATTATAATTAATAAACTAATTACTAATTCATCTTCCACAGCCAACCCAATTCTCGAAGCGTTCGGCAACGCGAAGACAACACGCAACAACAACAGTTCTCGATTCGGCAAGTTCATGGAAGTTCACTTCAACAACAAATACCAAGTGGTGGGGGGTCATATCTCCCACTACCTTCTGGAAAAGTCCAGAATTTGCACCCAGAGTGCGGAGGAGAGGAACTACCATGTGTTCTATCTGCTGTGTGCTGGGGCACCCCAGGAGTTGAGGACGGCGTTGAAGATTACCAAGCCTGATGATTATTTGGTGAGTTTTTGATATAATTTAAATTAACAGTCATTCCGTTTGAACATTTTTTTTATAATCTTGCAAAAACAGTGCATTTAAAGATGTTGTTCCATAATGTAATTCCTATGTAATTACGATTTTTTATACGATATGTAGGTGCTGCTTCATTGTTTTTTTGAAGGTTTCTAGGTAAACGAAATATTCTTTATAACATGAGTGCAACAGACCATACTATATTCCTTCAAAGTCATCTTGCAGTCACCTTACAAGAGGAACAATACGTAATGTTATCTGTCAATAAAAACAGCTAATTTAGCAGTTACAAAAAATACTTAACAAAGTATAGACTGCAGATCCAAAGACCAGAGAATTTTTGATGACGCTGCCCTAGGTTCGCTAGCTCGATGTAAATGTGCCGTGTCGACGGCGCACGCGCAGAGTTGTCAAGAAAGCAGAGGTCACCGCCTACCGGGGTGAATAGTTGTTCGAAAGAGATACCGCGGCTCCGGAACATAAAGGGCAAAAGAAGGAACATTAATCGGTTTTAGTCAGTACAAGTTAGACACTCCCTAGAGCTCTGCCGAGAGCGGGGGAAGATATTTTCATGAATTTCCATCCCAAAAAAAGGGTGTAAATCCTGCTTGTCATGTTATACAGACATAGAAACTGATAAACGCTAGCGAAACTGACAAATTCAGGGCCGACACAATCAATAATAAATAAAAAAAATATTTTTAGGCATCTTAGGCTCATAGATAAATCCTTACAGACAATCATAGACACTCTAATAAGATTTCCAAATTGGAATTGCGTCATGAAACTGCTCAATGTTATAGATTTTTGAAAGCAGCCTTCTGTTTTTCAAACAATAACAATTATATATGAAACATATAATACTAGAACTCTCTCAACATTATGATAGACAATGTTATTGTATCTGTAAAACAATAAATGTTATGTCATCGTTGTTGTGCGATAATATTTTACTCTTTTTTGCTGAATTCAAAAAAGAAGGTGTTGATCAATTCGGCTGTTTTTTTTAGTGTTTGTGACTTTACAACTTTCGACTAGGTGAACCGATTCTTTTACTATTTGAATGCTGGTGTTTTGTATCTCAATTTAGTCCAGTTCTGATAATGGCATCCATAAATCTTCAATGTTTTGTCAACAGTATCTAAAGAACGGATGCACGCAATACTTCACGACGGCCAACTCGGAGAAGAAAATCGCCGCCAACTGCAAGAGTAAGCAACAACAAGCTAAGGGTGGTCTACGGGACCCCATACTTGACGATGTGGAAGACTTTGGGAGGCTCAATCAGGTAAAGTACTTTTTTGTGGTGTTAATACAGGTTTACTTTTATTTTTATACTAACCTTAGATGGTTAAGTTCCGAAAGTACTCACGTGAATTTGTTTTATTTTCTTGTTTTTTCTCCCAGCCCTGGTTCAGTTGATGGTCCAGGGTGAGAAGCGGAAGGAGGAGCAGAGCGGAGGTGACAGACCTCCGCATGCGAAGCAGTAATGCCAGTGAAGGAGGTGGCTTCGTAAACGAGCATCGTTGAAAATAAAACCTCTTTTCCCAGGCTCTATCCCGCGTCGGCCTCACAGAAGAAGAGAAAAAAGCCGTGTACTCCGTAGTGGGCGCCGTGCTGCACCTGGGGAACGTGCAGTTCGAGGAGGACAGCGGCGCCCGGGGAGGGTGCAGAGTGGCGCCCGCGGCCGAGCCCGCACTGGGAGCCGCGGCCGGCCTGCTGGGCGTGGAGCCCGCCGAGCTGCGGATGGCGCTCGTGTCGCGCCTCATGCAGAGCTCCCGGGGAGGGGTCAAGGGGACCGCTATCATGTGAGTCCATCTATCCGCTATCATGTGAGCCCGCGGCCGGCCTGCTGGGCGTGGAGCCCGCCGAGCTGCGGATGGCGCTCGTGTCGCGCCTCATGCAGAGCTCCCGGGGAGGGGTCAAGGGGACCGCTATCATGTGAGTCCATCTATCCGCTATCATGTGAGCCCGCGGCCGGCCTGCTGGGCGTGGAGCCCGCCGAGCTGCGGATGGCGCTCGTGTCGCGCCTCATGCAGAGCTCCCGGGGAGGGGTCAAGGGGACCGCTATCATGTGAGTCCATCTATCCGCTATCATGTGAGCCCGCGGCCGGCCTGCTGGGCGTGGAGCCCGCCGAGCTGCGGATGGCGCTCGTGTCGCGCCTCATGCAGAGCTCCCGGGGAGGGGTCAAGGGGACCGCTATCATGTGAGTCCATCTATCCGCTATCATGTGAGCCCGCGGCCGGCCTGCTGGGCGTGGAGCCCGCCGAGCTGCGGATGGCGCTCGTGTCGCGCCTCATGCAGAGCTCCCGGGGAGGGGTCAAGGGGACCGCTATCATGTGAGTCCATCTATCCGCTATCATGTGAGCCCGCGGCCGGCCTGCTGGGCGTGGAGCCCGCCGAGCTGCGGATGGCGCTCGTGTCGCGCCTCATGCAGAGCTCCCGGGGAGGGGTCAAGGGGACCGCTATCATGTGAGTCCATCTATCCGCTATCATGTGAGCCCGCGGCCGGCCTGCTGGGCGTGGAGCCCGCCGAGCTGCGGATGGCGCTCGTGTCGCGCCTCATGCAGAGCTCCCGGGGAGGGGTCAAGGGGACCGCTATCATGTGAGTCCATCTATCCGCTATCATGTGAGCCCGCGGCCGGCCTGCTGGGCGTGGAGCCCGCCGAGCTGCGGATGGCGCTCGTGTCGCGCCTCATGCAGAGCTCCCGGGGAGGGGTCAAGGGGACCGCTATCATGTGAGTCCATCTATCCGCTATCATGTGAGCCCGCGGCCGGCCTGCTGGGCGTGGAGCCCGCCGAGCTGCGGATGGCGCTCGTGTCGCGCCTCATGCAGAGCTCCCGGGGAGGGGTCAAGGGGACCGCTATCATGTGAGTCCATCTATCCGCTATCATGTGAGCCCGCGGCCGGCCTGCTGGGCGTGGAGCCCGCCGAGCTGCGGATGGCGCTCGTGTCGCGCCTCATGCAGAGCTCCCGGGGAGGGGTCAAGGGGACCGCTATCATGTGAGTCCATCTATCCGCTATCATGTGAGCCCGCGGCCGGCCTGCTGGGCGTGGAGCCCGCCGAGCTGCGGATGGCGCTCGTGTCGCGCCTCATGCAGAGCTCCCGGGGAGGGGTCAAGGGGACCACTATCATGTGAGTCCATCTATCCGCTATCATGTGAGCCCGCGGCCGGCCTGCTGGGCGTGGAGCCCGCCGAGCTGCGGATGGCGCTCGTGTCGCGCCTCATGCAGAGCTCCCGGGGAGGGGTCAAGGGGACCGCTATCATGTGAGTCCATCTATCCGCTATCATGTGAGCCCGCGGCCGGCCTGCTGGGCGTGGAGCCCGCCGAGCTGCGGATGGCGCTCGTGTCGCGCCTCATGCAGAGCTCCCGGGGAGGGGTCAAGGGGACCGCTATCATGTGAGTCCATCTATCCGCTATCATGTGAGCCCGCGGCCGGCCTGCTGGGCGTGGAGCCCGCCGAGCTGCGGATGGCGCTCGTGTCACGCCTCATGCAGAGCTCCCGGGGAGGGGTCAAGGGGACCGCTATCATGTGAGTCCATCTATCCGCTATCATGTGAGCCCGCGGCCGGCCTGCTGGGCGTGGAGCCCGCCGAGCTGCGGATGGCGCTCGTGTCGCGCCTCATGCAGAGCTCCCGGGGAGGGGTCAAGGGGACCGCTATCATGTGAGTCCATCTATCCGCTATCATGTGAGCCCGCGGCCGGCCTGCTGGGCGTGGAGCCCGCCGAGCTGCGGATGGCGCTCGTGTCGCGCCTCATGCAGAGCTCCCGGGGAGGGGTCAAGGGGACCGCTATCATGTGAGTCCATCTATCCGCTATCATGTGAGCCCGCGGCCGGCCTGCTGGGCGTGGAGCCCGCCGAGCTGCGGATGGCGCTCGTGTCGCGCCTCATGCAGAGCTCCCGGGGAGGGGTCAAGGGGACCGCTATCATGTGAGTCCATCTATCCGCTATCATGTGAGCCCGCGGCCGGCCTGCTGGGCGTGGAGCCCGCCGAGCTGCGGATGGCGCTCGTGTCGCGCCTCATGCAGAGCTCCCGGGGAGGGGTCAAGGGGACCGCTATCATGTGAGTCCATCTATCCGCTATCATGTGAGCCCGCGGCCGGCCTGCTGGGCGTGGAGCCCGCCGAGCTGCGGATGGCGCTCGTGTCGCGCCTCATGCAGAGCTCCCGGGGAGGGGTCAAGGGGACCGCTATCATGTGAGTCCATCTATCCGCTATCATGTGAGCCCGCGGCCGGCCTGCTGGGCGTGGAGCCCGCCGAGCTGCGGATGGCGCTCGTGTCGCGCCTCATGCAGAGCTCCCGGGGAGGGGTCAAGGGGACCGCTATCATGTGAGTCCATCTATCCGCTATCATGTGAGCCCGCGGCCGGCCTGCTGGGCGTGGAGCCCGCCGAGCTGCGGATGGCGCTCGTGTCGCGCCTCATGCAGAGCTCCCGGGGAGGGGTCAAGGGGACCGCTATCATGTGAGTCCATCTATCCGCTATCATGTGAGCCCGCGGCCGGCCTGCTGGGCGTGGAGCCCGCCGAGCTGCGGATGGCGCTCGTGTCGCGCCTCATGCAGAGCTCCCGGGGAGGGGTCAAGGGGACCGCTATCATGTGAGTCCATCTATCCGCTATCATGTGAGCCCGCGGCCGGCCTGCTGGGCGTGGAGCCCGCCGAGCTGCGGATGGCGCTCGTGTCGCGCCTCATGCAGAGCTCCCGGGGAGGGGTCAAGGGGACCGCTATCATGTGAGTCCATCTATCCGCTATCATGTGAGCCCGCGGCCGGCCTGCTGGGCGTGGAGCCCGCCGAGCTGCGGATGGCGCTCGTGTCGCGCCTCATGCAGAGCTCCCGGGGAGGGGTCAAGGGGACCGCTATCATGTGAGTCCATCTATCCGCTATCATGTGAGCCCGCGGCCGGCCTGCTGGGCGTGGAGCCCGCCGAGCTGCGGATGGCGCTCGTGTCGCGCCTCATGCAGAGCTCCCGGGGAGGGGTCAAGGGGACCGCTATCATGTGAGTCCATCTATCCGCTATCATGTGCCCGAGCTTAAGTTTTTTTTTAAATACTTCACTACACTGCTAAGAAAATGATAATGTTGCGTTACGGACTTATAAAATCCCATACTCAAAAAAAAATATTACACAGAGTTAAAATACCTACTGGAAAAACAAAGTTACACTTTGGCCAACCTCTTACACGAATTACAAACGACAAAATATGGGATATGTATAAGTTTTCGTTAATACAAGTCTGACACTCCCGTCCGCTCCGTCCAGACCGGAATGAATCCACAAACAGTAGCGACATGCGACTAATGAGGATGTTAATAAAACCATTGTATTTGTCCACAGGGTACCTCTAAAGACTTACGAAGCGAACAACGCCCGCGACGCGCTCGCTAAGGCGGTATACAGTCGTCTGTTCGACTACATCGTACATCGGATCAACACCAGCATCCCTTTCCAAGCGTCCGCTTACTACATCGGCGTGCTCGATATTGCTGGATTTGGTAAGTTAGAAACATAGAAGTAACTTTAAACATTGTGGAAATATAATTTTGGCTAACTGTAGGTATAAATTTTAGAATCATTAGGAAATTTGAAAATTAATTTGACAAACTTCTTCGAGATAAATCGAAATTGCTAAACTGGCCAAATACATGCGAGCAGCGGCCGGTAAAATTTATTTGAAAATCCACATCTGTCTTTTTTTGTAGTTTAAAAATGGAACGATCATCAAAGGTTTTAAAATTCGAACTGGCTTGCAAATAGAAAGCTGTATTAACCTTTAAAAGATCTGGCTACGTACTATTTAGTTTTAATTTCCGCGCATTTTTTGAGAAGAGTACTATACAAGCCTTGGCCACAACTAGCCATTTATGGACTCACGTATGTGTGCCTCGGCTTCGCCTTGGCTCACATTAACGCGTTCGTGCAGGCCGCTGCAGTAATGTACTATTATATTAAGCTTTCATTATTGCAGTAGTTCAACTTAGTTATAGTATTGGTCTTACTTTTCATTATCTTAGTGCCTAATCTGGTGTCGAGAGTTTTTATGCCGCCCATGCCTCTGAATTAGCTTGTCATGCCGTCGATATTGTTTTCTTAGGCATGCTGGTTTGGTTACCTCACGATGCTTTTCTCATGTGACTAGAAGAGTGATGGATCTGAATGTTGATGGACGGAGAGCGAGAGGAAGGCCAAAGAAAAGATGGATGGATTGTGTAAGGAATTATATGAAGGAGAAAGGAGTAAATTATGCCGTGACGTCTGATAGGGGAGAATGGAAGAAGAACACGTGTTGCGCCGACCCCAATTAGAATGGGACAAGGGATGTTTTTAGGGTTCCGTAGTCAACTAGGAACCCTTATAGTTTCGCCATGTCTGTCTGTCCGTCCGTCCGTCCGTCCTCGCTTAATCTCTGTGACCGTTAGCACTAGAAAGCTGAAATTTGGTACCAATATGTATATCAATCACGCCGACAAAGTGGTAAAATAAAAATTGGAAAAAAATGTTTTATTAGGGTAGCCACCCTATATGTAAAGTGGGAAGTGTTTTTTTTTTTAATTTCAACCCTGACCTGTGATATATTGTTGGAAAGGTATTTAAAAATGAATAGGGGTTTACTAAAATCATTTTTTGATAATGTCAATAATTTCGGAAATAATCGCTCCAAAAGTAAAAAACAATGTGTCCCCCCCCCCTCTAACTTTTGAACCATAAGTTTAGAAAATATGAAAAAAATCTGAAAAGTAGAACTTTATAAGGACTTTCTATGAAAATTATTTTGAACTTGATTGACACAACAGTTTTTGTACAAAAAAGACAAAAAGTTGTACAAAATAATTTCTGGACTAAGTTTGTAGTATAATCGTATATGCAAGCATTTTTTTTAACTTCGTTTACATATTTTATTATCCTGAACGTATCTTTTTTCAAACAAAAAAAGAATTATTGAAATCGGTTCTCGCAATCCAAAATTACCACCGAAAACTTCATGCACTTCTTGTCTTTGAATTAATTAGTAACCCAATTCCCCGAGAGATGGCGCTGTAGGTACTTATTACATTGGATCGGGTATTACCGAATTGTTCGGTTGGTCTCTCCTTGGCATTGGCGGTATCTTATAACTACATAAAACTTCTATCAAGAACATGCTAAGGCAATTTAGAACAAAATTAAAATTCATTTTTTTAACACCATCAAAATTTTAAGGTAAAAACCAGTTCATAAATGGTTCGATAGATGGCGTTGCGTAATGACGTAATTTTTTTAAAAGTCGATGTTAAGATTTTCCGTGCTTTCATGACCTACCGTGGTAAAGAACACTTATTGTGACGGACGGGAAACTACGGAACCCTACACTGAGCGTGGCCTGACACGCTCTTGGCCGATTTTTTTTCATCTAAGCAGTGATTATTCAACAATACGCTCAGGATTCTTGGCTTCGAACTCGTGATCTGTCACGAGTTCGAACCCAAGAATCCTGAGCGTATTGTTGCTGCATCGTATCTCTGCTGGTAAATTATCGAAAGACCGTTCGCTGCAAAACGCCATTGCAGCATTCAGCAAGATATATAAAACATCTAGATTAGTATTTCAGTTGCTTTTATAATATCTGAATATAAATATGTTTCGGTCTTGGCCAAAGTGAAAACAAATCCATACTAATATTATAAATGGTAAAGTGTATGTCTGTTTGTTTGTCCGTCTTTCACAACAAAACGGAGCGACGAACTGACGTGATTTTTAAATGGACATAGTTGAAGGAATAGATAGTGACAGGCTACTTTTTGTCTCTTCCTAACCCCCCAACTTCCCTGCAATGGGGGGTGGACGCTAACGAAGCCGCGGGGAAAAGCTACTATTAAATTAATAAAGCTAACACGATTCTCAACAACATATTTTCTTATTTTAAATCTTTTCCTTTCACAGAATACTTCCAAATGAACAGTTTCGAGCAGTTCTGCATTAACTACTGCAACGAGAAACTGCAGCAATTCTTCAACGAACGTATCCTGAAGAACGAGCAGGAGTTGTACAAACGTGAGGGGCTGAATGTGCCCGAGATCAGATTTGTGGACAACCAGGATTGTATTGGTACTTTATTACTAAAGGCTGTAGTATCAAATTGCAATAATAAAGACGATTACCCACTGGTCTTTAAAAAACTATGTCTTATAAATTATGCCATGATTATGCCGGATCCTGAACGCGGGATATCCTAAAGTAGACGCGTATATTTGCAAACACAGGAGCAGTCCCTTCTCTCAGTCTAGTCCGACGAGAGAAAAGAGATCCAAAACTTGACAAGACTTGGTCTTCAAGACGAGAGTATATTGATTATTGTAAACCAAGACCTTATCTTCCGGGGGTTGTTTGAAAGAGATTTTGCGGCCCCGGAACATAAAGGTGAAAAGAAGGAACTTGGGTGGGTTTTAGTCAGTAAAAGTTTGACACTCCCCCCGCTCCGTAATCAGTGCGAGGGAAATTGTTTGACGTATTCGCATAGCAAAAAAAGGCTCTATCTTTACATAGTATAAAATGAAGTCACTTCCGCTGTCTTTTAAATTAGAGCTTTTAAATTACTCAACAGATTTCAATGCAGTTTTCAGCAATAGATAGAGTGATTCAAGAGGAAGGGTTATATTATAGTATTAGTATATTGGCATATACATTACACCCGTGCGGGTCGCTAGTATGTTATATAATATGCAAATTGTAATCTTTGTTCTTCAGATTTAATAGAGAGCAAAAATCACGGCATCTTCCATTTGCTGGATGAGGAGTCGAAGCTGCCTAAACCAGAGTTCGGCCACTTTACACATTCCGTACACAAGCAACTGGCTGTGAATAACAACAGGTAATGAAAACAGCCATTAAAGATCCGATGTTTAGATACCCATGTTATAACTTACCAATCTCCTGGAAAAAGAATGCGTTTCGACAGTTCAAAGGGGGATGCCAAGCCGCCATAGTGAGTTAGGCCCTGAGTGCCCACAAGTAACATTGAATGTTAATATTAGTATGCCCCCCAAATAATATATTGATAAAAGAAAAATGTTGGAGTTTCCAAACTATAAGGTTTTTTTTATGTGCCCTACACAAGTATTGAAAACTCTTCCTACATTCCTCGACAGTCCTCGGAAATACGAACGCATAGAATTACCCCTTTTTGCGAAAATCTATGGTTGAAAAAATCAAAGATTAACAATAGTATGCAATTCCAAATATCCCTCTGCAATTACAGAAAAAAAGGATATACGAAAATAATTATTAAAAATATATACAAGGTGTAACATAATACACGCAGGACCTCCTGGGTGGTCTCTCTGACCATAAAACTGAACAACTTTTGTTCTATGACATGACATGAAATTACATAGCTTTGTTATTTGTTTTCCCTTACATTTTGATCAGCTGATCACAACAGTTCCTGTACAATGCCCATATTTTTGTTGCGAATTTCTAGAACTCGCAGAACATAAGTTATTCAGTTCGATAGTCTTGCGCTTATTATGTTGCACCTTGTATAATTATAAATACTTATTAATATACACAAAACAAAATTATATAAAGTTAAAGGACCGTAACAAGACAATAACTACAACTTAATTCTGTGACGAATCTGTAGTTGTTGGTTTGTCACTTATTTGGGGGTTCCCTCTATCTGGCAGAATCTTGATGCTTCGAATTTTTTTTGGCATAACACACTTAGCATAATTTTCTTTAAACGAACATTTCAAAGGCATAAAAATTATTTGGTATAATTATCGTTTGGCATAATGTTTAAAACTTCGAATTAACAATGGCATATTATACTTTTAAGATGGCAGAATTACATTCAGTATAATTTCACTTGGCATACTATGCAGACGGCAGTAATGGCTAGGTTAGGTTAGGTTAAAACTGTGACCTCCTGCCAGAAACGACTTGCATTAATAGAAAAAAGAGATTGTTTTAAGTAGGTTACCCGAAACTGAACTAGTTAGATTAGGATAATTACTTATTGAATTTAATGACATTATTTCAAATTCAATTAAACAATAACTAAAATAAATAACATTATTTTAGAGAAATAATTAATTAAAATAAATAACAACTTATAATGACAAAGATGATCCTAACTATAAACTTTCTGCGATATGACAATTCTGATGTTTAATGATTATCGATATAAAATATATGCCAAAAGACGATTCTGACTGTGAACTTTCTGCGATATGATGTTTCTACTTTTTAAATATTATGGATATGAAGTTTATGCCTAGAGATGATTCTGACTTACAAAATTATGAGTTTAGACTGTATGATAAATGAGTGTCTGCTAAACAATTTTCTGCGAAGTGAAGTTTATGCCATCCGTTGTTATGCAAAATAGAATTATGACATAAAAAGTTCTGCTATAAAGGGTGGACCCCTTATTTGGGACTTCGTCCGCGTGGCGTAGTTACTTTAGGCTCACGCTAACTTTAACCTACGTGATAATCGAAAAAAAAAACTTTCTCTCCCCCTTTTTTCCCTCTTTCTCCCACTTTTCTCATTTTTTTTTAGCTACTACTATCTCTGTACCAAAATTCATCAAATTCGGTTTGGTCATTTAGGCGTGAAGAAGTAACAAACAAACAAACTCACTTTCGCTTTTATAATATTACTAGCTTTTGCCCGCGGCTTCGCTCGCGTTAAATTCGAGTTAACACAGTTCCCCTTTCCTGATTTGACCTGTAGTTTTTGCCCTTGCGCCTTATTTATTTTAATAGCAAAGCTAAGTTTTCCCTTTTCTTCCCTCTTCTCCCTCATATCTCAATCTTTTAAAAAAAAAGGCTATGTCCGTCTTCAGGTTCCCAACTATCTCTGTACCAAAATTCGTCAAAATCGGTTTAGCCATTTAGGCGTGAAGTCGTAACAAACAAACTCACTTTCGCTTTTATAATATTAGTAAGGATATACTATTTTCATATTTCCAGGCTACAAGTCCCCCGCACGTCTCGTCTGAAGGCTCACCGCACGCTGCGAGATGACGAAGGTTTCTTGTTACGACACTTTGCTGGCGCCGTCTGTTACAATACGGTAATTATTACAAAGCTGGATAATTTACTAAAATTGTCGTAGGCCAAAGAAAAGATGGATGGATTGTGTAAGGAATGATATGAAGGAGAAAGGAGTGAATGATGCCGTGACGTCTGATAGGGAAGAATGGAAGAAGAAAACGTGTTGCGCCGACCCCAAACATAATGGGACAAGGGCAGGAAAATGATGAATGTTACACGTAACAACTTGCTCCTTGGCGTAGTGGTGACAAGCGCGCCTGCTGTGTATTAGTTTCTGGGTTCGATACCCGGGTGAGTTAAAGTGTTATTGGGTTATTCCATCAGGAAATTCTCCATTTTTCCATCAGTAATGTTTAAGTTTCATGTAAAAGGGGGGTAAGCCTAATGCCATCTAGAGTACTGGTTAGTTGGAGTACGGAGTTGGGATGACGACACGGCTGGCGCAGTGGCTGTGCGATCGACTGCCGCGCTGCGTGTCGCGAGTTCGATCCCCGCACGGAACAAATATATGTATGGCCTACAGATAGTTGTTCTGGGTCTGGCTGTTTGTGAATGTGAGTTTAAATGTTCGTAAACGCACCCACCGCACACATCGCACCGTACAGGAGTATTAAGTAAGTCTGGATTTGTACACTTTTACTATACTGTATATGGCCGCTCGTGAAAAATGACAGTCACTTCCCATATTATGCATATGGTTATTCTTGAATAAAGCATAACATAATAAACAAGTTTATTATTACACATAACCCGTTGAATGTCGTTTAGTTCCTACGGGGGAACATAAGACAAAATGGCACAAGTGTGTTAAGTACCCACGGGGGAACTTTATACGGTGTAGCTATCGGTTTAACGGTAAAATCTTCGTTTTGCTGAAGGCCTACCTCGCTAAAACGTTACTCATAAATTTGACGATTTTTCGTCAAATGTTCGCCAGAATTTTGGTACATTCAACATGTTAAGTCTTCAACCACAATTGCTTTTTTTGCCGGCAAAAAGGAATTCGGGTGATCTTCTTTCTGACAGTAAAGTCTAATAACACTTCTCTTTCTGCGATTCGAACCCAGGACATCATACTCAGTCGGCAGTCGCGATTAAGATCACTAGACCAACGAGGCAGTCCATCCAAAATACTGATATTCAGCTTCTGCATCCGGTTACAAAGCTGACAAAGGCCTTACACATCATGTTCCACCATTCGAATTTAGAACACCCTTTTTTCCTCAGAACCAATTCATAGAGAAGAACAACGACGCCCTCCACGCGTCTCTCGAGTTCCTCGTCCAGGAGTCCAACAGCAAGCTAGTACAGCAACTGTTCCAGAACACTGACAACAACAACGCTAAAGGGAAACTCAACTTTATCTCCGTGGGCGCTAAGTTCCAAGCTCAACTGTCGCAGTTGATGGATAAGTTGAAGGAGAATGTGAGTGTATTATTGTAGCTTTTGTTAACTAAGAACACGTACGCTTTTTTTTGGGTTGGTAAATCATCAAATAACTTCCCCCGCTCTGGGCGGAGCGGGGGGGGGGGGGGCGTGTCAGACTTTTACCCCACCCATGTTCCTTCTATTGCCCTTTACGTTCCGGGGCCGCGGTATCTCTTTCGAACAACCCGCAACCCCGGCAGGCGGAGGCTCTGGCAAGCCCCTCTGCTTTGCTGACTCTCTTTAAGGCGCGCGTGAAACACGAACGCGCCGTCGACACGGCCTGTCGTCAATAGACGGACGGACGGACGGAACACGTACGCTTAGGTCGAATTTTGTCAATTAAACTGGACGTGAATACTACACAAAAGTGGTAGCTCATGAGCGCATTTTAAGTGTATACGCTCTAACTAATTATAAACATGTGGTCATTTTAGTTTTGTCTTAATATTTGTCAACTTACTTACTATTGAAACCACAATTTATATAAACCACAAAACACGTGCGGGGTTTCAACAACTTATAAGTGATGGTTTGTTTTCGGAATAGTTTTTGCAAATTTTTGCCAGTTCGATTGGTATCCCATAATTAAAATGTTCTTATTGGTAATCAAGGGTTTAATATTAGGTACATTATAGCGAATCAGGAGTGCTTTTTTCTAAGAATACAGCCTTGAGCGCAGCGTCGACCCCAGACGACTTTCTATGAAACTTGTCGCTGTGGCAGCGCTAAGCTCGCCGCTGTATTCTTATAGAATAGCACGACATGTTGTAAAACTCAGTGTCCTACATAAAAAGGGAGGGTTGATGGTTGCTGTCGGGCTATTGTATGGATAACTTTGATGCAGGATTTTATAGATCCAATTTAACATAATAGATGTCGCTACAATATCTTGTCCCCCACCCCCAGGGCACAAACTTCGTCCGCTGCATAAAGCCGAACTCGCGCATGGTGGGTCGCGAGGTGGAAGGCTCGCTGGTGCTGACGCAGCTGGAGTGCTCGGGGACCATCGCGGTGCTGGAGCTCATGGAGCACGGGTACCCGTCGCGCGCGCCCTTCTACGACCTGCACGACATGTACAAGCAGTTCCTGCCGCAGAAACTGCACAAGCTCTCCGCTAAGCTGTTCTGTGAGGTGAGTAGATGGAAATTGGTGTTAGTTTTAGCAATGGTGATGCTGAAAACTTCTGAAATTTGGGTTTTTTTTAGAAAACTTACACTGTGGGAAAACCTAACCAGCAATAATCGTTAGAAATAACGGTGAATTTTTGGCAAGACGGTGTCATACAGAGTTCCGTAGCATCAAACATTACATTATTTTATCGCCGATGCAAATTAAATAGAAATTTGCACAACCGCAAAACCAGATCAAACGTATAAGGGTTCCGTTCGTTTTTTGGCAACGAAACCTTAAAAATGTAATTTTTTTGGTGTTATTTAGCACTGCCTTCATAGAAAATCCAAACCTTACTTTGAAGAGAGAGCGAATACTTAGTGCCTGAACGGGTAATTTACAGAAACCTACTCAAAACTCGTTGCAAACTAGAAAACTGTTCCCCTCATATACAATTTGTCCCAGTAGTGAAAAAATTTTGCCGTAAGGGAAGCACAGAACAGTGGCAGAAGAAAGGGCTTGTACTCGACAGTGGCTAAATCCAGGCTGAAATGGCGATGATGAGAATAGCAATTGCCAACCAAAATACTAACCATCAACTTTCCATGTTCCAGGCAATAGTCCACAGTCTGGGCCTCTCAGACAAGGACTACAAGTTCGGCGTGACGCGCGTGTTCTTCCGTCCGGGCAAGTACTCCGAGTTCGACACCATGATGAAGTCCGACCCGGACAACTTGAAGTCCATCGTGGACAAGGTCATGTCCTGGCTCGTCAAGTCGAGGTGGAGGAAGTCTATCTTCGCTGTACTGTCTATTATTAAATGTAAGTATTTTACTGTTGATGAAAATTGTGTGTATGTCTAATTCTTTGGCACGCTCCACAGCTTGAACCGTTTAATTGGACGTTGGAGGTTTCTTTGAATTCGTCTCAATTGAGGGAGTGACATAGGGTACTTTTAAAAAACTGAATAAATTCTTTAATAAAACCGGACTGTCTAAAAAAGTCTGTCATGTTAAAAAACGCGCACACAGGCCTCCACACTGTGACGTCCCGCACGCGGGGAGCGGGGACCGTCCTGAACGTGTTCAGGCACTAACTGGACCCCCCTAAACTAACCCCTTCAAGTGCGTGTACCCGGAACCCCAGAGAACTACTTTTAAATGTACCTAACCTAGTTTTAAATTCATAAAATGTCTGAATTAAAAAGATTTTATTTTTTAATTATTTAACAGTCGGGACCCATTAAAAATCCAATAATGAGTCCGGAGCGTTGTATTTTTTTAAAATTTAAGTCGCTTCTTTGCTACAACAGCAATATTATCCTACCATCATACTGTTTCTTTTCTTACAGTAAAGAACAAGATAGTCTACCGACGCGAATGTCTGATCCTCCTACAAAAGACGATCCGCGGTCATCTAGTCCGTCGCAAGCACCGGCCGAGGTACCAGGGCATCGCCAAGATCAACGCCTTGCAACATAACCTCAAGAGTATGGAGACTGTCACCTCACAGCTGAAGAAAGAGAAGGATAGTGCGCAGAGGAATATAGAGAACTTGAGGAATTCTATTAGGAATGCTTGTGCTGCAATCAAGGTAAGAATGTGACTTCCTCTCGTCATTTTAATTGGCCTAACCTGGGTGTGGGTGGGTAAGGCCATCCATCCGTCTGGGTAGCTCACTGTCCGTCCGTTTAGTGACGACAAGCAATTTCGACAACGCGTTGTTTGTCCACGTGCGCCTAAACGAGATGTCAGCAAAGCAGAGGGGCCTGGGCTACTCTATGCCGGGGTTGCAGGTTGTTGGAAAGAGATACCAGGGCCCCGGAACATATACCTAAAGAAAGAACATGGATGGTTTTTAGTCAGAAAATGTCTGACTTTCCCTTCCGCTCCGTACAGAGCGGGAGAATTAAGTTATTGGAACATTTCCCATCCGAAAATATTAGGTCCTTACATATGAAATTGGCGTTTTTCGTACTGGCCACTTTAATCACGAATTTCTCCTCTTTGGTAAGGAATTCCAAATTCAAATTTGTACAGCTATTTACTCATGTATTTGTGCTTCGATGACCGTCATTCATTTGTTTTTTTTCTTCTGTTTTTTCTGTTTGCGTCACTCATTTTACAAAATGGAAAATTTAAAATATCGCATTATTTACGAGTACGAGTTCCGCCGTGGCACTAGTGCTGCGGAAACGACTCGAAGGGTGAATGATGTGTATGGCGGTCATGTTGCCAAAGAAAACACAGTTCGTTTTTGGTTCCAACGTTTTCGTTCTGGAAATTTCGACCTGCAGAACAAGCCCCGTGGACGGCCTGAGACCCAAGTTGATAATGGAGAATTGAAGGCTATTGTGGAAGCGGACCCATCGCAAACCACGTCCGAGTTAGCTGCAGGCTTCGATGTTAGTGATAAAACTGTTTTAATTCACTTGAAGCAAATTGGGAAGATTAAAAAGCTTGAAAGGTGGGTACCTCACGAATTGACTGAAGCAAACCGGCAAACGCGCGTCGACTGCTGCGTTACATTACTGAACTGGCACAACAATGAAGGTATTTTAAACCGAATCATTACCTGTGATGAAAAATGGATTCTTTACGATAATCGGAAGCGCTCAGCGCAATGGTTGGATCCTGGCCAGCCAGCCAAATCCTGCCCCAAGCGAAAATTAACCCCAAAAAAGTTACTTGTAAGCGTTTGGTGGACTAGTGCCGGTATTGTTCATTACAGTTTTCTCAAATCTGGCCAGACTATTACAGCTGATGTCTATTGTCAGCAATTACAAACCATGATGGAAAAGCTAGCGGCTAAACAACCAAGGCTGGTCAATCGCTCCACGCCACTGCTGCTTCACGACAACGCCAGACCACACACTGCGCAACAGACGGCTACCAAATTAGAAGAGCTTGAATTGGAATGTCTTAGACATCCTCCGTACTCCCCGGACCTTGCTCCAACAGATTACCATTTTTTTCGCAATTTGGATAACTTTTTGCAAGGGAAAAAATTCAACTCCGATGGGGCAGTCCAAATCGCCTTCAAAGATTTTATTGATTCCCGTCCGACTGGTTTTTTTAGTAAAGGGATCAATGAACTACCTATAAGATGGCAAAAGTGCATTGAAAACAATGGTTCATACTTTGATTAATTAAATATATTATATTAAAAAATATTCGACTTTTTGTTCCTTCCATACAAAACGCCAATTTCATATGTAAGGACCTAATAAAAGTGTACAGTCATTACTGATTCTCCACTTGACTAGGTTTGCTATCGCCGACCTAAGTCCAGAGTCTATTTAATGAGCTCTTTAATGCGTAGCTACAAAACTCGCACAATAATGGGGCAGCCCATTTGTGAGTAGCAGCCAAATCCCAGTCACTACGTACCTACCTACGTATAAACAGTACTGTATTGTATTTTTTTTTCTTTTCAGTCCAATGAAAATATAACGCGCGCGGAAATCGACAAGCTCTACACAAAGTTGACCAAAGATGTCGAAACACAAATGTCTACACTACAAAAGGCTATGGTTGACCAAAAGAATAGGTAAGTTTAAAAAAAAACTGGAATTAATAAAGGCTTAAATGGCGATAGAGTGGAAGGGAGAGATTCACGCACAAACGAAATGTTTTCATTGCTTATTTGAATAAAAATCTACTGTTACCAACGAAAATATAGCCAAGGAGTGAAATTCCCTGCCCTGCTCGGTGATATTCCCGGTTTCATAGACCGGATCAAATAGCGAGTAAATAGGTTTCTTTTGGGTTACCTCGTCCTATCGACGACCTCTCATCTCATGTCGTCAGTACAAAATAGACCTCTATTTTCTACTGGCGACAGATGAGAGGTCGAGAGTAGGCTGTAAAGTGGCACTTGAAATTCACATATACTTCATGTTTTATTTTATATTGGGCCAGAGTCTGCTACTCTACGTCCCAGCGTGTATTGTATTCTATGAATTCTATTATTTACACAAATAAATTTCAGAGATGAACAAGAAAGGCTGCGTAAGATGGAAGCTGAAATGCGAGCTGCTGAAGAGGCTAAGAAACGTGAACAGGACAGGATAAAGCAAGAGGAGGAACATCGCAGACTGTGAGTATAAACTTGTTTGTCAATATAGGCTGTTAAGACGAGGTTTTACCAATATATTAAGGACATTTTTGAACCTAAGGAAATCCACAAATATAGCAACGAACACCACAATTTTTTTTTATAAAAACTTTACACCACACTAGGAATTTCTCCTGTATCGTGAGTACAAACATTCAATCCACATACACAAACAGCCAGACCCGGAACAACTATCTGTAGGCCATACAAAAAATATTTATTCCGTGCGGGGATTGCACCACAGCTGCAGTCGATCGCTCAGCCACTTGCCAACCGTGTTGTCGACGTATGACCAAAGGCTGTGTATGAAAACATGATATACTCGTCTTTAAAAAAACACACGAATGTGACACTAACTTACGATTTCAAACATGTTTATTCTATTTAATGATGTCTTGGGAAAATTATTTGACAGTAACATGAACCATAATCTTGTTTTTAAAACGGCTTTAGGAAAAAAAAATTTGTATAGGTACTTACTATTTTTTTTTATTAAAACAATACTGCTACTTCGGGCCTGCGAAGTTGATATACACCCGATCAATCAGTGCTAAGAAAGAACGTCGCGCTAAAAGAGGCCCTTGAAGGACTCATCATGTAGCCATCATGTAACATAATGCCTGGTTGACGGCAACCAAGCATTATGTATATCAAACAAAGTAACTATACTATTACTACTGTGGGTCTTGCAGATTCCTAGACGCTTGTTAACACTTCTTATTAACAAGCGTCTAGGCATATGCAATTTTGTTTTACAGTTTGTAAAGTAAGCAATGACTTATTGTCGGGCCTAAGCTGTCCTCTCATACTTAAGTACTAACGCTGTAACTACAACATTGTAAAACCAAATGATTTTAAAAGAGTAACCATGGAGTTTCTTGCCGGTTCTTCTCCGTAGGAAACGACCGAGCCGAACCGTGTACCTTTTCTCGACGTTTCATACCGCCCCCATGTAGGCCTATGTGAAATAAAAATATTTTTATTTGATTTACGGTTTCTCTCAATATAATTAATTCAAAACACCATTTGTGTTTATCACATGATATGATGGTCCAATACAAAATAAAAATTATCGCATGTGACGGAAAAAAACGATAAAATTGCTCTTTTCGGTTATTCTGTAATACGAGCCAGGCCAGCTTATACTGGTTAACGTAACCAATAAGTGACATAGTCAGTATAAAGTGACCTCGCAGCCTTTTGGAACTTACTCATAAACTAGTTCAAGGTCAAACTGTACAAACCACGGCCAACTGTAAAACTTGATACAAATAAAATAAAATGTGGTATAAATTGTACTCAAATGCAGAAAGTTAATCAGGGATACAATATTTAGTCGAAAGGTTGCGTTTCAAATTTTTTTTTTTGGTATCATGTTAAAAATAATACAATAAAAAAAAATACAATATCATTTTCTGAATTAATCGATTAATTTTAAAAATGAAGAAAAAAAAACCCAATTACTTCTCAAAAATCATATTATATTTATCGCAAAAGTTAAAAAAGACCCAAAAAGATATCGCGACCCTGCCAGGATTCGAACCTGGAATCTTCTGATCCGTAGTCAGACGCGTTATCCATTGCGCCACAGGGCCAGTTGTTAGCGTGTTAAAATAGGACACTCGGTGTTACTGACCTCTTTGTAAAAAATAAATGTATATTTTTTTTTATATGAATACTGTGAACTTTTTATTCGGATGTTTTTTTTTATATTGCTATTCTAGAAACAAACATTTTAACCGCAAAGATTATTATTATATACCAAAACAACAAAGTTGTATATTTATAATGCGCTCATTCTTCACGCCTGTTGTACTAGCTTTGTGGTTAGCAGAGGCGTCTATCGATCAAATTGGACAAAATCGTTACAAAAAATAAAATAATGTTTTAAGAAATATTCGAAAATGTAAATATTGAGAAAAGGTTTTAGAAAAAAGTCTTTATTTCAGAGTCGGTAGATTAGATATACAGTCGTGGTCAACTAATTAGGGACAATCTCTAGTTAAGCCAAATTGTGAATTTATTTTTTATTTTCCAACGAGTCTTAACAATATTCCATATCTTTTACACGTAAGTATAATTAGTCATTGATGTGCCCGATTATACAAAAAATAACAACTTCTTAAACATTAAACCTCTTTACAGTATAGCTGATAGATTATCAGTGTGCTATTTGTTCAAAGAATGCTGGCTGGCCATTTAATTAGGGACACTGAGATATTGCGTTCTATTTTCAAAATTTGAATCTCAATACTTTTTTATTTCTTCTTTTATTGTTTTGTGGTAGTTTTGGCGGCAATCCAGATTTTTAATTTTAAGTTTTGAGAATTATTTTGAAGAAATATGGGCAAAAATAAAAGTTGCGATCCAACACTACGAACAATTATCATGAAGTTTGTCGAGCGTGGTTGGTCATACCGAGGGATAGCAGAACATTTAAATTGTTCAAAAACTATGGTATGCAATGCAGTGCAACATTTCAGGCGCAATAACACAGCTTTAAATGTGCCCAGGACAAAAAGATCGAGAAAAACAACTCCGCAAGAAGATAGAATGATAACCAGGTTAGCTAAGAAAGATCCGTTTCTAGGCTCTATTTTAATTAAACACGAAGTGTTTGGGGCAGACGAAAGAGCCGGTGTATCAGCGAGGACCGTTCGACGACGTCTGGTAGAAGCAGGGTTGTTCGGAAGAGTGGCTCGCAAAGTACCGTTGTTGAAGAAAGAACATAGAAATGCTCGTTTGGCGTTTGCACGTAAATATGGACATTGGACCTACGCCCAATGGCAACATGTATTATTCTCTGACGAGACCAAGATTAATTTAATTTCTTCAGATGGAAGGCAATACGTACGGCGTCCTGTAAAAGCGGAAATGAATCCAAGATTCACAAAAAAGCAGGTGAAACATGGCGGTGGAAACATTAAAATTTGGGGTTCATTTTCTGGACGTGGAGTGGGACCTGTGAGAAAAGTTCAGGGTAACTTAGACCAACATCAATACAAAACAATATTGGAGGAAACTATGCTTCCCTATGCTGAGGAGCATCTCCCTATTATATGGACGTTTCAGCATGATAACGACCCGAAACATACCGCCCGTTCAGTCAAGTCGTTTCTTACCAGTCAGTCAGTATCGGTGCTAGATTGGCCAGCAAATAGCCCGGACCTCAACCCAATTGAGCACCTTTGGCACGAAATCAAGAAAAAAGTTTCAACTTATCGTACCACAACTTTAGATCAACTTAATCAAACTTTTTGTGAGGCATGGGCAAACATTCCTATCGAAACATGTCAGAAACTGATAATGTCTATGCCACATCGGTGTCAAGCGGTAATTACTAACAAAGGTTTTGCTACTGGGTACTGATTTTACACGTAATAAAATGGAGCTTTTAAAAATATTATAATACTGGAGATTATTCGTTTTGTTTAACTCTATTCATCATTATACTTTACTGTCCTTAATTAAATGTCCAGCTACATAATTATACCTTAAAATTTAATACATGTTCAACCTTTGATATTAAATACTTTTTTCTATTTAATTATTCTCTTATTTACAGCCATTTATAGTATAGTAATCGGACCAAATTATGCAAATAATAGGTGCTGAAAAATCAATAGGGTTTTATATTTATATGTACATAACCGGTTATTGCTCTTCACTATCTTGAATGTCCCTAATTAGTTGACCACGACTGTATATATAGTGTTTGTTGCAGAATGGGCTTATAACCTATGTTAGTGTTTTTCGTACTAGTTAATCACATGAATCTATAGCTAATTTCACCCACAGCCTTTGGCTGAAGCGGCAGTCACGCCTTCCAAAAAAAAATATTCATAACATTAAAACTTTTCCTCATAATTCTTGCAGTAAGGCAGAAATGGAGGCCCGTCGTAAAGCCGAAGAGATAGAAAGACTACGGTTAGAAGAACAGGATCGTATCGCCGCTCTCAAGATGCAGAAGCAAATGGAAGAAGCCGCTAAAGCTGACCTGGAGAACAGAGAAAGGTATACCCATACAACGTTGCATATCATCACGCTTGTTTTCACCGGGGAGTAAGACAGTGCCGTCAAAACAAATATGACAATACAGAATCATAATAATTTAAATCATCAATAGGATTGTTTTGATTTAAATTGTTAAAGTTAATTTAATTCCATTGAATAACTTTTTCATGAAATAGTTATTCTATAGGACTGACCTGCAAATTACATTGAAAAACCGGCCAGGTTCGAATCGGACTGGTGCGCCGAGGTTTCCATAAACACTTGCATAAGCGTGCGACATAAACGGCCATATCTTTTAACTGCGTAGACTTGGGGCTTCTTCACAGCTCTGAAGGATCATATACTTGAGCATATGGTTTTAATTTCAACACGATACCGCCAGGCGTCCCTGAGTTAAAGATTTTTGACAGACAGACAGACAGACAACAATGTGATCGTATAATAATTCCGTTTTTCCTTTTGAGGTGCGGAACCAATTGAATTTCGCTAATAATATTTGTTTGTTTGTATCGAATAAGCTCCAAAACTACTGGACCGATTTTAATCATTTTTTCACTAATAAGCAGGTAAATTATTCAGAAGTAACATAGGCTATACAGCATCACGCTTCTACCCACGGGAGCGTGGCAGCAACTAAACACGCGGGTGAAACCGCGTAAGATAGCTAGTACCTTAATACTTAAATAATTTAAGCACACAAAGATATTTCAATCATTCAATGTCAATAAAAGAAACAATTATTGAAAAGGATAATGTCCAAAGCAAGCACATCGTCCAGCTGTTGATATTACCAATCCTATCTAGTGCAGTCACTATTCTTTCCACAAACAATAACTGTTTATTGAGTATGAATGAACAAGTTCCTGTAATAAAAATAATAATACACATATTTTAAATAATCATCACTAGGTTAGAACAAGAGAGACGTGACCATGAGATGGCAGTGCGTCTGGCTAAGGAAACCAATGGACACGTGGAAGGATCCCCGCCTCAGTTGCGCAGGTATGTTCAAATACTTATTTAACTTTAGACCGTATTACAACTACTTAGGCTGCTAAATTTGGGGAGCGTTTCTAGCAGCACGTTGAAAGAAATACTTCTCCGAATTCGCAGTCTCAGGCTGATTAAATGATACTCGAATATTGAGCTCTATTCAAATCTTGTCATAATCTATACTGTCACTTGACCTTGCTGTTTTCATTTATTTTGTTCGTACAAAATTAACCTTATTTCAATTTGCATAGAATTTATTTAGTATGAACTTATTTGCAGAGAAATTTAACTATGCCATATTTGGGTGTCATTCTTTTATAAAATCTTTGTCCTCGGCTCATTGTAGATCAATATATCATTGTATTGTGCTGTGATGAATTGTTGGACACAATAAAACTTTATACAACGTGTAAAAAAGGAGCACTAATACTTATAGATAGGCAGATATACCATGCCTCTGTGAAAGAATCTTTACTAATATTATAATAGCAAAAGTGAGTAAGTATGTTTGTTACGTCTTCACGCCTAAATGGCCAAACTGATTTTAAAGTGAGATAAGGGGAAGAAAAGGGGAGAGAAAGATTTTTTTTTCGATCATCACGCGGGTTAAAGTTAGCGTTAGCCCAAAGTAACTATGCCACGCGGACAAAGTCGGGGGCGGAAACTAGTCCTAATTAAAATCAATGATTTAACTTTCCCTACATTTTTCTTCACTGTTACGACTCTAGGCGTTCAATGGCCGACGATAGTAGGTACTAAAGATGCAAGACAGCGCCGCTGGTAACATGAAATACTTTTTCCCTAAAGTTCCTACCTACTGGAATAACTTACCTACTACTGGATGTAGACGTACCTTGCCTTTTAACCGACCCGTCTCTCAGCTGATTTTAAGGTTGTCGCAAGGAGTTTGTGCAAAAAAAAAAGTAAAATGTTCTTTTTCTATCAAAGTATAGTATTTCAGAACCTAGGAACATGCACAAATACTGCTTATCGCCTTAGATATAAACTCCTTAAATGTTATTGCTCTTTTTTTTTCACACGTTGTATAATTTAAGTATACTTACATGAAAAAGTATGTATTTTGTTAATGTCCGATGTTATTTTTAGACTTGAATGTTATTTCAGGCATCTAAAAAGTGTATTTATAAAAATGTTTTTGATCTATTTTAAAAACAGTTTTTTTTTTCACTGTACTATATGACATCGAGAGCACAGGTCTGCGAAGTTTCTTCTTGTATATAAGCTTTACACTACGATTTGATATGGTGAACATGTTTTAGTAATATTTTTCAACATTTAAAACAATACTGGTCCTACTAATTTTTCTCTAGTAGCGCAGTTATTTTAGATTATGTTTTTATCTTCTAAATTCAGTACAACACAGGCAGAGTACTCCCAAATTTCTCTAGTACCTACCTATGATTAAGGCTGACGAGAATATGCTCCATCCTAGATTGCATCATCGCTTTACAACAGGCGAGTTGCGGCAAAACCCAACCCTATCTAGAAAAAAAAACAAGCAGAACCTAACCTGCCTCATTGCAATGAGTATTTTTATTCACGTATTCATAAATTATTGTCACTTTAACAGTAATTTATTTAAAATAAAATAAATAGGTATATATTACTAAAACTTGTCACCATAACCGGATGTCCGACTTAAACTAGCGTATTAAGTAATATTGTGATATGTTCGCACAGTTTCCCTACCATGGAGTCAATGAATGGAGAGAATAAATTGAACAGGTACTGAGTGAGACAGAACTAACGAATTTCTCTTTCGCACGCTCCGAATTTGGCCCTCTTTCAATTATGTAGCTATCGAACTTTAATAAATATTTTAGATGAGTAACCATGGAGTTTCTTGCCGGTTCTTCTCCATAGAAAACCACTTTTTTATATTTTTTAAGTGTCCATGTAGGCCTATGGGAAATAAATATGATTAAAAAAACACAATCCACCGTTATAAGTCTATAATGCCCGCTTTTGCCAAAATCACTTTAATCGTGTAGCGTCAGGTGTCTTAATTTTTTTTGGCGGTTGGGATATCATCAAATAACTCCCCTTGCTCTGGGCGGAGCGGGGGAGTGTCAGACATTTGCTGAACACCTACTCATCTCCCTTATTTGTGTTCCGGGTCCGCGGTATCTCTTTTGATCAACCCTCAACCCCAGCGTTAGGTGTCTTTGATAATCGTTTCTCGTTACACTATCTATTTCACGGGGTATTATTTTTCTATGAAATCTGTAACGCCACGCCTAAATTTTTTAAATGGAGATGTATACCACGCTTAATATGCACCAGCAAGATGTATTTCCCATAAAATAGGGCCATGAATGTTTTGATATTAGTTGGCTTGGCACCCACATTTCACGTCAATTTTTAGACGCATCTAATAAGGGCGGGCACAAATCGAGGAACCTTATTTCCAACTAAGATATTCATAAAGGAAAACTCGAAAACAACAGAAATCAAACTTGACACGTCGCGCGTAGCAGTCACCCTTTTTACCAATAGACTAACGAGACAAAGGGAAAATACATAGAAATGTGGCGATATTTTATAGTGATTGAGTTAGACAGTTTAGTTTCCTGTTTAGAACGTTAAAACCAGTTTATTCGGATCTCTCATTGTACGGGATATCCATACAGAGTGAGGGCATGTTCTAATGAAAATTATAGCTTGAGGACTAAAACCTGATAAACACTTAATTGAAAGAGGACCACTTCAACTGATAACGAACTAATTACTAACATCGGCTATCTGCTTTACTTGAACTTTCTGCACGCAGTCTTAGTGTTGTTAACTGTATCTTAGTTATTTGTTATATTAATTCAATTACTATTTTAATGTACTTTTAGTTTTTAATCAATTTTAAGCTGTGTTTCATAAACTGAGGTGGTTTTTTTGTGACAAATGGGTAATCAAATAAGGATTGAAATGAACGACGATGCTCGGGTTCTGGATAATTTTTATCGTAGAATTGATAGAAATTTGTTCGAGTTAGTACCTATATGAAAAAATACGGTTATGGAATAAAGCTTGATTTATTATATTGTAGTGTTTTAAACAATTTTGAGACTAGTTGACTCTTTTACAATCGTGAAGTTAAAAGTGAAATATTGAATAATGATTAAGAAAAATAAAAATATTATGCATTTGCCCTGATTCCTATGTCAAATACTATACTAAGTAGAGGAGACACCAACGCATAAACGCTCCACATATTCAAAACACCCCCAAGCAATAGCATCTCCTGCTATATTGAGTGTGAAATAAAAATACATATTCCGATTTTGAAAAAAAAAAACATATAGCTCCACGAAAACAGTATTTTGGAACAAAATAAGTCTCATATCTAAGTTTAAAAAAACCGTTTTTTCACGAGAAAACGCTTTTGATGTTTGGAAAGTGTATAAATTAACTATATGAAAAAAATCTGAGTGAGTGAGTGAGAGGGAGGGGTGTCAGAATGGTTCATCTAATACCGGTAGCCGTTTGAGCGTCGGTGTTCATCCCAACCTTGATACAAGGTGTAATATAACAACCGCAAGTCCTCTCAAGTAGTCTCCCAAACCATGGAACTGAACAATAAATTAGTAATCTTATTTACTTTTGGAAAAAAAAACATAACAAACATATTGATCAGCTGATCCTATACAACGTTTTTCTTTTGCGAATTTCAAGAACTCGTGGAACTTTTTGTTTAGCTTCATAGTTCGAGAGACCACTCGGGATGTCTTTGATTTGTTTTGTTACACCTTGTATAGACTGAATGCCAACCCTGAATATGTCTCTACATCATCTTCCTGCTCTTGTCCCATACTTGGAGATGGAGCAACATGTATTTTCTTCCATTCTCTTCTTTTATATGATTCCACACACAATCTATCCATCGTTTCCTTGGTCTTCCTTTCCCTCTCCATCCATCAACATCTCTATATCTTCTACTATTTACTAAACATACTTTTCTGAACTTACATGATTGTGAAAGAGTCGGAATAATTGCATGCAAAATATCAACTATGATATAAAGAAACAATAATCGAAATACCACTATAATAATTAACTCCCGCACGTAGCATGATAAAACTAAGTAGCATGTAGTTTAACAATATAACATGAACTCCTTCAATATTCGCTGTCCATTGACGTTTTTTACGTGAACGACAGGTCTGAACGGGTTAGAATGCAGCAAGCTATGCAAGGCAAGCAAAAGTACGACCTGTCTAAATGGAAGTATTCAGAGCTGCGTGATACTATCAATACTTCTTGTGATATTGAACTTTTGGAGGTAAGTGAGATTAGTTCTTTACAATAACAAGGTTCATGTTGTATCTTTGGAGGGTTTCCGAATTAAAAAGTCATTTATTTAATTGTAAGTTTAGACTTTTTAAACGTCATAAATTCAAAGATTAAAGACAGTCCACCAAAACGGTCATTCCACACGGGTTACCGCTTTCAGACGTCTTTAAATAAGATAGTTAATATTTTTTAGTTAACACTTACCCAGCTCTCGGCGGAGCGGCGGGGAGTGTCAGATTTGTACTGTATAAAACCCATATTCATTCTTTTGCCCTTTATGTTACGAGACCGCGGTATGTGTTTCGAACAACCCGCAACCCCGGATATAGTAACTATGGTAGTACAGCATAGTTCGCAAAACCGTTAAACATATAATAACGTTTTCCCACTTCCCTATTATTTTGCGTCCAAGTCCTGTGAGGACGGTTTTATGAAAAAAAAAATACAGGAAATAGATTACCGGGCTTTCAATTTCCCTCATTTAACTGCTTGTGTCAGGCGAATTTAAAGCGTGGTTTGATCATTCTCACCAGGCTTGCCGCCACGAGTTCCACCGTCGCCTGAAGGTGTACCACGCGTGGAAGGCAAAGAACGCGCGCAAGACTACCATGGCCGACCAGGAGAGGGCGCCACAGTCCATCATGGATGCAGGTATGTTATGTTATAATAATGTAATACTAGTATATTACTGTCCCACTATTGGGCAAGGGCCTTTTTTCAAAACATTCCCATTCGTCACACAGCTTAGATGATGGGGCGAACGGGAAAAATAATAATCCCGTCTTTTCTACCAGTAGAATAAAGCAGTGGGACGAATACACTGGTTAAATTTGTTTGTTGCATGGAGTTAACAGAAAAAAATGAGCTCGAGTTAAGAGTATACTTATGCTTCCACCTGTGCGAAAAATGCAGTCCTTTAGATATACATATTTGCCATTCATTATTTTAACCCTATATTCGTTTTGATCACCCCGATATACATGACACAAAACTGCCAGAGGTGAAGAGATTTGGTAGCCACCTACACCAGGTTTTGGCCAAGTAAAAAAAATAAATAATAATTCTTAGCTAATTCAAAATATTGTCTTCAAATAATTATTCTTAATTTAAGTTTTGTATTGTTTCAAAGCTAAGCATCCGCTGTCTATTGTTGCTAAATGGTACAAGTTTTATTTTTAAAACCAAATCCTTGACAAGTTACAATTAATCTAATATGTATTAGCACATCATCCACTTATACGAAGAAACAAAAATACACAGTGTATCTAAAACAACTATTTTTAAATATATTTATATTTTTCGTATCTGACAAGCCTCGTTACGTATTTCCTTTGCTGTGACACAAAATACATGAAAAAAAATTGCTGATCGAAACTTGCTCCTTTTTGAGTTTCGGTTAAGAATGAGCAGTTTCGCTGACGAAAATGTAGTCAAAATGAAAATACTAAATGAAATGAGTTTACTTTTAAAGCACCCGCGGATAACACACCCACATATTTTTGCTGTAATCTTTAATTTTTACGACAGCCAACCGGTCCTGCCCAAGAGCTCTTATAAAAAGTCTTTTTCTCCCAGCCAAGACCCCGCGCCTGCCACAGAAGGGCGAGATCCTGGGCGCGCGGCACCGCTACTTCCGCATCCCGTTCGTGCGCGCCGCCGCGCCGGGCGCCGACCCCGAGCGGCGCGGCTGGTGGTACGCGCACTTCGACGGGCAGTACGTCGCGCGCCAGATGGAGCTGCATCCCGACAAGACGCCCGTGCTGCTGCAAGCTGGTGAGTGTGCCACGTCATACTGACGGTTCTAATATCTTTTAATGCTGATAAAATATCCTTTTAGATGACAGAAGCAAGGGTCGAGGGTCCAGATGATTTTCTTGACATCCAAAAGTGTCTGTAATGGTCTAATTGTAAGGAATACTTTTTTTTCGGATGGTCAATCATCAAATAACTTCCCGGAGCGGGGGGAAGTGTCAGACTTGTACTGACTAAAACCCACCCATGTTCCTTCTATAGCCCTTTACGTTCCGGGGCCGCGGTATCTCTTTCGAACAACCCGCAACAAATGAATGCTTTGAGTTTGATGTGGGACACAGATAAATATTCATAAGAATCGGTCGCGTTTATTTCGTCTTCCCCGCTCTTCATTTTCAGCCAGTATCTTTGAAAATTATGTCTCTCTTTACTCCAGCCAATTAAAGATTCATTGACAAATTTCCAAGTTAGCCTCAGTGATGCGTTTCCTATTGGGAAGCTCTCAGAAAGGTGAATATAGTTGCTGGATTTAAGCAACACCCACCAAAGATTTCATCTCACGGCTCGAATCTCAAGTGCGTAAGAGACGTGGTAAGACGCCAACAGACATAGTTCGCGTTCCATGTAACGCCGCATTTTTGTCACCTTGCGCATTTGATTACTTCATAATAATTGATTGCATCAGTGAGCGGAGTTCGGACAGCTGTTTCACACATATTTGTCCTTTTTGTCATCAATACGAAAAGATTTACTTCTTTTTTAAAATTTTAAGCTTAAAAACATAAAATACTTTTTGCGGATAGGAAATCATCTAATACTTCCCCCGCTCTGGGCGGAGCGGCGGGGAATGTCAGATTTGTGCAGACTAAAACCCTGGGTGGACTTTAGTCATTAGACAGCCTATCTGATCTCCAAAATCATTTACTGACTAAAACCCACCCATTATCTTTCTTTTGCTCTTTATGTTACGGGGCCGCGGTATCTCTTCCGAACAAAACCCCACCCCAGCAGGCGATGGCCCTGGCAAGCCCCTCTGCTTTGCTGACATTTCTACTTTCTTATCTATCCTCAGGTGTGGATGATATGCAAATGTGCGAGCTAAGCCTTGAAGAGACCGGACTCACTCGCAAGCGCGGCGCAGAGATACTGGAACATGAGTTCGAGCGCGAGTGGGCGCGACATGGCGGACCTACATACGTCGCGCACGACGCACGCAAGCGTTAGACACGTAAGTACTAACGTTTATTTTGCATATTATGCCACAATTGCACGCAATATCCTTACTAATATAATAAAAGCGAAAGTGAGTTTGTTTATTTGTTTGTTACGTCTTCACGCTTAAATGGCTGAACCGATTTTGATGAATTTAGGTACAGAGATAGTTGAGACCCTGGAGAAGGACATAGGCTATTTTTTGTTGTAAAAAAAAAGAGAAATGAGGGAGATAGAGGGAAGAAAAGGGAAAACGTAGCATTGCTGTTACAATAAATAAGGCGCTAGGGCAAAAACTAAAAGTAGTGTGTTACCCCGAATTAAACGCGAGCGAATGTGCGGGCAAAATAAATATCTTAAATAAATATCTTGGGACAACTCACACACGGCTATCTGATCCCAAGCTAAGCAGAGCTTGTGTTATGGTAACCAGACAACTGATATACATACTTATATAATTTATAAATACATACATATTATAGATAAATCACACCCAGACACAGAACAAACAATCATGCTCATCACACAAAGTTTGTCCTGGGTGGGAATCGAACCCACGACCTCCGGCTCAGCAGTCAGGGCCACTAACCACTAGACCAACAGGCCCGTCAAAAAGCTAGTAAACAATAATGAGAAAGCCTGATGTATGAATGAGGACAAGCGCAAGGAGCATAACTAGCGATCGTAGCAGGTGGCTCTCTGTTTCTGTTTTTTTTTTTTGGGATATCATCAAATTATTTTTTCCCGCTCTAAGCGAAGCGGAAGGGAGTGTCAGACTTCCTATCCATGTTCCTTTTTTGTCCTTTGTGTTCCGGGGCCGTTGTACCTCTTTTAAATAACCCGCAACCTCGGGTCTGTTTCTGCTTGACTATTGCAGAAAGGCGTACCAATTTGTGTGTATGAATGTAAAAAATTAAGACACACACAATGTTATTTGTGTAAATAAGGCTGTTAGTCCGTCAGGCAACTCCTCACAAATTAATAGACGCATTAATAAGGTAACAAGAAAAATAGAATCTGAGGACTCGCAGACAGATACAACTTCTAGCAGTTCACTTTGTCTGATTGAAGCTTTTGTTCATCGTAACAACCAAGACAGAAATTAGACTAGTGTTCTAAGACTGGCAGTTTCAAATCAAATCCGTTTACTGCAAATTTGTTTTACAAGGGTTTTGGAATTAAAGTTTCTAACATGCACCCTGTGAAGACACTATAAAATAAAACTAAGTTACTTACTTAATACTTTTCATAATATCTTAGGAGTAAGTGAGAATCCCACACGTTAAAATTATCATGTGTGCTTTACGACCTTATGTAATTGTATTTTTGTGTTTTTCAGATATCACATTCCAACGAGGACATAGATAAATTTAGATACGTCGTCGCAAAATCGCAAAGTATTCCACAAAAATAGGAATTTGAATTTAAAAAATACACATATAAGATAGATTATTGGATAGAGGAATAACTTAGTGCTTTCAACGTGCCTTCACAGGTTCCTAGATGTATATTAGTGCAATATAACGAAGGTCACTCACATAATTTATAAATGGGCAAAATGACCATAGTTTTATTGCAAAGTCAGACTTACTACCACAAGTTTTACTATTTACAATATTTTCAAATCGTTTTCACTAGGTAGAAAATGGATAAAATAGATATATTTAAAAACGTGGAAAGTTACATCTCTGTGCCTTACAAATATGTTTTGTAGTAAGTTTACATTGTATTCGAACATATCTGACTTTGCTTTCATATTCGTAATGTTTATTAGACAACTTAGTCGCAACGATTCAGCAAATGACTAGCTTCGTTGAAGCGTATGAAACCTGTATTATGGTCCCCAGACGTAGGTAACGACTATTATGAAATTCTAAACAACATTGTGAATTTAAGCCACTGTAATAAATTCATCTTCGTGTGGACTTGAAAGTTTTCTTCCATGGTTACTTGTCGTCAATATTTAGTCGATTTAGTCGGCTTTTACAATAGTCGATTTGTCAACTACTTAGTTGACTATCAATTTCCATCGCATCCCGAAATAAGTGAATAAGAAAAAGTGACATAATATATTTTTGATTTATTATAGACAAAAATAATTCCTCTAAATATTTTGTAGCATTAAATGTATTTGATAACACTGTGTAAACTATTGTAATGGACTCCACATCGAAATCAGTCTATAATATATTTAAACATGAAATATTAATTTATACTTATTTTGTGAGCAAACTGTGATTCGTAATTCAGTAAAAAATATTAGGTCAGTATTTTAAAATGGAGTAAATTATATTTATTTGTACATTCCTGTCTTAAGACTGGTGAATGGTAGCTTTTGTATTATTTGAATAGCAGTATGATTATTTTGTATTAATTAAGTGTTTTCTGAACAGTATTTAAGCAAACATTCCTGTATTTTTTACTTTGATCGCAGTAAATGTTCAGGTTTATTTTTATATATACAAGTGTTTTTTTGAAGTACAAGGTTATAAGATCGTGCAAGTGCCTTAGTGTGTTACTCTGATAATACATGACCACTCCATAATTGTATATGCTTTACCAAATAAAAACATGATGAGAGATTTGCGTTTTTTATTTATTATTACTTCTACTATGGCCAGGGTACCCGGAGATGTCAAATTTTCTTTTGTTGTTTTTTTGCAATTTGCAGGTCAGTGTCAGATTGTGTCAAAATGTCCTACTAATATTATAAATGTTTGTTAGGATGGATGGATGGATGTATGGAAGTTTGTTACTCTTTCACGTCAAAACGGCTGAACGGATCTTGATGAAATTTGGCACAGAGGTAGATTATAGTCTGGATTAACACATAGGATATTTTTTTTAGTAATTAATATCATCAATACAACTGGTCTGGTTGTTTATGTCTGTGAGTTTAAATCTTTGTAAACGCACGATACAGGAGAAATCCTAGAGTGGGGCAACGTTTTTATTTAAAAAAAAAACTATTTTCATTTTACCCTAATAAATGACCATTTCATGAAAAACTAATTGATCGTAATTTTTTTTATTGATGATTTAAATGATTATATTTCAGCAAAGCCGCAGTTTAAACAATCGCATTTCAAAATTTAATTCTAAAAGAACATGCCTGATATAGAATGCAAAAAACGTCGAAAAAATTAAATTTCGTAGGCTTCATATGTCAGAGCGACATCAGCGCCGGTTGCCTGCGTTCGGTCGCGCGGATTGGTATCCATAGACTTGTATGTAACTATTCAGTGTGACTGAGTGTTTTCACATTGAACAGTGAGCACTGACCGGGGCACTCGCGCATGCTTCGTGCACTGAAAAGAAGACACTAGTCATGAGCTCTATCAGTCTACCATTTTTTTGTTTGGGTGGGAAATCATTATATAACTTCCCCCGCTCTGGGCGGAGCGGGGGGGCGTGGCAGACTTTTACTGACTATAACCCACCCATGTTCCTTCTATTGCCCTTTATGTTCCGGGGCCGCGGTATCTCTTTCGAACAACTCGCAACCCCGGATGAGCTCTACCATTGCAGCTACAAAGAAACAATGGAGGCCTAAATCAATAGTATCCAAACGAATTGACGGATCTCGTGGATGGAAAAAATTCTTAACTGCCCAAGGAAGGATGTTAAATTTGACTGTGCCCGCTTTTGCAGCCTGCTTCCTCTTGATTCATGACTTTGTAGGTCGATCAAGTAACTTCTGTATGAAGGGAGGGTTGTTAAAAATGTCGAGCTCTCTGCTCGCTCTTACAGCCTAGTTTAGTCGATTGAACAAAAGGACTGAAAAAAAGAATAACACTTGTCCGGGGGTATAAATTAGTTAAATAGTTTATTAGACTAAATTAGTAACTTTTATTTGGCATTTAAGATTTCTAAAAGAACAGCTGCATCTGTAAAAAAAACGACGAACTAGGCAAAAAAAACGAACTGCTCAAAAGAATTAACAGCCCCGCTAAATTTAGAACTACACCAAAGAAAACTGCAAACAGATATACAAATACAAAGGAGACACAAACTGATAATATCGATACTACAAAAAAACGAGTGTCATCTCAATGCACAACTAACAGTATTAAGCCTATTACCATAGATAAACCAAAAATAAGTAACACACTACAAGATACAACTTCAAAAACTAAAGAGATCCAAAACGCCACAGAGGAACAAAAATGTAAGAAAGTATTACAAAATAAATCGACCTACATAAAACGCTCTAAAATATGTATCATAAGTACAGACAATAAAAACAAACTACTTGAGATTGCGGAAAATATTTTGGATGGGTTTGAAATCTGCCACTATATCACTCCTTTGGGAAATTCACAGATTTTACTAAAAGGAATCAAAGAGAAGCTTAAAAACTATTCTATCCAAGACTATTGTGTCATACTACTAGGAGAAGAGGATTTCAGAACTACAAACAATTACCTGGATACCATCTTTCATATAAGAAGCACATTGCAAGAACTTAATCATACAAACATAATTATTTGCACGCCAACATTTAAATTTTTTAATAATTATTATCTTTACAATTCTAGAGTAGAGTCATTTAATAACTTGCTATATCTTGACATACTTACACACGAACATGCTTACTTCCTAGATAGTAATCTCAATTTAAATTACGATGACACTATGTTTGATAGACGTAGGGGTACCATAAATAACGCCGGGTTGCAAATAATATTTAAGAATATAAAAGACGTGATGATCTCTATACAATCCTCAACAAATAGTAACATCGAAGATACATTGACCTATCCATTAGCTGACCCTAACAATCAAATGACCCAAAATGACCCTATACTGATGACAAATTCTAATGACGCCGATGAAGTTATTGACAATAGTAATATGACATTTCGTTAATAAAATTAATATTCTTTATCAAAATATACAAAGTATTAAAACCAAACGACATTTAATAGAATCATTAAAATATGACAGTCACGATATAGAAGCATTTTGTTTGTCAGAAACATGGATATCAGAAACAAAAAAAGATTTACTACAACTCGAGGGTTATAACCTGGCTACCGCTTTCTGCCGCAACCAATACGTGGGCGGAGGCGTATGTATATTCCTTAAAGACTATCTAAATTTTAATGAAAGACAAGATATTAGGGACTTGACAGTTGAATATGTATTCGAAACTTGTGCAGTGGATATACCTCAATCAAACACATTATTAATAGTAATATATTGGCCACAGTGTAATAGACAAACCGAAACATTCTTTGATTGTCTAGAAAAACTACTGCAAAAAATTAACTTAAAAGACAGTAAGAAACAAATAATAATTGGTGGAGATTTTAACATAAATGTTTTTGAAAAGACAACAATCTCACATACCTTACTGAATTTAATGAATAGATACAACTTCCGCCAACGAGTAACTGAACCTACGCGAGTAACTGCTACCAGTTCAACGTGTATAGATCTTCTATTCACCAACTTTGATAATAATCAGATGAAGATAAATGTCACAGAACTGGGTCTCTCAGATCACAAAGGAGTCTTAACTACCCTATCAAATAACAACATACAAACTGAACGAACAAAACTACGTTATACGAAAAAGAGACTGTATAATTCCCATAATATATCACTATTCAAATCAGAACTCTGTAAAGTAGATTGGAATCAAATCCTTAAAAATGACCAAAATATAAATGAAAATTACGTATCCTTCCATAACACTATACAAAAACTATTGAATTTATGTATACCAAAAAAACTAATTAAGATTAAAAACAAGAAAACTAAATCATGGCTATCTACTGGCTTAAAAATAGCCTGTAAACATAAGCGTGAACTAAAAATATTAATAAATACTACAAATAACGATATACTACGAAGATATTACAAAAAATACGAGAAAATCCTCAAAAGGACAGTTATCACTTCTAAAAAAGTAAATTATATAAACCTAATTGAAAAATCTAGTAATAAAACAAAATCAATGTGGCACATCATAAAAAGTCGTACTAACAAACTGACTAAAAAAACTAGAGAAAGTATAAAACTGAATATAAACAATACTCTTGTTGAAGACCCGAGGTCGGTTTCAAATGCCTTTAATAACTACTTTGTTTCGGTAGGGAAAACTAACGCCGCGAGGTCTAACGAGAACCCACCTGGTCGACATGTTGTTACTCCTAGCGAAAACTCTATATATTTGCAACCAGTTGATCCAAATGAAGTAAAATTTATAATTAAACACTTAAAAAACAAGCAAAGTTTTGGTCACGATGAAATACCACCATCGCTAGTTAAATCATGTATGGACGAATTAATAATGCCTTTAACATTTCTCATAAATCAGTCATTAATAGAGGGTGTTGTCCCAGAATTACTAAAAATATCTATAGTAAAACCTATATATAAAAAAGGCAAGAAAACTGATGCAGGAAATTATCGCCCTATTGCTTTATTATCTACATTCTCAAAAATATTTGAAACTGCAATGTCTAAGCGGCTAAATAATTTTTGTGAGAAGTACAAGATTTTTAACACCAGTCAAAATGGATTTAGGAAAAATAAGTCAACGACGTTAGCAGTATTTAACTACGTACATGAAGCATTGAAAATATTAAATAATAGGAAATATGCAGTAGGGCTACTGTTAGACATGAGTAAAGCCTACGATCGAGTATCATATAAAGTACTACTAAATAAGTTGTACCAAATAGGTGTGAGAGGTATCGCGTATGAGTGGTTCTGCTCGTACCTCAAAAATCGCATACAGTACGTGGAAGTGGAATATCTTCACCCGGACACTGGCATAATGACTCACGTGCGGTCAAAAATGGAGCACGTAACAATGTCTATACCTCAAGGCAGTGTCTTAGGGTGCATTCTATTCCTTATATATATAAATGACTTGCCAAGTGAAATAAAAGTACAGAGTGTCCTCTTTGCTGACGACATTTCGATAGTGTTTCCATGTGACGACGGTTGCAAATTAAATTCAATATTGGACGATATACTAACAAAAATAGTGAATTGGCTAAAGGATCACAATTTGGAAATAAATTTCTCGAAGACAAAACTTATGCAATACAGACCTTATCAAAAACGTCCATTAAGTATAAATTACTCATACAATAACATACCGCTCCAATGTGTTGATGAATTTAAACTCTTGGGTCTGACTGTTGACACTAATTTAAATTGGAAGGCACATATTAATGTCGTGTCAAACAAACTTGCAAGTTTCGCGTATGCCTTAAATGAGCTGAAAAGAACAACTAATTTCAAAACAGCGATGACAGCATATTATGCCTACGCCTACTCGTGTTTAACATATGGTATTATAGTGTGGGGAAATTGTGTTGAAGTAGAAAAACTCTTCATCTTACAAAAAAGATGCGTGAGAATTCTCGCAAACATAGACCAAATGCAGAGCTGTAAACCATATTTTATTAAATATAAAATGCTAACTGTAACAAGCATTTACATTTTGGAAGTAAGCAAGTTTGTTAGAAAACACGCGTCACTATTCCCTGTAGTTAAGAATCAAAGACCGCTGCAGCGCTCCATAAGAGTCAAAAATGAATTAGCTTTGCCGAGTTCCAAACTAGCTATGTTTCACTCAGGACCTCTAGTAATGTGCATAAAAATTTATAATAAACTGCCCAATGAGATAAAAGACATAGAATTTGATAATAAATTTGTAAATGCACTTAAAATGCACCTAATACAGAAATGTTATTATAGCCTAAATGAATTCTTAACAAATTGACACTATTCTCGTACCTATTTTGTATATAAATTATCGGATGAAGACGCAATGTAATAATGTAGAAATCATATAAATGACATCCAATATTTAATTAACTAATAATGAAATTTTGACATTATATAATATAAACTGATAATGTAACAATGCCATTTTCTTAATAATTTTATATAATTTGATAATGTAACAATGATATATTTCTAAATAATATTGCATGTAATTAATATTAAGATAAGTATACAAAATGTTGCGGTGCCCTCGCAGGGTTCATGTACGATGCTTATATTTTATAACAACACCTTGTAAACGACATGAATGCAATAAATAAATAAATAAATAAATAAATAAATACTTTTCTCTAACCAAAAATAAAATAAAATTTAAAAAACTGACGACGCCCTTGACCTTCACAAATCTGTTTTTTTATGGTTTGGCCATGTCTTTCAAGCCGGGCAGGGTTTGAAAAGAAAAGAACCACCTGTGCAGTGAAACCCAAACATACATAAAATACATAGAACAAAAAAATTAAAAAGAGTTGGGAAGAAGCGAATCGAATATCCGCCACCACCTTTTTGGCAGAAGCCGAGGTAACATATGCAGCAAACTAGTCACAACGGAAATTTGGTGGACGATTATATTTATTTGGATGATTCTCTCCATGCCATTTCTATAGCTTAATACTCTACTACGGTTTAAATCATTATTTCATGCCTTTGTGCCATTTTATTTGGGGTCGGTGCAAAACGTTTTCTTCTTCTATTCTCCCCAGTCAGACGATATCCTTTATACCATTCCTTATGCAATCTATCCACTTCTTCTTTGGCCTTTCTCTCCCTCTCCATCCATCAATATTCAGATCCATCACTCTTTTATTCAAAGGTGCTTTGTCGGTCAGTGGGTAGTCTTAGGGGCGAAGTCCCTCGACAAACTTTCAAACTTAAATATACTTATTCCTGACTTTACCCATTCATGTCCGCTACATACAATCGTTATTCAACCATTTTTTTAAAGACCATCATTCTGAACCGTACAGTACGACAACGACATGTCTAACCACGGACTTGTATATTTTCCCCTTTATCTTGAGGATCTTACGTCCCGGTCTACTAACCCACCGATCTATGGTTAAAACCAATTAATTATAATATCGACTAAACTGGGAATCACCTAAGCAATATTTTTGACACAAAAAGAGTCACTTCACTATAGAAATAATCACGTCCGCCAACGGACCAAAACCAAATCTGTCATTGTCAAATCAACGTCACTGTAGATCGTTGAAAGTTCCAAACTATTAATAGATCATTTCTTCACCAAACCAGCGATTTTTCGTCGATAAACGCCGACTTCCTTGTGCTAAAAATAAGAGGATGCTAATTTTTGGCCTAAAGGCCAAGCGCTATAATCATGAGTTGATGGTTTAATGAGATTGTCATGTGAAACTCGAGACAAACATGGGAGAATATGGACGCTACTTGTTGTTATTTTTGTTGATTGTTGTGTTAATTACACGTTCACAGTCATTACCGTATGATGGTAAGAAGTAACTCATTTTCTGATTTGTTTTGTTCCTAAATTATGTAAGATAAGCTTTGTAAATCAACAGCCATTGCCCCACGTGTAATATCTAAAAAATAATGTTTGTTTGGTTTGTTGTTACTTGTCTTATTGTCTATGAAGCCCTACTACATTCATGATCTTTGGATTTGGATAACAGCTATCTGCATATTTGTATGAAGAGAAATGGGGTCAATTTATTTTAAGTTATTATGAAAGTTTTAAGCACAGATAAATTAACATAACTATATGGTGTAACTTTAAAATCTTTTATATTTAGAAGGTTGTACCATTGAAATACGGTTCACTAATATGTGCATATTAATAATACTTTATGTCAAAGCTTAGTATTCAAAAGAATAATGTAATGCTCTGACAAAAAAAAAATGAAGCATCTGCTATTTTTTTTTAGTACACTGGCTAGGGGGTCCCACAACAATAGACAGAGATGTGCCTGCCATTACAAAAAGTACTGATGTTTATTGCTACACAGGGACTTCCAAGAACTTGTTTGCATTATGGCAAACTGTTAAAGTAAGTTATATTAAAAAAATATTTGTAAAGATTTTTTTTCAGTTATGTTCTCTAATGTTGAGACTATAGATTTCTAGACCACAGTTATAATTGTTTAAATATGTGATAACTCAGGATGAATAATTGACTGCTAATGGAAAAAGAAGACTAGCTGTGTCAACCCCAAATAAATAGGAATAATGGCAGGACAGTCATAATGATGTGACAACTTAGTATTTGGCTTTTTTTTTGTTGGTGTGTGTAATCATCAAATAACTTCCCCGGGGGGAGTGTCAGACTTGTACTGACTAAAACCCACCCATGTTCCTTCTATTGCCCTTTACATTCCGGGGCCGCAGTATCTCTTTCGAACAACCCGCAACCCGGCAGGCGGAGGCCCTGGTAGGCCCCACTGTTAGTAATTGGCTTCAGTGTTTAAAATTCTAACCTGGTTTCACCCGCTCCTCAACTCCATACTGCCGTAGCATGATGTTATATGGTCTATTAATTTTGTGAAAGAGTGCCTTTGCAAAATTTTAAGACAATCTGGCTAAGGAAATTTGTTCTTGTATACAAACTTTGCTACCCTGTAACACTCCCTTCATTTGCACTTATGTCTTAAAAGGATTCCCCCTGCAAAATTTGAGACTCCTTACACTTGTTCTTACTGAGGGTTTGTGATAAGTGAGCCAGTGGTTTTCTCTTTTATGTAAATAGTATTAGTGCCCAGTATACAAAATGCACAAGAATTTGATTCTAACACATATCCACATTCATATTTCAGTTCAACATAAAAATACGGAATGACCAGTTTTGTCAGTATTTTGGAGAGACTCCTGATGAGGTGTACAAGGATTACACTGAGGACAGCTATGGCTGGTCCTCTGTGGTCAACCCATTCCAGAGGAAACCACAGAAATCAGTTTTCATCAGCCTTTTCACCCCTACATGCATGGCAGTTAGCACCAAAGAGCGGCATACTATTGAGTTACAGGTTCTGAGTAAGTAGTTGTTTACCAATATATACATATAGGAAGTAAGGGACATCAACACCTGTTACCATCCATTCAATTCATGGTTTTGTAATTATTTCATTATCTATCAGAGGTAGGGGTAAGGTAACATTGTACACACAGCAAAATTGCAAAGTATGCAGGCACCCATAAAACTGCATGCATATTCAGTGATTTACAACTGTTGCGCATTTAAAAGCAGACTTTTTTTTAAATGTTGGCCTACAGTAGGAATTTCTCCTGTATCATGGGTGTGTTTAAAAACATTTAAACTCACATACACAAACTGCCAGACTCAACACAACTACCTGTAGGTCATATAAATAGTTGTTCAGCGTGGGGATCGAACCCGTGACACGCAGTGCAGAAGCCGAATGCTCAGCTACTGCGCCAACCGTGTCGTCAAACTTATGTCACTTCTTCCTATGAATTCTGAACAAGTGATCAAGAATCTCAATATTGCATTTTTCAGACATTATAGTACTGGTTTTAGATTACATAGTATTCAATAGTAGTAGTATGCAATAGTAGTTGTGCCCATTTTTACTTACTCTATTAATGAATATTATTATTGCATTAATGAATATCGAAATATATTTAGAAGTCTCCTTATTTTAATAAGCATTAAGTAAATAATTTATTTACCGAGGCATTGTTTGTTATTTTACTTCCTTAGGGGTGGACTTATGGCGCGTCATATTGATGTTCGCGGGTATATTCCTGATATTCTCGTCGCGTGCACTTTGTGCCAACCCGCTGTTCTTCTACCTGTGCGGCATATTCGTCGGTGTGTTCGCTTCCTTCATGGTGTGCGTGTTTTACATCAGCAAGCTACTGCCCAGGGTGAGTACAACTATGTGAAAAGTAAAATATGTAAAGGAAATTATATTGTTAATAAAATCATAAATTGTGAATAATCAGTCTACACACATGTATTTAAAACATATTAACCTAATATACAAAACTCAAAACATTCATTTAAATTAGACCATTACAGGCAATATCGAATGTCATAAAAAGAAAACAGATGCTACTACAGTCTCAGTCACAAGACATAATAACTTGTGAAAGTACTGTAGCCTGCCCAGAACATTATACAAGAACATGATGGCAATACAGATGATAAATCTTCAGTAATTTCTTTCAGAAAACGATGACTTATGGCATTCTTATCGGCGGTTGGACTGTTGGAGTGTACTTATTCCAACAAATATGGGAGAACATTCGTACTCTAGTACTGACTTACCAGACATATATGTTCTGGTACACAATGATTGTCAGCTTCGCCAGTTTCGTCGTCTGCTACAGAATAGGGCCGCCCAAGAATCAGAGAAGCAAAAATTTGGTTATGTGGACTTTGCAGGTGAGAATTTTATAAATCCTTACTAATATTATAAAAGCGAAAGTGAGTTTGTTTGTTTGTTTATTTGTTTGTTTGTTTGTTTGTTACCTCTTCACGCTTTAATGGCTAAACCGATTTTGATGAATTTTGGTACAGAGATAGTTGGGAACCAGGAGACGGACATAGGCTATTTTTTTTAAAAAAAGAGTGGGATATGAGGAAGAAAGAGGAAAAAAACGGGAAAACTTAGCGTTGCTATTACAAATCAATAAGGCGCTACCGAATTTAACGCGAGCGAAGCCGCGGGCAAAAGCTAGTATTCAAATAAAAAGGTGTGTCGAGGTAGGTGCGAACAAAGAAACCTGAAATTTTTACGTCATTTAATAACTGTTTTCTGGGCAAGTACTTGAGTATTCCGTAAAAAGACAGATGAGATGAAATGTAGATAATTTTAACTAACAAAACGGTGTTCTGTAATTGATACAACATCCATACTTCTAAACTGTTCGTGTTATAAATATCGCACGGGAACATACTAATGTTCCCGTGCGATATTTATCCATATCCACAATGCCAAACCCGCGGGCAAAAGCTAGCAGTCAATAAATTGTTCCGCAGTTTCTACATTTATGAATGTCAACAATGACCTCGTATTTCAGACGGAATTGCTCAAACACGGAACAGAGAAAACTCAGAATAGCGCTCTGATATTTAAATGATCATCCTAGAACTATTCTTTATAATTATGTAATTATTTCAGGTTGGAGGCGTGCTAATGATATTCTTTAGCAGCGAGTATCAAGAGGCAGCTTCCCTCGTCATCGTCATGTCTCTGGTCACTAAGTATTTTCCCGAGTCACTGCTCAATAGGATGCGTGGATATTGGTAAGTTCTTGTATCTTATAATATGACGTGTTAACGTTATCAGATTTAAAAAAATATTTGGTAAAATAGGTATAAAATTGTAGAGAGTGTTTTTAACAGACTTATTGTCACTTGACGTCAATTTGCCGTCTTATAGCAAGTTTATAGAAATGTAAACGAATTACAGCAGTTGTGGTTTGAATTTAAAGAATAGTTAAGTAAATTAGTGACCCTGACAACCAGGAGTTGTAAAGGACCTTGTTAATAGATTTTTCAACTTTGTTTTCACTAATAGAGTAAAGTAAACTGTGACAGTTTTTGCACGTTTTACTGTTAAATTGAACGTTGTTTTACAGTTACTGTCGTTTTTGCACAGATGTCGCTACTTACCTGTTTACCTAAAAATTTAACCAACTGTACAAATAATCTAAAATCAATTCGACAGGCGCCGCAAGTTTCCTCCAAAACAAAAACTGCTCACCAGCGAAGAGTACTACGAGGAAGGCGCTCGAGAAACCAAGATGGCACTGGAAAACCTCAGGAATTACTGCTCGAGCCCCGACTGTGCACAGTGGAAGATCATGCTCAAGTTGAACGACTCCAAGCGGTGAGGATTTAGTCCTGTCATTGTCATGTCATCCTCATCATCATTCATCCATCCATCCATATTCATATATTTTTTCAACAGGGACGGAATTCATATACACTCACAGAGGAAGGATAGGCGCGGACAGACTATCATTCCCAAGAGTTACAACGGTATTTTCTACTCTGGCTTTCATTCTTTCTATTTATCAGCAAATCCATACTAAAAAAAACTAGAAATAACTAAAAGCTAAGATTAATTTAAAGGCAGAAATATTACGCAAACTTTACACTCTTTTACCCTTCCACTTACTGATGTCAATATGCCATGATATTAATTGATATGGCTATGTATGCATGTTCATCTTCTCAGCTGTGTACAGAGTGTTAGAGACAGTGTAATATCTCTTAAAGTAGTGATTCAGTCCATCAAACTGCAAAACTTTCTTTAAGGAAAGTAGTTCGAAAAAAATAAATTGCATTTTCTTACAAAATATGCGCCTGGCGCAATTACTATAGTGTGTTTACAAATGTCGGGAAGGAAAAGTCTTCCCGCTACCTTTCAAAACTTCCTTATGTTTTCTCTTCTCCGACCAATCACTTAGGAACGAGTCGAAATCGCCACGCCAGCGTTTCATTTATTTTCCTGCCTTGGTTACGGCACCAATCTTCAGGCGCCTACTGTCCGATTAGTTTCGCCTATCTGTCATGATTTACCTAGAAATATAATATAACCTAACCTAGTAAAGTTAACCTAACTAGTACAGGCATCGAAATTTGTTATACCAACATTATTTCTAGGATTTCAATTGTGCCAACTGATCTTTGAATAAATATATTCTATTCTATAAAAATAAGGCATATTTTTCAGATTCGCAAGTTTTGTCGAAGGTAACTCCCATTTGAGCGATGACGAGGTTTTGGATTACGAAGCGTACGCGTTCTCTCTCGAGCGGACTCGGAAACCAATGCCAATGGCTAACTCCACGAGAAACATGGAGATATCTAGTGATGATGATACGGACTATGATGATGATTGAGCTTGAATTGTGTGATTCTTACTAGTTTTAATGATATGTAATTGTGTTATTCTGCCGTTGTAATAAAAATGGTGCACCTGAGGAAACGCTATAATGAAAAATGAGCCTAAACGCATATTTTTTGTTTACTTAGGCTTATTTTTCTTTAAAGAAATTTCATAGGTGCGACCCTTTTGCTTACGTCAGCAGTATAATTAATAGAGGTAGGTGAGAATATTTCATATATTTTAGTAACTATTTCTTCTACCAAGAAGAATTAATAATTTTCTATTCGAATATTTCTTTGTTTGATCTGACTGGTTGAATTGTTAATAAAATGGAATACCCATGCAAATGTTGTCATATGTCTTTTCGGACCGTATAATCTATGATCTACCTCTTTTTTTTATAAAACATTCTCCTTATTCTCAAAATGTCTTGTTTGGCATTATCTTATTATTATTCTCGATTTTTTTAAATGCCATTCTTTATTTATGTATGAAGTGTTTGTAATAAACATTTTATAACTATGTAAGAACTTTTCTTTCTTTTTGTTTTTAATTACATAAAATACTTTACAAATTACAATTTATTTAGCCCATTGCCTGTAGGTACCCTTTTTTGCGGGTGGAAAATCAAAACCCAACCATGTTCCTTCTATTGCCCTTTTTTTTTCGGGGCCGCGGTATCTCATTCGAACAATTGCCTGTACACTTGACAGTTTTGCCGCGTGTACTTTACTGTCATGTTATATTATTGTAAAAAATTGTACCAAATGTTGAATTGGTGTACCTATTTGTTTTCTTAACGAAATAAGAGGAGTTGGTATATTTTTTTTGTGTTGCATTTAGTTTTAATATAAGGCTAGTGTTTAATTATTGAGAAGTAAATATCTCTTTTTTTGTATGAATTATTCCCAGCTTCTTAGTTGTCATGTTTTCAAGATTTATGAAGAATTGCTTTTAATTTTTATAGAACGAAAATTTTTGTATTAGTATCGAATCAATAGCTATTATTGTTTATTCCATGAGGACTTTTTCTGAATTCCAGACATTATATTTTATGTAACGTATTTTTTTTTTAAAGATAAGATGTTATACCGATAACTACATATTACTACTTTCTTAACATTAAAAGTTACTTTTTAATATTTTGAACTACCTAATATGTAAAATGATTTCATGTATCCTTTTTTTATTTAATCTAGTCTAAATTAATTAAAAACTGTGTTTATTTGCACGTAAAAAATAAAAACCATTTTTCTTAATAAAAACAAAAACTTGTTAAAATTAACATAAAGTCTTATTCATTTCTGTATCATTCCTTTATATGTCAGACGGTGGATAAGAGCCATCCTCCTCTACTTACCCTTTCCCCAACTGTGTTAGGGTAGGTGTGGTTCGAATCTTACCGGATGCAGCTGAATACCAATATGTTACAAATATCAACTGCCTATCTGACCTCTATAAATATAAACAAATAACAAACATGGTAAACTGTACTCCACTAAGTTAGAGATTAGGAATATACCCGAGATACAGGAAGAGGGTAAGGAAAGTCTCCGCGCCATTGTAACAGAGGCCGCCACCGTTCTTGGCGCACCGATAAGTGGTAACGAAATAAAAGACGTTTACCGCACCAAGAACAAAAATAACACCTCTACTATAACTGTAGATTTTATAAGCGCAATAACGAAGGACACCATTGTCAAAAAGGCTCGCAAGTTCAATAGCACAAATAAACAAAATAAGTTAAATACAACCCACTTAAAACTCAGCGGACCTAGCAGGCCGATATATGTGACCGAAAAACTCACACCCAAAGCTCAACGAATTTATTACCTGGCCCGACGCTTTTCTGAAGATAATGTTTATAAATACTGTTGGACCTCGTATGGTAAAGTTTTGCTGCGAAAAGTCGATGGTGAACGACACGTCGTAATAAAAAACGAAGCAGACCTCGACAGGCTACGGCTGAGTATATGACTAGTGTCTTTGTCCGGTTATCTATGTAAGATACATAAAATGTCTTGTCTTGTACACTTATCTCTTAGAATTTATACTTTAATACTTTTTAAGCCTAACCAAGTCACTAATTCAATCAAACACTTCTTCTCATCAGAAATTAAACCACACACTAATACCATCATTCACACATACTCTTCAGAAATTGATCTACTCTTAAACTCGATCACGCACACAGTTTCATCAGGAACTAAACAATACACATATTTAGTCTCGCACATATTCTTCTCAAGAACTGACCTTATCATTGCAAAATCAAATTCTAGCTTACCTCTTAAAAACTGGATCTTTATTTACGTAATATTCAGTTTAAGTCCCGTCGTAATCCTCGAGTTAGAACATCTCTGTCCACTAGCAGTGACAATATTATTAACTCTTGTTAGAAATGATGAATATTGATCAAATATCTCAGGAAATAGACAATGTTTCTATTGCTGAGTCTTATTCATGTTCTCCAGAACTATGTCAAGATTTTGTAGGACAGAGCGCTTGGGGTTTTCGTATTATACATATAAACATCAGGAGTATAAAAAAAATCTAGATCAATTTGTCACCATGTTAAAATTAACGAAAGTTAAATTTGATTTTATTATATTGACAGAGTGTTGGCTGCAAACTGCGGGTTACATCCCTGTTTTACAGGGCTATACCTCGCATTCCACGAACAATAACCCAATTAAAAATGATGGCGTCGTAATTTACGTCAAAGACACACTTATCTGCACCACATTTGAACCCTTGTTTTCAGATGCCAACTGTTTAATAACATCCTATAATAACACAGCTATAATTTCAATATATCGTTCTCCTTCCTATTTAAACCCAGCCAATTTCTTGTCTAGCTTAAGTGATATTATTACATCCGTGAAATCCCAAAATAACATCTTGCTTATCGGTGATATAAATATTGATATCAAACCCAGTAACACTGACCGTCATTCAGACGACTATTTGACGTTAACAGCAACACATGGGTTACTGCCTGCTCACACTATACCGACAAGAGTAAACAACTGCCTGGATCATGTCATGATGAAGACTAAATCGCCTGCCAAGGTTCTCGTACTAGATACCTACGTAACTGATCACCTTCCTGTTGCTATATTCTTAGATACAAATAAATCAATTGAAACACCGCCAAAAAAAACCTCAATTAGATACGACTATGACGAAATAAGAAAGGAAATTAATAACCATGATTTTACTTCCGTTCTCAGCACCACAGATCCAGACCTAGCAACAAATATTTTAATTGCCGACATTCAAACCGTCATTACAAGACATTCCAATATTGTACACACACCTAATAGAAAAACAGTTATAAAACCCTGGATGACAACCGGTTTAGTTCGTTGTCTCCGTAATCGTGATAAAATGCACCGACGGGTCAGTCAGTCTCCGAATAATATAATATTAAAAACGTCATACACTCGGTACCGCAATTTTTGTAATTCCCTACTTAAAAAACTAAAACGAGCCTACGAAAAAGCTGAACTTAAAAAAGCGCAAAATAACCCGAGAGCTACCTGGAAAATAATAAAATCAATCACACACAGTACTCAACAAAAACAGTCCCCTTACGCCTTGCTACAATCCTCCGTTGAGCCTATCGTATCTGTTAATAATGCCAATAAATTTTTTGTTAACGTTGGAACTAATCTTGCATCGAAATTCGCCAAACACACTCCATCCGGTTATTCATCTTATTCCCCATCTCCAGTTAACTCTTTGGTTATATCATTGGTTGATGAAGGACTGGTAATAAGCACTATTAATAAATTACGCAGTGATTGTGCAGTTGGGTGGGACAACATCCCATCAATTATAATAAAGCAATCAAGTTCCATTCTAGCTCGTCCCATTGCCCATATTTGTAACTGTGCCATCAATTCGGGTGTGTTCCCAAAAGCTTTCAAGCGTGCAATTGTACACCCTGTGTACAAAAGCAAAGCTAAGGATGACGTTTCCAATTATTGGCCAATCTCAGTCCTTACCTCCCTTTCTAAAATACTTGAACGAATCCTCAACACAAATCTGACAAAATTCCTATCAAAAAATAATTTAATTGCTCAAAACCAGTACGGATTTCGGTCAGGAATTTCCACAGAAGATGCTGTCGCTGATTTGACCAATACCCTGGTCGGTAAACTGGATAGTCGCCTTAAATGCTATGGTATCTTCTTAGATCTAACAAAGGCCTTTGATACAGTGTCTATTCCCAGACTTCTGGCCAAAATGGAGCACATGGGAGTACGTGGTGTGGCCCTAGATATCTTCAAAGATTACCTCAGAGGGCGTAGCCAATGTGTTAAAATCGACTCCGTCCTTAGTGATGAAGAGTTTATCAGCTACGGTGTTCCTCAAGGTAGTATCTTGGGACCCACACTTTTTCTAATGTATATAAACGACCTCTGTCTACTTTCCCTCACCCATTGTGACATTTTTACCTACGCCGATGACACAGCATTATTGATATCCGATGTGACCTGGGACAGAGCTAAACAAAGCGCTGAACTTTGTCTGCAAACTATTATGGATTGGCTTTCCACTAACCTACTGACGCTCAATATCTCAAAGACCAAAGTAATCCAGTTTAAACCACCAAATTCAATTAATCCACCAATGAAATCTAGCAAAATAATAGCGCATACTTGTCTCGGTGGGTCTCCTTGCAACTGCAATTGCCTTGACATGGTCACATATATTAAATATTTGGGTGTCTACATTGACGAGCGGCTAGATTGGCGAACCCACACTGATACTCTTTGCTCCCGGCTTCGAAAACTTATTTATTTATTTAAAGAGCTCAGACATGCGACCGACTTTGAAACAGCTTCACTAGTGTACCGTTCACTATGCGAGTCACTAATTACTTATTGTATTCCGGTTTGGGGCGGAACCTTCAAAACCGTGATGCTTAGGGTAGAACGAGCTCAGCGGGCAGTTCTCAAAATTATGTACTTCCGTAGAAGGGACTACCCCACCGCCCTGCTGTACTCAGAAGCCCAAGTACTTACGGTGAGGAAACTTTACGTCCTTCGCTCTGTCTTGCGCCGACACTCCTCCATGCCACTAGATAGTAATCTATGCAATCGACGGGCTGGTTTCCCTATTTGTGAGTCTGTGCAGTGGCGTACTGCACTTGCGCGACGTCACTATCGTGTTCTAAGCTCCCAAATCTACAACAAAATTAACAAAAAGCTTTCTATTTATAAACTGACCCTGCATAAAGTTAAGCATATTCTAAAGCCGTGGCTACTGTCGCTGAACTATGACGAAACAGAGGATATACTTATTTCCATTGCGTAAATCAATGCTGAAAACCTTTCCTGATCATTAATTTACACCCACACACGTGCGTGCACACACTCACACACACACACACACACACACAAACTCACACTCCACATACACACACATACTAACACTCTCAAACTAAGAACAGGCTATTTTTAACAACTTTTAATTTATCTCTTATTGTATTTGTCTTTTACTTTAATTTTGAATAATATTGTTTTGTTAATCTTGTTGCACATAACACTGTAAAATCTCCTTTGGGAGAGGGCACTGGCTCCTGTAACACAGGTCTTTCACCTAGCACAGGAGTCAGGGACTTCATAAAAAAAAAAAAAAATGTAACCAATTTTGTGTAATAAAGATTATACTTATACTTATACTTATCCCCTTTCAAGTGTACACTTGAAACGAAAACGAAATGTGGGTGTATTTTTAGTAAAAAACCGGCTTAGTTAGTAAATAATTTAATACGAATAGTGTATTTCATCACTTATACATTAATACAACCACAACATACAAGTTAATAAATTAGCACCATAAATTAGTATAAAAAAGTATTATTTAAATGTATCTAAGTGCACTTATTAAGTTTAATTAATCATTCTACAACATGTTCTCGTAAAATTATTTTCTTTTATTAAACTGAATGGCAGTTACAACACCTACTTATATTTTAGAATTTAAGATTTAGTTTTATCAACACCTTCAGAAACATTAGCTTCACTCAGGCTAAAATCGCGCGCGATAGAATTGTGGTCGCATCATCTTGTGTTGAAACGAGATTAGACTACTAATAGTCATGTACCCCTTTGAAAATTGTTTTATCACACAACAATGTATCCTGTAAACGTATCCTGGGTGCCTAAAATTTTCGTTTTAGCAGAATCAAAACAGGTAAATATATATCACACCTTGATTTAAACTGAGACAACTAATAAAAGGTAATTTTTCAAAATTTTACATAAAATTTATTTTAGATCGTATATAGGTTTTAAAACTGTTACTGTATGTAAATTTTATTCAATAATACAAGGATGACTAAAAATTCACCATTTTTGAGTTGTATCAGTTTGCTCCTAAGTGGATCCTAAAATTTTATGTGGATTGCCACCATGGATTTTGACAGCGGTGCAAATCAGCAATAACGAAAGGCCTGTTGTTTCAGTGTGCTGCAATCATAGTATTCTATTCGAGCTATACTTCATGCGTCACAATTTTCTTTCAAGCGTTAATAATGTTGTTCTTAAAGTATATTTTTATTAATAATGGCACGTTAGTTTTTGGTAGTGTCATGTTAGGCGGCTCTGCTGGCTTTCTTGCTTTTGTCGAGCGTCTGCGGGGGCGGCGGGGGCTTCGCTGACATGTGGCGGCTGTAGAGACTGTGAATACGATGAAAAAATATGAATTACTTCACTTCTAAGCCGTTTACTAGATGAATGGGTTCACAAAGAATTTACTTTGTGGTGAAATATTTCACTTCGAATGCAAAATTACCAGAAAGTCGAGCATTTTATCAATTTATTTGAGTTTTATAGATTTCTGTTTAATGACCGTTTTTCACCATTATTTGTTGTTTGTCTCCCACCATTGTCTGTTCAGAGGACTTTTTTTTTGTTTTTCTTTTAAAAAAACGTTGCCCAACACAAGGAATTTCTCCTGTATCATGGGTGCGTTTACAAACACTTAAACTCACATACACAAACAGCCAGACCCGAAACAACTATCTGCATGTCATACAAATATTTGTTCCGTGCGGGAATCGAACCCGCGACACGCAGCGCAGCAGTCGATCGCTCAGGCACTGCGCCAACCGTGCCGTCATCGACTCACATGACGTTTTGAGATTTCTGCCCAAGACTCCTTCATTTCTATCATATTTTACTTACACTTTGTAAGTTTCAGAGCGCAGATAGTCCAGAACGTGTGAAGGCCCCAGTTTCAGCTGGTCTTCAATGGGTGGCACCCAGAAGTTACCTTCTAGTCGCAGCACGGATTTGTTGCTGGCCAAATCCAAAGATCCTGTGGAATTTAAAGATTATCAATCGGTTGGAAGACAGTTAGTCACACGTGTTTTGATTAATTCTAGTATGCATAGCGTATGACGTGGCGAATTATTTAAAAAAAAAAACATTGGTGGGATCGAAATGTGTGGGACAGCTGATTTTTACGCTATCATGGTTAGTCCAGTAGTAAAAGTTGTTCATTAAAATGTCGTATGCAGGTTATTCTAACCTGACAGATAGATGACTTATTGGGGAGTTTTATCCCAGCTGAAACACTAGGAGGTGGCGAAGGGCGGGGGTTTTGTGGGATCCTAATTTTTAATATGATTACGAGAAACAATATTTTAAATGAATTAATAATATTTTTTGTATGCATTTAAAATGGAGGCGACATTTTTTGCGTTCTAATGTTTAAAATGTCTCAGTAACTCACCGATCTCAGGCGGCAGTACGACGAGCCTGTTGCCTTGCAGGTGCAGTTCCCTCAGGCGAGCTAATTGGCCCAGCTCACGAGGCACCTCGATCAGGTCATTCTCGCGCATCGATAGCTGGACAAAAATATATAATCAGTATTTTAAAAAGTTGCTGTTTACTTGAATTATTGTTTGCAGACGTTTAAAAACTCCAGAAAATTTTAATTGAGTATTACCAGAGCTTTATAGTAAGTTATTGATTGGTAAATCAATAATGACTTAATTTAAAAAATCCTATTTCACAAAACCTTTTATGGGTACAATGATTTACATTTTGAAAAATATATTGATGAAACAATTTATTTTATTATTATCCTCATACACATAAGTTGTTTTTGGAAACAATAAAATGAATATGTATAAGGAAAAAATACACAATACTTACGATTTGCAAGTTCTTCAGGTTACCTATTTCACCAGGCAAGTATTCAAAGTCATTGTCTCCAAGATACAGGGCACGCAGACTGTCTAAAATTGTAAAGTTGATTGTTGAAGTATTATTTAAAAAAAACTGTTTCTAGCAGTAAGTGTAACTTTTTGTGTCTGGGCAAAACTTACGGTCAGTGGTCCACATTATTCCTTGATGAAACGAACTGACTCAAGGGAAAGGCTTTTGAGCAGTAGGAACAAGCAGGCAAACACTACTGCAGTAGTAACAATTACAATTTTACTTGAGTATAATTTTTTTCACATAGTGTATGGTTATTAAAAAACCGGCCAAGTCCGAGTCGGCCTCTCGCACCGAGGAGGCACAAACTTGCGACATTAACATTAGATGTAGATGGTTGATTTTTTTACAGCCCCAAGAGCCCACTTTAGATATGGTTTTAATTTTAAGTCAAGTAATTTAATGTCAAGGTCTTGACAGACTATAGACAGATGTACGGCATAGTGTTCCTATAATGGTTCTGTTCCATCCTTTTGAGACAGATCCTTTTGAGAGAGTACAGAACCTTAAAAAGACTTGAAAAGCATCTATGATATAAAAAATACAAACCCATAATAAAGAAATTCCCAGGCAGATTTTTCTCATTCAGATTATTATAAGTCAGGTCCAAGATTTCCAAAACAGGGAATGAGCCAAAGCCCCTGGGCAACCCATACAGGCGGTTGAGAGAGACATTGAGAATACGGAGCTTCGGCAGCGAGGATAGACTGACTGGTAATTCGGTGATGTGGTTGTTGGCGAGATTCAGGATCTCCAAGTTAGCAAGGTTTGCCAGTGCAGCTGGAACTACTTGTATCTTGTTGTGGCTTACAGAGAGGCGGGTGATGTTGGCAAGGGCGACTGAAAGAGATAATTTTATGATTAAACAATTGATGTCTGCAGTTTAATTCAATGCTAACTTATCTTAGATCATTCTACTGGGATTAAAGGTCTCCTATGTGTTACATTACAAACATCCAAAAAACTTTAAATAAACAACAAATTTTTGCATTAATTGGATTTCATTTTGATTTATCTTGCTGGACTTTCATTCAGTTTGTTAAAATTAATTAAGCGCTTATTTTTGAATCGCCATTTAACTATTATCTGATGATTATTTTGTGATTTTGACAGTCTGTGTGTATGCTCTGTCAAAACGGCTTTACTCTTCAGATTCTATTGATTGAAAAACTGGCCCTTGGAAAGAGATAAGTTTTTCACTTAACCAGCATCTATTGATCATATAATAAAAGGTTAATCTCCATGGACACACCTAAATTGTTTAGATTCAAACAAAGGTTTATTTAGAAAGCAAACTTTTTCTAGCTAGCTATTCAACAGATGTTGGCATTATTAAATTAAATTTTACACTTTTAAAACCTGCTTATAATAGTTTACAGGGAAGGAAACACCTCATAATATATTGTATCATGATGAATTGTATGATGTCATAGGTAAAAATAAACTCCAGTAACTATTGTTAAGTACTGGCTGAAAAACTCAATTAATGATCTAAAATGACGAAATAAATAAAAGATTGTTCTATTTTTAAATCTGTAGGCGGTCTATCACGCAATGTTCTTGTATGTAATAAAAACAAAACTTCTAAATATTTCTGATTAAGAAACCTTGATCAACCCTGTGGCCGAATGTTTTATTTCTATAGCAATGTATAAACAGCATTAAGAGAAAATCACATGTTTATCAACATACGGTGTCTAAATAACAAGTACCGAGCGCAATACGTTAAAACGAGTTCCCTGCAAACAGGTTACACTACGCCCTTAAAAGGGTAAACAGGTTTAAAGCAATTACTTACACAATCCAGGTATTTCATCGAGGCTAGAGAGTCCTTTATCCACCAAATCTATTTCAGGATTATTATTTTCCTTCGCTTCTTCGATTACTTTTTTAGCTTTCGACATTTTGGCTGTGTTTGGAATACACGATACTGGAGGTTGATGACTCATAATATCAACAGCTGTTCTCTCGGTCTAATCGAATCGCGTTTCAGAAAAAGATTTTGTCATATTTTAAGCATGTAGTTGAAAAAGTACTTTTGTTTTTTTAGTCGTGTCACTAACACAGGGATAAAACAAATAATTAAAGAACCCATATGAAACAACATAAATGTGTGTAGATACGTTTGGTGGTGACATAATAACCTTATGTTTTTACTCTTTATTTTGTTTTTTAATTCTAAAATAAGACAATTCAAAACAGACAAAAAATAGTACCCGCACAAATAACTGGAACACGACAGTCTTGACATTAGAATTGTCAATGTCACCTCTGACGGTTAGAAGTGAGGTGAAACTGTTCAATTCACTTTCACATTGTTGATACTTTAGTCGATTTATGGATCTTAAAAAAAATTAACAGTATGAAATCTCAAAACATATTATAATTTACAAGAATGCTTCAAATCTGTAAAGTTATTTTATGTCTTCAAACAACCCACTGGCCCACTGCTTTAAATCACTGCATCAATACATAGGTTATCGTTTTTATCGACATGGATCACAACTTTGATTTTTTATCTAAAAGTAAAAATAACAGTAATTTTAATTTATTCGTTTTTTTTTAAATTATAGTCTGTACAACATCATAACGTTCTTTTGTGTTTGAAGTGGGTCACAAATTGAAAGCATTAGAAAGCTTAACTGAAAAGTTGCAAGATATTATGTATTTTTACTTCTAAACCGAATGCACTTCACCCACGAAAACAATAAGAAAAACAATGTTCTGTTAGAGGCAGTTTTAAATTAAGTGGATTTACAATTTTATGACAAATCGAATCTAATTTTGACTAACCACAGCAGTCAATACAACACTAAGCCAAATTAGAGTTGTGCTGTAGTGTAATTAGTGTAGTAGTGTACACCTCGATTTCAAAGTTCAATCGAGTGTTTGTTTGATAACACTGGCCTTTGTTTTAATTAATGTCTTTGTAATTAGTAATTAAATACTTTGCCGATGCTTAGCATCATTGTTATCTCATTTATGAAATAATCCGTGTTTGAATAAACGTTATCAGTGTGTATTAGCAAGATAATGAATTGTCAAAATTGATTGAGCTAAGCTCTGTAGTTTCGATAGAGTGTTAAAAAATACTGATTTTATTTCTACCTAGCTGTATTCGGTAAGTTTTAAAAACTAAACAGTGTTATTGTTAAAAATGAACGACCATAAAAGTACACAATTTATAACTGTTTTACTAAGAGAAAACCGGCATTTTAATGGCTTGCGCAATTTCAGCCTGTAATTAGTACTACTTATGGTATCTTTATCGTTCGCGAATTAATATTGAATACTGGCTCTAAATTGACAAAGATAGGGTTCTGTCTAGCCAATGTAGGTACTTGGAAATTTCCAGTCTAAAATTACAGTTTAACTGCATTTACTCTACCAATAATTTATTTACTTATCACTTGAGCTCACAAATGTACAGAGGTACATACATAACTTTTGAATAATGCAAAGGCAATCAATTAAATATTTGATGTAGCTAGGTCAATGACATTCATTATAATATTTATAAACTGGCTTACAATAATTACATATCCTGTTATCCCCTTGCACGATTGTTTACAAAAATGTAGGGTAACAATGTATGTAAACTTTGCACCCGTGTGCACACTTTGTCGCGCGAAGGTTTAAAATCTTGCATTAATATACAAACAGAATAGCTAATGTGTATAATTTAAATTAAGCAGGTTGGTGTCTTAACAATTGACTCAAGCCAAAAATTTAGAGTAATATTTTTATTATTAATTTAGACTAAAGTCCTTTCTAATGACTTCATCATCACTATTGCTTTAATTGATTTATATACACTGATATATGATACATATTAATCATATTATTAAATTAATTACTAAATATATATGTTACTGTAAAAGCTCGAACTACGGTTAATCTTAAGATTTTTCAGTAAAACCTAAGATTTACCGACATGAGTTGGTAAATGTAAGTATTTATTATAAAGGGACCACTTTTTCGGACTTTTGCCATTCCAATTCAGTAATGCTAGGTTTTACCAATGTGGACTGGTAAATGTTGGTTTTAGGAATAATAAGGCGTAAAAATTATTTGATATAATTATCATTTGGTTGTTTAAAACTCCGAATTTACAATGGCATACTTTTAAGATGGCAGAATGAAATTTAGTATAATTACGTTTGGCAGAGTTCAAATTTAGCATTATATCGTTTAGCATAATGTTCATTTAGAGCGATGATTATTTGGTATAATTTCACTTTTCTTAATATACAGATGGCAGAATTTCACTAAGAATGATTTTAAAAGGCATATAAATCTTTAAACTGACATGGTCACTAACATTATTATTAACGGTTAAAACGGGGTATTTACCATGTTTGTTATTTATTTTGAGTTTCCAATATTTTGGCGTGAACTGAGTGAGTTACAATTATACAAAAATATTAAGGCAAAAATAAGATTTTTTGGGAATAATATAGAAAAAAAGATATTGTTTTTAGTAGGTTACCCGGAACTCAACTATTTAGATTAGGATAATTCCTTTAAGAAAAAGAAATGGGTAGGTTAGGTTAGGTTAAAACTGTGACCCCTAGGCAGAAACGAACTCAGAACTGAACTATTTAGATTAGGATAATTACTTATTGAATTAAATGACATATAATTAAAATAAATGACAACAAATAATGACAAAGACGATTCTGACTGTGAACTTACTGCGCTATGATGTTTCTACTTTTAAATATTATGGATATGAAATTTATGTCTAGAGATGATTCTGACTCACAAAATTATGAGTTTTGAATGTATGTTAAATGAGTGTCTGCCAAACAATTTTCTGCGAAATGAAGTTTATGCTATCCGTTGTTATGCAAAATAAAATTATGACAAAAAGTTCTGCTAAAAAGGGTGGACCCGATTTTATTCGACATTTACCGTTCCTTTAATGTAAATCCTAAGATTTACCAAGTAAATGATGGTAAAAGTTGGAATCCCAAACTTATATGGACATTTACCATTCATAATCGGTAAATCTTGGGTTTTACTGGAAAATCTTAAGATTTACCGTAGTTCGGGCTTTTACAGTAACATATACAACCTATAAATGTACACAAACTAATAATAAAAATATATACAAGTAAAAAATGGAAAATTACAGGGCGTCAAAAAATTCGTCTGTATCGCCGTCAACAGGTAAAGTGCCCAGAAGGCTGGCAGCATTACCGCGTTGGATGGCAATGCTTATTTTTTGTGCAAAAAACAGGCCAGCCCTCTGGTCACGAGAAGAATCGACCAACCGCTTGGCGATTTCTCGAAATACTACAGGGGCACTCGGACCCCATGGCCCTAGTGTTTCAACCCCAAACGGCTCAAAAACATAATTACCAATCAAATTGTGATATTTGCGCCGTTTGAGGTTTTCAGCACCTGCAGCAGCATCTCCAGCGCAACCCACCGTGCTAGGAAGATGGGATGGTGCAAGGGTGTCGACACAAGTTGCATCCCACACCAAAGATCTACCCAACTTCCATGGCATTATGGTCATACCATCTGGTCTCTTTCCATCGACGCGTAACAAGCCAGTTGGTTCTAAAACAGCTGGCTCCCCGGCGGTGGCAAGAGCACGACGGATGAGATCATTAATGCAAGCGTGCCGCGCAACACGACCCGCACTTTTACTGCAGGAAAGGCCATGGTGTCCGAGGCAGTCGACTGCTTCCCCACATTGACATCAATACTTCCAAAGACAATAAAAAAAACTGCAAAGGTGAAAAATTTCATGAATGACTAAACAAAAACAATGGGTTAATAAATTTTATTTCTTATGATAAGCTGATGTGCAAAGTACAATAGGTATGTTTTCTGTCCGTATATAGCAACAAATATAGCAGAACATTTTACAAGTTTCATAATATAAATAAAGTAACGACATGCTTGTTGTCTCTGAAGGGTTTGGCGGAGGTAGCCAAAAAAATAAATGAAAATTATGCTAGTTACATTTATGTCCTATGTGATAGTGGCAAAATCTAGACTGGGCTGCTACTGTAAAATTCCTGATGGCAAAATCCTATACCACTGGAATCTAGAAGTGACCTGACTTTGTAGTTAAATCCAGGACCTCACTATCAGATGTAGCCTTGGCAACCTCTAGGTCAAGGACCTTAAATAGAGGGTGGAAGGGTCCAATACAAATGGATACCACATATTTAGTACATATTCTAAACGGTATTAACAATGGGCTGTTTCATAATACTGTTTTGACCGTGTAGGTAAGTATTGCACTTTGGAAGAAAACAGCAGATTAAAAAGCATATTATTATGGAACAACTGATTGTTTTATAAACTACCAATGATGAAATTTCTATGTATAATATATTGTACACCTAGCTATAAACAGAGACAACTCAACAATCGTAAATTTTTAGTTTCCCTTGTATTTGAATGCTCAGTTATTATGCACAACTCATTAAAATATCCGAATTTATGTACAGTGAGATTTTACATCCTATTTGTGATCTAAAATAAATTTAATGTTTATAACTTTTTATCCAAACAGTATTAAGTTTTTGATGTTTCCTGAAATTACCTATTTAAGTTGTCCCAGTTTATGTGTAGATGTGCAATATGTGCATATTAACATCATAACATGTGGTAACCGTTAGTGTGACAGTGTCCCTTTCACCCTGTATACTATTCACCTACTATAATGTTAAAACCTTTACAAACATTATTTATAATAGGTATTTGAAATATTCTTTATCCGTGATCATGGCCTGTGCCACTGCGCTAAAATATTGGAAACTCAAAATTAATATGGTAAATATCCCGTTTCAAATTTTATAAATAATGATACTTTATAAATAAATATTTATACTTTATAATAATTTTATAAATAATGGTAAACTCACATGGTCAACCATGTGAGTTTAAAAACTTATGTCATGAGTACAAAGGTTGCAAGACAGCATTATCATTATTCTAAAATGCTGTAAACATTTCAGCGATGAGTGAGCGTCCGCAGCCACTGAAGGCCATCAACAGGCTGTTCGAAGGGAAGGAGGCATGGCAGATAGTCTCCTTGACAGCATCGTCGGTACTCGCTATAGTGTGGGCACATAGCTTGTATAATGCTCGAGAAAGTAAGTATATTTGTTAGTTAAATTGTGATTATTCTAAAGTGCATATATATATCGACTTAGACGTGGAGTTGCGGACACCAGCCCGTTATACAATACTGTGGTCTTATGAGCAACATAGGCCTTTCTTCTGTCCTCATCTTGGTGCTGCCACCTGCAAAGGTAGTCCACCTTGCTTGATGGCATAAACATAATGCCTCTTAAAAACAAAGTAATTATCAAATTAGTCTGATAAAAAGTACTTTTTGAAGATCAAAATTTACAAAAGATTGTCCTTCAAAATGCTGCTTAGTCTTTTCAGTTTATCGTTTAGATGGGAAGAATTATGGACCCTATTGTCTTTGACTTGATTTTCTCTTATAATTAAACACACGGTCCGGAGATAATACGGACGGTAATCTGTAATTACCAAAACAAATCAGTACATGTTTTTATTTTCCTTCTTATTAGGTCCCAAAACACGGCTCCGCAAAGAATTCTTTAGATGGCTCCGCTCAGTGCCCATAGTCAGGCGTAAGATCGCAGAGAAGATGGCGGAAATCAACAGTGACTTCAGAAAGGACGTCACTAAGAGATTAGCAGGAGTCACACTGAGGAGGGAACTGCCGGAGATAGGACTGAACCCTGAACAAGTGTTGGAGGAAGTCAGGGATCACGTAGCTTTAGGTATGTTAGTGTTCTTTGATGCAAAAAAATCGAGACTGGTTGACTGGTCGACGTTTGAATCCCAGGTGGGGTAAGGTGTTATTGATTTAAGGGTTCCGTACATCCAAATGACAAAATTGAATCTTTTAGAATCATTTTATTGTCCGTCCGTCTGAGAAGACCCCTTTTCTCATTAAACGTGTACGTATCAAGCTGATATTAATATCAAATAATCAGGTCTGTAATTCCTTGGAGCAGAAAAAAAAACAAACTTATAAGTCAATTCAATGAAAAGATACGGCCGTTGAATGCTCTTCTTTGCCGCATATTCTCATCGATTCGGTTCAGAACCTATAGGGTACTTCCGCAGACCTACTTTCCATTAGGATATTCTTAATAGCAACCCGGAATTTGGAAGTTGGCGGTACGTTACCCCGAAATTACGTTACGCCGTTGGTCCTGCGCCCTATCTCCGTCCGGCCGTGTCGGATTGTCGTCTCATAAGACAGAGTACAAGAGTCTGTGGACCACGATATACTGCAACGTGGATAGGTACTTATGCACTATAATATCTCTCGCGTCAATGACCATTTGATTAGTTTCCGTTAAGATCGGCGCCACCATGCTCGTAAAACGTTGAACGTTAAATATTTAACAGATACAATTATCTTGTCATATACATATATGGCAAGATAATTGCCTTACCTGTGTAACTTGGTACTGTCGGATTTTCAGAACGTGTCAATAGTTTGTTGAATAAACCAAACAAAGACTAGATAAGTATGTGCTTAGAACAAACTATAATTACTCAAAGATTACAAATTACATGCGTCTTACACACGATGAGCCAGCATTATTTTTTAATTAAACTATGTATTAATATTACATAAGCATACTACATATTTTGATTGTCATGTCTACTTCACGAACGAAATAAAAAATACTACTCTTGTATGTTTATGAAGTTCGTAAAATCGCATAACCATGTTCAAAGTCCAATAAACGCGCACACGACCGCCGAACGCAAGTACAATATTAGGACATGATTAACAAAGCTATTCGAGGTAGCGTGTCGGGATCCGCAATAGGTATAAATTGATAGAAAAGGGAGTAGAATTGTGGAGGAGCTCTGAGAACTATTGAATATTTCCTAATTATAATAATCATAATCATTTATTCATTTGTAAGACATAGGTTACATTAATAGGATGTTCTAAGTAAAGCTCGTTCTTGCTATGTCTTGTCATACTGACATACAAATTAAAATTATAATTTAGTAATCCCAATATAAAAAAAACACATTAAATAAAAAAAATTAAGAACAAAATATTAAATGTCCATATATTTCAATTAAAATGAAAATTGCAATTAGGATACGTCTATTAAAATTAAAAATTATAAAAATACCAAATAAAATCAAAAATTTAATTATGTATTATGTATACATGTATTGTGTTTATAATAATGGCAAAAAAACATGAATATAAATAATGTCAAAAAAAAATATAAAAAAAACATCCACACATTAATAACTTTTGTCTATCAGTAGAGACTGAAATTGAAAACCCTTCACCTGCGCAACCTTCCCCAATTAATATGTTGGAGTTATCTTAACTAGATGTAGCTGCCTGGAGCGACAGCCTATCTGATCTTCATATCCTTTTTAGCACTGTGTAATATTTTAATCCTAGGTATGACGGGTTGTTCGATCGAGCCGGACCGAGATAGGGCCAGACCAACGACCTTACATGACATTCTTTCTGAGGCATAGTGAAAACTCGGTAAACAATGTAAGGTGTGTGGTTACATAACCAGAAAGATAAACCCGAGCGGCTGTTACTGTTTAGCCACGAGCTGATTGAAAAACCGTTTATATACAGTATGTAAATTATACAGAATGCATGGTGGATGATCCATCCTACTAAACTAAGTAGGTATGTAATTCTAAGCAAAAAATATTGCTGGGATACGATCTGGGTTGAAAAATCACGTTTTATAAATAGAACTCAATGATAGGCACTCAAAACATTGTGCTTATGGATGCATTAAATAGTACGGGTGTCGGAGAGGTTGAATACAAAAAAAAAAACGAACTTGAAAATTTTGTCCGACGAAAAAATATCGTAATGACGGCCTTTTCGGCTTTTTGGCTTCGTAAAGGGTGCTTTTACACCGTTAATATTTTTTAACCCAGGTGCCTACGACTGGCAAGGAGGTGCAGTATCAGGGGCAGTATACCACGTAAGCCAGGAGATCAGCAAGGTGGCCTGTGACGCATACAGTCTCACCGCTTACACGAACCCGCTACATGCTGACGTGTTCCCTGGCATCAACAAGATGGAGGCCGAAGTTGTACGGATGTCCATCAACCTGTTCCATGGGGATGAAGATTGTTGTGGGACGGTGAGTTTAGATCTTCATTTTCGTATTTTGTCTTAAACAACAATTTGAGAAAGTTGTGAATTTGTGTGTGTTTGTGTTAGAATTGTTTCTCAACGTTATTATTTTTGTTAAACGAATTTCAATATAAAAATAATAATATAGGTAAAATATGACAAAGGATAATTTATGTAATGTAAATTTGACAGTAAGTTGACCTTCATCTACAGCTGATTGTAAAAATAAAAGACTATAACTAATTGACTGTCAAATGAAAGGCTTAAATAAACTGTTGCAAACAATCACACAAGATCAAACACAAAAAAAATATCGCATCGAACAAAATAAAGTACTTAGGTATTTAAATCAGAGCTCACCAAGCGCAGAATTCAAATATCGCTCATGACCTTGTAAACAAATTATAATTATCCGAGGAGATAATAGAGATAATTGTTCTACTAAATACTACTGCCATAAACACTTGTTGACTCAAAGAATTAAAAATGTAAATTAGTTGTGACGTTTTACCTTCGTGAATGCCAATGTATTAATGATTATTTTTAGACTGTATATTTTTTTTGTGAATGGCATTTTGCAATTCAACCAAGGTGGTTGTCGTCTGCTTAACCAGGCAATTCCTGTGGATGTCTTGAATTTAAGGCCTCCAACCAGGGCAAAAACAAACTAAGCAACTACACGATAAGGGCCCCCCTGTAGGGTACGAGCTTCGGCTTAGGGCGTCGCTGGGGGACGACAGCAAAGGGATAGGATGGATCAGAGTGTTTTAGAATGTAGCTTATAGGACCTCGGATTTAAACATAACAGGTGATATGAGGGTGTACTGTTACTGCCGGGGTTGCCGGTTGTTCGAAAGAGATACCGCGGCCTCGGAACAGAATGGGCAAAAGAAGGTTTTAGTCAGTAAAAGTCTGACATTTCCGCTCGCTCGGCCCAGAGCGGGGGAAATTATTTGATGATTTCCCATACACAAAAAGGGTGTGCTTTAGAGACAGCTCTGCCTATTTGTTCGGGGACTACAAGCGAAATGATAACGGGTAGTCCTGTTGTCATGAAGCGGGTACATATCTCTAGATTAGTGGAAAAACCCAATAAACCTTTGCCCGTTCCGGACGTCAAACCCAGACCCGCATGATCAGCCGTAGCGTATGCGATAGGCGTATAATGCGCCTCAAAATGCGTCCCAGCCATATTTGAAACTGTCTACTGTTTAAAATTTCATAGAATGGTATGGTACGTGGCGTGAAGCTGTTGGTTGGTCCTGTCATTTGTAGATTTTTGACAGTCGTTACAAGTAGTCAGTGGATTGAAAGTCCAACAACTAGTCTTACCAAGGAGTCTCGTATTACCCAGTTATTAACTAGGTTATGGAGATCAAATAGGTAGTCGCTCCATGCAAAATACTGGTATTCAGCTGAATCCGATAAGACTAGAAGCTAACCCCCACATAAAAGGCAAAAGAGATGATGATACAATGGTGTATGTAATACAATCTTCATGTTCTAGGTAACAACAGGCGGCACAGAATCAATAATAATGGCCTGCAAAGCGTTCCGAGACCTGGCCTACAGTAAAGGCATTTCCAATCCTCAAATCATAGTTCCATCGACCGTCCACTCAGCGTTTGACAAGGCCGCGCAGTACCTTGGACTGTCTGTGAAGACGATACCCGTGAATCAAGACACGATGACCGTTGATGTTGAGAAAGTCAGGAAGGCTATTAGCAGGAGGACTTGTTTGGTGAGTATTTATGTAACTGATTTATAAATAACTAGCTTTTTCACGCGGCTTCGCTCGCGTTTTTGCCCTTGCGCCTTATTCATTTGGAATAGCAACGCTTAGTTTTCCCTTTTCTTCCCTCGTTCTCCCTCATATCCCACTTTTTTTAAATAAAAATTAACCTATGTCCGTCTCTTTATTATTTTATTTATGCATTTTATTTTTATTTTATTTTTTTTCTTGTATAGATTCTCTTCTACCAATTCGTTGTGAATTAGTGGACATGGTTGGCCTTGTAGATTCTTAGACCCTTGTTAACTTTGGTTATTTATTATTTTATTTAACTTTCTGTAAAGTAAGCATTGACTTATTGTCGGGCCTACGCTGTCCTCTCATAATTAAGTACTAACGCTGTAACAACAACATTGTAAAACCAAATGATTTTAAAAGAGTAACCATGGAGTTTCTTGCCGGTTCTTCTCCATAGGAAACGACCAACCCGAACCGTGCATCTTTTCTCGACGTTTCATACCGCCCCCATATGTAGGCCTTTGTGAAATAAAAATATTTTGATTTGATTTGATCTTTTGGTTCCCAACTATCTCTGTACCAAAATTCAGGTGAAGAGGTAACAAACAAACAAACTCACTTTCGTTTTTATAATATTAAGTAAGGACTATTGTTTTTGTGATTTAAAATTATTAATCTTTGAAATTTTTTAATGGATGATAAATTAGTGTTGTACTCTATTTTTTTATGATAATATTCGATTAATATTTTAATTTGTTCTACATCCTGACATATAGTTTTGATAATTATTAATTAATAGTCTAAACTTTAGTATTCTAAAATCCATACTAATATTGTAAATGTAAAAGTTAAAGGTTTTTTTTCGTTAATCATCTTTTTACGGCTTAGGAGCTTGTGGCTAAATTATTGCAGCTACTGGGGTTGATTAGCAAGTTAAGCAGTGCTTAGTTTGGTCCTTGGATAGGTGACCACCCGTTATTTACGTGGTGAGCTCATTTAACTGTTTTTGAAAATCTTTAACAGTTGTTAGAATAAGTCGAGGACCCGATAGTTTGCCAAGCAGTCTTGCCAAGGGATATTATCCAGCACAAACTGGGTTGTGGAGGTCAGTTAGGCAGTCACTCCATGCAAATTACTGGTATTCAGCTGAATCCGGTAATACTGGAAGCCGATCCTAACATAGTTGATGATGACTGTGGTAGTATACTAAATCATTGAAGCTTATTGAAAGTCTATTTTCATCTATCATAACGTTTTTCTTACAGATCGTGGGCTCCGCACCCAACTACCCGTACGGCACGATGGACGATATCATAGCACTCTCGGATGTGGCCGTAGAATACGATGTCCCTCTACACGTAGACGCGTGTCTGGGAGGGTTCGTGGCCGTTTTCATGCCTGATGCCGGACATCATATACCGGTGTTTGACTTCCGACTACCTGGAGTCGCGAGCATCTCTGCTGATACGCATAAAGTAAGTTTTTTTTTTAATGTTCATGCACATGTAAAATAAACATTCTACAAAGGCGGATTTAATGCCTTGGGCTTTTTCTACCAGTCAACCTTAGGGTGATGATACAGAGACAAAAACGTAGTAGATGCAATGTGGCGGTTGCCATTTGGCATTATGCTGAGCTGAGGCCCTTTTGACATTGTTTATTTTATTTAGTTTAATTTTAAGGTGTTCCTGTTCTTTTTTGTTTTGTTTTTAATTTTCTTTCTTCCATTTTTTTCTTTTGATACATCGCAAGGGACCCAAAAACATTATTTCTATTTCAGTACGGCTTCGCACCAAAAGGCACGTCAGTAGTCCTGTACAGGAAGAAGGAGTACAGACATCATCAGTACACCGTCACGACGGAGTGGCCAGGCGGTGTATACGGATCTCCTACTGTCAATGGTATGTACTACATCAACATCAATTCCAACATCATTATCATCATCAATTCCTACCTCCTACCGCTCCCTATTTTTTGCGGGTGGAAAATCAATCAAATGAGGAGAGTCAGACTGTTACCTCACTATAACCATGTTCCTTCTTTTCCCTACGTTTTGGGGCTGCGGTATCTCTTTTGAACAACCCGCAACCTCGGCAGTCCTACCGCTCCCTTGTTCCTTATAATCAATCCATGTTTGCCCATAGAAACACTTACCAATTTTGACACTTAAAGTACGTCGAACTTCTGTGTTAAAAGCATCTTACATTAAAATCAAAATCATTTATTTCATGTAGGCCAGATACCGGCACTTTTGAACTGTTGATACAATGATAACTGGTATAATACCTGTGAAAGCTTCACTAGTACTACAGTAGTAGTTTCCGATTCTGAAGCGTAGATTTCTGGGCAAGAAACTCCATGGACACTCTTTTAAATCTGGATATTATTACAAAACCTTAGTTACATCATGATAGTCGATCATTATGTGAGAACGATGTAACAAGACGTGCACGTTAAGTGTCCAAAGGAAATCCAAAAAAAAAATCGTGGCAACTGAGAGATGACCAGTCACAACTGACAGCGCCTCTATAATATATGATTGTATGAAGATCCACAATTTCGTAGTTTTTAAACTGAAATGATGATTAAAATTATTTATAACATAACATTTTACATGGTAAATATCCCGTTTAAATGTGAAACGGGAAATTTACCAGGTTTACTAATTATTTTGAGTTTTCGTTATTTCGGCGCAGTTACACACTAAAAAATAAATGCATGGTAAAATTTTATCACATTTAAAATTTTCTATCACGACTATTTGCTGCCATTATGTAACGTACTCTGTTAAACATACCTAGAAATGTTTAAAAAAAAAATTCCACATGGAAATTTTTTTTTTGTCTGTGAATAGCGTTTTGCCGGTTTGTCGATTAGATTACAAAAACGTAGACTAGTGTCGATTGTCGATTGCGGTTACGATTGGATTGTTTATGAATAGCTATGCAGACCAGTAAGAGTAGGTACAGGGTCACTGTTTCACTAGGTCAATGTTCAGTGTTGTGTTGGATGCTCTCAGTTACAAGCGAGCATTGTGTAAACTAACACCGTTGACATTGAATGAAAACATAAACGTTAGAAGAGTTAGTAAACAGATCATGTCGAGAATTATGAACAATCTACTACTAAACAGAACAGACAGAAATTCGGAATTTAATTCGTACACGTAATACTTACATTATGTTTGTATGTCTGGGCTTTATAGCTATAAAAATCAAAGAGAAAAATAAATAAATGCAAACTACAAGCTACCTACCTAAATAGGAAACCGATTTTACACAAATTTTAGTGTGATGTATTTCTTGTATATTAGCAGTCATAACAATTCGTAGAATAGCTCTTTTTTTGGGGGTTGGGAAATCATCAAATAACTTCCCCCGCTCTGGGTGGAGAAGGGGGGAGATTCAGACTTTTACAGACTAAAGCCCACCCATGGTCCTTCCATTGTCAAAGGAAGTTTACCAGTAGGCTGAGTAGGCTGGAGCCTAGGGCGGCAGATTCCAAGGGGCGGCAAATTTGGTCCGATTTTTTTTTGCAATAATAATCTAGAAACGGTTACAACTATCCCCTAGTTCACGATCATTCTAATAATTTGAAAGAGCCGATGTAATGAAGACGATAGGCACAAACCACAAAGTTACAATTTCATAATAAATGTAAATAAATGATTGTAAACCAAACTAGCGTACCTATTGAATTTAAAGGTCAGTAGGGGCGGCAAAAATCTATAGCCTACTGGCGGCAAATTTGTAAATCCGCCACTTTGCCCTTTATTTTTTGGGGCCGCAATTTCTCTATACTGCGCCTTTGTCTGTTGGAAAGTTATGTTAACGTTGTTCACAGGCAGCCGCGCGGGTGGGCTCATAGCGGCGTGCTGGGCGACCATGATGTTCGTCGGCAAGAAGCGATACGTGCAGATGACCGACGAGGTTATCACCACCGCTAGATATATTGAGAATGAGTGAGTCTTTTAGTTTCTTTTTGTCAGGATTTGTATACGATCGATGACTAAAGAATATCCTCGCAATAAAGACAAAATATTATGACAAGACGAAGAAAATCGTTATCTAATACTTGTTACCACTTGGTAAGAAATCGTTCTGTCTAGAGTCACACGCCCGCTTGTGAGGTATGTGTCAAAATCGTCAATTTTTTTTAGAAAATATTTCGTATGACCGCTCTATAATTATTTTAAAAATCTTTGCCTCGCACAGATTAAACATAAGAAAAATCATTTTCCGTTCATCCTCTCTCATGATGATTAAATATTTTAACTGCACATTACAGGGTGCGCAAGATCACAGGTCTGTACGTGTTCGGCAAGCCGGCGACGTCTGTGGTCGCGTTTGGTTCCAAACAGTTCGACATATTCAAAATGGCGGAGTTACTGCACAAGAAGGGGTGGAGTCTAAACGCTCTGCAGTTCCCGTCAGGGTAAGTGCAAACTGTGTATGGTATGAGGAGAGCGATTATTTTAGAGAAGTAAACAATAATTAAAAATAAATAGTTAATTATAAATTGTGGATACTAGTAACACAATCATCACACTTTTATTATTAATATTATAAAAGCAAAAGTTAGTATGTGAATGTTGGTTACTCTTTCACGCAAAAACTACTTGACGGATTTCGATGAAATTTTGCACATACATAGTTTATAACCTGGATTATCAAATAGGATACCTTACCCGGAAGATTACGGAAATAGAAGACATTCTACGCCGACCTCAAATATTAAGTGATGATTGAATATGTTGTCTTTAGAGTCCACATCTGCGTGACGCATGCGCACACGCAGGCGGGCGTCGCGGATCGCTTCCTGTCCGACGTGCGCGCGGCCGCTAAGACTTGCCTTAAGGACTGCAGCGCACCCGCGGATGGGAAGGTAATACTTAACACCAACACTTGTGGTAGTTGTGCTCATAAAAAGTGTGAGTACGCGATTTCTGCTTCAGTTCATTCTCGTGTCCTCTCGCTCCCACTTTTTATGACCACGGGCATCACTGGAATTGGCGAGTACTAAATAATTTGTTATAATCTGCTGCTCCAGTAGTATTGACTTGTAGTGTGTGTAAATGTAAAATTGTACTTGTTGTTGTACGTAAGCCGACCAATGAAACTACTATATTGACAGGCCTGTTGGTCTAGTGGTTAGTGGCCCTGACTGCTAAGCCGGAGGTCGTGGGTTCGATTCCCACCCAGGACAAACTTTGTGTGATGAGCATGATTGTTTGTTCTGTGTCTGGGTGTGATTTATCTATAATATGTATGTATTTATAAATTATATAAGTATGTATATCAGTTGTCTGGTTACCATAACACAAGCTCTGCTTAGCTTGGGATCAGATGACCGTGTGTGAGTTGTCCCAAGATATTTATTTATTTATTTATTTATTATTTATTCATAACCAGTTTATGCGCATCTTTCACTATACGGAAAATCTATATAAAGCGAAGCCGTGTTTTACTGGACTATTCACTCAGTTCCAGCCTGTCCTTTCCTGTCCTCCCCCAGCGACGCCCTAATCCGAGGCTCGTACCCCACAGGGAGTGTTAAGGACACTCCCTGTGGCGTGTAGTCGCTTAGTTTGTAAGTTTTTTACCCTGGCTGGAGGCTTTACTCTCAAAGCATTCATAGGATTGCCTTGTTAAGTAGACGGCAACCTCATGCAGGCTCCTCATCAGGTTAAACTGTGAGATGCCATAAAAAAAATTGGAAATGTATAGTTTGAGGTTTCGCTATGTGTACCACGTCAGAAATACAAAAGTTTATTGTATTTAATCATTTTACTTGCTGAAATGAAAAATGTGATAGTTTATATTCGTTTAAAACACGTATTTTTTATCTGTCATATTGCAGAGTGAAAAAGAGATGGCGCTAAACGTCCTCTATTGCTTTGTCTCTTTCCCACTGAAGTGACATCAGACGATACAAAGCTTTAAGCATGTTTAACATAAATACTGTTGTTACAGATGGCGATATACGGCGTAGCGCAAGAAATTTCGGATAGGAGTCTAGTATCCGATATTACGAAGTACTTCATAGATTCCATGTACTACCTTCCTACTGAAGAAGACCAAGCGAAGCAAGACAAGAATAAAGCCGCCTAATTAACCGACTTCAAAAAAGGAGGAGGTTCTATGTTTGACACACTTTACATACTTCCACAATAGTCATTACGTTATCAGATGATTTTTTCTAACATAAAAATGGCCTAAAATCACAAAGGCCTTCTGCACATCAAACTAAGTATAACTACGGACAATTTTTTGTTGCGAAACGAGTTTTTTTGGAACGAAGTTCCTTATCGCGCGTTGCGAAAGGGGGGGGCTAGACGGAAAAAAATAAGACCAAAAGACGTAACGACACTTTTTGTTTAAGACCAAAAGTTGTAACGACACTTTTTTATTATAGTTGTAAGCCGTGCGGCGTGCGCGTGTTTCTCTGTCTCTCTCTCTTTCTCTCATAGAAAGCAAACCAGTTATTTTCGTTTCGTCTTTCTATTTCGCATTGAACAGTGTGGTATCGCGACGATTATTTTTATTGAGTGTATACGGGTTTTTTGTACATAATAAATATGTAATAACTTCGTTCCATCCGGGTGTCCCTTGACACCTCTCAAGATTTTTTCTCATTTTTTGAGGTGACAAATCAGTTTTTACGACAGAACTCAAAACATTAGGCTGTTGGATTCATTGGGGAATCTGTGGAAACCCAGCTTTCAGATTCCATACACCTTAGATACCTCTCAGCAACCGAAACCTACAAGTATTTGGGTATGTCGGAAGCGCTGGGTATCAATGTTGCTGACATGAAGCAATCGTTGAAGGAACGCTTCTTTGGCCGCCTGAGAAAAGTATTTTTTAACACCCTTGCTCGTAAAGCTGATGTAATTCCACCGGTTTTAAATATGTAAAGAGGGTCATAAAGAACGCGTGTGTTATCAAAGCAAATAGTTAAGTTATAGTCTATACAAATTCCATAACAGTATTGTTTGCCATTTCAAATTTGGAACTGATCGCCGCCGCACGACTGACCAGCTAGTGAGCAGCGCGCTGTTGCTATTCAAATTTCGAACTAATCGCCATTTTAAAGCAACCACGAAAGCAACAGTGTGCATTCACAGATTGAGTTTATTTAAAATTAAAAAAAAAAACAGTTTATTCGGTAATTTAAAAACTTGGCTGCATGCTCTAGTGAAGTCTAGTGTCTTTGCCAACATGTTCACGCAGCCACGGCAGAAAATAATCCTCGCGCCATTTTTCAAATGTTTTTTTTCTATTTCCTCGCAAATGTGTTAAAAAACGTCGTACGATATACGTGCGTATTGGTTATAACATGCTCGGCTCGATTACGCCCTCGCCTTCGGCTCGGGCTGAAATTCCGCCTCGCATGTTATAACCATCATAACGCACTAATATCGTAATGTACTATAATAGTATTTTATCAGGCGGAAACAAGGTGCGTGCTTTCAACGGTTGGGTTATGCCCGGTTTTGATGTACTCTTTCGGCATACTCAAATGATATTTTGTACGGGGGTCGGAGAGGTATTCAAAGTAAAGGTCTAACATAAAAAAAAATACTATATACTGTAATAATAGATCCGTAACTCTAAGTTTCCCAGGTATTTTCGACTTGTTTTTGGTGACAAATACCATGTTTTGCGGTAAGATCCAATATTACGCATTCAAAACATTGTATTCGGGTCATGACAGTACTTAAAGCAACTTTGACATGAACTCCGTAAAAAGAAGGTTCTCAGAACAAAAAAAAAAGCCGACCAGTCGAACTCGCGCATCGAAGGTTCCATACAAACTTGCGTTATAAACGGCCATATCTTTTTACTGCGTTGATTTAGAGGGTTGATTTTTTCAAAACTAAACGTACTATAGACTTGAGCATATGGTTTTAATTTCAACTAGATAGCTCCACACGTTCCCGAGATAAAGGGCCGTGACAAACAGACAGACGGACAACAAAGTGATCCTATATCGGTTCCGTTTTTTCTTTTTGAGCTATGTAACCCTAAAAATATCAGCATGATGAGAAGATCAAGTGATCAAATCTTTTTAAATCCATTAAGATGAGGATTTGCCTTCAAAATAAATGGAACCTCTTTTCATTTTCAAGGACTGCAAATTTAACAATGCGAAGTAAATCAAGTGGTCTCTTTATGATGAGGATATGCCTCCAAAATAAATAGAACCCCTTTTCAAGGAGTGCAAAAACAACAATGCAAATTTGTAATGTGTGGCCATATTTAATGTTCTAAGCGATACTATTATATATACATTTTCAAATGGCGTGCTAAGCGAAAAGATAGAAATGTTGCCAGATAATGACTTAAACATGTTAAATCATGTTTTTTTTAAATAATTGAGTCAAATAAATATTTTTTTTTCTCTTTAAACGATAGTGCTTAATCAATTTAGGAACATAATTATGTACAAGAACATTTATGTAACAAGCTGTAACATATTAAATGCAAGAACTGCCGTGTGGTCTCTCGGATCATGTACTGAACAACTGTTGTTCTACTAGTTATTAAAATATACTAAAAAAAACAAATGACTTTCAATAAAAATTGACGTGGTCAGCCGCTTTTATATATTAATAAATTGAAATAAGTCGTTACAAAGTAGAGGTACTGGAACGTGTTTCTAGAACACACAAATTAGAGCTTTAGTGCGGCGCCGTAAGGTTTATACCTTGGAATCCAGGGCCAGTCAATGAATCTTGGTATAAACTTTGGAAATGTGTTTAGTAGTATATAAAAAAAATGTACTTGAATTTAAAGTATTTCATTTATATTAAAAGGATATTACAGATTAATTAACTTTAATTAAAAAAAATAAAATAAGTAAAAATATTTAATGGGGGTTCATAAATCGTAGAGAATTAGTCTTGTGTTTGAAAAAAAGTAATAAAATATATAAATAAAAAATAAAATATTTGAAACTAAAATAAGCAATAAATTTCCAAAAATCCTAGAACAAAATTAGTTAGGTTTAATGGTTTTGAGATAGCACACGAGAAGTCTTGCATTAATTATGTAACACTCTATACATAGAAGCTTGGCACGCCCCCTCCCCTCCTTCTTTTCATCTTATATAACTTGGTGGTAGATTGTAAGGGTAAAAGTATTTCTTTATTTATTAAGTACAGCTACAGAGTAATTTCTATCTAGTCTAAGAAAACGGTTGCCATTTTAAGATGAAACTGAAAAAAAAAAACACATTTTAGTCTATGATTTCTGATATGTTTTATACGATGATTGTAATTGTGAAAATATACATATTTTAATTTTAGATGTACTAAACTTAAAATATGTATATTTTCACAATTCGAATGTCTCGAAGTGTCATGAAAATCTCCGAAACATTCCTTGTCGCCGATTCGTTGTTGAGACGATATCATTATGATATCGTTGAACTGAACTGTCATCTCGCTCCGACGTTTTAATTAATAACACGATTGAACGTAAAACATACCTTGTATTCAGTGGGGTGGACGTCTTAGACCAGTAGTGGTTGAATGTTTTTCGAGTGTGTGAAAGAGATGGCACTAGACACTTTGTATAGCTCTATCTCTTTCCCACAATGGATTGTCATTAAATCAATCCTATTTTATGCCGTCATAGTAGTTCACTATTTTATCATTCTGAACTCCTTTATATATTTATTAGTAATAAAAAACTGCTGTTTCTTATTAGTGCAATACTTACACAGTCAGTATGTATAGAACAATTGATTTTTGGGGTTCGGAATGATGTACAGGCGGCAAATGAGATAAGTTACCAGGCTTGTCAAATGCAGTTGAAATTTTCATAAAATCTGAATGTTTTTTATTAAAGTTTTTTTTTTTATAGAAAACAAATAGTTGATTAAATAAACAAAATTGGAGTTAAACTAACCTACCGTTTCTAAGAAATAAATCAACTATAGTTGCTTACTTTTACATCTTTTTTTATATTGACTAGGTAATTTTGTATTTTTTTTTTAATTTTGTTAGCCTATTATGTCCCACCACTGAGCAAAGGCCTCCCCATATCTTTCCACGAAAAAAGTATAATAAGTTATCAGAAAAAAAACGCGATTACAGTAATTAATTTAATTACTCACATTCAAAGTATAGTTATTTTAAGAATTATATTTTTTAAGTACGTAAGCAACGAATTGTTGTAATCACAATTAATTTAATATATTTTTGTAAAGCAAGGTGAAGTGTATATAAGTGACGTTATGTTATATTTGTATATTACAGATCATATTATGCTTAGATTTGGATGTTGGTTGTATTTTTTGTTTTGTTCTAATGTATTTCATTAAATGGATATTATTAAGCTGTTCGTTTTTTTTTAAAGATAATGATGAATATATACTCATCAAAAAAGCCTAAGCAACACATACTATTTCAAATTATTATTCAATCATTATATCATTTCTTGTTATACCTATGTAAACTTTTTTGGTCTAGAGGACATACTGGCTGCGGCTGGTCGTAAAAAAATTTGAGTATTAATAGTTTTTTTTTTTAAATTTAAAAGCGAATGCATTTGTTCGAATTTAATAGTGCTTTCTTCGGTTATTAAAATTTCGTATTCTGTATCAATATTATGAATTAAACAATAATTTGAACAAAAGTTTTAACAAATTTTGATTTTGAGACATTTTTTACGTCATGGAGCGACGTCGTTTGAATGCAGATGAAATGCAAAGAGCTGTAGGGGTGTTGCAACCGGGAAGAAGTCAATCTCAGGTATCTCGGTATTTTGGTGTCAACAGAAACGTTATTTGCCATCTTCATTAGCGTTACATTAACACGGGAGATCCTGCGGAGCAGCACCCAGGTCGAGGAATGTGTACAACCACACGGCAAGATCGATACATACAACTGACTGCAAGACGCCAGCCAATGTTATCCGCCCGAGAGATAGGTTTAAGGCTACAAAACTCAAGTGGTGTTGTTGTTAGCTGCCAAACTGAGATACCGCGGCCTCGGAACATAAAGTGCAATAGAAGGAACATGGGTGGGTTTTAGTCTTTACAAGTCTGACACTTCCTCTACACCATGATTTACCTGTCGCAAAAAAAGTACTACAAAAGGCAAACTAAACGCAATACATCGTAAGTGGAATCCAATAGAAGGCTTTGGTCCAGTTCAATTCCTCATAATTTTCTCAAAGAAGGATCTATTCGAAAGAGTAACCTAGGTCGTAGATACACGGTATACAACTATATCTATCTACTCGAATAGAATCACTAGGCAAGGACTATGAATCTTCTTGGTCACAAATACTCCTTGATCCATTCTTTTATTACCCCCATAGATCATAAATCCCAATCTTTCACAACTTCAACAACTTGTCAAAATTGTATACGCGACATGCTAAACATAAAATGCCCAAAATTAACTGTTTATATTGCTACAATGCAATGCATAGCAGTCCTGTTGACCAGTGCAATAGCACTCGCTGCTGGTAGCGCGGTCAACTACTGCGGTTCAAGAATGTGTCGTAATACTAACGCACATACATTCTGCCAGTTTCCTGTGAGCAATCATCTACTTATAAATACAAATCCTTCCTGTTCCATGAACCATGAGGAACTAGTTTCTAGAGCATAAACGCAGGCGCGTCCCCTCCACGGCAAACCACTTATTTTACCCCAATTTTTGGCGCATATTTGTGTCGTTGGCGTCCAGGGTACGCTGTCTTGTCACATATATGTGACAATGCGTTCAAAAGGTTAATGCCGATCAGTCCGAATGATCAACGACAAGTTTTCTGTAAAGTAATAACTAAACTAATATAACACCGCCCTAGGAAGGTCCCAGTCAACATTGCGTGGGCTACATAAGCGCTCCCCTCACTTTAGGAGAAAAGTCCCGAGTGATAGCACGACTTAACAGGCGACGAAACGAAGCAGCCGCTGGCAGAATGAGAGGTTTCCCCAGCGCAGGCGATATGCTGAAATTGGTGGGTTATTGAAACTAAACACATTTATTTATTCGTAAACATAGGTGTTAATAAAAAATAACACAGAAGATCTTAAAATCCATATAGTGTCCATTTGTGCAGTGAGATTTATATCTTCTGGATATTGTCATAGATGGCAACATTGATGGGCACAATTCAATATGAACTTTACTGTTTTCGCTGTAGCATGGTGCGGGTGACATTTGTTAAATGAACCGTTCCTCTTCAATCTGGAACGTTACCGCGATGATAATAGGCTTTACCTTGAATATCGTAATTGTAAAGGACTACCTATAATAACAATACATCCCATCACTAAACATGTATGTTTGCCTAATGTTCGTGTTTGGTATTGTAAATTGTACAACTTAGAAGTTTAGCATGAGTCGGACCATAAGTTCTGCACGTTGTGTTTTCATGTATTTTCATGCTTCATTGCTCATAAATATAGGCTTAAATAAATATGGCTCTGTACACATTTTTGGGGGCCTTTTGAGCCCAAGTACGGCGAAACTCAAAAAATCATATTTAGCATCCTGAGTTGCATCGCTTAAGCTGTCAATATAATTATTACTGATAAAATGTTTCAGCGAGCAAAGCAAGTTAAAATTGGTGTGACTGCGGTTCTTGTTGGAAATTGTTGAGTCACCTTTGACGGGCTAGAAAATTATAGCATCCTGAGTGGGTTTAAGTTAAGTCTTTAGAAATCTAAAAGCGAGCTAGAAAAAAATTAACTTTCTGGACAGCGATTTTACATTTTCACTTATTTTCTAATCAGGAAGAATTTGAGGTTTTGGGTAGATTTTGTTTTTTTCCTCGGGGGGCCGTAATAATGCTGATACGGTAGGTAGTAGCTACGGCCCTACCTGGTCAAAAGGCGTATGGCCATATAAGTTTTATTGGCCTGGGACTCCCTGGTACTACAGTGAAGGTCATCGTGACGCACTTAATTCACTCGTCATTGCATGCGATACCTAACAACCAAGGTTGGAATTATTTCCCGACAGCGATGGGTCGAGGAGTTAGCGCGTGAGGCCCAGCGTTGGGCGGACCAGTGTCGGCCGCCGCGGCCGATTGAAGAGCACGATGCATGCCGAAATCTTTGTAAGTTGTCATTGTACATTTCTATTCATTATTATATTGTACCTGTAGAGCTTATGTATAGTCAGTAAATAGTTAACTAACCAAGCTCCCTAAATACAGTTCTATTTTTCTTAGAAACAGCTAGGCATCTTCAAATCAAATTTAGTTTAACTTTATTCGAAAAAATTCTTGGATTTCTAAGAAAATTACAACTGTTACACTTTTTTGTTGTATTATTATTTTCAGCTAATGGTGGATGCGCTAAGGTAGCCCACAAAAATCTGTAAATACATACGTTCCACGGTCTCGAATAATATTTTGTTCAATTATACCTACAGCCTTTTTTGTATGTGAAATCAACAAATAACTTCTCCCGCTCTGGACGGAACGGAAGGAAGTGTCAGACATTTACTTACTAAAACTCATCCTTGTTTCTCCTTTTGCCCTTTGTGTTCCGAGGCTGCGATATCGTTTTCGAACAACCCTTAGCCCTGGCAGGCCCGCGTGTGGACACGGCCGGTCATCACTAGACGGACGGACGGTGAGCTACCCATTTGCTCACCTTCCACAGACCTGCGTCTACGGTGGCCGGGAATCGTAACATACAGCCTGACATTAACCGGTATATTACAAAAAATTAATGAAAATTTGTACTTCACGGTCTAGCTTAGCTCTTTCACTCACTTACGGAAGTACTAGAACGAAAGCATAAAACATTATGGACAGTTTTGTAATAAAAAAGAGAACTTTGGACTAGGTAACATATTGTTCCACCAGATTCGCTGTCAGTGGGCCAGTGTGTCGCCTCCGTCGTGGGAGAAGCGCCAGGTCTACGCATCGAGTCCATGGTCGACATCTGGTACATGCAGAGTATGTCGTATAAGGGCAATATCACATTTTACGTGCCGTGAGTATTTTTGCATACTTAAGGGATGAGTATTGCTCACTTTAGCTAGCAGAAAGCTGAGGTAATGTCTCCGTGTCTCGTGCATCTTCGATCCGATAAAACGGATCAGTTTTCTTACGTGTGCGAAATCCGTCAAACAACTACATCCACCATCGCCGAATAAAAACGGGCCTGTAAAACGCACTGCTGTGAAAACGAACAAGTAACGAAGTTTTATAAGTGTTCGTCGCTAAATGGAGTTTTGATTTATAGAATCCTGAACGGATCAAGCTGAGGTGATGCAAAAGCGATCGCAATCGCTAACTGCTGAGCATTAGGCCCTAGTCTTATTCCCCGATCGGGCAAATTGTTTTCAGGTTTTGAAATCAGGAATTCTCTATAGCAGCCACGGAGCGTGGGTTTTTGTGCAGTTGATGGAAATATTGTCGCTCTCTAATACATGGCACTTAAACAAAACTGGAGAAATATGGGTGTACGTGCGCGCTTTCAACGGTTGGGTCATGCCATCTTTGATGTACGCTTTCGGCATACTCAAATGGACTCAAACGGAACTTGTACTACTGGGTACAACTCTGCTAAACTGTTTGGCGATTTTAGGCTTGATGTTTTTACATGTTGTTTGGTTGTAGTGTAAATTAAAATATCAACGACACAATTATCTTGCATATTACTTATTTTTCTAAGTGCCCACCCCGGATGGCTGGATATCCATCTTTCTTGATCATAGTTTAGGTATCACCATAATTGTTCCTTCTTTTTGCAGACCAAGTCGTAATACCAGTTTCTACAGCGACTTTGCGCAAATAATGTGGGCGCAAACTTATATGGTTGGCTGTGGTCGAAGCAGGTTTATGGTGAGAGACTTATCTTATTTTTGCGTAAAGGTCTTGGCATCCCATTTCTGTTTTATTATAATCCGGGGTCACAATATTTGTTAACAACAATAGCTGGGTTATCAACACTGCACCTTCTTATTTTCTGACAGAGACAAAGGACAAGAATACCAGAACGAAAACCCCCTTTTTTGTGGATAGTTTTAGTCCTTAGTGTCCTGGGGTCGCGGTATCACTTTCAAGTAACGCGCGCGTGGTACACGAACGTGCCGTCGGTACGAAACGGAAAGACGACGAGCTACCCATTACTCACAATTCAGAGGCAAGCGCCGGTGGTCTTGAGTCATCTCGTGGTTCCCGATGCTAGTGAAGAGGCTGTGATGATACCTTCTTACTTTCGGAACAGTATTTAAAACTCTTTATCGATACTTGACCTTAACTCTAATTTACTAGCATATCGTTGTCAGATACCCTGGCAAGATCGCCTTCGAAGCGTAGAGCGGCTGGTTTGCAACTTCGCCCCCCACGGACCTCCTCCATCTCGCCCTCTATGGAGTCCTGCGGCCCCGGCTGAATCCTGTCCATCGCGCGCTCAGCAAGATAGAGTGTTGCAAGCGCTTTGTGATTATCGTAAGTTTCCGTTTGTGTTTATGTAAAGTTGGATTTGATACCAGTGAAGAGGCCAAGATGCAAATAAAGAAAGTTTTATACTTACTCAAAACTTTCAACATTTATGTTGACTGATGAAACCATACCAACGGAAAATAAAATTCTGTGATCAAGAAATTAATGTGAAATAAAGCGTATACTTATTATTTTGAATTGTAATGAATAGGCGAATGTACTTGGGTTTGTCTAGAATTATATACTCACAATTCCAGAACGCGATCCGAAAGAAATCACAGTCGTCGACTCGTCAATGACACTAGAAGAACATATACTTCTAGATACGGTATTAGAAATAGAAAACAATGAAACTCTGGACTATCTAGGGAGTCTGGACGAGATTTATCTAACTAGGCTGACTATAGCAACGATGCCAAATACTTTAACGACACAAGTTTATATCAATTCTATGCAAAGAAGAGATGTTGTAGAAGTTATAGATACTGGAGAACCACAGCTCAATATTAGTGCAATCAGTCTAAATACAGTTCCTCCTGAAGTGATAACACCACCTATGGCACCTATTGTCGTGCTGGCACCAGAAAAAGAAATGACAGCAAATACATATGTAAAAATAAACAAAACACCAAAAAAGAAAGTAAGCTTAATTGGAAGACCGAAATCATACAACATGGAAGATTTAACGGATCTAGATGACAAAGCTGAAAGTAAGTTTATTTTTACAAGAATAATAGAATACTGCTAAAATTATTTACATGAGATCGTATGTTTGCAGATAACACACCTATTGAGGAAAAACTAAAGAGAGACAAGGATTTCTATGCAGAGTATGAATTCGTAGAACAAGTCGACGATAATGCTACGTGGAATTCTATAGATACGACAAACAATACAGAAGTTCCAGCGATAGACAATAGTGTGTATACAATTGATAAAGGCATGAATATTGAAAGTGGTCTTATTTTTACTGATATTGAAATAAAATATGTTGCAGTTTTGATCCATCAAGAGGCTTTAAGAGATGTTGTGACAAGACTATATCAGAACTCAAGCATGATGTATGGAGGACCCGTACAAACCTTTTTTGACAACGCTATATCGCAGTCTGGAGTATTTAGTTGGAATGATAGTGATGTTCCTGTCGTTACCAGTAGTACACTAGAATCAGGAAATGCATCGGTTAAAGATAACATTGATGAATATCTTTCGGATCGTAAGTTCTTTTGTCTGAGGAGATTATTTTGTGAGAGATGAGGATCTGTCGTTAAATATTTATTTTATTTATTTGTTTAAAAAATGAATGAACAGTTATTAACTGCACAAACAAGTTACAGGTCAGTAAACATAAAAGACAAAATGGAAAAAAATACTACAAAATTAAATTATAAAACAGCATAAAAATTTATTTTGATAAAATTTCAAATTTTGATTGATAATTTCAAAGTCATTGTTCAAATATTATAAACCTACATGAAGAACTACATTTAGTTTGTCATAATTAACCCTGAAAACATTGTGTTCTGTTCCAGTCATTACTGCAGATGTATTTGTATCGTTTTTTTATATCTAGAAATCGCGAGGGAATTGATATTTACTGGTAAATTGTTGTATTGTTCACAGCTGAAACAGTTCGTGAACTGCAAGAGGCTTTAGATCGAATAGAACATGATTTGGCACCAGCAGGAGGGAAGGTATGATATTTTTTAGTATATAGTTTTTTTGTATCGTATTTTTTATCGTGTTCTAGGAGCTCGTGGCTAAATAATAGCAGCCGCTCGGGTCGATCTTTAGGTTAAGCCGCGCTTGCCTAGGTTGGTTTGTGGATGGGTGACCACCCGTTACATACCGAGTTTCCTCCGTGCCTCGGAAAGCACGTTAAGCCGTTGGTCCCGGCTGTCATTTGTAGATCTTTGACAGTCGTTACAGGTAGTCAGTGTCCCGAAAGTATGACAACCAGTCTTACCAAGGGGTATCGTATTACCCAGTACTAACTGGGTTGTGGAGGTCAGATAGGCAGTCGCTCCAAGTAAAATACTGATATTCAGCTGCATCCGGTTAGACTGGAAGCCGACCCCAACATAGTTGGGAAAAGGCTAGGCAGATGATGATTTTTTATGATGATGATTTTTTATCGTGTTCCATTGCTGAGCAGGTAAAAATTTAAAGGGAGTCGTTTGTATTGGTATGGACATGTAATGAGCAGGAACGAAGCACATTTGACTAAAAGAGGGATAGATATGACTGTTGATGGATGGATAACCATAGCTCAATATTAGTGCAGAGAGGAAGAGAAGAAGAGAGGCCAAAGAAAAACCACCCATGGTACAAGAGAAATACTAGTGTGGGGCAACGTTAAAAAAAAAAGATGGATGCATTGTATAAGAAATGGTATGAAGTTGAAAGGTGTAAATGATGCCGTGACGTCTGTCAGAGGAAAAATGAAAAAGAAAACGTGTTGCGCCAATCCCAAATAGAATGGGATAAGGCCAGGAAAATGATGTAAAAGTTATAAATACTAGATGCGATTTTCCATCAACATCAACGTTGATCTTCTATGAAAACTTTAATTTTTTTCTGTTCATTACCTCTTCAGATGATAGATGGGACTACAACACTTTGTATAAAGAGAATCTTGTAAATATATTGTGATAGTAACCCTGGGCAACCGAACTCTTCACTAATGAAAAGAGAAAACGATTTTTCCTAGATTTGATACCAAACTAGATCGATTTTACGCCACCGTAAACCCATGCATTGTAACTTTCATCGAAATCTTTAGAGCCGTTTTTGAGAACGCGATTATAAATATAAACATATAAATAAAAAGTATTGCTCATTTAATAGTATAGGGTACTAGCTGGCACACGCGGCTTCTCTCGCGTGATGATCGAAAAAAAGTATCCTATGTGTTATTCCAGACTATAATCTAACTCTGTGCCAAATTTCATCACGATACGTTCAGCCGTTTTTACGTGAAAGAGTAACAAACATTATGGATGTTTGTTACTCTTCATCCATCCATCCATCCTCACAAACATTTGCATTTATAATATAATCCTTACTAATATTATAAAAGCGAAAGTGAGTGTTTGTTACGTCTTCACGCCTAGATGGCTAAACCGATTAGGATGAATTTTGGTGCAGAGGTAGTTGGGACCCTGGAGATGGACATAGGCTATTTTTTTTTTTAAATATTGAGATATGTGGGAGAGAGAGGGAAGAAAAGGGAAAACTTAGCATTGCTATTACAATAAATAAGGCGCCAGGGGAAAACCTACAGGTAGCATTTACCTGTAAATCAGGAAAGGGGAACTGTGTTACCCCAATATTAACGCGAGCGAAGCCGCAGGCAAAAGCTAGTATTAAATTAATGAGTAGGATTCTACGTCTTTTGGGGCGATTTTGTACAGGTTAACATATACCAATGAAAAATGCTCAATTTCCATAGGTCCGAAGAGATTTGAGAGATCCCGTCAGAGCTTCTGAGTTAACTACGATTGACAAACCTCTTTTAAACGCAATCCAAGAAGCGGAGATCGCAAGAAACCTATCATTGGAAAGAGGTCCCATGTACAACATGGTACTCAAATATATGCCTTATTTGAAGCAGTACGAAGGTGGTATATTACCTAAATCTGATGATTCTTCCAGTGGGAGAATAGCAAGTCGTTTGTCTGTCCCGTCAGTTATTATTGTGTTAGTTTTTATTTTGATGTAATTGTTTAGGTGTATTTTAGATGTATTTATGTAACTGTTTCGATTGTCTTGTTCATAAAGTTTTTGACTAAGTGTTTTTTTTGGGTTTTCTTTGTGCACTAACAGCCTGATTTAAAGGTAAATAAAACCTGGGCTAGGTTGCCCTGGTTTTATTATTATAATCGACTAAGACACACAAAAAATAATAGGAATAATTCATTTTAACATTGATATTTAGTTCCGCCATGAGGAGACACCTGGCAACAGATGCATTGCGCATAAGTACCCCATCAGGTGACCATTAGCCTAACTAGCAACAATGCTTGGGAGATAAATGATGTTTGTTTTGCAAGTACGTTTTTATAAACAATTTTACACGTAGTTTTTTTTTTTAAATAGATGAGGCCGGTGTTTCGTACCCGACTACTCTGAGAAGAAACTGCCAAAACAAACTCAGAGGTCATAGTCTCTTTTAAGGTCCAGACTCTTTTATAGTCTTCATGTAAGTTAACCAAGACTTTTTCTACTCTGAGATGGTCTCTTTAAAGAAAAAAAAAGAAAAATTTTAGTGAAGCTGTCCAAGACTGCAAGCATTTGTCTGTTATTGTGTACTGTTGCTTTGCGTGGTTTTTTATGACTTAACATAATAAGGAGACTTCGTTATTTTAATTCATTTTATTGGTTCTCCAACAATTGTCCACACTGGTTTTATGCTAAAAGTAACATGCGAAAAGTAATATATATTAGTGCAACAATCACTTAAATATAAACACCGCATGCATATTGTTGAAGCTGTACAAGAAAAATAATTAAATTTAATTATTTTACATCTAGATTTAAGCTACTTATATCTATAAACTTAACATTTTAAACAAAAATTTCCAATAACCAAAACAAAATAACAAAATTCGCTCTAAAAAGATAATAAAGGATTTACTAAGGGAGATATTTATAAAATTGGCTTTCAATTTACCCAAACTGACAAAGTGTAAATGTTATTAAACCTAACTATAATATGGACACGCTTTTATTTACTTTGCCTGTGACTAACGAACCATAAAAAAATATTAGAACAATGTGACCCATTTCCCGGTTTCCCATGACAAGGATGACAATGCGAGGTTTGTTAAATGTCGTCATTTAAATTCAATATGGTGGACATGTTTGGAAGTAGAACTAGTTTGAAAAAAATTACGTCTAGAAGTGTTTGTGAAAAACTCATTTTTTTATATTTATTTAATTAAATTTCACCAACAGTTGTTACAGGTATTATATACATAGAAACATACAAATAAAGTCTCACTGTACAACCAATTACGGGCAAACACCACATGCAAAGTGCTCTTTAATTTAATTCTCAAAATGTACTTACAGTAAGTAAGTAAGTAGTACAATATTTTATTATTGTAAAATCTTACCAAGGGGTATCGTATTACCCAGTACTAGCTGGGTTGTGGAGGTCAGATAGGCAGTCGCTCCATGTAAAATAATGGTATTCAGCTGCATCCGGTAAGACTGGATGCCGACCCCAACATAGTTGATTGATGATTTTATTATTGTAAAATCTCCAAAAAACCGGAATAAATTATTTTGAAATTTAAAGAGAATCAGCATTTTTCTTCTGAACTACTTCCACAAAACCAGTTATGAAAATACTATAATACATACAATATATACAGTATTCATAGGTATAGCAGTGACGTCACATTAACCCCTTCGTTAGGATTCCTTGAATTGTGGTTACTTTGACACGCGAATTGCAAACTATGCCGCCAAATTACACAATGTGAAACATTCCGAGATAATTTAATTAAATTATCTCGGGATAAATTAAATAATATTACAAGATACATACAACCTAATATTTATAAAATGTTCAAAAAATAAATATTGTTAACACAATCTCTTCATAATATTGTGGATTAAATAATTCCCTCGTAATTGAAAACACGGTTAAAACTTCAGTTAAAAGTAATTGAAGTTACCGTGTTTTTAGTTGTTGTACTACCGATAAATTACTTAAAATTTTATCACTTACCTATCATTCAAAATAGAACCAACGAAACTTATAAATAAATTCTAGAAATCCTTTAATGAGGACCAGGTCAGAGTAATATTCCACATCACTACAACGGATTTGGAGCATTAATGAAAACTTAATGGGAAAATGTAGGTACTCACATCGTTCTCAATCGTCGGTCATCGGCCGGGCGGGCGCCAGTCGACTTGTGGTCACCTCGCGCAGTGGTCGTAGGCCGTCGTAGGCGCGTAGCTGCGTAGCGTGTCTACGGATTCTCGTAGCGATTTCTCGTAGCTGCGTTTTTGAAGCGGTGAATGTTTTTGTAGTGAATGAAATGTATTTAGGTGTGCGTTGAAGGTTTTATAGTAGTTATTATATAAAATTTTGTGGATTTTCTTAAATTGGAATCTAGTTCTTAATAAATATTCGATATATTTCACAACGAAAAACCTGACATTATAAATATTTCATTTCATAATCTAAATTCATTTCAACACCTACAAAAGCTGTATTAGTCATAACAAAATACTAACCCAATTCTTCCAAAAGAAAAAAAAAACACTAATTGAAATTTCGGGGGTCTATCAGACCTCTAAGGCTTCAAACTGTTTTTCCAAAACACAATGACGAATGACGCGAAGACTGGTCCGGAACCTCGAGAGTCCACAGCCAGACCGTCGTGGTCAAGAAGACCTGATGATGTCAAGTTTGAGTTCGGGTTCGGAGTACCACTGGGCGCTATGTCTGCTCACCCCGCTTTTCATTCGGCTTGGGATATTAGTTGGTAAGTAGGATGATTGGAGATTTTAAACATTTTCTTTATTGAAGATATAATTTACGGGAATTATGTGTAGAGTGTGTTCATTTATGGTGCAGAATTGTATGGAAGAAAATAAGACTCGATTTGTTACATGTTCTTATGACTTGAAGACTCCCAGGTTATAGCGGATGCGAAATAATCAAATAACTTCGCCCTTTCGGAGCGGGGGGGAGTATCAGGCTTTTACTGACTAAAACCCACCTAAGTTCCTTCTTTTGTTCTTTATTTTCCGGGGCCGCGATTTCTCTTTCGAACAACCCTGGCACGCGGTGACCCTGGCAGGCTTAGATGACATCTTTTTGAGGCGTGCATGGAACACGAACGCGCCTACCACACGGCTTGTCATCACTATAGACGGACGGTGAGCTACTCATTGCTTACCGTCCACAGGCCCGCAGTTATGGTGGTCGGGAGACGTCTCACGGCACCTGAGCCCAGATTGTGTAGCTTGAGACATCATTAGAATAAAGGAAACATGGAATCTTTCTTGATAACCACGCTTGGGAGACATTTGGCTAATAGTCCGATGTCCTTTGCAGAATGGAAAGGACACCGTTACAAAAAACCGATCCTACGTAATCAGCACACCATTGTGAACCTCTAAATCAGAGTGTTCAGAAAAACACCATAAAAAACCAACCAAGTGCAAGACGGACTCGCGCACCGCGGGTTCTGTACAAACTTGCGACATAAACAGCCATGTCTTTTGACTGCGTAAACTTAGAGGGTTGGTTTTTTCACAGTTGCAAGTGACCACAGATTTGAGTATTTGGTTTTGATTTCAATTCTATACCTATTCGCGTTCCCGAGATAAAGGGTCTTGACAGACAGATAGATGGTCAACAAAGTGATCTAATAAGGATTCCATTTTTCCCTTTTGAGGTACAGAACCCTATTGTCAGTAATTAAAAAACTGCTGTTACGTACATTTTGATCGTGTAGGTGTTGAAATTATGTGGGTTTTTTTTTGTATGTAGACGGGTTCAGAACTAGAAACTGAATACGTGGGAACCGCTTTCGCGTCGGTGTCCCCTCCACCCCGTATAAGCTGTCTTTTAATTTGATTTTTAGAATTCAACGCTTCTGGAAATCAAACCTTAACTTCAGAGTCTGTGCCTACAAAGTGTTTTTTTAAACGTTGCCCCACACTAGGAATTTCTCCTGTATCGTGGGTGCATTTACAAACATTTAAACTCATATACATAAATACCCAGACCCGGAACAACAACGGAATCGAACCCGCGACACGTAGCGCAGCAGTCAAACGCTTAGCCACTGCGCCAACCGTGTCGTTGTGATGACGAAATAGAAAGTATTGAATATGGAAAGTATTGAATATGCTTGTGTTCTTTAAAATGTCAGTCATGATTTATCGTCCATTACGTTTTTCTAGTAGTAGTTAATGTTCAGTATGACTCACAATTCCTATAGACCTGACTAAACAAATAGTATCAATTATACTGCCATATGTTTTAACCACAATGATGGCCTGTGCCTGAAAAATGGTTTCGGACGATAGCGTGTTTGACATTGTAAACAATAGCCTATCTATAGCTATACTACAAGGATATAACGACCGGCTAATAGTAGCGTTGTACACGAAAGTTACAGCTTAACTTGTCACTAAAACAGTGACCAGAACGCAGCCACGGAATCTAGATTTGTACCCGATTTATGGAATAAGGTTTTTTTTTGCGGATGGGAATTCATATCTGGCCGGAGCGGGGGGGAGTGTCAGTCTTGTACTGATTAAAACCCATGTGTTCCTTCTTTTGCCCTTTATTTTCCGAGGCCGCGGTATCTCTTTCGAACAACCCGCAACCCTGGCTGACAAAACCCTTCTTGGGTTAGAATCTGCGACTTGAGATAAACGAACCAATGCCGTATTTGCTGAAAGCAACTCTTTATTAAGGCATACATTCTTTTAGCTTGGAATGAAAGAACGAAAACAAAGCTTTGTATGAATCGTCAGTTGCACTATATTCCCACGCATTAACTCAAGGATAGAACCAACGGAAACCTTGGCTATAATTGCATTAACGTCTAGTTAAAGCCGTGCAACTGAGCTTAATCGTATGGTAAGACGGACAGTTAAGGCAGTCACCGATTATGACAACATGTGGCTTCAACTGCATTCAAGAAATTTAACCTCGGTGTTTATAAATCCGTATTAAACATAAATATCAAGCGTATTTCCCCAAAGGGTTGGAAAAGGGATTTTAAAAGTAGTGGGCGCAGGTACCTACAAGGGTGGGCGTGGTTCACTAGTATGGTTTATTTGTTTTTTTTTTCGGATGGGAAACCGTCAGATAACTTACCCCGCTCTGCGCGGAGCGAGGGGAATGTAAGACTTTTACTGAAATACATATACCTACCGGCTATAGTAGATACGGGCCTGTGGACAGTGAGCAATGGGTAGCTCAACGACAGGCCGCGTGCACGGCGCGTTAGTGTTCCACGCGCGCCTCAAAGAGATGTCAGCAAAGCAGAAGGGGCCTGCCAGGGCCACTGCCTGCCGGGGTTGAGGGTTGTTCGAAAGAGATACCGCTGCCCCGGAACATAAAGGGCAATAGAAGGGACATGGATGGGTTTAGTCGGTACCTACAAGTCTGACACTCCTCCCCGCTCCGCCCAGAGCGGGGGAAGTTATTTGATGATTTACCATCCGCAAAAGAAAGCATCGTTAACTATCGTTTCTTTGTTCTAATAAGTACAATTACACAACACTCTTTCCTAGCATTGCCCATTATTACGCCACACACATTCAGAAATAGTTTTTAAGTATAATTACTGGCGAGTACACCGTGACCTCCTTACAGGCCTGATCTTACTCGCGATAAAGAAACCGACCTTTAATGGCCGCTTCTTATTATTATGGTTCGTGCAAGACAGGGTTGTAAGGAAAAAATATGTAATTTGAAAAGTATGAAGCGTCGACACACTTTTCAGTTAAGTTTTATCTTTATTTACGACTAGCTTTTGCCCGCGGCTTCGCTCGCGTTAAATTCGGTAGCGCCTTATTGATTTGTTATAGCAACGCTAAGTTTTCCCTTTTCTTCCCTCTTTCTACCTAACATCCCAATCTTTTTTAAAAAAAATTATGCCTATGTCCGTCTCCTGGTTCCCAACAATCTCTTTACCAAAATTCATCAAAATCGGTTTAGCCATTAAAGCGTGAAGAGGTAACAAACAAACAAACTCACTTTCACTTTTATAATATTAGTAAGGAAGTACCTAAGGATTCCGATCAAAATATGACCATTTAATTACGACTTTTTAGGGTTCTACATCTGTCGGACTGTCTATCGATCTGTCTGACAATACCCTATATCTCGGGAACGCGTGTTTGTATCGAATTGAAATACTAATATTATAAACGCGAAAGTTTGTTTGGATATATGGATGTTTGTTATTCTTTCACGCAAAATCTTCTGAATGGATTTTGATGAAACTTTACAATAATATAGCTTATACATCAGAATAACACATAGACATATATTCATAAAGATATATTGTATATTGTATCACCACGCGAGTGAAACCGCGCGCAGCTAGTAAAAACTACATCTATACTCAAGGCTGTGGTCCCTTTGAGTTGTGGAAAAATCATATCTCTGAGTCTACGTAGTCAAAAGATATGGATTTTATGTCACAAGTTTGCATGGAACCCACGGTGTGTTAGTCCGACTCGCACTTGCCCGTTTTTTTTGTGTAGGGTATGGTGTTCAGTATCTACCTACCCAAAGTATTTACAATGTACTTGCGTCTTTATTGGGTCTGCCGGTGTGATTTCTCCAAGTCCTAGGAATACCTACCTTTTGGAATCACACAAGAGAAAAAAAAATCGAAATGTTATTGTATTGGCATAAATCTGTACATAGCTTTTTTTTTAAGAAAACGTTGTCCAATACTCGGAATTTCTCCTGTATCGTGGGTGCATTTACAAATATTAAACCCTCATACACCAAAAGCTAGACCCGGAACAACTACCTGTAGGCCATACAAATATTTGTTCCGTGCGGGGATCGAACCCGCGACACACAACCCAGCAGTCGATCGCTCAGCCACAGTGCCAACCAGTGTCATTACAGCATTAATAGCTTCCATAAAAAACCTTTATTAAATTATGGAACAGTTAGTTTTACTTTAAATATGGATGGCTATAAGACTAGGAAAAGACGAAAAGACCAAATAGCTATGGATGGACTGTGAGAAAGGTAAGACTAATCGAGTAAATACTGAGCTTTCTAAAAATGAAGAAGAATGGAGAAAGAAGACATGCTGCACTGATACATCAAATGAGTTTGGGCGCTGACTATGATTGAATATAATAATTAAGTACTGTTAAACAAAAAAAAAACCACAATATAAAATTATTAAGATTTTCAGCCATACATCATTCTGATGCCATATTAACTACACAAACTAAAAAAGCATTAAACGAAATATCTCAGTCTCAAGGTGAACCTCGTTTTTAGGCTAGTTTTTCTGTTATTATTCACTCGAGATTGTAACTACATGATAAATGAAAGCCGAGGGCAGACGTGACGGGTGGAAGCTACTGAAAATTAAAGACGAAGTTCGGGTGCCTGTCCAGGGGAAAAAGAGCTATTACGGAAAGTGTTAAGGCTCAATGTAGAAAGTCGAGTGAAGCGGTAACACAGCCCGGGGTTGCGGGTTGATCGAAAGAGAAACTGCGGCACCAGAACATAAGGGGCAATAGAAGGAATATGGCTGAGTTTTGGTCAGTACAAGTCTGATACTCCCCCTCCTCCGAGAGTCGGGGAAGTTTTTTATGATTTCCCATGAGCAAAAAAAAGGCGTAACACAAAATGGTCGTTTTAGCTGGCGATGCTTTGGTTGATTCAATACTATTGGAGCTTTCTCAGTGTTCCTTATATTTTCGTTTATTTTCACTAAAATGGCTACTTGCACCTGCAACATCTACCAACCTTAGACCTACACTGGTCCCGTGTGGTACATTATGGTCCCAGCAGATGCTTATGTTTGTCTTCGATGTTCTGATGGATGTGTGGAGTGACAAGAATGGATAAAGTAAGGAATGATGGATAAAGTAAGGAATTACAGGAAGTTTGAAAGTTGCGCCTGTCACAGAAAAAATGAAAGGGAGTCGTTTATCTTGGTATGGACAAGTAATGAGGAGGGACGAAGCACATGTGGCTAAAAAAATAGTGGATCTGAATGTTGATGGACGGAGAGCGAGAGGAAGGCCAAAGAAAAGATGGATGGATTGTGTAAGGAATGATATGAAGCAGAAAGGAGTAAATGATGCCGTGACGTCTGATAGGGGAGAATGGAAGAAGAAAACGTGTTGCGCCGACCCCAAATAGAATGGGACAAGGGCAGGAAAATGATGAGATTTTTGAGAAGCTCGTCTCCTCCACTCTGATATCTTATTTGCGAAGTGTGAAGAGCTCCTGGCGTAATAGTATCAGCTGCTCGATACAATTCTGTGGCTTAAATAAGCATCGCATGTGGTGGAACTCCACTCACCCCTGATTGGTCAACCTGTCAAATTGCATGAGTAATGTCCATCTAGTTATGTATGCAGACTAATGGAAGAGCTGATGTCTAGACCGATAACTTTACCCCTGGATACGGCACCTACTTGCTAAGTGTTCAGTAATTAAATGGTCCTGTAATTGTGTGCGATCGTCTGTTGGTACTTTGTGTAATTAATTGTTGTATTGTCTTTTGTTTCTTCTATATCCTTTCCTTACTAATATTATAAAAGCGAAAGTGAGTTTGTTTGTTTATTACCTCTTCACGCTTTAATGGCTACACCGATTTTGATGAATTTTGGTACAGAGATAGTTGGGAACCAGGAGACGGACATAGGCTAATTTAAAAAAAAAAGTGGGATGTGAGGGAGAAAGAGGGAAGAAAAGGGAAAACTTAGCGTTGCTATTACAAATCAATAAGGCGCAAGGGGAACTGTGTTACCCCGAATTTAACGCGAGCGAAGCCGCGAGCAAAAGCTGGTCAATGCATAAAAGAAGGAAATAGAGAGTTGGTAATTCACTTCAGTGTTGTTGTTCAGAAGTTGCTTTTACGAATAAGCTTTACATTGTTTACAACTTGCAGAATTTTGAATGATTCAACTGAAGTTTTAAACTCTGAATGGTTATGTGAAATATTTAATTCTTCAAAAAACACAGAGTTTTAGGGTTTCGTACCTCAAATAGAAAAACGGAACCCTTATATCAATTTGTTGTCCGTCTGTCTGTCAAGACCCTTTATCTCGGGAACGCGTAGAGGTATCGAGTTGAAATTAAAACCATGTACCATATGGTCCCTTTTTTTTTCGGGTGGGCAATTATCAAATAACTTCCCCCGCTCTGGGCGGAGCGGGGGGGCATGTCAGACTTGTACTGACTAAAACCCACCCATGTTCCTTCTATTGCCCTTTACGTTCCGGGGCCGCGGTATCTCTTTCGAACAACCCGCGACCCCGGCAGGCGGAGGCTCTGGCAAGCCCCTCTGCTTTGCTGACTCTCTTTGAGGCGCGCGTGCAACACTAACGCGCCGTCGACACGGCACCATATGGTCCCTTTGTGCTGTGAAAAAAATCAGCCGTCTAAGTCTACGCAGTCAAAAGATATGCCTTTTATGTCGCAAGTTTGCATGGAACCCACGGTGCGCAAATCTGACTCGCTCTTGGACGGTTTTTTCTTTAAACATATTTTTACTCTACAATTATTGGAAAGATAAAAGTTAAGAATATACATTATTCATTTATTTTCTTATCACAGCTGTATTAATTTGATGGATTAATTAATTTCTTCAGGAAAACAAAACTAGTTCTAAAATGACAATTTATATTTTAGAGGGATGTGTAATTTTCTAAAAATACTCTTATTTCACACCAATTACTCAACCATGTGACTCATATTCATAATGTATCACTGAAAATTACTCGTGAGTTTTTTCACCCCCACACCCTCAGTTGTAAAATATTTAATTAAGATAACACAACCACTTATGTACTATCATTTTCACGCAAACTCTTTCAATGTAGACGACCATAACCTAAATTAAAACGTACTTCATTTAACATTAAAGTTTAATGGCCTGTCCATTTGTCATTTTGCACACTCTTCGCGAAAACCCACGCATACAACCTGTACCTAAAGTTCACACTCTATCTCAGCAAATATCATGCAAATATAGATTGTATCTTTGAACTTTAAAGGTCATATTTGTGTGGCAGTGTTTGAAAGGATGTTACTACTTGTGATGCTCGTTCAGAAACAAGATGCGTGGGCGCCATTTTGTGTTCAAATGATTGAGTTTATTATCCAATTGCTCTTGACACTCTTTAAGTGATACGTCTCTGTTATAATCAAATTCAGGATTTATTCATTTGAAGATTTATTTTGGTACTAGTTTTGCCCGGGGCTTCGCTCGCGTTTAATTCGGAGTAAAACAGTTCCTCTTTCCTGACTTGCAGGTACTTGCTACTTGTAGTTTTTGCCCTAGCGCCTTATTTATTGTAATAGCAATGCTAAGTTTTCCCTTTTCTTCCCTCGTTCTCTCTCATATCCCACTTTTTCGTCTCCTGGTTCCCAACTATCTCTGTACCAAAATTCATCAAAATCGGTTTAGCCATTAAAGCGTGAAGAGGTAACAAACAAACAAACAAACTCACTTTCACTTTTATAATATAAGGAAGGAAGGAAGGAAGGAAGGATAAGTAAGGATTCTGTTACAAAGATGACTGTGCGCCTTGATGATGGATCACGATCATGTCATGACCTGCCTAGCTTTTTCCCAACTATGTTAGTGGCTGCTGCTGTGTGTATCCAAAGCAAATGAACACCAGTATTTTGCATGGAATGGTAAAACACGTGTCGTGTCGACGGTGCGTTAGTGATCCACGCTCGCCTCAAAGAGATGTCAGTATAGCAGAAGGGCCTGCCAGGGCCACCGCCTGCTGGGGTTGCGGGTTGTTCGAAATAAATACAGCGGCCCCGGAACATAAAAGGCAAAAGAAGGAACATGAGTGGGTTTTAGTCAGAACAAGTATGACACTTTTCAGCTCCATCTAGAGCGGGGGAAGTTATCTGATGATTTCCGATCCGCAAAAATAATAAAAGCTACAACTTGAGAGTCTTCAAGTCATAAGAACATGTAACAAATCGAGTCTTATTTTCTTCCATACAAGACTGCACCATAAATGTTTGCTTCTCGATTAGCTTCTGACTAGCCGTAGCGAGCGATTGTCAAAGAACTACAAATGACAGTAGGAACGAGATCTTTGAGAAATTGGATAGCCGATAGACACTTTAAATAAGTCACATCTGCCTAGGATTCTTCTGCCTAGCTTTGTCCCAACTATGTTGGGGTCGGCTTACAATTAAGTTTTCTTCGCAACTTACAATTAAGTTTTCAAATGGTTAACGGTAGACTAACTCTCCATACTTCAACAGTGCCTATCCTCAAAAACAGCATAGGAGTGTTCCTATGCTGTTTTTGTTTAAGTAACGTGTGTACGTTACTTAAATAAAACGAACAAAAGGTTCTATGCATCCCTACCTACCCCTTTTGAGTATCGAGGCACTATGTTTTATTATTCATATCCGATGTCCTCAATCAGCCTGTCTTGATACGTCTTCACATCGATTGCATTTCTAATGATCGGTCGGTGGTTGACCTCACCGCTGTCTAGTCAATGAACTTTGGCACACATTTAGTACAGAGCTGTCAAGTTTACCCCGGGGGTAAACAATAAGGTCAGTTACCTTGCAACGTTGCAACATTGTAGGCGGGTTTGAAGAGGCGCTGGAAATGTTGGATAGGCTTTTCGTGTTGGGTGGTGTACTAGATTTTGGACAAGGCTTTGCAAGTGCTTAGAATTAGTACTTCAACATTTTTTGGGTTCATATTCAATGTATTTTTAGGGTTTTATGCCTCAAAAGGAAATAAAAAACGCTAATTCTAAATCACCACTTTGTTGTCTGTCTGTCTGTCTGTCTGTCTGTCAAGACCCTTTATTTCAGAAACACGTAGAAGTATCGAGGTGAAATTAAAACCATAACTATACGTAAGTCTGTGGTCCCTTGGAGTTGTGAAAAAATCAACCTTCTAAGTCTACACAGTTAAAAAGTATGGCCGTTTATTTCCCATGTTTGTACGCAACCCTCGGTGTTCGAGTCCGACTTCCAATTGGCCGTTTTTTTTAAGTAATAACTTCCCTTTTGGTTTTTGTCACACTTGGGTAATAAGTCAACCTGAAGCAATGAATAAATTCGGCTTTCATTAATTACTTTTATTCGTTCGTTCGCATGGGATAACTTTCAAAAAACCAATCTTATTTAATTTTCAAACCAGTTATTACTGTACTACATAGTGTATAAATGATAAATGATGTTTATTTTGCAAGTAGGTTTTCACAAACACTTTTACACGTCATTTTTTTTAAACTAGATGAGGCCGGTGTTTCGTACCCGACTACTCTGAGAAGAAACAGCCGAAACAAACTCAGAGGTCATAGTCTCTTTTAAGGTCCAGACAGTATGTACATAGATTCGGTTTTGACCCGAACATTTTTGTAGCATTTCATCCACAGATATTGATTGACATAGATAACGCAAGTATCACGATCTGTATGAAAACGAAGCGTGCCATATTTTGACTACCTACTATGACGTCTCATGCACTATATTTTAGTGAAGTGACGTCTATTTAGTGATTGACGAAAGTTTTTACAATTTATCACACAAAATTAACTATGTATTTTAAATTTGATATCTGACGTCCAACTAGTGGCACACCGATGCAGACTGAGCGCGAAAGTAGCAGCTTGCGATTTTTGATCGTAAGTTTGGCTCGCAAAGTGGCACGCGTAGTTATTACCCTTGCGTTATCTATGTCTATCTACATCTATGATTTCATCACTCAGTCGGGGTTGCGGGTTGTTCCAGGGTTGCGGGTTGTTCGAAAGACATACTGCGGCTCCCGAACACAAAATGCAAAGGAATGAACATGGATAGGTTTTGGTTAGTAAAAGTCTGATACTCATTCCCGCTCCGTTCAAAGTGGTAGAAGTTATTCACTGATTTCGCACCCGAAAAAAAAAATATACAGGCTGTACTCATCACCTGGTTAGCCTTTTCCCCAACTACAGGGTTCGGTTTCCAGTCTTACCAGATTCAGCTGAATATTGTCGTACTTTCAGCTTATAAAGCTAAACGTAACTAGGACCTGCTACCCTACCATGACGTCTTAAAGCAGAACTAATTCCACTGAGGGAAAGAGACAGAGCTCTCAGAGGGTGTCTACCACCATCTCTAACGTAAAATAAATTTGTTGGCTATAACAATAAAAAAATCGTTAATGAGTAAGTATCAAGATTGCTGAACCTAAAAAGAGTGATAGTCATGTAAAAAACCGTTCTTTGTATCGAAATAGGTCTCTGAGGCTCCTATTTTGATACATATAAAATGTTCCCGCCAAACTTTTCACGTAGGTCATGGGCATAATGCATTCCAAAAGGCATTTTTGTTTAAAAAAAAGATAAAATCCAAAAACGACTATTGTGACGCATTCACATTCTGTTACTTTATACAGCTCTTACTGCGATTAGAACCCCGTCTTTCCGATTTTTCTCGATTTTTCCACCCCTTGTTTATAACCTTTACCGCATTAAGCACAAAGTTCAATATAGCTACCGCGGGCCACCACCTTCTATTACATTGTAGTAATTATAGAGCCTACACTTTTGTGGTCATTACTAACACAAAGATTAAACGAGGTTCACCAAAAGTAGACCAGTCAAGGACCTCAAACAAACACAAACTTTGTCATACAGACATTCATTTGTGTGCCTTTGAATTCTTTATCTACAAGACATAGGGGTCAATTTCCATCAAACACAATTTTCGAGGGCGGCAAAGTCAAGTTTGTGTGTTATACGCATCGAGTCTTGCGGTCAACTATGGTTTCCGCAAACGGTTGCCATGACAACTGCCCAATAACAAACCTGTCAAATAGCACACGATTTTCCTACAAGCCGGTTCAACACAAGTAATAACACACTTTTCAACTAGTTTATCGTGAAAATTATGTTTTCGTGACCTCAGAGTGACCTCGAATGTTGCTTTGAACATTCATACATATGTACTTAGCAAAATATGCCCTTAGATCTTTAAGAAGAAAAATGGATTTCGGATTCGGTGACTTCTTGGTTCCGAATGTCGGGGGCCTGCGTCAATACTTTCAATCGGATCCTTTTAGGTACGTAATGTTGTCTTTCATTGGACATTATTACGGTTCGTTTCATGGTTTTAGGTTAGTTCATTCATGATTAAGCCACGTACTTAGTACGAGAAAGTAGAACAGCTGGATTGACGTCAGAGAAGGACTTCATCTCTTTAATATACTTCAACAAAGTAGGTTAGAGAATATAGCTAGCGCAATGAATTATAACTACTCATGAATCTATCATCAATACATCGAATATGAAGCTGTTGACACTTGACTTAAAATTAATTTATCAATATTAAGATTAATCCTTACTAATATTATAAAAGCGAAAGTGAGTTACGTCACGTCTTCACGCCTAAATGGTAGAACCGATTTTGATGAATTTTGGTACAGAGATAGTTGGGACCCTGGAGACGGACATAGGCAATTTTTTTTAAGTGAGAAAAGGCGGAGAAATAGGGAAGAAAAGGGCAGAGAAAGGTAATTTTTTATCGATCATCACGCGGGTTAAAGTTAACGTTAGCCCAAAGTAACTATGCCACGCGGATGAAGTCGCGGGCGGAAGCTAGTATTATACTAAAAGAGTTCATAGGTACTGTGTCTGAGTATATAATAATCTCAACATGAATGACGATTTTGTAAAAATATCATGATTTAAATGAGTGTCCATGGAGTTTCTTGCCTATTCTTCTCCATAGAGATCTACGCTTTGAAATGGGCAACTACAGTACTTTCACAAGTTAATGTTAATGTCTTGTGATTCGGACTGTAGCAGCTTCGTTTTTTGTTTTTATGACATTCAAAAGTGCCTGCAGACTAAGATATAAAGGGAAAAGAAGCACCTGAGTTTGCTCACACGACTTATGAATGTAACATGACAGTTTGACATCATTTGCATAAGATAAGGTCCGACATATGAAATGAGAAAAATAAGCCATGTCTCGTAACAAAATAAATGTAACTCATTGAGAGTCGAGTTTCAATTAAGACCTACAAACGTAATGACTATAGAACGTTACTTGTTTGGCAATAAATATTAGCCTTAATAACGTGAATTACTTACACGATAAAAAGCGAGCAACGTGCCTTAATAAATTGTTTTAAAATCAGGTCGAGTTTGCTTTGTAAAGGCTCTGAACATTGTATTTTAAAACAGGGATTGCATGAAGAACCAAGCTTTACTAAATTGACAGTTCGAAAGAGTAACTGCTCGCAAAATATATCGCCTACAAATGATAATAATCTTTATTCAGTCACATTGGGGAAAAGCGCTGGGTTTGGCTTGGCAAAAGGCGCGCGTGGAACATGAACGCGCCGTCGACACGGCGTAGGTGAGCATTAAGGGAGGAATTTTGAAAAATCATCCGCTGAAATCCTTAACCGAATGGATTTTATTGTGGAAGTCCCTTGAATGAGAGATTCCATCGGGAACACAGCTTGTTTTAAAATGAAACTTTTTGCTTGAAGTGGTGAAGTGCAATCTTTTCGTGCCTTAACAGTTGAACGAATTTCGATGTTTGGCACACAAATATATACCTAGACTTATAGCCGTAGGAAACATACTTGTATGTAACTTCCTCTAAAATGTATGACCTGGTTATATTTTGACGGTACGGTTGGCGCAGTGGCTGTGCGATCGACTGCTGCGCTGCGTGTCGCGGGTTCGATCCCCGCACGGAACAACAGGAGAAATTCCTAGAATGTGGCAAAGTTGTATATATTATGTTTTTTGTTGTATTTATATATATAATCATGGGTTACTTGACTTCCTCGTTGGTTTTGTGCGCGCAAATGCGATGGCTGAGCATGAGGTCCGGGTTCAATTCCTAGGTCGTGCAAAGTGTCATTCGGTTCAGGAATGTCTAACTAGTAGTCACGGGGGACCTTCCTCTGCTTAACCCTTCGGTTATTATAGGCGTAATGTTATGTATGTGTATTTTCCAACTTTAAAAACTAGTCTAATGTCCTATGCCATTAATGATTTCAACATCATTAGACTCTGCAGGGCAATCAATGGCCAGTATAACCGGAACACATTTTGTTTGGTCATTTTCACACACAAAGCTGGGTCATTGCATGTTCGCGGAATCAGAACATTAAGTTTTACGATTTTGTTCTTAGGAAAATGCATGTTGGTGACGATGGCCATCACCATCCAATTACCCACGGATACCAAGCCACTAATATAAATTATCAAACTCAGGAGCTCGTGGCTAAATAATAGCAGCCGCTCAGGTCGATCTTTAGGTTAAGCCGCGCTTGCCTAGGTTGGTCTGTGGATGGGTGACCACCCGTTACATACTGAGTTTACTCCGTGGCTCGGAAAGCACGTTAAGCTGTTGGTCCCGGCTGTCATTTGTAGATCATTGACAGCCGGTACAGCTAGTCAGTGTCCCGAAAGTCTGACAACCAGTCTTACCAAGAAGTATCGTATTACCCAGTACTAACTGGGTTATGGAGGTCAGATAGGCAGTCGCTCCATGTAAAATACTGGTATTCAGCTGTATCCGGTAAGACTGGAAGCCGACCCCAACATAGTTGGGAGAAAGGCTAGGCAGATGATGTGATCATCAACTCAAACTCAAAGAATTTATTTCAATTAGACCATTACAGGCACTTTTGAATGTCATGAAAACAAAAAAGATGCTGCTACAGTCCCAGTCACAAGACATAATAACTTGCGAAAGTACTGTAGTTGCCCATTCCAAAGCGTAGATCTCTATGGAGAAGAATGGGCAAGAAACTCCATGGACACTCTTTTAAATCGTAATGTTTTTACAAAATCATGGATGCATCGTTCATGTTGAGATTATACATACGTGTGAGAATGTGTGTCTGTATAGCGATCGCATAACCAACATTACGCGAACTTGATGACTTTAAACCTGCATCAGTGAACGGAGTTCGTTGGCTGAATTATAGGTAAAACATTAAATAACTTATTGACATCGATACTCTCAGAAGAAGTATTATGACTGTAAAATTGATGTGCATACTTGATGCGACAAAGCTGAGTAAAATGTGCGTCATGTGTGAATACGACCTCATGTTACCTTTAGAAAAGTATAACGCAGAAACTTATACAATATTTTAGAAGAAAAGGATGACGATTTCAGGTCCCATTTTGAAATTTGAATTCTCGTTCATTTATTGATTAATTTCTTTCATATTGTTCACATTTTTAAATATTTCTTACTAAAAAAAAACATAAAAAAAAACATTTAAAAATATAAAAATAGTAGCCCACCGGTATCGGGAACAGGATCTAAGCTACCGGCGGTCAGGGCTCCAGAGAAAGGAACCTCCTAACAATACGAGCCGTGTCCAGGAGTACCGCTTTCTGTATCAAGCCCTTGATCCAGCTGCCTAACGAGAGCTTCCTCAGGTATTGGTCGAGGCTCTTAGCAATTAAACCATTGGCAGATTTGAATTATTATTAAGAAAACATACACACTCACATACATACAAGCACACACACACACACACACACACACACACACACACATACACACAAACACATACGCACACACACAACATGTAAAAACAAATGCTGCTAATTAGTTTATAAGTTTTTCTAAATTTAACCTTTGCCCATTAATGTAATTTTAAACAATAGAGTTAAGTGTCTCTAAAAATTGTTAAAATTTAAGGGAAAGAGCGAGGTAGTCCCAACACAAGTATTATCAATAACTTACTGGGGGTATCTCATTTATAAACAATGTAACTGTTTTGAGACAAATAAACTTTTTTTCATTTTTTACTTATAAGGTCTTCAATATCTAAATCAGAACGCGTGAAATACTATATGGCATTGAATTTGCCACAGCCCGCAGTTCATGCTGTTGGCCTTAGTGTCAATTGAGGATCAGCTCAATGTCACAATCATTTAATCAATTCCCAGTGTCATGTTTATTTTTATACTGCGTCGTCTTCAATCATTTTAAATGATTGTTTTTATTTAAAGTGTGACTGATTATTTTAGAATTGGTATGATTGTACCTATTTTATGTTAACAAAATCTTCTAAATAAACATACTGATTGCGGTGCTGGAAAGCCTCAGCTAATATGAAAGATGCGAATTTTCGGGGACTTTCTTTTTTAATTTTGACGTTTAAAAACGGCTGTAGCAATCAATTTGATAAAAAAGCAGATTTCGATTTTGGAATATTAATGTTCTTAGTAATTAATAATTAGATAGATAGAATATTCTTTATTATGTCCAACATACAAATGACAAGAATATACAACCTTTGGATGGATTTAAAGGAGGAGAGACGGTATTGTGGGTAGTCTGTGTGTGACATTATTCAAAACGAATAGCTACATTTATAAAAACAAATACTTCTATATAAATAACACAACAAAATATAAATTTAAAATAATTATCATAAAGAGCAACGAAATATTTAAGTTCGTTGTTTAAGGAGAGAGATAGTGCTTTTTGACCATAATTCTAAATTCTAGAAGGGTTGAGCGTTAATTAAACCCTTCCGTGGTAGTTATCTGTATTGTATTGCTTGGAGGGCCCTGTATGCACATTAGCAGTTTGCATGGTCGACATTTCTAGTCTATTCCTAAATCTAATTGGCTATTTCTTCCGCAGTCCGTCATCCGGCTTCCACCACATGGCCAGGATGATGGATCGAATGATGGTTGAAAGTCTTCAACCGTTCGGGTTCGCTCGGATGACAACAACCAATGGTGCCGGGGGCAAGAGGGATGATTCAGATCCCCCTGGACCTAGGGATGGTTTAAGGTCACAGCAGAGTGACGTTAGGAGGGAGCGGGCCAAGGGACAACCAAGCGGTACTCACGCCGCTATGGGAACTCGGCATCCACCCACACAAAGTAAGTATCGAGCGCTTAAACGGATATGTACTTGCATTGCACCATAAAACCAGCCATCGTGATCTTTTTCGTTCATACTTCTTTTAAAAATAGAATGCCTATCTAATCTTCGTTATGAAGTAGTAACCACAAACTAACACTAAACCATGGAGATAATCATGAAACAGGTAGTATTTAAAAATGGAGGACAATGATCTGCATACAATCAATTTTACATGTAAGCAGCAAAAATATTGTTTCAGTTGTCAAACCATCACAGGTGGTCCAAATAACTGACAAGCCTCCTGATCAACAGAAGAATCCAGATCCAACCACAGAGAAATGGGCGGGGACGCTTCGGCGACGTGACTCTATATTACCAGCAATAAGCAGAAAACCTTCACTTGGTAGTGGGAGAATGCAGGTCACCAGATCAGTTGAAAGACTTTCCAAAACAGGAAAGTCTCGACCCCTAATTCCTATAAAACCAAGACTTAGAAGAAAAGATGTGCCCAATGAAGGGGCAGATGTCACAATATTTGAGAAGGATGAAAAGGTTTTCGATGCGACAGGATACGAGCTGCACCTGGTGGAGACCTTGGAGAGAGACATTTTGCAGAGGAATCCTGATGTTCGCTGGAAGGATGTCGTTGGACTTGATGATGCGAAGTCCGTTCTGCAGGAGGCGATGGTTCTGCCACTAGTAATGCCTGATTACTTTAAGGTAAGAACTATTTTAATATAATAGGGGAAGACGGTTTTGTTTTTTAGCGGTATGAATAGGAGCAGTGGCGAAAGAGGTTTCTTGAAGAAGGTAAAGCCAAGTTATACAATAGCTTTTTTCAGCCATTTTTCAGGCTGAAAAAAAAATTTTTTTTTTGATAACGCCGTTTTTATTTTCCTATTAGGAATTAAATATGCCTAAATTAAAAAAAAAAACGCACAAACACTAATGAAAAACAGATATCGTAATTTTATAATACGCGCAGTTTTAAGTAAATGATAAAAGAGTCATCTATTGAGTTGAATGTAACAACTATAATAGTTCGATTCGATTCGTTATATTTCGTTCGCTCTCTACGGTCGCTATGCAAAAAAAATAAAAGCACTTACCGCAAGATGGCGAACAAATAATAAATTGCTTTCTCACCACACATGTTGAAAACATTTGTAACTACTCACAATGTAAACACCAATAACTCTTCATTCTTTACCACGGACAGATGACAAACAACAAAGCACACAGAAGGCATAGTATTACTAGATAGATTTACAGATACATATTATCTTTAGAGAAAAATAAACAAGGCCAACAGAAAAAATTGTTTAAATGAGAGCAGCCGACCACCCATTGAATATTGTACACTGATCGATTAAACTGCCTATTAAGGGATTTTGTTTTCTGAGAAATATCCAAGTCAGGGGTATATTTTGGTGAAGTAACGAGATTATATTTTTCTGTAAAAATAGGAGATAAGATATGATGTCGCTAAGTAAATATTTGTCAGAACATTTTACTTTGTTTATTCATTTTTGTACACATTTCTTATTCAAAAATAAATAAAATAAAACAAAAAACATTTAAAATATAATTATTAAAACTATTGTTAATTAAAATTTGTTAAAGACTTAATTAATTTTTTTATAAAATTGTAAAGAATTTTATAGGTTTATCACAAAAGATCAAGATCGTAAATCTGTTGTCTAAACTTGGCTACCATTACATATGTTAAACAATGACCAGAATTGAACAACAGTTAAAGTAATCGCTATAAAATATTGCCTTTTATAGCTAGAAACGATAGGTCGTTGAAGAGAATTAGGACATTTCGAGGATTTTTGTTACCTGTTGTAAATCAGCTACCTAATCTTGGCGTAGCCTAGTTTAAATTGACGATTTGCGTGAGGGAACTAACGGTCAATGCTCATTTGTTTACCCGTTCTTGTAAAGTTGGTTCGTGTTGGCTAATCGAATTATGGTTGGCTTTGAAATGTAAACAAGAAAACGACTTTATCAAATGCTTGGTTATTTTTTGAGCTTCTCAATTAGACTTTAGACGTATTGTTTTAGCGTTGGCATTGGCATTGCAAAAGTCCTTTTTAAAATAAATTCCTTTTTTTTCTCATGTATCATTAAACATTTAAACCCATACTCATAATAAGGCAACGCTTTTTAGGGTTCCGTGCCCAAAAGGCAAAACGGGACCCAATTACTAAGACTCCGCGTCCAACCTATCACCAACTGTATCTCATGAACCATGATAGTTAGACAGTTAAAATTTCAGAGATGATGATATCTGTTGCCGCTAAACAAATACCTAAAAACAATCCTACTAATATTATAAATGCGAATGTTTGTGAGGATAGATGGATGGATGGATGGATGTATGGATACTCTATTACTTGCACTTTTCTATGGATCTCGCTGGATTTTTCTATGTTGCTACAAAAACAACTAAAGAACTTTTAACTCGTAAAAATAAGAACTTAAAACTCGTGAAAATAAGAACTTAAAAAAATGCTTGCAATAAGAACTTATTTGTCGTCATTTGCTCGCTTGTTTAAAAAAAAAATAAACACACCCTCTTATAGTTACGTAATTAGCAATTCATATTAAAACACGGGCGGTTTGTGCTACCCGCGTTTTGCGTGACTTGGCGCGTCCAGTGTCGCCCATAATATCAATAATACAGTCTGTACTCTACGCTACTACGTCTCTACGCTAGTACCTAGTAGTTTAGTCCTTGGACCACTACAGCGTAGCCATCGCCATCGCACGCTATGTCCAGCTGAATATCTGGGCTAGAAATTCGGCCTGAATTTTTGGAGGTGTTTGAAATAATGTTGATTAATGAGTTTTTTGGTAGGTTAGTAGAGAAACGGGTTTTTGTTACGATTAAACAACAGAATAGAGTTTTTTTTGCGTATGGGAAATCATCAAATAACTTCCCCCGCTCTGAGCGGAGCGGGGGGCAGTGTCCGACTTGTACTGACTAAAACCCACCCATGTTCCTTCTATTGCCCTTTATGTTCCGGGGCCGCGGTATCTCTTTCGAACAACCCGCAACCCCGGCAGGCCCCTCTGCTTTGCTGTCATCTCTTTGAGGCGCGCGTGGAACACTAATGCGCTGTCGACACATCCTGTCGTCAATAAACGGACAGACTGTGAGCTACCCATTGCTCACCGTCCACAGGCCCGCAAAGTTTTAGTCTTTGACTTAAATTATGACACTACACATTAACTGCTCCGTTTGGTCTCGCGGTCATAAGCACAACTGCTGAGCACAGAGTCCTGAGTTTGATTTCCAGGTCGGGCAAAAAGTGTTATTGGGATTTTTCTTAGGAATTTCACAGTAGCAGCCTGGAGTTTCTAAGTTGGCGGTAAGATACCGCCGTGCCTCAGAAAGCACGTTAAGCCGTTAGTTCTGCGCCTAATCTCTCTACGGTCGTGTACGGATTGCCGTCCCATCGGACTATGAGAGTGAGGGAACAGAGAACGCACCTATGCCTGCGCACACTTGTGCACTATAATATCTCCCGCGTAGATGACTAATCTCCGCTGGGATTGGATCCAGAAATATTGACAACAAATATAGACTAACAAAAAAAAAACGGGCCAATTTCACTTCCATTAACTCTATAATCCTTATACCTCTTATCAGGGCATCCGTCGACCGTGGAAGGGCGTACTCTTGACGGGTCCGCCAGGCACCGGCAAGACGTTGCTGGCCCGAGCCGTCGCCACTGAGTGCCGCACCACGTTCTTCAACGTGTCGTCTGCGACCCTCACGTCTAAATACAGAGGGGATTCCGAGAAACTTGTGCGACTGCTCTTCGATATGGTGAGTGCTTGAAGTGACTGCTTCTGCAGACTACAGTAGCAAAGACATGGCTGGTTTCTTGTTTGAAGTAAACTATGACTTATTGTCGGGCCTACGCTGTCCTCTCATACTTAAGTACTAACGCTGTAACAACAACATTGTAATACCAAATGATTTTAAAATAGTAACCATGGAGTTTCTTGCCGGTTCTTCTCAATAGGAAACGACCAACCCGAACCATGCACCTTTTATGTGAAATAAAAATATTTTGATATTTAACCGACGAAAAAAAGGAGGAAATTCTCAATTCGATATGTATATTTTTTATTTATAGACAGTTTTAAGCTTTTACGATTTATAACTGAATTTAAATACGGAGGCTAGTGCCATAATCCCCCGTCATCCAGCGATCATGACGTCAACAGCGCCGAAGTATCGGGAGCTCAGTCATTGTCAGGAAGTGACAGTTCAGTTTGGTTCCTATAAAACTCTTTTACCAATAACTAATTTAATGAATTAATCAAATTACAGGCAGCATTCTACGCCCCGAGCACGATATTCCTGGATGAAGTGGACTCTCTGTGCGCTGTCCGCGGCGCCGACTCTGAGCACGAAGCCTCCCGCCGTTTCAAGGCGGAGCTGCTCATACAGATGGATGGACTAGGTGCTCCTTTGTAAGTCTTATTATAGGTTGGGGGACTTATAATTAAAGCTCGCACATTTACAGAGACGGACTTAGAATGCTGTAAGCAGCGCCAGTTAACCTGAGATTTGTGTAGCGACAAAAAATGGTAGGTGTAAATCTAAAAAGCGAGGATTCAGATGTAAAGATTCTGCTAAGCCTTTTCCTATATTGGGGTCGGCTTCTAGTCTAACCGGATGCAGCTACTGTTGCTACTTACTACGTACTTGATGCAGAATACTGGTACTTTCAATGGAGCGACTGCCTATCTGACCTCCATAACCCAGTTGGCAATAGGTAATATGATACGCCTTAGTAAGACTGGTAGTCAGACTTTCGAGTCACAGACTACCGTTAACGACTGTAAAAGATCTGCGAATTACAGCTGGGACTAACGTTTCAACGTGCTTACCGAGGCACGGAAAAAGCTCTGTATGCAATAGGTGGTCATCCATCCATAGAACAACCCAGGCAAGCGCGGCTTAACCTGTAGATCGATCCAAGCGGCTTTTATATATAACTAGCTTTCGCCCGCGGCTTCGCTCGCGTTAAATTCGGTATAACACACCAAGCAGACCTGTAGTTTTTGCTCTTGCGCCTGATTGATTTGTAATAGCAACGCTAAGTTTTCCCTTTTCTTCCCTCGTTCTCCCTCATATCCCACTTTTTTTAAATAAAAAATAGCCTATGTCAGTCTCCTGGTTCCCAACTATCTCTGTACCAAAATTCATCAAAATCGGTTTAGCCATTAAAGCGTGAAGAGGTAACAAACAAACAAACAAATAAACAAACAAACAAACTCACTTTCGCTTTTATAATATTAGTAAGGATAAGGATTAAACTATGAGCTAATTTTATGTAGGTCCTAGCTGGGCCTAGCGGTTTCAACCGCTGCTCAGCTCCTTTTCTGGAGAGGGGTTTGAAAGATAGAGAGTAAACTATTCTCAGACTTACTGAATATGAATAAAAAAATATGTTTCGGAGGAGTATGGGAACGAACATTGTGACACGAGAATTTTGCTTTTTTTTCTTGATGGCTAATGACCAGTCAGGAGAACCACCGCCTTTGGATCTTTGTATCTCATTAACCATATAAGTTTTGACATTTAAAATGATATCTACATTATACTTTTTTTTTAACGGAATTAAATAAAAAAAAAATATTGTAAGTTTTTTTTTTCTAAATTTCTCCTGTATCGTGGGTGCTTTTACAAACATTTAGACTCACATACACAAACAGCCAGACCCGGAACAACCATCTGTAGGCCATACAAATATTTGTTCCGTAAAGGGAATCGAACCCGCGACACGCAGCGCAGCAGTCGATCGCTCAGCCACTGCGCCAATCGTGTGTGTGTGTATTTAAAATGATTGTTTGTAATTAAATAATAAATAAATAAATAAATATCTTGAGACAACTCACACTCGGCTATCTGATCCCAAGCTAAGCAGAGCTTGTGTTATGGTAACCAGACAACTGATATACATACTTATATAATTTATAAATACATACATATTATAGATAAATCACACCCAGACACAGAACAAACAATCATGCTCATCACACAAAGTTTGTCCTGGGTGGGAATCGAACCCACGACCTCCGGCTCAGCAGTCAGGGCCACTAACCACTAGACCAACAGGCCCGTCAAATTATCTGAACATGTTTTGTTTCAGCCATCGTGATAAGATTATAATGGTATTAGCGGCGACGAACCACCCGTGGGACATCGATGAGGCTTTCAGGAGAAGATTCGAAAAGAGGATCTACGTCGGTCTGCCTGATGGTAAAACTAGTCTTTATTTACTGCAGTAACTTGTTAAGACAGGCCAATCAGTTGTTCTAGAGGACAGCGTACTGTTCTTAAGATCGGAATAAAAAATGCTGTAAATGGTGGCTCAGGTTGCGGGTTGTTTGATGTTCTCCGGAACACAAAAGGCAAAAAAAGGAACATGGCTAGATTTTAGTCAGTAAAAGCCTGATACTCCCCCCCGCTCCGCCCTGAGTGCCGCTCCGCCCTGAGTGGAGGAAGTTATTTGATGATATGCAAACTGAAATAAAAAGTTTTTTGTAAAAAATAAAACCAACATCAAAAAAAAAAGAAACTAAAAAGTGGAAAATAACTGTACTTCCGGAATTCGGTGACTTTGGTTGATATCGTTGACTTTTTAGGCGCCGACTTCCGGAAGTAAAGTTATTAACAATAGTGAGACACTTAACTATACTTGCTTACTTATATTTTAAATTACAATTAATCCTTACTAATATTATAAAAGCGAAAGTGAGTTTGTTTGTTTGTTTGTTACCTCTTCACGCTTTAATGGCTAAACCGATTTTGATGAATTTTGGTACAGAGATAGTTGGGAACTAGGAGACGGACATGGGCATTTTTTTTTTTAAAAGAGTGGGATATGAGGGAGAAAGAGGGAAGAAACGGGAAAACTTAGCGTTGCTATTACAAATCAATAAGGCGCTACCGAATTTAACGCAGGCGAAGCCGCGGGCAAAAGCTAGTTTAAAATATAAGTAAGCAAGTATAATATAGTTTGTAAGTTTTTCTAAATTTAACCTTTGCTCAAATTGTGAGGAAAGGTTAAATTTAGAAAAACTTACAAACTAATTAGCAGCACTCATTTTTAAATGTTCTGTGTATGTGTTTATATGTGTATGTTTGATTGGGAGGCTTAGGTTAGGAAAATTTCCGCTATGAAATATTACCGTTAATTTCTCAGAGGCGACAAGGGTGAACCTCCTAAAGCTGTGCCTACGTGGCGTGGCGCTGGCTGAAACCGTCGAGCTATCAGAAATAGCTGAACATTTAAACGGCTACAGCGGCTCGGATATCAGTAATCTTTGCAGGTAAGGTGTGGTATTTGGTCCTCTACGAGCACCAAAAGGCACACACAAAGGTCACAGCATGGTGCTGCAACGTTTTGCTTAAGAATTCACCACTAGACAAAACGTTAAAGGAAAAAGTCGAGATGACCTTAAACAGAAATCTCTAAGATTTTGTGACATCAACCATGCTGCACTGGTTCCGCATGGTGGTTTAGAACGAACGCCATATGTTGTTCCTATAGACATTTTTGGAGTATTAATGTGAGTTCATCCTCACCGCCACGTGTTACGGGCCAATCATACTAGCTAAGTCGTTGCAAACTGTTTAATGGTCACATAAAACAGTGTGCAACGAGCTTAAGCTGACGCTTAAGGGGAGAGTCCACCCGGGGATGTTCGAAAGAGTTACCACAGCCCCGGAACATAAAGGGCAATAGAACGAACATGGGTGGTTGTTAGTCAGTACAAGTCTGACACTCCCCCCTGCCCAGACCGGGGAAGTTATTTGATTATTTCCCATCCGCAAAAAATAAATAAAAAGGGTTGTGTCCTCGACATGGACCGGGGCGTATCGCAGACTAGTCGCCAGCATAGGGCTTAGATAGATACATACGTAACAACGGCCCACATCTGTCCATAGAGACTGTGTCACATGTTGATACACGTGACACGTGGCTGATAATGGGCCATATTTGACTAGTGTAGCCAGAAAATTAGACCAATAAGCTATTATTGTTATTCAGGGACGCAGCGATGATGACGATGCGCCGCAAAATAGCGGGCAAGACCCCAGACGAAATTCGACAGCTGAAGCGATCCGAATTGGAGGCTCCTGTTTCTAAAGATGACTTGACCCTTGCCATTGAGAAAACCAGGTAAGAAGAAGGAGAAAATAATAAGGGATAATTTCTTTTTTATTGAGATAAAATAAACTTTTTTGCATAAAACAAAACAACGTTACCTGAATGTGAGTTATCAGTGGGACTCACATTCTGTTCTCCTTTCGAATATTCAAGGACCATAGAATCTTGTTCAGAGTGTTTTAGCTACCATGGTAATTACGAATGGACTAATTTAGGGGCGTAAATTCGATTTGCTATTTGTTAGACGTGTAGCGCAACAACACATTGCGTTTTCAGAAAAACCTCATTTTATAAAAGTCTTTGAATTCTTGGAGACCTTTTGGTCACATCCTGGCGACAATTTAGATGTAGTTTAAATTCCTCTTTCGAAGGAGACAGAAGATGCAATCTGAAGCTGTATAGCCGTTACTGTTTTCATAGAGTAACACAAATACCAGCCGTGCGTTTTTTTTTTCGCTAGAGCAGCTTGGTCTTTGAGGCTTCCATCATCTTCGCATTTGTACCTTTACACTGAAACTTTTGAACGTTTGTTCCCAGACGGACAGTGTCCGACGCAGACGTGACCCGCTACAACACCTGGATGGCTAAGCATGGATGCTCCTAGCGCCGCGCCTGGGCTCTCCGAGCCCTGCTGCATAAGCTGCGCACCGACTAAACGTATCTGCTCTGTGATGTAGACCGCTTCTGTTAGGCTGACGACTTCCAATCGCTACTTTAGAAGCCTAAGATCGCTAACCATTTAGTGATTGGGTCTCTATTTTTAGGAATGAGTTGAACTTCACTGTAGATTTAACTAGTAGGTATTTTAATTTTGATGGCATTCCTATCCAGTAACTGTGCCTCCAGCTCTTTGTAGTCAACGACTCGACAGTGAACGACAAGTAAGCGACTCAACTCCAGATCCAGTTTTACCAGGTTTGAAATGGTCAGTGTGTTTCTCTGGAGCTTTGACCAATTAGACCTTTTAGAGCTGTTCTAACTCTTAGTGAGCTTTATTCTACCCATGGTATTCACACAAGAAAAAAGTCGTTTACGTTCCAAGTCCTCAATGTTTGGCTACTTAAATTTTGACACACTTCGATATTTTTAGTAAAAAAATATGTGTAAAGTGCTCTTTCACTAGAAATTTAGGCAACCCTTCAACTACGCGAAAAAACTTAGTGCAAGGAGTGAGTTTACCATTTCCAGCAAAAATAACATATTGTGATTTGAAAGAAAAATTTAACAATGTTCTCATAATATCTATTACAAGAGTTTGTTGAGTATACGAATTCCGTTAGTTTTCTTCTTCAAGTTAGTTTTCTTTTAAGAAAACGTGTTGCGACGACCCCAAATAGAATGGGGCAAGGGCAGGAAGATAATGACTTGTATCAGTATCTGTTGCAATACGATTTAAAAAACGGTTGCGATTGTTTGTCTAAGTGATGAAGCGTCAGCCTAATTCAGAAACGTCACGTCACGTAGATATTGATGTAAGATTTGGACTAAAGAGTGGACTCGAAAAATTAATGAGTGTAAATTATAATTGAATTATGGTGTTCGCGTCGTGATTTGATTCGCGTGAAACTTTAAAGCTTTGGTGATTTGAATCAATGTGGATATTATAATATTCCCTGCGTTGTTTTTAAGTAGTGTCGGGTGAGGTGGTCTGGCAAATCGGAGTAAGCAACAAATGGAACCTGATGGATTAGAACGAGTGAGCATTTGGAATCTGTCTCTCCGCCGACGCGAAAACCACTAGCATTAGTTGATCTTAGACTGCGGTCGCTACTGACGAGCAGTCCTTCAAACAAATGACTCGTGTTCTAATTGTTAGCTTCACACTTATCGTTGGCGAGAGGTGCAAGTGCCTTCCATTTGCTCTCTACTCCGGGATTGATCATAGTTTTGATGAATTAATGTGGCTTCTATCAATAACGTTTAGAATACAACACACCACTTGGTTTTTGAGCATTCGTATAGCTCTTTGACGTCGTCAGTATGTGAGTTGCAAAATTATATGGCCATGTTAATTCACCAAAGTAAAGTATACATAATTATCAAGATTTTGATATTTCTACATAAGATGCACTTCTAAACAGATAGTTTTTAAAAAAATGTAAAAGACGTAAAAATGTTTTACAAGATGAGTTAGAAATAACATTATTATATTACTTATCTATTGATTATAGCGAAGAAATGATTTTATTTTTCTTTATTTTTTTGACGAATACGAAAACATAATACTCATGTTATTATTCCCATTTATGTAAATTATTTTCAATATTGTTTACAATAAACTATTCACTTCTTAATTTATTGGTTTAAATTGTGTCTATCGTAATATTATATTATATTAATCAGTCGCTTTCGTAAACCAATTTGTTTATAACTTGCATAGGAACTAGAATTTAATTTGACGAGATTATTAGTAGGATATAAATTATCTTTCAAGGCTTTTTCTTTTTGTTCGAGATTGTTCTAAAGAAATTTATCTAGGATGTGTTTTGTAATAAAATAACAAGAATGGTCAAAATCTGTTTATTGAGGAATGGCGTAAAAATAGTGTAGATTATAAATTTTTGTCTGTCTGCGTAAATATTTCAGTGTAAAATGTAGCTGTACCGTGCCGTTGGTTTACGTGTAGATAAACGATTTTAATAAAGCTCTTATACAAACTTTGATACAGTAGAGTTTGATTTCACTAATTTCTTGATATGTCGCATACTATGTTAAGGCCACAAATTGGTCCGATAAGTTAGTAACAAAATAATATAAAATAACTAACAAGAAAAATATAATATTCAACTATAGGTAATATTATGATTATTAAAATAAATATTTTGATTTTACATTAATCAGTTTGACTTTGAATTAAAGCCAGATTGTTTAATGTTAATGATTTAAAAATATAATCAAAATAAGATCAGATTTTATTCTGAATATTTAACAAAGTGACTAAGTAATTTAGAAGATGTACGAACTAGCTGACTGCTGAAACTTGTTCAAAATTCGTTTCAAGATATTGATTAATTTCTTATTATTAATCAATCAAGCAGTTTCACACGACGACACATCAATTTTGTGTGAGGTACCAGTATAATATGACCTCGCTTTGTAAAGATTTCCCGTACAAAGAGAGATCCGCATAAACTGGTTATGTATTGCTTGCTTGATCGTCGTGCCTACTAGTTCCCACACCTCCACTAAAATATTAAAATATCACTATTCATGTGATTGTTTTACTAAAAAATACAAAGATGGAACATTCCTATATTTAAAGAGTGAATACTTAATAGTTCGCTAGTTTTAAAGGCACTATAATAATATTTACATGAGAAACAATTGCTCAACAAACATTTAAATTTAAAAAGAAAACGTATCTTTGGCTAAAAATAAAGATATAATTACACGCGCTCACACCGTGGACTACTGTGACATCTATTTTAGAATCACATGTTTCAACGTGCGATGCTCTTTTGCCTTGAACAACTTCTTCTGACAAACTATGATTACTATGTTGTTTTTTTTTCTTAAATTCTCGGTATGCGACGGATTAAGGTCCGTTCAAACTGATGCGAATACCGGGCGGGATGCGGGACAAAATTTAACCGCGGCGATTGTTACTATCAATTTGAATTAAGGTGTTCAAATTTGGGCCAATAGTCGCATAACGTCTCGTATCCCGCACGGTGTTTGATTCAGAATGACAGAAGTTGTAACAAGATCATTAATAGGTTCCTATTTTATTCGTTAGCCAATAAGAGAGTGCATGTAAAAACGGTCCAATAAAATAAAATTCACTTAAAAACAAACAAAAAATATATCATTTCACTTAATCTAAAGTTAAATATTAAAAGAACATTGTATTGTAATTATTTATGTGAATACTATCACAACTCCGCGTCCGAGCCACACGTCCACGTCATATGACTCAATATCGATGTCTTTTGTTCCGAATTTGTACTAAAAGACTCCGAAACTACGCGATTCCGGTCAAGCCAAGTCAAGTGATTCCATTCATTTGTACATGAACGCAACTGTATTTAAAGACAATATTCGATTCTCGAGGTTTTTTCTTAATATGTTGTCCCTGCTTTACACACGGTTGCGCGGTTGTTGAGCGATCGACTGCTGCGCTGCCGCGTCGTCCGATACACGCACGGAACAAATATTTGCATGGATAGTTGTTCCGGGTCCGACTATTTGTGTACGTGAGTTTAAATGTTTGTAAACGCACCCAAGGAGAAATCCTAGTGTCTTAACGCATGTTTAAAAATTAAGAGACCTTATTTTTCGTATTACCGCGTCAAAATATTTCCATAAATATTAATATTCTGTAATATTGTCGTCAAATACAGGGTGTTCTCATTACTTTCTGTCATTCATTTATAATTTTTCACGCTACTTACAATTTCTGAAAAATCTAGCAACAAATTCAGAAGACTACAAAATTCTAATATCTAAGTAATATTTAAATTTCGTTTGTACGTAAATGATATCTGAACTAGTTTAAGGCTGATAATATCGTACGCTGAAAACGAGTTAACTAATTCAAAATTTGCGATTATTGGATAATGAATACGCCAAGTCAGCTTATAACTGACTTACTTTCTTCATTACTAAATTGTGATTTTTATTTCGTGTTAGGAAATCATCCAATAACTTCCCCCGCTGTTGGCTGTGCAGGAGGGAGTATCAGAATTCTGCTGACTGAAACCCATGTTCCTTCTTTTGCTCTTTGTGTTCCGATGCCGCGGTATCTCTTTCGAATAACCCGCAACCCCAGCATAACCCGCAACCACGGAACAACCCGCAACCTCAGTAATTAGGTCAGTTTCGTTCTCAGCGTGCGATATATGGTAAATGCCAGTCGCGTTGAAAGATACAAACACTTGAGTCGAGTGACGAACCATCTTTCACCTACCTTTTAGTTAACTTAGCTCATATACTGGTCTTAGTTAAAATATCTCTTTGGTCCGACTAGTTTAAAAATGGCTTCAGTGTTTAAGGCACTTAGGTTTACTTTTAAATAGATTCTATATAGCTTCATACTCCAAAAAATCATCCGGCTATCTAGAAATTTGCGAAGAGAATGTTTCAATTGATATAGGTACTATAGATTGTTTGCTTAAAGATACAGATTCCCAGTACGAACAAGTCGGTACGGATTGGTACTGATTGTTGGATTATTACCATACCTTCTGTAAGTGCTTGCTCTTGGTGTTACAGGTGACTATAAGCCATGAAATGTTTTTTTTTGACAGTCGTGATTTTAGGTATTGTTACCAGTGTAACCAGGACCGGAAATCCTGTATCTGTTAGCAAACACACATACTTGTTACCATCAATCAACTTAAAACAACGATTTCATAAACTTGAACTTCTACCAAAAGATGTCCATGCAATTTCAGAGCTTGTACTTTTATCGAAAGATTCCTATACAATACTGACCATACAATTTAACAAGGCACTCTTTACGGTCTACACGCGACTGACAGTCTACCTACAGTCCTTTCACATTTATTTTACCTCTGACAGCAACAACCTAATAGCAACCTAATAGCAATTATTCAACGGTAAGGAAGATCACTATGATTTAGATAGAGTTGTTAGTGGCAACGTTCCAAGCGCAACCTTATTTGAACGAGAATAAGGATCGTTTTGACGCAAATCAAAGGCAAAATAACTGCTATAGAATTGTCCCCAGCATCACCAGCATAGCCGTTCGTTCACCTTCGCAGGTGGTATGTTTGGCTACTTATTCTAATTAGTCTTGTGGTCACTCGGGCGGACCCCCGTTGGTCTCTGCAGCTGCCTTGCGCTCGTCATCTTCGTTCTCCAGGATGTCGGAAAAGCAGAACGGCGCGAAGGCATAGCCTTGACCTTCGTAAAACTTGCTCATGAATTCCACCCTGAAATGGAAAAGAAAGGGTTTAGTGTTGGAGGAGGACTCAGCCCTAGGCTCTGATTCCATCAAAGAGGATCGAAGACAAGAGGAACTCAACGGAGATTGCGCTCAAAAAATTATCAGTTTTTCTTTTGCGAGTAGTTTTGAGTATACTGCCTCGCTGGTCGAGCGGTTGCAACCTCGAATACGGAGCATGGGGTCCTGGGTTTTAAACTCGGGTTTTTCAAAGTGTTATTGGGTTTCGCTACCAGAAATTGCTTAGTAGCAGTTAGGAGTCTGGATTTGTTCCCCTGGTGATGGCACATCTTGGATAGATGGTGTATAACATAGAACTTAAAAAAATACTGGCGAAGTGTGGGTGTATTCGTGATGGGTCGGTACCCATTAAACCTTTTGAGCGTCATTGTCACATATACGTGAAAAGCAAGCGCGTGCGATAGATGCCAACGACACAAAAATGTGACAAAAATGTACGTAAAATGAGTTTCTCGACGTGGAGGCATTAAAAGGTTAAGATCCTGTAGATATGATAATAAGGAGCAGTCATATTTTTCTTTTCTTTTATTTTGTTGTTTTTTTTTTAAATTTAATCATTGTTGTTGTACCATGTACTTTTTTTGTTCTGTTATCTTTTTCAAACTTTATGGCCTTGTCAAACTTTTTTATAACTAGTTATTAATTGAATGCTAAGGATTCCTGTAATTAGAGGAGCACAGTAATCGGTTTCTATTTGTCTTTTTTTGTAAGCATGTAATTTGTGTATTCTCCGTTGGAAACCCTAATGCCAACCAAAAGTTTTGCCATACCAGTGCAACCGCAACGTATGCAGGAAAGCTGACAGTCCCTCCATGAGCACCAGAATGGCCAGCGTGAAGAACGCCCACACACCGAAGATGATGTACAGCTTGATGGAGTTCACGCCAGGACTGCCCATGCCCATAATGAGCACGCGCTGCCATAGTACTGCTGATAGCTCTGATGAGAAAGAAAAACAAAAAGTCAAATAAAGCCCGTACCTTCTCACTTCGATATGACAACCAAGAGACCCACAATAAAGAGCGGGACAAAAGATAGGCCAACTCACGCGCATGAGCGAGCGAGAGCGCCCACAGCCGCAGGTAGGAGGCTGTGTGCGACACGGCGCCGAGCACGTACTCGATGGTGTGGATGCATTGCGTGATCAACTCCTCCGCCATGCCACCGTCATGTTCCTCCTTCTCTTCCACGTCTCCGCTTTCTACTCCTTGTTGGTATTGCTGAAAGTGGAAAAAATGGTTGAAGGTAGATAGACCTGTAGAACGTCAAACGTGGCCTACAAGATGTTGGGGCGATTATTGTGGCTTTTGCCCTGTCATGAAGGCTTTTGTATTTCGTCTAAATGATGAGTTAATACCATTTTGTGGGACATAAAGATGCAAAACGGATAACAGTAACGGTAACCAGTTTTGTAAGCACCGTGGCGCACAAACTCTTCCTCCACCACTTATGTGCCTAGGTTATACTTAGCTTGAGCGTTCAAAGGGAACACCTACCATCTAAGGATAAGACTGAATTTTGTAAACACATCACCTGCCTAGCTTTTCCCAACAATGTTGGGGTCGCCTTTCAATCTGACCGAATGCAAATTATGTCGTGACTTACATGAAGAGACTGCCTATCCGCCTTCCACAACCCAGTTAGTACTGGGTAATACGATACCCATTAGTGAGAATAGTCGTCAAGACTTTTGGGCCTCTGACTACCTAACGACGTGACTTTCAAAGATCTACAAATGACAGTCAAGACCAACGACTTAACACGCTCGCTGAGAAAACTCGGGATGTAATGTATGGTCACCGATCCACGGATCTACCTAGGCTAGCACGACTAAACCTGAAGATGGATCCGCCCGGCTGACTTCTTTAGTTACAAGCTCTTTTAAGAAACCGCCAACAATCAATCAATCAAATCATTTATCTCAATTAGACCATTACAGGCACTTTTGAATGTCATGAAAACAAAAAAAGCTGCTGCTACAATCCCAGTCACAAGACATAATAACTTGTGAAAGTACTGTAGTTGCCCATTCCAAAGCGTAGATGGCTATGGAGAAGAATGGGTAAGAAACTCCATGGACACTCTTTTAAATCATAATATTTTTACAAAACCATGGATACATCATTCATGTTGAGATCATAAATACAACATATGAGAACGATGTAGAAAACGTCAACAAATCTGTAGTTTACCTTTTGCTTCTTAGCCATGACCATCTTATAAATAGGCTTCCCAAACAGCATCACAGGTATACACAGAAAGCCGAGCGCTAAGAACGTCTTCTGGACCTGCTCTTGACCATCGAACATCATTGCACGGCAGGGAAGCTTGTCCTTAGAACTCTTCATAAGCATCATATTGATGAAGATGATCAGTACTGAGGGGGCGCACGATGTGCCTAGAGCAGGATCTGAAAAGAGAATAAATGGTAAGCATTTTTAAGCATAAATCAATACATTTGAAATACCAAGATTGTAGTCGTCTGTAGTATGCATTTCTGTGTGGACTATGGACAAAAGTCCACATCTCTTTTTAATATGCAATTTTTTTTATTAGTTTAATATTAAGCTGTCTAGCGAGGACATGCATTTGTTTCTCCTTCAGTATGAGACAAAGCGCGGGGAAAAAATCAATTAAATCGTAGTTTCATATTAATTAATGACAAAAATACTATTTGTCCTCCGAAGTTTATTGCAAAACTTGTTTAATTCACGTGAGAATTTGTCACTGCTGTTCTCGGTTCTAAATCACCTTCACGCACGAGACGAGTTTACAAAAAATGCCATGTTCTTCTTTTTGCTTTCGTGTCGATGAAACTCATATTTTGTTCGACCAGTATGTAGCCACCTGCACACCTCTAGCATTTGTTTCGTTTAAACCCTGATAATTGCAAGTGGTTGTGCAGGATGGGCAGGTAAGAATGCTTTATTTATAACTAGATACAACAATTAATTATTGTTATTGAGGACACTATCACATTAGGTAGCCCTGTAATGATAGTCGTAAGATGCGACAAAAATAAATAAATGAAATAAGTAACTATTTCAAAGCTATTGTTCTTTTAAGCATAGTGACTGCAGAAATCCTCTACTAGAGTAATTAATGATAGAAGGTCATTAGAAGTTTGTACATCTTATTGAGTCAGTAAATTAAGTGGTGTATTTACCTTCCGCTATAGCCGAATACTTGATCCACTTTATAAACATCAGCAGACAAAGGTACCAAAACAGCAGCAACAAAAACAGAATCTGCGGTATATACTGCAAGAATATCAACTCCCGCTTTTTGATGAAGCTGTGGAAAAAGAACATCGTCAATGATAGCGTCTTCAATATCTATTGGAAACGCACTAAACATTCTAGTTTCTATGAATACAGTAATTACTTGAAGTTTACCACACTCATTGTTACACCGAACGCCATATGGATCACTCCGAATATTATTGACAGTTTCATCTTGAACGAGTTTAGGAATATTATGTTGTTTGAGGCGAACTGCAAATAAAAAAAAAATTTTTAGTCAGGCTGAAATTAAAAACTACGCGATTTTTCTCCTCATCAACTTATTTTTCTTCATTAAAATGATTTTACTGATTAAAAACTGGATGTTTAAAAGGAAACAAAGCAATCGAAGTTTTGAAAAAGGGCAAGATTATTTTGTTGTATTTAAGGCATTCAAATTCTTACCTGCCATGCAGGGTCCAATCCAAATGGATAAGGCGTCTGAATATACGCTGTCTTTGGATCCAATTCTAATATAGTATGATTCTGTAAAACGTCATCGTCATACACATTCCTCCAACTTGTTCCAAAAATGTTCAGAGATTTCGAAAACATATCGTTGTATATTAGTCCAGTGTATATCGAAAATATTCCCATTAGAAGTATAATGTATCGTCCGCCGAAGAAAATGTTCCATATTTCGTTGTCTGTCTTGGTTTTGGCGAATTTCTTTTCGTATATGACTAGGATGGCTGCGAAAGCGGTCATGATAAGCCCATGGCCGACGTCCCCGAACATCACGGCGAAAAGGAACGGGAATGTAATGATCGTGTATAAAGCTGAAAATAATGAAAAACTTGTAAGTTTGTGATTGAGTAGATTTTATTTGTATAAGGGAGTGACTATAGACGAATGAATCCTTTGAACTTGTACCAAAAACAACAAGTTTATCTTCTTCACTTGCTTTGGCTTTAGCTAAAGTGTTTTGACTATTGTTTGTAGGTCAACAATCGATCTATATAAACTCGAACCGGTCTGAAAGACCTTACAAATACCAATCCCAGCAAAAATAGTGATGTTCGCCTCGATTCAAGGCGAACGGACACGGCATCGAAATAATGCGACACGATGATTGTTATCGGGCCAAGCCAAGGGTCGATAATGAAATACTCCTTTCTATTTCAACAACGTAACAAGAAAAGGATGAGATAGGTTATTTCTCACCCCACATTTTTTTTAAAGTACTTCATAGAATTTAGAACTCTGTTTATTAAGTACCTGGATTGACTTCTCTGTAGCTGGCGATTCCATAGGAATCAATCAAGTTCTGAAAACCTCTGGTAAACTTGTTGGTCCTGTTGAATGTGGGAGGCGTCTCGTTGGTTGGTACGTAGTGTAAAATCGAAGGAATAGGGCTGCCACTTGCTTTCTATAACATAAACAGTTTACTAACCATTAGTTATACCTACGTAAGCGAGATCAAAAAGGGAGCAACCCTATTCCCAGCAGTAGGTGGTATAAGGCTGACGAAGACGATAATGATCTTGGATGAAGTGGAAAGGCAAACCATTTGGTACATTTCCTCAACTAATACTACATTCTTTCATTCATTATAAGAACTATCATTCCAGTAGGCCTGAATAAGTTTCAGTTCATTAAAATAGAGATGGAATTATTCAGGTAAAATTACTCAAGTTACTTAGAACAAAAGAACGCTTTAATACAAGTGGGATCCATCATTAGCATACAGGGAAGCAAGCAGTGAAGAAGACTGACGGAGATCCGACTTCTAATCTTAACTACAGTATCTTCGGTCCTTTCAGTCACAGGAAATGACAATCAAAAGAAGAAACAAAGACCAAGTTCGATTCTATTTGCGCGCCAAGGGTTCCGTTCAAACTTGCTACATAAAGCAAATTTTTCGACTGCGAAGGCTAAGAGGGTTGATTTTTTACACAGCTCCAAGGAACCGCAGAGTCGGGTATATAAATATGGATTAATTTCGTTTCGATTAATCAACGCGATCCCGAGATAAAGAGTCTTCAGAGACAGACAGACTGACAACAAAGTGATCCTACAAGTGTTCCGTTTTTTAGTTTTATGGCACGGAATCCTGAAAAAAAGTGAACACCCTCTCCACATTACTATAAAACAAATGACGACACGGTTGGCGCAGTGGCTGAGCGATCGACTGCTGCGCTGCGTGTCGCAGGTTCGATTCCCGCACGGAACAAATATTTGTATGCCCTACAGATAGTTTTTCCAGGTCTGGCTGTGTGTATGTGAGATTAACGTTTGTAAACGTACCCACGAAACAGGAGAAATTCCTAGTGTGGGGCAAAGTTCTATTAAAACAAATAAAAAAAAACAAAAAATGAGCATAAACTCTCACCACTCCGTTCTCCAAAGCCTTCTGTACCGCAGTGAGGTCTCTTCTTGGCACCCAGCACTCAGCGATGAGGCACTTCTTTACGATGTCCATACTGAACATGTTCAGGGTGTGATAGATGGCCTTCTCCTTGCGTACGGCTACCATCCAGGTGCTGATGTCTCTGGCTATATTGGTGAGGACCAGACGACGGTGGTTCTCTGTTTGTTCAAGTACCTGAAAATTTGAAATGGTGTTTCTTGTTTAATTTTTCTTTAAAGACAAAATGGAGTCAGTGAAGTTCACTAAACATGTTGCTTACTGATAATAAACTATATTTATAATTATATGCCCATTCCTTTATAGTACCACTAGCATCCGCCCGCGATTTCGTCCGCGTGGCATAGTTACTTTGAGCTTTTTTTTTTTCGGGTTGGAAATTACCAAATAACTTCCCCTATCTGGGCGGAGCGGGGGGGCATGTCAGGCTTTTTCTGACTAAAATCCACCCATGTTCCTTATATTGCCCTTTACGTTCCGTTCCGGGGCCGCGGTATCTCTTTCAAACAACCCGCGGCGGAGGCTCTGGCAAGCCCCTCTGCTTTGCTGACGTCTCTTAGAGGCGCGCGTGAAACTCAAACGCGCCGTCTGCTGTCGTCAATAGACGGACGGACGGTGAGCTACCCATTGCTCACCGTCCACAGGTCCGCATCTACGGTGGCCGGGAATCGTCTCGCGGCGCCCGGCGCCCGGGGCGTCTCCCGCGGCGGCTGGGTTGGCTTGATGTTCTCTCCCTCAAACGGTTACTTTGGGCTAACGCTAACTTTAATCCGCGTGATGTTCGAAAAAAATATCTTTCTTTCCTCTCTTTTTTTTCCCTTTTCTCACTTTTTTTAGACTGACCGTCTCCAGGGTCCCAACTATCTCTGTACCAAAATTAATCAAAATCCGTTCAGCCATTTAGGCGTAAAGACGAAACAAACAAACAAACTCACTTCCGCTTTTATAATATTAGTAAGGATTGGCTTCTGGTATGTCGGTTGACAAGTTAGTAATGTGTACATTTTGGGCAGGGGTAAGGCGTTAATAGATGTTGAGTTGAACCACGATTCAGTCTAAGATTCGGTATTAGAAATATTATATTCTTTCATTCGATGGTTATTCGAGGTGAACTTTTTTTTGTTACTTTAAGGCTTGCTTTGAGATTCACATTCACAGATTTGAACAGGAGGTCTAAAATGGCTGATCGGCCAGCAAAATCGAAATACAGTTAGTAATATGTAGCGTTACCATTCGTAAAATGATCACAAAGTGAAAATTTTCAATATTAACTGCGTTTGTGACCATTTTAAGAATTTAAACGTTATTCATATTATCCTATTATGATTTTGTTTAAGCAGGCATATTAGACCTCAGAATAGAAATTTTCCTGTTTTCCGATTTTCACGAATTCAACGGCAAGGTCGGCGCAGTAGTTGAGCGATCGACTACTGCGCTGCGTGTCGCGTAATATTTGTATGACCTGCACATAGTTGTTTCGGGTCAGGCTGTTTGTGTATGTGAGTTTATAAACGCATGCATGCAATGTTTGTAAACGCACCCACGATGCAAGATAAATTCCTAGTGTGAGGCAATGTTTAAAAAACTTAGCATCTATTTTACAGATCACTTTAATTTAGAGCATAAAAACTTCCGAACAATACACACCATTTCCAAATCCTTGATTCTAGTACCGACTCCTGCTAGCATGTCCAGTTGGTCTTTGTAAGTTGCAGGACAAGGATACAGCGTGGCTTTGAAACCATGGCAGACCTTCTTTACACGGAGCTTGATCTGCTCGCCGTGGAAGAACACCACAAACACCGTCTTCTGGAGCTCGTGACCCTGAAAAAGGGGAAGAGGAATTGTTAGAGACACGTCTTTTTACATTCTTTCCACGTGGGAATCCTTACTATTATTATAATATTATAAAAGCAAAAGTGAGTTTGTTTGTTACTTTTTCACGCTTTAATGGCTAAACCAATTTTGATTAATTTTGGTACAGAGATAGTTGGGATCCTGGAGACGGACATAGGCTATTTTTCTTTTAAGTAGGAAATGAGGGAGAAAGAGGGAAGAAAAAGGAAAACTTAGCTTTGCTATTACAATCAATCAGGCGCAAGGGAAAAAACTACAGGTGGTACCTGCAAATCAGAAAAGGGGAACTGTGTTACCCCGAAAATAACGCGAGCGAAGCCGCGAGCAAAAGCATGTTGACTAATATGTATGTATATTTACGATGTCAACATTAATGTGTGATAGACCGAGATGACAAACGGTTCACAATAAGGCTGACTGGCCAGGAGTCTGCCGGACGAAAAAAAAAAGAAAATTGTTTTCGAGACTCGCAAAAAAAAGAACAACAAAAAATAAAAAAAGACAATGAATTAAATTAGTCCTGTACGAAGTCAAAAGGCCTCTATCTCAGCATGATGCTGCAACATGATAGCCATGTCACAGTGCTGATATTTTGATAGGGCCCAAGCAAGAAAACGAAGGCACTTTTATCATGATAACACACTTATTCTTGAACGATAACAGTCATGCTCTTAGCACTATAATAGCAAGCGTCATTTAAAAATCGCACAAGTCATTTTGGCTGCAAACATGTGAGATTAACATAAAATGTGTGTTTTCATTTATAATTCTTAATATTTCTGTTAGCGTAGAAACAATTTTTTACATTTACTATCATAGCTTCCGGTACAAGCGAATGTTTTTAAGATAATTTAGTTTCTAGACAAAATTTTAAATATCTGTGAAATGGCTTTATTACCCGGAATTGTTGATGGCGTAGAGCTGAAATATATTCATTATCTGAACTTTGTGACGAGACTGGACGTTCATAAAACATTAATCATCATAATTGAGGCAGACTTTCACGGCTTATAATTTACAGATTATGTACAGTTATTCATTTCTGAATTGGATCAGTAGTTCCGAAGATTAACCCTACAAATCATTCGTCCATTATTAATCATCATCAATATTAATCAGTTTTTTTTGCAATAGTTGTCATATCACATATTTATACAACTTTGTTCTGAATAGTTACAGTACTGGTGGCAACACCTGTGTAATTTTTTCATATTTATGGTTATTTTTTTGTTATATTTTTCCTATTTCTTGAATAGATTCTTTTTTACCTTTTACCAGTTATTTGTGATTGAGTGGACATTCTGGGCCTTGAAGATTCCTAGACTCTTGTTGGCTTTTGTTAACTTCTTATTTTACGTTTTCTAAAGTAAGCACTGACTTTTTGTCGGGCCTAAGCTGTCCTCTCATACTTACTTGAGTATGAGACCACCACGCTAACACTAACGCTGAAACCACAACATTGTAAAACCAAATGATTTACCACACATAAAAGAGTAACCATGAAGTTTCTTGTCCGTTTATCTTCATAGGAAACGACCGACCCGCACCATGCACGGTGAAATAAAAATATTTTGATTTTGACAAAAAAAATATAAGTTTAAATATAAAAATAAGAAAAAAAAGATTAAAAATGATTTTACAGTATTCTGGTTCAGCAGAACACCTTCTCAAACAAATGACGTGTTGAATTAAAAGCCTTGTCATAACTTGTAGTTACCGATTATACTTAAATATCAAAAGGCTTGCCGGTAGTTGCTGACCTAAATGTCAAAACAAGGGTGAACGGAAATACGCCTTTGTAATATAGAGAATGTATGGGGATTATAATCGGGACAGTTATGTTGACCTTGATGTAACGAACATAGGGACGTTTTTATCACGATCTAGTTAAACCAACCCTTCAGCCCTTCGAATTGCGTGAGTTTCTACTATTATTTTCACCCTATTTAGGGATAGAACCTACAAAGTCACTCCCCCTTGGGAGAACACTGAATAATTCACACTAGGCTTTTGTTTTTGTTTCGAGACGCATTCTGGATATGTCCGTCCCTAACCATCTTTTAATGAAAGTTCATAGGTCTAGACATAAAAGATTGGTGATAAAGAGGTAAGCATCCAGGCATACTTGTTCAGGAATATTGTTGCCACCGATAGCATGGTAGGTAGGTACGTGTTTTTCTATTTTTAAAAGTCTTCTAAAATAAAGAGGAGGTCCTCATTTCGACAGTATTTATACGTGATTGTTACTCGATTTGTCTGTCCATTATGGAATTTTAATTGGAATTTTGATTTTCAAAATTCTCATGGTGGTCCCATTTTGTTTAAGTAATTTATGAGTGATCATATAAATACATACTTTTTCTTCTATGTCTATAGGGATGATCTGCCGATAACTTTTAATAACAATGTAAAATTAATACTCCACAATAAATGAATACTCCGCATAAAAATATTTGAGATACCATCATACTGCGACTAAAGAGGCAGAAATAAAACAACATTATTTTCAAAAAAAATTCACCTCTTTTCGAGAGTAAAGTTTTTTTATTATATTTACAATACCCACTCTTTTTATGTCTGTGGTAAATATCCACAGAAGTAACTAAACCCAAACAAGAGTATTAAAGCCAAAACAACTCCAAAAAACTGTAAATCGTGTAAGTTTTCCAAACTTTTCTGACAAGGTCACTGCCTCAATTCGTGTACGACGGAGATTTATTCCTAACGACGTTTTGACGCGTTCCATATTCTAGCATTTTCCCAGAACTTATAAAAAGCTTTGTAATGGGCAACAACGTCTAGAAAAATCAATATAAGCCAGGGGTTAACGACCGGCCACTTGTGGGCTCCCCTATAAAATAATGTGGTGTTTTATTGCAGCCTAGATGCAATTAATTTTGTTGGTTTAAAGCCTGTTAATGACAGTGTTAAGTTTGTGCAATTAGCTGGAAAGAATTAAGATTGAAAAAGGACGCGATTTGCTTTTGTATAGGTATTACGCAATGCGCTTTTGCTAATCAGAGACAACACAGTGTAGACTAGTTTTAATACCATATTGTATTGTATAACGGGGTGGTGTCTGCAATCCACGTCCAAAGCGTTTTGCTTTCGGAAGAAAAAAATCTTTCAATCCACGCCAGTTCTCCAAGAAAGGCCAGCAACGTTTTGGTGTTAGTGACGATCTTGCTTAGTGTATCTGGGGTACCGAAGTAGTTTGTCTTATTTTTTTCAAAAACTTAGCAAAGTCATTATCTATTCAGCTTCCAAGGTCGTTGAGTTCAGTGTCCAGTCTTATTGGATGCAGTTTGGTACCAGTAAACACAATGGCAAGGAGCGACAGGCTTTCTGACCTCTACAATCCCACTGTTAAAAACTCAAATAAACTTTCAGGCCTCTAGAGTCAGTACAAGTCTGACACTCGTACTTAAGTATGAGAGGACAGCATAGGCCCGACAATAAGTCATTGCTTTACTTTACAGAAAGTAAAATAAAATAATACGTTAACAAAAGTTAACAAGCGTCTAAGAATCTACAAGGTCAACCATGTCCACTCATTCACAACGAATTGGTAGAAAGAATCTATACAAGAATAAAAAAACTAGAATATTGCAAAAAGAAAAATAATAACTATGAGAATCTAGAAGATCTTTCACCTTATGATTGATAATGATGATGAGAAGAAATGCAGAAAAAAAGTGTTGCGCCGACTGCAAATAACATAGTACAGGTGAAGGAAGGACAATCATGATTTCAAAGTTAACCTTTCCAAAACCATGTACGCTACATTAAAATTTCACAAATATCTTTTTAAAAACAGTGATTACACACTAATGATTAGTTTCCATACCTTTCAGCGATGATTACTTTCCATAGCCGAAACTTTATCATACGTACACATGGCGACAGACCAAGCTATACATTTCCAGTATGATGGCCTCATTTTGTATAGATTTCCCGTACGATGAGAGATCCGCATAAACTAGTTTTGCATAGCGTGATTGGTTGCCGTGCTTACCTACTTTGAAAATTATTCTTTTTAACATTCGGGTCGCGTGTTCAGTTTACATGAGGTATAGTGAACATGTTACGAAGCTTTCATACATGTTATTAAACGAATTATTTTGATTTAGACAGGGCAATGGCATATGCCCGAAGGTTTTTGAGTTAATGTATGTACACGTGTGAGAGATCCTCGCTCGGTAAATATTTAAATTTTACTTACGTTGATGTCTGTGCTGACACAGAATAAGAGGTTCCATACACGGATCGCCGTTTTTTAGAAGAGGAGCTAAATAATAATAAATAAATAAAGTCATAGTTTCTTTTAAGGTCCAGACAAAAATCTTGGTCAACTTACATGAGGTCTTGCAGATCATTGTCTGCAGTGTTTTTGAAGAAACTACCACACAGACTTAAGTTCTTCAGTGCTACTTGTACTGAAGAACTTAAGTCTGTGTGGTTGTTGTTTGTCAGTTATTGTGTAGCTTGACTCTAAACTCAAGGAGCTCAACGACACGACGATTATTACCAAAAAAAGGACATTTGTGTAGGTCGATTCCTCCACCACATTTTCGAACTAGCATATCATTAGACAAGCAGTTACATAACGGAAGAAGTTTGATATCTAGATTTCCAGCGGCTTAAAAAAAGCTTTAAAAATAGAATGACTATTTTACTGACTCGAGAATCAAATCCAATAACCTCAACTACATTAGTATTGTTATGACCACTAGACCAGCAGGGGCAGCAAGACGAGATTTAAATAATTAAACATACGGTCATTCACGTTGGGGTCAGGGTCAACAGCCAAGCCTCCACAAGTGTCAACTGCCTAAGATATACCTCCCCGACTTTCTAATACTCCACAGCAACGATATCCATTATTTATTAAATCAATGTTCATTTTCGATAACACTAGCTGATACCTAAACCAATGTGTAAACAAAAATGAACTGATCAATTTTCGACGCTTGGCTCAGCGCCGAGTATCGAAATTCCAACAAAATTCTAGACATTAATCTAGGTGTCACATAGTAAAATAGCGCTCTCTAGCTATAACAAAAGATAAAACGCCAGATTTACTTGCCATTCCTGCCATAATGTTTCCCGAGGTATCGGAGCGAGCTGGTTCAGACAGAAATAGATAATTTGCTATTTTATTTCAACGATATTGGCAGGCAGTATATTTTGTTAACGGCAACTCTAGAAATTCTGTGATATTATTTAGTCTATGTGTCACTTTGTGATTGGTTTTCGGATAATAAATATGGTGCTTTATAATAATGCCTCTTTGCTGGATACAAGTGGGAGAGGCTTGTGGCTAAATGCTAAAAGGCACACGGTTTGATCTTCAATATTAAGCCACACTAACCGAGGTAGATTCATGGATAGGTGGTACGTTCTATCGTCGACCTCATCTCTGTCCTGGGATAACATTGAGTTCAAGGGTAGGCCCAAATGTAAAAAAAGAACCTAGTTCGCTTCTAGCGATCTCATTCGAAGATGCATAGCGAGACTCCTCCGAAAAGAACTTTCATTTCATTTTTGGTGGTCAGAAGTTCAAATCAGTTCAGAAGGGGTATCGTGATACCCATTAAATGTGGTATGGAGTCATACAGGTTGTGTTTCATATCAAGTTCCTATTCTTCCCTTTTCTAGATGCAATCTATTGTGGAAATACATCAGTTACACTGACAGCAACCTACCGAACCTAGTGAAAATATAAATTCATGGTCAAATTAATAAATACTCTCTGCAATTTCCACAAGTATCGACGTCACGAATTGTATATCCTTACTAATATTATAAAAGCGAAAGTGGGTTTGTTTGTTACGTCTTCACGCCTAAATGGCTAAACCGATTTTGATGAATTTTGGTACAGAGATAGTTGGAACTCTGGAGACGGACATCTGCAATTTTTTTTAAATATGAGAAATGAGGGAGAAAGAGGGAAGAAAAGGGAAAACTTAGCTTGGCGCAAGAGCAAAAACTACAGTTAGCAGGTACCTGCAAATAAGGAAGGGAGAACTGTGTTACCCCGAATTTAACGCGAGCGAAGCCGCGGGCAAAAGCTAGTAATAAAATAAAAGTCTGCTAATACCAGCCTATTGTATCATCTGCACCTGTGACGTCCGTGGAACCAATATGACGTAACTAAAGACCAGACAATATGTAACCTATCCACCTACACATAGGTATCATTATTATATGGAAAGGGTTACGGATGTCATAGCCGCTAAGCTAAATATACGTTTAAATGCGTAGGCTTGCCACAAAGTTCGAGGGGCAGCCCTGAACTTGGTTTGAACTCCCGACCTTTTCATAGCACGTCAAATCCGAAAAGAATCAATACAGCTGTTAGTTATCATGTTGAAAAGAATATTATGATAATCGAAACTTTGAAGAAGGAAACGTCGCGGTAGAAGGAAACGGGGCCTCGTCGCTCGCGTTAAATTCGGGGGTTACCCCGAATTGTGTGTTAACAGTTCCCCATTCCTGAGTTGCAGACAGTTTTTCGTGGGTAACAAAGAGTGTGTGTACCGATTTTTAGCTTCCTACCTTGAAAACTGCGAAAAGTCCCATATAAAATTTCATCCCCTCTTTTAAGGGGTTGGGAGCAGCTTTAAAAAAAAATGATGCACGATGTTTTTGTTAGTGACAAATAGTCCGCATCCTAATTTTAAATCACTTAGAGCAAGCAAAGAAACGATAGATCAGATAGACTCTTGGGGTATGGTGTGGCAAGAAGTAAAAAAGATGTTTGATGAGGTGACGAGTAAGGAGTATTCATGCCGTCCAGAAGCTGATTTGGCTTAACATGATGTCGATAAATATGTCTCAGGCATGATGGTTTCACGATGTTTTTTTAACCGAAGCAATTGATAATATAAAATACGTCATGAATCCAAAAAAAAACAGTCTTGGGTGCAAACTCGAGGAATATGACCGGTCACTCCCCTGCTCTACTTGAAGACAGAGTAGAATTCAAAGAACCTTACCGTAATAGGATCCTTCAAAGGCTCATCAATCTGCGCCTGTTTAAAGAAGATGTTCCCATGGGATATTCTCCACAGCATCTTCTCAAAGGCTGGTATCCTGGCTGTGGTGACCACTCCAGCAATGAAACCGAGATGGCCTAACACCGCATCGTTGTTGTATATTTGCACTGATGCAGATATTTTTCTTTGAGCACTGTGGTCTTGGAAGAAAGTCTGCATTTTCTCTATCAACGTCTTCAGCTCTATGAGGGAAAGGTAGTCGCTCTTCAGGTTTCGTGCGTTTCTTGTTATCTCCTGGATTTCTCCTTCGATGAAGTCGATCCTTTCCTGGAACATTGAATGGTTTCAGTTAAGATTGGTATGAACATACCTACATATTTAAAGTCACGAGGTACAGTTAGAATAGAAACAAAATCTCATTTTGATTGCGCACGTTCCATTATTATTGATGTATATACTTTTTTTCTTTCCACCAATACAACTGTCAGTACTTTGAATTGTCTGTAACTTTCTTTAATATGTGTTTATTTAGAAATAGATTTCTGAACGTTTCTTCTGCATTTAAAATAAGCCATGGAATATGACGCTGATAACTATTGGCACATTTGTAGAGTCCATTAAATAGTTACGATTGTACAAATGAATTTCATGGAACTCGTAACATATAGTAAAATTTTGATATTAATGACCACTTTATGTTATTTCAACGGATTTGTCGGTAAAGGAATCGATATATTCAAGATTATAATATTACTGTTTTAATTAGAACTTATACGCTTCGAAAGAAAACAAGTGCCAGTTGGACTCCCACACCGAGGGTACCAAAGAAACTAGCGACATTAACGGCCATATCTTTTGAAATCGTAGATTTAGAGCTATGATTTTTCCACGACTCCACGGGACTATAGACTTGTGTGTATGGTTTTAATTTCAACTTGATACCTTCACGCGTTCCCAAGATAAAGTGTCTAGACAGACAGACAGCCAACAAAGTGATTCAATAAGGGTTCCGTTTTTGCCTTTGGAGGTACGGAACTCTACAAAAGACTACTGGGACAGCTGATTACTATATATGTATATATAATTACTGAATACGTGGTAATCGTTTGTGTGATCTTTCTTCCCTATACATATAACTGGCAAAATCTTTGCTTAAACTTCTAGCGTGATGTTTTTACTAACATCATCGAATAACTTCGACTCAGCTTCGGCTAAATAATAACAGCCGAGTCAATGTGCATAGGTTGGTCTATCGATGGGTGACAACCCTTTTCAATATCGCGTTTCCTCCCGGTGTCCCGGCTGTCATTTAAAGATCTTTGACAGTCGTTACAAATAGTCAACGTATCATGAAAAGAAGCATGCTAGGGATAAAATCAAAGACAGAGCCAGGAACGTAGACATAAGAACAAGAACAAAACTCACAGACATTCTTACCAGGATAGACATCCACAAATGAAGATGGACTGGACATATACTACGCTACCCCATTAACAAATGGAGCAAACAAGTCACACTCTGGCAACCAAGAGAGGGCAAAAGAAGCAGGAGTCGCCAAGTCAGAAGATGACTTAAACAGACAGCGGGGCCATTCTGGTTGAGAGTAGCAAGGGACATCACCTAAGGAAGGAATTGAAGGAGGCCTATGCCAAAAGGCACACCGAACTTAGGGACCTCTTGTAACCCTATTTTTAGGAATAAAAGGCTATCATTATCAGCAGTAGGCAGTGTCCCGAAAGTCTAACAACCAGACTTAGCAAGGGGTATGGTATTACCAAGTACTGACTGAAGGTCAAATAGGCAGTCGCTCCAAGTAAAACGATGGTATTTAGCTGCATCTGATTGGAAGCCGACCCCAACAAAGAGGAAAACGCTAGGCAGATCGATGAAAAATTATGATTTGATGATGAGTAACCGTTTGGTGCCCTTTAACTTTGTATACCTGACATAATCTGGCAAAATCTGGGCAGAGATTATATGCGTGATGTACTAACATCATCGTAAAACATCGATATCCCCACCTTCCAACATTATCATACCTTTGCACACACATAAAATCATTACCACATACTCAGATCCTGCCATACATTCTCCGTCTATTACGACATCCTCACACAACGATAGCATGATGTCACGTCAACTAATAAATTGCTATAACGCGCTCCTGTGATCCCCACTACCATGCAACTACAAATATATCCTGCGCAAGAGCCGAGGGATCTAATTGGTGTAACCTTGGCGCTAATAAATGTTTGTTATATTACGAAACCACATACGACTGTTACCCCCGAAGGGACAAAGATAGTGCCGATGGGTAGAGTTGACGGCACGGTTGGCGCAGTGGCTGACCGATTGACTGCTGCGTGGCGTGTCGCGGATTTGATCCCCGCACGGAACAAATATTTGTGTGACTGACAGGTAGTTGTTCCGGGTCTGGCTGTTTGTGTATGTGAGTTTAAATGTTTTTAAACGGACCCACGATACAGGAGAAATTCCTAGTGTGGGGCAACGTTTAAAAAAAAAAGAAAAGAGAGAAAGTGCTGTTATAAACTGGTATTGTTACGTAATTTAAAGAAGATAAAATACTTTTAATTTATATTACATTCTGTCTAAGCTATTTCTTTCTACTTTTATTAAAACAATCTGAGTCTTCGAACGTCATAGCAAACCAGCCTGCACTCTGTTTGGTTAATGGTATTAAAACCTCTACAGTACACAGGGTTCGCTAGTTATGTTTATGTCTTATAGAGACTACTCAATAGGATCAGCAGAAGGGCCTGCTAGGGCCACTGTCTGCTGTGGTTGCGGGCTTTTCGAAAGAGGTACCGCGGCACAGGCATATAGAGGGCAGAAAAGGAACATCATGAACATCAGGATGGGTTTTACTCAGTAAAACTCTGATACACCCTTCTTTTTTACGTGTAAACTCACATTTTGCTATCTATTTTTACAGGTTTCACCAACTTCAGTAAGTTGCCGAAACTATAGTCATCATAGATCCCATGAATCATAAGAGAGCTCAATACTTAAAATCAAAGCATTTATTTCAATTAGAATGAAGCTACTAAATAAGAAAATAGTCAGTTCAGAAAAAAAAAACGAAAAATTGAAGAGAGCCTTTCTCATCATCAGTGGAAATATTGCAGGCCAATTATTCTCGTGCCACTGTTATTAGTTGGTCTAGTCACTAGACCAACGAAACGCTTGCGACCACTAGACTCTAGTGGTCGCAATCGCGACTGCTGAGCAAGAGGTGTTGTGTTCGATTCCCGGATCGAACAAAAAGTTTTTGGATAAAAAAAAAACTAATTTACTAAGTAGCAGTCTGGACCTATACGTTGTCACAAAATGTGGACGTAGCTGTGAAATTCCTGATCGTAAAACCCTGACCTGGCTATCGAACTCAGTACACACCAGTAGCACTTGAGACTACTAGACGAACGAGGCAATGTGGATTAATCGAGTTATTTATTACTGAGACTAAACATTTTGTTATGTTTAGTAAATTGGTCGGCCAATAAATTCTGAAAGCAGGAAATGGCGAATTTTCGCAGAATTTAATTAGACCGGGAGAGAATGAAAAATAACTCGTAAATATTATTGTTGGATTTAAAACAAATGTTGAAGTATCTACAAAAATATCATAATATGTTCAAGAGTACTGACTTACATCTGCATCTATTGTCAAATTATCGTAAATATTTGTTCATAATTACTTATGCATACATTTTTAAGAAGACGAGAATTCAAACCAAGTAACAATAAAACAAAGCAATTTTGTTTGACCTATTGAAAGTTCTAATTTCAAGCAATTACCTAAATAGTGCTTCATTTATCCATTACTAGCTGGCGCCCGCGGGTTCGCTCGCGTGATGATCGAAAAAGAACACGTATCCTATGTGTTATTCCAGATTATAATCTAGGTGAGAGAGTAACAAAAATCCATACATCCATACTCATAAACGTTCGCATTTATAATACTAGTAGGATTATGTTTGACATCCGGTTTTTATAATTTAACTAGCTTTTGCCCGCGGCTTCGCTCGCGTTAAATTCGGGGTAACACAGTTCCCCTTGCGCCTTATTGATTTGTAATAACAACGCTAAATTTTCCCTTTTCATCCCTCTTTCTCCCTCACATCCCACTTTTTAAAAAATTAGCCTATGTCCGTCTCCTGATTCCCAACTATCTCTGTACCAAAATTCATCAAAATCGGTTTAGCCAATAGAGCGTGAAGAGGTAACAAACAAACAAACAAATAAACAAACAAACAAACTCACTTTCGCTTTTATAACATTAGTAAGGAAGTAAGGATAGTAAGGATAGTAAGGATTCTATGTTTGACATTACTAATTGTAATTTTTAATTTTATTTTCTAAACAATGTACCTATATTGGTTTGAAATAAATGACTTAAGTTATAACTCAAGACTATTCTAAAATGAAAAGTGTCAAAACTATCTTAAAAAGTAAATTTGCACAAGTAATCACTTACTTTGACTTAATATATGACTGTCTTTTTTGCGGATTGGAAATCATCAAATAACTTCCCCCGCTCTGGGCGAAAGCGGGGAACATGACATTCCCCCAATGTCAGACTTGTACTGACTAAATGTCCATGTTCCTTCTTTTGCCTTTTATGTTCTGGGGCCGCGGTATCTCTTTCGAACAACCCGCAACCCCGGCAGGCGGTGGTCCTGGCAGGCCCCTCTGCATATATGACTGCCTTGTTTCTATTTTGGTAGCAATCTTGGCTGCTGAGCATAGCGATCCTGGGTTAAAATCCCAGGTTGCGCAAAGTCATGCAAGTTATCATCTTTCTACCCTTGTCCGTGTCGGCGCAACACTTTTTTCTTCTATTCTCTGTCAAACGACACGCTATTGTTTACATCCTTTTTCTCATATCGTTCCTCACAAAGTCTATCCACCGTTTCCTTGATCTTCCTCTCCCTTTCCATTAATTCCTCAACATTTATATTCATAATTTTTTCACTCTCTCCTCTTTACATGCCTATACAAAGACAACAACTACAGTACTTTCACAAGTTATTAAGCCTTGTGACCGGGACTGTAGCTTCATCCAAGTGGGTGTAGTGGTCTAATTGAAATAAATGCTTTGAGTTTCAGTTTGAGTTAGAACCGATTCTTATTCAACTTTTCTAGTACAAGTAGACTATGCAAGTATTTTCTCAATTCTTTCCTTGCGCAAATTAAACCTATGACCTGATTTCCCACAAACCATTCCAATGATTCCTCCTACAAAACCCATTAATTTCCTACAGCTTCATTACACAAGACGAAAAATTTCAACATGCAACCTCTGAACTAAATTTCATGAGAATCTCTTCAGCCGTTACGGCGCTATTGAGTAACAAACATACATCTAAACATCGTATTTATAGTAGTAGTATTATAGTGTCTGGTCTGGTAATAATTATTAAACAGATGTTGGTGTGCGTAAGCTGGATTAATAGTGTTGTTCTTACGCCGTACATCACTATTAATCTTGCTCTTAATGACACTGGCATGTTTTTTTTCAGTAGTTATTTAGTATTCTTCTCTGAGAAGCTATCAACAATCCTTCTTCGTATGTCTGTCGTCGTCTTAATTTATTAAAGGCTGTTTCCGATAAACAGTTAGTTACAATACAAGATGTGCTCTACAATAAGTATGATTTTGTTTTGTGTCTTTCATCATCTGCCTAGACTTTTCCCAACTATGTTGGGGTCGGCTTCCAGTCTTACCGGTAAGACTGGAACTACTGGACTATATTTTACTTGGAGCGACTGCCTATCCGACCTCCATAACCTAGTTAATACTGGGTAATACGATACCCCTTGGTAAGACTGGTTGTCAGACTTTCGGGACACTGACTACTGTAACGACTGTCAAGGATTTACAAATGACAGCCGGGACCAACAGCATAACGTGCTTTCCGAGGCACGGAGGAAACTCGGTATGTAACGGGTCACCCATCCACAGACCAACCTAGGCAAGCGCGGCTTAACCTAAAGATCGAACTGAGCGGCTGCTATTATTTAGCCACGAGCTCCTCTATTTTGTGTCTTTCTGATATCTAAATTGGTGTTATTCATATCGCTCACATAATTGGAAGTGATCTGCTACGCCCAGAGCGGGAGAAATCATTTGAAAAGAAACGAGAGGTGATAGTTACTGCCATTCTTATACATTTTTAGCGTTCTGTACCTCAAAAGGGTAAAAAAACGGTACCCTTTTTTTGGCGGGTGGGAAATTATCAAATAACTTCCCCAGCTCTGGGCGGAGCGAAGGGGAGTGTCAGACTTGTAATGACTAAAACCACCCGTGTTCCCTTTATCTCTTTCGTACCTGTTTTTTTTTGGTATTGGGACATCATCAAACAACTTCCCCCCCTCTGGGCGGAGCGGGGGGGGGGGGGTGTCAGACTTTTACTGACAAAAACCCACCCATGTCTCTTCGATTGCCCTTTACGTTCTGGGGCCGCGGTATCTCTTTCGAACCCGCGGCGGAGGCTCTGGCAAGCCCCTCTGCTTTGCTGACATCTCATTGAGGCGCGCGTGAAACACAAACGCGCCGTCTGCTGTCGTCAATAGACGGACGGACGGTGAGCTACCTATTGCTCACCGTCCACAGGCCCGCATCTACGGTGGCCGGGAGTCGTCCCGCGGTATCTCCCGCGGCTCTTTCGTAACCTTATTGGATCATTTTATTGTTCGTCTGTCTGTCTGTCTGTCAAGAGACTTATCTCTGAAACGCGTGGAGGTATCGAGTTGAAATTAAAATTACGTAGTCAAGTTTATGGTACCTTAGAGCTGTGGAAAAATCAACTCCTTAAGTCTATGCAGTCAAAATTTATGGCTGTTTGTATCGCAAATTTGTACGGAACCATGCATCGGTGCGCGAGTTTTTTATTTATAATATCAACAAACTTAACTGGTTTAATGTTGGTGTACTTAATAGGTTCACTTCTGCCCAACCCTTCGGTTATTATAGGCTTGATGTTATGTTATGTTATGTTGATAGAATATCACTTTGTCCTAACCCCTCGATGTTTTATTATTTCGAGCTGGATTCAGGCCCTTTAGCCAAACAGCAGTCGGCAGCAGGCGACAATCGTTATCGCTCAGCAGTCACTAGTACGTTTTCAACTTTATACGCGCGTTTAATAAAGTTGAAAATCTATTGACGTTTACATATCGTTTTTGTTTGTTTCGTTCGTTATCGCTCAGCAGTCTTTAAAAGATTTTGAACTTTATGCATTAGGGTATAAAGTTGAAAATGTATTAGTGACTGCTGAGCGATAACGATTGTCGTCTGCTGTCATCTGCCGTTTGGCTATAGCCCCAGTAACTATTTCGTTTTCTATATCTTCTAAATAATATTGTCAAATCATCGTCTAAATAGATGTTTATTTGTGTCAGTTATTTTTAGACGACTCACGTTGTCAGACTGGGGAAGTCTTTAAGAAGAACAAATAGTTTTAACATGAGTCATGTGTTTTAAAAAGGGAAATAGCCAAATGCCATTACAATAAATCATCTAACTCATATTTTTATGATGCCTATATGAACTTGACATGGGTGAATGAATAGTTTGTTTTTAACAAAAAAAATACGTGTGGCACTCAGGGACTGCCGCGGTAAAGCTATTGCATCACGATTACCACCGTGAATTCATGCAAGCCTAGTACTTCATTACAGGTCTTGGTAGAACCAACTGCGTTAAGATAAACTACTAGGCTTGCATTAATTCACGGTACATTCATGCAAGCCTAGTCCTTCATTACAGATCTTGGTGGAAGAAATAAATAAATAAAATAAAAACGTCGGAGTGGGGAGCGTGAGGTTTTTTTTCGTTACGGAATTTCTGGATTCGGTCCCCGCGCTCAAGGCCCGCGATAGAAGCTATGCAATAGCTTAAAAATTTATACTTTTCTCCACACTTGGAATTTCCCCTATACCGTGGGTGCGTTTACAACCATATAAACTCACATACACAAACAGCCAGACCCGGAACAAGTACCTGTAAATCACACAAATATTTGTTCCGTGCGGGGATCGAACCCGCAATACGCAGCGCAGCAGTCCATCGCTCAGCCAATGCGCCAACCATGCTATTTTAGAGTTGAAATACAGAACGACTTTCCATTTCTTTCGTGTGCTCGATCTATTTTATAATTATGCAAACATAGGTGTAATTTAATCGTTGCAACATTTAAATTGCTACATCCAATGAATAAGATGTATCTTTGTACAATTATGATGAATATATAAAGATAGATCAGATTCATGTTTTTCAGGGTTTCGTAGATCAAAAGGAAGAAACGGAACCCTTATTAGATTCCTTTGTTGTTCGTCTGTATCTCTGTCTGTCAAGACCATTTATCTCGGGAACGCGTGGAGGTAATCAGTTCCCTAACTCTGTGGTCCTAACTTAGAGGGTTAATTTTTTTACAGCACAAAGGGTTTTACAGCACAAAGTTTACGCAGTCAAAAGATATGGTCGTTTATGTCGCAAGTTTGTACGGAATCCTCTTTGCGCGAGTATGACTCGGTCTTGGCCGTTTCCTTTTTTTCCTTTAAAGTTACGGAACTATAAAAAAAAAAACGTTTTAAAAGCGACTGCCCTAGAAAGTCCAAGCCCTAAATCCTGGTTCTGATGAGGTAGATAAATCTAGGACTTTCATCACACTTCATTCAGTCTATAGCACCCACCTCTAATATGTTGATCTCCCTGGGGCTAAGACTGCAGCGGTCTGGTTTGGGTGGAGGAGGTGGCTCAGGCAGCTCGCCCGCCACCCAGCGCAGCTTGCGTTCCATTTCACTACAGCGTCTGACTTCGGTGACATAACGACGCTGGAAGTCGTTCACGTGGGGATTTAACTGTGGGAGAAAGAAAATAAATTAAATGAGTTATGTGAGGCAATACTCTCAGAAATCATTTTAGCAGCAACGGAGTCTGGATTTGAGCTCGGTATATGACAATAGACTCGTGTGCTCAATGTCATAACCATTTTCCTGCCCTTGTCCCATTCTATCTGGGGTAGGCCCAACACGTTTTCTTCTTCCATTCTCCCCTGTCAGACGTCACGGCATCATTTACTCCTTTCTCCGTCATATCATTCCTTACATAATCCATTCATCTTTTCTTTGACGTTCCTCTCCCTCTCCATCTATCAACATCGTGATCTCAATATGTAAAAATAAAGGAAAACTTTGTAACGAAACCGACTTTTATTCAAATTAGGCTGATAATTAGCAGTTTTGAAGGTCAACATTACAAGAGACAGTCTCCCAAAATGCCTACCCTTCGCCACTTCCTAGTGTATCTAAAACCGCATAGGCCCGAATGCTTAACCATCACATATATAGAGGGATGTAGTGCACCATTACACTGCACATTACATTGCGTACATTGGATTGTGGAGGTCATATAGACAGTCGCTCCATATAAAATACTGGTATTCAGCTGAATCTGTTAAGACTGGAATCCGACCCCAACATAGTTGGGAAAAGGCTTAGCAGATGATGATGAGAGTACCTATCAGATATTGATTTTATACGATACAAGCTGGCGCCCGCGGCTTTGCCCGCGTGATATCGAATAAATAAGTATCCCATGTGTTATTCCAAAATATAGTCTACCTCTGTGCCTAATTTCATCAAGATCCGTTCAGCCGTTTTTACGTGAAAGAGTAACAAACATCCATACATCCTCACAAACATTCGCATTTATAATATTATTATAGTAGGATAATTGCAAGAAAACTAAAATTAAACCAGACGCAATATTTCATCCAAACTTTCACCCATTCAACTGTTGCAAGCACTTCATACAACATTAATAAGCTAAAGAATAAAATGATAAACCACAACCTCGTCCCTTGCAAGGCCCTTTGTATGTAGATACCAAGGTTTTAGTATCATTACAAGTTATTAAGGCCCATTTAAAGTTGCCGTACTAAGCACTAACAAATTAGTTTGAACGACTTATCTTGTTATTATCAAGCTTTTGTTAGGTAGCATTATTATATTCACTAGTTAATTTATTTGCAGGAGGAAATTACAGACTGCCTCGTTTGTCCTGGGTCCATTTCCCGGGTAAGGCAAAGTGGTATTGGGTTTTTATTCCAGGAATATTTTAATAGCAGCCATGGAGTCTGGATTGGTTCCCTTTTAATGTCAAAGAACTCAGTCCAAAAATATTGTTGGTACATAACACTTCTGCCTAGCTTTTTGGGAATCATTGGCTTGATGAAATTATAGACTGCTGAAATAGTTTTTTTTAAAACAACGTTGCCCTACACTAGGAATTTCTCCTGTGTCGTGGATGCGTTTAAAAACATTTAAACTCACATACACAAACAGCCAGACCCGAAACAACTATCTGCAGGTCATACAAATATTTGTTCCGTACGGGAATCGAACCCGCGACACGCAGCGCAGCAGTCAATTGCTCAGCCACTGCGCCAACCGTGCAGTCAAACTGCTCATATTTCCTACCTTACGTAATCAAGATATTTTGTATGTTTATCTATTCTAGTATCAGGAATAGCGTCTTGTCATTTGTGCAAGTTTTTTTTCACGTAAGTGTATAACTTGTAGTCTGGATGATTTGTTCTGTAATTTTAACACATCCTGTATGAGAATGCCTTATGGCATTAAGTCCGCCCATGTACCACTATTGTACACGAAGTTTAAATAAATAAATAACCTCTAAGAGAAGTCCTGTGCTCCTGAACGCAATCGTCAGTTTGTAACAGAAGCTATAAAAGTTCTGTCATCTTTCGTGACAACCTAGCTCTACTACATCCCGGCATTCTTCATCTTCTTCATGTTTCTTGTCTCCTAGTACTTTCAGTTCAAATTCTAAATTGAGTTCTATCGTAACAAAGCTTAGTGTAACAGAGACAAAAATAGCAACATCAACAAAACGTTTTCGTGAAACTTTAGGAGATGAATGTAGCTTACATAAAAACCGACCAAGAACGAGTCAGACTCACGCACCGAGGGTTCCGTACAAACTTACGACAAAAACGGCTATAATTTTTGACTAGGTTTTTTTTTTCACAGCACATAGATATCACAGACTGTATATAGTTTTAATTTCAACTCGATACCTCCACGCGTTCCCGAGATAAAGGGTATTGAATGACAGCTAGGCAGACAGACGGACATCGAAGTGGTCCTATAAGGGTTCCGTTTATTTCATTTGAGGTATAAGGAACCCTAAAAATCAGTTGTCATTTATGGTTGATGAAACGGGACTCAATGTACTCAGACTAAAATTGTTACAGAAATACTCTTTTTCTACTTGTTTTGCACGTCTTTTGTTTAGACGATTCGGGAAAGTTAGAGGAGCTCGTGGCTAAATAAATAGTAGCCGCTCGGGTCGATTTTTGGGTTAAGCCGCGCTTGCCTAGGTTGGTCTGTGGATGGGTGACTACCTGTTACATACCGAGTTTCCTCCGTGCCTCGGAAAGCACGTTAAGCCGTTGGTCCCGGCTGTCATTTGTAGATCTTTGACAGTCGTTACAGGTAGTCAGTGTTCCGAAAGTCTGACAACCAGTCTTACCAAGGGGTATCGTATTACCTAGTATAAACTGGGTTGTGGAGGTCAGATAGGCAGTCGCTCCATGTAAAATACTGATATTCAGCTGCATCCGGTTAGACTGGAAGCCGACCCCAACATAGTTGGGAAAAGGCTAGGCAGATGATGATGGGAAAGTTACCAAACGGAATGTAGCATTCTGAACAACTAATTTCATGTTACCTTTGCAATAGGGTAGTTTCCAGGGTCAAAATAATTATATTCTATTTAGTCCGTCTTTTAGATTATTCAAAAATAAGGGACACGTATTTTTTTCTTTGTAAATTAGACCAAAAATTACAAAGTTATAGCTCATTAAAGTTACGTGTGACGTCACTTGTTGCGAGAAAATGCAGCAATGCGTGATAAACGAGTTATAAAAGTTTTTTTTTGAAACTAGTCTATTAAGCTATTGCATAGCTTCTATCGCGGGCCTTGAGCGCGGGGACCGAATCCAGAAATTCCGTAACGAAAAAAAACCTGACGTTCCCCACTCCGACGGGCACGGAGGTGTGGCTTGAAGGCCGTGCATTGTCTAACGTCGTTTACACAATACGGTCAGTTATTTCAAACCCGATTCTAATGTTCTAATAGCGTGTTTGGTAGAGAATCGGATAGTCAATCGACATTACGCTGGATCAAACCCAAGGTCTTGTTTTTCTTTTTGCGACTTCTTTTCATTTCTTTTCATTTCTTTTTAAATATTTTATTTAGATTGTTTTTATTTATTGCATAAGTTGATAAAAAATGCTATGCAATAGCTTTACCGCGGCAGTCCCCGAGTGCCACACGTATTTTTGTTGTCGTAAGACGCTCGAGCGTGTAGTTCTTAACCCAGAGGTAAGGGATCACAGTTAACAAGCTACCAATGAAACAGTTACGAGTTAACAATAACCGCTCTAACGTTAAGGTTCACGAATGCCTCAATATAACTGAATATCGGTCATCAATTACAATTTATCTGCATTTTATTGGAGGCCGCGCCTTCTCGTACAACGTAAACGTTATGGTTAGCTCCTCCTGTTTTATGACTTTCTTCTTTATATCGGTGTCATGTGCTGGATAGAATGAGTAAAATCCTACTAATATAATAAATGCGAATGTTTGTGAGGATGGATGGATGGCCTCCCAGACATTCACATCCATCCGGATGTATGGATGTTTGTTACTCTTTCACGTCAAAACGGCTGAACAGATCTTGATGAAATTTGGCACAGAGATAGGTCTGGAATAACAAATATGATACTTTCTTTTCGATATCGATATTCGATATCACCCGGGCGAAGCCGCGGGCGCCAGCTAGTATTGTATATTTTTATTTTCCAAATAGTAGCCACACATAAAGCTGGTATTAATCAATAACTGGCGTCAATATATCATCATCTGCCGAGCCTTTTCTCAATTTTGTTAGTCTAACCGGAGTCAGAATACCAGTTCAGTTCAGTACATGGGTCGACTGCCTTTCTGACCTTGGCAATCCAGTTAGTACTGGGTAATACAATACCCCTTGGTAAGACTGGTTCAAAGACTTTCGGGCTTTTCCTCACAAACTTTCACATTTATAATAATTATTAAGTAGGATGTATAATATTAGTAGGACGTCGAATCAACATTCTCCTTTTTTGATTTTGTCAGTTAAAAATAAAATGTCGGAAGTTGATGACAGGTCAAATAATTCAAAGCCCTTAATCAAATTCCTAGTCGAACTTCTCCTGTGGGTCCGACTAAAATTCTTTGCATTAACTTTTCAAGGCAAAAACATCAGCCATCTTTATTTTTCATTCGATATCCTTATTATCGTCAGTCAACTACGCATATAGGCCTCATGTGATTGCGAACGAAATATTATCACAATTATTACACAATGGGCCACTTCCCATTTCACGGGATCGTTGTTGCTCGACCATCCATTGAGTCTTGTACAATAGCTCAGCTTTCTGGTACTAGTGTGCGTTTTGAATACAACACTACGTTAGTGGTCTGTTGATATGCTCTTCTGCACATCAACAAAAAACCGGCCAAGACCGAGCCAGACTCGCGTATCGAAGGTTCCGTACAAACTTGCGACATAAACAGCCATATCTTTTGACTTAAGGGTTGATCTTTAGCTCACCGTCCGTCCGTCTATTGACGACAGGCCGTGTCGACGGCGCGTTTGTGTTTCACGCGCGCCTCAAAGAGAATTAGCAAAGCAGAGGGGCTAGCCGGGTCCACCCTTTATAGCAGAACTTTTTATGTCATAATTTTATTTTGCATAACAACGGATAGCATAAACTTCATTTCGCAGAAAATTGTTTGGCAGACACTCATTTATCATACATTCAAAACTCATAATTTTGTAAGTCAGAATCATCTCTTGACATAAATTTCATATCCATAATATTTAAAAAGCAGAAACATCATTTCGCAGAAAGAATCGTCTTTTGGCATATTTTTCATATCGCAGAAAGTTTATAGTTAGAATCATCTTTATCATTATTTGTTGTCATTTATTTTAATTATTTATTTCTTTAAAATAATATCATTTATTTCGGCTGGAGCCAAAACTTGGTGAAGGCAGGTGGCCATTCATGGGGTCACCCGGGCAGGACCTTGACCGATTCTCGGACATGTTGTATCAAAAACCTCAGTATATGGTTGACAACTGATTTATTAATACAAAATTACAATCAACGAATCACTTCACTAATAAATAAATAAGCTTTCACAATTCACACTTTCACAATTTATGACTCAGGTGTGATCCGTATCACAATTCCGAGGTGTTGACACCGCGACTGCTTCGGTCCAACTGACTCGTGCCCGCTAGCGCGCCGTTGCAGCTGTGTTTTTCTTCTCAGCGCCGACATTTATTTTAACTATTATTTAATTGAATTTGAAATAATGTCATTTAATTCCATAAGTAATTATTATCCTAATGTAAATAGTTCAGTTCCAGGTAAACTACTAAAAACAATCTCATTTTCTATTAATGCAAGTCGTTACTGGCACTCGCCGGCCGCTGCCGGCACCGCTCGCTCCGCTCGCTCGGCTCGTGCGTAGGGGGTCACAGTTTTAACCTAACCTAACCTACGCATTTTTTTTTAACAAATTAACCTAATCTTAATAGTTGAGTCCCGGGTAACCTACAAAATACAATGTCTTTTTTTTCTATATATTTCCAAAAATATCTTATTTTTGCCTTAATATGTTTTTGTATACAATTGTAACTCACTGTATCGGTTCACGCCAAAATATTGGAAACTCAAAATAAATAACAAACATGGTAAATATCCCGTTTTAAACGTTAATAATAATGTTAGTGACCATGTCAGTTTAAAGACTTATTAGGCATTTAAGTCTTTAAACTTAAAGTTATTCTTAATTAAATTCTGCCATCTGCAGAGTATGAAAAGTGAAATTATACCAAATACTCGTCGCTCTAAATGAACATTATGCTAAACGATATTATGCAAAATTTGAACTCTGCCAATCGTAATTATACTAAATGTAATTCTGCCATCTTAAAACTATGCAATTGTAAATTCGGAGTTTTAAACATTATGCCAAACGATAATTATATCAAATAACTTTTATGCATTTCAAATGTTCGTTTAAAGAAAAATATGCTAAGTGTGTTATGCCAAATAAATTTCGGAGCATCAAGATTCTGCCAGAGAGAGGGAACCCGGGCTAGCCAGGGCCTCCGCCTGCTGGGGTTGCGGGTTATTCGAAAGAGATACCGCGGCCCCGGAACGTAAAGGGCAATAGAAGGAACATGAGTGGGTTTTAGTCAGTAAAAGTCTGACATGCCCGCCCGCTCCGCCCAGAGCGGGGGAAGTCATTAGATGATTTCCCACCCAAAAAAAAAGAAAATAAAAGGGTTGATCTTTTTATTGCACAAAAGGACCACAGACATTAGGATATGGTTTTAACTAGCTTTTGCCCGCGGCTTCGCTCGCGTTAAATTCGGGATAACACAGTTCTCCTTTCCTGATTTGCAGGTACCTGCAACCTGCAGTTTTTGCCCTTGCGCCTTATTGATTGTATTAGGAAAGCTAAGTTTAGCCTTTTCTTTCCTCTTTCTTCCTCATTTCTCAACTTTATTTTTCCCCAAAATTCATGAAATTGGTTTACCCATTTAGGCGTGAAGACGTAACAAACAAACAGACTCACTTTCGTTTCTATAATATTAGTAAGGATTTTAATTCTATACCTCCACGAATTCCCGACATTAAAGGTCTTGACAGACAAATAGACAACAGAGTGATATAATAAGGGTTCCGTTTTTCTTACTGAGGTATGGAATCTTAAAAAATAATTACTAAACTCTTTTAGTAATTACATTTTTGTTTTAAATAACAAATTGCAACATTGGACAGCAAACGCCACATTCAACAAAGGTAATGTTTAAAGTTAAACTAAGTTTATTTATAACACATGTGCCTATTGTATTGTTTCCTCTTGTTGTCATAATAAACGACATTATTATACTAAACGCCATTTTGTTTTCTTATCACAATCATTGATAAATTAAAGTGAACGTTGCTCAAGTTGTTAGCAGTAAACTTTCTCTGTTTTTTTTTATTGTATGTAGTTATATCTCGCGTTTTACATAGATTTTTATGTACAAAATTAATGACTTTAGAAAGTAAGATGATGATATTGATTATTATATTATACTAGCTTCCGTCCGCGACTTCATCCGCGTGGCATAGTTGCTTTGCGCTAACGCTAATTTTAACCCGCGTTATGATAAAAAAATCTCTCCCCTTTTCTTCCCTCTTTCTCCCCCTCTTCCTATTATTTTTTATCTTATGTCCGTCTCCAGGGTCCCAACTATCTCTGTACCAAAGTTCATCAAAATCGGTTAGGCCATTTAGGCGTGAAGACGTAACAAACAAGCAAACTCTCTTTCACTTTTATAATATTAATAAGGATGTGATAGAGCCTATTGCCATTAACAGATTATCATACAGATCATTCTACAAATAAATTCTTGATGGTCAAACGTACTAAAAAATTGTCTGACTCGGGGATCGAAGTCAGGACCTTATGCTAGATACTAAACCAATGAGGCGATTTTCTACCTTTTCAGAACGTCAAAATATAGCCACTAATATTTTAAAGGCGAAAGTTTGTATGTGTGTGTGTATATTTGTTTCTCCTTTACGCTCAAACGACCAACGGAATTAAATGTAATTTGGTTTATAGATAGATTATGCCCTGGATTAACACTTTGGCTTTTTATCTCGGTCGACGCGGGGTCAAATCGTGGGGCGCAGCTAGTCTTCTATTTTCCTTTTATTTATTTTTTTAAGACATAACTGTCAACACTATTAAAATAAAATAAATTCTACTCACATAACCACAACATACTTTAATATAGTTAACAAGGTGTCTCTTTATAACACTTGAACAAGTGCGATGTAAGATAAAGTACTCATTGCCGTTTCAATTAAAAACAATAATTCTTTGTATAAGTGGATACAATTGGACGGGTCAGAAGTATGTGGGACTGGGCCTTAAGTGGGATTATGGCTTTACCGATAGTTTGCAAGAACTTCTGTCCGTTTTCAAAGTCACATTCTACTAAAATTATACTCCTACTTATGTCCTACTAATCAATGATATTTATATTATAATATCACTGCTACTAATATTATAAATGCGAATGTTTGTGAGAATCGATGGATGGATGTTTGTTACTCTTTCACGTCCAAACGCCTGAACGGGTCTTGATGAAATTTGGCACAGAGTTAGATTATAGTCTGGAATAACACATAGGATGCTTTTTTTTCGATCATCACGCGGGCTAAGCCGCGCGTGCCAGCTAGTGTAAAATAATGCTTGAGTATCTATAGCATAGGAAATCCAACTCTTTTAGCTGAGCTTTTATATTTTTCGGATGGGTTAGTCAACAAATGACTTTTCTCGCTCTGGGCGAAGCGAGAGGTAGTGCCGAAATTTTACTGACTAAACCCATTCTTTCCTTTGCCCTTTGTGTTACTGGTTTCGTTCGCAGTACCTCTTTCGAACACCCCGCAACCGTGGCAGTACCCGCAATCCTGGCAGGTTAGACCTACCTGAGCTGAGGCGTAAAATCAAATAGACCGATTTTCATTCCCGTTTCGCCAAGTGTTCCTTTTATACTTATTTCATAATAAGAATGCATTTGAAATAAATAATAATCCGCCATATTGAATTAAAAATGAGTGTGTAACGATTGACATAATAACAAAATATCTAACGTTCACTTGACATAATTTTAGTTTACATAATTTTGTTTAACATAACGATCAGTTGACATAATGAATTGTTGATATAATTTCATTTTACCTAATTTCATATGACATAATGAACAGTTCCTATAATGCACATTTCACATAATATTCTTCTTTTTAATTAATTTAATTAATCGATAATATTCTTAAAAAAAAAGGAATACACTGAAATTGAATTCCTTCGGGCTTTGGCCTCTAATTTAAAACTAAAATAAGATGTAATATTTATGTTATGATTAAATAAATATTGTATTAAGTTTTTTTTTTCTTCACCTTATACCCTATACACCTGCCACCCTCAATTATTGTTACCAGGAAAAACTGGATGCAATCTGGACTTTAGGGCACCCCGACTCGGATAGGTTAGGTTAGAAGGGGATGGCGGGGTCGTGTGAGCGAGCAAAGCGAGCGAATAGACCCCGCCATCCGCTTCGTGGTTATTTTTTTATAAACCACCCAGAAATAGGAGCCCCGCCAAGCGGGGCTCCGTCGACCAAGCCCACCCTCGGCCATGCATAGAATATTTTAAGGTTTGGTTAAGTGCCGTTTGAGCCCATTAAACATGAATTTTAGGTCAAAAGAATATTAGGTCAAATGAACGTTTAAATATTAAAAGAATATTATACATATTAAAAATTATATAAAATGAACGTTATACTAAATGTTAGTATGTTAAATGAATATTATATGATATGAAACATTAGGTCATATGAGTTTATGTCATTTGTTATTATGTCATATGAAAATTATGTCATATGAACGTTAGTTCAAGTGAAATTAGAGCATTTGTTATTATGCCAAACATTACACACCCATTAAAAATATCCTTACTTAGCTAAGAAGCATTTTTCTTCCAAGTTAAAACCTTTTTGCGAAATTTTACCTCAATCGGAAACCGGGAAGGGTTAGTTAATGTTATTACAAAGCAGGGTGGAGGGTTGTTCGAAAGAGATGCCGCGGCAAGGAACATGGATGGGTTTGAGTCAGTAAAAATCTGACACTCCCTTCCTCTCCTCTTAGAGCAGAAGTCGTTTGTTGACTTCCTATCCAAAAAAACATACTAAAAAAACGTAAAAATTATGTGATTATCCATCATACAAAAAAAAGCTGATACAAAGGACCGCATTTCAGGCTTAAATGAGATTCATACGTACCAGGGTAGCATGCCACAAAAGAGAGGAAGCTTATACTTTACAAGGCTGCCTATACGAGGGAGGTTTAAGGAAACTGAGAAGTGAAGATAAAGTGTCCTGCAATGATTTATGTAAATGTATGTAGGTATGTGTGTAAACAATGCGTCTCTCTGTGTATCTTATTAGTGCATTTATAGCTCGGGAACTACATAGGAATACGTGATTTGATTTTTTAATTCGAATGCCTAGCTTTTGCCTGCGGCTGCGGCTGTGTTTCAAATAATCCCACAGCAACATGATAAAAAAGTATTTTATATATTTTTATTTGCGGATGAGAAATCATCAAATAACTTCCCCCGTTCTGGGCGGAGCCGGTAGGAGTATCAGACTTGTACTGACTAAAACACCCATGTTCCTTCTTTTACCGCGTTCCGGGGTCGCGGTATCTCTTTCGAACTACCCGCAACCCCGGCAGGCGGTGGCACTGGCAGGTCCCTCTGCTTTGCTGACTTCTCTTTGAGGCGCGCGTGGAACACTAATGCGCCGTCGATACGGTCTGTCGTCAATAGACGGACGGTGACCTACCCATTGCTTACCGTCCACAGGCCCGTCTTCTATATTTTAACCCAGGTTAAAGTCAGTCAGTTTGCATTTCTTTAAACCTAGTCTTTAAGACGTGAAACAAAGGGACAGGTAACAGAGAGACAACAAAAAAAAACATACCGGCCGAATTGAGAACCTCCTCCTTTTTGGGAAGTCGGTTAAAAACCAACCAAGTGTGGGTTGAACGCGAGCACCGAGATCTCTATACAAGCTTGCGATATAAACGGCTATATCTTTTAACTGCGTAGACTTGGAGAGTTGATTTTTTCACAGCTCCACGAGACCACAGTTTTTTTTAAACGATGCCCCACACTAGGAATTTCTCCTGTTTCGTGGGTGCGTTTAGAAACACTTAAACTGACATACACAAACAGCCAGACCCGGAACAACTATCTGTGGGCCATAAAAATATTTGTTCCGTGCGGGGATCAAACCCGCGACACGCAGCGCAGCAGTCGATCGCTCAGCCACTGCGCTAATCGTGTCGTCAAATAAAATTTGAGTATACGGTTTTAGTTTCAATTCGATACCCAGAGACCCTTATCTCGGGAACGCGTAAAGATTCTGAGATAAAGGATCTTGACAGACAGACGCACAACAAAGTGATCCTCTAACTGTTCTGATGAAAATGCTGGTATTCAGCTGCATCCGGTTAGACTGGAAGCCGTCCCAAAACAGATGGGAAAAGGCCGAGGCAGATGAGGAAGGCGATGGCGAAGATTGCCAAGTTATGTTATGTTTATGTAAGTAGAGGTTACACAATGCTTGTAATTACTATTATAAAATAGTTCTTATCAGTATCATCGTATTGAGTATTATCGCAACAGTTGACCTATGTGTTATGTTCGACCTTTTGATACGATAATACAGTTTTATGTAAAAAATAGCTGGCGCCCGCGGATTCGCGTGTGATATTGAAAAAAAAATGTTATGCGTAATTCCAGACTATAATCTACCTCTGTGCCCATCAAGATCTTTCACATCAAAACGGCTGAACGGATCTTGATAAAATTTGGCATAAAGGTAGATTATAGTCTGGATTAATGTTTTTTTAATGCCTATATCAAATGGGATCGAAAGACATTATTTTAGGTGTAAAATGTGACTCAATAACTTTTTGGCGTTGCTGGTATGTATGTTTTTGCCCATTAATAAAGAACACTGATGAACCTATCACTGTCTCGTTGTTCTGGTGGTCGTACGCGCGACCGCTGAGCATAAAGACCTGGGTTCAAAACTCGGGTTGGGCTAAGTGTTATTGGGTTTTTTCAACCGGGAATTTCCCAGCAACAGCCCAAGGAGTCTTGATTTTTACCCGGTTAATGGGATCTAAAACATTACCTGCGAAATATGGGTGTATTATTAGGTAGACCTCTGCCAAACCCTTCGGGGAGTACAAGCGTAATGTTATAAGTCATCGGTCCCTTTTGCCAGCCAATATCATAAAGATACCTTGGAATGTTTCCGCAGCCATCGTATTTTCATTATTTTTATCGATAAAGGGTGTGTTTATTTTGTTATGAGATAGTGCGTTACAATCATGTAAGTTGAAGGTAGTTTGTAAAGGTTTTGTGCCGTTGTCAATGTTGTAGTTTTTTTTACCTCTGTCACCCGCAAACTAATAGCAACCTTAATGCAATGGGAATAAGTTCACTATGGTTTTGCCATGCTTATCAGTGGTCTTAATTTGACAGTGACATATCTGAGGGCCCAAATGACGGCTTAAGCTTCTGCTTAATTTATTGTATTTATTTATTTCAAGTAACAAAACGACTCATTTTAGGTAACATCAAACACAAAACACAAGCATTCCAATTTCGATTAAATAGAATAATGTCAGAAAAATAAAAATAAAATACATCAAGCAAAAAAATTACATTATGTACAAATTTAGATTATCAATATTAAGCGGCTCATAATAGGTTAATAATATGAATTATGTAACCATTCGTAAAATGTTCACAAAGTGACAATTTACAATATTAACTGCGTCTGTGTTTTTAACTGGTCCTGGCGCAATGTACCATAAAGAATATGAACAATATGATCGAACCCTGTAGCTACAGGGTTCGATCCCAGGTTGGGTCAGGTCAGCTAATGCTCAGTCGTCGCGCTGGCCAACGCAACGAAGCAAACTTCAACGGCACGGTTGACGCAGTGGCTGAGCAATTAATTGTTGCGCTGCGTGTCGCACGGAACAAATATTTGTATGACCTACAGGTAATTGTTTCGGGTCTGGCTGTTTGTGTATTACATGTGAGTTTAAATGTTTGTAAACGCACCCACGATACAGGATAAATTCCTAGTGTGGGGCAAAGTTTAAATATAAAAAAAAATGAACGTGTGACCATTATAGTTGGAAAAATAGCGTAACTAGACTGAAGTCATAAAACCTATTAGGTCAGACGCTACATCAACCACAAGCACTTGGACACAGGCCAAAAAATAACGTCTCTTTTGCCTTATAAAGTTCATTTTCCTCTGGCCATGACCAACTCGAGTCACACTTGTTTATACGGGTTTTTACAAAGCACCTTTTTATAAGCTTAGGAGATTACCCAGGTCATCATAATCCGGGATTGCGGATTGTTCGAGAGAGATACCGCGGCCCCGGAACATAAAGGGCAATAGAAGGAACATGGGTGGGTTTCAGTTAGTACAAGTCTGCCCGCGCCCCACCCAGAGCGGGGGCAGTTATTTGATGATTTTCCTTCCGCAAAAATAACTCTTGGTAAGACTGGTTTTCAGACTTTCAACAATCTGTAATTACTGCCAAAAATCTAATCGTGACAGCCGGGATCAACGGTTTAACGTACTTTCCAAGGCAAGGAGAAAACTCGGTATGTAATGTTTGGTCACCCATCAATGAACCAACCTAGGAAAGTGCAGCTTTACCCAAAGATCAACTCGAGCGGCTATTATTATATATTAACTACTGATTTCAAGGGTAAGAATATAATAAAGGTTACCTTATGAAAATTAATTACCTACAATAATATCCTGACCTTCACCTAAGCGAAACGATCAATCGTTAATGAGCTAGCCTTCACGAAAGCCATTTATAAATCAGTAAGAATGTCTGAATTAAATACAAGCAGGGCCGGGTGCAATCGATAGTTTGTTCACTTATGGGAAGGAGGCAGAAGTCCCATTTCTAAAGAGAAAGAGGAAGGACGGAAAAGCTGCAGATAAAATGACTGGAATACCAGATTCTGGGATGTGAAGTAATTCTTGGTTTTGTCGACATATATTTTCTAAGAATTAGCGGTTGGTCGACTCTTCTCTTGACCGGAGGGCTGGCAATTTTTGCCCATAAAATTGGAATTGCCATCCATCGTGGTAATGCTGCCATGGCACTTTTCCGTGTTGACAGCAATGCGGACGAATTTTTGACGCCCTTTAAATCATCATCTCCCTGTCCTTGTCCCATTCTATTTGGGGTCGGCGCAACAAGTTTTCTTCTTCCATTCTCTCCTATCAGATGTCACGGCATTATTTACTTCCTTCTCCTTCATATCATTCCTTACACAATTCATCAATCTTTTCTTTGGCATTCTCTCGTTCTCCGTCCATCAACATTCAGATCCATCACTCTTTTAGTCACATGTGCTTTGACGCCCTTTAAATATTTTACCATATTTATAATTGTACATATTTTATGTCTATTTGTAGTTTTTAAATAATAGTAGTTTAAATAAATAAAAAAAAAAAACAATTCATTATAAAAGTATACACGGTAGATTTTGAGCAGAGCTGGTGTTAGTGGTGGAAACTGAGTTAATCCTAACTTCCTGCTGAACACAGGTGCGTCTTTGATGGGTGAGCTTTGAAGCCTGTAAGTTACATTAATTATGGCCATCATCGTCAAATACCATCTACTTTGTTTCCTACCGTCGGCAATTCCAGGTCTCCTCCTATTTCGTGACAATTCGTTTCGTGAACTCATCAAATCATTTCAGCATATTAAACCAAATGAAATATTTAGGCCTTCTTAACAATCTGTCACACGGCACAGGTCACGAAAAACACAGGCACTCCCATGAATCGTGCATAATGGTCGACGAGGCACGCGAAATCAGGGGGGTGGACATGTCGGCCCAAATATTATCCAGGTTTGCTGCGACGGAAGTATATGCTGTCTTTGTCTATCTTTTAGGTACACGGTAACCTAAAATAACGAATATTAATTCGTTATCGTGACGTCTAAACCGCGAGGTGAAACGGGGAAGCGGATGGCGGAAAATAATTTGGGAAAGTGGCTTGAGGTGTCCCTGAATGATTTTAGTTTTTATATGTAAATAAATGGAAGAGGCAATTTTGCCAAATTCCTTATGGCTTACCGATCGTTATTGGTTAATGGTTAGGATTCTTGTATCTTTGCCAATATTAAATTCCAACGTGGTTTTGAAGAGGCATTGGTATTCTGTTTTTCTCTTAGTTAACTACTAGAAATGTTTAAATTGAACCAGAGAGTCGTACATTTAGGATGATTCTTATTGTCTTTCTATTCTTTGGTACAAAATACTAATTGGTGGGTCTAAAAGGACAATGAACTGTAGCAAAATCAAGTTCAAACGCATTTGTTTCAAAAAGGCCAATTACAGGCACTTTTGAACTGTCGAAACAATGACAGCAACAAAAAATTAAACTGCAGCCACAGTCACAATTATTGTGTAAGTAAACTAAGAACTTCCATGGACAGAATATAGTTACAAAGCTCAAAATCAAGTGCTACCTTCGATTATTATAGTTGCTATTTTCTCTTTTATTATCTGTCTTTCCCAACTACTTATTTTACTTGATGCAACTACCTACCTGGTCTAAAATGGCCACTTTTAGAAGGGTTTAAATAATACAATTAACGTTACCATTCGTAAAATGGTCACAAAGTGACATTTCACAATATTAATTGCGTTTGTGACCATTTTTACTTTGTTTAATTTATCTATTATAAATTTTATACACTTTGACATTAATATTTACCTTGTTTTTTTTTTTAATTTATTCAATTTAATACATACTAATTACATTTTTAGACGCCTTGACCTCCAAATGATTGGTAACTCGATACAAATTGGTTAGACTGGTTGTCAGACTTTCGAGCGTCTGATGCCCCTTCACGTCTGAAAATATAAAGTTTATACAATACACCTACTTAATAAACATGGGATATCATACACAAGGGAGTGCATGCCACCAGTTTACAATTTGAACTCCTGACCTATAAAATGGCATTTCGTATTCATACGCAAGTCTTACATAACGTAGGTATATCTGTATAATCATTTGTTCCTAAATATAGATAAATACGTCAGACTGAACGAATATTTGAATGAATGAGTGAATGAGAAAAGCCAGAATTATTACAATATTATCAGCTTTAATGGAGGAAGTATCATATAGACCTGATTGGTGCAATTCCTTAATCGTTTACGTCAATCATAGGTAAAGTTGCAGCTATTCTTGGTCGATCGATCTAGGTCTCGTCTATGAATACCGCAGTGTATGGCTGGAAACTGCTCGTCTTGGAAATTGGACTGTCATGCCGGACAGACATGTCGATAATGATCGGAATTATGTTGTTGGAAAAATGGGGAGGTGCTTTAGTTTTTTTACGTTATGTCTTATTTAGCCCTTAGTAGCAGCAGATATTTGGAAATGTAAAACTGTTGAAGACGAAAGACCTTGTAAAAACCAGCGTCAAGCACTAGTTGCCATTCTGCTAAACAATAAACCCCTATTTGGCGCAGCCGTGAGCCGTTCATAATGATAATGTTTTTGGTTACACTGGTAGGCCCGAGCTGGCGTCGCGAAGTGTTTCCGCGCGCCTCTCATATATAAAGACAGGGAAAGGAGCAGCTCACTCCTCCCCTTTACCTGAGAAGGGGATAGCCGCAAGCAAAGCGTCACTGCTGGGGTGATTGTGTAGAATGCGATTGTCTCCCCGCACCCCAGCCAGAAGTGACGAGAAGGAACACCGTGTGGTTTTAGTCACTAGGAGTCTGACATCCTCCGTCACCCCATGGTGGAGGAGGGAGAAAAAAAAGGTGAACACTTGTGGCATGGCTGAAATAATTGTATTTTCTCTCTAGTTTTCCTGACCTACTTATTTTTGAATCGTACTAATTTTTTATGACAGTGGCTTCTGACAGTTTTTTATGGATACAATAAAACCCAATAACACTTTGCCCCGACCCGAAAAACAAACGCAAGACCTCTTGGTCAGGCCCAGATTCTGTCCATGGTCCGGAGCGAGAGGGAATGGGAAGCGGTTACCTCCTTCCGCGAAGCAGTCATGCTAGCTACCTCAAACCAACCTAGCCGCCGCGGGAGACGCCCCGGGCGTCGGGCGCCGCGACTCCCGGCCACCGTAGATGCGGACCTGTGGACGGTGAGCAATGGGTAGCTCACCGTCCGTCCGTCTATTGACGACAGGCCTTGTCGATGGTTCGATAGTGTTCCACGCGCGCCTCAAAGAGATGTCAGCAAAGCAGAGGGGCCTGGCAGAGCCACCGCCTACCGGGGTTGCGGGTTGTTCGAAAGAGATACCGCGGCCCCGGAACGCAAAGGGCAATAGAAGGAACATGGGTGGGTATTATATTAATATATACATTGCTACAAAGCGGAGCGGGTTGCTAGTAATATTATAAAACTTCTTGCAGTCTCATTTCAAATCGCGCGTCAGACTTTAACCCACAGATGATCAGGACGCATCAAAAATTCCAATGTAGTGCAACAGAACATGCTTGATAATATTATTTGTTTATTTATAATGTAGGACAAACTACTCTATACAACTTTGGAGTTCGGTTATCGTATTTGATTTGTTTAAAGTAAATACAGATATTGATAGTAATGGCTAATGAGCGATAAGAGCAGTTTCTCTCAACGCGAAAGCTATACTACATTTAATAATTTTGAATGATATGTGAACGTAGGGTCTTCAAATAACTTCCCCCGCTCTGGGGGGGAGTGTCAGACTTGTACTGACTAATACCCACCCATGTTACTTTTATTGCTTTTTATGTCCCGGGGCCGCGGTATGTCTTTCGAACAACCCGCAACCCCGGAATCGGAACTCTTGTGGGATCACTTAGTTGTCCGACTGTCTGTCAAGAGCCTTTATCTCGGGAACGCGTTTTGGTATCAAGTTAAAATTAAAACCATGTTCATAGTCATAGTCATAGTCATAGTATTTTATTGATAAGGGATTCTTACAAGTCACAGGTTCATAAATATTCATTACATTCAAATTACAAAGAAATAAACAATGTCAAGTCAATAAAAAAAAAATTAAAATGTCAAACAAGTAGAAATATTACAAATAAAAAAAAAGTCAAAACCACAAAAAACAAACACATTTCCAGTCAAAAATCAAATATTTAAAAAATCGTCAAAGCAGTAAAACACTTGCTCGACAAGCCATTTTTTCAAACGGGCTTTGAAGCTTCCAATGGTCGTTGCACTAGAAATGGTAGCCGGCAGCTGGTTATAAACTGTCGGACCCATAACATGTTCAAGTCTGTTGTCCCTTGAAGGTGTGAAAAAATCAACCCTCTAAGTCTATACAGTCACAAGATATGGCCGTTTATGTCGTAAGTGTACGGGACCCTCGGTGCGGGAGACTGACCTACACTTAGCCGTTATTTTTACTTTTGAGGCACGGAACTCTAAGAAAATTCAATTATAACACCCACACACCGGCTAGGGATGGTCTATAATTTTCTGAAACCCACCCAAAGTGAAACTTCACGCATTTTTAGTTTATAATGACACCTACGAGTATTAGCGTGATGATAGACTAAACCTAGGTTTTAATAAGTCCCAATAGGGTGATATCGAGCGTGTCGCATAAATGCAGTCACATTAATAATAGAAATTGTGTTTTGGAACAAAGTTCCTTAACGCGCGTTGCGAAAGGGGGCTAGACGGAAAAAATACAGACCAAAAGTTGTAACGACACTTTTTGCTTAAGACCAAAAGTTGTAACGACATTTTTTGCTTACGACCAAAAGTTGTAACGACACTTTTTTCTATAGTTGTAAGCCGTGCGGCGTGCGCGTGTTTCTCTGTCTCTCTCTTATAGAAAGCAAGCCAGTTATTTTCGTTTCGTCTTTCTATTTCGCATTGAACAGTGTGGTGTCGCGACGATTATTTTTGTTGAGTGTATACAGATTTTTTGTACATAATAAATAATAACTTCCATCGATCCATCCGGGTGTCCCTTGACACCTTTCAAGTATTTTTTCTTTTTTAAATTCCATTTTTGGTTACCTTTGACTTGTATAATGAGTTTTAATGGAGAAACTCTGTCTCCCAAGTCACAGGTGAAAACTTAGTTTAGGAGCCAGGGTACCTATCCGTTCACGATATTTGTACGATAAACTTAATGTCTGTAACGATGTTCATTGTATTGAAATAAAGAATTATTAATTAAATTTATAAAAAATAATATGATGTACAGGAGGTCAAACGACGCTGATAACAGGACCAGTACAAAATGGGCTTGGCTGCGTTACCTCTGGAGGTAAGCGAGGATGCGTGGCGAGGGATATGTGTGAAATTAACTAATAGTAAAGCTTTTTTTCATGATCTGAGCTAAGACAGCTATATGATCCTCGCTCATCCCCGTTAGAAATGTAGTCGAAAAGCTTCGTCCTACGCTAAGCCAGCTTAAAAATGAGGTGTTACCTCCAATGCGCGTTCGATTACTTTTGTTAAGTTTTGGATGGACCTACCCAAAATCGAACAACAGCATCCGATTCACAAAGTGTAATATAATATAAATATAATCGTCGCACATAGAATTAAACCACAATTGGTTCTGACATAAAGGCCATGGCCGAATTCTGCCCTGATAATGCACAGTAATGATTAATTTATGCGAAAGTTACTTTTGAAATAAATAAAAATTAATCGCATTAATAACATTTCCTTAAAATAGGCGCGAGGAAATGAAAAAAAAATATGTGTTTATTGTTTGTGTGGTTTTATATTCTGACATTGCATTGATTAACATTGACATTGCAGTCTTGCGTTGATTTTATCATGTATTATAGTACTTTGTTACTATTGTTACTTGACCACAAACTATCGTTTACTCTTCTAATAGGTATTAATATGTTGCTATGCTTAATTGACTTATTCTTAAAGACATCTTTAAAAAACTACGCCATTCAGCCGACACAAGTACTCTCCGTGAGGTCTACTTTTCGCTCTGTCAATCACTTCTTGCATACTGCCTGCCAGCATGGGGTGGGGCCTGTAAGACCAACTTTCTTAAATTAGAAAGAGCACAAAGAGCAGTTCTTAAAGTAATGCATTGCAAGCCCTACAGATACCTTACAGAGGAGCTGTACAAAAATTGCGAAGTGCTTTCAGTAAGAAAACTATTTGTGCTACATTGTATATTGAAAAAGCATCGTGCGCCAAGAAAAACTACCAAAAAACGACGCGCTGATATTATTTTTCCTCCTGTTAGGCACTATACTACCTTTGCTGAACACCAGTTCTCTTATCTTAGTCAAAAAATTTACAATGCTATCAACAAACTGCTCGCCATACATGACCTTAATTTGCACCAATGTAAAAGCGTAGTTAGAGCGTGGTTGATGAAAAAAAGCTACGAAGAAATAGAAAACTTGCTCTTCTGCTCTATCCGATAGCCCTAAGCCCAAAACAAACATTTCACATGCACTTTACATTCCACCAACACATACACTCACACACCTACAGATACACACTCACTTATTCAGTGACACGCACCCTCTTACAACACAGTGTTCCACGTGTTTTAAACGATTGAGATTTTGTTTTAATTAATCAAGAAATTTGTTTTTTGTTATTTATATTCTTATTATATTATATTTTCTTTTCTTCTTTTTTCTTTACATTTTTGGTTACCATTGACGATGTGACATATGTATAATGTGTTTTTAATGGAGTAACACTGTCTCCCAAGTCACAGGTGGAAACCTAGTTTGGGAGCCAGGGGACATATCCGTTATCAATGTTTGTTCAATAAATATAAGATGTCTATAACAATGTTCACTGTACTGAAATAAAGAATTTTATTTATTTATTTATTAGTTTACGATTCTGACTCGCATGATGTTTAGGCGCCAAACAACTGCTGAACAAACGTTTGTGGATATTTAAAGAAAAAAAAAACAACGACTAGAAACTACCAAATATTATTTGGTATTCAGTTGATCACAGCTAAAGAGATGCTGTAAACATATTGAATTGCTTTTCTATGTATACACAAACAGTGTTGAGTTAATAGGGTGAAGGCCGGTTGATGAAGACATTATAAAATATGTAAGGTAATTGCCGCGCGGTCGACGGAGAATCGATCTTACATTTTACAGTGGATTTGAAAGACACATGGTATATTTGTGATTGGAATAGTTCAAATGAAACTTGCAGTCTTAACACGCACACACATAATTTTGTAATACATTAGTGTAAACACAGAAACACATACTAATATGATATCCTACTTCCTACTAATATTATAAGGATGGTATTTAAAAGTACTTCAATTTATTCCCATTTCATTCACCTAATTTTGCCTGTGTTGCACCAAATATACTGAATGTGCACCAAAATATGTTAATTAAAATATGTCATAACGAGCATCAGCGCACTACAATAAAAAAGTGTTATATCTTTTTCTATTTTCTATTAATGCAAGTCGTTACTGGACGTAGGGGGTCACAGTTTTAACCTAACCTAACCTACGCATTTTTTTAACATTCATTCATTTTTGAGATACGTAACCCTAAAAAAACTTTTTTGTTACATTGATTCAACTTCAGGAGACAAGCAGGTGTGCGTTGGAAAATGAAAGTTGTCAAATTGCAGAATGAACCTTGGATGTATGCCAAAGAAAAGCGAGCAAAGAATCATAAGTATTTTACGTATTTAAATTAAACGCCGATTTTTCAACAAGCAATTTGTGTTTAACCGATCAAGACTCGGGCACTGATTTTAAAATATTAAGATTAGTGAGATTGATTCATTTTTAGTCGAGTTGGATGTAAAAGTGAAACTAGTAGATTATTTTATACGACTGATTGCAAACTGGCATATCGCGGTTAAACCCGCTATTTTTGTTTGCTGGTATATTCATGATTCGTAACATATAGTTTTAGGCGATATGGTCGCTAAGCTACAAAGCCCTTTAAATGAATTAAAAAAAAACTATAGTTTTTTTTGTTTTTTAACAGAAAAAAACGGCCAGACTCGCGCACCCAGGTTCTGTTCAAAACGACATAAATGGCTATATCTTTTAATTGCGTAGACTTAGAGGGTTGATTATGTCACAGCTCTAAAGGACCACAAACTTGAGTATATGGTTTTTAATTCAACTCGATACCTTTACATGTTCCCGCGATAAAGGGTCTTGACAGACAGTCAGTCAACAAAATGATCCTATAAGAGTACCGTTTTTGCCTTTTGAGGTACCTACGGAACCATAAAAACAATAAAAAAGCACCTATAACTTATATTTGCTTTAGGTTACAACATTTATGACTTTTTTAATAGTTTTAGACACTTATATCTAGTTGAGGGGCCTGCCAGGGCCACAGCAAGCCAGGCTCGCAGGTTGTTCGAAACAGATACCGCGGCCCCGGAACATAAAAAGCCAACTAGGGAACATGGATAGGTATTAGTCAGTAAAAGTCTAACACTCCCTCCCGCTCCGTGCAGTGCCGGGGATTTTTTTTTACAACTTTGTCCCACACAGGAATTTCCCTTATATCGTGGGTGCGTTTACAAACATTTAAACCCACATACACAAACAGCCAGACCCAAAACAACTATTTGTAGGCCATACAAATGTTTGTTCCGTGCGGGAATCGAACATGAGACCCGCATCGCAGCAGCCGATCGCTCAGCCATTGCGCCAACCGTGCCGTCAAAAGTTATTTAATGATTTTCCATCCCTAAAAGAAAAAAAGGCACTTACATCTCTAAACTGTGCAATCCCAGCTTCACCAAGCTCGTACATGGAGACGTATGCTGCTTCAGGCTGCACGAACAGCTGACACAGCACCATCTCCTCACTCCGGAACATCCCCCCCATGGTAACTGGTTATCTGGAGAAGAAGAAAAACAATTGAATTGCAATAGTGAAAACATGAAATTTAGTGGGCATATTGATATTAACCATGTTATTCATTGGCTCTTTGATCTTTACTAGCCTAGTACCTAGGACATTATTTATGTGTTGTGTTATTTCTATAAGTATAGGATCATTAAAATTCGTTTGAAGATTTATTACTCAGATACTATTTTGAATTGATTTTGTATCTTTTTAGGGCTGCCGTACCTGTCAAGGAAAAGAGGAACCCCCCTTTTTTCCGGGTGGGAAATCATCAAATAACTTCCCCCGCTCTAGGTGGAGCGGGGGCGCATGTCAGACTTTTACTGACTAAAACCCACCCATGTTTCTTCTATTGCCCTTTACGTTCCGGGACCGCGGTATCTCTTTCGAACAACCCGCAACAACGAGGAACCCTTATAGGTTCACTTAGTTGTCCGTCTGTCTGTCTGTCTGTCTGTCAAGACCCTTTATCTCGGGAACGCGTGGAGGTATCGAGTTGATATTATTTTGTAGTCTCTTCGCGCTATGAAAAAACAACTATCAGAAGTCTACGCAGGCAAAATATATGGCCGTTTATGTCGCAAGTTTGTATCCGTACAAAATTGCGACATAAACGGCCATTATATTTATCCTCGATGCGTGAGACCGACTCACACTTGGCCTGTTTTTTTTTTCTATCGAATTTATTGTCGTTTCTTATTGGGTATATTGATGTTCGTAATTTAATTTGTTGTCTTAATTCATTGATATTTAGTTTATTGTTTGACATTTGAGATTGAATTTAATGCGACATATTGTTGACATTATAGTTTTTAATTTGTTGACATTGTGGCTGATTCTGATATTTATTTGGTCTGTCTTAGTTTTTAACTAATTCGGGTACGTTTATTAATAATTAGAGATAGTAATGTAATGGTTCGATTTGTCTATTTTTGGTCTATTAAATGTCATCATCTGCTTAGCCTTCTCTCAAGTATGTTGGGGTCGGCTTCCAGTCTAACCGAATGCAGCTGAATACCATTCTTCAACTGAATGAAACGAAATTTAAATCTTGTATTAAACGCACACTATGTAGGCAAGCATATTATAAGTTGGGGGATTATATTGATGATAAAAATGCTTGGCTTAATGCTGGTCCTGCTCCAGAAGAATAGGGGTAAACTCATTGATTGGTATCCGAAGCTATAGTGGAAGCTGCAGAAGATTGTAAGACTATCTTTGCAATGTATAGAATCAATTCTCTAGTATTGTATAATTATTAAGCCCATATGTGAGTGCTATGTATTATTATTGACTTGACGAAGCCCTGGTGGTTGATAGTGTCATGCTCACTTAAATGTCTTGCTGATGGTGGCGGGTGTGTCGGGTCATTTAGCTCCCTTCAAAATGGTCGAGCTGAATGGGGCTGATCCATACGTCATGTTCGTGAACGGGCGCTGTCAGTTGGGACTGGTCATTTTTAGCTACCACGGTTCATTTTTAGCTTATTTAGATTTAAAATTAAATTTTGCTTTTTATTTACTCTGGACGCTCTTACTGTGCACGTCTTTCTACATCGTTCTCACATATTTGTATAATTTCAACATGAATGATGTAAATACAATTTTGTAAAAATATTATAATTTAAAAGAGTGTCCATGGAGTTTCTTGCCCATTCTTCTCCATAGAGATCAACGCTTTGGAATGGGCAACTACAGTACTTTCACAAGTTATTATGCCTTGTGACCGGGACTGTAGATTAGTTTTGTTTCTTGACATTCAAAAGTGCCTGTAATGGTCTAATTGAAATAAATGGTTTTGACTTTTTTTGACTTTTTACCAGTTCAGTACTAACCCAGTACTGGTTAACCCGTTGCACGATTGTTTACAAAAATGTAGGGTAACAATGTAGGTAAACTTTGCACCCGTCGTAACACTTTGTCGCGCGAAGGTTTAATACGATACCCCTTGGTAAGACTGTTTGTCTGACCGACAAAGATCTCAAAAACAACCGGGAGCTTAACGTGCTTTCCGACCCACGGACTAAACTCGAAATGTAACGGGTCGTCACCCATCCACAGACGAACCTCGCCAAACGCGGCTTAACCTAAAGATCAACGTGAGTGGCTGCTATTACTTAGCTACCGAGTTCCTCTATTTATACGCTAAATGCGTTAAGCATGAAATTATTTTGCATTTTTTTCTTTCGAAGCCACCATTTTCAAATACACGTCTATCACCTCATAGTTACCAATCCACTAACTAGCCAATAAAAAAACTTGTTCAATCTGCGTAATAACAACCATTATACGATGACCATCAGTGGCCCCTCTGACCTAGCAACGTGTCACTTCCCGTCTATTACATTGCCTCTAATCTGCCTGGCAACACGACTAGTCTTAACAGACTTCTGCCTTCATACATGTGGGCCATAAACAGGTATCAAGTTTAAATAGTCGGCTTATGTTGCCAGGATCTTGATTTGACGGATGCAGGATACTGTAATCATACATTTAGACGAGGCCTGAATCTGTGTTGGTTTGTGTTGATATTCAAGGAGCGTCTTTTGTATTTAGACTCCTTTCTGAAGCTGTTTATGAAGAGAGCTATGCTTCCAAATTTATGATGTGTACCGCTAGTCTGTGGATTTCATTTAAATCTGTTCTTTTTTTAAATTCGCGTGAATCGATGTCTTCTATATGTCCGATTGTCGCTTCAAATTAGGCGAGTTACATCAAAACGCAGACTTATTTAGTAAAAAAAAAATACCTATAGCATGTAACTATGGCAGCGAAAAAAAAAAGAAATTGGAATTCGGTTTTTGAACTCGATAGGAGTAAAAAGTGCGTTAACAATCAGGAAGTTACTGAGGTCGGTCCATGTTGATGACGTCACATGTATGGAATCGAAAATTTGTTCGTTTTTATAAAAAATACATAAAAGGATTTAGATTGGAATGAAGTCGCGGGCAAAGAGAATTTGCCAGCATTCAAGTGACAGTTGACAGATAATGTCTCAATATGGCGCGAGCTCACTTTCTCATTATATTAGGATCACTGCGAGCGGTGTCTGTAGTGTCGGCCTACCCCTATGAGTATAACTGTAAATCTAATAGCAGTGAGTTACGAACGGCCGAACAGTTAAATCTTTAATATACCTCTATGTCTTGTTCTATTTTCGCTGTGGAGGCCACGACGACAGCCATTCTGTATTAAATATTGATGGTAGTTACTTGATTGGCATATAAGGGTGAATGTTTCAAGTTAGGTTTTTGTAGGTCAACATGTTTGTTGTTGCACATTTGAGACCATTTTGTTTGAATACGTTTTGAACCATTTGATTTAGCTTGAGCGATTAGATTCAGTTCGTAATAACTTTTGTTTAGACTTTTAAACAACATACATTGAATTATTTGCGCTAAAAACACCCTGCTTGACAGCACGAAAATTTAAAACTTATGAGTTAACTAGCTTCCGCCCGCGACGACGAGTTTTTTTTTATTTTTTTTATTAATTCTCCATCTGTGTCAGACTTATACTGACTAAAACCCATCCATATTCCTTCTTTTGCCCTTTATGTTCCGGGGCCGCGGTATCTCTTTCGAACAACTCGCATCCCTGTAATAGGTACTTATGATCTGTTGCTAAACAAACCCAGCTTAGTCTAATTAAATTATTTTTGTACGAACTTCAAGTTTATAGATGTCACATTATTTTTAACGTGGGTGGACATAATGCCTTTGGAATTACCGGCCACTAAGACGTAGGCTAGGCTTACGTAGGTTATTAATAAAATCACTTAATATTTCCTTACAAAGGAGAGACTATAGTCTAAGTTAATTAGTAATTATGTGTTGTTTAACATATTCAATGCGTACTTCTCAATAAATATTAATTAACTGACACGGTTGGCGCAGTGACTGAGCGATCGACTGCTGCGCTGCGTGTCGCGGGTTCGATCCCCGCACGGAACAAATATTTGTATGGTCCACAGATAGTAGTTCCGGGCTTGTGCTGCTGTTTTTGTATGTGAGTTTAAATGTTAATGTGTAAATGTACCCACGATAATAGGAATAATTCCTAGTGTGGGGCAGCGGTTTTTTTAAACTTATACATATATCTACATACTTCACAATAAATTATCATCATCTCCTATTTCCCAACTATTTTTGGGTCGGCTTCCAGTCCGGATGGAGCTGTATGGTGCTGATCCTCAGCCTACTTTCAATATATACCTCATTTGTTATATTTGGTCAAGTTTAATGCTGTTCAATATAAAATGAACCATTAATTTACCATGTAGGTTTAACTCTAATAGTTCCAATATTAATGGCACTTAAACGATGCCATTAGTACCATTTGTCTCGACCTTTAGGCTAAGTCTAGAATATTCTATTTCTTAATTCTACATCGATAAAAGATTTCCATTTATAGGTTTATTAGCTTCCGCCCGCGACTTCGTCGCGTGGCACATTTACTTTAGGCTAACGCTACCTTTAACCCGCGTGATAATCGAAAAAAATATCTTCCCCTCCCCTTTTCTCACCTCTTTCTCCCCCTTTTCACAGTTAAAAAAAGCCAAAGCCGTCTCCAGGATCCCAACTATCTCTGTACCAAAATTCGTCAATATCGATTAGGCCATTTAGGCGTAAAGACGTAACAAACAAACAAACTCACTTCTGCTTTTATAATATTAGTAAGGATGTTTAAATAAATAATAACTCGGATTGATTTTTAGGTGAAGCCGCGCTTGCCTTGGCTGGTCTATGGATGGGTGACCTATAACATGCCGAGTTTCCATCGTGCCTCAGAAAGCACGTCAAGCCGTTGGTACCGGCTGTTATTTGTAGATTTTTGACACTCGTTGCCGGTCGTCAGTATCCAGAACACCAACAGACAACCAATATAACCATGGAGTATTGTATTACCCAGTACTGAATAGATTTCGGAGGTCAGATAGGCAGCCGCTGCATGTTTAATACTGTCGAAGGGCAGGGCCTTTTTGTGGAACTGTCTCTTGTAATGTGACGTTCAAAAAGTGCTGATTATCAGCCTAATTTGAATAAATGACTTTTGATTTTATTCAGCTGTCTCTGGTTAGACTGGAAGCCGACCCCAAGACAGTTGCGAAAAGGGCGAGTCTTCCCACATTTCGTCAGTTAAGATTACGTTTAATGTTCTCATGTCATCAACCGAGCACAAATCTAAGGGTCGTGTTGCTACTGAGAAATTGGTGATGGAAAAACCCAACAACGCGACCGACCAGGAAATCGAACCCAGGACCTGACTCGTGGTCTGTGGACGGTGAGTAATGGGTAGCTCACCGTCCGTCCGCCTAGTGACGACGGGCCGTGTCGACGGCGCGTTATTGTTCCACGCGCGCCTCAAAGAGATGTCAGCAAAGCGGAGGGGCCTGCCAGGGCCACCGCCTGCCGGGATTGCGGGTTGTTCGAAAGAGATACCGCTACCCCGGAACATAAAGGGCAAAAGAAGGAACACGGGTGGGTCAATAAAAGCCTGTCACTCCCCCCCGCTCCACCCAGAGCGGGGAAAGTTATTTAATGATTTCCCATCTGCTAAAAAAACTCACAACTGTGATGAAGAAGAAGATAAAAACAAAGTTGTATTTTAAAGGAGTTAGTGAACACCAATAAATACAATTATTTTTTCGAGAAGATACCACTCATAAAACGAGGTCTTCATAAGTGACGTTCTGATCCCCAATTGACTCCTATCACTTGTCGAGAATTAGACGTTATTTCGCAATTTTTTAATCTGTTCCCAGATGATCCATCACATTAAATGGTCTTAGACAAGGACAATTAAGACAAATAATCGTTATAACTGGAGTAATAATTTTCTCATACACATCTTATTAGGCTATTACGATCAAGAGGTTTGGGGTCAAAGGGTCTTCCAGAAACGAGACAAGTATTTAAATGGCCTACAGTTTGTTGTTCCGGGTCTGGCTGTTTGTGAGTTTAAATATTTGTAAGCGCACCCACGATACAGGAAAAAAATTCTAGTGTTGGGCAACGTTTTTTTTTTCAAGATACGGCTTTAATTTGGTACTGGCCTACTGGCCAGTAGTTGTCTCCTCCGATTAAATGTTTAGTACTTTAGATTCAAATATTTAATGTTCACAGTTCTTTACTAAAAGTGCAGATTTCGTATAGTCACATTGTCTTTTGCTAACACTATTTCGATGACAAAAGTCACTCAAAACTGACAATAACAGTAACCGGAAAACGAATCTATCTGTTCCGAAATAAAATATTATTCATTGTTTTTCATTAAAATACTATAAAAATAAATTTAGTTTTGCGATTGAGTGTAAATTAACATTTATTTGAAATGAGCGTTTAAAATATTGTTACTATGTTCCGATTCGTACTTGGCCGGTTTTATTGCATGTTGTGGCTATTGACTGGTAGTCGTATCAAGCTACTGAAATAAACCTATTAAATCAAAATACACTAAAAATTGAGCTACATGACCGTGACAAAAACCTCTACATCATGACACAGAGTAGGCCATAACCCACAATACATCTGTGGCGGTCCTTCTGTTTTATCACACGTTGGTATAGAGTTTCAGCGTGCATCTAGTTGATGCTCGTTACGTACTAGACTGCGCCCACGCACTTGGATGCCGACAGCCCGACAGTCCGACGGTCCAGACATAATGCAGTGGCCTTGCGACATATTTTATTATTATAGCGCGCTGAGACCAACGTACTTCGCAGAAATGTGGCTCTATTGCTTCAGATGTCACGTTTGCTGTTCTTATGTCTACTAACAGTCTGAGTTTGACTACCAGCCGTGAGAAGTCCGCACAAATTGCGGGCCGCCTCCAGACTAGTTCGGACTTGGAATAGTTTATCTATCAGTATATGGTTTGAGCTAGTGCGTAGTCTTTTAAAAATATGAAATACAGTAATACCCTGGACTTACGCGATAGGTGGGTGTCCGAGCGATTGCCGTGTAAGTCGAATTCGCGCAAGTCGGGGTTCAACTTTGCAGATAAATTCATAAGTGTTTTTCTTTTCTTGTTAGGCTGAAATGACTCATTTTTCGTTCTTTTAGATGACATAATTAGAGATTATAAGTAAAACGCAATGCGCACGTAAAACAATTCCACGTGGAACACGTAAACCTGTCCCTAACTGAAGACTGAGAGGGCGGAGCGAGAGAACCGATGCGCGCGGCAATCAAAGTGAAAAACCGCGTAGCTCCGAATTCGCGTAAAACGGGGTAGCGTAAGTCGGAGTATTACTGTACACGGTATCGTTGGCTTAGTGGCTGAGTGGCTGCTGGCGCTGCTGCCCTTAGTGAGCGGTTTTGACGGTTTGGCCTAGAGGTTGTGTTCCGAGTCTGGCTGTTTGTGTTTGTGAGTTTAAATGTTTGTAAACGCACAGCGATACAAGATAAATGCCGAGTGCGGGGTAACATTTTAAAGAGTTTTTTTACACTAACTGTTAGTTTTGAGTCTCAACATCTGTACGCTAAGCGTCTCTTTCGAACAACCCGCAACCCCGGTATGCGGTGGCCCTGACAGGCCCCTCAGCTTTGCTGCCATCTCTTTGGCGTGGCGTGGAACATGATCGCGCCGTAGACACGGGCTGTCGTCACTAGACGGACGGCCCGCATCTACGATGGCTAGGAGTCGTCTAGCGGTGCCCGACGCCCGGGCAAAGGAGGTGGCCTTCCATACCCTCTCGCTCCGGACCATGGACTGGACGTCGGATTGTTGATGTGCCTTATTAATTAAATAAATAAGAACCTAGAGGCCAATTGCACGACGGCACGGTTGGCGCAGTGGCTGAGCGATACTGCTGTGCTGCGTGTCGCGGGTTCGATCCCCCGCACGTAACAAATATTTGTTTGAACTACAGATAGTTGTTTCGGGTCTGGCTGTTTGTGTATGTGAGTTTAAATGTTTGTTACCCACGATACAAGATAAATTCTTAGTGTGGGGCAAAGTTTAAAAAAAATGTTAAGGGCCAAATTCGGCTTATTTTCGTCTGAATTAGCAAATCTAATCGATTCCACCCGTTGGCTACACGTTTACGTGATCGAGCAAGCATTAGACTGAATGCCAAAGCACCACTTGAAATCGCGTTCGGTATAAATATTCTATTACACAAATACTTGAATTATTTCGGCTTCGATTCTTCGGTCTTTAGCTTTCTAAATATAAATATTTTAATTTCAAGGTCGCGTGTGTAATTAACATTTCTAATCTACCCTTGCTTTGACACTGAAATTATGGGACTGTTTTAAATACGTTGATAACAAGTCCAGGTGTTCAGACAGCCTGCCGGGGTTGCGGTTGTTGCTTGCCGGGGTTGCGGTTGTTGCTTGCCGGAGTTGCGGGTTGTTCGAAAGACATACCGCGGTTTCGGAACATAAAGGGTAAAAGAAGGAACATGGGTGGGTTTCAGTCGGTACAAACCTAACACGCCCTCCCGCTCCGTCCAGAGTGGGGGAGTTATTTGATGATTTCCCCACATTAAAAAGGGTTCTGAGTAAAGATTTTATAACCCAGGCAGGCATAGAGGGTTACTGGTAGGCACACTCACAACTTTTTTTTAAATGTAAAATTAAATAACTTTCCACGCTCTGGGCGGAGCGGGGGGATGTGTCAGACTTTTGCCACTTGACGTTGCTTCTAACGGCGAAGATCAATAAAAGCAGCGCATTTCATTGGAGGGTGTTTCTGCAATTATTAAGTGAGTAATAAATACCGGTAGGTAGATTTCCAAACATTTGTTTACATTACTCAATCGTTTCTACGTCTGAATTGTATTGTTGAAGGTGAACGCTCTTTAGTTATCTAAATTCTATTTGTTCTTTCACATAACTGTCCTACTAATATAATATTATAAATGCGAATATTTTTGAGGATGGATGTATGGATGTTTGTTACTCTTCCACGTCAAAACGGCTGAACGGATCTTGATGAAATTTGGCACAGAGGTAGATTATAGTCTGGAATAACACATAGGGTACTTTTTTTTCGATCATCACGCGGGGCGAAGCCGCCGGCGCCAGGTAGTATCCCCGAAGGATAAGGCAGAGGTGTACCTAATAATACCCACATTTTTTCAATTATGTTTTAGTCATAATGTTGTTGTCTTGTTTCATACAGTTATTTTTTAGCAATATTTTTTCTATTTCTTGCATAGATTCTTTTTTACATTTTTTTTTGTGAATGAGTGGACATTGTTCGCCTTGTAGATTCTTAGACGCTCGTTAACTTACATAAGTTACTTTACAAAACATAAAATAAGGTAAAAAAACACATGTATTTTTACCTTATTTTATGTTTTGTAAAGTAAAAGCAATGACTTATTGTCGGGCCTACGTTGTCCTCTCATACTTAAGGACTAACGCTGTAACAACAGCATTGTAAAACCAAATGGTTTTAAAAGAGTAACTATGAATTTTCTTTCCGGTTTTTTCCATAGGAAACGACCGAACCGTGCACTTTTTCTGAAATGATCAGGGCGAACATGGCCAGATTTCGCACATATATATCGATAATAAAGAAGTTTGGAAAGAGAGGCCTTTGCCTTTTTTTTTTTCGGGTGGGAAATCATCCAATGACTTCCCCCGCTCTGGGTGGAGCGGGGGGGCATGCCAGACTTGTACTGACTAAAACCCACCCATGTTCCTTCTATTGCCTTTTACGTTCCGGGGCCGCGGTATCTCTTTCGAACAACCCGCAACCCCGGCAGGCGGAGGCTCTGGCAAGCCCCTCTGCTTTGCTGACTCTCTTTGAGGCGCGCGTGAACTCGAACGCGCCGTCGACACGGCCTGTCGTCAATCGACGGACGGACGGTGAGCTACCCATTGCTCACCGTCCACAGGCCCGCATCTACGGTGGCCGGGAGTCGCCTCGCGGCGCCCGGCGCCCGGGGCGTCTCCCGCGGCGGCTGGGTTTGGCAGATGTTCTCTCCCTCAAACGCCCGGCCACCTCCTTTGCTAGCATTACTAGCCCTTTGCCTTTGTGGGACAATTAATAGGCTAACAAAATAAAAGGTTTTTTTAATCCAATTCATTCCTCTTGTTTTACATTTTTAAGATTGAATCACACAAACAAACAACGGCCATTTACAAATACCACATGGCATTTATTATTGTGTTTTCTAACCGTAGCTTTTGCATCAAGAAATTAATGGTCCGGCAAAAATAACGGATCGTTGCCGTGTGAACGGGCCGTATTTGTACAGTCAGCAAAAGAGAAAACTAACAACGCTTAACAGATTCAGTTGTTTTTTTAGACACCAGTGGACGTCTCTGTAACTCAAATTTATTTCGTTTAATGAACTGTTTCTTTTCTATCGAATACTTAAATTTAACATTATCCGAAAACATTCATGGGTTTTTAAGGAAATTTTAACTGTATCTAATGAGGCTGGTTACCAATCTGTTTGGTTGGCAGTATGGTATGGTATGGAATTCTAAGCACCCACGTGTGAGATTGTGGGCAAATGTTTGAACAGAAATAGTACCTACGTCTTCTACGTTATGTTGCGTAGTCTTACGATTAGTTACGATCTTACGTACCGTTCAATCGGATGTAGGTTTTATTTTTAAGACTATAGATGTGGTTTTACAAGAATAGATTTTTACAATCATTTCCGTTTGAGATAATAACTCAGTAGCAACTGCTTCTGTAGTGAATAAGGTCGTTAATTTGGGTCACAGGTGGGAACATAATTATTTGTGTAGCTTACAGATATTTCGGTGTTTGTACATGGGAGATTTATATCTGTAAACGCACCCACGGCTTAGAAGAAAACCTCGCGTTATAAGCTTTAACAGAAAACAGAAAAAAAACGTTATGCCAAACGAAAGCTTGAGGTAACGATAAGATTATTTTTTGTAAGAGTTGTTCTGATTTCAAAACGCGAGCTATGATTTTTAACACGCTTTTTATTACCTTCACCTGTAACTAACTATATAAAATTGACTAGCTTTTGCCCGCGGCTTCGCTCGCGTTAAATTCGGGGTAAAAAGTTCTCGTTCCTGATTTGCAGGTACCTGCTACGTGTAGTTTTTAACCTTGCGCCTTATGTATTGTAATAAGCTAAGTTTTTCCTTTTCTTCCCTCTCTCTCCCACTTCTCACTTTAAAAGAAATAGCCTATGTCCGTCTCCAGGGTGTCAACTATCTCTGTACCAAAATTCATCAAAATCGGTTTAGCCATTAGGGCTTGAAGACGTAAAAATCAAACAAACAAACTCACTTTCGCTTTTATAATATTAGGAAGGATTAGCTTCACCTGTAAAAAAAATTCTTAGAAGATCTTTGACCCATTTCCAGCTGTCTGATTAAGCTGAGATTTTGTCTACACAAGTATGTTTTGTTTGGAAAACAAAGCATGATAGCTCAGTAGTAATTCCTAGCTAGATGCTTATTAACTTTTTATTAAATATTATTTCAAGTTTTGTAAAGTAAGTAATGACTTATTATCAGGCTTACGCGGTACTCTTATACTTAACTTAACCGATTCTTTGTGAATGTTTATTTTATTTTAATTTTAAAAGTTTAAATGTTTGTAAACGCGGGTGCGTATATAACAAACATTTAAACTCACATACACAAACAGCCAGACCTGAAACAACGATCTGCAGGTCATACAAATATTTGTTCCGTGCGGGAATCGAAACCGCGACACGCAGCGCAGCAGTCGATCGCTCAGCCACTGCGCTAACCGTGCGGTCAAATTTCTAAATTGTAGATTTCTAGACGCTTGTTATCTTTTCTTATTTAATGTTTTTTAAAGTAAGCAATGACTATTATAAAGCTTGTGTTTTGCATGCCGCAAGGTTTAATATGGTTGGTCTGTACTATTTCATTAACAACTTTATGTAGGTAATTACCCATATTAGCAAATAAATGATTATGAATGACTCATTGTCGAGCCTCCGTTGGCCTGATACCTACTTAAGTAATAACACTGTAACAACAGGATAGTGAAACCAAATGACTTTAAAAGAGTAACCATGGAGTTTCTTGCCGGTTCTTCTCCATATGAAACGACCAACCCGAACCGTGCACCTTTTCTCGACGTTTCAAAAGTGCCCATGTAGGCCTATGTTAAATAAAATATTTTGATTCTTCTATCTATCTTCCATATTAATAAAAAAATCTGGTTCCGTACAAACTTGCTACATATGCAGCGATATCTTTTGACTGCGTAGACTTAGAGGATTGATTTTATCACAAATCTAAGGGACCACAGATTTAAGTATACGATTTTAATTTTAACTCGATACTTCCACGAGTTCAAAAATTAGGTATAAAACCTCTTTGCATACACGAAAAGTACTGGCCTGTTTTCTTTGTAGCACTAAAAATTGTAGGTCGGTATTATAGAAAAGGTTAACGGTAATCAAGTTACGAGTTGTAGATGTCCTGTTGTCAATGACCCTGGGAGCAGGGTGATTGACATTAGTATAGGTGGCATACCTCAATCAATTAACAGCACGAGCGAGACACGGTACAAATAAAAACGATCGTTTGAAAAGTAAATGCGAACGGATCCAATTATGATTTTTGGAATGAAAAATATTGAAAACTGTACGATCCTAATTGTGTTATTTCTTCACGAGAAATCTGACAAATGTGAGTGAAATTTGGTTGACAGATAGTTTATAACTTGTCATACATAGGATGATATTTATACCGGTAGTTCGATATCGTATGATAACTATTGAAATCTATGTGAGTGAAGTCGCGGGCTATTAAATAAAAAAAAACAAGTGTGATAGAAAAAAGGGTTTTTGGGTAAGCAGGCAGTCAGTGGTACCATATTGACACGAATGATGTAACCAAGGGTTTGGAACAAGATTCTGATTTTAAAGAGTGTCCATGGATTTTCTTGCCCATTCTTCTCCAATGGGCAACTACAATACTTTCACAGTTATTATGCCTTGTGACTGGGACTGTAGCTTCATTTTATTGTTGTCAATGTTTCGACAGTACAAAAGTGCCTGTAACTGGCCTACTTGTAATGAAGTTTTTTTTGCTGGTTTATATTTTAGCGTAGAGGCCAAAAGAAGGAACATTTGGTGAACAGTGTGGGAGAAGTCATTTGATGATTTTCTATTCGAAAAAGAAAATGGGTGTTATATGACTACTAAAACTAATTGACAATAATCTCCCCTATTTGGGGATAAATATCACTGGCAAATGTGGGGGTATGCACGACGACCAATCAAGCTATGCAAAACCAGTTTTAGAAGATTTCTCATTGTACGGGAAATCTATACAAAGCGAGGCCAATTTACACTGGAAATGCATAGCTTTATGTACTGTAGAGCTTAATGGTACACCTCTGCTTGGCATCGAAAATTACAGGCGTGATGTTTTGTAAAAACGAATTATTTTGTTTACTACGACTTAAAGACTAATCGGATTATATCGATGATCATAAATATTCATCATCTGCATAGCCTATTCCCAACTATGTTGGGGTCGGCTTCCAGTATACCGGATGCAGCTGAATATCAGTATTTTACATGAAGCAACTGCCTTTGGTAAGACTGGTTGTCAGACTTTCGGATGATCATAAATAATATTCAGAATTATTACAAGCAATTTGTCCAATGACTTTCATTCAGATTGATGTCTAACATTTCAATTATTCATGTGAAGTCTCATTAGCTATATTGACAACATGCTATACGTATCCATTAAATACATTTATTGGCTTGATTGACAATGTTCTTAAATGTTTTTAGATATTAAAGGGCTAGGCCGCCATGCTATGCTAAGAAATGTTGAAGGTGATTTTTTACCAGAATACCATTTTAAATTAATCTGTTATTCTTCGGAACTAAAAGGAACATGGATGAGTTTCTCCTTCCTCCCTTCAAAATGACATAAAACAAAATTCACGAAACACACGTTTATTGGTAACGCGTAATCTGAAACCTGCACGATGTGACGTCACGTTAGATAAAGACAAAATGCAGTTTTTTTTTTAAATTACCTTTTTTATTTGCCATGTCAGTTGCATTGTGTTCGTTGTAATTGACGGCGCATGAAACTTGCGTTTTGCCTTTAATTCATGCTATTGAAATTGCTAATAACCGAAAAGATGTTACATGACGTGTGATGTGTTGGTTCTTATGTTTTTGAGTCTTTGAGATCATGCGCGCTGGGGTTGCGGTGCCTGCCAGGTAGCGGGGCCTGCCGGGTAGCGGTGCCTGCCGGAATTGCAGGGCCTGCTGGAGTTGCGGGTTGTTTGAATACCGCGGCCCCGGAACTTAAAGGGCAAAAGAAGGAACATGGGTGGGTTTTAGTCAGTACAAGTCTGACACTCCCTACTGCATCGCCCAGAGCGGGGGAAGATTAGATGATTTCTCATCCGCAAAAAAAAAGACTGAGAGCATTTCGACTTGTGTCAGTCTATACCTATAGATCTTCTACCACTTTTTTCCAGTCTAACTTCATGCAGCTGAATATCAGTATTTTATATGGTGCGGCTGCAATACACTTCAGTAAGACTGGTCGTCGAATTTTCGAGCTACTGACCACCTGAAACTGCTGTTTGTGAGTTTAAATATTTTTACCCATGAGGAGAAATGTAGTTATAAAATTTTGTTCTTCCAATTTTTATGCACAGTTTCGTTTATAATTGGTGGAATACCAAATAAAAAATGCTTAAATTAAATAACAAAGGATTTGTCCATTGCACTATTTTGAATAGGTAAAAAACCTGTGACTCTACAAATTCAAATTCAACTTGATGATCATTAGAGAATTGTTTGGATGATTTAATGATTTTAAGTCATTAGAGCCATATTTGTTATGGTCGTGTGTATATTTTAATCGACATACAACTAGGGAATGCAATCTCGATCTCGCGAGATCGAGATCTCGCGAGATCTCGCCTTATTTTTTGAGATTAATCTCGAAGCATAAAATGACGAGATCTCGGCCGAGATTGACGAGATTGAATGGCGGCAGTCAGGGACGCATTACGCTCGCAATTTACGCATGAGTTCGTTCGCGCGGCCACGCGCTGACTGGCAACAGAGATTGACGGACGAAGGAGCGCCATCCATGCTCTTAAATGAAAAATAAGAACGGTTTACTGCGCAATAAAGAGCCTATTTTTTGTTAAAATTCTTTACCGTGAGAGATGTTGTTATTTTTATATCTTTATAAACCAAATACTGGTAATTTTAATTTCAAAAACTTAATTGTGATTCGTATGTTCATTAATGGCTTCTTTTGATCCATTTATTGTTTTCTATACATATAATTAAATTTTTAAATATTTCTTAAAAACAAAAAATAAAAAACATTTAAAAATGTAAAAAAAAAGGCCACCGGTATCGGGAACAGGGTCCAAGCTACCGGCGGTCAGGGCTCCAGAGAAAGGAACCTCCTAACAATACGAGCCGTGTCCAGGAGTACCGCTTTCTGTTTCCAATTCGTTCTGTATCTTACTCTCGTAATAAAGAAAACTAAGCTGTTTTCTTTGCGTTTTACTTACTTAAGAAAAACGATATTTTTTTAAATTTCAGCCGAGATCTCGAAATTCCCGAGATCTCGCGAGATTGACATTTCTAATCTCGCGAGATCTCGAATTTGCGATCTCGCCTCGAGATTGCATTCCCTACATACAACCTGATACTGACCTGCAAAGTGCAAAAAACTTAGGTATAACGAATTTTGCATGTTCTTAATCAAAATAACCGTTATGAACTGCAGTGAAACAGTTAACTGCAGGCTTTTGTTTGTACTGAAACCAGGTCAGTAGGCCTTTAATAAAAACTCGAGGGTGCAAATCCGTCGCTTAATCCTTACAAATATTATAAAAGTAAAAGTGAGTTTTTATTTGTTACGTCTTCACGCCTAAATGGCTAAACCGATTTTGATGAATTTTGGTAAAGAGATAGTTGGGACCCTGGAGACGGACATAGGCTAATATTTAAAAAATTGGGATGTGAGGGAGAAAGAGGGAAGAAAAGGGAAAACTTAGCGTTGCTATTACAAATCAATAAGGCGCTACCGAATTTAACGCGAGCGAAGCCGCGGGCAAAAGCTAGTAATAAATAAAAAAAAACATTCAAGTGCGAGTAAGAGTCGCGCACCGAGGGTTGCGTCAGCCATTAAAGCGTGAAGAGATAACAAACAAACAAACTCACTTTCGCTTTTAAAATATTAGTAAGGATAAGGAAGTAAGGATTTGCGAACTAACTAAGGAACAACGAAAAAAAGCATGTAATCATGGAATCCTAGACAGTAGACAGCGATATTTTGTATAAATATTGGAGGTCAAAGTTGATATTTGATAATACTTTAATAATATGTGTTCTGTTAACTTCTGTTATCAAGTTCGAACATTTTTTATCACCAGTTCGTAGCTATTATTCTCGTAATAGTATATTGTTTCTATAGAGAAAAATAAAATTATATTATTATTTATTTTATTACTTTTAAGAGGCCCTATTTCAGACTCCATGGCTGTATCTGACGAATTTCTACTCAAAGTTACAATCTTGGCCATCAATAGAACTTTGATATATTTTAACTCGCTGGCGCCCGAGGCTTCGCTCGCGTGATATCGAAAAAAATAGCCTATGTGTTATTCCAGACTATAATCTACCTCTGTGCCAAATTTCATCAAGATCTGTTTAGCGTTTTTGACGTGAAAGAGTAACAAACATCCATACATCCTCAGAAACATTCGCATTTATAATATTAGTTGGAAAGGATTTATAAAAAAATCACCCGACCCCTTTATATTTTATAATATTTTTTATAATATTTAACACTTTTTTTCTTTACCAATCATCATTATTATATTTCACTGGTCATTTCACCAGTCACCTCCTTTCTTGGGGTCTAAAATTACCGCTTTAGCAGAATCATAATTCGTAATACAATAATAATATGAATAACGTTAAAATTCTTAAAATGGTCTCAGACGTAGTTAAATTGCGAATTGTCCTTTGTTGTTGTGACCATTTTACGAATGGTAACATATATTATTAACCTATTATTATTCTGCTTAAGCGGCCATTTTAGACCTCCTGGTCATAATAAATGTTTATTATGTGTGAAGGACGCACACACAATAAACGATATTATTTCTATTACATCTATTCTAGTTTATTTAACTTCAACCTCAGTACCGACACGAATTCTATAATCCCAGTTTTATATAGACTTCTAATCGGACCAGCTGTTTGCCAAAACAATCGCACGCGTCCCGATGCGTCTCCAAGCGTAAGTCTAGTATCTTTGCTTTGGCAGCCATTGGTCCATACATTACGTTGAATGATCTGCTGCCATGATCTTGGGCTGATTGAGTCGGTGTATAGCTGTTTGCGATATTATATAGTTTTGATACTCTGCGATTTGCATGACGCTAAATGTTGTTGGTTTGGTACTGGCTTCATGTAGGGTAGAAGCCTTTTTGCGGAGAAAAAAAAAACAAGTTAGCTAAACTTTTTCTGTAAAAATGACAGCTGTTTTAAAAGTGGAATATCAAAAGTTCCATTTGGACCGTTTGTCAATTGTTTTTTAATGTTCTTAATTCTTTTTTATGTATAGAATTGCTGTTCGCAGTATTAATTTTCCCGCTTTCCTAAAAACTTGTTGTAAAAGTCATAGAAACAAACAAAAACACAGGCGACAGACTACACAAGTGAGTAACAGAACAATTTTAGCGCGTTCTAACTTCCAAAGTGTCATCTAAAACATGATAGCAGTCTACGATAGTCAGTGCGGTTGTCACGGCCAGTCGCTCTCGGATGGGAGAATTAGCTCGCGTCAGGCAATCAGGCCCAATTCCCAGGCAGACTTGCAACGAGACGTTAAGCATTGTATTTTTACATTTGGACTCCATCCAAATAGTACTCTTCGAGTTATCAAAAAATCTAATTCCCATTGATACGGACGCATAGCGTTAAACACTATCTAATAAGGTGGTCTTCATTTAGTTAACAGTTATTTTTGGTTATATTGATTGGTATGTTTTGTTAAATAAATCAACACTAATGTTTCGAAAGGTCATCTTGTTTGTGTAGTGTTATTGATAAAATAACATCGTTTACTAAAATAATTATTAAATTTAGCTGTTAATATTTGTAGTGATGGAACTTACCGGTGACAATTTATCACTGAACTATATTTTTGTCACTTTTAGTTCACTTGGGGTTGTATTTTTTTTTTTGTTATATTGTTGTGTGTTCGTTTATAGTTCGGTACATCACGTAATTTGGCGCGCTGCCGGCCGACGAGCGGTGCGCCCGATCGTGTCGCGACTACTGCAGCGGTTGATTGTATACCTACCTTTGTAGGGCTGGGAAATACACGATTTTATCGGATATCTACTTTTTTTTGTAATTACTGGAACATGGCTCTTATGTTATTGGATGTTTGGTGATTCCACCTTGCTTTTGTTTTGGGGAGATAATAAACAACTCAAACAAAAATATATTCTTGTAAAAGATGAATACCCACATATTCATCTTTTACAAGAATTTATTTTTACTGAACTCAGGCAGATTATACTGATAGCTAATTTTCCCAACTAAATTATGGTAATACCTTTTAATTATTAATTTAGGTACTGAATTAGTAGTTACGAATGAGGATACGTAAAAGTTTTGTGGATAATGTTTGTCGCATTAGTGAATAAAAGCCAGGTCAATTAAAATGTGTTTTTATACATATATTATTTAATTATTCTAATAAAATCGGTGGTACAAAAGATTTTCGTATAATTATCCTGGTAGACAACCCATATTATTAGCCAGAATTTAAAAAAAAGTTTCATCAAAACGAACTTCAACAATTAATTAATCGTAGGAACGAACGTACTTATTAAAAAAAACCGTAACCGCAAAGCATGTCCCATCCCTACGCCCGTCAGATCCACCGACCAAGTGGCAACCGCGTGCCGTCAATTTAACTAATATAAAATAGGAGAATGTGCGTCCGGTGATCTCATGAAACTCATTATCATCCGTTGATGACCTATTTCTAGCTATTACTGGCAAAACAATATTAATTTAACAAAAAAAAGAATGCGAAAATTTTCCCCAGAAAAGTAGTTACCTACCTACGCTCGTTAAATTCGTGTTGGCTGAAAATCATGACACAAAATACGATAGCATAGACAAGTGACAATCGTTATCGAAAGAGTTTGTATTTAAAAAAAAATATAAACTTTTCGATAGCTTAAGTCAATCCCATCCATTACTGACAGTTTTCAGCATCGTTATCGCTGGTAGATGTGTTTATCTAGGCCTTGCGGTCAAGTTCAAGTATGTACAATGTAGTTTGTTATGCACTATTATTTATTGCTTTTGCCTTCCAGAATGTGGAAATAAGGTTCATTTTTGCTGTTTATCTTGGAAAGCGTTATGCGTTCGCGGTTGTAAAATTCGAGAGGACTTAGGTAATAGTAAACCGAAAACAGTTATTTTTGATTCCTATGTAATAGGGAGCGAGCTTATTGCCATCGACAGGTCCCAAATGCAGACTGCATTTGGGACCTGTCCTGACCCATAACTGCTGAAAGATTCCTATTGGAAGCACACAATAAAACACGTACCACCACTACCACCTATATGACTATTGTATGCCGAAAGGGCGGGACATAGCTGATCTATCAAATTATTTAAGACCTGTATTATGTACAAACCTGTGATCCACAATAAAGATATTGAATTGAAAAAAACTTTACCCACATGCGAATCAAACCCAAGATCTCCTTCCTCAGCAATCGCGCTAGTGGATACAAGAGTAATGAGGCAGTCAAGTAAATAACTATCATTAGTATGTACCCATAAATAATTATGAGTACTGAGTAGGTATCGTTAATTACCGTTTGATTTCTAATGATGCGTATCTAAAGTATATCTATCAACCATGACATAGGTGAAACAATAGGTCACTTTATATGTTAATACCTAAGGGACATTATATGTTATAACAGGTGCAAACAATATCTACAAACAACCTTGCGGCCCTCACACGTCCTTGCAGAATAAGGATTCCTTTATTAATCTACTAGCTTCCGCGTGCGACTTCGTCCGCGTGGCATAGTTACTTTGGGCTAACGCTGACTTTAACCTCCGTGATGATCGAAAAAAAAAACTTTTTCTCTCCGTTTCTTCCCGCTTTATCACTTTAAAAAAAAATGAGCCTATGTCCTATGACCCGTCTCCAGGGTCCTATCTATCTCTGTACCAAAATTCATCAAAATTGGTTTAGCCATTTAGGAGTGAAGACGTAACAAACAAACTCACTTTCGCTTTTATAATAGTATTAATTAAGGTGACAGTGTATTGTGTGATTCCCGGGGTCAGACAAAAAGTACAAAAAAAAACAATTTCAGCGAAGGTGCGCCATTTGCGCGGGAGATATTATAGTGCACAAGTGTGTGCGCAGGCGCACTCTCTGTTTACTGTCACTTTCATAGTCCGATTGGACGCCAATTCTTTACGAACGGAGAGAGATCAGGCACAGGATCGACGTACGACTTTGCTCCGTTGGTCTCACGGTCGCATTTGCAACTGCTAAGCACGAGGTCCAAGGTTCGAAACGTGGGTCGGACGAAAAGTGTTACTTTATTTCTTACTTTGTTTCCTGTGCCAATTTATCAGTAACATCCCCTAGTTTATATGTTGGCGGTATGATACCTCCAAAAAGCCAATAGTAGAAAGATTTGGAAGAGATTTACACTCAGCATTTTGTGGCCAAAGGTTGGAGAAGAAGGACAAGCACACCGACACAGGTTAAATTAGAACTGTGTCACTTGTTTCATAAAGTTTATTCTTTTTTTACCAATTCTTTGTGAATGAGTGGCTATTGTTGGCCTTGTAGTTTCCTAGACGCTTGTTAACTGTTGTTAACTTCTTATTTTATTTTACGTTTTGTAAAGTAAGCAATGACTTATTGTCGGGCCTACTCTGTCCTCTCATACTTAAGTACTAACGCTGTAACAACAACATTGTAAAACCAAATGATTTTAAACGAGTAACCATGGAGTTTCTTGCCGGTTCTTTTCTATAGCAAAAGATCGACCCGAACCGTGCACCTTTTTCTCGACGTTTTATAAGTGCCCATGTAGGCCTATTTGATAGAAAAAATAAAATTTAATTAATTAAAACGGTATAACACCAATTACAATAATTAACATAGAAACAAATAACATACACTAGGTTATATTTAAAGTAAACAACTAACACTAGGTTCAATTAAAATTAACATGGAACAGTGGACACTCTTGCATACTTTGTTTCACAAATCACCAGACATGCTAGCATGACTTTATTCCATTCATCCGCAAACACATCACATTCAACGCTCTCCTGACTGCCCGTCAGGAGAGCGTTGACACACAGGCGATTCAGCTCTGGCGACAGTTTTGAAGAACGGTTGAGCGAAAAGATTGTGTCGGTGTCCGATGTATTTGTCGGGCACGAATAGCCGGCAGAGAAGGGTATGTAAAATAGTTTGATTGATTGACTGTGAGCAAAAGCGTGCAAAACGAGCGAGCGGAGCGAATGTTGTCACAGTAGGTAAGAGCGATAGATTGGTACATCCAACTTATTATTGGTCGCAGTGTAATTGCATTTTTTGGATTATTGTATCCTGGCCAGATAACACGGTAAACTGGTTTGACCTACGACAAACTAGTTTGGTGTGAAATCTGGTATGGCTGATTAGTTGATAACATTTATAGATAGATAGAATATTCTTTATTATGTAAATACACCATACAAATTACAAGAATAACAGTATACAACTGCCTTATTGCCTTATTCTTCAAATATGTGAATAGGACTCCAAATATATTTTATTTGGCGCCAATCATTTACAATAAAATTCCTAAACTTATTAAAAAATTGCCAAATAGAGTTTTTAAAATACAACTTTGAAAAATCCTTTTTACCAAATGTTATTTATTACAGCCTATTATTTTTAAATGATTGAAAAGCAAATGCATCGACAATACATACGACATTGCTTTTAAATTTAAGCTACGTTTTATTTTATGTTTTTTTTTTTGTAAATTTGATGTCTGTTTATATTTAAAAAAAAATTGTACGCCATTCCTGGATTGCTAACATGTAGCAACGTTGCATATTTTATCATATATACAATATGTTAGTTTAAACGAGTGACGTATTCAAACCCACAATAGTGCATACTTACATGATACTAATAAAAATATGAACAAAAAAAAAACACTAATAAATAAAAGACAGAACCATACCAAAAATTTCGCATAAGTCTCGCAACGTGTATATACCCTTGCGCTAGCGATTTAATACTATCACAGAACATGTGTGCGTGTCAATGACCTTTAGGTATAATCCATTTTCCCTTCATACTTTAAACCTGGCTTAGGACGCCTTTTCGGTAGAATCGGCGCGTAGGTATTTTGCCGCGTGATTTACTTCACTGTTTACAAGGTTACTTCTCTCGCGCTCAGTGTTCATGAATAATGTATTTTATTGGACAATTACGTCAGAAATTAAGGTTATAGGTTTTATACATATTTGGGACGAGAATCGAATACTGAATACCCTCCCTCAATAAGTCCCTCGTTTAACCTAACACTCTGTATACATACTCATGTTTTACCAAATAAATATAGATCTTTATCTTCAAATAAGCCAACCTCACGTGCAGAAAAGCTGATCCACTATTTATTCAGCCACGAAACTAAGAGGTTATTGTAGCCGTAAATTATAATATTCGTCCAAAAAAGCTTAACAACATTGCTTATCGATATGCTAATGAAGCTTGATCGCGTTTCGCAATCTGAAAGTCAAGGTCAATGATCGTTGAGGGCCAGGATACCCCTGAAATGACCCGGCCATAAGTTCGCGTAAATATCGACACATTTTGAACGACCTTTTATTACGTTGTACAGAATTTTCAACATTGGAAGTGGAACTGAGAATTGAAAATCGAACAGAGCGGATTCCAAGTTCAAAAAAAAGAACGCTGTAGAATTGTCAACGCGGAACGATCAAAATTTGTAGTACCGTAAAAAAGTCTTTTTTTCAGTATGTTCACCAATTACTCCGCCAACTGTCAACCGATTTTTATAATTCATTTTTTGTTCGGAAAAAAATTGATATAGTGGTAAAATTGATATGAAATTGGTATGGTATGAGTGATGTGGTCCCATATCAATTTTATTTATTATGTTGCTTGGGTAGTTTATGAGTTATCCTACTTCCTATCCTATTAATATTATAAATGCGAATGTTTGTGAGGATGTATGCATGTATAGTTGTATGGATGTTTGTTACTCTTTCACGTCAAAACGGCTGAACGGATCTTGATGAAATTTTGCACAGAGGTAGATTATGGTCTGGAATAAAACAAGGGATACTTTTTTTCGATATCACGCGTGCGAAGCCGCGGGCGCCAGCTAGTACCAAATACATGGTTAGTCTATAATGGAAAGTTACTGATTGATCTGGTTATCACTGCTCGTTGATACGAGTTTTGATTATTTTCGAGAACATATGGCTGAGTGTCTAAAAATATTTATGTTTTTCGGTGACGTATCGACGGCTGCTGTCTGATGCAAGACTTTGCAAGAGCTTTGAGTCAAATTATGTTCTAGGAGACTTTATATGTGGGTGAATATCCCACGCGCTAATTTTACGTGTCCACGTTGAGAATCATGGTGTAAAATGATGGGATGTTTCTTAATTTTTTTTCTAGTGAACTACTTAACTTATTCCACTTAGGGCCACAATTTTTTTTTAAATAGGCTTACTTATGGAGGATAGGAAAAATAAATAACTTTAAAATTCAAGTTTGGTGGCTTGTCCTAGCTCCATTTTTTGATATAAATGTATTTACCAAAGTAACAATTAAAAGTAAAGTAAAAAACAAATTATTTCATTGGTAAATGCATATGACACACTATCTAAAAACATCTAAATCATATTATAAAATTGATGTTAAAAGCACAGGATACTCGATTCAAGTTTGTCCTTGCAAAAATCATAATTTTGGTAGCACTTTTTCAATTTACATTATCATGAAGATTCGTGCGTGTGCGATCAATCGCTTATTATGTTCTGTTTTTCTCAGTCGTGTGCGGGAAGTGGTGCGTAACAGGTGTGTGCTTAGTGCTGTAATTGCTCGCCAAAACAAAAGTATCTTTCTTGGGTCGAACAGGGGACAAGAATTTGTCAATTTTGGTGGATCGATTTGCTGGTGATTTTTAAGTGTTTTAATAGTAAGCTACGTATTGTAGGTAGTGATTTGGGTAACTTATTTATCAGTGATATTTATTCTTTTGTATCTTAATAACTATATTTTTTAAGATTTTTTTTTATGCCTGGTTTCAATTTTGGTGGTTCAATTTTGGTGGATTTGGTGGCGATTTTCACCACCAAAATTGAAAATAAGCCACCAAATTTGAAGTATGTACTGTTTATATATTATTTGTACATATAAAGACAGTTTTTCACTGCACATTGTTCATTTATATGTATATGTTACTATTCTATTTGTTTCTGTTCTGTTTGTTCTATTTATTAAAGTGCACATGCCATGCTATTTTTCTGCACTACTCTAAGGTCGACTGGCAATGGCTACTGAGACTGCACACCTCTCGGTTATGGAAGGTCTTCGCGTTAAATAGGCCTCGACCCCCGCACTTCCGAGGGATATACAGCCTCATTACCGATGATCTTGGGTGATGCATCCGGTTTGCGTTCAGCAGTGTACGAACTCTCCTATCCAGGGCATCAAGTTCAGTCTGAGTCCATTTAAGTATGCCGAAAGAGTACATTAAAACCGTATTATAATTAGTATTATTATCGTTTATTTATTTGTATACATATTTTTACATATTTCTTATCAAAAACATATAAAAATAGTAGCCTACCGGTATCGGGAACAGTGTCCAAACTACCGGCAGTCAAGGCTCCAGAGAAAGGAACCTCCTAACAATACGTACCCTGTCCAGGAGTACCGCTTTCTGTATCAACCCCTTGATCCAGCTGCCTAACGAGAGCCTTCTCAGGTGTTGGTCGAGGCTCTTGGCAATAAAGCCATTGGCTGTAACGACTATCGGCACAATGATCGCTGAGTCCACGTCCCACATGTCGACAACCTCGCGAGCCAAGCCAATATACTTGATTAGTTTATCTTTTTCGGCTTCCACAAGGTTCTCGTCATGTGGGACCGTTACGTCAACAATCATTACGCGCCGCTCTGATCGATCCACAGGTCTATTGTATGTCTGTTACCGGTCTGTTATACATCAGGTTTATTTGCTACAATAGTCCTGTCAGTGATGATGGATCGATCCGAGTACAATTATGTTTACAATTATAAATACTTATTTAAGTATTAATTATTTTTATATTACATGTTTTTTTTGTAATAAAGACGAGACAAGCTTCATGTTTTTAAGAACTATAATATTCTTTCTTGGATTTAATGACTGATATCATGCTGTGTGATTTTTGTTGATTGATTCTTTTAAGATTCTGCCTTGTGGTTTAATATTGTTATTTAATCATGTTTTATTTTAGAGTTTATTATGAAATAAAAAGATGTTTGTAATGTCTACCCTCATAATTCTCGTTACGAGTTCATCAGATAAATAATAATAAATATTGTGGTACTTACTACCGATGACCGCAAGAAAGTATAGCAAGGCAAGGAGCTTCACGGGCGCTTTTACAGGGCTCTTCATGGGCCCGATGTAGATTTTCTAGCATCCGCATATCCACTACGATTCAGCGAGCTTTTTGGGGAAACTTTAGGTTTTGTCTGTGCGATAATGGACGAAGTTATGTTGACGAACAACTACCGGAAATATATTCTGAAGGATGGGACGGTTGATGTGTGTCGGGCATGCCACCGTCCGGGTGAGTCCATCGGACATATTATTTCTGGTTGTTCTCGTCTAGCTAACGGCGAGTACTTGCATAGGCACAACCAAGTAGCCAGGATTATTCATCAGCAACTTGCCTTGAAATATAATCTTGTGGAATCTGAGGTACCGTACTACAACTAATGTGCCCGACCCAGTTCTCGAGAAAGACCATGTCACGCTGTACTGGGATCGGTCTATCATTACTGACAGAACTATTGTCGCCAATAAGCCTGACATCGTGGTGATAAGATGTAATCATCCCGCATGACGAGAACCTCGTAAAAGCTGAGAAAGAAAAACAACTAAAATATCTCGACTTGGCACACGAGGCTGTCGACCTGGGAATGTAAACTCGGCTATCATTGTGCCGATTGTCGTAACGGGCAATGGCTTGATTGCCAAGAACCTCGACGAACACCTGTCGAAGCTCTCCTTAGGCGGTTGGATCAAGGGCCTGATTGAGAAGGCAGTTCTCCTCGTTGTACCGTATTGTGAGGAGGTTCCTGTCTCTGGAACTCTAACCACCGGTAGCTTCGACCCTGTTCCCGATGCCGGTGGGGTACTATTTTTTGTATTTTTAAATGTTTCTTTTTTATTTTCTATGTTTTTATTAATAAATATTTAAAAAATGAATTAAGATGTATGTAACTGAATAAACGAAATATTATTATAACAAGACTGAGTTTTATTAACTGATGGAGTTTTTTGGTCATTGATCTTTATTAGTTAGATTTAAGTTTGTGACGAAAACTGATTTTTAATGTATTGTTTTAAGCACTTTCAATTTTGGTGGACCAATATCAATTTTGGTGGACAAGTTTCAATTTTGGTGGCTACACTAGTCTTTGAACTCAAATATCTCAAAAAGTTACCAGGATATTTTCTGACCTCATGAAGATTCCTGAAGCTTGAACTTTCTATTTTTGTCCTAGGTCAATAGTTTTCACGAAAAGTAAAGTAAAATTTTGCCACCAAAATTGACAAAAAATATGCACTTGTTGATATTCACCCATGTATAACATCACGCCCGTTTATATGTATAGCATCATCTAATCCCCGCAAGGATAAGCAGAGTTGTACGGTAACAAGCTTATTAAGTATCCAGAGGCTCGAAAGATATAGTTGAAATCGATAGATGTACAATAGTAGGCACTCTTACTTTTCGCCAGTTATGTTCTAAGTCTTAATGTAATAGGGGCCGAGCCTATTGCCATCAACCAGCACAAATCCAATCTCCGTGGCAGCTACTGAGAAATTCCAGATGGGGTAGCCCAAACATCTTGTCTGACCTGAGAATCGAATCCAGGACTTGCGACCGCTAGTATAGTAACTATTGATATCAAGGGCTTCTTATTTACACCTTTACACCTTGGTATTGGTCTTTCTAACCATCCCGCCATCGCAGCTTCGGAACATAAAGTTTTAGCCAGTAGGTGAGTCTTTAATTTTTTTAAACCGTTGCCCCACACTAGGGATTTTTCCGATATCGTGAGTGCGTTTACAAACATTTAAATTCACATACACAAACAGCCAGACCCGAAAAAACTACCTGTAGGCCATACAAATATTTGTTCCGTGCGGGAATCGAACCCGCGACACGCAGCACTGCAGTCAATCGCTCAACCACTACGCCAACCGTGCCGTCATCGTTTGGGGATGGTAAATCTTCAAATAACTTCACATCGGAATGTGAAGTGTAAATCCCGAAAGCGTCACCACTTCCTATTGTTTCAACTTTTATTATTATTTCATAATGTATTTAAAGAGTGACCATGCTATCTTTGTAGCAGGTAGGTGGAGTGTTCAGCGGTCATCGGTCGAGACCTTTTAGCCCGAGTTGAGAGTGGACCGCTCCACTCAATACCGAGGAATAGCACCTTTTCACGTCAATTGAGAAATTCACATATGGCTTCTTTGTTCCGTGATCATTATATTCTGGTTCTCTTCTCTCTCTTCAAAGTAAAAGTGAGTCGGTTTCTTCTAGCATACTCCACCCTAGACCGCATCTTCGCGTCATAATTAGGCGCCAAACGCAACCCAATCTTCCAAATTTTGGTGTCACAGTTTTAGTTTCTACACTTCTCAGAACGGCTTGAGCGATTTTTATAAAATTTTATATCATATTCGATAGGTCTGAGAATTGGTCGTAAGCTATTTTTCGTACCCTTAAAGGATAAGGAAGGGCTCTTAAGTACCTGAGAAGCGGGTGAAACCGCTGGGCACAGCTAGTTAATTTTATTGCAGTCTTTCTATGAAAAAGAAAAATTGTACCAGAAGATAACTCATAAACTACCATTAAAATCTAATTGAGAACCTCCTCCTTCATTTGAAATCGGTTAAAAATAAAGAAGCATTTTGAACGATAGGCGGATTCTTGAGTTTAACAATCTTATCTTAGTAAAGCCAACACTTACTTAATCACGTACGTAGATAACAGGTGATTGGTATTGACTATTGCACCCTCAATAGATAGTAATTTATCAATTAGTTTAGTTAATCAAGTTATTGAAGGTACTTTTTACTGATATCAGCTATATTTTGCAAGTTGATATCCTGATAGATAGAAGAGAGAATATAGATGTGGTAGTGGCCGAGTAACCTACAAAGTGGTTTAAGAAATGGTCTACGACTCTAGCTTTTCTTCAGATAAAAAAATATTTAATTACTTCTCTCGCTAAAGTAGCTTTTACTGACTAAAACCCATTCATGTAACATGAATGGGTATACCGTCTTTACCATAAGGGCACATGGGGCCCGTGCCCAGGGCCCCCATTCTCAGGGGGGCCCCGAAAGACCTACAATTTCTCTCACACATTTATTCTCAATACATTTTTGTCGGACACATTAGACATTACTTTTTTTTCGCAAATCTAGTAACTGTTCGCGACAAGTGTTATAATAAATTTAAGAAGTGCAAAGACAGATCGTTCTCGAGAATACGTGTTTCTCCAACGCTAAAACTTATTTTAAAAATGTTCGTATTATTCGCGTTTTTTACTTCCCAAAAGGGCTTCCAATTATTGTGTGCCCAGGGGCCTCAGCTTAGTTTAAGACGGCGGTATTAATGTTCCTTATTTTTCCCTGTGTGTTCCGGGGCTGTGGTATCTCTTTCGAATAACCCGCAACCCCGGAGCAAATGGAACCCTTATATAATTTGATCTGTATGTCTGCCTGTCCGCATGTCACAGCCAGTTTTACATCGAGACTATTCGTACCACAAAGAAATTTGGGGAGTAGGTGACTTCTAAGAGCTGCTACACAAATGTGATGTTAAATATTGGGGTGGCGATACAATGTTATTGGCAGTGGTACTGGCAGGCTCCTCGGCTTTCCTGACAAATCATTGTGGCGCGTCCAACACAAACGAGTCGTCGACACGGCCTGCCGACAACGGACGGTAAGCTACCCATTGCTCACAGTCCACTGAACCACGTCTACGGTGGAGTCGTCTCGTGGCGCCCGATGCCCGGAGAGTCTCCCTCTGCGCCTGGGTTGGTTTTAGCTCTTCTCACGTCCGGCCACCTCCTTCGCTAGAATATGTGCTTCGCAGAAGGAGGTGACCGTTTCCCATGTCTTCAATGACTTAAATGCTAAAACCCTGCACAACCGTGAGGTATGCAGTCTCAGGGAATATTTCTTAGGAACCGATGTGGAGATGCACCGAGATGTGGTATCAGTGGACAAGGGCCTCACCCCGCTCTCCCTGGCTAACGAGAACTGGCGCAAGCCTAAAGTATTAGACACCAATGATCCTAAGGAAGTATGGCAGAGCAAGGAGCTTCATGGACGCTTTTATCGGGCCCTTCATGGGCCCGATGTAGATTTCTCAGCGTCCGTATCCTGGCTACGCTTTGGTAATCTCTTCGGGGAAACCGAAGGTTTTGTTTGTGCAATAATGGACGAAGTTATGATGACGAACGACTACCGGAAATACATTGTGAAGGATGGCACGGTTGACATATGTCGGGCATGTCGCCGTCCCGGAGAATCGATCCGTCACATTATCTCTGGGTGTTCTCGTCTGGCTAACGGAGAGTACTTGCATAGACACAACCTAGTTGCCAGGATTATCCACCAGCAACTTGCTTTGAAGTACAACCTTGTGGAATCAGAAGTGCCGTACTATAAGTATGTGCCCGACCCAGTTCTTGAAGATGGTAATATCTCGTTGTATTGGGATCGATCTATCGTCACTGACAGGACTATTGTTACCAATAAGCCTGATAATGTGGTGATAGATCGATTGGAGCGTCGCGCAATGATTGTTGATATAACGGTCCCGCACGACGGGAACTCGTGAAGGCAGAGAAAGATAAACAATTCAAGTATCTAGATCTGGCTCACGAGGTTGTCGACATGTGGCACGTAAATACAGCAGTCATTGTGCCGATAGTCGTGTCGGCCAATGGCTTAATAGCCAATAGCCTTGACCAACATCTGAGGAGGCTATCGCTTGGCAGCTGGATCAAGGGCTTGATTCAGAAAGCAGTACTTCTGGACACGGCCCGTATTATTGTTAGGAGGTTCCTCTCTCAAGAGTCCTGACCACCAGTAGCTCGGACCCTGTTCCCAATGCTGGTGGACTACTATTTTTTAATATTTTTAAATGTTTTTATGTTGTTTTTTTATAAGAATATGTAAAAATATAAAAAGTATGTATAGAAATGAATAAACAAAATAATAATAAATAACTTGGGACAACTCACACACGGCTATCTGATTCCAAGCTAAGCAGAGCTTGTGTTATGGTAACCAGACAACTGATATACATACTTATATAATTATTTATAAATACATACATATTATAGATAAATCCCACCCAGACACAGAACAAACAATCATGCTCATCACACAAAGTTTGTCCTGGGTGGGAATCGAACCCACGACCTCCGGCTCAGCAGTCAGGGCCACTAACCACTAGACCAACAGGCCTGTCGACTGAACCAGGACTGAACCAGGGCCGGGCACGAAAGTTCGCCGTGCCGTGTCCTATAGGCGATCTTTACAAAGCTGGCCTACATGAACAAAGGACAAAAAGTAAGTAATTGATAAAAAACCCCCACACAAAAAAAAAAACACATTTTCCTTAAGCTGCTAACTACACACATCAAAAGTGTCTAGGGATCAAGCATTTTTATGCGGATTTCTTGAGATTGAGATGTGGCTTTGTAATAAATTTATGATTTTAAAAATTTATATGGATCCTTTTTGGTGCATTTCATAATTTGAATCAGGAACTCTCAATCAAATTCGAGTAAAAGATGAAAATAAGCTGTCAATATTTTCCCTATAAAAACATACAACGCATTGAAGACATTATTAGTGCTACTGTTTCCCTACTACTGATTAAAACCAACGTTATTATGGAGCGGCGACGTCATTTAAGCAGGGAAGAAATGCTCAGAGCCGTGGGAATGATAGAAGCTGGTTCCCGGCAACGTACTGTAGCTTTAGCTCTGAATACAAGTCAGAGTGTTATCAGTCGACTTTGGACACGTTACCGAAGCACTGGTACCGTGGCTGAGCGCCATGGAGGACGGTATCGCTGCACCACACAGAGACAAGACCGATACATTCAAATCTTAACTCGAAGAGCTCCAACAATAACCGCCATGATGTTAGCCGTGAGGCTTCATCACTCTTCAGGGAACTTAATTAGCGACCAAACAGTCAGAAACCGCTTGCATGAAGTGAACCTTCATTCCCGAAGACCGCTACGGGTACCACCTATAGCAATGCACAATCGTAGGATTCGATATCAATGGGCTCTTGAACACAGAAATTGGGCAGAAGAACAATGGCGTTTCGTGTGCTTTTTGGTATGAGACCGGATACAAGACGTATACGACACTGGAGAACCCCTGGACGCCAACAGCGATTAAAATCCTGCCAGGAAGTCCATCCTTATAGTGGTGGAACCATCATGGTATGGGCGGGTATTTGGATCGGCGGAAGAACTGAGTTGATTTGGATCAGAGGCAACCTCAACGCTCAAATTTATGCTGAGACGATTGTATCAGACGTCATCGTTCCTCTACAAGTGCAAATCGGTCCCTTATTTCAGTTAATGCATGATAATGCACGACCGCACACCGCAAGAGTTGTAAGACAGACTCTCGCCGCAGCTAACATCAATGTCCTGCCCTGGCCTGCTCAGTCGCCAGACTTGAACCCGATTGAGCATGTATGGGATATGCTACAGAGAAGAGCTCTGCCGAATATGGAGGGTATCCAGTCGCAAGAAGACCTTTTTTTTGTTGTTGCAACGAACATGGGCGGCCATTCCACAGCGTGATTTGGATGAACTCATTTTGAGTATGCCAAACCGATGTTCTTGTGTTGTTAGTGTTCGCGGTAGAAACACGGATTATTAATTGTTTAAGTTACCCAATAAAATTTTAAAGAAAACTGTTATTTCAGTCTTTTTTTCGAACTTTAATGTTAGTGGTTCAAATGTCAAAAATCCCTTTATTAGGAAAATGGCAAATTTCTTTATTAATGCAAAGGTGACTTGGTTTATCGTTACTGTGACAAACGAAATCACTTTATTTGATGAATCCTTAAAGAAAATTTTAATTAATATCAATCAGGAGAAAAGTTATTGCAAAAATATATGTTGATCCCTAGATACTTTTGATGTGTGTAATTCATAGTAAATGCCAATGTACCTAATTGACGAATATTAAATTTTAATATGTTTTGTTTTGTAAGAGCATTTTCTGGGTACGCAAAGAGTTTTTATACTTAGCAATTACGTATGCCGATGCTGATAAATCACCGGATTCAACTAGACTAAAATGTCATAAGTAATCACATCTTATTTTGTTCCACACTATTTTAGTCGCAGTTAAAGATAGTTCGATTTAGCTTGACAATCACTATTTTTGGTGAAAAACGTTCAATTTTAGAATAGTGAGATTACGGTTTTCTCTACATTGAGTAACTAAACTATCAACAATGCTCCCAAACTAGGATGTGGTTAAATTGTGTCACTTAAATCAATTTCAGAAGAGGAAATGTCTTCAAAAATAAACATATTGTTTCAATATTTCAGACACCGGGACGTTGGTGAAATTTAATTTCTAAGGTAAGTAATTTTTTACATCCCCTGCCGGAGTTGCGGGTCCTGCCGGGGTTGCGGGTTGTTAGATATTTGTTGCGAAAGAGATACCGCGGCCCCGGAACATTAAGGGCGATAGAAGGAACATGGGTGAGTTTTAGTCAGTACAAGTCTGACACTCTCCCCCGCTCTGGCGGAGAACTTATTTGATGATTTCCTATCCGCAAAAAAAGGTATTCATAAACATACACAAGCGAAGTTAGTAAACGCGTAAAATGAAAATCGACAATGTCAAAAGTGGTAACAGTATGAGACCCGATCTAGATACTTTCCATTTCTTTACTTTGCCATCAAACTCCAACCCTCAAGGTCGCCAACCACAACCACTGGCCCGTTATAGCTCATCAATTGTGTAACAATCGAACAAAAATAAATACGAAATCAAAACATGGATCGTAGTCTGTGGACGAGTCAGGAATAAACCATAGTACGACAGACGTCACGCAACCAAACCACTGTAATCAGACCTCTACTATTCAACTAAAGGTATCTGAACACTCCCTAGGGAGTAAAGACTGGGGGAGGTAGTGTAGGTCGTCTTATATTGGTGTTTTGGCCTGGATATGGGTCGGGTCAGCGATGCCAGCCTGTTGTGTTTTATAATTAGTTTAACCGCCTCACTGTGACACTTTAACCGATTAGAATGAACTCGAAAGGGGAAAGGGGGGAAAAGGGGAATTCTTTCATATGATAATCAGCTGTTGCAATAAATATAATCACATATAATCAGTAGTTAGTAGTTGTCGTGTAAATTCTGATGGTGAAATCTTGAATGCGTTGAATGTAAATAAATAACAACATGACGCCAGTAATTCCTGAAGGGCTAGGCAGAAGTGTACCTAATTTATATTAAACTAGCTTTTGCCCGCGGTTTCGCTCGCGTTAAATTCGAGGTAACACAGTTCCCCTTGCGCCTCATTGATTTGTAATAGCAACGCTAAGTTTTCCCTTTTCTTCCCTCTTTCTCCCTCACATCCCAGTTTTTTAAAATAAAAATAATGTATATGTCTATGTCCGTCTCCTGGTTCCCAACTACCTCTGTAAAATTCATCAAAATCGGTGTAGCCATTAAAGCGTGAAGAGGTAACAAACAAACTCACTTTCGCTTTTATAATATTAGTAGAAGTAGATATGGATTTCTATTATATATATTTACAAGCTGTTTTGCGCGGTTTCACCCGCGTCTTTTTGCTGCTGCCCCGCTCCCTTGGGTAGTAGCGTGATCTAGTTTAACCTATGTTACTTCCTGATAATGTAGCTTCCTATTAGTGAAAAAATGGTTAAAATCGGTCCAGTAGTTTTGGAGTTTATCCATTACAAACAAAAAAACAAATCTTTCCTCTATATAATATTTATTATTATAGCTGTGCCCTGGCATGCGTTGCAATGCCATTTTCTACCTTTCTACCTACCCTACCTGCCCTACCTACTCTACCTACCCTACCTACCCTACCTGCCCTACCTACCCTACCTACCCTACCTACCCTACCTACCCTACCTACCCTACCTACCCTACCTGCCCTACCTACCCTACCTACTCTACCTACCCTACCTACCCTATCTTTTAAGTTGGATCAAACTGCACACGGTGTGCAAATTTAATTTAAAATCGGTAAACTAGTTTAGGAGTCCATCGCGGTCAAACAACGTGACACGTGATTTATATATTAAGATTAATATATACTTTATTACCTAATAACATACATTTGGTCAGTTTTTTTTTATTAAGTCCAATATAATAGGAAGTGACCCATCAACTGGGTCCAGTTCAAAATTCCGTGGTTGCTACTGAGAAATTTCTGATTAACCCAATACCAGTTTGCGCGACCCGAGAACCAAAACCACGACTTCATGAACAGCTGTCACGTTCGCAACCACTAACAACGAAGCCAAACAATGTATGAGATAATAAATATCAACTGTTTTCATCTTAGACGATGTGGTCCTGCTGCAAGCATGAGTCCCTTTGAGTGGCTTAAAAAATATTAGGATCCAAGAAACCACACTGGAGGTATTGCATTTACCAATATTCTTATTTATTTCATATTTTTTTGCGGTTAGGGAATCATCAACTTACTTACCCCGCTCTGGGCGGAGCGGTGGGGGGGGGGGGGGCGGCAGTTTGACCGTCGTTCCAGGTAATCAGTAGCTCAAAAATTTGACCACCAGTCTTACTAAGGTGTCAGTTGCACCATATAAAATACTAATATTCTGCTGCATGAAGTTAGACTGGAAAAGATTAGATAGATGATGGTGGTAGAAGGTGTATAGGTTAGCCTGACACAAGTCGAAATGCTCTCAAAGTCTTTTTATTTTTGCGGATGGGAAAGCATCTCATAACTTCCCCCGCTCTGGGGGGGAATGTCAGACTTTTACTGTCTAAAACCCACCCATGTTCCTTCTTTTTCTTTTTATATTCCGGGGCCGCGGTACCTCTTTCAAACAACCCGCAACCCTGGATGTTTAACACTTTGTTTGTATAATTGGCTAAGTGTGGGTTTTACGCATTACGACACATCAACCTATACACAACCAGTTTATGATGATCGCTTAACCATGGATCGTAGGTACACCGTAGATTTCTCGTACGATGTGAGATCCCGCCGACAAACTGTTACTCATTGTACTGTTTCGAGGGTTTACTAAACGTGCAACAATTTTGGTCCGAATTAAATGTTTTATTTATTATTTATTTAGATCCGCATAAACTGGTTCTGTATATATTGATATGTGGACTATGTGGTCGTGAGTGCAGTTACGAGCAATGACATGTTATACACTTTCCAATATTCACGTTTTACGGTTTTACGAACATTGTATTTAAAAAGCCTATATTCTATTATGAAATAGGTCTTATCTTAAAGTAGAAACCGTTATTACAAGAGAAAATCGCTTTTGTATTTTTGTAAGTTTGTATTTGTTACTGCACATGACTGTACTATAGACACACCTCTGCATGTCTTACAGATGTGCGATCACTAATTTACAAATGACATGTAAAAGTTTAGTATGTAAGTTATTTCGATCGTTCTGCTTATAACATAATGCATAGTCGCAATGATAAAACTGAAACATTTAATGACTGCCATCTTGTAGCAAATACTAGAACTGTTTGTGTTGACAACAGTTGCAATAATTGTTCTTGTACTTGCCAATAGATGTCGCTGTTATCAATTCTCTGAATCAATCCTAAAAAAACAACTGTAATTTGAATGTATCGAAAATTAAATTTAAAAAGATTAAAAGTTTTGTAAAACTTAAAGTACAAGATTGGGCTAACTAGCTGTGCCCCGTGGTTTCACCTGCGTAAAAAGATAGGCTAGGGTAGCAGTAGAGCTATCCACATAGGTACCAAATTAGACACAAATCAGTCCAGACGTTTATGCATGAATCAGTAACAATACATACACATATATATAAACTATAGCCTTCATAATATAAGGGTAATTATAATTGCAACTGTTACAAATCTGACACATAATGTACAAAAGTTCAAACGTTTCAAATATCATAAATAAATTGGACTTACAAAAATGTTTACACAAAAATGAATAATATTGGGTCCAAATGTTTGTAAGTACCTACACACATAGTGATTTAATTGGCAGTAAACTGGGCTTAGCAAATAACTTAAAAGTAGGTGACAAAATTGTCTGAGACATGCGAAAATCAATGACCTATGAAGGTGAGCAATTTTAATTTATATTAATCATGTCGATTTGGTATTAAGTAACGATAATTGGCAGAGAGAAAGAGCCAGTCAGAATCACGCACCTAGGGTTCCGTACAAACTTGCGACATAAACGTCCATATCTTTTGACTGCGTAGACTTACAGGGTTGATTTTTTCGCATCACAAAGGGACCACAGACTTGGGTAAATTAATTTCTATTCAATATCTCCATGCGTTTTAGAGATAAAGGTCTTGACAGACAGAGAGACAGACAGACACAGAATAAAGTGATCCAATAAAATGTTCTGTTATTTCCTTTTGCGGTATAGATTCCTGAAAATGATCACTTTGATAACCTGAAATATCAAAATAGTAACAACACTACAAATAAAAAAAAACAGCACACAAAATACACAAACAAGACCATAAAATGTGTAGATTTTCTTTCGATCTGTCTTTTCAGTATTTCACGGCAATTTGGTATCAGGTAATTTGACGGCACGGTTGGCGCAGTGGCTGAGTGATCGACTGCTGAGCTACGTGTCGCGAGTTCGATCCCCACACAGAAGATATATTTGTATGGCCCACTGATAGTTGTTTCAAGTCTGACTGTTTGTATAGTTTAAATGTTTTTAAACGCACACGATACAGGAAAAAATTCTAGTGTGGAGCAACGTTATAAGTAAAATATATCTAGGATCTCAGATAGCTCTGTTGGTTTCGCGTTCGCAAGTGCGACTGCTTGGTACGGGGTCCTGGTATCGACTCCTGGGTCGGACAAACAGTATTATTGAGGTTTTGCTATTAGACATTTTTCAGTACCAGCCCGGAGTTTGGATGTTGGCGATATGATACCCCCGTGCCTTGGGAAAGCAAGTCAAGCCGTCACTCTAGCGCCTGATCTCTCTCCGGTCATGTGCGATTGCCGTCCCATCGGACTATGATAGTGAGGGAACAGAGACTGCACTTTTGTGAACTAGTGCAATATTTAATAATATATCTTGGGACAACTCTTGGGACAACTCTCACACGGCTATCTGATCCCAAGCTAAGCAGAGCTTGTGTTATAGGAACCAGACAACTGATATACATACTTATATAATTTATAAAAACATACATATTATAGATAAATCACACCCAGACACAGAACAAACAATCATGCTCATCACACAAAGTTTGTCCTGGGTGGGAATCGAACCCACGACCTCCGGCTCAGCAGTCAGGGCCACTAACCACTAGACCAACAGGCCCGTCAAATATATTTATTTATTTAAACTTCATGTATAATAGTGGTACATAGGCGGACTTAATGCCATAAAGCATTCTCTACAAACCTTTGGGTAAAATACGACAACATTATGATAGGGTACAAAAATTATATAAAGATTTATATTTATATAAAAGTATTTTTTTCAAAAACGTATATACTTACTGATTCTAATACACATATATAGTACATATGAAATCCTTACTAATATTATAAAAGCGGAAGTGAGTTTGTTTGTTTGTTTGTTACCTCTTCACGCTTTAATGGCTACACCGATTTTGATGAATTTTGGTACAGAGATAGTTGGGAACCAGGAGACGGTTAAAGTGGGATCTGAGGGAGAGAGGGGGAAGAAAAGGGAAAACTTAGCGTTGCTATTACAAATCAATAAGGCGCAAGGGGAACTGTGTTACCCCGAATTTAACGCAAGCGAAGCCGCGGGCAAAAGCTAGTAAACTAATAAATACATTACATATATCTAGCTAGTCTCCCCTGATATTGGCCACCGTGGCCAAAAACGGTCACGAGAACTATATATCTATGCTTACATTATCGTACCATAATAGGTGTTAATTAATTGCACCTGTCTAGCATCTAGCGCCCATCAGCGTCTTCACACGCTCAAGACGATTACGGTAAACAATAGTGTATACTGTATAGTAATACGTTTACTATGTCGTTAGGTATAATTAATGTTTTTGTTGCATAGATAGAGCATTGAATAATGTAAAGTGCATTTTTTTCGCGGATGAGAAATCAAATGAGAGACTTTTACTCACTGAAATTCGTACATGTTCGTTCATTTGTTTCTCTTTCGAACAACCCACTACCCCGGCAGGATCCTCTGCTTTGCTAACATTTTATTGAGGCGCGCGTGGAACACGAACACGCCGTCGAAGCCTGTCGTTACTTGACGGGCGAACGGTGAGCTACCCGTTGCTCACCGTCCATAGATCCGCATCTACGGTGGCCGGGAGTCGTCTTGCAAAATGTGAAGTGCTTATGATAATCTTTTCCAAGACCAACTAACGCATATTAGGTACTAATTTAGTTCCGGACTTCACCAAAGCAGAGATGAACGGAGATGTGGGAAGCGAAACAGAGAGATGCTTAAGAGCTAGTGTGTGTCCACCGAAACTGTGTAGAAATATGCAAACCGGAAAGGAAAGGCCATACTGTTGTACTGTATGGGTCAGAATGCTGGGCTGTAAAAAAGGTGGATGAAAAACGATTGCATGGCTCGGAGATGAGAATGTTGAGATGGAAGTGTGGAGTGAAAAGAATGGATAAAGTAATGAGTATTTTAGAGGAAGTTTGAAAGTTGCGCCTGTTACAGAAAAATTGAAAGGGAGTCGTTTGTCTTGGTATGGACATGTAATGAGGAGGGATGAAGCCTAAAAGAGTGATTTGAATGTTGATGGACGGAGAGCGAGAGGAAAGCCAAAGAAAAGATGGATGGATTGTGTGAGGAATGATATGAAGGAGAATGGAGTAAATGATGCCGTGACGTCTGACAGGGGAGAATGGAAGAAGAAAACATGTTGCGCCGACCCCAAATGGAATGGGACAAGGGCAGGAAAATGATGATGAAAGGTAAGGCCATACCGCACACCGCTTGCAGCACACTGCTCACGTCTCTTATTGTCTCCATTGTGCGGTCAACCGCCGAGTGCGGAGAAAAGATGATGTGTTGTAATCTAAATAATTATGAGATCTTCTCCTCTCTAGTCAACCGTTTCCGCTGAAGCTAAGCGGACACGAGAAGTGTAAATAACGGAAGTCTGTTGGTGGTTTGTAATACACCTCTTTTTCTACAGTCTCGTCTTTGCTTCAGTGAAATCCGGCCCCAATGCAAAATAAAACTAACAACAGTTCACGGTGCGTCGGACTGCCAAGTCATAGGTTTTATACGCAGAGGGGCCTGTCAGGGCCACCGCCTGCCGGGGTTGCGGGTTGTTCGGAAGAGATACCGCGGCCCCGGAACGTAAAGGGCAATAGAAGGAACATGGGTGGGTTTTAGTCAGTACAAATATGACACTCTCCGTATAACTTTAACTTTCCCCGCTCTGTCCAGAGTGGGGAAAGTTATTTGATGATTTGAACCTTCTAGTTATAAAAGTATTGAAGAGAATGAAACATTGCTTATTGCACTGAATCCTTAAGAATTATGTCCAAAAGCTAAAAAAATACAAGAATATCCTACTATTTAATATATAAAATTTCCGTGTCACAATGTTAGTTACCGTACTCCTCCGAAACGGCTCGACCGATTCTTATGAAATTTTGGGTACATATTGGGTAGGTCTGAGAATCGGCTAACATCTATTTTTCATACCCCTAAACCTCAGCGGGTAAAACCGCTGGGCACAGCTAGTAATATTATAAGTGCGAATCTTTTTGAGGATGTATGGATGTTTGTTACTGTTTTACGTCAAAACGGCTGTTATCACCAGGGCGAAGCCGCGAGCGCCAGCTATATTACATACTTCCTTCTAATATCCTACTTCCTACTATATATATATATTTAATATTATAAATGCGAATGTTTGTGAGCATGGATGGGTGTATGGATGTTTGTCACTCTTTCACCTCAAAACGGCTGAACGGATCTTGATGAAATTTGGCACAGAGGTAGAATATAGTCTGGATAGAATATAAAACAGAAGAGAAAAACAAAATTGTTATTTTCCTAGACAACATTATTGTTTCATGAAAACGTCAACCTAAAATCTGTAAACATCAATAATTTGAACACTTTTAAGTTTAAAAAACCCTGCTCCAAATTCCTAACAATTACACACTCCGAAATAGAGTGTAAAGACCTAATATTACACAGCCAAACGTGTCGACAGTTCTCGAACATTAAGAGCAAAACAGTCGATTTAACTGAAAACCGTTTACGACAACTCCAAAGGGATTCTTAACGAGCAATTCGAAAGCTCCCCATGTTAATGAGAGACGGACTCGCGGGAAACAGCACCAATTTGCGGGGACGCAAAACTGACGGCTGATTACATTATAAGTAGGGGCACTGTGCCATCGTGGGGTTTTCCGGACGGTCTTGATTGTGTGTTGGTTTTAGAGTTCCATACCTCAAAAGGAAAAAAAGGAACCCTTTTTTTGTAGATGGGAAATCATCAAATAACTTCCCCCGCTCTGGGCGGAGCGGGGGGGAGTGTCAGACTTGTACTGACTAAAACCCACCCATGTTCCTTCTATTGCCCTTTACGTTCCGGGGCCGCGGTATCTCTTTCGAACAACCCGCAACCCCGGCAGGCGGTGGCCCTGGCAGGCCCCTCTGCTTTGCTGACATCTCTTTAAGACGCTTGAAACACTAACGCGTCGTCGACATGGCCTGTCGTCAGTCTATTGATGGACGGTGAGCTAACGGCACCCTTATTGGATCACTTTGTCCGTTTGTCTGTCAGTCTGGCAAGACCCTTTTTTTAAAGGAAGCTTCGTTCAATGTGAGTATGCCTTGGATATCTTGAATTTAACGAGGAAATGGTCGTGGCTAAATTAGTAACGACACAGGTCAATCTACAAGGTTAAATCACTTCTGCCTAGGTTGGTTCGTGGATGGATGACCATCTATTACATACCAAGTTTCCTGCGTACCTCTGAAAAGCACGTTAAGCCGTTGTTTTTAGATCTTGTAGCGACACAAATATGAAGAGGCAAAAAGTACTACAGCGCCATCTATGTGACCACTGAAGCACTAACGGCAACAATTCCTACATCGCGCATGAAAGTTGTACGTGAAGTTAACATATATACGAGCTCCCGACAAACAACAGTCGGGCAGTGGCCCACCAGACACGACACCCGTGTGGTCGGAGGATCCTCCCTTTTCCATAGAGGATGGAGAACTTTACACCCTGTTCATCATACCTCTAAAATCTTATAAAGTCGTTGCAGGTAGTGCTTAGTAGTAGGCTACCAGTCTTACCAAGGGTTGTCGTATTACCCCGTACTAACTGGGTTGTGAAAAACAGATTGGCCATTTAAAATACTGGGATTCAGCTGCATTCAGATACATTGGAACACGATTCCAACGTAGTTGGGAAAAAACTAGGCCTAATAGTATTATTTATGTGAAACACGAACGCGCCACCGGACGGTGCGATACTCATTGCTCTGCGTCCACAGACCCGCATCTACGGTGGCCGGGAGTCGTCACACGGCACCTGACCCCTGGAGCATCTCCCACGGTAATGGTTTTTCTTTGTTTTTAAAGGGCTCGGGTTGGTTTGATTCCCGGTCCCGAGTCGGGTTTTTTTTCAATCAAGAATTAGGCGTGCCTTGTTGATGGCTCTATAAGATGGGACCTAAATATAATTTGTGAAATGTAGGTGTATTATTACGCAGACTTTTGTCTTGTCCCTCCGAGGATTGCAGGTGTGATGTTATGTGTATTGCTAATAACAATATGATGAGTAATTATAATTTGTCTGTTTTTCCTTGACAAATAATAAAATGTAAGTGCAATGATTTCGTCACTTTTAAGACCATTGGCACGTACCCTCATTTTTCCAACTACAGGTTTTCCATATTTTCGACTGTTTAAGTTTTGCATTTTGTAGGAAACTGCTAAGTAATTACATACATATTGTATGTAATTACCGATGAAAACACCCGAATTGAAAACATCCTCTTCTTTCAGTATTCGGTTAAAAATAAAAAACTAAACAAACTCCAACATTCAACCTAAATCCTTCATTCCCAAACACAACGGTCACCCTACACATAAGGGCAAATATCTGCCCGAAGCCTCATCCCGCGAGATGGTTGGGCGGGCCCGCAGTCTCGGTGCGACCACCGGCGCGTCACAACGTGTGTGTCATATTCGTCCCACCTTCCCGCCTTACGAAACGTCGCCATGGACGGACTGACGGCCAATTAAGCCAACACAATGGAATACACGTCACAGCTAGGTAAAGGATTATATTTTTTATTCAACAATTGTTCTGTTGCAAGAAGGTTGTTTGTTGCGTGTGTAAACAAAATTCGGAAATGGTGAGTGAGATTTTTTTTTGATGATTTTAACGCATTGGGATTAGATGTTGTTGTGTGAAGGGATGAATGTGAGTTTGTTTGTAAATTAAAAGGGTTTTTAAGAAAATACTTGGATCAGATTGTGTGAATTTTTAAGTCAATTTTCGTTTGTGTTTTTTTTTTTTTTGCAGAATTTTTACCGTAGTCTTTTTTTAACGTTTTGTTTAACATCATACAGAAAACGTTTTCTTTTTGCTATGATAACTATCTCATGTTTACCAAATAACCTGACAGATTATTAGCTTTAAATGTCTAAAAGTCATAATTTTCGATTCTTTTTGTAGATTTCTTCATCTGTTGCATGTAGACGTTGTGTATTTTTTGTACATTTTATGGTTGTTACATTGACTCTGATTTATGCGGCATTTTTATTAGATATACAAAAAAACGGGAGTTTAGAAATAAAAGAAAAACGTGGTAAATTAACTGACTTCAAACGAGTCTATTTACTAACAATGTATTGCGTGTTATCTTATTATAGATGAAAGATAAATAATCATAGTAATGGCAAAACTCATTCTTGCTATAGATTTTGCTTTACTGCTAACTTTATTTATCCATATATGAAAGTGACACTGCTTGACTAAAAATTTCCATTTGAACAAATTACGATGATATTCGGCACATTATGAAGACGATGTTTTAGATTACGGTTAGTTAATCTAAGGTTTATTAATCTTCTAGTACATAAATATATTAATAATAAATAAATACGACAATATACACTTATGTAATCTTCTAGTACATAAGTGTATATGGGTGGTTCTCCGAAATTTGGTTAACTCGGTAGTAGCATCAATTTTCGCAATTATATCAAAGAAATATCCAATACTTGAAACTGCTAAACGATGTTATGAAGTCCATTTGGTTCAGTCACTCATTTTGATATTTAACATAATATTCTTTAATCCAAAAAAATACCTTTCTTACTCCAAATATCAGGCCCTAGCCATGTAAGATCTCCCGAATTTAGTATTAATTTCACTGTAATTATATTTCTATAAGAATAATTTGATCAAACTCTATTTAAATTCATTTACTAATTCATTACTAACATTGTCATTACGATTTAATTATAATAACAATATGTTTCATCACATTATTTCAAGACAAAAAATGTAAGGGATAAAAAATATCAGGCCCTAGTCATTTACAAAATTCAAAAATACGCGGCATCCAAACATAATGGCTTTTTCATAACTCACTCAATGCGATAGTATCGGTGTCAAGTTAGTCACAAACACGACCCAAGCCGCGGCAAACATTTTGTTATTAGTGCAGTCACCGACTAGATGCGGGAACACGCGCTGTGCCAGTCAAGCTCTCAGGCCCTAGGTAAGTTATTTTAAATATAATTAATTACTAATTTATCTCATTACTTATTGTAAATATGAGTATGGTGTGCCTTGTAATTTTGACCGCTTTATTGTTTTGATGATGACTTTAAATAGTGGATTTCATTTGATTTTGTTTCGTTTCGTCAGTCCCTAGACCATCAGGCCCTAGTCGTAATAGTGACTAGGGCCTGACGCCACATCTAGGGACTGACAGTCATACTGTGTGATGCATGATTTTAAACATAATACTTGTATTTGTTGTAGAATATGGCGTTTAGAAAGAAAAACACATTGTCTAAAGAGGTAATTGCAAAAAAAAATTGCAGGAAATCATGAAAACATCAATTTGAAGTTCCATGCCTCAAAAATGCAAATGTTCTTGATTTTGCAATATATCAACTGCACTGACAACAATTTGCTGTGATCGTTACTCGGAAAAATGCTTAGCGAGAACTTGCCAGGACTGCTCGATGAAGATTTTACCAAACAAGGACTTTGATAATAGTATAGACATTGCAGTCAGACAATGAATAAGAGATGTACAACTCATAACCTTGTGATTTAGTTATGCAATTAGAAGAGAGTGATCTTCCAAAATTATTCCAACATGAGTAGAACATCGTCCATCAATATTTAATTAGGAAATCTTTGATTTGATTGAAAAGGAAGCAGTATAATTCACATGGGATTCTCGGAAAACTACACAACAAAATGCAACCAAGAAATTCAGTCGTATCATTTTGGCGGCTCCAGGACTCAAATTTCTTTGCATACAGTGGTAGTTTACATAAAGGATAAAGTAACGTCTCATTGCACTGTGTCATTAAATTTATCTCACAACGGTGGAGCCATTTGAGCACATTTACAGCCTGTCCTAATGGGATTGCCATCCTCTGTAAAAAAACCTGCATTTTTAGAGTGACGGTCCTATAGGGTTACAGGACCGTCATCAATATCGAAATAAAACGATATTTTGGGTTGCAGACTCCAGGATTTGTATCCACTGACTGTGAAATATACGTGGGCTTACCATGAGGCGAGACATGGGAAAGGCGCACCTGATGAAATCGGAGCTACATGCAAACGTACTGCAGTCCAACTCATAAGCTTGTTAGGCTTTGTGGTTGTGCTTCGAGAAAGGTGTCCAAATATACAGACCTCTGTTATCGAAGATGTTGACATAGAAAACGTTAACAAAATGATCAAGGAACATGAGCAAGATCAGAAACCATTTAAAGGAACTCTATTAGTGCATCAAATTTCGGGTCATATTTATAACCAGCCTAATAAACGTCTTGAAGTCACTAAGTTGCTTGTAACTTGTGTTAATGTTGATTGTAACCATTATAACTTGGAGACTATAACGTACCAAACCAATACACAACGGCTTCAAGTTTCAGATGTGTCCCCGAATTCTGATGATGATATGCCGTTAGCAAGTATGAGCCACATTGCGCAGGAAAATGTCTTGATTATGTTCTAGTTTAGTAGTTAATGAGGGGAAAAGAATACCGATACGCCGCAATTTGCTCAAAATATGAAGATGGAGAGCTGACAGTTACATTCCTTAGCAATGAAGATGGCACAGAGTTTAAAAAGTTCCCAATCTAATGGTCAAGAGAAAATAGTGTATTTTATAAATTAAAAAAAAACCCTTTAATGTTTACGAGAAGTGAAACAATTAGGATATTTATCCTAATCACTATTTATTAAATAATCATTATTTGTTAAATAACTAGTACCTCGTATTTACGAGGTACTAGTTATTTTAAACTTGAAATATTTGTGATCTTATAATAATTAATGAAAGTCTGAATATTGTGTTCAAATTATAATTTAGTTACTTAGAAGGCTAATAATTTATAATAATTGTTAATTACTTCAAAAGACTATTAGTTTGTAAGATTAAACTCAAAGTGAAATTTGATTGTTAAGAAATGTTGATACAGTATCTTCATGTGCATAATTAATCAATAATGTGATTATTTTTGTGATTATAGTTCATAGAACTTAAGAGATAATTAGTTATTACAGTACATTTTGTAATAAAAATGTGATTTTACATTATAAGCGTGTTTGGCGTCAGTCCCTATCTCGTCTCGTCAGTCCCTAGAACACTGTTTTTTAAAAATCATAAATATCTCTAAAAATATCAAGTAAAGTGACTGGCCCTTTTAGATGCAGCAAAGACGATCTTATACTCACAGTATAGAATATAAATAGTTCTGATATTTAACTAAAAACACCACTTTCAAAATTACGTCAAAAGTTAACCAAATTTCGGAGAACCACCCATATTTTAATTTGTGAAACACGGGCGAAGCAGCCGAGCAAAACACAGTCATAAGGTCACTAGGTAACCGCTAAACATGATTTGGATAAACACAACAGATAAGACCAAGGACTGGATTATAATATCGGGTTTTTGAAGGGAGTTTCCTAAGAAATAAAAGTAACTTAGGTTTCTGATGACCTGGAAGTCATGTCAACGGTCATGAACCATATTGAATTTAAATGAAAATATTCCCACGAAAATTAAATATTTGGTACATTTTCTCCAGAATTCTGTTTTGATAGTTCCCCCAGGTGCTTTATAAGAAAACATTTAAATATATATCTGATAGACCCCGAAGATCCCTTCGTGAGTTTTTTTTTCTATCTTAGTAAATTTTATTTTTAACGTAAATGCAATTTTAAACAAGGAAAACGTATCGTCCGGTCCTTTTGTTTGGCGTGTATGCATTTGTAATGACTATTATTATTGTCGTATCTTAGTACATTAAACACAAGATTTTATTGTGTTTAAACAGCAATAAGTTTGAAGGAAAACTAGAAATATGTAAAGTTTGCTATAGTAAATATATATTAATATATATATTTTTTGCGAATTAGATTCAGCCAAAAGTATGGTGGTCTAGACCCCCAAACATGTGGCTGCTACTAAGAAATAAAAGGATTTTAAATATCGAAGGAGGTGGCCGAGCGTTTGAGGGAGAGAACCTCAAACCAACCCAGACGCCCCGGGCGTCAGACGCCGTGAGACGACTCCCGGCCACCGTAGATGCGGGCCTGTGGACGGTGAGCAATGGGTAGCTCCAAAGAGACACAGCGGCCCCGAAACACAAAGGGCAATAGAACGAACATGGGTGGGTTTTAGTCAATACAAGTCTGACACTTCCCCCTGTTCGTCTATAGCTGGGGAAGTTATTTGATGATGACCCATCCGCAAAAGAAAATGGTTTCGCCATTCGTAGACGGTATCCTAAAAACCTCCTCAACGCAGTCAACTGCTAATGTGCCCAAGAGACCGGCATTGCTATTGTATGACAACACTTAGCCTCTGGCCAATGTAAAAGGCAGCCCTATATATACTAGGAAAGCAGAGGGCCCTGCCAGGGCCACGACCTGCCGGGGTTGCGGGTTTTTCGAAAGAGATACCGCGTTCTGTCTGTTACTCCCCCCGTCCGTCCATTCGCAAAAAAAGCCCTATAAACTAATAGTTCTTCATAGTTCTCTCCATAGAGATCTACGCTTTGGAATGGGCAACTACAGTACTTTCACAAGTTATTATGTCTTGAGACTGGGACTTTAGCAGCAATTTTTTTTTTGTTTTCATGACATTCAAAAGTGCCTGTAATAGTCTAATTGAAATAAATGCTTTGAGATTGAGTTTGATACTATTCCTTTGTCGATGAAAATAGTCCTGCAACATCCTTACTATTATTATAAAAGCGAAAGTGAGTTTGTTTGTTTGTTACGTCTTCACACCTAAATGGCTAAGCCGATTTTGATGAATTTTGGTACAGAGATTGTTGGGACCCTGGAGACGGACATAGCCTAATATTTTTTTTAAAGTTTGAAGTATGAGGGAGAAAGAGGGAAGAAAAGGGAAAACTTAGCATTGCTATTACAATAAATAAGGCGCAAGGGCAAAAACTACAGGTAGCCGGTACCTTTAAATCAGGAAAGGGGAACTGTGTTACCCCGAATTTAAGGCGAGCGAAGCCGCGGGCAAAAGCTAGTTCTATGACAAAAATACAGCAGTTGTTATAAAACTATCAAGTAAGTTTGACAGTTTATAGTCGGCTCGTCGTAACACAATAGAACTTTCCAGTTTTAGTTTGATGCAAAGCAATTTTCCCACAGTACTCACACCTGCGTTTGTTTACTTTGTTCTTGCTTGATAAACCGTCGTATTATACTTCGGATGAGTTTACTTTATATTGACAATCGATTGTTACGTAGTTTTACAACATAACTGTATATTTACTAACTCTAGTCTATGGTATAGAATATGCAAGATTCATTATAGTCAAACAAATTATAAATAATGTTTATTTTGCCAGTAGATTTTTACAAACACTTTTACACGTCGTTTTTTTAAACTAAATGAGGCCAGTGATTCGTACCCGACTACTCTGAAAAGAAACAGCCGAAACAAACTCAGAGGTCATAGTCTCTTTTAACCCTTAACCACTGACGTGTCATTTTGTAACACTAACACTGACGTACGTATGGTATACGTACGTTACGTTAAGGACCTTCTGATGCATCACTAAAGTGTAACTTTGATGATTAATACAAATTATTTATTTAGACACATTCTAATGAAATAAGAATAATAAAAAAGATGGTCATAATAATCATAGAAAAATATTTATTGATCAATAACCATGAAGGTAATCAACACGACATAGACTTTTTCAAAAAAAATACATTGAAATATTCTTTAACAATAGGAACTTCTCTTGTTGGTTTTATTAATAATTAAGGACGGTTTTAATTAGAAAAAAAATCACAATTGCCGAAAATCCTAACATAAAGCACTTTTTAACAGCACTTATTACAGGTCAGCTTCGACCACTGCAAGCAAACCAGTTTACGACAAGTCTGACACCCGTACCGGGTTTTGCGACGTTTCAATTTAACAGTTGTTCATTGTTTCGAATTTGACAAATTCACTGCTTGGTTACTGATTTCAATATCTTGGTCCTTGCCTAAGATACGGCCAATAAGAGATGAAAGCTCATATGAAAGTTGCGGCGTTGTGTACCTTCGCTATGAGTTCCGTTACTAAACTTTTTCCAAGGTTCTTCATGAATATTAGACGATCCGTAGAATTTTAATTTGATATTATTATAAAAGAATTGGCAGCAGCAATATCCAGAATCCTATAGAATATTACCAACGGTCATCATCTAGACCTCCTTACAAAGCTGTATTTGGCACATTTTTCTTCCAAGGAATCAACGCCTCCTTTCGACGAGTTATAAAAAGATATTATTTCGGGTATCCCTGTATTAGAATCCGTGCTGAATCCAAATCACAAGCAGGAGAAGCCTCTTTACCATCACTACATTCGTCCTCAGAAGACACATCGCGATCCGATTGTATGTAGTAATTTTCATCCGCCAATGATTCATCTGATTCGTTAAGTCAAGATTCTAAAATTGCTTCTCTGTCGACGCTATTTACTTGAACACATGATATTTTAGACGTGGATGGCATAGAAGTTGAATTTAGGCGCTTGCGGTTCATTTTATCTGGCGACAATCAAGAGTTAAGAATTTAAAAAAAGTTACACTTACACTGACGTTACGTACCACATACGTCGGGTGGTCAAACTCACCTGCTTAGGAACGTGGTACGTATCAGCTCTCTACGGCCGCACACGCGTCACTGGCGACTAGGAAATTACCAAAAAGGACGCGCAGAAATTCCCTCGCAAACTGAAGTTTTGAACGAAAAACCGTTTGGGTGACGTACCACATACGTACGTCAGTGGTTAAGGGTTAAGTTCCAGACAAAAATGTTGATGAACTTACATGAGGACTATGCAGATTATTGTCTGAAATGGTCTTTTTAAGAATACACCACACATATTGGAGAGGACCTGTCCAGTCAGTGCAAGCATTTTTCATTTGCATGTAAACTCATCACTCACATAATAAAATAGTTTATTTATCCAAATAATAGACACAGACTACAGTTTGAAATAAAGAAATATACAATACTATAAGCATATTATCATGTTTTTGAGCAAAGATAATTATGGAACACAAATTAGTCTATGCATACTAATTTTTAGTATGCATAGACTAATTTGTGTTCCATAATTATCTTTGCTAATTACATTAATATAGAGTCTAATCTATTATTACTGGCTATAATCAAATAATAACGACTATAATCTATATATACCTATATACTATTTCTTTGTAAGTGTGAAAATAGGGTCTAATCTTCGGAACTGCTGAATGGATTCCGAGAATTCATTCACTAACGGGAACCTCCACAATCCCCGTGAATCACAATGCTACATTTAAAACTTTTTCTTCGGTTAATTTACGTACATATCAGGAGCTAGCAACTAGCTTAACACCTTCTGGTTTTTATAAGTGCGAAGGAATCCTTACTAATGTTGATGAATTTTGGTACAGATATAGTTGGGACCCTGGAGACGGATATAGGCTAATTAAAAAAAAAATTGAGAAAAGGGGGAGAAAGAGGGAAGAAAAGGAGAGAGAAAGGTTATTTTTTTCGATTATTTCGTTAAAGTTAGCGGTAGCCCAAAGTAACTATTCCACGCGGACGAAGTCTCGGGCGGAAGCCAGTATAATATTACTGAAACATTTTTATGCAACTCTGGTTCAGAATGATTTTCTGAAAACGTGGTAACCGTTTCAGCATCAGTGACCCATCTACCCTGTATAATTCACACAGCTTCTGGCATTTATAAGTGCGAAGGAATCCTTACTTAATATTATAAAAGCGAAAGTGAGTTTGTTTGTTACCTCTTCACGCTTTAATGGCTAAACCGATTTTGATGAATTTTGGTACATAGATATTTGGGACCCTGGAGACGGAAATAGGCTAATTTAAAAAAAAGTAAGAAATAAGGAGAGAAATATTTTTTTTTCGATTATCACGCGGTTTAAAGTTAGCGTTAGCCCAAAATAACTATGCCACGCGGACGAAGTCGCGGGCGGAAACTATATACTAGCTTCCGTCGCAAATATAACTGAAACATTTTTATGAAACTCTGGTTCAGAATGATTTTCTATAAACGTGGTAACCGTTTCAGCATCAGTGACCCATATACCCTGTATAATCTTCACAGCTTCTTGCATTTATAAGTGCGAAGGAATATATTTATAATGGAATTTTCTGTTAGGAAAAATCTGTTGGCAGCCCTTCACCGAACTATTACTTACATGTTTGACGAGGGTCAGGGTTAACCCTAAACTTCTTGGGGCACATACATTAAACTTATTTTACTTACTTATTGTTGTACTTGTTGTATGTTAGGGTTTCATACCGTAAGAGGAAAAAACGGAACCCTTTTTTTTTTTTTAAACGTTGCTTTATTGGATCACTCTGTTGTCCGTCTGTCTGTGTGTCTGTCAGGACCCTTTACACACGTCGAGGTATCGAGTTAAAATTATAACCGTACTAACTTTTGCCCGTGGCTTCGCTCGCGTTAAATTCGGGGTAACATAGTTCCTTTCCTGATTCACAGATACCCGCTACCTATAGTTTTTGCCCTTGCGCCTTATTTATTGTTAAAAAAAGCAAAGCTAAGTTTTCCCTTTTCTTCCCTCTTTCTCCCTCATTTCTCTTTTTTTATTAATTTACTATGTCCGTCTCCAGGTTCCCAACAATCTCTGTACCAAAATTCAGCAAAATCGGTTTTGCCATTAAGGCGTGAAGACGTAACAAACAAACAAACTCTCTTTTGCTTTTATATTATTTGTAAGGATACTCAAGTATCTACGCATTCCCTAGATTAAGGGTATTGACAGACAGGCATACAAACAGACAGACGAACGAAAAAGTGAACCTATATAAGGGTTCCGTACTTTCCTTTTGAGGTGCAGAACCCTAAAAAACAAAAAGTACATCACACCAATTTTCTACTTACTCTAATAAGCAGATACGATAAAACATTGCCCATATATCAGGCATCGATAACGATAAGATAAACCTTGAATAAAGCTAATACACAGTTCGTAGGGGAGCATCCCCCTGCAACCCTCTGCAATCCCCATTGTTATCCAAACGTGATTGTAACAAAGGGTACATCTTTATGGGTACAAAAAGGGCCGTTGCACATTGAGGGTTGGATTGAAACGTACGGTTCTTGCAACTGTGTGTATGGCTCGATAATACGAAAGACTTATTGAAGTATTATAAATTCTTTTTTTAAAGTTCATAATGGATTTTATTGATGGATTGAATTTTGAATTGCTGTAATAGAGTCCGTTGTGTATGCGTGGAGTTTTACAAAAATGAGGGTTGTTCGTGAATTTCAATTTTACCAAATAATTGATTCCATACTTAATTTTAAAAGTTTTGAATAAATTATGGTTTTTACAATGATACCATTAAACTTAACTTTATCGTACTACTAGCTTTTACCCGCGACTTCGCTCGCGTTAAATTTGGGGTAACACAGTTCCCCTTTCCTGATTTGCAGGTACCTGCTATTGCAGTTTTTGTCCTTGCGCCTTATTGATTTGTTATAGCAAAACTAAGTTTTCTCCTTTTCTTCCCTCTTTCTCCCTCATATCCAACTTAAAAAAAAGCCTATGTCCGTCTCCAGGATCCCAACTATCTCTGTACAAAAAATCATCAAAATCGGTTTAGCCATTAAGGTGTGAAGAGGTAACAAACAAACAAACTCACTTTCGCTTTTATAATATTAGTAAGGATTATTTTATGGTACTTTATTCTATTTATTTATAATGAACTCACTCTTGACCTCGATCTCGCCTGATGGTAAGCGACAGATGAGGTCTACGATGGAGCGAGCGAGCCCAGAAGATGCCTATTAACTCTTGTTTTGAAGGCAGACGGGTCGTATGTGGTAGGGAACACAGAAGCTGGCAGAGAGTTCCACACCTTGGCCGTGCGCACAATAAAAGTTGAGGAAAAGCGCTTAGTACGACAAGACGGTATATCGACCAAGTGCGGGTGGTACCCTGCCGTTCGTCTGGTAGCCCGGTAGTAAAACGGAGATGGTGGGATCAGGTCATGGAGCTCCAGCGCACACTCTCCGAAGTACAATCTGTAGAAAACCGACAAGCTGGCAACGTTACGCCTATGCGCCAGGCTGTGAAGCTTGGACACAAGCATCTCATCGCCTATGAGCCTTTTGGCCCTGCGTTCCACCGAGTCGAGTGCAGCGAGCTGGTATTTTGCCGAGCCATCCCATAGGTGGCTGCAATACTCCATACAGGAACGGACCTGTGCTTTATACAAGTTACAAAGCTGTCCCGGCGTGAAGTATCGCCTCACCTTATTTAGGATGCCCAGTTTTTTAGCTGCAGTCTGTGCTTTTGACTCGATGGTTGGACCGAAGTTGAGATCTGACGTCAACTCCATGCCCAAGAGCTCCAGACGCATTCTGGTTTGCGGATTGGGTAACGCGAAATGTAGCAGCTGGTTGTCTTCTAGTAGTGTATTATAAAATATCGAGTAGGGTATGGGCTATAACTAGAGTTGAAAGGGTTGTGTAAGAGCCACCTGTCAGCACAATCCTTACTAATATTATAAAAGCGAAAGTGAGTTTGTTTGTTTGTTACCTTTTCACGCCTAAATGGCTAAACCGATTTTGATGAATTTTGATACGGAGATAGTTGGGACCCTGGAGACGGACAAAGGCTTAAATTTTTTAAAAAGCGTGAAAATTGAAGGAGAAAGCGGGAAAAAAAGGGAAAAATTAGCATTGCTATTACAATAAATAAGGCGCTAGGGCAAAAACTACAGGTGGCAGGTACGTGCAAATCAGGAAAGGGGAACTGTCTTATCCCGAATTTAACGCGGGCGAAACCGCGGGCGAAAGCTAGTTATTATATAAAAAGACGCACGTTAAAGAAAGTACAAAGTGTTCCTTTTAAAACCGCAGGCTGAACTTTGATAAGCTTCATCACAAACTGTCAAACTTTATTGACTGAGGGATGGAGGCTTAAACTGTTCTTATAAACTTTGTTGGAAGGCCTCGTTGATAATTCCTGATTGCCGAGCCTTCCGTTCGTGGGTATATTTATGTAACTTTGAAATGTTTAATGCGCTACAGTTTAAAATTAATTTTATAGTACACGGCTCTAGCAAAAATTAGTAGAATTTTTGCTCGAGCCTGTCGTTGGCGCGTTCGTGTTCCACGTGCGCCTCAAAGCGATGTCATCAAAGTAGAGAGAGGCCTGCCAGGCGGAGTTGGCTGCCGGACTTGCGGGTTGTTGAAAAGAGATAACGCGACCCCGGAACTCAAAGGGTAAAAAAGTGGAGTGTCAGAGACTTTTACTGACTAAAACCCATCCATGTTCTTTCTTTTGCCCTTTGTGTTCCGGGGCCCTGTAGATCTTGTGTTATCACATCTCTTTCGAGTAAATTCATAAATACATAGATTGCATTGTTTAATAAAATCATTACAAATACATATAGGTGAATTACTAGCTGCTCCCCGCGGTTTTACTCGCGTGGTGATAGAATATACAATAAATCTTTATAAATTATAGCCTATGTGTTATTCTGATATGTAAGCTTTATTATTGTGAAGTTTTTTCAAAATCCATTCAGAAGTTTTTGCGTAAAAGAGCAACAAACATACTTACATACATCCAAGTAAACTTTCGCTTTTACAATATACATATATTAGTAGGATTATAAATATCCTAAAATATATTAAATTGGAAATTAATATAACAAATTGAGCAAAACAAGATTAAGTGTAAGCTCGTAAAATCTTTATTGGAACAATCAACTTCAATAAAATGTATCTACATATTAACCTGTTCATTTTCCTCTCGTCTAAATAATTTAATATGGCCTCAATAAAACGAAAATTTTCCATCAGCGCTTCAGCATATAAACAAGGATAAAACCCACCCATTATGTCGAAAGGCCTTGCTTAAATTATCATTGATATTCACACCATTTTGGTACGCGTTCGCCTAATCCTTGGGGATCACAAGGTCTTATTTTGTTTGTATTTCTTGGAGACAAGGGTACACAACAGAATATCGATGAAGCGGGAGGACTTATCTAAGATGAATCTAATGTCAAGGTGAGGGTATTATGCCCAAAAATATCTGTCGTATTATTTGGAACTCCTCCTCGCTGATATAGTACTGTAACTACTGTAAGAGGTTTTATACCTTAACCAAACCCGAATGCTGGCTGGTTGGCCATGACGTTCCAATACTCAGGTCGTTTAAATAATTAAGAAGAATAGACTAGAGAGTTTCGTAAGAAAGTGTGTGAGATGTATCGGTCAAATACGATTTAAAATATAATCTTGAAAGTATTTTATGTGCTTTCATTGTACTATATTTGCGCACACGTTACAGGACTTTAATACTAATAAATAAAAACTTTTTAAAAAGGACAAATTGTAATTCGATTTTTTTTATTTATATATTTCACATTTAGTAGAACACAGTGAACTACACATTCACATAACATCCAGTAATGTATTTTATAATATCTATGTATATTTTCCATTTTTTTTATAACCAACTCATACTTACAGTTAACACCACACATACAAGTTATTGATTGGATAATAAAACATGAAAAAAAATACAGTCACAAAAATATAAAAAAAATAGAAAAAAGAATTTTTTGTATTGTATTTGACTTTGATGTACCATGTGATAAGTTCTCAAAGTCAAAGTAAACAGTTCTTTTTAGTAAGTACTACGCCATGAAGTTCGTCTCTCGATTTACCGCACCAGAATACATGAGTATTAATTAGCATCGAAGTGTCAACTCAAATGTAACCATTATTTTCGAAATCAGATTTCAGTAGAAACTTCACTACATACCTATTATAAAACAAAATCGCTTCTCACTGTGCCTGTCCATATGTATGCTTAGACCTTTAAAACTACACAACGGATTTTGATGCGGTTTTTTTTTGATAAATACAGTGATTCAAAAGGCAGATTTGTATTTTTTTATAAAAACGTTGCCCCACACTAGGGTTTTTCCTGTATCACGGGTGCGTTTACAAATATTTAAACTCACATACACAAACAGCCAGACCTGAAACTACTATCTGTAGGCTATACAAATATTAGTTCCGTGCGGGAATCGAACCCGCGACACGCAGCGCAGCAGTCGATCGCCCAGCCACTGCGACAACTGTGTCGTCAAAATAATAGTAATATGTAAAATATTTGTATCTACATTGCACCAGGGCGAAGCCGAGCAGGTTGCAAGTTAAGAATAAAGCATAAATTATTAAGCGATACATTATGGCTCTTTTTGTTTTTAAATTGCGTTTATTTTTTGATCCATATCTCTTCTTCAATAACAGATGGAACAATACATTTTATTTTGCCGATTTCGACCCATGTTACCCTTGGGATCAAGAGTGAAATATTCCTCTTTGTTACATCTCTATGGATCAATAGTTCTGATTTGAATATCACGCTAGGGATAGGATAAAATGTACTCGTAGTAGGGTAAATTCGGGATATATGCCACACTTTTAGATGTTTTTGTTTTTTTCTTTAAACATTGCCCCACACTATGAATTTCTCCTGTATCGTGGGTGCGTTTGCAAACATTTAAACTCACATACGCAAATTGCAAGACTCGAAAGAACAACAAATCTGGCCCGTGCGGGGATCGAACCCGCGAGACGCTGCGCAGCAGTCAATCGTTCAGCCACTGCGCCAACCGTGCCGTCGAATTGTTTATCACCCATTACAAAGATAAAAATGTGGTTATTTTTTTCAATTTTATAAAAAGTTAAAAACATTATTGATATTTCTAGAGTAATAGCGATATTTGCCAAACTCCACTTTTTCAACGTCCATATAAATTACGTTTACGACCCAGTCAAAAGCAAGGCATATTTTTGTCCACAAAACGTTCATGGCGCCTTGCCTTCCCATGCAATCGCAGAGAACCTCTGGAGGCATTCATCCTGACTTTACCCTATTATTGGACGACACGGTTGGCGCAGTGGCTGAGCGATCGACTGCTGCGCTGCGTGTCGCGGGTTCGATCCCCGCACGGAACAAATATTTGTATGGCCTACAAATAGTTGTTCCGGGTCTGGCTGTTTGTGTATGTGAGTTTAAATGTTTGTAAAACGCACCCTCGATACAGGAGAAATCCTAGTGCGGGGCAACGTTATTTAAAAAAAAAAGAAAAAAAAATATTATCTACCTAGCTAATGCCCGAGGCTCCGCCGTGTGTAGTTCGGTAATACGGGGGGTCATACAAAAAATTATATTTCCTTCGTTTCAATTCAGATTACTTAAACTGAAATTGACACTCAAAGTTTTTAATACAATTAGACCGTTATCTACAGGCATTTTTAAAATTAAAAAAAAAACAAAAGGATAAAGATATAGAACCAGTCACAGCGCATAATAAACTTTTGAAAGTACTGTAGTTGCCCATTCCAAAGCGTATCCCAGGACACTCTTTTTAACCGACTCTAAAAAAAGCAGGAGGTTTTCAACTCGACTGTTTTTTTGTGTGTGTTTTTCCATTGATGGCGGGGCGATTTTCAAAATTATTTTTATAATCGTAAGGGTACACTTTGGAAGAAGTACCATTTCAATTTACTGACTAAAAGAGTGATGGATCTGAATGTTGATGGACGGAGAGCGAGAGGAAGGCCAAAGAAAAGATGGAAGGATTGTGTAAGGAATGATATGAAGGAGAAAGGATAAAATGATGCCGTGACGTCTGATAGGGGAGAATGGAAGCAGAAAATGTGTTGCGCCGACCCCAAATAGAATAGGACAAGGGCAGGAAAATGATGACCATTTCAATTTACTCTATATTACTTGGTAATTTTATAGTTATCTTCTATAATACATATTTTTCTTCTAATGAATGTGGACGATGTGCTAATTTAAAAATTAATACTGGATAAGAATTTGTGCGAGAAACCATCACACCACAACTTAAATGCTGAAAAAATACTTCTTTTTGCCACAATAGTGTTTCTTTAAAAGTCGGTTTTTGTTTGGCAAAAAAATATTTTAAATCACAATATTAAAAACAATTTGCAAGCAACATTTCATTCAAATCTGTTCAGAAGATTTTGCGTAAAAAACTAAATAATCAATCCATCCATATTCAATAACTATACTTATTATAATCAAACAAACAATAAAAATTAAACAACAAAATCTACAAACACGAAAGTTTGTGAAGATGAATGAATGGATTATTTACTCTTTACGCAAAAACTGCTGAACACTTTGCCTTTTCCTGACAGTTTTTTGACAAAAACACTTGCCTTACGGCTTTTATAAGCCTATGGGAATAGACCTTTTCAAGTAAGATTGATGTAATTTAATTTAAGAAAGAAATGTCTATGCAGGTTGGGGATAAATAAATTCGTAGTGACGGATGGGTAAGCCCTTCGGGGTTAAAATATAGTTTTTCTGTTTTGTTTTTTTTTGAGGTTAGATAGATGTTATTGATTGAGGAGCTCGTGGCTAAATAATAGCAGCCGCTCGGGTCGATCTTTAGGTTAAGCCTCGCTTGCCTAGGTTGGTCTGTGGATGGGTGACCACCCGTTACATACCGAGTTTCCTCCGTGCCTCGGAAAGCACGTTAAGCCGTTGGTCCCGGTTGTCATTTGTAGATCTTTGACAGTCGTTACAGGTAGTCAGTGTTCTGAAAGTCTGACAACCAGTCTTACCAAGGGGTATCGTATTGCCCAGTATTAACTGGGTTGTGGAGGTCAGATAGGCAGTCGCTCCATGTAAAATACTGATATTCAGCTGCATCCGGTTAGACTGGAAGCCGACCCCAACATAGTTGGGAAAAGGCTAGGCAGATGATGAGAAAGATGTTATTGACATCTATGGGTAGATCTGCTCGTGATCAATGTTCTATTGTATTCGAACATTTGTAGTTATTTAGTTTGAGATATTGATGTATCTATTGCATCGTGGTATTCATGTATGGCATAGTAAGTATTGAGGCCTAGTAAAGCATCATGATTCAATAGGAATGTATTCAGTATTTTACTTCATGCAAAAAATGATTCAACCGAGAAAACATTCAAATCTATACAAATAAATGAATTTGAAGGGTCTGGTTGTAATGTCAAAATAAAAGCTTTTTACTCATATATGTTGAAAGTTGATAATTTACAAAAAAACATCTCCAAAATTTATGGATAATAGAAAAAGATACTGGGTAAAAATAAATTAAATTATTTACAAAAAAAATCCGATTCAAATAAGAAAGGCACAAATATTTTTTTTTGCTTGCTTGTAAATACAAATAATATGTCTATTCCCAAGACAAAAATCATTTAAAACCTACGAGGTTTGCCTGCTTTCTAGCTTTATTTCGGATGGGAAATCATCAAATAACTTTTCCCGCTATGGGTGGAGCATAGTCATAGTCATAGTCATTTATTCATTAACAAGTAATTTGTATCTGAATTTAAACACAATAATTAACAAAAATTACACAATTACATTAGACACACATAAATAAATTACATTTATATTTCATAGATTCGTACAACAATTTAACATCAACAAATGTTCACAATGACATTTCATCAATATGTCGACATGTACATGTATAAAACAAAATGACCAACAACTTTAAATTTAAAATAATAATAATAAAATAATTAACAATAAGATAATTAACAAAGGATAAATTTGATAGATTGATACTTATAATTAATTAAAAAAAAAAAAAAAAAAAACAATAATATTGAATTTATATTCAGATCAATAAATGAGAAGGAATGAAATCCAATGAAATTCAACATGTTTTTCTCAATAAATATCAAAATTACAGTTCAATAAAATTACAACTCTTCTACAGTATATAGACACTTACTTAATAGGAATTCCTTTAGTTTTATTTTGAAGGTGCTACTGTAGACAGCACTTTTTATGTCTAGAGGTAACCTGTTGAATAATTTTACAGACTGGTATCGTGGACTGTGTCTAACAATTCCTAGGTTATGATTGGTGAAATTCTTGTTCTTCAAGTCTAGTCTACGGGTGCCTTCCCTTGTCTGTCGTTCTTTTACTGTCTCATAGTCTTGTATGTATTTGGCCAAATTACTCAAAAGTACCAGTACATAGATACTTGGTACTGTAAGTATGCCTAAACTGATAAAATGTTGTCGGCAACTTTCCCATTGTGAGATGCGGACCATAGTACGAATTGCACGTTTTTGTAGTACGAAAGCTCTTCTACTATTATATTCATAGCTGTTTCCCCAAAAAAGTATGCTGTATCTAATTTTAGACTCCACCAACGCAAAATATACCATTTTTAACTGTTCTATGCTAATTTCATTTCTCAGGGCTCTCAGAGCGTAACATGCAGACGATACCGATGCATCAATAGCTTTTAATTCTGGTTTCCAATTTAACAGTTGGTCAATAAATATACCTAAAAATTTTACTTCGGCAACGAGCGCAATTTCGACTTCATTTATGGCAACATTTAAATTATCTTTATTTCGGGATGTAGTTTTATATAACATTATTTGAGTCTTTTTACTATTAATAAACAATTTATTTGCCGTGAACCAGACATGAAAAGCTTGTAGCGTAGCATTCACCATTTCTGTCAACTCTACCATGTCATTAGCTGCCACTATGGCATTTGTGTCATCTGCGAAAATTACTAATTTAATGTCCGGTAAAATTGTATTTAGATAATTAATCAAGTCATTAATAAATATTAAAAACAAAATAGGTCCTAAAATAGATCCCTGAGGAACGCCTGTCGATATGCGTACAATTTTGGATGTATACCTTTTCTTATAATTATTCTGAGTTTTGTCAATTTCCACGTACATTCGCCTGTTTTTTAAGTAAGAAGTGAATAGTCGCAAAGCATTTCCCCTTATTCCATAATGACTCATTTTAATCAGAAGCAATTCGTGGTCAATTGTGTCAAATGCAGAGCTTAAATCTAGAAAAATCCCTGCAACTCTCATTTTATTATTAATTTTGCTTATCACATCATCCAATAACGTATATATGGCGTCTGAAGTGCCAACACCCTTTTGATACCCAAACTGTCTATTATTTAAAATTTTATTTACTCGTAAGTGTGCTAAAAGTCGAAATTTAAGTATTTTTTCAAATATTTTAGACAACACTGGTAGTAGAGAGACAGGTCTATAGTTTTTAGGATCAGACTTACTTCCCTTCTTAAACACAGGTATTACTTTCGCCATTTTTAGTTGTTCTGGGAAGATTGCTTCTTTTATACATTTATTGAAGAAGTCAGATAGAGGCTCGGCTAATACTTCAATGTGCTCCTTGAACAGACAAATCGGAACTTCATCATACCCACAGGAATGTTTATTTTCCATTCTTTTAACTATAGTACAGATCTCGTTTGGAGTGGTAGGAGAAATATGCATGTCACTACCAATCTTGTCCGTGTATTTATGAAGTAATACCGTAGCATGGTCAGCTTTATTTTCGTCAGTAGTACTTTTATAGTCAAATTGATTTACTAGTAAATTTGTTAGTTCCCCTGGATCCACTACAATTTGTCCATCAACCTTAAACCTAAGTTCCCGCTTAAACACTTCCTTTTTATTAGTGCATTTATTTACAACTTTCCAAATTTCCTTACTCATATTTTTTGATGTATTTATTTGTTTCATTATAGCAAGCTTTTTAGCTTTAGAAACAATCTGTCTATATAGCCTGACGTACATGTTTTTGTATTTTAAAATACTTGGTTCAAGATTGTTTCCATTGCGTGCACATAAAAAGCGTTTCATTTTGCTGGAGGTACGTATCCCTTTAGTGATCCACTTTAGTTGTGATTTATTTTTAAGATTAATTTTACATTTTCTCTTTCTATAGCTATTGCGAAACACTGTATAGAAACATTTAAGAAAAGTATTAATACCCATATCTGCCCAAGATTCTTTTAGAATACCCTGTACAAATACTGCACTATTTTTAGTGTTGAATACTCGTTTATCTATGATAATAAACTGATTCTCATTCAAATATGGTTTGGATTGATTTTGCAAATGAACCTCGGCAAATATACCTGCATGTCCGTCGGCCAAACCATTGTGATCTACCTCATCACCTAAAACACATTCATCAGACAGATTGGTTATGATATTGTCGATACATGAAGTACTATTATTACGGATGAAAGTAGGAGCAGAGATTAGAAGTCTAAAATTATAACATTTTAACAGACTAAGGAATTCCGTACTTTTTTTATTGTCCACTAGCAGATCAATATTAAAATCACCGCATATTATGCATTTCCTATTTAATAAATAGTCCAACAACTTCTCCAATCTTTCCAAGAACTGTTCGAAATTTTTGTCCACAGGATTGCGATAGCAACAACAGATATAAAGACCCGTGATAGTATCTTTAGCACCACAAACTTCAAAACATTCCATTTTATACAATTTATTTATTGGTTCACAAGTTTCGGTCTGTCTATCCACATGCCCCAAAATTAAACTACCACCCCTTAATTTATTCTTTCTTGTATTATAAGCTACTAACTTATAGTTATTTAGACCAAAAACCTTTGCAGTGCTCTCATTCAAGAAGTGTTCACTAATACACACATAATCCAGTCTTTTATCAAGAGTTTCCACATAAACTTCTAATTCATTTTTTTTATTCATAACTCCACATAGGTTTTGATGATAAATATTAAGGGAGATATATTTAACGAGATCAGATGAATTGGTTGGGTCATAAGAATTAATAGATAATTTAGGATCGAAAAAAATAATTTTCATCTGTCTGTGTGTCAATGCTACGTGTAACTGGCTTGTGAAGCATTGATAAAGTTTCATTCTCTGTCTGTGAATATGCATTATTATAACATTTTGATTCATTACATTTAATTTTAACATATTCTAAATAGTCATTTCTGTACTTTAAACGTAGTATTTCCTTATGAATTAGCCTACTTGCTCTCACTGTATTTATGTATTTTGAAGTTATTTTAGTACCAGTATAATTCAGATCCAGTGGCAGAAATGACGTATTTTTAAAGTTGCTACTTATCAGCTTCAGCGAATTATTGAGCATATTAACATTGAGATAATTATTTTTATAGAGTTTGCCAACTAAGACGTTTGTGTGTTTCACTTGTCCCAGGGTGTAATACAAAATTGACTGAAAATTTAGAGGATTAAAATCATTAGAACCCCCTAGTATTAAAACATAGTCTGAGCGGGTGAACTCTTTACACAAATCAACACATGAACTGATTACTTCTGCCATAGGGGCTCCTGGTTTAATCATTGAAGTAACTTGGAAGGGATTTCCTAGAAGCTCTTGAAGCGCTCTCCTCATATCCAGTCCTGTTTGGTCAGCAAAAATCATCACCTGATGTTTTTTAGCGATTAGTTGACTTGTTTCTGTTTTTGATTTTGTATTATTAGTTAAACTTAAGTGTTTGTTTTCATGGTCTGAAATATTACTGATATCTATAGTCAGAGTTCCAACTGTCACTGTGTCAACTATTGTCCCCATGTCAATGTTACCTTGATCTGTAATGGGTCGATAAGAAGGCTGGTGACAAATAATTGTGCTTTGTAAGTCACATTCTGATGTTAGGGGCTGCTCGAAGAAGCAGCTTAAATTGTAGCTTTCGTTATGTTTTTTACCATCCCTTACTGCGTTTAAATCTATTTCTTTAGACGATGTTCTTGTTAAGCCTTTTCTTATACCAAACGACCCGTATCGCTTTCGATACTGTGGAGAATAGAATTTGAGAGGCGAAGCAATTGATTTATCATTCTGATATAATTCTAAAGAGTGAGCGGAAGCGATTGACAGACTTGTAGGTACAGACTAAAACCGATCCATTTCCCTTTGTGTGCTTTTCATGGTATCTCTTTCAACAACCCGCAACCCTGGTAGGCAGTGGTACTGACTAAAACCGATCCATTTTCCTTTGTGTGCTTTTTATGGTATCTCTTTCAACAACCCGCAACCCTGGTAGGCAGTGGTACTGACTAAAACCGATCCATTTTCCTTTGTGTGCTTTTTATGGTATCTCTTTCAACAACCCGCAACCCTGGTAGGCAGTGGTACTGACTAAAACCGATCCATTTTCCTTTGTGTGCTTTCTATGGTATCTCTTTCAACAACCCGCAACCCTGGTAGGCAGTGGTATTGACTAAAACCGATCCATTTCCCTTTGTGTGCTTTTTATGGTATCTCTTTCAACAACCCGCAACCCTGGTAGGCAGTGGTATTGACTAAAACCGATCCATTTCCCTTTGTGTGCTTTTTATGGTATCTCTTTCAACAACCCGCAACCCTGGTAGGCAGTGGTATTGACTAAAACCGATCCATTTCCCTTTGTGTGCTTTTTATGGTATCTCTTTCAACAACCCGCAACCCTGGTAGGCAGTGGTATTGACTAAAACCGATCCATTTCCCTTTGTGTGCTTTTTATGGTATCTCTTTCAACAACCCGCAACCCTGGTAGGCAGTGGTATTGACTAAAACCGATCCATTTCCTTTTGTGTGCTTTTCATGGTATCTCTTTCAACAACCCGCAACCCTGGTAGGCAGTGAGCCCTACTTTCCTTCTCTTTGAGGCGCGCGTAGAACACAAACACACCGTCGGCACAGCTGCTTGCTGCTCCTATTTAGTTTCACGAGATTATTAAATAAGGAACAACAAGGTCAAATATTTCGAAGTTTTTAGTTTAAATATCTCTCTTTTGCAGTATCTAAACATTTTTACAGTCGACGAAAAGGAAGTTTCTTAGTTATGTTCAAAATAAATCAATCAATTGAATCCGTTCTTTTTTATTGGTCGGATGTTTTCTTTAGTTTATTTGTGCGTGTTTATAAAGAAACCAATATGGTGAATGAGTCATTGGATGAGGTCGTGGTGTAATGTATGTAGTAGGTTCGCGTATCTAGGTGTAATAATGTATCACCATTTAAATTCTGGTACTAATAATATACAAGACATACTCGATGAGCTACTGGTATATTAAATGAAACATTTCTTTGCCACTGAAGCGAAAAATTATAGCCATGTTCGTTCTTCCTATTTTGATCTGGTTTTTGATAAACATTCAAAAGTCCAAACTCAAGGTCTTTCTTTTCGGGTATGGTATCTTCAAATGACTTCTCCTGCTCTGGGCGGACCGGAAGGGAGTGTTATTTATCCTTACTAATATTATAAAAGCGAAAGTGAGTTTTTTTGTTTGTTTGTTACCTCTTCACGCTTTAATGGCTAAACCGATTTTGATGAATTTTGGTACAGAGATAGTTGGGAACCAGGAGACGGACATAGGCTATTATTTTTATAGATATGAGGGAGAAAGAGGGAAGAAACGGGAAAACTTAGCGTTGCTATTACAAATCAATAAGGCGCTACCGAATTTAACGCGAGCAAAGCCGCGGGCAAAAGCTAGTTAGTTATAAAAGCTCATCTATCCTATATCACAACTTATATATTTTTCATATGATAAGTTTTAAAACCCAGTGTCCTGTTAAGGTGACTCCACAGGTTGCCAGTTTATCCCAGCGAGCTAGTCGCTAGTCATTTGCGATTCAATGAGTTCGTCTGGCTCTTTGGTCAGTGGACGCCAATTGACAAGATTGCTATTTTACATAATCTCGGATGTTACGTCCGGTTTTGTTAGAAATGATGCTGGGAATTGAATTTGTTTTGTGTTTTTTTAAGGCGTTATCTTTGACAGTTAGATATAACTTACTTTGTACCTAGACACTACTTTGTGTTTTGATTGTATTAGTTTTATCTTATTGCATACTTATCCTAGTTTAAGTTATATTTGCATTCACGAACTATTATTATGTAAGTTTTGCTGTGGCAGAGTGGAGTTTCCTGCACAGGCATATTTTCCTTAATAGGAGGTTCCAATCACTGTTTTGTTACTATCAAAACCTGAATTGCAAATACAATTTTTTCGTTTATTTATTTTAACACATATTAATTATATTTTTAAATACTTACTCAGGACCAATTTCACGCTTGCAAATGCAAGACCAACGGAGCAGTTAACTATCCTGAGCCATAACTTTTTAACTTAGCAATACAAACTAATGGGTGCCATAATGAACCCGCTTAAAAACGTACCATAAAAAGGCCAAATATTATGTTCCTAGTTAGTGCGCTAGTAAAGCCTATGTGATATAATCTAGGCAGAAATGAAATAAGTAAATGTAGGGCCGTCCGTAATTTGCTAGCACTCGGTGAAGGTGAACTGGGTAAACGTGTGTGCCAAAGTCACGGTTTTGAGGAACGTGTTTCGCACTAGTGTTTTACAGTTTTCTTTTTTGTTGTTTAGCAAGACAAATATTCAGGTCTATATTCGGCGGTGACACAGTCATTTGATGTGGTGTGTTACAAAAGGAACTGCAAGTTATGAAGGCCTTAATATTTAATAATAATAATAAAAAAATGAGTTTGAGAACAGAATACCATAAATAAACATTATAAAATAATTAGCTTTATTCAACAAACTTAGGTAGATGTATTTGTGTCCTAAACTCAGAAATATTGTTAACTAGCTTCGTTTGGGCTAACGCTAATTTTAACCTGCGTGATGATCGAAAAAAAAAAATGTTTCTCTCCCCTTTTCTTCCTTCTTTCTCCCACTTATCTCACTTTTTTTTGACCGATGTCCGTCTCTGGGGTTCCGACTATCTCTGTACCAAAATTCATGAAAATGGGTTTGGCCATTAAGGCGTGAAGACGTAACAAACATATATATATATATATATATATAAATAACTTTAATATTAGTATGAACAGTTTAAAAGTGTGAGTTATTTGAAAACCGATAAAACATATTATCCATTGTTTCGAGCTACAAACGAAGTACAGAAAATTGTGGACAAGACACTAGTACTAACATAAGTTATGTTTATAAATTGTTAAATATTTATCCAAGTATCACACTGATCGGCGATGAGAACTAGTTTCAACACACAAGTTATAATGTGTTACTTAAATGATCAAATAGGTACGTAACTTGTTAGTTCTGTTTCAATATTTTCTTTTCCCATACATGTCCATATATTCAGAGCTGACTAAGTTAATGTTTAAATAGATTTTATTATCTTTGATACCATCATGTGGTTCAATGTCATGGGGTATTGTGTTGACGATTGTGTTAACTTTGGACTACCTTTTTTTGGGGTGGGAAATCATCAAATAACTTCTCCCGCTCTGGGCGGAGCGGGGGGGAGTGTCAGACTTGTACTGACTAAAACCCACCCATGTTGCTTCTATTTTACGTTTTTTACTTTCCTTTACGTTCCGGGGCCGCGGTATCTCTTTCGAACAACCCACAATCCCGGCAGGCAGAGGCCCTGGCCGGCCCCTCTGACGTTGGACTTCCTTGGGGTGGTGATGTAGTACTAAGATTTGTTATTAAAGAATTGGTAACATGATCTTTCTTGTAGTTTTCCTTTTATATTTTTAGTTAAAACTAAATAATACAAAACATAAATTAGGCCCTAGGACCATTTTCGGGAACAGGGTCCAAGGTACCGGCGGTCAGTTCTCCAGAGAATGGAACCTCCTAACAATAAGAGCCGTGTCCAAGACTACCGCTTTATGTATCAAGCTTTTGATCCAGCTGCCTAACGAGATCCTCCTTAGATATATGTAGGTCGAGGTTCTTGGCAATTAAGCTAATTTTCTTTCATCATTGTTATGCTTGTCTATTATTGAGGAGCTCGTGGCTAAATAATAGCAGCCGCTCGGGTCGATCTTTAGGTTAAGCCGCGCTTGCCTAGGTTGGTCTGTGGATGGGTGACCACCCGTTACATACCGAGTTTCCTCCGTGCCTCGGAAAGCACGTTAAGCCGTTGGTCCCGGCTGTCATTTGTAGATCTTTGACAGTCGTTACAGGTAGTCAGTGTTCCGAAAGTCGGACAACCAGTCTTACCAAGGGGTATCGCATTACCCAGTAGTAACTGGGTTGTGGAGGTCAGATAGGCAGTCGCTCCATGTAAAATACTGGTATTCAGCTGCATCCGGTTAGACTGGAAGCCGACCCCAACATAGTTGGGAAAAGGCTAGGCAGATGATGATGCTTGTCTATTATCATCTACCTTTTCTCAAATACGTTGGAGTCGGCTTCCACTCTAACCGGATGCAGCCGAGTACCATTATTTTACATGGGTGAAAGGATACCCGCCATCTAACTTTCAAACTTTCTTACCTGTGTCTAAATCGACTGTCACAGATTTACGAAAGACAGCTGGGAACAAAGGCTTTTTTTTGCGGATGGGAAATAACCCAATAACTTCCCCTGCTCTGGGCGGAGTGGGGGGCAGTGTCAGACTTGTACTGACTCAAACCCACCCATGTTCCTTCTATTGCCCTTTATGTTCCGGGGCCGCGGTATCTCTTTCAAACAACCGGAAACAAAGGCTTAAGGCGCCTCCCCAACCAAAACGCCGCGCAAGCCGTTATTGTGCAGTTTTCTGAAGCTATCTATTTGTTATTTAAAACGCATTAAGTAACTTAAAAAATACATTAAATTTCTTTATAATCTTGATTCCATTGTTATAGATGTATTTTTTAATTTTATTGAGTAACTATTTAGTAAATCTCCATACAACAAAACCCCAGAAATGAGAAATAATGATCAATAACATGCATCTCCTCGTAAAGTAAACATTGTTTAATTTTTCTACTGACACTAATGGATACACAATTTTATAATGGACATTTTGGTACAAATATTTTTTCCAAAAACCCGAAACTTTACTTTATATAGATTTTATTCCAAAAAATGGGCATTATTCACTACTGTTACTCCTGCGCGGCAAAGAGGGAACGATTGTACAAGGTTATTTGGTTAGGGTACGGCCTTAACGTGTTTTCCGAGACACGGAGGAAACTCGGTATGTAATGGGTAGCATCTTGAAATAATGCATATAAAACTTTTAATATGTTGTGGATAATGTTGTTGGTTATTTCATAACTCTTGTTTATTGATAACTTAGTAAAAGATTTCAATGTAACTGTTTAATTTTACAAATAAATAAAAATAAAGGTTTGGAAGGAGAAATTGGAGACCATTCCTCGGTTGTAGGACAAAAAGAGGTTAGCAAAAATAACCCAGTTCATACAAGAAATAAAAATAAAATGGAAAACACTTCCGGTAGTCTTAGGCAGTCATGAAACAAACAAAAGTCAGAGACTTTCAAAAGAAAAGCAATTTTTCACGGTTTTTGGAACATGACCTTTAAAACAGTAATGGGAATTCTTTTGTGTCTCATTAATGCATTGATGACTAGCTGGCGCCCGCGGCTTTGCCCTGTTGATATCGAGAAATAGTATTTTGACGGGCCTGTTGGTCTAGTGGTTAGTGGCCCTGACTGCTGAGCCGGAGGTCGTGGGTTCGATTCCCACCCAGGACAAACTTTGTGTGATGAGCATGATTGTTTGTTCTGTGTCTGGGTGTGATTTATCTATAATATGTATGTATTTATAAATTATATAAGTATGTATATCAGTTGTCTGGTTACCATAACACAAGCTCTGCTTAGCTTGGGATCAGATAGCCGTGTGTGAGTTGTCCCAAGATATTTATTTATTTATTATTTATTTATTTATTTTACGTGTTTTTCCAGACTATAATCTACCTCTGTGCCAAATTTCATCAAGATCCGTTCAGCCGTTTTGACGTGAAAGAGTAACAAACATCCATACATCCATCCATCCATCCTCACAAACATTCGCATTTATAATATGGATGGTATTTAAAAGTACTTCAATTTATTCCTATTTCATTTACCTAATTTTGTCTGTGTTCCACCAAATATACTGAATGTGCACCAAAATATGTTAATTAAAATATGTCATAACGAGCATCTATTTAACAACTGTTGCAAATTTGTAAAAATAGTAATACACCTAATTTTAAAAACAAGCATTTATTTTTTTAGTTTTACTTCAGATAATGCATTGCAATAGTTATTGTTACAATAGAATATTTGCAGCGCACTACAATAAAAAAGTGTTATATCTTGGTGTTAATTTGGAATTTGTTTGATGTAACATATTTTGTTGGCCGAGTAATTTAATTATAGTATAACAATTAAACAGGTTTAAGATCAATATTTAAGAAATGCATACATAGATGTACCTTAAGATTTTTGGTGAACACAAAAATATTATCCTTATAATATTAGTAGGATTAGCCTCCATCCAAGTTCTTAGAAATGACATACCCATGTGAAATATTTTACACAAAAGATAATTTTTCTATCTCTCATTACCATCGGGCATTAAATCACTTTGAAAGAAAACACCAATCAAAGAATTTAATTAAAAAACTGTCGATGTATGTATTCTTCGTCTTTCGTAATATCCTGGCAACGGAAATTATTCCTAGCGCGTGCCATTAAAACCGGCTAAGTGCGAGTCGGACTCGTGCACAAAAGGTTCCGTACCATCCTTACTAATATTATAAAAGCGAAAGTGAGTTTGTTTGTTACGTCTTCACGCCTAAATGGCCAAACCGATTTCATGAATTCTGGTACGGAGATAGTTGGGACACTGGAGACGGAGATGGGCTAATATTTTTTTTTATATAATAATAAAAAAGTGAGAAAGGAGGGGCAAAAAAGGAAGAGAAAGATATTTTTTTTTCGATCATCACGCGGGTTAAAGTTCGTCCAAAAAATCGTTAGCCCAAAGTAAGTATGCCACGCGGACAAAGTCGCAGGCGGAAGCTAGTTATCTATAAAAACGGCAATAAAAGTCATGTTTATTGTATATTGGAGCCCCCTTAAATATTATTATATAATATATTATATATATATATATATATATAATATATTAAATTCTTAAATTCAAAATAATTAAATAAAATAAAATTTATTAAATTCTGCTTTTTAGCATTTGTATAGCGGCAAAAGAAATACATCATCTGTGAAAACTTCAACTTTCTAAATATCATGGTTGATGAAATACAGCTTTGTGACAGACGGAATGACAGCGGAGTCTTAGTAATAGGGCCCCGTTTTACTATTTCAGTAGGAAACCCTAAAAAAAAAAGAATTAATTAAAATAAAAAGCTAAGCTAGCGAGAATAAAACGTTTCTTTCAGGCAAAAGGCAAAGCAACGTTTACGGAATCCAGAACTTTGATACTGTTGAAGTAATTAATTAATTGAGCTGCCTTTTGTTCGAGTATAAAAGATGATAATGATTTTTATTCACTTACTATAGAGTGGTAGATAATATAATGACGGGCCTGTTGGTCTAGTGGTCAGTGGCCCTGACTGCTGAGCCGGAGGTCGTGGGTTCGATTCCCACCCAGGACAAACTTTGTGTGATGAGCATGATTGTTTGTTCTGTGTCTGGGTGTGATTTATCTATAATATGTATGTATTTATAAATTATATAAGTATGTATATCAGTTGTCTGGTTACCATAACACAAGCTCTGCTTAGCTTGGGATCAGATAGCCGTGTGTGAGTTGTCCCAAGATATTTATATTTATATTCTTCAAATGGCTTTCCTAGTGTGGATTTGTACCTAACCCGTTGAGTCCCTGCCGGGGTTGCGGGTTGTTCGAAAGAGATACCGCGGCTCCGGAACGTAAAGGGCAATAGAAGGAACATGGGTGGGTTTTAGTCAGTACAAGTCTGACATGCCCCCCCGCTCCGCCCAGAGCGGGGGAAGTCATTTGATGATTTCCAACCCGAAAAGCCTTTACGTGTTTCCAAAATAAAGGGTCTTGACAGAGTGACAGAAAGATAGACGAACAATAGATTCATCTATCCTATACGTGTTCCGTTTATTTACTTTTGAGGTACGGATTCCTTAAAAGGCACTATATTAAATACCACAAACTTCAATCTATCTGAAAGCCTCACCACCATTCCTTTTGACCAAAGCAAACACACACTACTAAGCTTTCTAGGCCAGCTTCCTTTGACACAGAAGCTCGCTTTCTTCAGTAAATTCAAGCTGTATTCAAACTTTAGATCGTACAAAGGCAGCCACAGGCACATGCTCATTAAGTTTGCAGAGGGGGAAGCTCGTACGTGCTTCTGGAGATTACCTAGTACTGTGAGCAAATGGGATAGGTATGCAGGATAGCTTTGTTTGCTTTAATTGGAGTGCGTATGTTCAGTTTCTCAATCAGCGGTGTAAATCCCAACAGAAACCAAAATTTCAATCTTAAAAAGCAAATGCATTACAAATTTCTTCTAAATGCAATAAAAGCAAACTCACAGTCGATTAATTAATTCAATTGTTGAACTTAAAATTTAAGGGAAAAGGAAACGGAATTGATATTAATTGCCCATTTGCAAGATAGAAAAGCGTAGGGTGCGCGTTAAGGTTGTTGTTTTTGAGAGCCTGTTGAATTGAATCTGTTTCGAAATACATTTAAAGAAATTGTTGGTTGTAGTGATTTTAGTCAAAGTTAGCTGGCAATTGATTGAATCTGACATTTTTCTTTCGTTAACGAATGCTTTCTCTAATATAATAAATGCTTAAAATTACATTTGAATATCTAAAATCTGGAGTTGTGTTTGCTGTTCCAAGAGTGATGACAAAACTTTCCTGCATACCAAACTTTTTCACCATGTGTACATACTGTGTTTGCGCACTCACAGATATCTCGTGCAGTGTGCCAGGATTAGCAACAAGATTGATGTGAAAGGAACGTGGTGGTAGACTAAGACAAGGAATCTTTAATAGGTCACAGTGTTGGTTTGTGAGGCGTTGACTGGGACCTGGGATTAAACCGGTTGTCAGACGCTCGGGATACTGACTTATCAACGACTGTTTTACCAGCTTAATTGAGACCATGCCTGAGGTAGCTGAGGGGCGCGGGAGGGGCGTTGCCGGTAATAGTCGTTTTAGAAAAGTGCCATTAGAGAAACAGAATGAAAATTAATGAAAGAACTGCGCTGCAACCGGTACTCACGCCACAGAAACAACCGAACGTGTGTCTCGCTTGGTGCAAATTGCATACCAGTCGCTTCTCCAGAACTAGTACACGAAACGTTATGCTCTGTTCAAATTGTTCCAGTAGCATTCGAGTCGTGATTTCATCCAGCGCTGGGTTGCATCTGGAATAATCAAATCCAGCGCTGGAATGCACTGGGTTCCACAAGGATATCTTGTAATAACTGAACTCCTTGCTGATAGAAATGTCATAAAGTGACAGGTCTTGTTGTTTATTGCGGATTTGATTTTATTTTTGTAGCAAAAATGTTTAAACGACTAAAAACGCAGACAATCGCTATCTCAGTCCAGCGCTGGAGTCGAGTACTGGACCGGTATTTTACTGGAATAATGTGAACTGGGTATCTATTGAACAGGAAACAAGCAGCTGATCCGATGTAATGTACAACATAACTGTGGTTGGTGCTTAGAAATTCACGGGAAACTATAACTAAGTACCTACCTACTGAAACAGCTATGTTCTCTATTTTAAACCATAGAGTGAAATGCATAGAGTACACGTTGCTATGCGTTCGTTTTAAACTTTGTGGGCCAGAATGTTAGGTGGCTGCATTCAGCTGCTCCGTGTACTATAACTTGGGTATTTATAAGTAATGTATATGGAAAACCTTGTTTTAGATATCGTACGCAAAGATTTTCTACATCTATTAGCATCAATGTGTCGCAAATGATAATAAATAAATAATTTTTGTATTGTTGTCTAAAGTCTATCTTCTGCGAAGCATTTTTCCAACTATGTTGGGGCGGTTTCCAGTCGATGTAGCTGAATACCAGTATTTTACGTGGAAAGACTGCCTATCTGACCTCCACAACCCAGTTAATACTGTAACGGTAATGCCTTACCTCTTGTTAAAGTTAGTTGTCAGACTTACGGGACACTGACTATTTGTAACGACTGTCAAAGATCTTCAAACAAAAGCCAGGGTTAACAGCTTAAAGTACTTTCTAAGGCACGGCGGAAACTGTACGTAACAGTTGGTCACCCATCCACAGACCAACTGAGGCAAGAGCGGCTTAACCTAAAGACCGATCCTAGCGGCTGCTATTATTTGGCGGAAAGCTCCTTTATACGTACAAAAGATGTCTTCAAAAAAACCCGGATCATATTGTTCAAGTCCAATTTCGATAATATTGAATCGGGAGACCAAAGTTAAACATTCCTATCGAACATCTCTCCATAAATCCCGAACCCCAACGTTATTCAACTAACTTTAATTAATACAAATATTACGTCAGTTAAAACTCGTTGAGTTAAAGTTTCAGTTAAACTTTAACCCGTTTGCGCAATCCTGGGATCTGTTAGTTTCATCACAGCGGTATTAAGTTGCATCTACGCGAAGCGCCAGGGGTTATCTTGTGGTGTGGTGCATGGTATAAGCGGAGGGCGATTTCGCTGTTAAAGGAATAATGGTTTTGCCTGTACATTTGACTCTGAGAACAAACGGAAATGTATAAGGCAGACTGGTGGAAAATACCTAAGGCCGCCTTTGTATAGTTTTTCAGCTTTAATAAATATACAAGAATAACAAAAATTTCATTGTTATAAACGGAACTATGTATGATAAAGGAAACTAATAACCCAAATCTTTTCATATTTTTGAGGTATAAAACGAGTAAATGAATTCTTCGGGAAGTTATTAGCATGGCGGGCCTGTTGGTCTAGTGGTTAGTGGCCCTGACTGCTGAGGTGGAGGTCGTGGGTTCGATTCCCACCCAGGACAAACTTTGTGTGATGAGCATGATTGTTTGTTCTGTGTCTGGGTGTGATTTATCTATAATATGTATGTATTTATAAATTATATAAGTATGTATATCAGTTGTCTGGTTACCATAACACAAGCTCTGCTTAGCTTGGGATCAGATAGCCGTGTGTGAGTTGTCCCAAGATATTTATTTATTTATTCTGTCATCATACTAAGTAGGTAACATTACTCTAACATTTTTTTTAAAATTTGTTTCATGACCATAGATACTCCATCCTTTAGTCGAGCAAAAAAATATTGTTGCGAAACGAATAGCAACACAGACGCAGCAATATTTTTTTAATCACGGCTTAAGTTAGAACTCACTGAAAGCATTATACTGATAGATGCATTAAATAGTACAGGGGGTATTTAAAGTAACGTTATATATAACTATAAAAAACTTTGAACTTCAATATCGCCACATCACCGAAGCTAAAAGGTTCCCATGTAAAGTGCAGAACAGAAATGCGTTTAAGCTTTTTTTTGTGATTCGGACAATTTAAATTCCTACCCACTCTATATTTCTACCTGGTTTAATGAAACAATTCAAATTAAAACTATTATTTATATAACTTATAGCCGTATTTCTATACCACTCTCAGCTGTTAAACCTTACAAGTATGATTCGGAGTTTCTATTGTTCGTGTCTTGTGTTCGTTCGTTTAAATTGCATTCTACTTTCAATTTTCAAAATTTTCTTCTCACTTGCACCCCGCTACAAGTTTATTCTGATTACTTGTACAGATTTCAATCAGAGCCCGAACAATGTTGATTGTGTGTCGCTCGGAATGAGGGCGCTCGATTGAGCCGCTTCTTTATTTTACGACCGCATAGTGTTACTAGTGTGAGTCGGGCTCTATTTATCTCATTGATATTTTCAGCCTTTTTTTTAAATGTGTCTATGGGTTTCATTGTGCCTGCGTTTATTTTTTAAGTGAGAGTTACTTTGATGTTCTTTTGTTTATTCGTTTTAGGCTTGACAAAATATGGGTCTTCGTAAACATCATAAGAAAATGTTTGATGTTAGTTCTATGATTTAGGATTGTGTAGTTTTTCATGAATATGTAGATCGTTCTTCGAAATTCTAAATAATCGTTTCACTTATAATACGAGTAGCTTTATTTAAGGAATTAATTCAAATCTACGGATGATACTAATTATGCTTGTTGCAAATACTAATCCTTACTTAATATTATAAAAGCGAAAGTGAGTTTGTTAGTTTGTTACGTCTTCACGCCTAAATAACAAAACCCATTTTGATGATTTTGGTACAAAGATAGTTCATATTCATATTTGTTTGCGTATAGTTGATACCCTGGAGACGGACATAGGCTACTTTTTGCCTCCTTCTAACCCCCCACTTTCCTAAAATAGGTGGATGTTTCAAGCACGCAACTTTCAAGGTACGAAGCTAAAAATTGATACTTATACGGTCTATTTTGTCACTAACAAAAACATCGTGTATCATTTTTTTAGATATCTGCCCCTTATCCCTTAAAAGAGGGGATGAAATTTTATATGGGACTTTTCGTAGTTTTAAAGGTAGGAAGCTAAAAATTGGTACATACACTCTTTGTTACCAACGAAAAAAACCTAGGAAAGGGGAACTGTGTCACCCCGAATTTTACGCGAGCGAAGCCGCGGGCATAAGCTAGCATTTTATATTGTTAAAAACCTATGTAATTACTATTTGTGGTACATGTACCCTGCGCGGTAGGGACCGATGACTTGAGAATCATTTATATAATGTATGTTTAAAAGTCATGTGTAATTATTCATATTAATTTATTTTTTGAATGAAAACCAGAAAGACCGGTTTTTGGTTGTTTAGTAACCGTTGAGTTGATTTATGAAGTGTCAAATTTTAAGAGAAAGAAGGGTGAGAAACCCTGATCCTATTATTTATTCTATGGATTTAAGGTTGTAAATAGCGGGATTTATACGAAATCCGTTTTGTAAACTGCATTTAAATTTATAATACAAGCTTGGTCAATAAAGATTTATCTATTCAGTATTCAACCAGTTATGTTTTGTAGTGTTTAACGTTTTTAAATTAGTAGTTTTGTGAGGCTCATGTAATGTGGAGGAATGAGGAAAAAGTCGTGAGAAAAGTTCTGGGTATAACTGTGGATGGCTAGGATAAGACTAGAGGAAGACCAAAGAAGGAATGGATGGAATGTAAAGGATGATAGGTAGGGAGGTGGATGATGAAACTACGAGTAATAGGTATGGAAGAAGAGGACATTCGGCGCCGAAATAAATTGGGATAAGGGTAAGAGAATCGCGGGACGAATTCCGGCAACCATAGGACTAGGGACAGTGAGCAACGCTAGTTCTCGGAAATCATCAAATGACCTCCTCCCCTCTGGGCGGAGCGGAAGAGTATCAGACTTGCACTAATATAAAACCCATCCATGTTACTTCTTTTACCCTTTTTGTTCTGGGACTGCAGATAAATTTCGAACAACCTGCATCCCTAGCATGCAGGGCCCCAAATTTGCTGACATCTCTTTAAGGCGCGCGTGAAATACGAACGTGCCGTCGACACGGCCTGTCATTGCTAAACAGACGATGAGCTACCCATTGCTCCCCTTCCACAGGCCCGTGATCCTAAAACGCCAGCAACTATGATGTTAAAAAAAAGTCATCCAAAATATTCCTTTGTACCGTTGTTTTGAAAGACATAAAACAGTCTATTATTTCTGTCTTCCGATCTATGCCAGATCTAGAGAGCTGCACATTGAACGATCGTGTTGACTCGACGTGCTCTATCTTAATCTAAAAGAACAATATCGCATGTCGTCATCGCGCTAAAGCTCTTTAAGAAATGGTCTCTGAATCCACATCATTTTGTGATATTAACTTTATTTATAGGGAATAACGTTTTTATTTATTAAACCATAATCTTCTAATATATAAAATTCTCGTGTCACAATGTTCGTTCCCATACTCCTCCGAAACGGCTCGACCGATTCTTATGATTTTTTTTATGCATTTTCAGTAAGTCTGAGAATCGGCCAACATCTATTTTTCATATCCCTAAGTGAGCAGCGGGTGAAACCGCTGGGCACAGCTAGTATAATATAATTAACTTATTGGATTACGAATCGAACATTCATAATTAAATATTGTTTTAGGTATTAGCCCATACTATGGAAACAAAAAAAAATACCTACTTACAAAAAAAATGTGATCCTATGCGAGTGCTTTCAGTTACTGATGCATTTCCATTTTCGTTATAGCTCGAAACCAAAGAGGAACCGTTCAAGTGCGAGTCGGATCCGCGCACTGGGGGTTCCGTGCCATTATCTATCAAAATGACAAAATAATCATGTTTGTAGTATGGGACCCACCCGAGCCACCTGAAATGTTTCTGTTTTTCAGTATTTGTTGTTATAGCGGAAACAGAAATAAATCATTTGTGAAAATTGCCTCTGTCTAACTAAGATCCAGCCTGGCAATAGACGGACAGACGGACGGACCGCGGAGTCTTAGTAAGTAACAGACTCCCGTTTTACCCTTTTTTGGGGATGGGAATCATCAAATAACTTCTACGTAATAAATGACGTAGTGTCAGACTTGTATTGTACTGACTAAAACTCACCCATGTTCCTTCTGTTGCCCTTTACGTTCCGGGGCCGCGGTATCTCTTTCGAACAACCCGCAACCCCGGCAAACGGTGGCCCTGGCAGGCCCCTCTGCTTTGCTGACATCTCTTTGAGGCGCGCGTGGAAACCCTTTGAGTACGAGATACTAAAAGCCGTTGCGGTAATACATGTACACACGACGACAGATCAACCTATACAAAACCAGTTTAAGCGGATATCTCGTCGTACGGGAAATCTACGGCGTACGATTCGTAGTTGAAAGATCAGCATAAACTGGTTTTGTATAGGTTGATCTGTCGTCGTGTGTACGTGTGTATGTTGGCGGCACGGTTGGCTCAGTGGCTGAGGGGCAACTGCTGCGCTGCGTGTCGCGGGTTCGATTCCCGCACGGAACAAATATTTGTATGACCTGCAGATAGTTGTTTCGGGTCTGGCTGTTTGTGTATGTGAGTTTATATTTTTGTAAATGCACCCACGATACAGGAGAAATTCCTAGTGTGGGGCAACGTTTTTTTTTAAATAAAAAAGTGTGTACGAATAGTAGTTGTGCATTTGTCAATTCCACTCACTTCAATAGATCACTCCGCTTAATGTAGTGACCAACGAACCGTTGTCCTTTGAATACAAAACTACGTTTAGCAAGTAAGGACGTTGGGCATATTAAATTTATGTCAGCAGCTTATAAATTAGTGTTTATAAAGGCTGCCTCACCTGTTCGTGGCACATTATAATGCGTTAAGGAGTGGTTTTTGTCAGTAAACAGATATGGAGCAGAAGATTCAAACATTCGTTTTTATTTAACACTAGTTTTTGCCTGCGACTTCGCTCGCGTTAAATTCGGGGTAACACACTTCCCCTTTCCTGATTTGCAGGTACCTGCTACCTGTAGTTTTTGCCCTTACGCCTTATTTATTGTAATAGCAAAGTTAAGTTTTCTCTTTTCTTGCCTCTTTCTCCCTCATCTCTCACTTCAAAAAATAAATTAGTCGTATGTCCGTCTCCAGGGTCTCAACTATCTCCGTACCAAAATTCATCAAAATCGGTTTAGCCATTTAGGCGTCAAGACGTATAAGAATTTTGATACAAAGATAGTTGGGACCCAGAAGACGGACATACATACGCTAATTTAAAAAAAAATTGAAATATGAGGGAGAAAGAGGGAAGAAAAGGGAAAACTTAGCATTGCTATTACAATAAATAAGGCGCAAGGGCAAAAACTACAGGTATCAGGTACCTGTAAATTAGGAATGGGGAACTGTGTTACCTCGAATTTAAAAAGCTAGTTACCTATAAATTAATTAATGACGCCTTTAACGCTTCCCTCAACATTTACATCGCGTCACCGTCAGCCACATTAAGTATCATAGTTTTTATGACAGTAGTTTTACCTTTTTTTACGGCTGGGAGTCAGAAGTTTACTTTTGCCCTTTGTGTTCCGGGGCCGCGGTATCTCTTTCGAACAACCCGCAACTCTGGTAGTAGTTTTACCTTGTTACTAATTTGAATAACAACATCATCAAAAACCACTCAATACATTGATGGAGAACGCAATGTACTCCTGCATATCGTTGTTGCCACAATGTACGGCGAATGTACAGACGCCTGCACATCAAGCTACTACAATCAGTCAGATTTCTTTGATAGATTTTCGACTTTATTTCTAAAGTATTAGGTTCAAGGTTAATTGGGAAAAATTTACAGTTTCGGGTAGCTTGACCTGCTGGCGTCTGTACCATGTAAACTCAATTTTTTATTGACTAGTCTTTTTAAACTTATTTTGTGTAATATAAGTCGGTATGTGCCTTCTGTAATCTTCACCTCATGACCAAGTTAGTCACATTGCTATTATATTATCAACAGTGTACAAATTGGATGATTTATTTAGAGTGTGCGCAAACGTAGATATTTTTTTATTACAAACAGGGCACACCATTACAGGAAACCGTAGTTGCGCATAGCAGTCAAATTGGTATTTTATTTTGGTACTCGGCTTCGCTCGCGTTAAATTCGGGGTAACACAGGCCCCTTCCCTGAATTGCAGGTACCTGCTACCTGTAGTTTTTGCCCTTGCGCCTTATTTATTGTAATAGCAAAGCTAAGTTTTCCCTTTTCTTCCCTCTTTCTCCCTCATATATCACTTTTTATAAAAAAAAAGCATATGTCCGTCTCCAGGGTCTCAACTATCTGTTTACAAAAAATTATCAAACTCGGTTTAGCCATTTAGGCGTGGCGACGTAACAAACAAACAAACTCACTTTTACTTTTATAATGTTAGTAAGGATTATTAGCATTTTATTGGTAGCTTATTTCCAAAACTAGACACAAAATTGTTCACGTTTGTGCAGCGCCATAGGATTCAAATATTCATTGGTAACTTGTATGTATCCTGCCTACCTGCAAAAAAGTTCAAATAAAACTAGAGCAACAAAAAACGAAATTTCGGCGCTTTACAAGCTTGTAAACAAATACATAAAAAAAGACTACGCCAACTACAGATACAAAACAATTGAAAAACATCTACGCCAAACTGGAAGCACGAAAAAGGCATATAAAGAGCTGAAACCAAATAAAACTTGGATAGAAGAGCTAAAACGAGGTGAAATAGCCAAAAACAATCGTTGCGACATCATCAGCATAGCGACAGAGTTCTACAGAGATCTCTACAGCACAAAAGAACCAGAAGACACTAGCCACGAAAACCTAAATTACAACAGCGACGGTAACATACAATTCGTTGAAAATGACGTCATTGAAGCATTGAACAAGCTGAAACTAGACAAAAGCCCGGGCTCGGATAACCTAGCAAACGAGACTCTAAAGATAGCCGCCCCAATACTAGCTACACCTTTTACAAATTTGTTTAACTCTATCCTAGAATCTGGTGAGACACCCACGCAATGGTCTGAATCTAACATAATTCTTTTATACAAAAAAGGAAACTCGAAAGATATAGGGAATTATAGACCAATAAGTTTGCTGCCGAGTACATATAAGCTATTTTCTACAATCCTGACCAAAAAAATTAGTTCTACATTGGAAACAAGTCAACCCGTCGAACAGGCAGGATTCAGAAAAGGCTTCTCCACCATCGACCACATCCACACACTCGAACTTGTCATCGAGAAATATCAAGAGAGAAGTAGACCATTGTACTTGGCTTACATAGATTACAAAAAAGCATTCGATTCGGTGTCACACAGCTATATCTGGGAAACTCTAGCAACACAGAATGTGGAAAATGAGTATATAAGAGTTATCAAAAGCATATACAGGAAGAGCAAAAGTAGAGTTAAACTAGAGACAGCGGGTCCTTGGTTTCCTATAAAGAGAGGCGTGAGACAGGGTGACCCACTGTCACCTATACTATTTATAGCCACATTAGAGTCGATAATAAGCAAGCTTAACTGGAATAAATGTGGTATAAAAGTTAAATCAAAGCATTTAAGCCACCTACGTTTTGCCGACGACTTGGTACTGATATCAGAGACAGTAAAAGAACTACAACACATGGTAGAGTTACTAAACCAAGCGAGCAAGGTCGCCGGGCTAGAAATAAACCTCACCAAAACTATGGTAATGACCAACAACATCAAGGTACCAATTTACGTCGACAACGTGCCTCTCCCATATACGGAAAAATACATTTACCTAGGCAAACAAATAAGCTTCGACAGACAAAACAACTACCAGGAGATTGAGCGCAGAGCCCAGTTGACATGGAATAAGTACTGGAGCTTCAAAGAAATATTTAAGAGCAACATGCCAATCAAACTGAAGACTAAGGTTATGAATTCCTGCCTTATACCATGCCTAACCTATGCTTGTCAGACATGGAAGTTTAACAAAAATGTCAAAGAAAAAATTATAACGTGCCAACGAGGAATGGAGCGGAGTATGCTAAACATAAAGAGAATAAACAAAATAAGACATACAAAAATACGCAACATCACAAAAGCAACAGACGGTTTAGCACAAGCTCTGGCGTTAAAATGGAAGTGGGCCGGACACATAGCACGCCTGCAAGATCACAGATGGACAAGAAAAGTGTCAGAATGGAGGGGGCCAGTGGGCAAAAGAAAGAAAGGGAGACCTTGCAACAGATGGGAGGACGAGATAAAACGAATAGCGGGTCCAAACTGGATGCAAATAGCGCAATCCAGAGAAAATTGGCTACATTTGGAGGAGGCCTTTACCTGCAGAGGGGTTCCTACAGAATAATATACTTAATATTTAGTATTAAAAACTTGCATAAAATAACGGGAACTATTAACTTAAAAACTTTAAAACTTATCTAACTTTTTAAATTAAAACTTTCATTTGTATAATTAAAACTTTTGATACTAAAAAACAATCAATTTTTGTAAGCGTGAATTTTTCTGGAGGAAATAAAAGGCTTTTTATTTTATTTTTATTTATTTTATTTATTTATATATGTATCCGAAAGTAGACACAAAAGTGTCCACGTTTGCGCAGCGCTTTAAATAAAAATCTTTATTGAGTTGGCTCCATGTGGACTTACCATCATCACTGTCTTGCCCTTATCCCAATTAAGACGGGGTCAGCGCAGCGTGCTTTTTTTTTGAGAAATCATCAAATGAGTTTGGGAGGAGGGAGTGTCACACTTGTACTGACTAAAATCGACCCATGTTCCTTCTTGTTTGCTTTGTGTCCAGGGGCCAGGGTATGTCTTTCGAATCAACCCGTAGTCCCGGCAGGCATTGGCCCTGACACCTCTGAGCGCAACGTGTTTCTTTTGCGGATGGGAAATCATCAAATAACTTCCCCCGATCTGGGCGGAGCGGGGGGGAGAGTCAGACTTGTACTGACTAAAACCCACCCATGTTCCTTCTACTGCCCTTTATGTTCCGAGGCCGCGGTATCTGTTTCGAACAACCCGCAACAGTGTAACGTGCTTAAGGCGCTGTACAAAGCAAACACTTCGTAAAAGTCTAGATTTTCGTCGCAAAGTTAGCCGTATCTGTACATGCCACTAGCCAAAAAAAAGTACCGTGTATAGTTCAATACATAAAGTAAAGAGTGAAACAAAATCTGTTTACAAAAGTGGTCTAGAACTACGAAAAAAAAAATGTTTAAAAGACCACGAAAAAAATTTTTTCGTCTCGAAATTCTCAATTTTTTCAGCGACAACCATCATATTTTTATATCTATAACAAAGGAAATGTATAGACTAAAGAGATATCTAACATTTTTCAAACACGGAACTGTATTTTTTTTATATTCAATTAAAACTGCAAAATAACCTACATTTTGGCGGACATGATATTCAAATAAAATCAAACACCGTAATATTTTCGACCTTATTTCTATTCTTTCGATGCAATACTGTCGTGTACTTGTGTCAGACCATGCCCAGTATGCAGCTAGCCTCACATCCGCGAATACCTAAAGATTAGCTTGTTACCGCGCCTTAAGTAGGTAATTCTCTTCTAGTAAAATATGTATAAACTGTTTGAAGAATGATCTACTACCCAACCATGACGTCATAAAGCAGAACTTATTCCACTGAGGGAAAGAGACACAGCTATACAGGGTGTCTAGCACCGTCTCTTTCCCTTAGTGGAATAAGTTCTGCTTTAAGACGTCATGGTAGACCTACTGATGATATAACTACATCAATCTAGTTTTCTCACTGGATTAAAAAAATATGCTTATACAACATTCCTTCTTCAATATTCGATGTTTAAATGCGCTGACTTCACCAAAAAGTTTAATAGGATAAGTTGATTTACTCAACCAACTTGTGTCGTTTAAAAAGTAAACCGGGTGAACTTGTGACTTACCAACTTCAAACTTTTAGAAGTCTAACGAACTTGCTCAGTAGCAAGTTTAATAGATTTCATGAAGTTGTTTAACTGTATTTTTTTTGCTCTAACAGCGATTTATGACCTAAATACATTTATAACTGGGTAGATATAGACTTTTTTACGTTTGGAAAATCATCAAATAAATTCTCCAGCTTTGGGCGGAGCGGGGAGGAGTATCAGACTTTTACTGACTAAAACCTAACCATGTTCCTTTTTTGCCCTTTATGTTCCGGGGCCGTTAATAACATAGTATCGAAGAAAATAACTTTTTTGTAAGTGAGGTCGACTAAAGGCTTTTTTATTTTATTTATTTAAGACCCGGGGCCACGGTATCTCTTTCGAACAACCTGCAACCCCGGCAGGCGGTGGCCCTGTAAGACCCTCTGCTTACATGCATCAGTCTTGGGCTGGGTTGGGAATAGTCAGGATAGTAAAGATATCCTTGAACGATTTAAGTCTGCAAAATGCATTTTTTTTGTTCTATCAATCACCATGGCAACATCTGAGTAACACGTGTGTAGCTATCACGTGGTCGCCTCTGAGATCCAATTGCGATGTCAATTGGCTCGCCAAACTGACGACAAAGACCTCTCCATTTTTGTGTTACGTAACAAATTTGCAAAAGGACCCAGTACACAATTTTTTTTTATTTATTAAAAACGTCACCAACAGCATCTGTTTAAAATTATCTTAAAAAATAAAAATTATTGTATTGAATTTATACAGTTGCCAATTACAGGTTAACCAACATTTTTACATAATAAGTAATAACAATAATAATTATGTATCCTTACTAATATTATAAAAGCGAAAGTGAGTTTGTATATTTGTTTGTTACGTCGTCACGCCTCAATGGCTTAAACGATTTTGATGAATTTTGGTACAGAGATAGTTGGGACCCTGGAGACGGACATAGACTAACATTAAAAAAATGAGATATAAGGGAGAAAGAGGGAAGAAAAGAGAAAACTTAGCATTGCTATTACAATAAATAAGGCGCAAGGGCAATATAATAATGCGTTTAGGGTATTGCTGCGACTGCCACGCTTCTGTAGTGCCTCAGCAATGTTTGCTGACGCACGCACTGTCAGTTTTGATGCATTGTGGCGAAAAAAATCTGCCTCGCTACTCCACAGGCTGCGTGGCAGTCCCAACACTATCCTGCAATCGATAGCTGACCGGGCAGACAGCCCGCTAATGTGGACACTAACTAATCGCACTCGATCTCTTTTAGTTATTAAGTACTAACATAGGCTAAGTCATATTGTTACTAACACACTGGACCACATTGTAGTCTGAAATAAATAAGTTATTATTATTATTTTTCGTCCATTTATTGTTTTCTATACATATAATTAAATTTTTAAATATTTCTTAAAAACAAAAAATAAAAAACATTTAAAAATGTAAAAATAGTAGCCCACCGGTATCGGGAACAGGGTCCAAGCTACCGGCGGTCAGGGCTCCAGAGAAAGGAACCTCCTAACAATACGAGCCGTGTCCAGGAGCACCGCTTTCTGTATCAAGCCCTTGATCCAGCTGCCTAACGAGAGCCTCCTCAGGTGTTGGTCGAGGCTCTTGGCAATTAAGCCATTGGCAGATACGACTATCGGCACAATGATCGCTGAGTCCACATCCCACATGTCGACAACCTCGCGAGCCAAGTCAATATACTTGATTTGCTTATCTTTCTCGGCTTTCACGAGGTTCTCATCATGCGGGACTGTTATGTCAACAATCATTGCGCGCCGCTCTGATCGATCCACCACCACTATATCAGGCTTGTTGGCAACAATAGTCCTGTCAGTGATGATGGATCGATCCCAGTACAATGTGATATTGCCATGTTCGAGAACTGGGTCGGGCTCATACCTGTAGTACGGCACTTCCGATTCCACAAGGCTATATTTTAGAGCAAGTTGCTGATGAATAATCCTGGCTACAAGGTTGTGTCTATGCAAGTACTCTCCGTTAGCTAGACGAGAACAACCGGAGATAATGTGTCGAATTGATTCACCCGGACGGTGGCATGCCCGACATATGTCAACCGTGCCGTCCTTCACAATAAATCTCCGGTAGTTATTCGTCATCATAACTTCATCCATAATTGCACAGACAAAACCTTCAGTTTCTCCAAAGAGATCCCCGGAACGTAGCCAGGCTACGGACGCTGGTTGATCTACATCGGGTCCATGTAGGGCCCGGAAAAAGCGTCCGTGAAGCTCCTTACTCTGCCATACCTCCCTGCGGTCGTTAGTGTCAAGCACTACAGGTTTGCGCCAGTTCTCTTTAGCCAAGGAGAGCGGGGTAAAGCCCTTGTCCACCGTAACCACATCTCGATGCATCCCCACGTCGGCTTCCAAGAAATACTCCCTGAGACTGCATATCTCACGATTGTGGAGAGTCTTGGCGTTTAAAAAGCCTCGACCACCACAACTCCGTGGGATATACAGTCTCATAACCGAAGACCGTGGGTGATGCATACGATATGCCGTCAACAATGTACGGACTTTTCTATCCAGAGCATCTAGTTCTGTTTGAGTCCATTTGAGTATGCCGAAAGAGTACATCAAAACCGGCATGACCCAACCGTTGAAAGCACGCACCTTGTTTCCACCTGATAAAAGACTATTAAATACTTTTCTCAGGCGGCCAAAGAAGCGTTCCTTCAACGATTGCTTCATGTCAGCAACATTGATACCCAACGCTTCCGACATACCCAAATACTTGTAGGTTTCGTTTGCTGAGAGGGATCTAAGGTGTATGGAATCCGAGAGCTGGGTTCCCACAGATTCCACAATTTCCCCTCGCTTTACATGCATGACCGCACATTTGTCCACACCAAATTCCATACTGATGGCACTACTAAAGGTTTCAGTTACCTTCAGTAGTTCCATCAGTTGCGAATCGTTGGGGGCAAAGAGTTTCAGGTCATCCATGTAAAGGAGGTGAGATATAACCCGACCACCTCTCCTCAATCGATAGCCCAGACCTGAATCCTCCAGCAACGTGCTTAGAGGATTCAAGGCTAAGCAGAACCAAAGTGGACTCAAACTATCGCCCTGGAATATACCTCGCTCTATCCTTATCGGCTCACTATTCCTCTGAATCTGCCGACATCCTGGATAGCGAAGGACCGTATTCCATTGCCTCATACACGAGCTCAGGAAGGTGCGCAGAGTTGCATCAACTTTATACAATTCTAGCACCCTCATGAGCCATGTGTGTGGCACGGAGTCATAGGCCTTCTTATAGTCTATCCAACATGTCGACAGATGCCTTCGGGAACGGCGAACCTGTTGACTAATGGCCATATCAATGAGGAGCAGCTCCTTAGTACCACGGGACCCGTTCCTACATCCATTCTGAGAAGCAGACATGATAGAATTGTCATCTATGTGTTTAGTGATTTTAGCCCTCAAAATGGATGTAAGAACTTTATAGATTGTAGGAAGACACGTTATTGGTCTATAATTTTTGGGTTCCGTCGTACTACCCGATTTATGGAGCAGGTGGGTTATTCCAGTCGTCAAGAACTTGGGTAGCGACCCTGACTCTAAGGCTGTCTGGAATAGGGTCGCCAAACGAGCGTGCGACCTTTGGATCCATTTTAACCAAAAGTTGTGCAGTCCGTCCGGCCCTGGAGATTTCCAATTAGGCAGCGGACGGACCACACAAGTTACATCTTGGGGGCTGATTGTTAAGGCCCCCATTTCTGGTATGGGATCACACGCTCGTTCGACTTCCCGAGTCCATTCACCTTCGGTATGACTGACAGGCACCGACCAAATGTTGCGCCAAAACAAACACATGGCGTCATCATCCGGCAGGTGCGTGTCAGACACACCTTGGTCCGGTCGCTCCCATGCTCTATACACCCACCTTTCATCGCTTTGGAATGTGCGATTCAAAGTGTATCGTTCCACCCGCCGCTTATACCTACGAATACGGTTTGCCCATGCATACACTTTCTGCTTCAAGAAGTCGATGCGCTCTGTGATGTGGGACATATAGTCTGGAGGACTTATGTCAGTCCCTGCAAATGCCCGCCTCACAAAGCGCATCACTCGAGGTCGAGTGTTGCCCTCCCTGAAACAGATTAGTTTGCCGATGAGTGCTCTGGCCACACCAATGCGCCGCTCAATCCTGCACTGCCAAAATGGTACAGCTGGTTTCGGTCGTGTAGCTCCGTCATCAGGAAATTTAACGTGAGCTACACGACACGCCGCTACAGCCGCACAATACAGGATTGAGTGAGCATCAGTGAGGTTTTCGCAGTTGTCAAAATAGTTTGACAACTGCGAATCCAGAACAGCCACCAGCGCCCTATTTTTATTATGCATGGGTAAACGAGGTAAGCGTGGTCTAAGTTCGGGCGATATGTACCGATATTCTCGAATCGCACCCTCCAAAGCAATCCTCATTTCCTCATTGCACTGGGTACTTACATTAGTAGCCATGTCATTACTTACCTCGTCAGCGTGACTAACTAGTTGGTGGGACTGTGGTGGAACCAGAGCCTGCGACGAAGAGGTAATGACCTGGCTACTCTGCATTTCCGTTCGCAAGCGATCAAGTACGGTGTCATCCAACATACGATTACGCTGGATTACCCGCACCTGATCCGACAGTCGTTGTGCAGACACGTTGACAGCTGGCTCAAGCACCTGAAACAGAGAGAGCATCCGAACCCGGTACGCAGTCAGGTTGTTTCCCCCCTCTGTAGCCCCATAGTATGAGCGCATGACATTTTCGTTGATGGAGCTAGTCCATCGCATGCGCTGCACACTTCCGCCGGGAGCTGGGACCCTATCAGAGGCCGGTGGGCCTCGAAGTCCTAAGCCGTCCGGCGGCCGGCGTCCTCCCCGTCGACAAGCAGGTAGTGGCGTCGTGGGCGGGGAAAAATACTCGTCGCTCGAGCTCGACGCAACTGCCACGGCCGGTGTCACAGCGCTCACGATGAGGCTGGGTTCCGGCGGCGGCGAGGCGGAGCTGAGCGGCGAGTCCGGAGGTGGAAGGCGTGCATGTTGGCGAGCCGCTAGTCGTGTTATCATTTCACATTGTAATTGTTATGCATTTTTCATTGTTGAGAGGTGACGTCGTGAACGTCAACCTGCCATTACCTGTCAGTCATTAAAAAAATTTGGATTTTCTTATTCATTTTGGATTGTTTTGCAAGTTTTTATTGTTAAAGATGAAGGTTTTGGTAATTGATTTTGTCTAAGAATTTTATTTATAAAATAAATTACAATAACACCAAAAAATATAATTTCTTTAGGATTTATCAGAAGACAAAAAAAAACACACACACACACACTTCACTAGTATAGTTACTATGTTTGTAGCGTACAGTGCAGAGCGAGTATGAATGAGACAAGCCTTGTTGCCAATGTATGTTTAACCGTTACTTGCGCAAATGGCCTAAACCACGTGGGCACTAATTGAGCCGTTGCTGTGATCTGACATAGCTATTGTGCCGCACAATAGCTGCCAAAGCCTGGCTGGTTTCTGGGGAACTCCATTAAATAAATAAATCAAATACATTTATGCCAGAAATACACACAATAGAAAGCACGAAAACCATAATAATAATAATGATGTCGCCTGAAGAAGGTATTAAAAAGCCTTCTTTCGGGAGGGAACAAGGTGCGCGCCTTCAACAGTTGGGTCATGCCGGTTTTAATGTACTCTTTCGGCATACTCAAATGGACGCAGACTGAGCTCGATGCCCTGGATAGGAGAGTCCGTACATTGCTGACTGCAAATCGGATGCATCACCCACGATCATCGGTGATGAGACTGTACATCCCACGGAAGTGTGGGGGTCGAGGCTTTTTAAACGCAAAGACCCTCCACAACCGAGAGGTGTGCAGTCTCAGGGAATATTTCTTAAAAACCGACGTGGGTATGCACCGAGATGTAGTCGCAGTGGACAAGGGACTCACCCCGCTGTCCATGGCTAAAGAGAATTGGCGCAAACCTGTAGTACTTACTACCGATTACCGCAAGGAAGTATGGCAAGGTAAGGAGCTTCACGGGCGCTTCTACAAGGCTCTTCATGGACCTGATGTAGATTTTCTAGCGTCCGTGTCTTGGCTTCGATTCGGTGACCTTTTTGGGGAAACTGAAGGTTTTGTCTGTGCGATTATGGACGAAGTTATGTTGACGAACAACTACCGGAAATATATTATGAAAGACGGGACGGTTGACGTGTGTCGGGCATGCCACCGTCCGGGTGAGTCCATCAGACATATTATTTCTGGTTGTTCTCGTCTAGCTAACGGCGAGTACTTGCATAGGCACAACCAAGTAGCCAGGATTATTCATCAGCAACTTGCTTTGAAATATAATCTTGTTGAATCTGAGGTACCGTACTACAAGTATGTGCCCGACCCAGTTCTCGAGAAAGACCATGTCACGTTGTACTGGGATCGGTCTATCATTACTGACAGGACTATTGTCGCCAATAAGCCTGACATAGTGGTGATAGACCGATCAGCGCGCCGCGTAATGATAATCGATGTTACCATCCCACATGACGAGAACCTCGTGAAAGCTGAGAAAGAAAAACAACTAAAATATCTTGACTTGGCACACGAGGTTGTCGACATGTGGAATGTGAACTCGGCTATCATTGTGCCGATTGTCATAACGGCAAATGGCTTGATTGCCAAGAGCCTCGACGAACATCTGTCGAAGCTCTCCTTAGGCGGTTGGATCAAGGGCCTGATTCAGAAGGCAGTTCTCCTCAATACGGCTCGTATTGTGAGGAGGTTCCTGTCTCTGGAACCCTAACCACCGGTAGCTTGGACCCTGTTCCCGATACCGGTGGGCTACTATTTTTTGTATTTTTAAATGTCTTATTGATTATAATACATATTGATTAAATTTTTAAATATTTCTTAATAAAAACATAGAAAATAAAAAAAAGAATATTTTCTATGTTTTTATTAAGAAATATTTAAAAATTTAATCAATATGTATTTAGCTGAATAAACGAAATAATAATAACATCCAAACGACATACACCAAACACACATAGATAAAGAAGCGTCTAATAAATGGCTGGAGTTAAGTGGGCTATTTCCGGAAACTGAAGGGTTTATGTTAGCCATTCAAGACCAAGTTATTAATACTAAGAATTATAGGAAATATACAATATGTTGATTTGCATCCTCGTCAAAATTTAGGAGGTGCTAGTAAAAGTCATAAATAATCAATGAAAATTACGGTACCTGATCAATAATAATATACGGCGCTTTTATGATCTGTCTCTGTGTGTTTAAATTTAACAGTATTACAGAATATTTCACTTCAAAAGTAGAGAATCACCTACAGAACACACAGAACACTGTGCGTGAGCGTCGGCGCATACGTATCATACAGCGGCATGCACGCACCTGTGTGCACTTACCGATTTCTGAAAATACGAAAAAAGTAAAAAAAAAAACCTACTTATTTTATTATCGATTCGGGTCGAGAATCATTAGCATAGTTACGTCCTTGAATTTGACGAGGATGCAAAACAACACGCTGTATAATAAAAGATAATACAGTTAGAAATGATTTATGCAGAAAATGTCACAGCAAACCTGAAACAATACAACACATCACAGGAGCTTGTATCACACTCACTCAAAATGACTATACACACAGACATAATCAACTAGTTAATATCATACACCAAAAATTAGCAACTAAATTTAAACTCATGCTGGACCCATACACACCATATTACAAATATACACCTAGAGCTGTTCTAGAAAATCAATTTTACAAAATATATTATGACCGCAGTATAATAACAGATCACACAATATACAACAATAGACCTGACATAACGCTTGTTGATAAAGAAAACAAACACACATACATAATAGATATTGCAGTCCCTAATACTAACAACATTCAAAAAACTATCACGGAAAAAATTAGGAAATACACAGAACTACAAGAGGAAATTACCAGAGTTTGGAAAATGAATAGGGTCACTATAGTTCCGATAGTAATCTCAACAACAGGCGTTATCCCAAAGCAAATATTCAACAGTTTCAATGCTCTTAGTCTATCTAAATATACATATCTCACATTACAAAAAGCTGCAATATTAAACACTTGCCGTATAGTAAGAAAATTTTTACAATTAGACTTAGACAACAATTTCGCAACAGTTCAGAATAATTTATCATCCTAAGCTAATAACTAGAATCTCACCTTGGTTCACACCTGTGAGATTCTAAAAATACCAGGTACAAACCTGAGAAAACTAAAGTTTAAAACCACAATAATAATAAAGCTTTATTAATTCCACACAATCAAATACATTTAAAACTATAAATAATCATAATTTTAAAAATTAAGAAATAAATAACATTGAAAATACATGCAAAATTAAATAGATTTTAAATTACTTAAGATTAATCTGTAAAATAGTATACATTTACATTATAATTACATTACTATTACATTATGATTACATTACTATTACATTACGATTACATTACAATATATTAATAATTAATTATTATGATTTAAATTGATAAAAAATAACATTATTCATGTGCGGCGGACCCCCTTAGGGTAAAAGCCTCCTCCAAAGACTTCCACTTTTCTCTGTCTGAAGCGGTGGCTAGCCAGTCACGTCCCGCATTCGCGATAATCTCGTCCTGCCAACGGGCGCAGGGCCGGCCTCTGTTTCTGGTACCCTGTGGACCTTTCCATTTAGTTGTTCTGATAGTCCAACGGTCATCGGAATACCTTGCAACGTGCCCGGCCCACCTCTATTTTTGACTTAGCGAAAATTTAAGAGCGTCCGTGACTCGAGTACTATTGCGAATGGCGGTGTTCCTTATTTTGTCACTTAGTTTGAGACATAAGCAGCTTCTCTCCATAGATCTCTGTGTGGTTTGGATCTTGTTTCTCGCCTTGTTATCATATATCCAGGTTTGGCAGCCATAAGTGAGACAGGGTAAAATTGTTGAGTCCAATATGATACCTTTCATTTTAATCGGTAGAGTGGATTTGAAAATCTCTTTCTGAGCCCAATATTTTTTCCAAGTAATAGCTATCCGACGATCTATTTCTTCCAAATTCCTATTTTTTCTGAAAGAGATTTGCTTACCCAGGTAAATGTACTCCTGTACGTATTCGAGCGGCATATCGTTAACCAATATAGGAGTCATATCGCTGTTAGTCATGACTTTTGTTTTGCTGAGATTCATCTCTAAACCCACATGGTCACTCGCTGCTTCTAATTCTTTAATCATAACATTGAGTTCCAAAGGATTCTCCGATAGCACCACAATGTCATCAGCAAAACGTAAATGGCTAAGATGTTTACCGTTAATATTTACACCCCTCTTTGACCATGGGAGATCTACCATTATATTCTGTAAGACAGCTATGAATAATTTTGGTGAGACCGGATCACCTTGCCTCACTCCTCTATTGATATTGATTACAGGCCCGGTTCTATCCAGTCTGACTCTACTTTTACTTTTTGAGTAAATATTCTTTATAATATTTATATATTTTTTATATATTTAGTGCCTCCCATATGCTGCGATGCGAGATAGAGTCAAAAGCTTTTTTGTAATCAATAAAAGCTATATAGAGCGGCTTTCGATACTCCAGATATTTCTCAATGACTTGATCCAAGACGTGAATATGGTCTGTAGTGCTGAAACCTTTCCTGAATCCTGCTTGTTCCATAGGTTGGAATGTATCTAAATCCGATGATATTCTATCAAGTAGGCATGATGAAAATAATTTATAAAAGCAGGACATTAAAACTTATCGGTCGGTAATTACTTATGTCTGCTGGGTCGCCTTTTTTGTATAGTAAAACGATTTCTGATTCAGTCCACTGCTCAGGCACCCCTTCCTCGTCCAAGATCTTGTTAAATAGTAGAGTAAGAGGTGTTACTAGAAGGGCTCTGGCGTATTTAATACATTCGTTCGTGATACCATCTGGCCCCGGGCTTTTTTCGGATTTTAATTTCAGTATTTGTTTGAAGATTTCAGGTTCACAAAACATTTCCACAGTCTGCGTATTTTTCGGCTGGTTTCTCATTTCTTTGTCATTGTTTTGTAATGAGTTTGGATTACTATATAAGCTTGCGTAGAAATTTGTAGCTATTTTTATAATTTCATTACGTGACTTACTGTTTGTAGTACCATGTTGAAGAGATGGAATCCACATTTTAGTTCTGTCTAGTTCTTTAAATGCTTTTTTAGCCGATCTTGTGTTTTCTATGTGTTTTTTTATAGTGTCCATTCTGTGAGTTTCATAGCATTGCTTTATTTCTTTGTTTGTTTGTTTATATAGGTTTTTGAGATCTTCTTTGTCTTTTTTGTTCAGGTAGGGTTTGTTTTGTAGTGTACTTCTTTCTTTCATTAATTCTATAGCCTTATTTATTAAAATTTTTGGTTTTTTGACTTTTGGTTGGTCTTTCAGACTTGACTTTAATGCGGATTCTATTATCTGGTAGTATTCTTTGGCTGTATAATTCTTATGTGTCTCTAGTAGTTTTGGTATATGTTCGCTTACATTTTTAATATAGAGTTCACGATTTTCTGAATTTTTTAGTGTGTTTGCACTGCCGGTGAAGGTACGTCTGCTTTTTCTTCCTGGTGTCAAGATGAGAGTCGCTCTGAGTAGTCTGTGATCTGTTCCAAAGGGCAAGGAATGGATGACCTCGTATTTTGAAAATAAATTCGGTTTGGTTGTTGTTATGAAAACCATACTGTATATCATAAAACATTCCACACTCTGAGGTACCCCAAAAAGACGTTGTTAAATTGTTTACTCGTATCCCTAATCATGTACCTTTGAGTCTAGCTAAACAACTACACTCGGCAACAAGCGGGTTAGTTCTAAAACAAACAAACCGACATTTTGATGAGTTTGTTTTCGTCGAAATTGCTTTTAGCCGCGCTCTCCGCAAATATTCGTATGGGCTGCGTGCGGCTGCGCTGCGGTTTGTAGCTCAATATGAACATTCCAATTTGTAGTTTTGTAATACTTTTTGTTGGCAATGTTTTTTTTCTGTTTTGCATGGCGTTTGTTTGTGAAATTACTGGCGTTGTGGATGAGTCTCTGTATTCAAACCTCTCGAGGAATAAAAAAATATATTGATGTTAGATATCTGTAAATGGGTCTTTAATTTAGTATCTGGGGGCATGGCATTGCTTCCGCCAAGTATTCAATTTTATTTTTAGTTTTCAACCAAAACATAACTATTTTAAATAATTTTTAGTTTTCAACCAAAACATAAGTATTCACTATTTAAATGATGACACGGTTGGCGCAGTAGCTGAGCGATCGACTGCTGCGCTGCGCGTCGCGGGTTCGATCCCCGCACGGAACAAATATTTGTATGGCCTACAGATAGTTGTTCCGGGTCGGATTGTTTGTGAATGTGAGTTTAAATGTTTGTAAACGCACCCACGATACAGGAGAAATCCGTTGTGGGGTAACTTTTATTTTTTATAAAAAAAAAAAACTAATGGACTTTGTCTTCTTCTCTATGTACTAACCGTATACTTAAATAAGAACGTTTGTTTTGTTGCACCAAATAAAAAGATTTTTTTCTCTTACAGGTCGAGTAAACGGTGACGTTATGACCCAAGCCCATGAGCCTCTAAACATAATGGACGGCACCCAAGCTGACTACTCCACGAAGACCAAGCGAGGGGTCTACCTCTCCAAATATCTCGCCATAATAATCCTCGTGATTTTCGCGCTGGCTCTTGTCACAGCCTCCCTCCTAGTCTACAACTACGCAGCCTGCCCGAAAATAGACCAATTAGAGAACGTCACGAAATATGAGCTTTGCCATTGTGACCAATCAAAACTCTTAGTGCTACCGCTGACGACAGAAAGCAGCAGATCAGTTATACCATTAGAAACTACGACCCATTCTTCAGTACCAAATGTGACGAACCTCTGGCTGCCAACACAACTGAAACCAGAGAAGTACTTCCTAAACATAACACCGTATATATATGAAGGAAACTTCACATTCGATGGAGAAGTTACAATATTTTTAGCAGTGCTTGCAGAAACGAAAGAAATTACTTTCCATGGTGTAGAACTTACGATACACGATATCAAAATACATGAGAAGGAAGATGATCATTTGATATATATTGTCAGGGTGCTGGAGGATGCGCCCAGAAATTTCCACATTATAACTTTAGGGTCTACGTTATTGGTGGGAAAACAGTACATTCTGTCGATTAAGTACACTGGACTGTTAAACGATAATCTACACGGATTCTACCGAAGTTCCTACGAAGAGAAAGGCGTCAAAAAGTAAGTACTGATAAAATACATAATTTGTATACTTATAGATCAAGAACTCGAAACTATTTAAAATTTCAAACTCAGAATAAATAACAAACATGGTAAATATCCCGTTTTATGTGTTAATAATAATGTTAGTGACTATGTCAGTTTAATGACTTTCGTCCGCGACTTCGTCCGCGTGGCATAGTTACTTTGGGCTAACGCTAACTTTAACCAGCGTGATGATCGAAAAAAAATCTTTCTCTCCTCTTTTCTTCCCCCTTTCTCCCTGTTATGTTTGATGCTTATAAATGATAGTCCGTTGGGTATGATACAGGTTTATTGGCAGGAGACACACAGGAGATGTATTAGGTTCTACATCATGACATGAAGTGTGGCAGAGTGCCGCAGACCACAGATAATACATTTACTAGTGAAGACCATATTAGTAACATACTAAATAGTGATGTTACAACATCCCCCTTGTTGAGTTCAAATTAGACCCCTGACTGACAATTAATATAAGTGCTATGCTATTTAATTTTATACAAGACAACATGCTTAATTATACTTATAGTTACTTAAACTTTACTTATGACTCTATTTATAATTTAACTTAATCCATTTCTTCAATTAACCTTCTGGTAGGTTTTACAATACGACCTGACCTAGTTGTTACATTTGAGGATTGCTGAGATGAGGATTCTTGATGCCTAGACTCCTGTCTGTCACCTTCCTCTCCCCTTTGTGACGAGTTGGATTGCATGACTTTGTGTAATCTTTCATTATGAACTGACTCATTTGGTCCATAGACTAAGATGTCATCGATGAATATAAGTACGCCTTCTATGTCACCAAATAGATTCATCATGACTCTTTGAAATATTTCAGACGAGGCATTTATGCCATAGGGTAATCTTAAATACTTATATCTACCAAATGGTGTTTGAAAAGTACATAATTCTGAACTATATTCATCTAAACGTAGCATCCAAAATCCTGAAAATGCATCTAAGTGAGAAAAACATACAGCCCCTTCGAGCTGAGACCTAATCTCATCAATTGACTTGAGTGGATAATGTTCCCTCATGATATTTTTATTTAAATTTCTAGGATCAAGACAAATTCGTAACTGACCTGAACTTTTTACTGTTACAACGACTGAATTAACCCACTCTGTAGGCTTTGTAACTTTTACTATGACTTGCATTTTCTCCATGCGATCCAACTCCTCACGCAGTTTCCCTTGTAATGCGAATGGGACTTTCCTGGGCGGATCCACACATGGTACTGCATCAGGCTTGAGTTTTAGATGACAGACTGGAGGCAGACAGCCAAGACCCTGGAATACATCATTATATTGTGTATGAATTTGCTCACAAAAGTCTTGTTTTGACACTGAAAAGACACGTTTTATTATACCTAACTTTTCACAAATTGGGAGACCAAGGACATTTGGACACTCTATATCTGGTATAATAAACATTATGTTTTCAACAATGTTCTTATTGTTTAAGCAAAAATTACAATTTAAGTTGACTTTGCCTAAAATCGGAATGGATTTTCCACCAAATCCTGTGACATTTACTTGACATTTGACAAGTGACAATTTTGACAGCTTATTTTGACTTTTAACATTTTTAAATGTTTGTTTTGACATTATGTTGACATCTGCTCCTGAGTCTATGATGCAATTAATTTTTGTATCACCTACCAATAAGCTAATTTCCCACGACTGCTTTGAATGATTCAAAGTATTGACGACTGATGATCCCTTGTGTGACTGACTGGACGACTGTGACTTATTGTGAAATCCCTCAGACATGTGACTGATTTCATCATTGAGACTCTGACATTTTTTCTTTTGACTATTTGACTGGACATTGGATCTCTCAGACATGACATTTTTTTCATACATGTGATATGAATTGGGACTCTGACTATTTGACTGGATAATAAATCTATCCGACATGTCACTGTTCTCATCATAGGGATGGATGGATGGATGTGATGTCTTACTGTGTGTCTGTGTGTTCCTGTGTCTCTGACTGAGTGACTGACTGTGAGAATGACTATTATGACTGTGACTCGACGTTTGATTGTGATTATTTAGACTCAACATTTGACTTTTATGACTTTGACCATTATGACTTTGACTATTCAGCATACCTACGAAATAATCTTGACTACCATTATCTGAATTAAACGATTGCAACTGACTGACTTTTTTATTTTTGTGACAAAATTTAGCAAAATGATTGTAAGATTTACATGACCTGCATTGAACTCCTTGGGCTGGACACTTGTAGCGATGAGACTGCCCACAGCGGCTACATGTCTTCAAGCTGCCTGAAGCTGAAGGTGACTCGCGACTGCCTGAAGCTGGCTTGCGACTGCTTGAAGCTGACTTGCGACTGGGAGCTCGCTGTCGACGATCTCCCCGACTACGGCTCCTCCGACTGAGATGCATGACGTTTTCTGACGTTCGTTGACTGGCGATGCTGCTTCCTTTGACTATTTTCTCAGCATCTTGCTGTGCGACTATGAGCGTCCTCGCTAGCTCTTGCATTCTCTGATAGGTTAAGTCATGTTCTTGCAGTAACCTTTGACGCACATGTGACAAGTCTAAATTGAGGTTTGCAATGAAAATATCTTTGATGAGCGATTCCCTGAGCGTGCCAAACTCACATTCTCTGCTTCTATTCTCCAAATCCGTGAGGAATTCGTCGATGCTTTCGGATTTTTCCTGCTTTCGTGTGAAGAATAGATACCTGCACATGGTCACGTTTCTTCTTGGCTCGAAGAATTTGTCAAATTTCGATTTGACTTCGTCAAGCGTGCTCTTGTCTATTTTGAGGTTAAATGAGTTAAATATATTGAGACCTCGTTCTCCAATGCAATGTAACAGAATTGCGATTTTCCGTTTCTCGCTTGACTTATCTAGACCTGTGGCTAACAAATATAACTCAAGTTGTTGCCACCATCTTTTCCACGTTTCAGCGTTATTGTTCGTGGTATCTGACGAAATATTTAATTGCTTCACACGTGTTTGAAAATTTGTCTCACCATCATGGCTGACGTCCGCTTGGTCCGGCATTTTCTTCGACGACCTCGACTTTTTCTTGAATGATTCTTCTTACCCCACACCTGACACCATGTTATGTTTGATGCTTATAAATGATAGTCCGTTGGGTATGATACAGGTTTATTGGCAGGAGACACACAGGAGATGTATTAGGTTCTACATCATGACATGAAGTGTGGCAGAGTGCCGCAGACCACAGATAATACATTTACTAGTGAAGACCATATTAGTAACATACTAAATAGTGATGTTACAACACTCCCCTTTTCTCACTTTTTTTACCTATATCCGTTTCCAGGGTCTCCACTATCTCTGCACCAAAATTCATCAAAATCGGTTTGGCCATGTAGGCGTGAAGACGTAACAAACAAACAAACTCACTTTCGCTTTTATAATATTAGTAAGGATTGCGGTATAGTAAAATATTAATGTGTATGGTAAATTTTCACTCTATTATTTGAATCATATGGAACGAATGAAGAATACAATTTTAAGGAAATGGTTCTTGAAGTACAAGGTTTTACCCGAAATTGGCACAAAGACGCAACTAGTGCCACACCAAAAAAAAAAAAAAAAAGTACAAGGTTACAAAAAGTATTTATTTGAATTGGCAAAATGCCTGGCAACGGTGCTGGGTATATTTATATTTCGTAGGTATTTGTTACCTTATATTTATGCCCCTTCTAGTTGATTGAATGATGTTACGTTATATATGTGTGTAAAGATATAATTTGTACACGAGTATGTGAAACAATTTTTATGGATACTTACATTTTGTAGGGCAATTTTATTAAAAGCTTTTATCGCTGAACCTTGAACAAAATAAAAATGATATCTCAAGGAAGGCAAGACACCGTCAGTAGTACGAAATCATACAAATACTTGGGTAATTAAGTTACTTTACATTATAATTTTGAGTTATTACGGTTTATAGTTTAAGGAGGAATATGGTTTAATACTGAACTTGCGTTCCTGGTTCGATAACATGATGGAGTATTTATACCTTTACTAAAAAAAACATTACTAATATTATAAGAGCAAAAGTGAGGTTGTTTGTTTGTTACGTCTTTACGCCTAAATTGCTAAACCGATTTTGGACCCTGGAGACAGACATAGGCTAAAAAAGTGAGAAAAGGGGAAAAAAGAGGAAAGAAAGGGGGAGAATAAAGATTTTTTTTTTCGTTCATCACGCGGGTTAAAGTTAGCGTTAGCCCAAAATAACTACACCACGTGGACGAAGTCGCGGACGGAAGCTAGTTAAAAAAAAATCCAACTAAGTAAGAGTTGGATTTGCGCATAGGTCGGTTTTTTATATATCAGTGTTCAGCTGAATCAGGTACGACTGGAATCCGACCCTAATATAGTTAGAAAAAGGCTTTCTTTTGTTTTGCGGATGGGAAATCATCAAATAACTTCCCCCGCTCTGGGCGGAGCGGGGGGGGGAGTGTCAGATTTTTGCTGACTAAAACCCACCCATGCTCTTTCTTTTGCTCTTTATGTTCCGGGCCTGCGGTATCTCTTGAGAACAACCCGCAACTTCGGGCAGTTCTTTACCTTGGACTGCATATAGCACAGGATATTATGCACTTAAGTACATAATCATTGGCGTCATGTCCTGTAGGTATTTTAGTTTAATAACCGCTTTGGAAAACATATTAGGTAGATAATATAGTTATTTAATAGGTACTTGTGCATAATAATTACTATAATGACATGCACTTGTGAGTGATACGCATTTTTTATCATCGGTAGACGGCCAGACTTCACGGAATTCTAAGATTAAAATGTTACTGCGTAATTAGTATTATTGTAATTAATTAAAGCAAGCCTATCGCTATCAACCGGGTACAAATCCAGATTTCGTGGCTGTTTTCATATAAACGCAGCGCACTACTGCGGTTCCAGAGTTTTTTTTTTTTTTTAAAAACGTTGCCCCACACTAGGAATTTCTCCTGTATCGTGGATGGGTGTGTAACGATTGACATAATAACAACATATCTAACGTTCACTTGACATGATTTTAGTTAACATAACGATCAGTTGACATAATGAATTGTTGATATAATTTCATTTTTAACCGACTTCAAAAAAGGAGGAGGTTCGCAATTCGACTGTATGTTTTTTTTTTTTTTTTTTTTTTTTTTTTTTTTTTTTTTTTTTTTTTTTTTTGTGTTTGTTACCTCATAACTCTGGTCTGGGTGAACAGATTTTGATGATTCTTTTTTTATTCGAAAGCTGGTGGTTGTCGTTTGGTCCCATAAATAAAAAGTAAATAAAATATCAAGATCCGGCCAGTAGTTTTTGAGTTATCTTTAATAATGCGTATTAGATTGACTTCGTCTACGTTGATGATATAATTTTAGAGGAACAAAAAACGCTATGCACTATGATTTGGAAGGTCATCGCAGTTTTTTGAGGTGATTGTATTTTAATTTGGTGATAGATCTTCAGTGATATACAACGGAACTCTTCAATAAATGACCGCAAATCTGCCGTGATTGCTGCAATCACATGTATAAGTATGGGTTTCGCCAGGGTAGGCAGGCGAGTGGGAGCAGGGAGCCCGTACCCCCTCCCCTCCCCTCACCCAGTCATTAAGAAACATAATCAATCATTAGATCAAGTATCAGCTGTATCCCCTAGGCGATGATGCATATGATTTCTGAATTGGTTTTAAACTAAAGCATAATTTAGATAGTATTAAATACTATAGCGTGATGTGGAACTAAGGCACTTGTCTCACCGGCAACGAGTAACGAGTAGAGCTAGAACTAGAAACGAGTTAGCGAGACGTGGGGAGCAAGTGCGTAGTTCCGATATTTGTGTAGCTCGGCTATAAGCGAGTGTGCGAGTGAGGCGGGCGATTACTCGCATCACTCGCTCGCGGCAGTCATATAAGCGAGTGTGCGAGTGAGGCGGGCGATTACTCGAATCACTCGCTCGCGGCAGTCAGCTTGACTGCCGCGAGCAAGTGATGCGAGTAATCGCCCGCCTCACTCGCACACTCGCTTATAGCCGAGCTACACAAATATCGGAGATGAGAGGCCGCAAGACTGACTGTACGCTTGACTGTCAAGCGTACAGTCAGTCTTGCGGCCTCTCAGCGACCAAATGACATGACCACTGGTTGCTCTCTCGGCGTGATTTCTAATCGCTTGGCGAGTATCGCCGAGTGAGTGTTATCTTTAATAGCTCTTGTCGCTCAGCGACAAACTAGTGAAGCGAGTGCTCGCCGGCAGTGTGAACAGTCAGCGATCAACTGTTTGTATATGCATCTCTTTTATTCACACGGAAAGTATTCTATTGTACGTTTCTTGAGCGAGAAAATAGCCGATAGTTAGTCGTTTTCTCGTCGTTGGTGAGACAACTGCCTAAAGCTTGTATTTAAGACGGGACCTACGCACTAAAAAGCTAAAGATAACCGTGTTTGCGAATTATATCATAATACTATAACTAAAAATGCTGAAATAAAAAACTTTTTTGCAAAAAATAAAACCGACTTCCAAAAAAAAAGTGGAAAATAACTTTATTTCCGGAAGTCGGTGGCAAAAAAGTCAACAAAACCAACAAAAGCCACCGACTTCCGGAAATAAAGTTATTTTCCACTTTTTTTTTGGAAGTCGGTTTTATTTTTTGCAAAAAAGTTTTTTATACCTAATTTCTTATGACATAATGAACATTTCCTATAATGCACATTTCACATAATATTCATTTAGCATATTATTCATTTACTATAATATTCATAATCTCCAAGTAACTTTTAATATAATTTAGAAAATCTGATACGATTTTAAACGCCTGCTAGTATGGTGCTAGCAAAAATGCATCGCATTAACATTTACATAACCTTAGGGCACCCCGACTCAGATAGGTTAGGTTAGGATGGCGGGGTCGTGTGAGCGAGCGAAGCGAGCGAATAGACCCCGCCATCCCCTTCGTGGTTATTTTTTTATAAACCACCCAGAAGTAGCCGTCTACCAAGCCCGCCCACGACCATGCATAGAATATTTTAAGGTTTGGTTAAGTGCCATTTGAGTTAGGCTAGATCTGTGCCCATTAAACATGAATTTTAGGTCAAAAGAATATTAGGTCAAATGAACGATATAATAAAAGAATATTATACATATTGAAAATTATATAAAATGAACGTTATACTAAATGTTAAATGACTATTATATGATATGAAACATTAGGTCATATGAATTTATGTCATTTGATATTATGTCATATGAAAATTAAGTCATATGAACGTTAGTTCAAGTGAAATTAGAGCATTTGTTATTATGCCAAACATTACACACCCATCGTGGATGCGTTTACAAACATTTAAACTCACATACACAAACAGCCAAACCCGAAACAACCATCTGCAGGTCATACAAATATTTTTTCCGAGCGGGAATCGAATCCGCGACACGCAGCACAGCAGTCAATCGCTCAGCCACTGCGCCAACCGTGTCGTCAATCAAGTGGGATTGCGGGTTGTTCGAAAGAGATACCGCGGCTCGGAACATTAACGGCAAAAGAAGGAACATGTGTGAGTTTTAGTCCGTAAAAGACTGACATTCCCCCCCGCTACACCTAGAGCGGGGGAAGTTATTTGATGATTTCCCATCCGCAAAAAAAAACCACAGGTTTCAAGTACAGCAGTGATAGCCTTTTGGTATAAACGAGACACAGCACTAGGCTATCAATGTTGACCTGGTTGATAGACACAAAAAAAACAAGTCTAAAGAAAATCATTTCAAAATCCCTCTCATAAACTGCCATAACAATCCTTACTAATATTATAAAAGCGAAAGTGAGGTTGTTTGTTTGTTACGTCTTCACGCCTAAATGGCTTAACCGATTTTGATGAATTTTGGTACAAAGATAGTTGAGACTTTGGAGACGGACATAGGCAATTTTTTTTTTTGAGAAAGAGGAAAAAAAGGGAAAACTTAGCCTTGCTATTACAACCAATAAGGCGCTAGGGCAAAAACTACAGGTAGCCTGCAAATCAGGAAAGAGGAACTGTGTTTTTTTTTTCGGGTGGGATATTAACAAATAACTTCCCCCGCTCTGGGCGGAGCGGGGGGGCGTGTCAGACTTTTACTGACTTAAACCCACCCATGTCCCTTCTATTGCCCTTTACGTTCCGGGGCAGCGGTATCTCTTTCGAACAACCCGCAACAAGAGGAACTGTGTTACCCCAAATTTAACACGAGCGAAGCCGCAGGCAAAAGCTAGTACTCTTATAAACAAAATACATGATACAAAATATTCGTCTATTAACCAAGAGGCACGTTCCTCGCGACTTCTCGACTAGTCACATGAATGCAAGCGTTGTAATGAATACGAACGATGGATTAGCGGCTATAAAGATATACGATAATATGTTTCTCTAGTACAATGGAGGTCTAATTGCCTTGCTTATTGTTAGCGAATTTTGAATGGCATGGTCATGGATTGCAGAATGATTAGTGTGGAATCGTCTTTGGAGGTAATTTTTGATAGGATTAACAAACTACAGAATAGATCAGACAGACATCTTGTAGGACTTTTCGTTGGTCTAATCGTCGCAAGCGCAGCTGCGGAGGATTAGGTTCGATTCCCAGGTCGAAAACGTAAAGTGTTATTGTGTTTTTCATCAGGAGTTTCTCAGCAACACTCACGGACTCCGGCTTTGTACCCTATTGTACCATATACCATGGCATCCTGGGTAGATATACCGCGGCCCCGGATCATAAAGGGCAATAGAAGGAACATGGATCGGTTTTAGTTAATAAAAGTCTGACACTTCCCCTCGCTCCGCTCTGAGCGGGGGATGATATTTTATGATTCCCCATCCGTAAAAAGGGCAGAGAGGGGTGAGTAAGGATCCTTGCATTAACAAGTTTTCCTTGCTTCGGTCAACCTGTGATCGAAGTTGGTTTAAAAAAAAACTACTTTCTTCAAATTTTTCTACCTTTTTTTTTTTTTCGGATGGGAAATCATCTAATGACTTCCCCCGCTCTGGGCGGAGCGGGGGGGCATGTCAGACTTGTACTGACTAAAACCCACCCATGTTCCTTCTGTTGCCCTTTACGTTCCGGGGCCGCGGTATCTCTTTCGAACAACCCGCAACCCCGGCAGGCAGAGGCCCTGGCAAGCCCCTCTGCTTTGCTGACTCTCTTTAAGGCGCGCGTGAAACACGAACGCGCCGTCGACACGGCCTGTCGTCAATAGACGGACGGACGGTGAGCTACCCATTGCTCAGCCGTCCACAGGCCCGCATCTACGGTGGCCGGGAGTCGTCTCGCGGCGCCCGGCGCCCTGGGCGTCTCCCGCGGCGGCTGGGTTGGGCAGATGTTCTCTCCCTCAAACGCCCGGCCACCTCCTTTGCTAGCATTACTGCTTCGCAGAAGGAGGTGACCGCTTCCCATTCCCTCTCGCTCCGGACCATGGCCTGAGCCAGGGCCGGACGCGAGAGATCGCCGCCGCCGATCGCCTCTACGAGGGCAAGGCGGTGCTCCGCCCAAGCTGGGCAGACCGCCACTGTGTGCTCCACCGTGTCCTCCAGGCGATCGTCACAATGGTGACACCCGGGCGCTTCCTCCCGCCCGATGATGTGCAGGAACCTCCCGAAACTTCCGTGTCCGGTGAGGACCTGCGTCAGGCGGTAGGTGAGGACGCCATGACGCCTCTCCAGCCACTCCTCAAAGAGGGGACTTACCGCCACTATTGTGGCGTGCCCAAATTTTTCTACCTCAGGGCTTAAATAGGACAAAATTGTGATACAAAACTAAGGCAATATCTTAGAACATAATGGGGTAGTTTCTAGGGTCAAAGTTATTACATTTTATTTAGTCCGTCTTTTAGATTATTCAAAAATACGTGTGACGTCACTCGTTCCGATAAAATGCAGCAACGCGTGACGTCACACGTAACTTTAATGGGCAATATATTTGTAATTGTTATTCTAATTTACAAATAAAAAAATATGTGTCCCTTATTTTTGAATACCTAATCTAAAAGATGAACTAATATTTTTTTTGGAAACTAGCCTATTCTTAGTTTTTGAAAATGGATAATATTAAAATGGATAATAATAATAAAATGGATAATAAATGCTAAATAAATAAAATCCTTAGGAATATTATAAAAGCGAAAGTGTTGTTTGTTGCTGTTTGTTTGTCGTCTTCACGCCTAAACGGCCAAACCGATTTTGATGAATTTTGGTACAGAGATAGTTGAGACCCTGGAGACGGACATAGGCTTATTAAAAAAAAGTGAGAAAAGGGAGAGAAAGAAGAGAGAAAAGGGGAGATATAAAAAAAATATATAAAGATATTTTTTTTTTCGATCATCACGCGGGTTGTATATGTAACTATGCCACGCGGACGAAGACACCGGCGAAAGCTAGTACATGCTAAACAAATAATATAAACTAATAAATATATTAATAAAAACCTTAAAAATATAACTATGAAATATAAAAATATAAAATATAAAAATATATAAATAATAATAATAATAAAAATATAAAATATAACTATGATCATAGCTAAAAACCTAACAAATTTAAATATTTTTTGGTATGAATCGAGGTTCTGTTCTCTAGAATACATACCGGAAAATTAAACTGTTCCGTACCATGGAAGAGTAGGAACAAATTTCAATTTGAAGAAGAAAATGACGAGATAGGTTTAAGGAGGATATTGTATTATATGAGATGTTTCCTTCCGCTCGCTCGAGGCTAACAATAGACAGGTAATTATAGACTGGATCAGTAAACCCACGAGAAAGGACGTCGCATTACCTACGGCGTAGACTGTTTAGGGTTTTTTTTTTACTTTTTAGGATGGGTAATCCTTACTAATATTATAAAAGCGAAAGTGAGTTTGTTTGTTACGTCTTCACGCCTAAATGGCCAAACCGATTTTGATGAATTTTGGTACAGAGATCGCTGGGACCCTAAAACGGACATAAGCTAAAAAAAGTGAGAAAAGGAAGAGAAAGAGGGAAGAAATTGGGAGAAAAAAATTTTTTTTTTTGATCATCATGCATACTTCGCAGCACGCAGCTTCCGCTCGCGACTTCGTCCGCATAACATAGTAAAGTTGTGCTAACGGTAACTTTGACCCAAGTTAGCGTTAGCCCAACTTAACTAAGCCACGCGGACGAATTCGCGAGCGGAAGGTAGTCATCACATAATTTCTCACGCTATTTGTCAGACTTTTACCGACTAAAACTCATCCATGTTCCTTCTTTTGCTCTGTGTGGTTGGGGGCCGAGGTATCTCTTTCGAACAACCCGGAAGTCCGGCTCCTCTGCTTTGCCGACATCTCTTTGAGTCACGCGAACACGAATGCGCCGTGAAAAATAGTTTTTACTGAGAAATTAAAAAAAAGATAAAATACACACTTATAGAATGTAGATCAGTTTTCAGGTTGCTGCCCGGGTTCACGGTGCATAGGTAACTAAATTTAAAAAATAGCGGGTATTTTTAATTTTAGAACTGTCGTATTTACGAGTAATATTTTCATTATTTATAATTCGAAATACGTTTGAGTTTATGAATTAAAAAGATTTTCATTACTACGAGCGCCATGATTGCGAGATGACATTGCAAATTCAGTTAAAAACCGTTAAAATCCACTACAGTGTTAGTTCTTCCGTGTTCTTTACATAGTTAACATCATTAACCTAAATTTCCAGATGGATAGCAGTCACCCAGTTCCAGGCTATGGATGCCCGCCGTGCATTCCCTTGCTGGGACGAACCTGCGCTCAAGGCAAGGTTTACCATCAGCATCGCAAGGCCGAACAATATGACGTCACTGTCCAACATGAACATTGTTAGCAAGAGTGAGCAGTAAGTATCAAATCAAAAGTCAAATAAGTCAATTTGACGACAAGGTTGGCGCAGTGGCTGCGCGATCGATTTCCGCGCTGCGTGTCGCGGGTTCGATCCCCGCATGGAACAAATACTTGTATGGCCTACAGATAGTTGTTCCGGGTATGGCTGTTTGTGTATGTGAATTTAAATGTTTGTAACACACCCACGATACAGGAGAAATTCCTAGTGTGGGCCAAATTTTCTTAAAATAGTTTCGTAGTTTTATAAAGGTCCGAAAACATTGGCCAAACCAGAGAATTGACAGTACAGACTGGCTTGCAAAGACATTCGAAATATTCAAATCAATCAAATCAGGTTTAAAAAAACGATTTAACAAGAACAGAAGGGCACAGCTTTGGTTTCATTGTCTGACACTTATAGCTGAAATTATGATCTAAAAAATAGTCTTAGTATTTTATGTTCTTTTAATCTACGTATTTCCTCGCATTCCCCATAGTACTTTATGCAGTAGTAGTAAATGTATTGTTTTTAAAGTTTTATAATATATATTTAAAAGACATATTAATAAAATAAAAAAAAACATATAAAAATATATAATTTTAATGGATTACTTTTTTATTTAGGTACTTTTATAACCATTTAAAAATATTAATTAAAAAAAAACCATATCAAAGTATATATGTATTTCAATGGATTACTTTTTTATTTACTTTATATAACCATTCATTTTCCAGTGAAACTCTACCAGATTACACATGGGATCACTACGCAGAATCCTTGCCAATGTCAACATACCTGGTGGCATTCACAGTCACGGACTTCAAGAACATGACGAACGACAAATTCTCCGTCTGGGCCAGAAGTGAGGCGGTCAAGTCAGCTGCATTCGCTCTCGAGATAGGTCCGAAGATACTGAAATATTTGGAGGAGTATTATAAGATAAAGTTTCCTTTGCCGAAGATAGATATGATCGCTTTGCCGGATTTTAAAAATGGTGCTATGGAGAACTGGGGTTTGCTGACTTTTAGGTAAGATAATTGTTTTGGTTAAGCAGAGGTGTATATATGTAGTTATGTTTTAAGCCTTATATATCAAGCGAGTGAGCCTATAGCCAGTATCCATTTACCTTCTTTACCACTAATTATTACTGTTTGAAATTTGTTTTTAGATATTTTAAATTAATGAATGTAGGATTATTGTTTACGGTTAATTAATGTAGGATTATTATTTACAGTTAATTAATGTAGGATTATTATTTACCGTTAATTAATGTAGGATTATTATTTATTGTTAATTATTATTTTTAGTTAATTAATGTACGATTATTATTTACGGTTAGTTAATGTAATATTATTATTTACGGTTAGTTAATGTAATTCAGACACAATGCAAACTGTTACATGAATAAATAAAAAAAATACTTGGGCACAAATCCAGACTCCACCACAACCGGTGTCACAAAAACAATTTGTTCAACTCGGGATTCGAATCTAGGACCTAATGCTCAGCGGTCACGATTACCACCACTGGACTAACGAGGCTCTTATAATAGGAGGCGAGTCTAATGCTATCAACCGGGTATAAATCCAGACTCCATCGCAGGCGCTGCCATAGAGAAATTCTGACGAAATAAACAAAATTTTGACCGCCCCGGAAATTGAACCTAGTACCTCATGTTCAGCTATCACGATTGGGACTAACGAAGCTCTTTACAATGATTTAATAATAAACAAAAGAAAATGTTCCTTCTCCTGAAAACATTTAATGATCACTTAAAGATTTGTTATTTTAATTGGTAACTAATTGGGAATCACTTAGAAATTGAATATCTTCAGCTTATTTCGTTCAATATTGATAAAAGACATTGAAATTAATTCTTTTGATATCATTTTCCTGTTTGCTAATGATCGTAAAACTAATGACGAACTCTGGCAGAAGACTAATTAATAGAGAGAAGTTAATAGTTAGTTTTAAAACAGTAACCATGGAGTTTCTTACCGGTTCTTCTCCATTGGAACCGAATAACCCAAACCAAATCGTGCAGCTTTTCTCGACGTTTTATAAGTGCCCATGTAGGCGTATGTAAAAAAAAACATGGTCATCATTGTGATATATTATGACTGCGTAGAATTAGAGTTTCAGAGCACGATGGGACCACAGAGTTGAGTATCCTTACTAATAGTATAAAAGCAAAAGTGAGTTTATTTGTTACGTCTTCACGCCTAAATGGCTAAACCGATTTTGGTACAGAGATAGTTGGGACCCTGGAGACGGACATAGGCTAATATTTTTGAGAAATGAGGGAGAAAGGGAGAAGAAAAGGGAAAACTTAGCTTTGCTATTACAATCAATAAGGCGCAAGGGCAAAAACTACAGGTGGCAAGTACCTGCAAATCAGGAAAGGGGAACTGTGTTACCCCGAATTTAATGCCAGCGTAGCCGCGGACAAAAACTAGTTAAATATATTTTTTTACTTTCCACAAACAAATAGAAATTACGGAAGATACGTACGAGACAGTTTAAATGTGCTATAAAAAGGCTTAAAACAATGCTATTATTATCCATTGTTACCCACTAATACTTGCAAACTCTGAATTATAAAAAGTTACTTCAGTGAGAACCGTTAGCTATTATTTCTCAGCCGAGACCAAATCGATAGATCCCAAAAGACGAGCTCCCCAATAACAATAATGAAACTAAACCCGAACCGGTAAATAACATCAGCACCGTTAAATCTGGTACAGGGGTGAGGTCCTTTGATGGATGAATGGATCGCAACACTTCATTATCGTCTGGGGACCGACCATCTATCATCCCTTTGATTTGGGGGAAGGGTCGAAGGGCGCTCGCACGTACATTTAAAAACCACAAGAGACATTGACAGTGCTGTTCGATTTTCAGTTCTCAGCGATCAGTCTAACGTTGCAATTCGAACAGCGGGTTTTAGGTTTACGGCATTTGAAATTTGCACTTTTATTTGGACATAATTATTGTGTTGGAGACCGAGGATTTTGGCACAATACTGGTTTTGAGTGTTGGCGAATTTGTTTCCTTTTATTATTGATTAAATGAATCGACTAATTTGGGGACGGTGTTGTGGTGTAAATTGTGAAATAGAGCAACAAATGAATATTCCATGCGTGGGATGGTGCCCAAATGTTACGATAAAAGTATTGCAAAGAACTCAAGCGAGGGGTGAATAAAGAATCAGCACTGTGATGAACAGTGCATTGTCTTTTAAAGAAGAACTCACGTCTGATCAAAGCGATAAAACAAATTCTTGGAACGTTTTCCAGTAGATTTTTTGTCGTTTTTCATCGGATTTTAACCGCTCGGCTTAGTAACTAGAATTGAAAATCCGACAGTGCGTTTTTGTTACTTTTTCAACCGCGCAGTAGAGTCTCGACTCTCAAACAAACGCAGAGAGTTTTTAATTCAATGTGAGGTAAAATAGTCGCATGAAAAACGCCTGGGTGAATCTCACATATTTTTCATTTAAAACTAAATGTTCCAGAGAAATATCAATGCTGTACGAAGAAGGAGTATCAGCCAGCACTGACAAGGTCCACGTGGCAACCGTAGTAGCCCATGAGATCGCTCACCAGTGGTTCGGGAACCTGGTGACTCCAATCTGGTGGAGAGACCTGTGGCTCAATGAGGGTTTCGCTACGTATGTGGAGTATGTTGCTGTTAATGCTGTGAGTATAGATAATCAAATTTAATTATTTGTTTGTTTTTTTATTGAAAAAAACAACTTTGCCCTACACTAGGAAATTCTCCTGTATCTATAATAATATCAAACTGTCAATAATATCTATGCTTACAAATATGACGACGTGTCCTAAGCGTCGCATCTATAAGTAATTAATTGTTTAGAAAACCAGGAGGACGAAACCTGCTGTGGATGACGTTTGGGTTCAGTGAACAAAATTTGGTTTCGCGACTGTCACATGTTTAGGCAACGATCGCTTTGATTAGGATATTACCTTGTGTACTACCACAAATTAATGTATAATTCCTACTTTAGATTCTGTACCTTCTTGCACAAATGAATCCGTCAGGCGTTCATCAATTTGAGATACTTTAAATATTTCAAATTAATTCCTTTTTTAAAGATACATAATTTTTTTGTGTTTTAGGTGGAGAAATCCTGGAATATAACCGAGCTGTGTGTCCTGGACATAGTCCACAATGTGTTCCAGCTGGATGCTCTCAACTCCTCACATCAGCTGTCTGTCGAAGTGAGCGCCTCTGAGGAAGCTGACGCCATATTTGACAAAATATCTTATGGAAAAGGTAAAGTGACAAATTCTGTTGCATTGTTAGCCTAGTAATTGGTTTCCCAACCTAGGGTTGAATAAATATCAGTTGTATGTCAAAAACGGCAGAGTACTTTTGTGTGCCACAGTTAATTTAAATTTCCTAATTAAATGCAACAAGGATCTTTTGGCGTTCGAATGACGTTGACAGTTTGATATATGGTTGCTGGTCGTAAAAAATATCAGTTCATGGCACTTGTCACCAAAGCGATGTTAAACATTACTGATATCCTAAAAATGCATTTATTTTAAACATTGCCCCATATTAGGAATTTCTCCTTTATTGTGGATGGGTTTACAAATATTTAAACTCACACACAGAAACATCCAGAACCGGAACAGCTATCTGTAGACCATATAAATATATTTTGTTTCGTAAGAGGATCGAAGCCGCGAAACGCAACGCAGCAGTCGATCGCTCGTGTCGTCAAATTTGACTGGCCTACGCCACCCCTACTAACCCCTATTTATCAAAATATTTGTATCAATATAAGGATTAGTTAATCAAGCTGTTAATGGAAACAAAAACAATACATAGAAATCGTGGTAATTTAGGCATATATAGAAAGAGAGTTAAAAATGGACATAAAATTGTTCAGAGTAAAAGTAAAATATTTATAATTATTATATAGGTGTTAAATAGAAATAGATTAAACATAAGAAAGTCAGTTCTACTAAACAGCAAAAATAAAATGTAAAAGAAAGCGCGCATAATGTGGTTCTCCGGCCACCAAAGCACATAATCAAGTCAAAAACAAGTTATAAAGGTCTCTGATTATGTAAAAGGGACACTTGGAAAGGCAGGAGTGGTTTTTAGTTGGTTCGAATCCGACACTACTTCGGCTGTCTCACAATCTGTGAGGCAGTCGAGGTGTCCGTGGGGATTCCCCATTTCTGCCACAATAAAAAAAAACCCCTAATTATCCCCAAAGATTTTAATAAACCAATCCTTCTCCACACAGGCTCAGCTCTCCTCCGCATGTTAAACCACGTATTATCAAGCGATGTCTTCAACGCCGGGGTAACAAACTACCTCAACTCCAAAATGTACGGCAATGCCGAACAAAGGGACCTCTGGAGTGCCCTGACCAGTGCAGCGAGGAAGACAGGAGACTTTGACGCTGATGTGGCAGTAGTCATGGACTCTTGGACCTTGCAGACTGGCTTCCCAGTCCTAATTGTCACGAGGAATTATGAGAATGGGACGGTGTATTTTAAACAGGTTTGTTGATTTTATTCGTTTAAGTTAGGAAGGACGTGCTTATCCAAACTGCGTTCAAGCTGTCAGTGTCAATATTGTATATCAATGATGACTTTGACAACTCTGGAACGAAGTTCAAATTGTAAGTAATTTTTGATCGCGTGTATCAAGTGAATTATTTCCATAATATTAGCACCTGTGTAGGAACAACATGTTTTGGTACGTGGGTAGTTAAAATCAGAGTAAATGTATACTCGAGGAACCTTGTCTGTAAAATTGATAATCATCTGAAATGTGTATAGTTCGATTTAATATGCGGACTAAAACCGCGACATATTTTTACGCTCCCTCTCTAATCATCCTTAAGATCATCGGAAAGAAAATGTGCTAAATTCGGTTCAGTAGCAAATCGGGCCCATCGTCACGGCGATTGGCGGTGACCTCAATCATGCACCACGACCATGCATTTACATTTAGCCACATTATATTTTATAGCATGCGTGGCAGCGTAGGGTACACAAATCTGAAGTAGCTCCCATTTTACTCTGCTAATTAATAATATCTGAAACTAGGTTTCGCCCGCGACTTCGTTCACGTGGCATAGTTACTTTGGGCTGTCGCTAACTTTAACCCGCGTGGTGATCGAAAATAATGTATCTTCTTCTCCCCTTTTCTTCCCTCTTTCTCCCCTTTTTCTCACTTAAAAAAAAATATCACATACTATCTCTGTACCAAAATTCATTAAAATAGGTTCGGCAACAAACAAACAAATTCACTTTCGCTTTTATAATATTAGTAAGGATAACTCTACAAAGGCCACCTAGTGACGTATTTTGAAACAACATGAAAGCCAATTTTCATATCATAACGTTCGATAGATGTCACTACTATGAACATCAGTTAATTTCGAATTCTTGTACTGATAAACAAGTCACGTGACTTGGCCTATAAAACAATTATATTGTCCTCGTGTCTAATGATATTCATATCTTTTTAATCGGAATTCGAAAACAGTTTTAATGATAGCGATAATAATTAAATATTGATATTTTACAGACTGAATAATCTAATCATCAAGTGGGACTATCTTTTTATATGGATCATTAGGCGCTAATCTACGATTTGATTTATAAATTCGTATTAAATACTATGTAATATAGTGATATACAAAATTACTGTAATACCTAGGTACAATCTACAAAGTTTAAACTTTATCTAAATAATTTGTGTCACATGTTTGTCCTTGGAATATTTTTATACAGTTATTTTTTTTAAGAAACAGATATTTAGAAAATAATTATGTACTGTCTGCAGCCTGCCAAAGATAATTGATTAAAAACGTTATTATTTTTGGACTTGGTGAAGAAAAGCTCTGTTTTGAACAAACGCGCTTCTTTTTTAAAAAAAAAAAAAATAACATTAAAAAAACATCAAAATAGGTTCTATCTATAGCTGAAAACTGCATTTAAATCCGTCGAGGAGTTTAAATGATCTAAGCTAACAAATAGCGGACGCGACTTCATTGTATACTATGTAAAGATTGAAAAAATCAACTAACTAACACAAATATGCTTTTGCATATAAGTACCATCACTTTAGTCTTAAGTGTAATAAATACTAACCATTAATTTTTGATGGGCAGAGGAGCCTGCTAGGTCCTCCGCCTGCCGGGGTTGCGGGTTGTTTGAAAGAGATACCGCGGCCCCGGAACGTAAAGGGCAATAGAAGGAACATGGGTGGGTCTTAGTCAGTACAATTCTGACACTCACCCCCGAAGTTATTTGATGATTTCCCACCCAAAAAAAAACCATTAATTTCTGATATCTACCAAGCTTCTTAACATGCTGTAAAAATATTTGGCCGTCATGCTACTTACTCAATAATACAATTATTACCTATAACGCGAATTCCTATGGATCAGTATCATGATTGGTATCTGATACTATCAAATAAGTACGCCAATGTACGTCACGCCAATCGTGACTAGTGATTTTCAAAATGGCATGAATAAGTAATAATTTACATAGTGCATAATTGTAATCTTATGTATTGTTATTAAGTGCATATTTACGACTTAATATGATTAAAAATGATCACTTTAGTTCTTTTAATTTCACAGATATTTTAACAAGTCCTACAACTTGTAAAAAGAGTCATACAACTAAGATGATATGTGCAGTCTTTGGTGCATATTCCTAGGTTCCCAAATACAATGCTTTTAGAGAAAATACATTTTACTTTTCTTTTGCTCGAACTCCGTGCGACAGCTTTAAAATCAGCTGAGAGCTTTTTATTTCCAAGTTTGTTTAATTAGGTAGGTATCTACATCCAGTAAGTAGTAGGTAAGTTATTCCAGTTGGTTAGAACTTGAAAAAGTATTCCATTTAACCAGCGCATTCGTACTTAATATCTTTAGTGTCTACTCGTCAGCCCTTGACCTGAACGCCTAGGGTAGTAACAGTGAAGTAAAATGAAAAAAAAATATGGAAAAATGAACCGAATCCGGCCAGGGCCTCTGCCTGCTGGGGTTGAAGGTTGTTTGAAAGAGATACCGAGGCCCGGAACACAAAGGACAAAAAAAGAAACATGTATGGGTTTTAGTCAGTAAGCGTATGAATGATGATGATTTTAATTATGATTCTTTCACAGTGTATTCTATAATTGATATTTATATGCCTACCTATAAGTATTAGTGCGTCTTTTTTAAACGTGTTCATTATTTTTGTTTACAGGAACGCTTCGTATTAATCAACGACACATTCGAAACTCAAAAGTCGCCAATATGGTGGATCCCTGTGTCGTACACGACGGCCTCGGAGAAAGACTTCGAGACCACTCAACCGAAGTTATGGCTGAAAGGAGAGAAGTCTTTGACTGTCAGCAATATCACTATGACGCCTGATGAGTGGTTTATTGCTAATGTGCAACAAACAGGTTAATAATTATATTTTTTATAGAAAAGGTAAAAGAACTATAAAATTCTGCTCTTTATAATCAAGGAGCTTAAATACAACACAATTTTGGCACTAAGAAAACACGATCCTAAGTTAATTTAGACCAGCCCAGCCACTGTGGGAGGCCTTTGGGGTTGCAGGTTGTTCTAAAGAGATACCGCATCCCCGAAACACAAGAAGGAACATGGATTTAGTCAGTAAAAGTCTGTCACTTCCTTTCGGTCCGCCTAAAATTATCTGAAGATTGCCCATCCGATATTTCTTTATGTTAAGTTATTATAAACACAATGTAAAGGATCCGTATGAAATCCGGGCAACGGTAGACACGGGTCTGTGGACGGCAAGCAATGGGTAGTTCACCGTCTGTCCGTCTATTGACGACAAGCCTTCAAAAAGATGTCAGAAAAGCAGAGGGGCCTGCCAGGGCCTCTGCCTGCTAGAGTTGCGGGTTGTTTGAAAGAGATACTGTGGCCCGGAACACAAAGGACAAAAGAAAGAACATGTATGGGTTTTAGTCAGTAAGCGTATGACTCCTTTCTGCTCCGCCCAAAGCGGATAATTTCCGAACCGAAAAAAGGACCTGTATGCTTATGATAATCATTATGATACTCTCAATAACTGATAAATATCATTATTTACAGGTTTCTACCGCGTCAACTATGACTTACAAAACTGGAAGCTCCTTATCAAGATCCTCAAGGACCCATCTCGTTTTCAAGAGATCCACATCATCAACAGAGCTCAAATGGTGGACGATGCTATGAACCTGGCCCTTACTGGTCGGCTGGACTACAGAACTGCTTTGGACGTCACAAGTTATCTCTCCCATGAGAGGAGCTACGTGCCCTGGAAAGCTGGTTTGTCGGCATTAGGCTACATTGACACAATGCTGTCAAAAGGAGCACATTATTTGGAATACGGGGTGAGTAATATATAAAAATAAAAAAACAGACTGAGGACCTCGCGGCTAAAGAAAAGTAGCTGTTCAGGTCGATTTTTAGGTTAATCCGCGCTTGCCCAGGTTGATCTGTGGATGGGTGACCACCCGTTATAAAACGAGTTTCTTCCGCACCTCGGAAAGCACATTGAGCTGTTGGTCCGGAGATGTAGATCTTTGACAGTCGGAATAGGTAGTCAGACAACCAGTCCCGAAAGTCTGACAACCAGTCTTGCCAAGGGGATACTGACTGGGTTGTGGAGGTCAGATAAGCAGTCGCTCCATGTAAAATATTGGTATTCAGCTGTTCTGGGCAGACTGGAAGCCGACCCCAACATAGTTCGAAAAAGCTAGGCAGATGAATATCAAAAAATAACAACAGTAAATTTAACATTAGCTAGGAGATTTGGTACTCTATGAGTTAAGTGCACTGCATTAGAGCCAACAGCTTCAGAATATCGGTGCTTTATACTTCAAAAAGCGAAACTAGTGGTTTTATTTTAGATTGCAATTAAAACAATAGATGGCGTTACTAGTTGATAAATTCGACTCAGTTTTAGAACACAAAAAAAAAACAATTGCCAAAAGGCGGAGTTAGTAGTTTTTAAATGATCTAGTTGTATGTATATAATGTTAAGTTAAACACGTTTTTTAAGCTAAATAAACTGGTTGGTAGTTTAACAAAACTTGTGCTAGAAAGAGATACCTAACCACACTATTTAAGTATTAAGTTCTTTTACCGTAATATTCTTATTCGCTGGTATAATAGTATTATACCAGCGGAAATAAGTATTAATAAATCGTTTTTACAAAAAAAAAAACCGGCAGCCAATTAAAAACTCTATCATCATCATTTTCCTGCCCTTGTCCCATTCTATTTGGGGTCGGCGCAACACGTTTTCTTCTTCCATTCTCCCCTATCAGACGTCACGGCATCATTTACTCCTTTCTCCTTCATATCATTCCTTACACAATCCATCCATCTTTTCTTTGGCCTTCCTCTCGCTCTCCGTCCATCAACATTCAGATTCATCACTCTTTTAGTCACATGTCCTTCATCCCTCCTCATTACATGTCCATACCAAGACAAACGACTCCCTTTCAATTTTTCTGTAACAGGCGCAACTTTCAAACTTCCTCGAATATATTCATTCCTTACTTTATCCATTCTTGTCACTCCACACATCCATCTCAACATTCTCATCTCCGCTACATGCAATCGTTTTTCATCCATCCATCCAATTAAAAACTCTATAATGCCATAAAATAAATTTACTTCAGGAAAGAGCTTTTTTATGAAATAAGAAATAAGCCATAATAGATGTGCCTTTTACGATTAGTCGTAAAAAGCGCATCTACTATGGCTTTTTGGCATTTTACCGGCATCTATTTTCTTTCATTGGTTGCGCCTTATAACTTACAGCAAGAACAAACATTTATCTTTCAAAATGTCAGTAGAAGTTTGGTTTACCCATCTTGACCCATCCACCATTTTAAAAGACTTAAGTGCAACTGCACTTTAACACCTAAATCTCCTGACGTCAATGAAAAAATCCCATGATACCATTATCAAATTAGTGTTAGATTAATATCTATATGTTACAGGTGAACTGTATAGTTATATGTGTTCGATAAAGATTAAGTTAATGACATTAGGTCATATCAGTTATTGATAAGGATAACACAGTTAGACTTACAATGCTGATGAAAGATAGCCTAATGATTACAGTAGTAGGTAAAAAGATAGCAGTGAGTAATAATTAGGTTGCAGGAAATAAAGGATAAAAAAAAGATAAATGTAAAAGAGCTCGGTTCGGTCACCCAGATTCTTCTATAATAATAACGACCCAGCTCTCAAGAAAGACCATGTCACGCTATACTGGGATCAGTCTATCATCCTTGACTACTAGCTTCCGCCCGCGACTTCGCCCACGTGGCAAAGTTACTTTGGGCTAACGCTAACTTTAACCCGCGTGATGATCGATAAAAATGTATCTTGCTCTCCCCTTTTCTTCCCTCTTTCTCCCCCCTATTATAGCATTTTTTTATAAAAAAAATAAGCCTAAATCCGTCTCCAAGATCCCAACTATCTCTGTACCAAAATTCATCAAAATCGGTTTAGCCATTTAGGCGTGAAGACGTAACAAACAAACAAACCAACTCATTTTTCTCTTTTATAATATTAGTAAGGATTGTCGCCAATAAGCCTGACATAGTGATGATAGACTCATCGCCGCTCATTGATCGTAATGATAATCGATATTGGTAACATTCTGCATGACAAGATCCTGGTGAAAGCTATGAATGAGAAACAAGTAGACTTGGCACACGATGTTGTTGACATGTGGAATGTGAACTCTGTTATCATTATGCTGACTGTCGTAACGGCCAATGGCTTGAATGCCAAAAGCCTCGACGAACATCTGTTGAAGGTCTCCTTAGATGGTTGAATCAAGGGCCTAATTCAGAAGGCAGTCTCAGACAGCTTGGAAGGCAGGCCCTGCACTTCTGTCAGAGGGGCCCAAACATTTTTTAGAGTTAATTTATCGGCCCGCTACGAAAGCACGTCTTCCATATTCATCTCAACATACCATTACATTGCCACCTAGTGTTACTCCCTTTCTTATTTCAAACAAGATTGTACTGAACTTTTTTATGTTAACGACTTTAAAATTCGATTCCCGCACGGAACAAATATTTGTATGGCCTACAGATAGTTGTTCCGGGTCTGGCTGTTTGTGTATTGTGAGTTTAAATGTTTGTAAACGCACCCACGATACAGGAGAAATTCCTAAAGTGGGGCAACGTTTTTCAAAGAAAAAGCTTGAATTATTGCGACCATTTACTTTACGCGAAGGCTTAGGTACGCTTAGGTTCAATAGATGGCGCTAGTTGTACGTAATTCGTAACTGTCATGTATTCGCTCGTACAGAGTTTGCTTAAATATTTATTTTGTACTTTTTTTAAATTATCTGTGTATAAATCAATCAATCATAAAATTTGCTAAAATCGATCTGATTGTCATGTCTCCGAAGTCATTTAAATTCTTCTTCTTAGCCGGTACGCTCTTGACAGAGCGGTCGTGATCGCTATGAACTTGTAGTATTATTGGAGGGGGCAGATGTGATGCGCTTCACGATGTTTCGCCATTGCTGCCTGCTAGAGGTCATCCTGCTGCACTCGTTTAGTGAACCTCCAACGGCTGACTAGATCTGGTCAGTCCATCGCGTGGGTGACCTTCCGCGCGGTCCAGTACCTTCCACCTTTTCTTGGACGACAAGGCGTTCTATGGACAGGTTGTCACGCCGAGAAACATGTCCGAAGAATGTTAGGATGCGAGATTGTACTGTCGAAAAAAGACGCTGCCTGATACCGAGTTCTTGAAGTATCGAGACGTTCGTGCGAAACTCGGTCCACGAAACCCCAAGCATTCTTCTCCAGCACCACATTTCCAAAGCGTCCACTTTCTGCCTTTCCACATCTCGCAAAGTCCACGTTTCAGCCGCGTATAGAAATATGGGGAATATAAGTGTCCTCACAAGTCTGGTCTTTGTGGCTTTAGTAATGTTTCTATTCCTCCATATTTTCCGCATCCTGTCTATCGCTGTTCTTGTGATGCCCATACGTCGTTTGACTCATCGATGCATCCGCCATTGTTTGAAATCAGAGCCCCAAGATAGATATAAGACTGGACTACAGTGCAATTCGCGATCTCAAATCAAATCAAATCAAATCAAAACTTTATTTGTGAACATAGGTATTACAATATAGGTCTTATGTGTACAATTTAGTCGAGCTCTATGTCCTACCAATGAAATTGGTGTACAAATATTTATATATATATTTTTTTAGTAATATGTCTGAATTTATACAATAAAAAGTCAAGTTCGAGTAAATAATGTCAATTAAATAAAAAAAAATATATTGTTACATGCATGTCAAAGGTAAATTGTAATAAAATGTTGGCAATGTCATAATTTATCATTTAAAAATTCTTCTATGGAGTAGTACATCTTATCTAATAAAAATAAATACAATTTACTTTTGAATTTGCGGATATTATCTTCACTCCTTATACATTTTGGTAATTTATTATAGACCCTTGGTGCCATTACAAAAATACTATTTCCATATAGCGCAGTTCTAGAGCCAACTGTTTGTAACCGATCACAACGGCGCTGACTAGTTACGCGAGCAAATTTATGTAAATTGTTTTTGACGAACATAGAAGTTTCATAAATGTACAACGAGGGCATCGTTAATATTTTTGTATTTTTAAAAAACGGTTTGCAGCTATCTGTTGTTTTTAAATTATAAATAGCTCTAATGCACCTCTTTTGGCACTTAAATACAATTTCTTTACCCGTGGCATTTCCCCAAAATATAATTCCGTATCTCAACGTTGAGGCTACTAAACCATGATAAGCAGTTAAAACAGTTGCTCGACTAGACGTTTTACTTAACATATGCAGAGCATAGGAATGTTGGTTTAGCTTACTGCATACTTTGTCAATATGTGAATTCCATTTTAAAGTGTTTTCTATGTTTAGTCCAAGGAATTTAGTCTCATTTGTTTCATTAATATTTTTGTCCTTGTATTTAATATTTAAGTCTAGATTGTAATTAACTCTTTGTTGAAACTTCATTAATACTGTTTTGTCAAGATTTATAACCAGATTATTATTTTGTAGCCAATTCACAACTGATAGTAGTGTAGAATTAATCTCAGGCTCTATTTTACTCACGTCGTCACAATTGAAAAGTAAAGTGCTGTCATCTGCAAACATTGTCATAGGATATGGTGATGCTGTTGGAAAGTCGTTAATATAAACAATAAAGAGGGGTGGCCCCAGTACACTACCTTGTGGCACTCCATAGTTTACCGTTCTCATGTCAGATTTATAGGTTACTACGGTTTTTTTAGAAATTCTACTGATTGTCGTTATTTGCTGCCTATTACAGAGATAAGATTCTATTAAGTTTGATATATTTCCCCTTATGCCATACGCGTTAAGTTTACTTATTAGTATTTTATGGTCTACGCGATCAAAAGCTTTTGACATGTCCATATAAAGCGCTAGAGTTGGTAGTCTCTTATCCACTCTGCCGGTAACCATATGTAAAAAATCGTAGATAGCCATGTCGATAGATCTATTTTTCCTAAAACCTTTCTGGTTATCAACAAAAAGAGAGTTTTTCTCAAAGTATGAGGTAAGTTGAAAATATATTGCTTTCTCAATAATTTTTGAGAAAATCGGTACTAAAGCAATGGGTCTGTAGCAGGACATATCTTCTCTGTTGTCTTTTTTGAAGAGTGGTTTTATAATTGTTATTTTTAATTCTTCTGGAAAGTGACCATGACATATGCACATATTGATAAGATGACTCAACACAGGAGCAATCACCGTGGACACCTGTTTAATAATGGTAGTACTTATATCATCGTAACCAGTGCTAGATGTATTTTTTAGCGACATAATAATTTTGTGAATATCTAGCGGTATTGTAGGTGACATAAACATAGAACTAATTCTACTGTTTATATTATGTTTATTTTTATGAATGTTTGAACTAGTAACTGGTTTCACTTGGTCCACAAAATAATTATTAAAAGTTTGTGCTATTTCAACAGGGTTACTTAAGATTTTGTCGTTTGATTTAATTTTTGCTATGGTTTCCTCTGGTAATTTGTGTTTATTCTTGTTTTTATTGATAACTTTCCATGTTGCTTTACATAGATTTTGAGCTGAATGTATGAGACGATTATTATGGGCTCTCTGTGTGAGATTTATAACTTTTTTCAGCCGATAGGAAAGATTTTTAAAGTTTGCTTTATTTTGCTTATTTGGTAATGACCGGTATTTCCACAGCAATTCTCTTTTTCTCTTACTGCAAATCCTAATGCCACGACTAATCCATTTTGCTTTTTCTTTAGTTGATATCCGTATTTTTATACTTGGAAAGCATAAATCATAAAGCAACTTAAACAGATCATAAAATAATTTGAATGCCCTAGCAGGATCCGTTTCTTCATATACGTCTGAAAAAGTGATAGCTTTGATGTTGTCTATGAATTTTAGAATATTTTCTTTTGAATAATCTCGTTTAGTTGTGAACCAGTAATTTAATATGCATGTTCGTCTAACTGGGCATCGTAAAAGTTGTGCCGTATGATCGGATACTGCTAGCTCTAAGATTTCTCCATTTGATCCTCGTACATTGTGAATAATGTTATCTATGCAAGTCCCAGATCTGTGTCACTTCAGGCGGATTATTTCTGGCACGGTCAACAATCATTACCTTGGTCTTGTTGCGATTAATTTTAAGTCCAAACTCACGGCTCATTTAAATTATGAGGTTACAAACTAAATAAATATATAGCCTACAGAGACTTATAGTTCTCTCTGTACCAAAGTCAGATTAAAAGGCATGTGTTGATGCTATTTAAGATCTGTGGAAATCGCCAGCCTTTTTTTGGGTTGAAAAATCATCAAATATCTTCCCCCGCTCTAGATGGAGCGAGGGGGAGTATCAGTCTTTTACGGACTAAAACCTACACGTGTTACTTCTTTTGCCCTTAATGTTCCGGGCCGCAGTATCTCTTTCGAACAACCCGCAATCCCGCTTGATTGATACTAATTGGGTTGATCACTGGGTGTCGCCAGCCTTTTTTTTTGGGTTGGGAAATCATCAAATAACTTCCCCCGCTCTGGGCGGAGCTGCGGCATGTCAGACTTTTACTGACTAAAACCCACCCATGTTCCTTCTATTGCCCTTTACGTACCGGGGCCGCGGTATCTCTTTCGAACAACCCGCAACCCCGGCAGGGTGTCGCCAGCCTTATGTGAAATTATGAAATGTTATAGTCATCATTATCTTTTATAATTTTTCTTTCTATTACCATTGGTATAAACTGGTGTGTAACTATGTGTATAAAAGGGAATATCCTGTTTGAAATAACAACACAATATTTCATTTGCAAGCCCAAGCTATAAGCACCTAATCTAGTTCATAAAAGTATTAGGACTTAAAGATTTTGACCGACTTGTTTATGCGTTTTATTTGTTATCGTGTTTTTATTAGTAAGTGTTAGCTGTATTATTATGCATTTGGATTAATGAAGAATTGATAAATTTCGAAAATTATCGATTTGACATTCAGATTATCAAAAAGTATTCGTAATTTTGAGGACATTAATGAATTCTTTATATTTCTCAACTTATTTCAATTAAGGTTTTCGTTAGTTGTAAATTGTGCCCAAAAGGTTAATCCACATATTGGTGAGCACATAGCCATGAAGAACATATGAATAAAAGAGTGATGGATCTGAATGTTGATAGACGACGGAGAGCGATAGGAAGGCCAAAGAAAAGATGGATGGATTGTGTAGGCAATGATATGAAGGAGAAAGGAGTAAATGATGCCGTGACGTCTGATAGGGGAGAATGGAAGAAGAAAACATGTCGCGCCGACCTCAAATAGAATGGGACGAGGGCAGGAAAATGATGATGGTGAGCACAGAGCCACCTAACGTTTATTTTAGCTGAGAAGAAGTGGTGGAAAAACCTACCCAGCAACACAACTCTCCGTCAGCTTAGAAGACCTCGCAGTTTAACTGATGAGGTTGTCGACTGCTTGACCGGTTAAGCCTGTGGGTGCCTTAAAAGTAAGGCCTCCAGCCAGAGTAAAAAAACTTTAAAACCAAGCGGTAAGCTTAATTTTTTCGATCATCACGTGGGTTAAAGTTAACGTTCGCCCAAAGTAACTATGCCACGCGGACGAAGTCGCGGGCGGAAGCTAGTTAGTGAATGAGTTGTGTAGTGTCGCTGCAGTCTTACATTGCCATTGGAAGCTATTGCTTTTATGGTTGCAGTCGTATGTATTTGCACCTTAATATAGGTATCGGTGATGAAAAACTGAATTTTATTTATCGCAAGCCTAATCATTTTATTAACTCTACAACATAATCAAAGGCAGTTTAATCTGATCTTAGTGATTATTATTTATTAATACTGATACACAGTCAAGGTATTTTAATTAGATATACCTAAAGATTATTTTTGATGAATATTTATTTAATTGCTTTGATAGTAATATCGTGCGCAAAAAACACGTTATTGTTTTTATCTGTTATTGCACATATTTTTGTAATCAATAAGTTCTGTCAGAAAAGCTTTAAAGTTTCAAAGCACAGTATTTTAGACTGTATAACTATTGCTGGAAATAAACTAAGAAAAAAGATAATATCTTTCTGTCTTTAAAAAATGTTGCCCCACACTAGGAATTTCTTCTGTAACGTGGGTGCGTTTACAAACATTTAAACTCACATACACAAACAAACAGGCCCGAAACAACTACCTGTAGGTCATAGACCAGCTCAAGTACAAGTTTTGGGGGTCTACACGGCATCCTACTATAATATTATAAATACGAATGTTTGTAAGGATGGATGAATGTATGGATGTTTGTTACTCTTTTACGTCAAAACAGCTGAACGGATCTTGATGAAATTACATATAAATAGATAAACAAGGATACTTTTTTTGATATCACGCGGGCGAAGCAGCGGGTGCCAGCTAGTGATGTTATAAAACTATTACAGATATTTGCACCCACGATGGCCTTACTTTCAGGCCCAGCCTCGATTGATATTTGACGGTCCAGTTTTTATCCCTGAGGAGAGTTTAGTCCCAGCTATGGGAACGGCTTGGTCCACTGCTGGACAAAAGCCTTCCTTTTCTCTATCCAAATCTCTCTATACTGTGCGATATCTGTCCATATTCGCCCCGCATATTTGACCAGATCGTAACACTACTTTCGCTGCGGTCTGCTTCGGCGGCGATTTCCTCCATCAGGCGTCCAGTGAGTGACAATCTTAGCCCACTTCTCCGAGTGCATTCGCGCTCCCACTTTACTATTGTTTCTAACGCGATCTGTACGCTTGAAACCTTTCTACCCATTGTTACACCCACTTTGACTTCAATTGTTCAGTAATACAAATATGACACTTCATTTAACTTTTCCCTCGATAGATGGCGCTGGTTGTTCCGCAAATAAAACTATTAAAAGACAAAAAAAAGAATTCTTAATGAATGACTAGTGCGATTAATATCAACATAAATGATTTGATAAACTGTAATCCGATTTTGATTAAAACAAAAATACAATGAGTCGTTTTTAGATAGTAATCGGTCGTACAAAGGTCATGAGTTTGTAAGTCTAGGATGTCTCACTAGAGTGATTATTTAATGAATCCGGGAATGAATCTGAGTTGAATGATTCATCAATACGTCATTTAAAAAAAAACAATACAAAAGGTGGATGAAAAACGATTACATGTAGCGGAGATGAGAACGTTGATATAGATGTGTGGAGTGACAAAAATGGATAAAGTAAAGAATGAGTATATTAGAGAAAGTTTAAAAGTTGTGCTTGTTACAGAAAAATTGAAAGGGAGTTGTTTGTCTTGGTATGGACATGTAATGAGGAGAGACGAAGCACATGTGACTAAAAGAGTGATGGATCTGAATGTAAATGGACGGAGAGCGAGTCGAAGGCCGAAGAAAAGATGAATGGATTGTGTAAAGAATGATATGAAAGAGAAAGGAGTAAACGATGCAGTGACGTCTAATAGGGGAGAATGAAGAAGGAAACGTGTTGCGCAGACCCCAAATAGAATGGGACAAGGGCAGGAAAATGATTGATGAGTTTTTTCAATACACTTCCTCGAAAACAGGCTCTAATTGCATTACGATTAGGTTCAAAATGCCATATAATTCACACGCGTGCTTTTTTCTTATTTATCGCAACGAGGGTTTTCATTTTTTTCTGATTTCGCCAGGGATAACAATAAAAAAATCCAACCAACCACAAAGGTACCAAGGTCTTTAATTTTATCCCCTTGTATAGCCAAGACCCCAAACACAAAGGTTAACGAATTTCTCTTTCTAACAGCACTACGTCCTTCGCCTTCTAAATGATGCAGTCAAGGAAGTTGGATGGAAAGTGTCACCGAACGAAAGCGTCATCACGTCACAGTATCGAGTAGACCTTCTGGCTTCGGCTTGTCACTTTGAACACCCTGACTGCCTGGAGAATGCGGTCAGAATGTATACCAATTGGATGCTGGCTCCGAACCCTGATGCGAATAATGAGTAAGTATGAGTATTGAAAGGTAGGGCGTAAATTCGTCTAATCGAATTTGGTCAAAACGGAAAGACAAGATCAAGGTCAAAATCAAATTCTTTATTGCAAACTAAGTATACAGAATAATAGGTAGGTTCTTAGAACTTAGTTGCCTGTTTAAACATTGCAATTTAAATAGTTGTACATATAAAATATATATAAATTTAACAGTTAACGTTGTATTATTTACTTATTGTTCATACATTTTATGTCATATCGTACTTGTCTTATAATTAATATCACATTTTAATAAGTGTCGCAATAATTTCTCTAGTAATCACATATATTTTTCTTTTTTCACTTCGCTCGCGTTAAATTTGGGGTAACACAGTTCCCCTTTCCTGATTTGCAGGTACCTGCTACCTGTTGTTTTGGTCCTTGCGCCTTATTTATTGTAATAGCAAAGCTACGTTTTCCCTTTTCTTCCCTCTTTCTTAATCATTTTGCACTTAAAAAAAATTGCCTATGTCCATCTCCAGGGTCTCAACTATCTCAAAATCAAAATTGGCTTAGCCATTTAGGCGTGAAGACGTAACAAACAAACAAACTCACTTCCGCTTTTATAATATTAGTAAGGATTGTTAGCCAGTATTACTAAAAGTTTCTTCGTTTCAGGATTCACGTAGACCTACGTGGTATAGTGTATTGCGTGGGAGTGCGAGCTGGCGGCGTCAGGGAGTGGACCTTTGCTTGGGAGAGATTCAGAGTGGCAACAGCGCCTTCCGAACGACACAGGCTGCTTTCTGTTCTCGGATGTACCAGATCTCCATCGTTGCTGCATAGGTATGTCTGTTGATTCTAGGTGCGATTCCTATTTTGAGCAAAGTGTTTTTAGATTTTCTCAGTGACTAGTAAGGTCGTACAAGCCGGAGTTGCGGGTTGTTCGAAAGATATACCGCGGCCCGGAAAATAAAGGGCAGTAGAAGGAACATGGGTGAGTTTTAGTCAGTTCAAGTCTGACATTTATTTGATGATTTACCACCCCCCAAAAAAAAAGCCTAAACGTATGGCTTTCCTTTATGACCTTAACCTCTTCGTGATGTGTGAGCGAAGGGTATCTGAAAAGTCAGCTTGCTTTATGGGCTCGCCGTATTGTTGGCCTCCAGATACACCCCTGCCCTAATCTGGGTTTATGCCCGGTTAGTGGTAAAGGACTTGCTCTCGGAACTTTCACAGATTCAAGTGTTCAAGTGTGCATATATACTGCTGCCTAACTTTCCGTGGATCTCAATGGTGATGATGTTATATGAGGTCCCAAATCCTACCTACTACTGGTATATCCCTAAGAGTTTTTGGCGGTAAATACATAACCCCCAGATTATCATCATCAGCCCACAGTACTCCCGATATAGGTGGTTCCAATAGTATACCATTAAACTCAATTCTAAGCAATTCTCATCCAGTTGCCAACTGCCATCTTGCCAAGCATCCTCGCTCATGCATATCTCAGAGTTGTACCTCTGAGAAGAAACAACCGAAACAAACTCAGAGATCATAGTCTCTTTTAAGGTCCAGACAAAAATCTTGGTCAACTTACATGAGGACTATGCAGATTAGTGTCTGAAATGGTCTTTTTGAAAAAGCACCACACAGATTGAGTGGACCTGTCCAGTCAGTGCAAGGATTTGTCAATTATTGTGTATCTTGACTCATAACCCAAGGAGCTCAACGACACGACGAACATTACCAAAATTAAAGACATTTGTAGATAATTGTCTAAAACAAAGAAATTAATTAAAAGTAATGATCCACCAATATTGATATTGTTTTCAAACACTTCAGGTACTTAGAAATGTCACTACGCAACGACAGTGGCATAAGGAAGCAGGATATCGTTCGAGTGTTCTCAGCAGTCGCGGGTACTGCAATAGGCCAGCCAATCGCGTTCAACTACATCAGAGCTAATTGGCAGAGGCTACGATCTTTGTAAGTACCTATTGGGGCGGAACACACTAAGCAATTTTTATGTGCTAGTCTCTTGGGGACATTACCAGCTACCAGTTAGACAGCGTTGAGGACGAAATTTTTCAGTTATTTAAAAGAAAGTTTCTGAAGTTATTTTTTTTTAATTTATTTTTCTTTGCAAAATATGAAGTGCTACATAACTATAAATTGTGGTTGGCATTTCGACAGTATTGCTTCCTTTGGTAGTGTGGCAATTGTTATTTTAAAAGATCTTGGATGTTTTTTTTTTAACTGCGATGATTTTTGTAAGTCATTGACTTTCTATCGAGAGCATTTAGTTCGTATTCCAAGATTGCATATCTACGCGGTTCACTTATCATGCTTGAAGGCTCTAATTTAGATATTTGGTTTGAGTATATTCTCAATGTTTATTTATTTTTGAATATTAATGTGTGCTAATGAACATGTGGCAATTCAATTAAATGTACTCTTTCATAATTATATGTGTAAACCTTGGATATCACTGTATAAATCTGGTCCATCAAAACTATTAGACAGTTGTGTTGCTAGAGAGTTTGTTCCGCCACTTCTTCTTCCCAGCTAAAACACTAGGAAGTGGCGAAGGGCGGGCGTATTAGGGAACTGTCTTATGTATAGTTTAATTAAATGACTTTTACATTTGATATTTGTTTAATGAGGAGCTCGTGGCTAAATAATAGCAGCCGCTCGGGTCGATCTTTAGGTTAAGCCGCGCTTGCCTAGGTTGGTCTGTGGATGGGTGACCACCCGTTACATACCGAGTTTCCTCCGTGCCTCGGAAAGCACGTTAAGCCGTTGGTCCCGGCTGTCATTTGTAGATCTTTGATAGTCGTAACAGGTAGTCAGTGTTCCGAAAGTCTGACAACCAGTCTTACCAAGGGGTATCGTATTACTCAGTATTAACTGGTTGTGGAGGTCAGATAGGCAGTCGCTCCATGTAAAATACTGATATTCAGCTGCATCCGGTTAGACTGGAAGCCGACCCCAACATAGTTGGGAAAAAGGCTAGGCAGATGATGATTTGTTTAATGAGAAGCAAAAGGTAGAGCTGTGCAAGTGAACATGCGTAAATTCTGTTTATTTTTTTATTTTTGTAATTTTTTTTTTTTTTAGTGTTGGGTCACTGTCTACCATCAACTTGATCGTTAAACTCGTGACCAGACGGCTGAACCAGGAGCATGAATATGAAGAGGTACGTTATTTACTATTTCCATATTTATACCTGGCTTTTGTTATTTTTGATAGCTTTTGCTTTGATGTTCACGTTGAGATTTCTTGATGGCTCTTACTTATTTTGTCCCGTTAGATGGTATCTATTGACTATCAGCGATTAGACTGGGACTGTACAAAAAAACATAGTCATCTAACTATGCAGGCAACGTACTTGAAAAATGAGCTTAACTAAACAAAACATGAAGATTATTTTCCCGGATTCCATTTCTTCATATAATAGGTCCACCTACTACGTACGGTTGCAGTATGTTTTCTTCTGGTAAATGTAGAATTAAATCCATCTAAGTTTCTACATAAGTAAGAAAAATCCAGTAACTTTATTTGCATTCAGAGTGATCATAATAAATAACTAAGAGATAATCATTAGGATGTTATGAGTGATAACATGATACTTATCATGTCCCGGAATTGATCATCATCATAAAACTATTTCTACGAGACTTTATTTAACGTAGATAACTTTCACAGTTCCGGAACCATATGATTCATTCGTGTTATCAAGAATTGCAAATCACAAAAGCTCATTACAGATCAGTGGAATCATAATTAATCGTAGTATGATCGATATGTCACGCAAATCCCAATACGATTAGTAGAATGATGTCGCTAGCACATTTGGTTTTTGCCCGAATTTGATTGTCTATGGATTTTGGATAAGCGAACAAGCGGAAAAGAACGGGTTTGACAGCGCCCGTTTTCGGGTAATATTATTTGGTTTCATTCAAACCACTCGTAGTAGTAGCTAATGCATTGAGTACCTAACTGCACTATTACTGTATCGTCCTTTCAAAGGTATTTTACTTTAAAAAAAAATGTTTTATTTCAGACCTTGGTCCATATAATATTATTAAACACACAATTTACAATCTAAAACGCGATAGAAGATTTCAATTCTTAAATCTGCTACATCTGCCGGACGCACCGCGTACATGCACCCAATGCGCCATAATGGTGCCGGGGATGCGGGTTGTTCGAAAGAGATACCGCGGCCTCGGAACATAAAGGGCGGTAGAAGGTACATGGGTGGGTTTTAGTCACCACAAGTCCGACACTCCCCTCGCTCCGCACAGAACGGGGGAAGTTATTTGATGATTTTCCTACCCTACAAAAAAAAATGCGCCATAATGGTTGCAGCACGGCTTTTTACTAAAGAACTTCAGAATATTATTGCCACTCCCACGCACTCTACGCATCGTGGAAGCCATCTTTTTACGCACGATGGTATTAAAACTACTTTACGTGTCTCATAGTGATCTGATACAGCAGCGTCCGGCACTAGTTGTCCGGCATTTTGCTGAAATGTGCTTTGTTTTTTTTTTTAATGTTACGTGCATTTTATTGGCATTTGCCAAATATTTGTTTTTTTTATTCTCGTATTCTGTTGGTTTGCTGTTGTTAAAAATAAGATAACCAATTAAAGACTGTGTGAATCTTGAAATCTCTTTATTGACTTAATAAATAATTCTCTCCACAGCTGAAGAGATTCGTCACGGAATCCTGCAGTGACTTGGGCAGACCGGTTCAGCAGGTACTGGAAACTATATCCTCAAACGTGCAATGGAGGGATCGGAACTATCACACCATTGTCGACTGGCTGAGGGCAGCAGATCATTCGGCGTCAGCTAGTTAAAGTAGAATTAAGAATATTCTAGAATGAAATAGTCAATATCATGACAGTAGTAGATACGGAAAATGCCCGATTCTTAATTATCTGTTTAGGGGATTAAATTTACTCGCAAAGCATAGTTTCCATTATGTGTTTAGCTAAAAATCCCCTTAAATAAGATCAGGTTTGTAAAAGGGATGTAATAAAATAAAATTAAAAAATGGTTTTCGGATAGGAGTCGGGCATAAGTTTCTTTCAGGAACATTTTTTTCGATGGCACTAATGGCATATAGGTGTCTCTTTCTAACATATACATGTCGTATAGCGTCATCTCTCTCCAACATCAGTAAAGCTGTTGTCGAGTGTCGTGTGTAAATAATTTTTCCATACATTTTTGTTAAGGATAGTGAAATGTATGTACCTTTGTATTAGTATTGTGTTCAAATATATTTCTTTTTGTATTATTTAAAAATTGTACTAAAGAGAGTTGATCTGTTACAAAAACCATAGTATTTAATAAGAAGTGAAAGTTTCGAGCCGTTGAATCCTTATAAAAAATGCAAAACTTACAAACTTGTGATTTTCAGCAAAAAAATTACAAAAGATTCTAATAAAGTCAATAAAAGTGTTCGTTTACACTGGAGTCCGTTTTTAAAGTGAAACTTTTATTACATCGTCTCATACATTTTCGTCTGTGTGTTGCATGTCGCGTGACGGTTGGCCGCAGAGTAGGGACGTCTAAATGTCTATATTGTGAAAAAAAAATCACTTTTACCGTGGTTTCATAAAACCACACAATCCTTTTTATCGTATTCATTATTATTTGACTAAGGTCCTTCGTGTTCAGTTTTTTTTTGCGGATGGCTTTTCATCAAATAACTTCCATATTATTAATATTGGAATAAAATATTATTATACACCAGACCTTCGTTTATTTGGCTCTGTGAGACAGTCGCGTGTATTATTAGTATCTGACATTCGAATCATTCGAATATAGAATGCTGCCAAAATCACAAACAGCTGTTTGTGAGATGCAAATCTTGTGACGTCATAATCACACGTGTAAACACTGCACCGGATCAAAATCACGTCAACTCGAACTTTTTACACGTCCAATCGGATCTTTTCTATAAAACTCTACAACGCATTATATATTATACATTATACATTATGCATTATACATTTATGTGTACACAAAGAGTGCAAACATAAATACCGGCCCCAGTATATAAAGGGCAAAAGGAGGAACATGGGTGGGTTTTATTCAGTAAAAGTCTGACACTCCCCCCCGCTCCGCCCACGGCGGGGGAAGTTATTTGTTGATATCCCATCCGTAAAAAAGGAGTGAAAAGGTTCGTACCCAATCTAGCTAAACAAAACCAGTCCAGATCTCTCATTGCACAAGATATCTAAACAAAGCCAGGCCTCGTTATACTGGATATGTATAGATAGATTACCTTCAGAGTATTCCATTAATGACATCATACGAATCAGTCACACAGAAAATAAAATTTATTATTATTATGTCCTTTATTTACTTCGCATCTTAAAAATAATAATTATTATTTATTATTCGTTGCAGTGATTCCATATGTGCTCGAACGGTATTGGTATTGGTATTATAAAAAATAGTCAGTATAATAATAATCAGTTTAACAATACAAAATATGCTGATAAATGATAAATGATGTTTATTTTGCAAGTAGGTTTTCACAAACACTTTTACACGTCATTTTTTTTTAAAACTAGATGAGGCCGGTGTTTCGTACCTGACTACTCTGAGAAGAAACAGCCGAAACAAACTCAGAGGTCATAGTCTCTTTTAAGGTCCAGACAAAATAATCTTGGTCAACTTACATGAGGACTATGCAGATAGTGTCTGAAATGGTCTTTTTAAGAAAGCACCACACAGATTGAGTGGACCTGTCCAGTCAGTGCAAGCATTTGTCAGTTATCGTGTAGCTCAACTCATAACCCAAGGAGCTCAACGACACGACGAACAATACCAAAAAAAGGACATTTGTGTAGGTCGCTTATAGTACTCAAACTGCCAGACTATCGTCAAAAAACAAAGTAAATAAAAGAAATGATCCGCATGGTCTTCACATTCACAATAAAAATAAAAAAATACAAAATTAAATTAATGAGATCATAATGAAATCATAAAATGTCATGAATTAAAATAATAAGGAAAATAAAATGTCACAAATAATAATAATAATAAAAAGAAATGTAAAAATAAAAATAAACAAAGTAATGTCAAATTGTATAAAATAAAAATAAAGGAATAAACAATAAATAAGTGAAACAAAGGAAAATTTTGACACTCACAGAGCAAATTAAATTGGAGCAGCTTAATCCCAAGCCTTTTTATCTTCAAGGTAATGATTCATATTATAGTAAGCTTTCAAACATAGCTTACGTTTTATAAAAGATTTAAATTTATTGAGGCTTAGTGTTTGAATATCGCTTGGTAGTTTATTATAAAAACGTATACATTGGCATGTGAACGTACCCCCTACTTTTTTGAGCCTCGTTGCAGGAACAACAAATTTGTGTTTGTTCCTTGTATTTATGTCGTGGATATCACTGTATTTTTTAAACAATTTTATATTTTTATGCGCGTACAAAAGGTTTTCGTAAATAAACTGAGAGGGCACAGTTAGTATGTTAATCTCTTTAAATTTTTCTCTGAGGGAGTGTCTAGGACTTAATTTATACATTGAACGAATTGCCCTTTTTTGCAAAATAAAAATTGTCTGAATATCGGCGGCATGGCCCCACAAGAGAATACCATACGACATCACACTGTGGAAATAACTAAAATAAACTAAACGGGCTGTCTCTAAATCAGTCAAATTACGAATTTTCTTAACGGCGTATGCTGCAGAGCTAAGCTTTTTTGACAACTTATCTATATGAGGGCCCCACTGAAGCTTAGCATCCAAAGTTAAGCCTAAAAACACTGTGTTATCTTCCGGTTTCAACTCTTCATCCTTGATTAGTACACTAGTTTCCACTTGTCTAACATGAGGTAACGTAAATTTAAGGCATTTGGTCTTTTTCTCATTTAGAAGTAAATTATTAACGTTAAACCAATTAACGACCTTTGCCAGAGCGCTATTAACATCGTCACTAGCTAGCTGCTGACGTTTTAGTTTAAATAAAAGAGAAGTGTCGTCTGCAACTGAACAAGCTGGTTTAAAAATATATGGCTTAACTCTCTAAAGTCTCTTTTATTTAAATAAAAACTGAGTCTCAGAGGCATTAATACGAGTTCCAATTTTAAATGTGATATTTTCATAATTTCTAGAATTCATTCCTATCTATGGAAGCAGTTTGTTGCAAACAATTAAAATGCTACAGGATAATTTTATTCTAAATTCAAAATCGCCGTATTCTGTTACGTTTTCGGCGCGAACTCGTTCTAGTGTCTCAGATTCAGTCTTTACAGTACTGAGAGGAATGAAGTTTATATTGTCTTCTTTAAACCCCTTTTTATAGAGTTGTTTACGTTTATATCCATTTTACCCATCTCAGTCCAGAGATGTGCTAGTCATTGGTCTCCTCCTTCTCCTCGTCTAGAGTCCTTTGCATGACATTAGCATTATCTCCTATTTCCAATACTCCAACTTTAGGAGACTTGCTTCGTAGTTTCTTTCTAGACTTTTCCTCATCTATAACTTATTTATTATTTCATCATCATCTGCTTAGATGTTTTCCAAATATATTGGGGTTGATTTCCAGTTTAGCCGCGCGCAGCTGTATACCAAAAAAAATGAATAAAAAACTTATTAATTATTTACTAGCATTAAATCTGATTACGATCGCAAGTCAGCTTATTTTTGTTATAGATAACAATGTTTTTAATCTTAAATCTGCATTCCTTTTTATCAATCTCTTCGGTTTTGTTTTTGTTTTCCTTTACTCATATCTCGATTTATATTAAAAAAAAAAAACGCATTAAAATTAGTAAATACTCAAGTCACACATGCCAATTTGAACCTTATTTGAATGCGCATATTACATTATGGGCTGTGAACAAGCGTTTTATTCGTATTTGAACATCAATGTAATACGAATCAGGTTCTTTTTCCTATGAAACGCCACATCGATTTTTACATGATAGTTTGGCATGGCTAACTTTCATGTCCAAATATCTATAAGTACCCACCATCAAGGGCAGAACTTCCTTATCATTTATATTTTGCTATGTTATCTATGATAAGATTAAGGGGTAGATACTGTATGGTGTATCGAAACTGTATGTATAGGTACATAGTATAATTATACCGTTATCACAATTTATTAATCGGCGAAATGAAAACATAGCTTACCCACATAGTATTCGTTTTTGGCCTTATATAAAGTACCTATAAGAATAAACCGTATTTTGTGATTATTGCTATGGCCTGGACCAAGTGACATTATGTTAACAAAAATGTGTTTAAGAGACAAACGCTCTCGAAAATGTCAATCCTAAAGAAATGTGAAACCCGATCATTATAACCTCGATCTCTTCAAAGTTCGAATGAATAGGTTTCTTCAAGGCAAGCGTCCTCCACCATAGGCTGCATCATCGCTTCAGGCGAGTTGCGGCCAAAAGCAAGCCGATTTAATGTTAAAAAAAGCAATTCGAAACTGATTGTCACTTGTTTTAAGGAACTATTTCGAAAACAGTTGGCTAAGGGGCTTACGATATTTATTCAATTGCGGAAAGATGAAAGAATGCGTAGTACGCAACTCCATACAAAATTTATGGACAAAAGTTGAATTGAGCTGAATAAGTTAAATCTTAAATCTTACCTTGCATTTGAATAAGTGTTTATTGGTCCAAAGTAAGGGCAAAAAAAAAAATTAAATTCGACGTGTGGTTTTCTTTTTTAGTTTTTATTACGTGACAGCTTTTAACTATAATATTTAATCTAAACTGATATTTGAAAGAAAACTATTGTATTAACTTATCCTGGATAGTTAATTGTATGTAAATAAAACCCGAACTTTGTACTATTTTAGCTCTATGTCGTATAATAACTTTCGTAAATTAAAGTTTATATAAAATATGTGGTTTATATGACTGGTGTTTTATTTTGCAGCCATTATTATTCTTCTGACCTTCTGCAGTATCTCATCATCATCTGCCTAGTCTTTTCCCAACTATGTTGGGGCCGTTTCCAGTGTTACCGGGTGCAGCTGAATCTGGGTAATACGATACCCCTTGGTAAGACTGGTTGTCAGACTTTCGGGACACTGACTAGCTGTAACGACTGTCAAAGATCTACAAATGACAGCCGGGACCAACAGACTAACGCACTTTCCGAGGCAAGGAGGAACCACGGTATGTAACGGGTGGTCACCCATCCACAGACCAACCTAGGCAAGCGTGGCTTAACCTAAAGATCGACCCGAGCGGCTGCTTTTATTTAGCCACGAGCTCCTCCCCTCTTCTGCAGTATCTCTTACCCCAAATTATTTGGGATCGGCGCAGTGTCTCTTTTTATTTATTTTTTAAAGATAGCTTCACTGCTTACACAATCCATCCATCGTTTCTTTAGTCTTCCTCTACAATTATACCTACCCATCCACATTCATACATTTTCTTTGTAAACTGATATGTAAAAATCTAAATTAATTAAAAATGAACCGTGGCAGCTAATAGATTACCAGTCCCAACTGACCGTTCACGAACATGATGTATGGATCAGCCCCATTCAGCTGAACCAGGGGCCTTAGTCTGCTATTACAATGGTGTCAGAATGGTCGATCACTGATCGCATAATGGTTGATTTTGACAAGTTTAGTATGTAGTAGATGTCAAAATCAACCATTATGCGATCAGTGATCGACCATTCTGACACTATTGTAATAGCAGACTAAGGCCCCTGATTATACAACTTTTCAATCTACGGTGCTACTTTCAGACTCTATTCTATCTCATACCTTACTGTAAGTGTGGTATAACATTGTATCTGCCTTTTGACGTGTGCGATGCGAGGTACAATCGCCAGTCACAGCGCACTGATCGATGTGAGTGATAGTGTCCGGATTACGGGATATTCTGGATTCAATAATAATTATTTGTAAACTCTTTTATTAAGGGAGTGTCTCGTGCCTACAGCAATATTAACTGGCTGCAGATAAAATCATCAAAGGTGTTAAGGGTAGGTATAATTTCACATAGATCCTACTCTCTCATTTTCACATTAAAAACACAAATCCGGTAACATGGACCAGTTATATTGCATAAAGAGTTTAAAATTTTTTTTTTGCACTGAAAACATTGTAAAACATTAAGTCGGAAAACAATTAATCTACCAAAGATATTAAAGCTTATTTAGTGAAATAACATTATTAAATGACGATGGATTGATATTAAATTATCTTTAAGTACATTTTATCAGTTACTAAATCATAATTATCTGGACAAAAAAATAATAATAGCAAAGCGACCAAATAAAATTATAAGTAGTATTAGGACAAGTTTGATTAAGTTGCGGGATTTTTTACAGCTTGACTTTGTATGTTATGTATATATGTTGTATGTTATGAAAAAACCGACTAATAGCGAGTCAAACTCGCGCACCGAACTTGAGACTTAAACAGCCATATCTTTTGACTGCATAGATTTAGACGGTTGATTTTTCAAAGCACAAAGGGACCACAGAGTTAAGTATACGTTTTTAATTTCAACTCTATACTTCTTAGCGTTTCTGAGATAAAGGGTCTTGACAGACAGACGGACAACAAAGTGATCAAAAAGTGTTCCGTTTTTTAACTGTTGTAGTACGGAACGGTTTTATCCGTTGAGTAGTTTTTACGTTCTTCAACGTTTATACTCTTTAGTATCAAATGTTCATCCTCACAAACATTCCGATTTACAGCAGCAATAAGAAGCTAATAATTACTTGATTACAGAATTTAAATGCAACAGGTTAATGGTTAGTTACACTGTTTTCGCTGTAGCATGGTGCAGGTGACATTAGTTAAATGTACAGACGCCTGCACATCAAGCTACTACAATCTGTCAGATTTCTTTGATAGATTTTCGACTTTATTTCTAAAGTATAAGGTTCAAGGTTCATTGGGAAAAATTGACAGTTTCGGGTAGCTTGACCTGCAGGCGTCTGTACTATTCCTCTTCAATCTGGAACGTTATTATAGTATGGTTATAATGCCTATGTTTTATGTTACGTTATTCTAGTGTGAATATAAGTCATTATAATAACAGCTGACAAGCTACAATACTTCGCTATCAGTCAGTTTCTGAAAGGCATAAACCACAGTATTCAAAAGCCACGAAATGCAACTAAGCTACTAAACCTTTAAGCGTTACAAAAACTACCAAACGCATCTTATAAGCGTCAGAAAAGCTACCAAACGCATCTTATAAGCGTCAGAAAAGCTACCAAATAGCGCAACTTAAGCTGTAACTTGTCTGAAAGATCGAAGTGTTGGTAAAATTATTAATGTAATAGTAACTTTTCACACTAGTGTCTTAAAAGCTACCATACGGATATCATCCTAAGGAGCATGTTCTAAATCCAAAAAATCGAAGACATTTGCATCAACCACCAACCCGTGGTATGCTGATGTGATAGACTAGGGCCCGTTTGCTTTAAAAAGGTTAGGTTTGTGTGAAACTGAACGTATAGGATGATTATATGTAGAGAAACTTCCAATGTGTATATCGTATAATAAGCTAAGCTGACTAACAGTCTACCTAGGCCGATTAGCCTTCAATAGATCATAAATTCTGATAAATAAAAATTACAATGTCACTACTAAGTTTTATCCTGTAAACAAGAAACTCAATATCATAGATTTGTTATCGGTGGATAATGTGTTCATTTGTTTTAATAAAAGATGGCGCTGGTCGTTTCTAGTTTGGCTTCGACATTATTATTTATTGTTGATGGCTTATGTTGCTTATCGAATCGACTGATTATAGTTATTTTGTAACATTATGTTACTATGCTGGAGGTTTTTTAGTGTGTAAGATGAGGTTTTGTTTGACTCAAATTTACCTTTTTTAGGGTTTTGTACCTAAAGGGTAAAACGGGACCCTCTTACAAAGACTCCGCTGTCCGTCAATCTGTCCGTCTATCAACAGGCTGTAATATATATAACTCATGAATCGTTATAGTTAGACAAATGAAATTTTCACAGATTTATTTATTTATTTGTATTTACAACAGAGAATGCACAAATGATTACAAAAAATACAAATAGTAGCTGATTACTGTGCTCCTCCAATTACAGGAAACCACAGTATTCACTTAAAAACTAGTTACAAAAAAAAATTGACAAGACAATAAAGTTGGAAAAGGATAAGAGTACAATAAGAGTCGTAGATTCTTTTTATATGCCGACATCTTACACGTAATATCAAGACTGTGGTGCTTCGGCAATTCATTGCAGTTTGCAGCCTTGGCATAACGGAGTGACCGACCGACAGGTGATGATGATACTTGATAAATGAAGTTTATTTTGCAAGTAGGTTTTCACAAACACTTTTACATGCCATTTTTTTTAAACTAGATGAGGCCCGTACATCGTACCCGACTACTCTGAAAAGAAACAGCCGAAACAAACTCAGATGTCATAGTCTCTTTTAAGATCCAGACAAAAAAAATCTTGGTCAACTTACATGAGGACTATGCAGATAGTGTCTGAAATGGTCTTCTTAAGAAAGCACCAAACAGTTTGAGTGGACCTGTCCAGTCAGTGCAAGCATTTGTCAGTTATGTATTTCTGTTGCCGCTATAACAAAAAATACAAAAAAAAAACATTCCAAGAGCGAGTCAGACTCACGCAACAAGAGTTCCGTACAACCAATTCCAATAAAAACAGCCATATTTTTTGACTGCCTTGATTTAGATGGTTGATTTCACAGCTCTCAAGGACCACTGAGTATAGTGTATAGACCACAGAGACTTTAGTATATGGTTTTAATTTCAACTCGATACTTCCTCGCTTTCTTCTTTCCACGGGTTCTTGACTGACAGTAAGACAGACAGACAGACAGACAGACAACAAAGTGATCTAATGAGGGTTCCATTTTTTGCTTTTGAGGTACGGAACCGCAAAAAGAAACTTTTTAAAAAAAATCTAAACTTTTTTTTTTTTTAAACTTTGCCCCACACTAGGAATTTCTCCTGTATCGTGGCTGCATTTACTAACATTTAAATTCACATGCACAAACAGCCAGACCCGAAACAACTATCTGTAGGCCATACAAATATTTGTTCCGTGCGGGGACCCGCAACCCGCAACACGCAGCTCAGCAGTCAATCGCTCATCCACTGCGCCAAACGTGCCGTCAAAAAAAAAAGGTGATGATGGGATATTTTTGGTGTAACACTATCAAGTTCTTATAAAATAACAAGAGCTGCAAGCCGGAATGGGTGGGAAGGATCTCTAACAGTTGTTACGGGTAATTACGACAACACGGTTGGCGCAGTGGCTGAGCAATTGACTGCTGCGCTGCGTGTCGCGGCTTCGATTCCCGCACAGAACAAATATTTGTATGGCCTACAGGTAGTTGTTTCGGGTCTGGCTGTTTGTGTATGTGAGTTTATATGTTTGTAAACGCACTCACGATACAAACTCACTTTCGCTTTTATAATATTAGTAAGGATTTTCAGCTACGCTATTGTAAGCTACTGTGACTTTTAAAGTTACAATCAAGAGCTGCGACCATCACAAAATTGTCGTGGTAATAAAGCTTTACGAGTTCGTGAGAGACGTATCAATGTAATACCATGGTTTTTTTTACGACACGGTTGGTGCAGTGGCTGAGCGAATAACTGCAGCGCTGCGTGTCACAGGTTCGATTCCCGCACGCAACAAATATTTGTATGACCTGCAGATAGTTGTTTCGGGTCTGGTTGTTTGTGTATAGTAATCCACTTAAGTTTTTTTCTCTTTATTGTTACCCTACATTTTTGTAAACAATCGTGCGACGGGTTAACTTTCCACCACACTAGGAATTTCTCCTGTATCGTGGGTGCGTTTACAAACATTTAAACTCACATACACAAACAGCCAGACAACCGTCAGTATTTGTTGTTATAGCGGCAATAGAAATACATCATCTGTGAAAATTTCAACTGTCTAACTATCACGGTTCAAGAGATACATGCCCGGTGACAGACGGACAGACGGACGGACAGTGAAGTCATAATAGGGTCCCGTTTTATCCTTTGGGTACGGAACCATAAGGAACACCGGAGGAGTAGAACCACAAAATAATAATATTTAATAATAATATTTATTTATTTTTCTCACCACAATATACATAAATTATTATTTGTTTTACATTGTTCAAATTCGACATTAATACATAATACAACTTAGTATATTATGTTGTGGGAGACTGGTGCCTAAGTTAAGCTCGAGGCTTGTGTTTCAGGACACCAGGATCCCACCCCTTTACATTTTCATTTTATAAATAATGTACTAAGCGCGTTGACTGAACTTAGTAGTATCATAACATCTTATTGTAGTTTTAAGTAGGTATTGCAATTTATGTATGCGAGACAAAAAAAAATGCTGGAAGATGAGACATAAAATAGATAAAACGTTAAAGGTACTCATAACTTATCTGTAAGAGTTTCATTAAAATACCGGATTGTCACTGTCATATCAACTCGCACAAAAGATACGGCGATAATTGTCGAAAAAATATCATAGCATTATGATACTGTTGATAATTCTTGATACTATATCATTGGTGATTACGCATTGATGTGTATATTTCAATAATTTGATTACAATAATCCAGTTGCGGGTGTAGGTCCCGCTATAGTGGTAGCTGGTATTCAAGGTAAGTAAATTTTCGTATATATTTTAAACAAAGTGAAAATGTAAGATAAAATTATATCTACAGAACTTATGTTTATAAGAATAAGGGTCATATTTATTTGCATCTTCGTTTATAATGTCTAAAATGAACATAGATAATGGAAAGGCCAAAGATGGAATGACAATGATAATAATTCACCTTTCAAACCGGTACAATGTACTGCTATTTTTTCACTGCAATCCTTAACAGCAAACCATACCAGTTCCATTTCTTTCTGAGGTCTATGGTAGCGTGAACCAAAGATCATAATAAGAGAGAGAGAAGATAATGAATAATGGAACTGAACATTATCATTGTACTTTTAAGTAGGTGTTAAAGCAAGGGGCGAAAACAATTTCAAAGTTTTTCAATTGAATAAAAAAAAGAAGATTTTTCTCAACTCCGTTGTGTGATTAGTATTTAAATGACGTAAATCTCGTTAAATTTTCTAAACCAAAAACCTTCTTCACCAATGATTGTAGTTAACATGTTATCAGTAAACGTCTGGTCCAAAGGTTCTAAACTAACTAACTTAAAGTATTTTAACTGTGGACGTTTCAAAGCGTCACTAGGAAAAGTAATCGTGAAATAGTTCACTCACACTCAGAATGGAAACTGGAATATCAGCCACGTTTCCACCGATAATAATATGTTGATGACGTCATATTTACATATGGCGGCGCCTAGTAAAATGATTTTGGCAAAGCGAGTTGACTTTAGTTTTTTTACGAGTGAGAGGGAGAGAGCGAGAGATGGTCACATATTGGACTTTGTGATCGGGTAATTAATAAACATTAAACAACTAAGTACCCGTTTTCTTTACATTAATACTTTTGGGCAGTATGCACATCCATATTAATACATTAATGTAAAAGTAACTCTGTTTGTTTGTATGTGTGTTTGTTTGCTTGTTACCTATTCACAACTAAACGGCAAATCGGTTTGCAATGAAATTTGATGTGACGATAGATTTCGGTACAGGGAAAGACATAGGCTGTATTAAGATAACTCTCATGAAACACATTAGAATAAAACGGTAAGCGTCCGGAGTCGCGGGTAACAGTTAGTTATTTCCTTATTTATTTATATACGTTAAGTTGTAAATAAGTTGTGTATTTAACCATGTATAACTGTGTAGTTATACATTGTTAAATACACAACTTACTGTGTTTTCAATACCTAAAATTTATCAAATTATATTAAGGCACCAACATTTATCGTTCCCTGTATTTCTTTAAGATAAAGGTATTTCGATAATTATGTTTTAATAATGATTAATAAACTTTATCAGTTCATGAAAATAAGATAACAAGCTAAGAACTTACAAATTTCACGAATCATCAAGAATGAACATATTGTAATGTTCAATGCTATTCTTATAACTAGTTCCGGGGTTAAACATAAACTTTATGATACTGAACTTGCAAAGCTGTCTTCTCTGTAAACTGATTCTACTAATATTAGAAATTTTGTAGGTGATGCGTTTGACTTGGCTCGTGGTACCTATTCAGAAGTAATCTTAAGGGAGCTTACTACCTAGATAAAGGTCCTACGGCCTAACCTAGGCCATAGACTATTCATAAGTCAAACATCGAAATCAGTAGATACATTAAGGCGTGTAGGCGTGACAAACAAACAAACGCATTCACTTTCTCAGTGAAAATATTTGTTAGGACGACAGATACGCGTCACAAGTTTTTTTTAGCATAAAAAATCTCTTTCAGATGGTGGCGATAAAACTTGTAGTTTTATCCCTTGCGGCTTGCGTCTGCGCAACTGCAGTACCAGATATTGCACCGGGGCAAGTGACCAGAAACACCATCTTTGCCGACGAACGCTTCGAAGGCGAGGTGTTCGAAGATGTTGATGCCTTTGCCAACACCGAGTTGTCTTTAAGCTCATCGGCGTACAGACTACCTACTACGACCCGGCCTTCCCACTACAACGTGAACTGGCACATCGACATCGCTGCGCTTCATTACAATGGCACAGTATCAATCACTCTGCACGCAACACAAGCCAACGTTAACCAGATCGTCATCCACAGTGACCATGTAACCATTGGTGACGTTATATTGAGACTTGGAAACACAATAGTTCCTACCTCTGTCGTCAGTCAGCCCGAATATCAATTTCTAAAGGTCAACGTCACAGGCGGTGTCCTGCAGTACAATGCTTTGAACGCTGTTAATTACGTTTTAACCATCACATTTGATGGACCTATGCGCGATGATATGTACGGTATTTACCACAGCTGGTACAGGAATGAAGGTGGAGATGCAGGAATTAGGTAAGCACTGGTCTAATTAACAATGTTTTAATGCGATATTTTCAATGACCGTTTATTTTAAAAACGAGATGAGTAGAGTTGATAAGGATTTCATTTGCAGATTTATGGCCACAACACAGTTCCAAGCTACTGCGGCTCGCTATGCGTTCCCTTGTTATGATGAACCCAGTTTCAAGGCTACTTTCGATGTGATCATCACACGCCCCATCGGTTATAATAGCTGGTTTTGTACCAAACTTCAAAGCAGCCCAGCCATCGCATACCCAGAGTAAGCTTACAAATGTTTGAATTTATTTTAAGTCTACATCTGTTTAGTTTTACTAAGTCTTTTTGTTATTTCGCAGAGGTTATGTCAATGACATTTATACGAGGACCCCAGTAATGTCCACCTATCTTCTCGCTTTAATCGTCGCTGACTATGGAACCACTCGAGATCTTAACGCTGAGTGGAGACATGAAGTTATTGCAAGGCGTGGTGCGATCTCCGACCAACAAGGAGAATTCGCCGATAGAACTGGACAGGGTCTTTTGCAATGGATGAACGAACACACCGATTACGACTTCTATTCACAAAGCACTAATCTAAAGATGACACAAGCTGCTATTCCAGATTTCGGAGCCGGCGCAATGGAAAACTGGGGATTATTAACTTACAGGTGGGTTTAGTAGCTGCACGCACTTACACAAAAAAAAAACAAAAGTAAAACCGTTTGTTTACAACAGTTATTATTTATTTTTACAGGGAAGCTTACTTGTTGTATAAAGAAGGTGAAACCAACGGTTATTTCAAACAGCTCATAGCTTACATTCTGTCCCACGAGATCGCACATATGTGGTTCGGAAACCTTGTCACCAATGACTGGTGGGACGTGCTCTGGCTGAACGAAGGTTTTGCTCGATACTACCAGTACTTCTTGACTGCCAACGCATCCATTAGTCATGGAGTAAGTTATGTGTTTCTATCAGCAACAAATTAATGTCAATAGCGTAGTTTCCAGGGTCAAAGTAATTACATTCTATTTAGTCCGTCTTTTAGATTATTCAAAAATAAGGGACACGTATTTTTTTATTTGTAAATTAGACCAAAAATGACAAAGATATAGACCATTAAAGTTTACGTGTGACGTCACTTTGACGTTGCAAAAAACTGCAGCAACGCGTGTCCCTTATTTTTAAACAACCTAAAATACGGACTAATAAAAAAAAATAGGAAACTACGCTATTGAGGCACAACACTTTTCTTACGGTCTTCAATTAAATGGTAACATAATTGAAATATGGATTTCTGAACGTTGTGTTTTTGGTTTTAGGTTGATGATGTGGGTCTTGAACGGCGTTTCATCAATGAACAAGTGCATACATCACTGCTTAGTGACTCGGCCAACAACCCTCAGCCTTTGACTAACCCTGGTGTTGGCAGCCCGAGTAGTGTCAGCGCTATGTTCTCGACCATCACATACAACAAAGGAGCTGCTGTCATTAGAATGACTGAACATCTTCTTGGCACCAATATTCATACATTAGGACTCAGGACCTATCTGAGGCACAAGTAAGGTTTTTTTTGCGTATGGGAAATCATCAAAAAACTTCCCCCGCTCTGGGTGGAGTGTGGGGGGAGTCAGACTGGTACTTACTAAGACCCACCCATGTTTCTTCTATTGCCCTTTAGTTTTGGGGTCGCGGTATCACTTTCGAACAATCCGCAACCCCGGCAGGGCACAAGTACAGTAGGATTGATTCTAACTGAAATAGTATTTTTTTGTTGGGACTACTACAGTACAAATAAAAACAAAATATTCATACTTTAAAATACTTTGACGACACGGTTGGTGCAGTGGCTGAGCGATCGACTGCCGCGCTGTGTGTCATGGGTTCGATTCCCGCACGGAACAAATATTTATATGACCTACAGATAGTTGTTCCGGGTCTGGCTGTTTGTGTATGTGAGTTTAAATATTTGTAAACGCACCCACGATACAGGAGAAATTTCTAGTGTGGGGGGGCAACTTAAATAAAAATCAGAAATAAGTCTTGGTAATTATTTTCACAGGGAATTTAGCACTGCCCTTCCCATCGACCTGTTTAATGAACTGGATTTAGCAGGACGCACGAATAATGCATTCAGTGCATATGGACCCGAATTTAATTTTGTGGAATATTACAAGAGCTGGACCGAACAGCCTGGTCACCCCGTGCTTCAAGTTAATATAGAACACAGCACTGGACAAATGAGCATCTACCAGGTATCCTACTTCCTACTATTTATAACATCATAAACGCCAAATTTTGTATGGATGTATGTTACTTTTTCACGCAAAAACTACTCAATGGATTTTGATAAAACTTTACAATAATATAGATTATACATCAGAATAACACATGTGCTACAATTGATAAAGATACATTGTATGTTCTATCACCACGCGAGTGAAACCTCGGGGCGCAGCTAGTATTTTTATAAAGTTGTTTACATTCAGTTTATTGAGAATTAATTTAGTTTATTTTCGGTATTTGTCCTAAAAGCCAGAAAATAATCGAGCCGTGTGTTTGTTATCAATAACTCTTACTCTGGACCTACAAACAGTCTTTTGTTTGTTTTTTGAACAAAAAGTGGTGGTCAGCTTATAGATTCTTCGTCGGTATTGGGACAGGTGCGTGAAATTGTCAATAATTGCATTACTAATTCAATTAATTGTTGCAGCGCCGTTTCAACATCAATACCGGTTTTTCAAACCTACCTACGAGATACGTCATCCCCATTACCTTTACTACTCAAAATAACGTCAATTTTGTCAACACGAAACCTTCTCATATCCTTACTGAGCCCTTCACTGTTATTAACCGCAACGCATACGGCAACTTCTGGACTCTCTTCAACATTCAACAAACTGGTAAGTGGTTTCCAACTTCAGTCAGGTAAAAAAAAATATGTTAAAAAAACTTGAGAGGTGTCAAGGGACACCCGGATGGAACGAAGTTATTATTTATTACGTACAAAAATACTGTATACACTCAACAAAAATAATCGTCGCGACACCACACTGTTCAATGCGAATTAGAAAGACGAATTAAAAAAAAACTGGCTTGTTTTCTATGAGAGAGAGAGACACGGCTTACAACTGTAGCAAAAAGTGTCGTTACAATTTATGGTCTTATTTTTTTCGGTCAAGCCTCCTTACGCAACGCGCGATAAGGAACTTCGTTCGACGGAAAATATGTTTACTTCCGGAACTCGGTTACTTTGACTTGATCCATCAATTTATTTGCCATTTATTTGTGGTATGAAGGTATTCTCCACAAACTCTTATCAAGCATTGATTTTGTATTGCTACTAAAAGATATCATTATATATTTACATCATCCCTTTATATTATAATAATAAAATGTATATATATTATAAAAGATAACTCATAAACTGTAAAAGCTTTACTGATAAAATTGATATGGCACAGCTTCAAATCGGCCCTCGATTGACGCAAGAAAAGAGCAGTTGAATTGAGAACCTCCATTTTTTTTAAGTCATTTCAAAATGAAATTCCACACAGACATAATGTTAGGCACGGGCATTTGATTTTTTTTTATATTACAGGTTTCTATAGAGTAAACTATGATGACTTCACCTGGGAATTAATCGCTCAAGCTTTAAGAAATCCCGTTGAGAGAGCGGTAATTCACGAATATAATCGAGCCCAGGTAAACAAGCTGTTGTCAGTAATATGGTGTTATAATCATACAGGGTGGTAATTAAAAACAAAAAAACAATAGCTGTTCCATACATTTTGAACCACCAAGTGTTACAGTTTTGTAGTAAACAGCTATTTTTTAATAACCGACTAAAAATGTAGATTTGGGAACACCCAAAACTATCGTATCGTATTAAATACGAGAAATACGTAGTAATCGTTATTGCATTGACGACCATACCACCCTGTACAAAATCAATTTCAATTTAAGATTTTTTTATCCCTAATGAAGCATGGATATGTTGATAAAAAAACGTTTGCAAACAAAATCTTCATATGCAACTTCTTTTCAGATTGTCAACGATGTTTTCCAATTCGCACGTTCTGGAATTATGACGTACGAGCGCGCCATGTACATACTCTCATTCCTACAGTTTGAGACGCAATATGTTCCGTGGGTTACTGCTATAACCGGTTTCAACTGGATCAGGAACAGGCTTCATGGAAAACCTGAATTGACGCAGCTTAACGTAAGTATTTTGATCGAAATAAGGCGTTATTCTAAATCACAATCAATCATCATGCGCTGATCATGCGCTGGATTAACCCGCGTGATGATCGACAAAAAATACTTTCTCTTCCTTTTTCTTTCCTCTTTCTCCCCTTTTTCTCATTATTTTAATGTTTTATCTTTTATGCCTATGTCCGTATCCGGGGTCCCAACTATCTCTTTACCAAAATTCATCAAAATCGGTTTGGCCATTTAGGCGTGAAAACGTAACAAACAAACTCACTTTCGTTTTTATAATATTAGTAAGGATCCTTTATTGAGGCTAAATTTTAAATTGTGTATTTTTCAACAGGACAACATTCGTCAATGGGCGTCTCACGCAATGGGTCTATTGACTTATTCTCCTATCGCCAATGAGGATTTCATGCAATCATACCTGCGTTACCAACTCGCACCCCTGATGTGTAACCTTGGCGACACTCCCTGCATTACTGCTGCCGCAACACAGTTCGATATCATGAAAAACGGTGGCGCCGCGTAAGTACTGATATAACGTAAAGGAGGTTTGGCAGGAGTCATCTCGGGATCAGTTGCAGTTTTGTTATAAGTGTAGACTTTTACAATAAATACTCTTTCGACAAGTAACATCAAAATATCAACCGTTCCACTATCGACACATAAGTAGAAGGAAATCGTCTATGTGTCGATAGTGGTATCGACACATAGACGATTTCCTTCTACTTTTGGGCTATACAAACATCTATAAATTATAAAAATAATAACAAATATAGTTACCTAATCTGCCATTTGCTTAGTTGCCAAGAGTTTCGTCCAATAACTAAAGAGGCTCTCGTTAGGCATTTGTATCAAGGGGTTTGATACAGAAAGCGGTACTCTTGTACACGGCTCGTATTTTTAGGAGTTTCCTTTCTCTGGAGCCCTAACTCCCTGTTCCCGATACCGGTGGGCTAATTTTTTTTGTATTTTGTGTAAGAACGATAATATTTAAAAATATAAAGAATATTTGAAAAAAATAATAAACGATATTAATATACCTCAAACAAAGAAAACAAATAATGTATGAAAATCTGACACGAATAGTATACCAAGTTCTTGAGATAACATATAAAGACTATTTCAATACATATTCAGAAATGGCTTATGTTTAACTTACCACCAGATATAGTAACAAATAGCAGACAAAAATAGTAAATGATCACCAAAATGAAACCCGCATTTTAATGTAAAATTATAACCAAAGTTTTAACACTTTGCTATCCTATTTAAGCAAAATGACTCCAAATAAATCGTGGTTAACCCAAAAATAGTAAAGGATCACCAAAATTAAACCAGCATTTTAAAGTAAAATTATAACCAAAGTTCTTATTTCTGTGTGGTTTAAAAAAAAAACCAAACCTACCTACCAACCTATCCGAGTCGGGGTACTCTGAGTCGTGGTGTTAACCATAATGAGGTTATAATTCGATTAGATTTGGTAATCATTTACTACATTTGGTGGTCTAATACAATTTAAAGTGCAGTCGTGATTAAAATAGCTGGTACTATTGTAATTTTAGACATTATTTTTCTGGTGTTAAGTAGATATTTTTGGTTACATAACTAAGGGTATCAAAGCATTTTATGGTGGTAAATTGTTATTTCTAATTAAACAACTACGACCCGTTGTCTAAACTCGAAATCCGAATGTTTTTTTTTAATAATCTTATGTTTTCTTTTAGAGTGCCAGTTGACAGTCGCAACTGGGTATACTGCAACGCTTTGAGGAGAGGCAATGCTGAAGACTTTGATTACTTATGGCAAAGGTTCCGAACTCACAACGTCTACACAGAAAAGATTCTGCTTCTTCAAACTCTTGGCTGTACCACAGATGATGCCTCTCTTAGAACGTAAGTCCAGCAGTTGTTATTTTAACAGGGATTTAAGCAGTTGTTATTTTGGTGTGTTCAGCCGTTAAGCTCACGCAAATCAAATCAATCAAATCAAAATATTTTATTTCACATAGGCACTTATAAAACGTCGAGAAAAGGTGCACGGTTCTGGTTGGTCGATTCCTATGGAGAAGAACCGGCAAGAAACTCCATGGTTACTCTTTTAAAATTATTTGGTTTTACAATGTTGTTGTTACAGCGTTAGTACTTAAGTATGAGAGGACAAAGTAGGCCCGACAATCATAACGCACCAAAACAAAAAAAGAAAGTAAGAAAAAAATATTTATTTGTCGCAAATTACGACGAGCACACAAAATAACAAACAAATAAACATGCAAAGTATCACAAATATTTACAAACTAGCTTTTGCCCGCGGCTTCGCTTGCGTTAAATTCGGGTAACACAGTTCCCCTTGCGCCTTATTAATTTGTTATAGCAACACTAAGTTTTTCCTGTTCTTTCCTCTCCCTCACATCCCACTTTTTTAAAAAATTAGCCTTTGTCCGTCTCCTGGTTCCCAACTATCTCTGTACCAAAATTCATCAAAATTGGTTTAGCCATTAAAGCGTGAAGAGGTAACAAACAAACAAACTCACTTTCGCTTTTATAATGTTAGTAAGGATACATGTATGACACAAAATGAAAATAGCTTGGACGTCGTGACTGAAAAGCGAAAGCCTTTTCATAGATAGGAATATATTGTTAAAAAACAAAAAAAAACAAAATGGTTCATTGGCTATGGGTACAAGGGAGTACATATATGTAAGAGTGACGTTGACAGGGGAGAATGGCAGAAGAGAACGTGTTGAACCAACTCCAAGGGCAGTAAAATGATAAGATTTTGATAACAATTGACGATCGTCCAAAGAGCTTTATCATTGATGGATCAATAAAATATTCACAAATCATCATTGACCTGATTTGAGTGAACCGTTACAAACGAAGAATCCTTACTAATATTATAAAACCGAAAGTGAGTTTGTTTGTTTGTTACGTCTTCACGGCTAAATGGCTAAACTGATTTTAATGAATTTTGGTACAGAGATAGTTGAGACCCTTAAGACGGACACAAGCTATTTTTTTTTAAAGTGAGAATTGAGGGAGAAACAGAGAAGAAAAGGGAACACTTAGCTTTGCTATTACAATAAATAAGGCGCAAGGGCAAAAACTACAGGCAGTAGGTAGGTACCTGCAAATCAGGAAAGGGGAACTGTGCTACACTGAATATCACGCGAGCGAAGCCGCGGGCAAAAACAAGTATCATTATAAAATTGGAATAAAAAACAATTTTTAATTACCATACAATTTCAATTTGATTGTTTACGTTTGGTCAAATTTTACGAGATGTACAGACGCCTGCAGGTCGAGCTACCCGAAACTGTCAATTTTTCCCAATGAACCTTGAACCTTATACTTTAGAAATAAAGTCGAAAATCTATCAAAGAAATCTGACAGATTGTAGTAGCTTGATGTGCAGGCGTCTGTACAAGGACAACCTTCGTTTTTATTAAAAATGTTTCAAAGAAATTGCATTTCATATAGTAAACATGGCCAGATTCTATTCGATCGATGTTGATGAACGGAGAGCGAGAGAAAGGCCAAAGAAAAGATGGATGGATTGTGTAAGAAATGATATGAAGGAGAAAGGAGGGAATGATGCCGTGACGTCTGATAGGGAGAATGGAAGAAGAAAACGTGTTGCACCGACCCCAAATAGAATGGGACAAGGGCAGGAAAATGATGATGACCAGATTCTATCCATGATTTGCTCTAAATGATCCGACTCCTCAACAGTGACTGATTGTGTGTGTGACTGCACATACACGAAATTGTGTAAAGACGTTCAATAAACACACAGCACAGACTGTTATTTTTTTTTTCGGCTCCTAAACTCGGTTATTCGTTTCAGGTTCTTGGACGGGATTATCAAGCCAAACAATATAATCCGTCGCCAAGACTACACTACTGCCTTCAATACAGCTGTTTCAGGCAATGAAGAAAACACCCAAAAAGTCTTTACTTACATTCAGCAGAATTTGGCCGATGTTATCGCCGCGTAAGTGAAGTCAATTATTTTTTTTTTATTTAAAAGTTGAATTGAATGAAAAAAAAATGGGACATGTGCTGATAGTGCTACAACTTTCTTTTCGGTCTACAACAATCATCTTTGTAAAGATGAAATAGTAGAATTGGTTTGTCTATGCATCAAAAACGACAGGGACGACACGGTTGGCGCAGTGGCTAAGCGCTTGACTGCTGCGCTACGTGTCGCGGGTTCGATCCCCGCACGAAACAAATATTTGTATGACCTACAGATAGTTGTTCCGGGTCTGGCTGTTTGTGTATGTGAGTTTAAATGTTTGTAAATGCACCCACGATACAGGAGAAATTTCTAGTGTGGGACAAAGGTTTATTAAAAAAAAAAAACGCTGGAGCTACTGATTCGAATTCAAAAAATATACAATCATCGAAGAAGGTTAGAGTATTACATAATGATTCGACACTGAGGACCTGAATAGCGGGTCAAACCGCAGGGCATAGCTAGTTTATAATATTTTTGGCAAACCGGAGGGGGGGGGGGGAGGGTTAGTTTTAAACCAACGCAAAACAAATCATTGCTTCAAGGGAGGGTATAGTAAAACTTTCTGACAGTTTAATAATTATTAGAAATGACGTCATAAATACCGCTTTATCTATTTAATGGTATACAGCGTGTATCAGAAAAGTATCGTCGTATTTAACAGTGTAGTCACTATCAAAATGAACCACTTTAAACATGTGTGTTAACATCGTAATCGCTAAAAAATAATCCGGTCGCATAAAAACGCTCGCTGAACATTTATGGATTTTAAATTAAATATTTGTTTGTTTCTAGCTTCGGAAACGCAACCACACCATTGTCCTACGTGTCAGCTCGGCTGAGGAATGAAGCCGAAGTTCTCGCTGTAAGATTCTTTATTTTATTTTTTTCTTTGATCTTGGCATCACAGATGTAGGTGCTGGTTTTGATCCCTTGTTCGCGCAATAATTTGAATAGCCTCTTTAGAAAATTCTAATCAGCCAGGATTTTTTATTTCATGACAATAGCTTTACCGCATAAAACATTCGAATTTGACAATATTCAAAAATTTATTATTATAGTTGTGATATTTATTTGTTTTTCCCACAGTTCCAAACATGGGCAAACAGCACCCAATCAATCCTGGGTTCGGCTTACAACAGTGTCTATGGGGCATCCGTGACCACTCTTCAGAGCATCAATTTGGCGTCCGTCATTGCTGAAGACTTGAACAATTACTTCGTAAACGGGGACCAGGAGTTCACCACCCCTACCGTGGCACCCACAACTGTACGACCCACCACCGCGCAGCCTTCCTTAGAAGAGCCAGTAACTCCAGAGCTTCCTGACTCTTCAGCAGTAAACACCTTCGTGTCCATCTTCATGTTGGCGGTGACTGCTTTCGCTCACATTATTCTATAAGCGCCAATATCTAAGTCTTAGAGACCAAAGGATTAGCTGTAAGATCCTAACCATAGTCAATTAAAGGGTGACATTTCATTTTCGTCCGATTTAAAAGTGCCAAGAAATGCACGTGTTTGTCGAAATGTTACAGTAAGAATGTTAATTACGTATTTGTGAAGTTTAAGTGTTTCTTTCTATATAAATATGTATTATACTCTTATGAGTAATTGTTATAGCCTTATAATTTTTCTTCTGAATTGTAAATAGGCTTTTGTAAATTATTAAAAATATATTTTTATACTACTTTTGTGTGTTTTATTTTTATCATGATGAAAAAGGAAAATGAGATAAAAAGATATGAATATTTTTTATCAGTATGTTGTAATGATAATAGGTATTACATTATTGAAGGCTTCGCCCACCTTTGATAAGATATTGATTAATGATTTTAATCTGAAAATAAACGCATAAAGGTTAATTATTTTATAGGTGTTCAGGTACATAAAATAAAAAAAGTTTAACGAGTAACCAGTAAAAGTTTCTTGCCCCTTCTTCTCCACACAAAATTTCTTCCAAATTGTTCAATTGTTCAAAATTGTACGTACACGACGACAAATCATTTTATACAAAACCAGTATATACGGATCTCCCATTGTACGTGAAATTTATACAAAGCCATGCAGGCATGTTATACTGGAACTGTATATTGTAAATGGCCGCCGTGTGTACAGAATAATCTATAATATGTATAAAAATTAATCAAAAATGTGTTGGTAAGCGCATAACTCAACAACGCCTAGACCAATTTTACCAATTCTTTTTTTTAATATTGGTTGAAGTCCAAAAATGGTTTTTAAGGCCAAAAAAAATTGAAAGGGTAGAAAAATTGCATTGAACGCATGCCGGGTACATCTAGTTATATATAAAACTAGCGGACCCAGCAGACATTGTCCTGCCCCAGCAAATTGGGTGACATACATATTGTGGTCCAATTATGTCTCAAACCATCCAGGAACCCATTGAATATACACACAGAATTTCTTCCAAATCGGTCCAGCCGTTGAGGAGGACTAGGGTGACAAACACATCGTATTTTCTGTCGCGTGCTCGGATATTACTTGCTAGGCGGAATTGAAAGGCCCATGATATAAGGGGCGAGCGTTTTGCCATCAAAAAAAGTTCTAACAAAGTAAGATAAAGCTAATCAGATGATGAAGAGTTTATTTAAGTTGATAGCAAATCGTCACGTCACGATTGATGTACAGCTGATTAATATAATTTAAATTGATAATTTGTTTATCATTTATTGATAGAAGTTTTTGATGTTGTACCTACCCTACATTGTCAGGTAAATAAGTATTTTTCAGTGCGCAGACACATACAACACGGACAGAGTAATGGTACGGACGCATTGGGAAGAATCAAATTCTATTCAAAACGACCGATTTCTTTGAAATAAATTTTACCTATAACGTAACAGAATAATCTTATCTATTGCACAATTAAAATAAACACATTTGAAATAAAGAATCATTAAAAATATCCTGGAAGTAATAAAAGAATCATTTCATTTCCAAACTTTTATTACAGTTTTTTTTAATGATTGGAAATCATTAAATAACTGCCCCCGCTGTGGGCAGAGCAGGGGGAGTGTCAGACTTTTACTGACTAAAACCCATTCATGTTCCATCTTTTGCCCGATATGTTCCCGGGTCGCGGTATTTCATTCGAACAACAAGCAACAACGGCAGGCTGGTTATCTACGATGGACTTTGTTATGTATTATGAATCGACTATAGATAAAAATACACCTAAAAAGGAGATGGCTAAATGGAAGTATGGACGACTGCCCCAGCAATGTATAAACATGGAACTTTGCAATATGTAATTCTGAATAGCTGAATATTAGTATTTCATGTGAATAAAGTTTCAAGAACTTTTCATATCTTTACAATCCTGAAAATAAAATCGTGTAACTCCTATGTCAATAGGTATAAAAAACTGCAAACAAATGACATATTGCAATGAACTTTGACCTAGGCGTTTGAATATTTCTGCAATGTTTTACGATATTTTTGACTAGCGAGCGACACATCCCGATTTCGCACGGTTGTACCGGGTACGTGAGTACCGTAGTATCTACAAAGAGGTAATTACGAGCTTTCTACAATTCACGCAAAAATCACTCGCGCCCGCGTGGATACATAATAATGTATCTTACCTAGCGGAAATGTATATCTAGGTATCTCAGATACAAAAATCTATAATTGTTTGGATGTCTGTTAATATTAATCCCAATTTTCACATAGGTTCATCATTTCAACCACTTATTTATATATTAACTGTGAAAACTGTCTTTACTTCAACTCATTATCCTACACGAATGTATGCCTAAACCTTCCGGAAGAACCAGTCTACCTACTAGTGACAACCCCATCAAAATCTGTTTGTTGATACATCCGTAGGCAGACAGATAAGTGCGACAGGGGGACTTAGTTTAGTAGGTAGGTATGTAGTGATTGATAAATCCTGCCCAAAATACGTTATCTAGTTAAGGCACTGAGTAACCAAGGACATAAAAGTTATTGAAATAAAACAACAAAAATACGATTTATTTATTTCTTCCTCATTCTGTGATTTTTACAAGAATATTATCTAAATATGAAACGGCGTCTGTTCTGTTGTCTGTTGTTGTATGTATGACATCCATCAGACCATAGATAATACACTAGCATCTGATCTGACTTCCTTTTATATTATAGTACTCTGTGGATCTGACGTTTGTTTTTTCCTAAAGAAGGGTTGAACTTCAAGTGTAACAGAATCGATAAAATAATCGAATAGGTTGAAAGAAAAAAATAGAATTAGTTTTTATCGACCACTATTCAGTTTATATTTTTCGACACAAAATAGGTAGTAAGATTAAGAGAAGAAGCACAGTCCGAAGCTTTCAGTTATTTTTATTAGAATAAAGTGGAATTGAGTAAAGTAGATTGTCACTTTAAAACCCTGTGAAAACATAATAACAAGCAACTATACAGGACACCGAATTGAACCCCTTAGTTTCAGAAAAACCTGTTATCAAAAATCGATTTAAGTACCTGCAGTTTCATTTGACATTCTGCAAAAGCGATAAGACCCCTCCCTAGCTTGCAGTTAGTGTTATTTCCGCTTGACCTTGTCATGTAAATCAAAAATGCAAATAAAATACTTTTTTTATGTTTAACATTCACGAAAGTTCTAGGAAATTATTAAACACTAGATAATTCATGAATGATTTTTTAAATATTACGAGTTAATGTAAGATTCCTATCCACTCGCTTGCTTTTGGAAACGATCGTTTCCAAAAAAAAAATCGAACTTTGCTCGGCGCACTCTTTCGCGTAACGCGCTGTGACATGTGGTAACAAAAACTTAATTTACTACCGACTGGATAGGTTTTATTGTAATAAAAATACTGTTTTGTGTAGCCAATGAGTTATACAATAAATATTAGTCTATTATTTCTCGAGTTCTTAATATAATTATATTTATAAATAACTAGAAAGTTTGAGAACAAGTATATTGCCTACTTCTATTAAAATAAGGTTTTATAGCAAAATAAGATCGATAAGTGTACTTGTTTTTTAAATTTTCATAAAGTATTTTAGTTATTTCATCGTTTTAATAAAAAAAAAATCCATAAAAGGCTTAATAATTTGATAAAAAAGAAATGTAAAACCGAACGAAAACTATATAAAATGGTGACTTCAATTTCACTTCAAAAGATTAAATATAATTTTGTCTATGGGTGTTATAAACTTGCGTTCATTCGGTAGATCTGTTCCTAGTCTATGATTTTAAGAGGTTTTGAAAGGACTCTAACGTCATATTAATAGAGTTTTAAGTCGTTTAACAAAAATGAAGACTTGGAAACAATTGTTTCCACGAGCAAAGTTCGGCGCCTTTTTGGTTTTCGAAAGCAATCGAGGGGCTATACATGCTGGGGGCAGTCATTTAGCCATGTCCTTTACAGGAAATAACAAAAATGAAAATGTTCAAGCTCCTACCATTCTAAGAACTGACTGGATGATCAAGTCATGATGTCATCGCAAAATCACCTTGGGCGTAGTGACAGGTCCCAGAGGTATTCTCAGCTAGGAGTTTGGAAGTTGGTAGTATGAAGCCCCCGGAGGAGCTCGTGGCTAAATAATAGCAACCGCTCAGGTCGATCTTTAGGTTAAGCCGCGCTTACCTAGGTTGGTCTGTGGATGGGTGACCCCCGTTACATACCGAGTTTCTTCCGTGCCTCGGAAAGCACGTTAAGCTGTTAGTCCCGGCTGTCATTTGTAGATCTTTGACAGTCGTTACAGATAGTGTCCCGAAAGTCTGATAACCAGTCTTACCAAGCGGTATCGTATTACCCAGTACTAACTGGATTATGGAGGTCAGATAGGCAGTCGCTTCATGTAAAATACTGGTATTCAGTTGCATCCGGTAAGACTGGAAGCCAACCCCAACATAGTTGGGAAAAGGCTAAGCAGATGATGATGAGTATGAAGCCCCCGTGAACTGGGAAGCTCGTTATGCCGTTGGTCCTGCGCCTGATCTCCCTCCGGTCGTGTTGGATGGCCTTCCCATCGGACTATGAGAGTGAGGGAACAGAGAGTACACCATAGCCTGCTCACACATTGTGTTTATCTTATATCGCCGGAGCCGATGATTAATCTCCACTGAGATTGGCTGAAAACGGTCAGGAGGAAAGTCAAACTCAAAGTCATTCTTAGATTACTGCGATTTAAGTGTACAGAATTTAGATGTTAACAATAGGTAGGTTCTTAGAACTTAGTTGCCTGTTTAAGAGTGATATATCTGAATGTTGATGGACGGAGAGCGAGAGGAAGGCCAAAGAAAAGATGGATAGATTGTGTAAGGAATAAATGAAAGGAGAAATGAGTAAATGATGCCGTGACGTATGATAGGGGAGAATGGAAGAAAACGTGTTGCGCCGACCCCAAATTGATGATATGAGATATGAGACAAGGGCAGGAAAATTATGACTCATACACAAAGTAAAAAAAAACTTATGGGCATCGACAAAACTTATGAATAGTACAATAGGTAGATGGGGACAAATAATCAAAATGAATAAATACCTACTTGTAAAATCCGTTTCAGCTTTTCGAAAACATATAGCTACATACATAACGGTCTCTATCTAAATATTTACTATCTAGATGATTAAGTAAATTATTGGATAAGATATGGAGGCTATTTAGACATAGATAAATTAGTTGGTAGCCCCGTTATTCCTGTTTCGAACCAACGCGACAATGGTATGTTTTATTAATTTATTTTCAAATTGCAAAGTTTTTTTTTTTAATATTTTTAGTGTGATATTCGGTAGACCTAAGAATATTGGAATATTTATTAAGATGCGATTTGGTTAGATTTAATATGTTACATAACCGTTTTGATAAAGGTATTTTTTTAAGTGACAAAAGTAACTTTGTTTCAAACTATGATTGTTAGACGAAATTATCAATTTATTTCGTAGTAAATAAACACATTTTTTTTGTGTGTTATTCCGCAACAAAAAAGTTCAAAAGTAAACTTTGTTTTGAGCACATATTAAGTTCTGTATAACTGGTATAAAATCACGATGACTTGATTATGATATCAATGGAATAAACGACTAAAATTCGTAAATTTAAATGTTTAAGTTTTAATTTTAAGGAAGGTCTCCCGCGCAAACTGCGGCCAGTGTTATCGAAATGATTCAAAGTGCGCTTTGTATTAGTAAAGTCATATTACCTATATTAGTAAGGTCATATTTATGGATGTACTAGGTTTTGCCCATGGCTTTGCTAAGTTTAATTTAGAATGTGACAAGTGACAATCAATTTGGTTTCAACTCTGCTTGCCCTTTCAATTATGATTCGAAAGAAAGAACATGTGGCGCCATCTATTATCATAAGAAGGTAACTGCTGTTTTCAAGGCAGCAGTACTTTTTTCCGAATGAAACGTCTATATATCGTAGTTCGGTTTCTGTAAACTTGACAATATGTGACTAAAATTTCGTCATGGTTCAGTGGATCAGTGGACCTTTTCTCGCTTATATTATATTATTATAGAGGAGACTATCAAACTGAACCAGTGGTCCCGTATATCCGGGTCCACTAGGCAGTTGATCATATTTACGCGCTTATGATGCTGAAGTTGAATGTCCCTTGAAGAAAGATGTTTAACTGTTTTAGGTTGGTTCCAATTGGTATCAGCAAACCGCGACTGATTCAAACTTTATTTTATGAAATGGTTTCAAAAGGAACCAGTCGACCCTAAGGGGTTAAGTTGATGGTCTGTCCCATAAGTATGACCTCACTTATCTGATACAAGCTGTATGTTACCGATATGTGCGTCCGTTGCCTGGCAGCGTGGCCTGGCCTTGTACTAAATGTAAAAGTTTTTCATGTTACACGATATGGCGTACATTAAAGCGTGCGTTGCGCCAATAGATGGCGCATTTCGGTTATTAGAACAATAAATAATACCAGTCTATTACTGTCCCACTGCTGGGCAAATGTTTCTTCATACAGATGAGGCACGAGCATTAATCACCACGCTTGCTCAAGATGATGTTTGTGAGGATGGATGGATGGATGGATGTATGTATGGATGTTTGTTAATCTTTCACATCAAAACGGCTTAGTGGATCTTGATGAAATTTGGCACAGAGGTAGATTATGGTCTGAAATAAAACATAGGATTTCAGACCATTATCTAACTTTTTTTTCGATATCACGTCGGCGAAGCCACGGGCGGCTAGTTGATTATAAATCTAGTTTTTTTTACGATGTAAGTGATGTCAAAGATAGACTTACAAAAGAAAAAATAACGTAATATAAATTGAAAAAGTCACATTGCCAGATTTGAACCCACAAACTTGTGCATCAGAGGTGGGGCCTTAACCTCTGGGTCACCACGACCTTAGAACAAATAATAATTGCAAATGATCGCTTCTATTACAGCATGAATTAAAGCCTTTAAGACTTACCAATTTAAAAATAAAAAAAACATTTTATTCGTTTATCTCCTATTGGCAAAAGAATTTGAAAACAAACAAGCAAACCAAAATACTTAGTTTATTTTTTCATCAAATAACTTCCCCCGCTCTGGGTGTAGAGGTGCGGAGTGTCAGACCTTTACTGACTAAAACCCGCCCATGTTCCTTCTTTTGCCCTTTACGTTCCGGGTATTCAGTATTTCTTTTGAACAACCTGCAACCTTGGCGGTGACCCTGACAGGCCCTGAGAAATATATGACTTAATACCGCCATTTAGATTTTCCCGTTTTTTTAAAACAATTGTTTACTCCCAGCGCCTCTATAAATATTATCAAAGCATTAAAATGTCTGCATTCAAATGTAGTTATGCGCAATTGTTTCGGCGCTTTTCCAAGAGTCTCTTGGAAATTCGTTGCTATTATTTGTTCACAAAACCCTTTTTTTGCGGATGGGAAATCAACAAATGACTTCCCCCGCTCTGGGTGAAGCGGGAGGAGTGTCAGACTCGTACTGACTAACACCGGCCTATGTTCCTTCTATTGCCTTTTATATTCCGGGGCCGCGGTATCTCTTTCGAACAACCCGCTAGCCTTCACAAAACCCTTCACCAAACAAATGATCAGTAGGCCTACCATGACGTCTTAAAGCAGAACTTATTCCACTGAGGACCATTCCAGGACGATTGCGTATCACGGCCGTGTTGAGCTCTGGCATTTCGAAAGCTGCTTCCGAATGTGGGATGTACCTATTTTAAAAGGAACAAATTTTTGTGTTGAGGTTGGGATTTATCCCACAGGCGTGTTAAATAAAGTCTACGTCTATGACCCGCGGGGTTAAAGTAATTTTCCTATTAGTTAAACAATTTTCGGCACCGGTTCGGCAGTTCAGATCAGCTACATCCAGTCTCCCAAACTTTACTTCTTTTATAAAACACCAGCTTTTGAACGCGGTTCCGCTTCCATTTTAAACATCGCATCGTTTTAAATGTAGCCTATAGCACTCGGAGATAATGTTGCTTCCTGTTAGAGAAGATTTTATGGAATCGGATCAGTAATTCTGAAGATAACACCCTACATACAAAAGTTTTGACGGCGCAGTGGCTGAGCGATTGACTGCTGCGCGGGTTCAATCCCCGCACGGTCGATCTCTAGAGGTTCTGGGTTAAAAATTCCTAGTATTAAAAAAAAATCTATATTAAAATTCACCTCGTTTAGAAAGATGATAAGCAAGCGAGATGACTAATCGGTAGCTCACCGTCCGTCTAGTGGCGACAGGCCGTGTCGACGGACCGTTCGTGTTCCACACGCGCCTCAAAGAGATGTCAGCAAAGCAGAGGGGCCTTCCGGGTTATTCCCTCTGGGATTGCGGGTTGTTGAAAAGAGATACCGCAGCCCAGGAATACAAAGGGCTAGTTAGTAAAAGTCTGACACTCTCCCCGCTTTTTTGTAAACATAGGTCAACTTACAACAGAGTATTTGATGTTAGGAATAGTTAGATCCTCTATACTTTGCCCAGAGGCGTATATTTAAAGGCATTTTTAGAGGCCTATATACATAGTATAGAATAAGGTATTTCATGAAATCCCATCCGAAATAAAAAAGCTTAGCCGCTTTCTTTTTGGAATAAATTCGTTTTTTTTTTCAGACGGGTCGCTGGTTAACGCTCCTCCTGGGGATAGCCCTGCTCCAGGGCACCCTGTCTTTTAGTCCCATCGATGACACGCACGAAGATTTGATTGAATACAGGAACTTGATGAGAGATACCAGTGGTTCATACCGTCTGCCTACTACCGTTCTCCCACGCCACTACGCTGTGCACCTGATACCGTACTTGGGAGAAGGCGAAAATCAATTTACATTTGATGGAACAGTGACCATTACTGTTGTACCACAACAATCTGTCCAGCAAATTGTTCTTCACTGCAATGATTTGATTATCGATGCAACAACTGTTTCAGTCGCAGCACAAGCGACACCCAACAATAACTTAGTAACTGCAAACCAGAATTTCGGTTGTCATGAGCAATACAGCACTTTTACTATTAATACTGAACAACTTTTGGTTGCAAACCAACAGTACGTTGTCTCAATGTCTTTCAGAGGCAACCTACAAACCACCATGAGAGGTTTTTACAGGAGTTGGTATGTTGACGAAAATAATAACACAAGGTAAGTAGCCAACGATTTTTATTTTTTCATCTTCAATATAGTACTTATATTGAAGGTTTTAAACGTCTTAGAGCTTTGTATAGACAAGAATTGTGTACTTTTAACGAAAATAACTCTTTTTTTGCGGTTTTACCTAGGGTCAATTTTCTTATTTCTTTAACAAAAATAGGTAAATTAGAAACCTTTATTTACCTTATTACCAGTATATCATACTTATGAATATATTGAAAGGAAAGAAATTGAATAAATAGATTTGTATTCAAACTTAAACTCAAAGCGTTTATTTCAATTAAAACATTACAGGCACTTTTGACTGTAGTAAAAACAAAAAAGATGCTGCAGCCCCAGTCACAGGACATAATAATTTGTGAAAGTGCTGTAGTTGCTCATTCTAAGGCGTAGATTTTTATGGAGAAGAATGGGCAAGAAACTACACGGACAGTCTTTTAAATTATAACATTTCCACAAAATATGTTTTATAGATTTATTAAAACTAACCGTGGCAGTAAAGAGATGACCAGTCACGACTGACAGCACCCGTTTACGAACATGACCCACGTATTTGCACTATGTTAAAGAGAACTAACGGCGTATTTAAATATTACTTATATCATAACATAATTTGCCAATAATGAATCACTAACAATAAAAACGTAAGATGACGTAGCCATATCAAATATGTCGTCATTATTATTTTCTAAGATTTAAGTAAATATTTTTTTTTTAGATGGATGGCTACCACACAGTTCCAGCCTCACCACGCTCGTCAAGCCTTCCCGTGCTTCGATGAGCCCGTATTCAAGGCGACCTTCGATATATCTATAACAAGAGACGTTGAAGGTTTCAACGAGACCATAACAAACATGCCGCTTAGACTAGCTCATGAGTAAGCATTAGCAAGTAAACCTAACCTATCCTTATTTGTTCTCAAAAACATAACATACTTGTAACACCACAAATGAAAGGTTGAGGTGAACGCACCTATAACGCACCTACCACGCACAATTATGTCAAGTTATGTAACTTGTTATAGGGGTGAGTTCACTGCCATCAACTGGGTACAGCTCTAGACTCCGTGTCTGTTACAAAAAAAAATCCTGATACATCTGCCCAATAACATTTTGACTTACCTGGGTAGAAATGAAGAGTTTATGCTCAGCGGTAGCTCTTGTTACTAGACCGAGGAAGCAGATATAACATTGCGTTAAATGGACCTGCCCACTCCTTTACTTGCCTTCGTGAAAGAAAAACTTTTTTTTTTTTTTTAGGCCTGTTAACGGAAAAATTAGAGAAGATTTCCACACCACACCCCCTACTTCGACATACTTGCTGGCTTTCATCGTGTCTGGCTACAAAAGAGTAGCTTCTAACAACGATAACTTAAGGCCTTTCTACATTTACGCTCGGTCCAACATTGGTAGCACCGGAGATTATTCGTTGGCGGTTGGCGCGCCCCTTTTAGAGGTTATGGAGCGGTATACCCAGTACAATTACTACCAATTGACTTATCAATCAGTTACATATCAAATGAACATGAAGCAGGCTGCTATCCCAGATTTCTCGGCTGGTGCTATGGAGAATTGGGGTCTTTTGACCTACAGGTAAAATTATTACTACTTATTGTTTACATCCAAAACTTCAATCATAACTAACTAAATGAAATCACTATTTAATTTGTCTCAGTTTCTAATATTTTCATCATATTATGTTCTACAGGGAAGCTCTGATTCTCAACGATCCTGAGAATACAAACAATTTCTACAAGCAGCGTATAGCTAATATTATTTCTCACGAAATTGCTCACATGTGGTTTGGCAACCTTGTCACTTGTGCCTGGTGGGACAACCTTTGGCTAAACGAGGGATTCGCTAGATTCTATCAGTACTTCTTGACTGCAATAGTAAGTATTTAAAATATATGTTGTGCTTTATCGGAAAAAAAACCTTACAAAGATACTAAAAAGATTTTCTAGGCTGTACTTTGCATACAGTTGAGGAAAGGTATTTTTTTTAACCGATAAGGTTTGCATTTTGTCGCAATTTGCTTAATTAGAAGCTAGCTGATTATGAATACTCCTTTTGTCTAACTAAGTAAATGTTGTTCAAACATACAAAACTGCATATATTTGTTTTTGTTCTAAAATGTTACCTTACCAAGGGGTATCGTATTACCCAGTATTAACTGGTTGTGGAGGTCAGATAGGCAGTCGCTCCATGTAAAATACTGATATTCAGCTGCATCCGGTTAAACTGGAAGCCGACCCCAACATAGTTGGGAAAAGGCTAGGCAGATGATGATGATGTTCTAAAATGTTTTGTAATTACTAGGTTGAACCAGAGATGGGTTTCGAAAAGCGTTTCATCCCCGAACAAGTGCATACATCCTTGCTCTCTGATGCGACTATTAACGCTCATCCACTGACTGACCCTCGTGTGGAAAACCCAACCACGGTCAGTGCTCACTTCTCAACCATCACGTACGCGAAAGGAGCCGCTGTCCTCAGAATGACCCAGCATTTACTTGGCAACGACACTTTTGTGACTGGCCTTAGAAACTACTTGAGAGATAAGTAAGTCTTTTTTTTTTTTAGTATCGTTGACCAACACTAAGATTTGCTCCTGTATCGTGGGTGCGTTCACAAACATCACATACACAAACAGCCAGAGCCGAAACGAATATATGCAAGTCATACAAATATTTGTTCCGTGCGGCAATCGAACCCGCGACACACGGCGCAGGAGTCGATCGCTCACGCCACTGCGCCAACCGTGCCGTCAAAACACCGTGCCGTCAAAACACCGTGCCATCTTTTTTATTTTTTGTTTCTATACAAGCTTTCTCTAATGATTTTAATTGGTGTATATATTGTATTGGTGCATATTAAGCAGAGAGCACAGTATCTCTACACAACAAGAGATAGAATTATACGATTTAGCAAAACTTCTGACACACGAATCGTTTCATATAGAGTGAAACTTTTTTAAAGAACATGAGAGGTAATTAATTGGACTTCTCGTCAATTCCTCCTAGTTACGGCGATATTTAAATTCAAACTTATTTTCATACTTATTAGTGTTCCAAAGGAAAAAAATGGAACAATTATAGGATAACTTTGTGTCCATCTGTTTGTCTGTCTATCTGTCAAGACCCTTTACCTTACTTTACATCAAAATTAAATTTTAAAAAACTTGAGAGCTGTCAAGGAACACCCGAATGGAACGAAGTTATTATTTATTATGTACAAAAAACCTGTATACACTCAACAAAAATAAATTCAATGCGAAATAGAAATGATAATATCTGGCTTGCTTTCTATAAGAGAGAGAGAGAGAGACAGACAGAGAAACATGCGCACGCCGCACAGCTTACAATAGCTTACTATAGCAAAAAGTGTAGTTACAACTTTTCGTGAGAATTTTTTCCGTCTAGCCCCCTTTCACAACGCGCGATAAGGAACTTCGTTCTATTAAAAAGAGATTACACTATTGAATTAAATTACAATAACATGTAGTAGTTATTCAATAAACGTTTTTTTTTCTCTAGTGCCTTTGGAGTCACAGTGCCTACAAATTTATTCACTGCTTTGCAAAATGCCGCTGGTGTCGCTTTTGGACAGGCTTATCCTGGTGTTACTGTCACCGACTACTTCACTACCTGGAGCTCAAAAGGCGGACACCCACTGTTAAATGTCAACGTAAATCGCACAAGTGGAATCATAACTTTAAATCAAGTAAGTTAATTTTTTTTTTCCAAAATATTTACTTATCACCGACAGTAAATAATTCAACCTCTATATAGAGAAGTCCTTATAGAGGTTGAGTTATTTATTGTTTGTGATATCTTCACATTCACATTCTACACATTTTTTTTAAGTTTTTATTTGTATAAGTAAGTAAGTTTTACATACACACACGTCATTCAAACATTTTTGAATAGATACCGGATTATATATAAAAAAAAAAACACTAAGTACATACTTATAACATTGCAGTTTACCAGTGCAAAGAAAATAATATTCATCTATATAACGAACAAGTAGATAGGGCTTTAAGTATTTACTACTAATTGTCATGGTAGAATAGTTGTATGGATTTACGCAAGTCATAAGGCTCACTGGGCTGTAGATACGTCTAACTCCGTCAACCAATCTCCAGTACGCGCAGTTGCCAACTTGTCAGCATTGTGACATCTAGCAACGGAAGACGTCTTAAAGCCGGATTGTATTAAGGCCGTACCCTAACCAAATAACCTTGACCATTCCCTCTTTACCGCGCAAGAGTAACAGTAGTGAATAATACCCGTTTTTAGAATAAATTCTTTATAAAATAAAGTTTCGGGTTTTTGGAAAAAATATTTGTACCAAAATGTTCATTATGGTAACAATGATTACTTTACGAGGAGATGCAAGTTATTGATCATTATTTCTCATTTCTGGGGTTTTGTTGTAAGGAGATGTACTAGATAATTACTCAATAAAATTTAAAAAAAAAATCTACAATAATGGAATCAAGATTATAAAGAAATTTTACGTATTTTTTTAAGTTACTTAGTTCTTTTAAATAATAAGTTGATAGCTTCATAAAAATGCACAAAAACGGTTTTTTTGTGTGGGGAATCAGCAAATAACTTCCCCCGCTCTGGGCGGAGCGGAAGGGAGTGTCAGACTTGTACTGACTAAAACCCACCCATATTCCTTCTATTGCCTTTTACGTTCCGGGGCCGCGGTATCTCTTTCGAACAACCCGCAACCACAAACAAAACTTTGGAAATCGGTGGCAAAAAAGTCAACGAAACCAACAAAAGCCACCGACTTCCGGAAATAAAGTTATTTTCCACTTTTTTTAGTTTTTTTTTGGAAGTCGGTTTTATTTTTTGCAAAAAAGTTTTTTATTTCAGCATTTTTAGTTATAGTATTATGATATAATTCGCAAACATGGTTATTTTTAGCTTTTTAGTGCGTAGGTCCCGTCTCCTCCTCCTTTTTTTTAGAAGTCGGTTAAAAAAACTTCCCTCGATTTCGCCAAGATTCCATTATCAGATCCCGACTTGGTGACTATGGGAGCAATTTGGAAAGCATAGGCTTTAAATTTTTTTTTGTTGATTTTTCAATAACCGCTTGTCCGATTTCGATAAAATTTTCATGGGACCATTTGGGAAGTATAACCTTTCCAACAAAAAAAGATTAAAGAAGATTTTTGAAATCGGTTGGCAAGCGACGGAGTTAAGCGCGAACAAACCTAAAAAAAAAAACATACAAACATCCGAATTGAGAACCTCCTCCTTTTTTAGAAGTCGGTTAAAAAAAACGGCTTGCGCGGCGTTTTAGTTAGGGAGGCGCCTTAATGTTACTCCAGAGTAGGAAAGCGACAGTGCTGTAAGCAAAGTGGAATAGTATTGATAACAAAATAATTTGCTTTTTAGACCCGCTTTTACCGCGATGCTGACGTCGATGAGACCAATGAGTTATGGGACATTCCCATCACATGGACTAGGGGCGGTAATCCTGACTTCAGAGACCTTAAGCCCACTCTGATCTTTCGCACTACTCAAATACCCATTGCCGCTGAAGGAATTGGAAACGAATGGGTTATTTTCAACAAGCAACAGACTGGTAATTTATATCATGTTACTAATATTGATTAATATAAAATTATCTTATTTTATTATATTCAAATTCATTTAATTTGCGAACATAAGTAAAAAATAGATGGTAAAATAAAAAAGTCAGAAACTAACAGCTATATTCCGCCGTTAGGCATAATTTTTTTTTCTTAAGTTAGATACGTTAAATTAAGTCATATCAAAGTAATAAACACAATGACAATTACTAAATTAGATTACCTATACAAAATGTAAACTAGATGTCAATATTAAAAATACATACATTAAATAACTTTTTAACACCCTTGCTCGTAAAGCTGATGTAATTCCACCGGTTTTAAATATGTAAAGAGGGTCATAAAAAACGCGTGTGTTATCAAAGCAAATAGTTAAGTTATAGTCCATACAAATTCCATAACAGTATTATTTGCCATTTCAAATTTGGAACTGATCGCCCCGCCGCACGACTCCAGCTAGTGAGCAGCGCGCTGTTGCTATTCTTTTTCTTTTTTTTAATTTATTTATAGGGTTTTGTCGCTTAGCGCTGTTGCTATTCAAATTTCGAACTAATTCGAAAGTAGGCAGCGCTAGCTCGCTGTTAAAATGGCGGGAAGCAACAATGTGCATTCACAGATTGAGTTTATTTAAAATGTTTTTTTTTCTGTTTCCTCGCAAATGTGTTAAAAAACGTCGTACGATATACGTGCGTATTGGTTATAACATGCTCGGCTCAATTACGCCCTCGCCTACGGCTCGGGCTGAAATTCCGACTCGCATGTTATAACCATCTTAACGCACTAATATCGTAATGTACTATAATAATACACTTTGTCACACTGTTTAATTATATATATATCTTTAATTTTATATACAATTAGGAGGTTAAATAACAGCAATTTAAAAGTTTTGTTTAATCCTGGTCATTTTTTTAGGTTTCTACAGAGTGAACTATGATGAATACACATGGGATCTTATAACTCAAGCCCTTAGAGGCAATGACAGGGAGTTAATACACGAATATAATCGTGCACAGGTACGTAATTTACTAGTACAAAATAATCCTTACTAATATCATAAAAGCGAAAGTGAGTTTGTTTGTTTGTTACGTCTTTACGCCTAAATGGCCAAACCGATTTTGATGAATTTTGGTACAGAGATAGTTGGGACCCTGGAGACGGACATAAGCTACTTTTTGTCTCTTGTTAACCTCCCGCATCCCTAAAATAGGGGGTGAAAGTTTGTATGGAGCATTCCGCAATTTTCAAGTTAGGAAGCTAAAAACTTAATTTTAAAAAATGTGAGAAAAGGGGAGGAAGAAGAAGGGAAGAAAAGAGAAAACTTAGCTTGAATCAATAATGCGCAAGAGCAAAAACTACAGGTAGCAGGTACCTGCAAATCTGGCAAGGGGAACTTTGCTACCCCGAATTTCATTTCATCCGGTTGGATTGAAAGCCGTTCCCTACATAATTGGAAAAAAGTTGTCAGTCTTTTAATTAAAAACAGGATGTGCGGAATGTGGGTCTACTAAGGAGCTCCTCTGCCCAACAATTCGGGGTTCATAGGTGTTATGTTACATTCTCAGTTTTTTTCTTTGTATGTAATAAAGAGGCTGGGTTAAGAACATGACGCTGACTGTTATTTTTTGTTATATGTTTTAAAATTAAGAAGTTTTCTGGATATTTTTTTTCGTTCCTAGATCGTCGATGACGTATTCCTGCTAGCCAGATCTGGTAGAATGTCCTACAGAAGAGCGTTAAACATCCTTTCCTTCCTGAAGTTCGAAGACGAGTACGCTCCTTGGCTTGCTGCCATCACAGGATTTAACTTTGCTCTTAGAAGACTGGCTCACGACAGTTTGGCGCTTAGCAGACTGAGGGTAAAGTCATTTGAACTGTTTTGGCGTCAGAAAGAACATATTTTTTTAATATATATTTTACAATGTCGTTTGTTCTTAGTTACAGTTTACAAAATCATGAATATATATGTGTTTACTTAATGGTATTTATTTAAACATAATCAATTTTTAGAGTGAAATCCTTGATTTGAGCACCGCGGTTGTTAGCCGTTTGGGTTTCAACGAGACGGAAAATGGTGGTCATTTCATGGATGATCTATTCCGCATGCATATCGGTACTTTCCTTTGCGATATTGGACACCAAGGCTGCATCGACACGGCTAGAAGAAGTTTCCAAGAATGGAGAAACGGTGGACGGTAAGCATGACACAATGAAATGGAGAAAACACGAAGAAGTACCTTAAATTGTATTTTTATTTGCATTGTAATTATGTTTCTTTTGTATTAGCATTCCACCGAACATGCGTCCATGGGTATACTGTAATGGTCTCCGCTACGGAAATGCTGCAGATTACGACTACTTCTGGAACAAATACCTGACAACAAATTTGGCTAACGAGCAAGTCGTGATGCTTACTGCAGCAGGCTGCACTCAGCACCAGCCGAGCTTGAACAGATTCCTTGCGAATATTGCTTCTGGAAATGTTAATAACTTCAATGTTAGACCTCAAGACTATAGCACCGCTATTTCTTCAGCCATCACTAGCAATGAATACAACACTATGAGGGTGTTCTATTGGCTGGACGCTAATTTGGACCGAGCTTCCAGGTGAGAAAAACTGTTATTATCATTTAACTATTAATTTTAAAGTGATGTGGTATTTTGCAAGAAGTGTTGTTGCAAAAAATGTACTTGTAAGAAGTGCACTTGCAAGAATTGTACTTGCAAGAATTGTACTTGCAAGAATTGTACTTACAAGAATTGTACTTGCAAGAAGTGTTGTATTTTGCAAAGATTTGTAACTTTTTGATATTCTTATCTTCTTCCAATTATACTCTGTGCCTCTGTGCCCAATTAAGATCCGTTCAGCCGTTTTGACATGAAAGAGTAACAAACATCCATACATCCTCACAAACATTCGCATTTATAATTCGCATTATATTAGTAGGATTCCATCCTACAGCTATTTACTGGAAATATTTTGTTTTATAGAAGCGGCGTTGCCGGCACCATGATATCTTCGATCACAAGCCGTTTACTGACTGATGCAGACATCGCTTTGGTAATCTTTTTTTGCTACATTTTTTAATATTCTTAGGTGATCAACACTCTAGTATTACAGTTGACGTCAGCCAAATTTATATAAATAAAATCTTTTTAAACGTTTTGTTTCTTAAAATATTAACTTTATTTAACTACTTCTAGATACAAGGCTGGGTGACTCAAAAACAGCAAGAACTTGGTTCAGCCTACGCCAGCGCTATTTCTGGTCTGGCAACTGCAAGAAGCAATCTGCAATTTTATAGAACAAGGGTGCCAGAATTTAATGAATACTTCAATGTAGGATTCGAGGATCCTTTCCTGCCTCCAACCGAACCTACGACCACAGTTGAAACTACAACGCCGATACCAACAACTACTCCTACTACTACTGTAACACAAGAAACCACTTCAACTTCCACAGAACCCACTACCACCTCTTCCACCACTACCACAACTTCCACACCTGCTCCTACAACTGAACCATCCACCCCCGAACCAGATTCCGCGAACATTGCTTCTCTTAGCTTCGTCACCTTAATTGTGGCACTTATCGTCAATATGGCGTAATTATATCTAAGCTATTTTTAATAATACTATTATAGTGGATTGTTGTAAGAATATTTGTTAAATAAATATATTTATTATTATTATTTTTTATATGTTTTAATAAAGATATTTATTTGAGTCATTTGTTTGGTATTTGACAAATTCGATTATGAATGTGGTATTTAGGAATATTTAAATTGAATAAAACAACCTAGGACTTTAAAAATCGTGCTAAAAAGATAACAAAGGGCATCATTATATTGAAGTGAATATAAAGGATGAATCAAAGAATTAAACTAATCCATATTATACCAGCCAGTGGCGACCCTGAATCTGACCTGGATCTGTTTCGAAAGAGATACAGCGACCCCCAAAACAAAGGGCAAAAGAAAGAACATTAATGGGATTCAGTCAGAATAAGTCTGACACTCCCTTCCACTTCGCCCAGAGCGGGAGAGTCATCTGATAATTTACCATAAAAAAAAACAAATGACGAACATTTGTGAACCCCCGAACATTGATGTCAACAAACATTGCATGGTGCTCTCGGTGATCTATCACCACAACGTCAGTCTCAATTTCCTCTACTGAATATTAACCTACCTAACCCTATCAACGACTGACAAGTGTTTCAAAATAAGATAATTAACTTAAGATAGTGTCTATAATTAAGCAATTATACTAAAATGATCATGCACAGTTAATGATGATTATCTTAGTTGTGAAATAAAAACGATTATTTTATTTACCAGTTGCAATTTAGTAGTTGTTTTTATTAATATTTATATATACGGACGCCAAAATCTAGATTTTAACCAACTAAGTGTGAAGTTGATTGTTAAACCCTTGCTTATATTATAAAAGCGAAAGTGAGTTTGTTTGTTTGTTACGTCTTCACGCCTAAATGGCCTAACCGATAAGATAGTTGGGTCCCCGGAGACGGAAATAGGCTAAAAAAAGAGGGAGTAAGAGGGAAGGAAAGGGGAGAAAAAGATATTTTTTCGATCATCACGTGGGTTAAAGTTAGCGTTAGCCCAAAGTAACTATGCCACGTGGACGAAGTCCCGGGCGGAAGCTAGTATGATAATAGTTTTTCTACAAATGAATGAATCTTTAGCAGTTTTTAATGCTTCCTAACTAGCTCCTATCCTGGATGACACATTTGCTACTTTTAATCCTGGTCTACGCTGGTGAATAAATAACCTAAGGATACGTATACGTTTCACGCGCTTAAAGAGGTGTCAGCAAAGCAGAGAGGGCTGCCAGGACTACCACCTGCCGGGGTTACGGGTTGTTCCAAGATAGAGATACCGCGACCCCGGAACATAAAGGGCCATAAAAGGAACATGGGTGGGTTTTATACACTCCCCTCACCCCACCACCCCAGAGTGGAGGAAGTTATTTGATGATATCCCATCACCAATATATTTATATATAGGATACGTATACAATCGTTTGTCTTTCAACACGTAGTTCGAACCACACCGTCCGTCCGTCTATTTACGACAGGCCGTGTCGACAGTGCGTTAGAGTTTCACGCGCGCCTCAAAGAGATGTCAGCAAAGCAGAGGGTCCTGCCAGGGACACCGCCTGCTAGGGTTGCGAGTTGTTAGAAAGAGATTCCGCGGCCCCGGAACGTAATTGGAAATAGAACATGGGTGGGTTTTAGTCAGTACAAGTCTGACACTCAGAGCAGGGGAATATATCTGATGATTTCACATCCGCAAAAAAAAGAAAAAAAAGGCATCTGCTATGAAGGTGAAGTAGGGACCGAAAGTTTTTATGAAAATCTATCACCAGGCGAATATGGCACGGGCCGGCTAAATATTATTACCTAAATAGTCGTTCTCGTCTTGCTAACGGCGAGTACTTGTACAGGATATAATCCAGTAGCTAGAATTATCCACCGTCAACTTGCTTTGCAATGCAAGATTGTAGATTAGAAGTATTGATTTTTAGTATGTGCAGTACTTACTTGTAGCCAAATTACCAGTATATGCCCGACCCAGCACTCATGAAGGGACATGTCATTTTATATAGGGATCCACCTATTATCACAGACTCCTATCCGTGACGATAGATCGATCGATGGTATCGTAAATAAGCCTGACGTTGTGGTGATAGATCGTCGAAAACTCCATGCAATGATTGTTGACATCAATGTCGATGTATAGGCGTATGTACGGGTACTACCATTATCTGTACCCATCTTTGTTTGTTATAGGGATGGTGGGACTAGACACTTTAGAACTTAAGCGGAAATTACTTTTACTAATTCACTACCACCGTCTCCTGACACCCAAAGTTGATAACCCAACTACGCTGGAGCGGGTAGGTCTAGCAGGTGTGCCGAGTCGTTTCCTTGTGGGAGGTGAATGCAGTTTGTTTACCATGAAACCTTTGTCGTTGAAATTCTAATGACTTTGCATGACACAGAAGATTAATATAATGATTATAATAAAAATATCCTCGTTCCCAAATCTCCAGCACACTTCCCTACTGTTATTTGGTATCATACATTTTCAGTTCGTTAAAGATAGAGAAGATGATGGATATGTCTGCCCGTAAATTATGGTTGATAAAAATGCCTGGTGGTTTCCAAGACCATAATCATTTACCGCTCACGGACATAAAAATTCTATTTATACTATTTTCGATTTAGCATGGTGCGGGTGGCATCAGATGAAAAGTTATGTTTAGAGCTTCATAGTAATACATCCCATCACTAAACATGTCTGTGGGTAATCCTAAACGACTATGATTTTCAGGGTAAAACCTTAAAGGCTTTCAGTAATTGTCAGAAATCGAGGTAACGTTCCAGATTGAAGAGGAGTGGTACATTTTACTAATGCCACCCGCGACATTCTGCAGCGAAAACAGCATAGTGCCTCGGATGAATAAGCAGCAGTGAATAATTACATATCAGAGATGTACACGAAAAACAAAAAAGTATCTTATCTACTGATTACACGATAACTGTGGATTTCAGGCATGCTTTTCGATTAAACACCGTCCATCGAAAATAATAATGGTAGGTACATAAAGATAAGTAAATAATTATTGATAAATATATAATATTTTAACTATGACTCTCTAGTCGCTCGTTTGGTACCGTCCGGGGCAGCAATGGGTAAGTCGGTTTTTTATACAATAAATTGATAAGTATTATCTACATTGATCCAGCCATTTTGATTAAACGTGATACGCACAAAAATGGCGGTGCACAGTCGCTATAAAATAGTTTTTTTCCCGGAACATTCTGTGTGAGATTCGGAATTTAGTATTTTGTCTTTGAAGGACTTTGATGCAGTGAGTGGTATTATACATTATCATGGGAATGTTAGAACTAAAAAAAATATATTTTGTCCTTGAACTTTGAAACCTTATATTTTTAACTCTCTTTTTAAACGGATTGAAAATCATCATATAACTTCCCCTACTCTGGGCGGAGCGGGGGCGAGTGTCAGACTTATACTGATTAAAACCCACTCATGTTCCTTCTTTACCCTTTATGTTCCGGGGCCGCGGTTTTATGAAAATTGGAGGATATTTTTGACTCTTGGATGCCTGTGCAATACTGAGTATTCTATCGAAGTTAGTTTGTTAGGAAAAAACCTTCCTCCAACTTTTGTTATCTATTATTACTCATTTACACTTGTAAACGTTGTACAATCAAAATACATTTAGATATGGATGCACTTTTTTCGTCTAAAATTCATTTTTGTCTCTATAGGTACCAACATGTTGCTTCCGACCGTCCTATGCATTCTCGTGGGGTATGCCACCGCCACGATGCCCCTGGAGGACTTCAGGTCCAACCTGGAGTTCCTTAATACAGACTCCACAGAAGATCTAGCAAGATACCGTCTTCGGGACGTGGTGCAACCGACCGATGTTTATGTTGATCTTGATGTAGACATCCAACAGGCTAACTTCACTGGAGTTGTGAATATGAACGTTTTTGTAAGTATGCTTCTGTTTTTGATTTTTTTTTGCTTCTGATTATGATATTTAATGTAGTGTTCATAGATTTTTTTTCAACTGGTCTGCATAAAGACCTCTTCAGAATATTCCAAAAGTGCCTGTTATTGGTTGATTTGAGATATGTATTTTTTCCTGTCCAATGGGGGTTGCTAGTCTAAGTGTATGAGGGGATCGAACCCGCGATACGCAGCGCAGCAGTCGATCGCTCAGCCACTGCGCCAAGCGTGTCGTCAAAATTAATTATGCACAAAACATTTTTTTCTCAAATAAATGTAACGTTAATTTTTGGATTTTTAAAAGTTTTACAATACCTTTGTTTAATTTATTTTCTTATTTTTATGATCTTGGTCATGGGTATTTAGCCTAAAATAAAACACAATTTTTTTTTTATTAAAAAAAAACCTGCTTGTCATGGTCAGAAACAGTCGGCTAAAATGGCGTCGCGTCAACATTCATTTAGCATTAATTGCTACTAAATGTAATGTTGATTTCGCGTAGCTATAATGATTTCAATATTTTTTATCATTTTTTTACGATGCTGTATCGATTTTGTTATCCGATGATTATCGTAGGCCATCGTCATTATCCACCGATTATAATATCATACCTACACAGAAACTCACACAATTATTCGTGACGATGTCATATTTTATAACTTTTACTGGGGCTTTTATCTAAATCCGTTACCTTAGTATTTTATAATTTAATTGATTTCTTTTGAGTGAAGTTTGTACCTAATGTGCCTAAATCTGCCTTGCCTGTTCCAAACCATGTTGCAGTCGGCTTCAAATGTAACTGGATGCATTTTTTTTTACATGGAAAGACTGCCTATCTGGCCTCCACAACCCACTTAAAGTACTGGGTAATACGATACCCCTTAGTAAGACTGGTTAAGACTTTTAGGACACTGACTATCTGTAACGACTGTCAAGAATCTACAAATGACAGCCGGGACCAAAACCTAACGTGCTTTCCGAGGCATGAATAGAATACAAGGAGTTTGTATAGAGTGACTGCATTTTTAACACCCCAATTAGTACTGGGTAATCCTTACTATAATATAATATTATAAAATTGAGTTTGTTTGTTTGTTACGTCTTCACGCCTAAATGGTTAAACCGATTTTGATGAATTTTGGTACAGAGGCTAAAAAAAGTGAGAAAAGGGGGAGAAAGAGGGAGGAAAAGAGGAGAGAAAGATTTTTTTTCACGCGAGTGAATTAGCGTTAGCCCAAAGAAACTATGCCACGCGGACGAAGTCGCGGGCGTAAGCTAGTGTACTATAATCTCAAATTCATCTTAGGAAAGTACGTAGATTTTACAATAGCAAATAAAGAATAATGTATTTTATTTTCTCACCAGGTAACTGAGGACAACCTCCAAGAGATCGTGTTCCACCAAAATGTGGTTTCAATCACCGGTGTAACTGTTCTCAACAGCACCAATCATCATATGAATCTTCGGCCCAACGAGCAGATAACCCTCGACAGTTACTTGGAGCTCATTCACATCAACTTTGCTGAACCGATCCCTAGGGGGAACTACAACATTACCGTCCGATACAATGGAAGAATTAACACCAACCCACTCGACCGGGGCTTCTACAGGGGTTACTACTATCATAACAATCAAACGAGGTGAGTTTTGAAAAAGTTTGTTTGTTACGACTTCACGCCTAAATGGCCAAACCGATTTTGATGAATTTTGGTACAGAGATAGTTGGGACCCTGGAGACGGACATAAGCTACTTTTTGTCTCTTGTTAACCCCCCACTTCCCTAAAATAGGGGTAGAAGTTTGTATGGTCATTCCGCAATTTTCAAAGTAGGAAGCTAAAAGCTGGTATACGGACTATTTGTGATGAACAAACACATCGTGCATAATTTTTTTTTGGAAATCTGCCCCTAATTCCTTAAAAGAGGGGATGTAATTAAATATGGGATTTTTGTCAGTTTTTAAGGTAGGAAGCTAAAAATCGGGACACACACACTTTGTTACCAACGAAAAATACCTGCAAATCAGGAAAGGCGAATTTTGTAACTCTGAATTTAACGCGAGCGAAGCCGCGGGCAAAAACTAGTTTAAAAATATAAGTCTTTAAACTGGCATGGTCACTAACATTATTACTAACACTTGAAACGGGATATTTACCATATTTGTTATTTATTTCGAGTTCATTTCATTTCAATCACGGATGAACTATGTTGACGGATGTTTATACGTGTTCATGGCGTTCGATCGACTATAAAGGATAGCTTGATCTCTAGTACCTATTATATTATATTATTTATCTACTTATCTCTCTCTTGTACAGTGTAAATTATGTTAAGATAAACATTAAAAGAAAATTGAATTAAGTTTTAAATAAACTATCGAAACTAGACGCTTTTAATGTGCAAGTTTAACTACATCGTTCTCACACATATGTGTATTCTCGACATGAATGATGTATCCATGATCTTGTAAAAATATTATGATTAAAAAGATGGTCCATGGAGTTTCTTACCCATTCTTCTCCATAGAGATCTACGTTTTGGAATGGGCAACTACGGTACTTTCATAAGCTATTATGACTTGTGATTGGGACTGGAGCTTCATCTTTTTGTTTTGACATTCGAAATTCAGAACTTGCGAGATTTTGCTGACAGCGTTCGCAGAGATCAAGCTATTTTTTGTAGCATAAAAAGAATCGTTTGTAAAAAAAAATCGGACTCTGAAAACAACTCTAAGTTCGAATACTTTTTTTTATGTCAGGAAAATTCATGGGCGGACGCAATTCTTGATATCGCGCTTTTGCAGACTTTGAAAGAGGTTTTATTCTGAAAGTTGGCAAGTTGCACATGGCTGTCAAGTATTCCGCAATTTTAATTAATTTATCAATATTACATCTCCAGCGTTTGATCTACCACAGTACCTACGAGATTAATAAAAACGGTGGTGTCCCTTTCCACAAACGCCATTAAATAAATAAGTGAAGAAATATTCCTCTGCGTTGCACTAAAATATTAGCTTATTATTGCAAAGGTAACACTGGGTAAGTTGTTTTAACAGTTTTAAGTATTTAGAAAGCAACAGAAAGATTTCCAAGAGGTTTTATACACCTACAACTAAATCATTAGTGCAATGATATTAGTTCTAGCAATTCATAATCAAAATTTAGTGCATCACAGAGTCATAATTAGTATTATACTAGCTTTTGCCCGCGGCTTCGCTCGCGTTAAATTCGGGGTAACACAGTTCCCCTTGCGCCTGATTGATTTGTAATAGCAACGCTAAGTTTTCCCTTTTTTCCCTCTTTCTCCCTCACATCCCACTTTTTTTGAAAAAAAGTTAGCCTATGTCCGTCTCCTGGTTCCCAACTATCTCTGTACCAAAATTCATCAAAATCGGTTCAGCCATTAAAGCGTGAAGAGGTAACAAACAAACAAACAAACAAACAAACAAACTCACTTTCGCTTTTATAATATTAGTAAGGATTACTATCTAAAACACTTTAAAAAAATATATATGTTTTTCATTTTCGTGGAATTTGTACATCAAGTAATTATATTGTAAAAATAATTTTATTTTTGTTAATTTTGTTCAGGCTCTACGCAACCACTCAGTTCCAGCCGTTCCACGCCAGGAAAGCTTTCCCGTGTTTCGATGAGCCCCAATTCAAGTCCCGCTTTACTATCTCCATCACTCGTGATGTCAACCTTCGTGAATCTTACTCCAACATGGCCATCGCTGATACTCAAAAGTGAGTGTATTAATTCTGTGCTATTGCATATTGTGTTATATTATTTGTTTTAAGTCACATGTGAATTCATATCATAAAGAATGTTGGTTGAATGCAACCAATTGAATGCAATCACGTAGAAATGTTTTTTATAATGCTAGAAATTGTGGTGTGGCATTTTGAAAACTTATTTTGTAAATTTCACAGTCTTGGCACCCGCATCCGCGAAATTTTCTACCCTACTCCGCTCATCTCTGCTTATTTGGTCGCTTTCCACGTGAGTGACTTTGTTGCCACTGAAACTACGAGCACTGATAGCAAACCATTCAAAATCATCGCACGCGAAGGTGCTCAATCCCAGCACCAGTATGCTGCTGAGATTGGCGTTGAGATCACCAACCAATTGGACGATTACTTCGGTATCCAGTACCACGAGATGGGACAGGGTATCCTGATGAAGAACGATCACATCGCCCTTCCTGATTTCCCCTCAGGTGCTATGGAAAACTGGGGAATGGTAAATTACAGGTATGTTTCGGATTTTCTAGATCGATTTCGTAGCTATTAAAGCTAATCACCTCCCTTTTTTGCGGATGGGATATCATCAAATAACTTCCGCCGCTCTGGATGGAGCGGGGGAGTGTCACACTTGTACTGACTACAACCCACTTAAGTTCCTTCTATTGCCCTTTATGTTCCGGGGCTGCGGTATCTCTTTCGAACAACCCGCAACCCTGCTACCTCACTAAGGTCTTATCTGCGGCGGTTGTGCTTTTAAATATGTTTATAAGTACTGAGTGCATAGAAAGAATGTCAAACGACACGAGTTAAAGCGATACGTTGACCATAAAGGTCAAGTAACATTATCTGTCAACTCTAGATTTCATTACCATTAATTTTATTTGTGCATGTTTTTTAATGTTAACTTCATTTTATTTTAGGGAAGCCTACCTTCTGTATGATCCAGCCAACACCAACTTGAACAACAAAATCTTCATTGCTACCATCATGGCTCACGAACTTGGTCACAAATGGTTCGGTAATCTCGTCACTTGCTTCTGGTGGAGCAACCTTTGGCTTAACGAGTCCTTCGCTAGCTTCTTCGAATACTTCGGTGCTCACTGGGTACGTTTTAAAATTCGTTTTAGTGACTGCACCACCACCACTTTGCAAAACAGATAGAGCCATACGCCCTGTATATCTCGATCCCTTTCTTGCACTTAAGTCGGGTGGTACAAAACCAATTAGTTTGTAATTATGATTTTCTGTTATTTTTTTTAATGTCACAAGTTATTTGTCAATAGGCCGATCCCAGCCTTGAATTAGACGACCAATTTGTGGTTGACTACGTACACAGCGCGCTCAACCATGACTCTGGCTCGGGTGCACAGCCCATGAACTGGACCGGAGTTGCCAGCAACCCCTCCATCAGTGCCCACTTCAGTACCACTAGCTACGCCAAAGGAGCGTCCGTCCTTAAGATGTTGGAGCACTTCGTCGGCTTCAGGACCTTTAGGAATGCTCTCAGATATTACTTGAGACACAAGTAAGTAAAAGGATTCAAAACCTTCAGCACCTTATTCAAGAAGAAAACAAACTAAACAGGCAACTGCACCCCATAAAATAAACCTGTTAACAACGAATTAAAAGAACGGTGAACAGGCCTTATTTTCTATTGTGTTATTGTATTCAAATTTCATGTATGAAAATAGTACATAAGTGGACTCAGTGCCAGCAGAACTCATTCTCTGCCAGGTAAAGTTTGGTACACAGAAAAAAATACATTTCTTTTTTTGTCTTTAGTGCTTACGACATTGGTACTCCTACGGACATGTACGCAGCGTTCAAGCTGGCAGTCGATGAGGATTGGGAGTTCCTACGAGATTTTGGCCAGGTCAACATCGAAACATTGTTTGATAGCTGGGTGCAAAACCCTGGCTCCCCTGTTGTGAACGTCACCAGAAACAGCCAATCCGGTGTTATAACCGTCACTCAGGTTAGTTTATTTTATCGCTTTTATTGTAAGGTCTAATTTAGACCCGAACTCCACCGAAACGAAGATGAGAGACGACAGGACAGAAGATGTGTTGTAAACCCCTAAGGTGCCGTTGCTTGAACTTTGCACATTTCTTCTCATCTCCGTTCCGCATATCTCCCCCAAGGCCTCAAGGCTTTTTATTTGCGGATGGGAAATCATCAAATAACTTCCCCCGCTCGGAGCGGGGGGAGTTTCAGACTTGTACTGACTAAAACCCACCCATGTTTCTTCTATTGCCCTTTACGTTCCGGGGCCGCGGTAGCTGGTCCCTCTGTTTTGCTGACGGCCTCAAGGTCTCAGGCAATGAGACTCGCGTTTTGGCTAATATCTATTGTATGTAAATAATTTTCAGAGCACATTGTTGGATTATTATTATAATTCATGTTCTGTTTTCAGAGCCGTTACCTGATTTCTGGCACGCCATCTGCGCAGACGTGGCAGATTCCTCTTACTTGGACCCAAAATGGCCAACTTGACTTCAAAAACACCAGACCTAAAGCTGTTCTCACTGGACCGACAGGAACCTATAACAGCAATACAGGAGACAACTTTGTTATTTTCAACATAGCTCAGTCTGGTAAGACTTTATTAATATAATCACTTGCAACATATCCACAGGCTCAGGTTGGTCCGTTTATGGTTGACCACCTATTTCATGCTAAAATTCTTGCGTGTCTCGTATGGTACGTTAAGTTGTTGATCCAGTAGATATTTTGAGGTTCTTTAATCCTTCATTTTGACTAACTGAATCTACAAACTAGTCCCACCGAGGGTGTTATCCAGTAACTGGCTTATAGATATCAGATAGGCGACAGCCAGATTCAGTAGAATACCAATATTGAACATAAAGTGACAACTTTATGTTCAATATTGGTATTCTACTGAATCTGGTTAGACTGGAAGCTGGCCCCAATACATGTATCACTATATGAAATCAGATATAATTTTAAAATCATCTTACGAGTAGTAATTGCAAAACAACGTGTTATATTGGAAGCTAATACGAAGTCATCGTTTATTTTTTTTATTTCGGTGATCTAAAATCCTTACCAATATTATAAAAGCGAAAGTGACTTTGTTTGTTTGTTACGTCTTCACGCCTTAATGGCGAAACCGGTTTTGATTAATTTTAGTACAGAGATAGTTGAGGCCCTGGAGTCGGACATATGCTATTTTTTTAAAGTGAGTAAAGAGGAAGAAAAAGGGAAGAAAAGAAGAGAAAAAGATTTTTTTTCGATCATCACGCGGTTTAAAGTTAGCGTCAGCCCAAATTAACTATGCCACGCGGGCATAGTAGGAAGCTAGTTGTTTATAATTGACGAGAATGATCTAAAACATTTGTATTCTAGGTTTATACCGCGTCGACTACGACGAAAATAACTGGAGACTTATTTCAACCTACTTGCAAAGCAGCAACAGGGAGAACATTCACAAGCTGAACAGGGCTCAGGTATTTATCTCTTCAAAAGGCAAAACAATTATCTCTTCCTGCTGTCAATCAGCTCACCTTGTCCACTGCTGGGCCTCTCCCAAGCTGCGTTACAAAACCTTGAGGACCTGAACAATACATATGCACTGAAAAGAGTGATGTAAAGAATTTACTGATTAGCACGCATACAAAATGTGAAGTGCGAAGGATGCTGTGTGAAGGATGATATGGCTAGAAAGGAGGTGACTACTGAAATGATGTGTGACAGAGTAGTGTGGAAAAAACAGACATTCTGTGCCAGGACCTTGTCAACTCTTAATTCGGAGAAACCAATTGTTAAACTTCCAACTAACTATTACATAACTTATTCATATACGCCCGACTTAGTTCTCGAAGATGGTAATATCTCGTTGTATTGGGATCGATCTATCGTCACTGACAGGTCAGGACTATTGTTGCCAATACGCTTGACATTGTGGAGATAGATCGATTGGAGCGTCGCGCAATGATTGTTGATATAACGGTTCCGCATGACGAGAACCTCGTGAAGGCAGAGAAACATAAACAATTCAAGTATCTAGATCTGGCTCGCGAGGTTGTCGACATGTGGCACGTGAATACAGCAGTCATTGTGCCGATAGTCGTGTTGGCCAATGGCTTGATAGCCATAGCCTTGACCAACATCTGAGAAAGACTATCGCTTGGCAGCTGACTTAAGGGCTTGATTCAGAAAATAGTACTTTTGGACACGGCCCGTATTGTTAAGAGGTTCCTCTCTCAAGAGCCCTGACCTCCGGTAGCTCGGACCCTGTTCCCGATGCTGGTGGCCTACTACATAACCATATTGTTAGTATTTTCATACTACAGCTGTCATTATCATTTCTGTATTTATTTATCTTCTAACAATTACATTTTTAAATAATGTTTAAAGAAATTATAAAAAACTCCATCGGTATCGGGAACAGGGTCTGACCTACCGGTGATTAGGGTTCCAAAGACAGGAACCTTCTCACAATGCAGGCCGTACCGAAGAGTACTGTCTTCTGTATCCAACCGCCTAAGGAGAGCTTCGACATAATGTTCGTCGAGGCTACGACAATCTCATTATATTCATTATCAAATCATAATTCTGTTGTATGGAATGAAATTAACAGAGTAAATCAATGTTTTACCTAAATTCCTCCAAAGAGTATTTTTCATTTCTTACTACATTCACATAAAAATGATTTTTCTCATCTTTTACTAGATCGTCAACGATGTCTTGTACTTCGTGCGTTCCGGCCACATAAACAAGACCCTCGCTTTTGACGTGCTTGACTTCCTGAGGAGTGAGACCGACTACTACGTATGGAACGGCGCCCTGACCCAGCTTGACTGGATCCGTCGCCGTCTTGAGCACATTCCCAGAGCACACGAAGCTTTTGTTGTACGTATCTATATATATATAATGTTACATAAATTCTACATTAATTTAGAGGGGGCAAAAAAAATAGGACACAAAAAATCCGCTCAAGAGCGAGGCGGACTCGCGCGTCGATGGTTCCGCACAAACTTGCGATAAACGGCCATATCTTTTGACTACGTAGACTTAAAGGGTTAATTTTTTACAGCACAATGGGACTATATAGTTGAGTATATGGTCTTAATTAAACCGATACCTCCACACGTATCCGAAAGGCTCTTGACAGACAGACAAACTACAAAGTATTTCTATAAGGGTTCTGTTTTTTTTTCTTTTGACGTACGGATCTCTAAAAAAACAGCTGTTCCATACATTTTTCCCATGTAGGTAGGATGAGGATTAGTCCCGTGTACGATACTTTTGCAGAAAACTAGTTATAAAAAACCAGTTGAGATGAATTCCTCATTGTATGGGAAATCCATACAAAACGAGGCCATGGTATAGTGGATTATGTAGGTATAGCTTGATGTGTCCCCTTCTTTACCGAATACATGCTAACTATCTGTGCGTTGAAGTCGCTTACGCCCTGCATTTAAATCAAATTTATATATTATGTGTTTACAACATGTATGTCCATAATTTTTTTTTTTAAAAGTAGGCAACATTTTATTGGAATTTATTTATTTCAATTACACTTTTACAGGCAGTTTTGAATGTCAAAGACCAAAAGAATAAAGCTACAATCCCTGACACAATACATAATAACTTGTGAAAGTATTAAAGTTGCCCATTCCAAAGCGTTGATCTCTAAGGAGAAAAATGGGCAAGAAACTCCATGGACACTTTAAAATCATAATATTTTTACATGTTGAGATAATACAAATATGCGAAAACGATGAAGTTTAATGTGCACATTAAGAGCGTGCATAGTAAAATCATAGCACACATCCAATCACTAAACATGTTTTTTCATCTTATGTCACCCGCTATGCTACAGCGACAACAGTATAAATAGAAGTGTCAGCAAAACAACTTTCGCAAACAAATTTTAAATGTATGTCTTTTATTTTGCAGAATTATATGCTTGAACTCATGAGGAACGTCATCGACCACCTCGGCTACGATGAAAGTGCCACCGACTCCACGTCCACAATCCTCAACAGGGCACAGATCTTGAACGTGGCCTGTAACCTCGGCCACGAAGGTTGCATTGCTGACAGTCTACAGAAATGGAACGCACACAAGCAAAACACTTCCATTCTGTAAGTGCTTGTGTTCTCTATTCTTACTTGTCTAGTTTGGACTTTCATTAAAAGATACGTGTTTCTTTTATTGCACAAGTTGCGTCACAGTGATCCTGGGACGGTCGTAGCAAATTATTTTATATGTCTTATCTCCTTTTGTCTTTTTGCTATTCTAACTCGAGTTACGTTTTCTTATGATACTATAGCTATACAAATATGAAAGTGGCAAAAAGTACTACAGCGCCATCTATGCAACCACTGAAGAACTAACAGCAAGAATTCCTACATCTCGCAAGCAAAGTTATCCGCGTAGTTAGCATATATTCGAGCACCCGACAGGCAACTGTCGAGCAGCGGTCCACCAGACACGACACCCGTCTGGTTGAAGGATCCAAAATACGATTAAACATTAAAAAATATCATTCGATTGGACTTTGCAAAATCGAGAATATTTGTCTTGCTCCTTATTTACCACGAGGTCTCTGCATTTTGGAGGATCTGTCCAAAGCCATTAGTAACTCTAGCGATGTAGCAGAGTTTTAGTAATTAATTGTCTTTTTAGTATGTAAGTTGCAAACGCTTCTGTAATACGAACTAGCTGTTTGCCAAAATGTACATTTTATAGTATTTTACGCGACTAAAAACATCCACCAACTTCCATCTACGCCTTATGTTGAGAATACATGTACCAGGTCCCTAGGTAACTATATATCATTATATGAAAAGTTTCCACGCATTTAAATGTTGCACTTATATTCACTTATAAATAAAATGCATATGTACCTATTAAGTGTCTCGGTATATTTAAAAAATAGCTAAATGTATTTTGATACCATTTATCATTTTCTTAAAAATGTCTCAAAGCTTTGAAAAATCATACCTAATATTCGTTGTTATGGTTCAAATATAACCTCCTTTTTTAAATGTATCTTTTCTACAGCTAGTCCTCTATAAAAATAACATCATAAAGGAGTTTACTAATGATAAAGAATACAATACATCATTTTCCGTAGCTTTTGGCTCCAGGGCCAACAATGTATGGGCGCAGAGCAATGTCCTTTGGTAATCATCGACAAGACAAAGAGCAAGACTTACATAATAAAGACAACGATAAATTCTTCTTCCAGGATTCCGCCGAATCTCCGCCGTCACGTTTACTGCGTGGGACTTCGTGAGGGTAACGCCAGCGACTACAGTTTCTTGTTGAATCGGTATAACGCCTCGGAGAACACCGCGGACATGGTGGTCATGCTCCGTGCTCTCGGTTGCACCACTGATCAAGCTTCTCTTCAGGCGTAAGTTATTTTTTTTATAATATTCATTTTCAATGTTTCTAGCGAACTTTTAATTCTGGAACTCGAATAAATTACCTTCGGAGTACTTATTTGAATTATCTACTACATTATGTAGTTCAATCTGTTTTTTTTACTGATATTTGGGTCACTTGACTATCATTTGATTCTAAGGAGAAGTTTATGCAAAATTTCACTACATATTCATATATTTCACAACTAGTATCAATATTAATAGTCTATTGTTTGTTAGTTCAATTATTATTAATTAATAAAAAATGTTTCCAGCTTCCTGAGGGAGACTATGTACAATGACAAAATCCGCATCCATGACCGTCCCAACGCATTCGCCTTTGCCCTGCAAGGCAACCGCTCTAACGTTCCAGTCGTTCTAAATTTCTTCAGACAGAACTATCAAGACATTCAAACCACGTAAGTATCGTAATATTTTGAACTTTTTGGATTTAAAATAATGCATATTATGTTGATAGACGAAGAGCGAGAGGTAGGCCAAAGAAAAGACGGATGGATTGTGTAAGGAATGATATGAAGGAGAAAGGAGTAAATGATGCCGTGACGTCTGATAGTAGAGAATAGAATATTAATAATACTATTGTCAAAAAAACTCCTTTATTGAAATTAAATGATTCCATTCATAATTAATTTGCATTGTTTTTTTGACAGATATGGTGGTGTAGATCGACTCAATCTCTGCATCAACCACTTTGCTGCACATTTGACTGATTTCGCAACACTACAGGACGTAAGTACTATATTAAACATTAAATGTAATTTTGTGAAGCCAACAGAAAACCAGCAAAAACAGACAAAAACTTCAGCATCAATAGAAATACCATTTATTCATTTTATTATTCGGTGTGTTATTCCTTATTGCACACAAATATATACACACCAATTGCAATAGAAAAACCTATGCCCTACATAAACTTATCTATTGCAATTAGTGTTTTTTTTTGTGTGCAATCACGACCAATGAAATGTGCTTGCACGCAAAATTCAAAAGCGATTTTCTCATGAAAAAGTGGTTTCTACTCTGAGATATAAAACCTATTTTTATGGACTTATTGGCCAGCTTCTTGGGTTATTACCTTCTAATATATAAAATTTCCGTGTCACAATGTTAGTTACCGTACTCCTCCGAAACGGCTCGACCGATTCTTATGAAATTTTGGGTATATATTGGGTAGGTCTGAGAATCGGCTAACATCTATTTTTCATACCCCTAAACCTCAGCGGGTGAAACCGCTGGGCACAGCTAGTATAAATATAATAGTAATAGGCTGGCTAATGGGCCAGCCTATCACTATTATGTATAATGTAATTATTATTTTACCATTAAAAAATAGGTCTTATATTTACTTTACAGGAATAACTGTAACGGCCTCTTCTCATACTGAGATAGCACGAGCATTGTTCACTATACTTGCTTAAGATGAGTTGGCAATTTCAGACCTATATCCAGACTAATATTCATCATCTGCCTAGCCTTTTCCCAACTATGTTGGGGTCGGCTTCCAGTTAACTGGATGCAGCTGAATATCAGTATTTTACATGGAGCGACTGCCTATCTGACCTCCACAACCCAGTTAGTACTGGGTAATACGATACCCCTTGGTAAGGCTGGTTGTCAGACTTTCGGAACACTGACTACCTGTAACGACTGTCAAAGATCTACAAATGACAGCCGGGACCAACGGCTTAACGTGCTTTCCGAGGCACGGAGGAAACTCGGTATATAACGGGTGGTCACCCATCCACAGAAAAACCTAGGCAAGCGCGGCTTAACCTTAAGATCGACCCGAGCGGCTGCTATTATTTAGCCACGAGCTCCTCCAGACTAATATTATTAAAGCGAAAGTGAGTTTGTTTGTTTGTTACGTCTTCACGCCTACATGGCTAAACCGATTTTGATGAATTTTGGTACAGAGATAGTTTGAACCCTGGAGACGGACATAGGCTATTTAAAAAAAATGTAATATGAGGGAGAAAGAGGGAAGAAAAGGGAAAACTTAGCATTGCTATTACAATAAATAAGGCGCTAGGGCAAAAACTACAGGTAGCATGTACCTTTAAATCAGGAAAGGGGAACTGTGTTACCCTGAATTTAACGCGAGCGAAGCCGTGGGCAAAAGCTTGTTGATTATAAGTCCAGGTTCTTCACGAGGTTTTCCTTAACTAAATACATATGAATCGATAAATTCATGCTAGTACTTGCCCGGATTTGAACTCACAATCTCATGCATAAGAGGTGCGGTCTTAACCTCTGGGCCATTACGGCACTCGTAATAGATAGGCTTTCAAAATACTACAATAGAATAGGAGAAAATCTACTTTATTTGTTGATGTAGGTACTGAGAGGCACAGGAGGAAAAACGTAATAAAAGAACATAAAATACTTTAAAACCATACTTTAGTTCATAATTTTAGCAATACATGTCACATACTAATTCAAATGACCTTCTATTCTTGCTGATTCTCTATTTAAAAACCTAAGTATTCGAATGTCTTTGCTAACCGGCCTGTACTGTAAAAGATTTGATCAATGTTATCAGACCTCTACAGTACCTTTATACTATCAATCCTTCTTAATAATTTTTTTTTCTGCTTTCAGTTCCAACAGTGGGTCTATGCTGCGCAAACTGTATTGCAAGTTTCTTCCTTCAATGCTGGTGTTGGAGTAGTCCAAACTGCTACGAACAATTTGGACTGGGGCAATGACGGTGCTCTTGAAATCTTCAACTTCGTTGTAACTAGGGGAGCATCTTCCACTATCCTTGCTTCATCTGTCCTCCTCATAGCAGCAATGCTTCTACAATTGTTTCGTTAATTTATTTAATTTTAAGTAGAAATTAAATAATTTAACCTTATCTTTTAAGATGTTGTGTTTTGACAAACAATCTAGCAAATAGTTTTCAACAATTTTTAATTGTTAATGATTGTAATAAACTAAAATAATAAAATATTTTTGTAAATAAATTATTGCTTTTATTTTCGTTTATTTATTCTTAGTAACCTTTTAAACTTTAAATTTATATACCGCCACTGGAGTCGATCTGCAGCTTAAGGCGCACTCGCCTAGTTTGGTCCCTAGATTTGTGACCATCCTTTACGCACGAAGTTTCCACCGTGCCTTCTAGAACTGTTGGTCCCGACAACTGTCAGTTTGTAAATCTTTGACAGTCGTCAGATGTGGCCCAAAAGTCTGACAAGCAGTCTTAACTGCTCGTCAGACTTTTGGCCACTCAGACCATTTAGTTTGTCGTAATTCATATTAATAAATTACGTTAAAATATCTTAAAATGATCACAGACGCAGTTAATATTGTGAATTGTCTCTTTTGGGTATGGTAACATAATTAATATTATTAATCTACTAGCTTATGCACGCGGCTTCGCTCGCGTTAAATTCAGGGTAGTCTTCCTTTGAATATCACATAATAAATATATGTATGTAAGTTATACATATAGTTAAGTCATTTTGTTTAAGAAATATTAGATAACACTAACACTTTAAGTAAGTTACCTGAGATAGAATTTTATACCTTGTTCAGAGGGATAAATATGACTGGTTAAGCAGAAGCACGTACTGTACGTATAAGCCACCTCCCGTCAAGTCTTTGCAGCATGTCCTCACTGTGACATTTAAAGTCCAGTTTAAAGGGCAAGATGTCGAATTAATGTACAGACGCTTGCACATCAAGCTACAACAATCTGTCAGATTTCTTTGATAGATTTTCGACTTTATTTTTAAAGTATATAAGGTTCAAGGTTCATTGGGAAAAAATGACAGTTTCGGGTAGCTTGACCTGCAGGCGTCTGTACCCTTGGTTTTAAACGGACTTCAAAAAAAAGGAGGAGGTTCTCAATTCGTCGGAATCTTTTTTTTATGTAAGAAGTAAAGTTATTTTCCACTTTTTAGTTTTTTTTGGAAGCGAGGAGCTCGTGGCTAAATAATAGCAGCCGCTCGGGTCGATCTTTAGGTTAAGCTGTGCTTGCCTAGGTTTGTCTGTGGATGGGTGACCACCCGTTACATACCGAGTTTCCTCCGTGCCTCGGAAAGCACGTTAAGCCGTTGGTCCCGGCTGTCATTTGTAGATCTTTGACAGTCGTTACAGGTAGTCAGTGTTCCGAAAATCTGACAACCAGTCTTACCAAGGGGTATCGCATTACCCAGTACTAACTGGGTTGTGGAGGTCAGATAGGCAGTCGCTCCATGTAAAATACTGATATTCAGCTACATCCGGTTAGACTGGAAGCCGACCCCAACATAGTTGGGAAAAGGCTAGGCAGATGATGAGTTTTTTTTTGGAAGTTTATAGTTTTGGTTTATAAGAACTTTTCTTATGTCTGCAGAAACTTCCAGAATAAAAATACACGTAGATCCCTTCTGTTTACCCGACTTGCGACTTAAATTTAGAGACAAAACGAGTCACGAGGTAACTTATACAGCTTGTCGACTAAGTTCTGTTCATAAATGCAGTCTTATACTTCTTGATCACTTAAATTGGTCATAACTCCTACAATAGAAAATTTGTGTCCAAATTGTATGTGACAAAAAAAAAAGTATCAATTCGGTAAAACCCGTTCATTTTTAGACCTATGCCGCTACAGTGATGTAGGGAGTGTCCGATACATTCTGGGGCCGCGGTACCTCTTTCGAAAAAATCTGCAACCCCGGTAGGACGCGTTGTGGTAGTATCAAGTTGAAATTAAAACCATAAACTTAAGTCTTTGGCCCCTTAGAGCTGTGAAAAAATCAACCCTCTAAGTCTCATAATTTTCCTGCCCTTGTCCCATTCTATTTGGGGTCGGCGCAACACGAACACAACACAAGAAGAAAACTTCTTCCATTCTCCCCTATCAGACGTCACGGCATCATTTACTCCTCTCGCTTTCATATAATTCCTTACACAATCCATCCATCTTTTCTTTGGCCTTCCTCTCGCTCTCCGTCCATCAACCTTCAAATCCATCACTCTTTTAGTCACATGTCCAACCTTCTAAGTCGGATCGGTCGAATGTTTGTACGGAACCCTCGATGCGAGAGTCCGACTCGCACTTGGCTGGTTTTTTTTATGACACAGCCCGACTTTACTTGGGTGAGCGTTTATGAAAACTTATGACGGTACTTTAAGTAAATCCGTATCCGCATACAATAAGATATGGACCTTCTGGGAAGTTCTCAAGGTTCAGTCTTTATTTTGCTGACTTGTTTTACAAAACATTTTTCAAGGTTAATTGTGAAAATGATAGATTATTTGATCAATAAAGATTAATGTTAATATTCTTTTGATAAAGTATAAACACGTGATTTTCTAATAAGGACTTAGATAAAATGCTAGGTAGGCCGACAATGAATTGTAGGTAAAACATATAGTTAAATATTACTGGACATATGGTAAGCGTTGGATATGCTAAAACATTAAAGGAAACAGAAATGTGATCAAGTGGCAATATTTGACAGACATCACGCCTGTTATCAGAGATGTACCTAATAGTAACAAACTTGGACAACACGGTTGGCGCAGTGGCTGAGCAATCGACTGCTACGCTGCGTGTCGCGGGTTCGATCCCCTCACATAACAAATATTTGTATCGTCTACAGATAGTTTTTCCGAGTCTGGCTGTTTGTGTATGTGAGTTTAAATGTTTGTAAACGCACCCACGATACAGGAGTAATTCCTAGTGTGGCGCAACGTTTTAAATAATATACAACAACAATAAAGAATTCCGACTTCCACGTGCGATAAATCCTGCTTATATTATAAATGTAAAATTTTGTGAGGAAGTATGAATGCTTTTATGTTGATAATAACATGTGTAGGGTGCATCCCTAGCATAAGTAATGTAGATTGTCAATGCAAATGTAGTGTAAGATGCAGAGATGTCACTGAGTGTTAAACGGGATGAGTCTAAATGAAAATGCAAGTTGTCCGACTCAAACCACGTCTAATTGAACACTAAATTTAATCATTTACATGAATGTATGCAATAGTTGCACCTCCTATGTCAATGCACTGCCAAATGTAGGTTGCGTTCAAAGTGCACATACGCGAGCCTACTGCTGGCTAACTTATTGCAATAAATATACATATTTTAAAACCCATGTACGTGCACCGTACAACATGGATTTACACAGAGGATACCTGTCAGTCACACAAATATTTGTGTCGTGCGGGGATCAAACCCGTGACAAGCGGCGCAGCAACCAAACGTTTAGCTACTGCACCAACCGTGCTGTCCTAATCACACGGAATGGTAATATCGGAATAAAAGTATCATAAGTCGAGAACTCTGTGGTCAAAGCGCCTTACAATAAGAAAAAGCGTATCTAATTTGAAATAGATAAACTGGTGTTTTTCCGAAAACGCGATCAGTCAGCGGGGGGTTTTGATAAATATCCGTCTAGCGATAACAGTTTAGTTTCGGCGCCCCGCGGTTTCACTCGCGTAGACCAAAATGAAGGTTATTATATTTAATTTTTTAATTAATTCATATAAATTAAATAAACTATCTTATGAATAACCTAAAAAAATGCATCAAAAACGCTGTCCCCAAGAGACTGGTCGCGTTGCCACATTGTATGGTAATGCTTAGCCTCTGGCCGAAGTAAAAGCCAGCTCTTGAGTTACATGAAGTGTCAACTTAACGTTTGGACATTTCCATAAAAAGGCTGTTTTTCAGTGTATACGTTATCTACCTACTGTTTGAGCCATGTGCAGTTGTAACGTACACACACATAAACAAAATTACACCTTTATAATACTAGTAATAAAAAAAAAATACTAGAGAATGTATGCGCTTCGGTATTTCCAATAAAAGCCTACAAATGCGCGCGTCTGTGTACAAAAACATCATCTATCACTCAAAACTAAGAGTAAAGCAATAATATTGATAATAATAGAAATACAACATTTATGGAACATTCAACAAATTCCCAGGAACTTCTCAATAAATTGGATCGTCTTCTTAATAATTGCATTCGCTTTGTGTTTGGCCTTCGTAAATATGATCACATCTCTTCCTTTCGTACTCAGCTTAAATGGCTGCCTATACGACTCAGGAGGTCCCTCAGATCTCTCTGTATGCTGTACTCTGTCATGAATGATCCGTATGCTCCTGATTATTTAAAAACTTATTTTAAAGTGTTGGGCAGTTCTCACAGTCGTAACCTTCGGGCTTCCGAAAATCTTCTCCTCCAAATTCCTTTACACCGCACCGGTTTTATGTCCAAATCATACGTAATTTCGACAATCAAGCTCTGGAACGCACTACCCTTTGACATTAAAAAAGCTGAAAGTAAATTTACTTTTAAAAGAAAAGTTCGTAACCACTATTTAGGTCCGTCTGCCAATTAAAAGTCATTGTAATTACTGTTAAAGTTCTCGTTTTTATTTATTTTTAAATGTATATATTAGTTTATTTGATATGTATATGTGTATTAGTATCCGTATAAAAATATATGTTTTCGCAAAAATAGTTTTAGATATTTTATGTATTGTACCCTATCACAATATTGTCGTATTTTACCCATAGGTTGACTGGTAGAGAATGCCTTATGGCATTAAGTCCGCCTATGTACCACTATTGTACATGAAGTTTAAATAAATAAATAAATTTATTTCTTACCCGCCAAGGGTATTTTATTGCCCTTTTTTACTGATAGAACCATCAAATAACTTCCCTCGCTTTAGGCGGAGTTTTTCTTCTTTTACCCTTTATGTTCCGGGGCCGCGATATCTCTTTCGAACAATCCGGAACCCCAACAGACCCGCAACTCCAGCAAATTGTATTACCCTGCAATTGGGTTTCACATTTTAAACGGACAACTGCTCCAATTAAAATACTGTTTTTTTAGTTATTTTAGGAAACTGACCTTATCGTGGTTGCGACGAAGGTAGGTAGTTGAAAATGACGGTGCCAGCGCCCGGGGCGTCTCCCGCGGCGGCTGGGTTGGTTTGAGGTTCTCTCCCTCAAACGCCCGGCCTCCTCCTTCATTAGCATGACTGCTTCGCAGAAGGAGGTGACCGCTTCCCATTCCCTCTCGCTCCGGACCATGGACTGAACCAGGGCCGGACGCGAAAGATCACCGCCGTCGATCGCCTCTACACGGAGGACACGGCGGTGCGCCGCCCAAGCTGGGCAGACCGCCACTGTGTGCTCCACCGTGTCCTCCGGGCGATCGTCACAATGGTGACACCCGGGCGTTTCCTCCCGCCCGATTATGTGCAGGAACTTCCCGAAACTTCCGTGTCCGGTGCAGACCTGCGTCAGGCGGTAGGTGAGGTCGTCATGACGCCTTTCCAGTCACTCCTCAAAGAGGGGACTTACCGCCACTATTGTGGCGTGCCCTCTATCGAATCCCTTTTTAATAAATTTAACTTTATTCGAAAACGTTCGTGGATTTTTAAGAAAATTTAACTGTATTTGACGAGCTTTGTAGTTGACTGTACCACCTCTATATTAGATGTCATTTGTATTAAATAAGATGACGATTGTTGTCGAAGCGTGTACTTTTCTTGGAAGATCTGTACACGATTTTTAAGATAAAGTAAAAATCGATATTTTTTTATTATTCATTGCACAAAATTATCTTGAAGGATTTATTAAAGTACTTATTTTACAGCCAAACTGTTTACGATCTTATCAACCTGAATTAACGAAATATTGTACCGATATCCAGATAAAATTATTTATCAGTGACCGATGATATCATTAAATATTTTATTGATCGGTTTCGGCTGACCAATCACTTAAACACAATCGGCATTGTATAAAGGACATTCTTGATATCAGGTCAGTTTTCATATTTTTTCTTTTTTATCATATTAATTTATTACTTCTTAACACTTCCCCCGCGCCATAATTTTCAAAGAACTTTCAGCTGGTGCTTTGGAGACCTAAAATATCTCGAAACCAACCTACCCTTTGGTGCGTTTGAGACCTAATGAGTCTCGTAAAGATACAGTTTTTTCATACTTAAAGAATTTTACACGTTAGATTCTCCGGCAAGGAGTGAAATAACACGATTATTTTCAACGCAAAATACAAAAGTCCTTCAAGAGATCTGATAGATCTCGTTATGCAATGAACGTGTTAATTAGCAACAGAGTCGTTGTATTATTTGCTCCTAGTGTTGTTTTTCTCCTGATTAAAGTCATCCTGTTTTCTATTTCCAGAAATGTCCAAAGTATTATTCTTAGCCTTGAGCTTAACGCTCTTGGCGTTCGCTACTGGCGACAACCCCATATCCCTGTACAGGGAGTTTCAGGACTTCACCTTTGATGATTCTTCAATAACAAGGGAAGCTGAACGAGTTTACAGATTGCCTGAGAACGTAATTCCTTTGGATTATGACATCAAGCTCGATCTTTACTTTGATGAGAATACGGAAAATCCTTTCAGTTACGATGGAAGAGCTAGCATTGTTATTCAGGTAAGTAAAATAGTACATTTTCATTAAAGTAAGTACGTTCCGGGGCCGCGGTATCTCTTTCGAACAACCCGCAACCCCGGCAGGCGGAGGCCCTGGCAGGCCCCTCTGCTTTGCTGACATCTGATTGAGGCGCGCGTGAAACACTGACGCGCCGTCGACACGGCCTGTCGTCAATAGACGGACGGACGGTGAGCTACCCATTGCTCACCGTCCACAGGCCCGTATCTATGGTGGCCGGGTGTCGTCTCGCGGCGCCCGTCGCCCGGGGCGTCTCCTGCGGCGGCTGGGTTGGTTTGAGGTTCTCTCCCTCAAACGCTCGGCCACCTTCTTTGCTAGCATGACGGCTTGCAGAAGGAGGTGACCGCTTGCCATTCCCTCTCGCTCCGGACCATGGACTGAACCAGGGCCGGAAGTCCGGTCCTCTAAGGTATAATATTGTAAAGGTTACATTTTGTTGCATTTTAACAATCTAGTTTACTTACAGGCTAAAGAAGAAAACGTAAAACAAATCGTGCTTCACTCAAACATCGACAGAATAAAGAATGTTACTGTGGTAGATGCGACAGGCAATTCAGTTGCTTTAGATGCAGAGAAGGAATATGAAACAGTCGAACTGTACCATTTCTTGAAAGTAAATCTTGCTGAACCTTTGACAGCTAACGTCAATTATACCTTGAATATTGAGTACTGGAGTACTATGAATGAAGGTCCTATGAAAAGAGGTATTTGGCGTGGGTGGTACACTGATGGCGATGGCAAAGAAAGGTGCGTTCTTAATTTGAAATTTGATGACTGTCATTTATTTATTCTTTCTTACATACAGTTCCACGTTTGTTTTGTAATATTGACCAGTTTTGCACTTATTGATTATTTATATTTGGAACACTACTGACTCTATATTAACAATGGTAATTTATAAATTATACCAAAGTATATTTTTTAAATCATCCTACTGTTCCACCGATTTTCTTCAAAGTTTAAACATCATAATAGCACAGCTACTAATTAAAATTGAGATGAGAAAGAAATTTAAAACTTATGTGAAATGAAAACAAACATAAATAAATAGTATTGTATCATTTGTTTTTTTTTAAATATTATGTAAACACACAATGTAAAAGTTTAAGCAACTATTAATGCATGAAAAATAAGGCTTTTTTTATTTAATTGCACAGCGATTAAATTACTTATATCTTCCATCGATAAAATATTCAGCCCTTTTCTAAACCGTGAGACTAAAGCTTCAAAATTGTTTGCAGGATCTACGCCACCACCCACTTCCAGCCTTACAATGCCAGGCAGGCATTCCCGTGCTGGGACGAACCTCTCTTCAAAGCCGTTTTCAGGCTGCACATAAGCAGGCCTGCTGCTTACACAGGCACATTCTCAAACACTAAGGCTGATGTTTTGAACGCACCGTATGTATTTTTGTGTTGCTATCTTGTGAAATAAGGCTACCTCAGACTCTAGTAGTAGCAGAATCTAATTATCATGAATAACTGGGCTCAGGTCGGGTAGCATGTTATTGGGTTGTTCCATCAAAAATATCTCGGTCATCATGTGAAAAAAGGGTCCAAGCCCGGTTCTATTATTAATAAGTTTGTAGATCACTTGAGACTGGAACATTGGACATGAATTGTGTAATTTTTTTTATATTTATAAAGCAAGACAAAGAGCATTACGTCTCCTCTTTACTTTAATATTCTGCATAGTTATATGTATATTTAGGTAAATATTTACTATCTCAGTATTAATTTTATATGTGTATTATTTGTATGTATAATTATAATATGATTGATAATTTAATTATTTCCTGTTTTGTCTTTTCCACACACTGTGTCTACATTTATATCATCGAACTTTCCTCTCGCAGGTCTGCTGGAAGTAATTTCTAAAGAAATAAGCAGTACCTTTGTGCTCTACTGTCTTAATGTATGTCATGTCATGGATTTTGTGTGTGCATAAATAAATAAATAAACTAGGTCTAGATAATTTTGAACAAGAATGGTTCCTTATAATCTTTACTTGAAATTATCAAACAGTTTCTAAATATTTTTCAAATGAGATTACACTTTGAAAATCAACAATCTTGTCTTTCAGTTTGGAAAACAATCGCATCCGCACAGACTTTGCGGCAACTCCTAAAATGTCATCATACCTCGTGACTCTGCTCGTCAGTGAAACATTTACAGTACTTGCCGAAGACACCAGCTACAATCCTCCTATCAGGATCATCGGTAGATCCAACACGGTTGGTCTTGCAGACCATGCTCTGGACCTTGCCGTCAAGATGACGGACTTCTTCGACAATTACTTCGGAATACCCTATGCGACTCTGCATCCTAATTTGTTGAATGATCATATTTCGTCTCCTGACTGGGCTTCAGCTGGTACTGAAAATTGGGGTATGGTAAGCTACAGGTTGGTAACAAAACTTTATTTTATGTTAATACATAGTTCCAATGTATCATGTTATCAACGTGTTTATAAAATCTCAAATATAATTTATTAGGCTTAACCAACGCTTTTTAGACACACAATATGGTTAAAAGCATTAACGTTTTCAACTTACACTTTTTTTTCTAAACACTATCGGGGCAATTTGACCTAAATACTAATATTAACTTAGGGCCTAAGGCCTTTCAGACACTGTCTTATGCCATGTCTGAAATTTTTGATTAAATAAAATACGGGTTTCTGAAAATGATAGTCACATTGCTGAAAGGGACAAAGATGACGCTGCATTCACACGATTTTTCAAAACTAAGTCAAAGTCAAAGTCAAAGTCAAAGTCAAATCTTTTTATTTGTAGAGCATAGGTAAACATAAGTACAGATGTCAATAATCATAAATAGAACGCTATGTCTTGCCATCAATGGCGTACAAATATTATATAAACATTAATTACGATAAAAATGCATAAGTCCCACAATTAACTAAATAAATTAAATTAAAATAGAATAAAACAATAGGATTAATAACGAATACAAAATATAAATGTCAATGTGTCTCTTAATTAAAATAATACTAAACATTCATAATTAATTAACAATAATAATAAGTATTTTTTTTGTTAAATTAAGTAAGTACTAAGCCATGTTGATCAATCTTTTCCCTGAGGACTAAGGTTCTATGCTAGAAAAATTGTTACAAGAGAGCGCTGTGTTTGACACTTCACAAATCCTTATCCTTACTAATATTATAAAAGTGAAAGTGAGTTTGTTTGTTTGTTACCCCTTCACGCCTTAATGGCTTAACCGATTTTGATGAATTTTGGTATAGAGATAGTTAGGACCCAGGAGACGGACATAGGCTTTGATTTTTTTTAAACAAGTGGGATATGAGGGAGAAAGAGGGAAGAAAAGGGAAAACTTGGCTTTACTATTACAAATCAATAAGGCGCAAGGGCAAAAACTGCAGGTAGCAGGTACCTGCAAATCAGGAAAGGGGAACTGTCATACCCCAAATTTAACGCGAGTGAAGCCGCGGGCAAAAGCTAGTTTACCATAAATGAAACGGAACAACTGGATAGGGCACAAACTTTACACTTTGTATATCACAGTAAAGTATTCAGCAAGAAACTTCATGTAAGCGAATGAAACGATAACGATAAAATAAAAAGTAGGACAGCTCCATCTATGGCAAAAATGAAGAACTAATGTGAAATTCTTAATCACGCAAAGAAGTTCTCACGATTCAAAATTATACAGAAAAACTGACGACAACTATCGAACAGTAACCCACCAGACACTACACTTGTCGGAGGATCCTTCCTTTTCTATGGGGGAATGTATAATTTGACTATAACATTTATTATAAGAAAACATCAATTTTCTTCCCTATTCAAATGCCTCATATTTTTAACCGATGAATGCAAGAAGGTTCACAATTCGACATGTAAACATAATAATATATTTTTGGTTTTCTTTTTCAGGGAGTTGTATCTGATCCTCGATGAATCTGAGACGATCATGTCCATCGAGCACTACGCAGCCACCCTGGTGTCCCATGAGCTTGCCCACAAGTGGTTCGGTAACCTGATCACTTGTTACTGGTGGAGCAACACCTGGATCAACGAAGGCTATGCCAGTTACTTTGGTTATATTGCTACTAATGTTGTGAGTTTTCTAAAGACATATAACTTGAATCTTTTGACGGGCCTGTTGGTCTAGTGGTTAGTGGCCCTGACTGCTGAGCCGGAGGTCGTGGGTTCGATTCCCACCCAGGACAAACTTTGTGTGATGAGCATGATTGTTTGTTCTGTGTCTGGGTGTGATTTATCTATAATATGTATGTATTTATAAATTATATAAGTATGTATATCAGTTGTCTGGTTACCATAACACAAGCTCTGCTTAGCTTGGGATCAGATAGCCGTGTGTGAGTTGTCCCAAGATATTTATTTATTTATCTTATTACCATTTTCATTAATTAGGCAGTTCTGATGACTCAATCAATCAATCTATTAAACTAAAAGTCATTTATTCAAACTAGGCCGATGATCAGTACTTTTTGAACGTCATTAAACAAGACAGTCCCACAAAAAGCCCACGATTCGCCACTTCCAAGTGTTTTATCTGAGAAGAAGAAGTGGCGGAGCAAAATCCCCAGCAAAACATCTGTTTGGTAGGTTTCAAAAATCAGATTTTATACAATAATATTCAAGGCATACATTGCAATTTTGAAAGAATACATATAACTGAATTGCTTCATATTTGCTAGCATAACATCAACATACCAAAATAAAAAGTAAACTTACTCAAGCAATATAAAAAATATGCCGTTGCGTTTTTAACTTTCAGTGCGAAGCTGTTGTGACGTTAAACCTGGCGCCTTGTATTTATCTTACATATTTTATCTATTTTTAGTTTTTGAGAAAATAATCATCAGTGTCAATGCAATTAAGTATCCAATGCTAGAAAAGATGTTTCTACAACAACAAAAGCTAATATTCGTATTCTTAATTTCCAGATGTTCCCTCAGTACGAGTTCACCGATCACTTCAACACTCGCTACCTACAGACCTCTTTAGCTTTCGACTCAAGTCCCTCCACGGTTCCATTGAACCACGAGGTCAACACCCCAGCTCAGGTCACCGGTCATTTTGGAACAATCAGCTACTCAAAAGCCGCTTCTTTCGTTCGCATGAGCGCTAACATCATGGGATTGGACACCTTCCAAAAGTCTTGTAAATACTTCCTTTTGAACAAGTAAGTATAGCAAATTCGGAACCTCTAAATTATGATAGTTATATTTGAATCCATTGAGGAGCTCATGGCTAAATAATAGCAGCCGCTCAGGTCGATCTTTAGGTTAAGCCGCTCTTGCCTAGGTTGATCTGTGGATGGGTGACCACCCGTTACATACCGAGTTTCTTCCATGCCTCAGAAAGCACGATATAAGCTGTTGGTCCCGGCTGTCATTTGTTGATCTTGGAGAGTCGTTAGAGATAGTCATTGTCCCGAAAATCTGTCAACCACTCTTACCAAGAGGTGTCGTACTAACTGGGTTTTGGAGGTCAAATAGAAGCAGTCGCTCCATGTAAAATACTAGTATTCAGCTGCATCCGGTAAGACTAGAAGCCGACCCCAACATAGTTGGGAAAAGGCTAGGCAGATGATGATATTTGAATCAATAAGTTAGAGAAGAAAAAAAGGGATGAAGAGACAGAGAGACAAGAGAGTTAGTTGGAGATTCAGGCGTAAATTTGAAAAAATACAAGTGATTGAATTTTACGAATTTTATATCATAGTTAAACGACAATTATTAATTTGTTTTAATACTTGACTGCTGTTTCCGTTTCTATACTAAGCGACACCTAAACATGGTGTAATATAACAAACGCAAGACCTCCCGTATGGTCTCTTGGACCATGCAACTGAAAAACTTTTGTTCCACGAGTTCTTCGATCGGCTGATCAACATGTATTGGAAATCTAAAAAAGAAGTTATGAATTTCCAAAAGCCATAGAACCAAAGCACATATAACTAAAAAAGTGATGAATGAATGTTGTTATCCATCTTCTCCTTTTCCATCCGATGAGGGAGAAGAAGGCCAAAGAAAATATGGATGGATTGTGTAAGTAATGACATGAAGAAGTTTGAAGGAGAAAGTAGTGAATGATACCGTGACATCTGACCGGGGAGAATGGATGAAGAATAGACAATGGGACGAGGGCAGGAAAATGATGATAGTAAGAAGTTGTTTAATTTAATAGTCTAAGACACTACCCAGGAGATGTCGCGCTTAGCTTTGATGCTATGCAGTTGTACACCGACCGAACATAGATTGTGGTAACCATTCCTGATCCTTGAAGTATTAATTCTCATGTTTTTTGCAGTGTCTTTGAGCCCACTAATCAAGATGACCTTTTGAAAGCTATGACCCAAGCCATTGAAGAAGACCAAAGTTTGACAGCCTACGAAAACTTCAGTTTTGAGGAATATTACAAAGTTTGGGTCAACAACCCAGGATATCCTATTTTAATGGTTGAAATCAACCATGAAACTGGGAATATAGCGCTTAAACAGGTTTGTACTGAGTTGCATATAGATTTGGCCATTTTAAACCTTAATTGATGTAGGATAGGACAAGTTTTGCTGTTCATTGTGAAGGTTCAAGTAGAAGTTCAAATACTTTATCAAATATTTGTTTAGACCATCCAAATGCAGATCAAAATAGTAGTACTTGTTTCATAAATATCTAAACAAAAGATGAGAAAGAAAGAAAAAAGAAAGAAAACAAGTTTATTTGGTACAAGCCATTAATGCACACAGTAATAAAAATAATAAAACTTAAATTCTAAACACAAATAAAAATAATGTATATTATTGTGTGTCTCACGGCTGCGCCAAATAGGCAACAGTTCATATATATTTCACAACAGTTATACATAACAGTTCATATATGTTTGACGACACGGTTGTTGTAGTTGTAGTGGCTGAGAGATTGACTGCTGCGCTGTGTCGCGGGTTCGATCTCCGCACGAAACTAAAATTTGTATGGCCTACAGATAGTTGTTTCGGGTCTGGCTGTTTGGGTATGTGAGTTTAAATGTTTGTAAACGCACCCACGATACAGAACAAGTTCATAGATTGGGGCAACATTTTAAAAAAAACAAAAAAAAAAAACAAATTGCTATACAATGTTTACATTAACTACTACTACTACTAATCCACCATAACATAGTCTTATCCCAATATGTTAGGGTTCGTTTCCAGTCTTCCCAAACGCACTTGAATACCAGTATTTTACATGGATACACTATAACTCTTCAAACTGACATGGTTACTAACATTATAATTAACACTTGAAACGGGATATTTACCAAAAGATCATAGATTCAGAGATTATAGATCGCGACTTGATACAGTGAGTTTTGGTTGTCGGCAGTAAAATCAGGTTCAGTGTCGATAACAAAATCGAGTTGTGAGTGACGGTGTTAGTGGTACCGAACGCAAAAAACGAATAAGAAAAGAAAAGTTCGTAACCACTATTTAGGTCCGTCTACCAATTAAAAGTCATAGTAATTACTGTTAAAGTTCTCTTTTTTATTTATTTTTTAATTGTATTTATTAGTTTATTTGATATGTATATGTGTATTAGTATCCGTATAAATATATATGTTTTCATAAACAAATAGTTTTAGATATATTTATTTTTGTACCCTATCACAATGTTGTCGTATTTTACCCAAAGGTTGACTGGTAGAGAATGCCTTATGGCATTAAATCCGCCCATGTACCACTATTGTACATGAAGTTTAAATAAATAAGAAAGACGGTAGATCGTTTTTTCTGCTCATAAACATCCACCCGCAATAACTTCAGTTAGTAAATAATATGTTCCTTGCTTCAGTTCATCCGTGATCATGGCGTTTGTAACATCGCTGAAATATCGGAAACTCGAAACAAATAATAAACATGGATACACTGCCTACCCAACCTCCACAACCTAGTTATAACTATGCATTAAGGAACCCTTTTGTAAGACTAGTTGTTATACTTTTGAGCCACAGACAAGCTGTAACGACTGTCAAAGATCTTCAAATAACAGCCGGGACCTACGGCTTAGCATATTTTCCGATGCACGGAGGACCCGAGCTGGTATTATTTAGCCACGACTATTTTTGATAATACTGACGTAATTTCTTCAATTTTTAGGAACGTTTCTACCTGAACTCGAACAACAAGCCTGATGGAGAGGTGTACCCCATACCCATCAATTATTACACGAAGTCTAACTCTAACTTTGGCAGTGTGAAACCCCTTACCATAATGACTGACGCAAGTATGACTCTCTCTAAGAATGCTGCTGAAGAGTGGATGATTTTCAATACCCAACAACATGGTATGTGGTGTTATACGTATTTAGTAATACTTAGCAAATCGGATCTACCACAATATGTTAGTGTTTTCATTACGTAATATAAAGCTAGTCGTTTCCAAAAGATTAAGCAGAAGTGTGTTATGACGATTAAGTTCCGTGTGTGCCTATTGCCATCAATCCGGCTTTGCCCAACCCGGGAATCGAAAACAGGACCTCCTGCTCACCAGTCGCGCTTGCAACCAACGAGCCAGTTTCATTCTTAAAAGTATTATACAGTTTTATGATGTACTTGCTGGCGCCTTCGCGCTTTGCCCGCGTGATAATTGAAAAAAAAAGTATCTTATGTGTTATTTACGAGTTCAATCTACGTCTGTGCTAAATTTTATAAAGATCCGTTTAGCCGTTTCGACGTAAAAGAGTTACAAACATCCATACATCCATCCTCACGAACATTTGCATTTATAATATTACTAGCTTTTGCCCGCGGCTTCGCTCGCGTTAAATTCGGTAGCGCCTTATTGATTTGTAATAGCAACGCTAAGTTTTCCCGTTTCTTCCCTCTTTCTCCCTCATATCCCACTCTTTTTAAAAAAATAATAGCCTATGTCCGTCTCCTGGTTCCCAACTATATCTGTACCAAAATTCATCAAAATCGGTTTAGCCATTAGAGCGTGAAGAGGTAACAAACAAACAAACAAACTCACTTTCGCTTTTATAATATTAGTAAGGAAAGGATATAGTAGGATTGGTACCCTGAACTATTCAGGCGAAGGCCGGTTATAGGTAGCGCGACAAAGAGCTCCTGAAATGAACCGGTAGACGCATTTGTCAAGCAGTGGGACAGTATTGGATGACTAAAATTAGAAGATAGAAGTATAGACTTTTCTGGAACTATCTCGAGGAGGGTCTTCTATCGTACCTTCCCATTTCAGCCGCCCTACTAGTTCTTCTACTTCGATATTTGTACATGAGAAATTAAGACATTTACCATCATCTTGCAACCATCAGGTTCCTCTGGTCATATAGCTTATGTTCGTTAACTAAGAATTTTTAAATTACTTTCAGGTCACTACAGGGTAGATTACGATCACAAGACTTGGACGTTGATTAAGGAAGCTCTTCACAATGAACCAGATAAAATTCACTACTTGAACAGAGCTCAGGTGAGGTTTATAGCAGACTCCGCCCCTAAGACTACCCACTGACCGATGCTTCTTTTTAAGGATGGGTAATCTATAACTTCCCCGGCTCTAGGTAGAGCGAGGGGGAGTGTCTTTTTTTCCTGACTTAAACCCACTCATGTTCCTTCTTTTGCCCTTTATTGACCGGGGCCGCCGTAACTCATTCGAACAACCCGCAATCCCATAGCAGACACTTCATTTTTATTCATTCAACATCTCAATTCTAAGTGAAACGTTTGTTAACTAAATGAATAAACAGTGGAAATTAGGAACTGAACCGACTTGAGCAGAATAACTTTTTAATGTTTTTGCTCTGATTAACTCAAAAGATACCTATATGATAGGGTTATTTGCTGAAACCTGTGCTACGAGAAACTGTATACATCTACTTGAATCAATCTTCGACTAGAAAGGACAATTTAAAACACTGAGCGCTGTTTTGCAGTAAAGTTTTCAGCAAGTGCTTGGTATCATCATAAACTTATAAGACACTGACGGCACGGTGTGCGCAGTGCCTAAGCAATTGAGTGTTGCGCTACTTATTCCGGGTTTGATCCCCGCATGGAAAAATATTTGTATGACTTACGTCTGGCTGTCTGTGTATGTCAGTTTAAGTATTTGTAAACGCACCCACGATACATGAGAAATTCCTAGTGTATGGGCGATTTAATAAAAAAAAAAGAAAAACACTGAGCGGAGCGCTATCTAAGCAAAACCTTTTATCTAAGTTTAAGTAGGATTTTATTTTTAAATCAACTTGGTTTTATAACATTTTGTTTCCTATTTTAGATCGTAGACGACGTCTATGCTCTGATGAGGTCTGAACGAATGGAGTTCCAGTTCGGATTCGACATCTTGAGGTTCTTGGAGAAAGAGACTAACTTCCATGTGTGGGACCCAGCTATCAGTGCCTTCACTTGGTTCAGAAACAGGCTGAGGCATTTGCCTGAATACCAAGCAGAGTTTGATGTGAGTTTAATACTTTATAAATATACTCGTGATGGACCTCACATTAGTTTAATATTTTTGATCTGGTAACTGATTATTACTTTGAAACAATGATTTCTAGAAAATTATATTTAAAAAAAACTATTCTTGTTATGTTATGTTGTCGAATTGATGCTAAATTTTTTGCTATTTAAACAAAGTACGTGTTTAATAATATCCAGATCTAAATCCACATACAAACATGAGGTGGACTATGCACGAGAAAAACTGCTTATATGCTACTTATGTTATACACAAGTTGTGCCCAGCGCCTTACTGTCGTAGCGTGATGTTAGAATCTTTTACTTGAAACTCCCAATACTTGTCGTTTCTGAAATTTCATGATGAGTGACTGAGATTTTCTTTTGTAAATATAGAGAAAAAAACCTTGTTTTTATAAATTAATTCTCGTGTCTTCACCTCAAGCCAACTTTTTCACAAGCACTTCTCTTTCAGGAAATCGTCCTAGGTCTGATGGAACACGCCATCACCACGCTAGGTTTCCAGCCTGCTGCTGGTGAGACCCCAACCACAACCATGGCCAGACAGGCCATCTTGCACTTTGCGTGCACTCTTGGCCATAAACAGTGCAACCAGGATTCTTGGGACCGCTGGGTTGCCTTTAAAAACGACGACGTTCCGTAAGTCTTCTTATTAAATTATGTTATGTTTTTGGAACGAAGTTCCTTATCACGCGTTGCGAAAGGGGGCTAGACGGAAAAAATTAAGACCAAAAGTTGTAACGACACTTTTTGCTGTAGTTGTAACCCGTGCCGCGTGCACGTGTTTCTTTCTGTCTCTCTCTCTATCTCATAGAAAACAAGCCAGTTATTTTCGTTTCGTCTTTTTATTTCGCATTGAACGGTGTGGTGTCGCGACGATTATTTTTGTTGCGTGTATTCAGGTTTTTTGTACATAAAAAATAATAACTTCGTTCGTTCCATCCGGGTGTCCCTCTCAAGTTTTTTAAACATTTTTTTTGTCATTTTGTTCTTCATCTCTCTCACGTACTTCTATATATTAGTCAACGTTTTCGTAAGTCGAATGTACAAAGGTTTTTGGGTTCCGTACTTGAAAGGGAAAAAACGGAACCCTTATAGGATGACTCTGTTGTCTGTCTGTCTGTCTGACTCGGGAACGCGTGAAGGTTTCGAGTTGAAATTGAAACCATATATTAGAATTGGTGGTTTCTTGGAGGTGAGAAAAAAACAAACTTTTTAATCTATGCAGTCAAAAGATATGGCCGTTTATGTCGCAAGTTTGTAGGGAACCCTAAGTTCGATTCACAAAAAGCATGTAGGTAAAAACTTAACAAAAGATAAAGTTCGCTATTTTCAGTTAATTTTATTACGATGATCAATAAACAAATGCCAGTCACCCAGTCTTGCAGCTTGTGGATGTCTCTAACTATTCTCAATCTTAATTTTTGTGATCTCTTTGATAAGTTTTTATTTTTGCAATAGTTGTCTAATCACATGTTTATATAACCCTTGTTCTGAATAGTTACCGTACTAACGGCAACATCTGTGTGACTTGTCTCATATATGTAGTTATTTTTTCTTATTCTTGTATAGATTCTTTTTTACAAATTCGTTGTGAATAAGTAGACATTGTTGGCCTTGCAAGTTCTTAGACGCTTGTTAACATCTTATCTTATTTTACGTTTTATAAAGTAAATAATGACTTATTGTCGGGCCTGTCCTCTCATACTTAAGTACTAACGCTGTAACAACAACATAGTAAAACCAAATGATTTTAAAAGAGTAACCATGGAGTTCTTGCCGGTTCTTCTCCATAGGAAACGACCAACCCGAACCGTGCACCTTTTCTCGACGTTGCAGAAGTGCCCATGTAGGCCTATGTGAAATAAAAAAAGATATCTAAATAAAATATTTTAAAAGTAAATACAATAAAAAATATGTGGCTAAAAGAATAACAAGACATTGGGTTTGATCCAGCGTATTATCGATAGACAATCCGATTCTCTACCATACACGATAATAGAGTTGAAATAACTGACCTTATTCGTAATGACAGTGTTAGGTTTTTTTCGTTACGGAATTTCTCGATTCGGTCGCCGCGCTCAAAGCCCGCGATAAAAGCTATGCAATAGCTTAAAAATGATTTTGAACTTCAAATACTTTTGTTATTACAGGATCAATGCCCGTGTACGTCGCAACGTTTATGTAACAGCTATGAGGGAGGGCGATGTCTCTGACTTCGACGCCTTACTCAAACGATTTGAAGAGTCGAACTACGCCAATGACCAGCTAGAAATGTTACGAGGCATGGGTGCTGCGAAGGATCCTGCTTTGTTGACCAGGTAATATTTAAAGGAATATTTGTTTTATACAAATTGGCTAGTAAAAATAAAATACTGGTCTGAAATGTTTTTTTTAATCGTTTTTGGATTATCGGATTTGGATATTAACCATGGAGTTTCTTGCCGGTTCTTCTCCATAGGAAACGACCATCCCGAACCGTGCACCCTTTCTCGACGTTTTATAAGTGCCCATGCAGGCCTATGTGAAATAAAAATATTTTGATTTGATTTGAATTATTGTGGCTGAATAAATTACGCTATTTTATCTTTTTTTTGAAATAGTAGCCAAGCTTAAAATGCAGCGATAGTTTTATATCTTGGGAACATGTAGCTTTAAAAAATTTAAGTCTTATAAAAAAGCTTGTTTATATTGATATCAACTACGGGGCCGCTATTTTAAAAATAGAATAATCTAGCGGAACGCTTTATCTGAACGCTTTTTTTTATAATTTTTTTCTTTCTTCTATATGAAAAATCTTTAAATCCTTTTTTTATTTTTTCTATTGTCATCATCATAATCTGCCTAGTTTTTTCCCAACTATGTTGAGGTCGGTTTTCAGTCTTACCGGATTCAGCTAAACACCATTTAATTTTCCAAGGAGCAAGTACCAATTGACTGCTGCGCAGCGTGTCGCGGGTTCGATCCCTGCATAGAACAAATATTTGTATGGCCTACAGATCCAGGTCTAGCTGTTTGTGTACATTTGAGTTTAAATTTTCGCAAACTCACCATACATGAGAAATTACTAGTGCGGGGAAAAGTATTTTTTTTAACCAAAAAAAACTTCTTGTTCTTCCAGATACTTACAGCTGACTCTAACGAAAGAAGTGAGGTCTCACGATAAACTCAACTCTTTCAACTATGCTCTGCTCGGCAATAAGGAGAACGTTATAACCGTAGTGGAGTTTGTTAAAAACAACATCGACGCAATCAGAAGAGAGTAAGTATTTATTTATGTGTTCTAGAATTATACAGAAACAAGCTGGCGCCCGCGGCTTCGTCCGTGTGGTGATCAAAAAAGTATTCTATGTGTTATTCCAAACTATAATCTACCTCTGAAATCACGCTGGCGAAGCCACGGGCGCCAGCTAAAATTTTTTAAATCTGAATACTGGTTGGTGTTTAAAGTAGCGTTGGAAGTTATTATTGGTATTCCCTTAAAATGTTGCACTTTTTGGGTCTACATTGACAGTCAGTTTTTTTTTTAAACACTGAGACTATTTAGAAGTCGGTACATGATTAGGCTACTTCTAGTCACCCCTCTGGTTATAAAGCGTGATGTTTCGTTTGGATTTCCACTTGTACACACACTGTAACTATGTTAAAAAAAACATTAACACATTTTTCTGTTTCCGCTGAAGTTTTGCATACATGTATTGGTTAGAGGACAACTAATGGCGAACTCAAAAAGAAAAAAGCGGAGCCTTTTTAAGATCACTTTGTTGTCCATCTGTCTGTCAAAACCCTTTTTCTAGGCAACACGTGTAGGAATCGTGTTGTAGTTAAAAATGCTGCGAAAAAAATGAACTTTTAACATTTACACAGTCAAAAGATATGGCCGTTTATGTCGCAAGTTTCTACTGAACCCTCGGTGTGCGAGTTGGACTCGCATTTGGCCGGTTTTTTATCCATTCTCATGATATGGATCTCAAATGTAAGGGTTTACTGAAAAAAAAAAATACGAAAATAAATCGACGTCACCCGTCACTCCTACGAGTATTTTTGTAGTTTTATTAAATTAAAGAAAATATTAATGTAACTTTTATTCCTAATCTAGGTACGTAGAAGACTCTCCTCCCCGACCGGTTCACAGTGCTCTGTCTAACATAGCTGCGTACTTGGACGAGCCAGGATTGGTTGAAGTAAGTAAAAACATACAACAACAAACAAACACAAAACACAACACAACAACAAAGAACGAGTATAATGAATCTTAGTTCAAATTATTTATTAGTTAAACATAGATTCAATTCCAATTTGTGTTGTGTTACCATGCAATGCGTAATTAATTATAACAAAATATGCTAGATTACCGTTTCATAAACAAAATTGAAAAATACTTAGATCGGACAGAGATTTATCTCTATAAACTCATTATTGTAGTAAGTATGCCTTTTCAATCAATATTTTTTTAGATGCGATTTAAATGGTTTATTATGGTTTTACTTTTTAAAGGTTAAATATTTGAATTAACATTCAACTTAACATTGTAAAAAATTTGAATTTCGAGATCTTCACTGGGGCTTTTGCCTTCTAATGTCCAGTGATGAAACGTCGCGAGACATGTCCGTCTGGTGACGAAAGGCCACGCACGCCTCTAATAGATGTCAGCAAAACAGAGGGGCCAGCCAGGGCAAGTGCCTGCCGGGGTTTGGGGTTGTACGAATGAGATGCCGCAGCTCCGGAACACAAAGGGCAAAATAATGAACATGGGGGTTTTAGTCAGTAAAACTCTGTCACTCCCTCCCGCACCGCCCAGAGCGTGGGCAGTTATTTGATGATTTCTCATCCACAGAAAAATTTCTGAAACGAAGGCCTCCTCCTTGTCTTTGTAAGCAATCCACCTCAAGGACCCAGTGCGTATTGGAAGAAGTGATAATGTCTTCGGACATGCTTAAGTCAGGATATATGGTTGACTAACTTTTGTCCGCGGCTTCGCTCGCGTTAAATTCGGGATAACACAGTTCCTTTCCGGTTTACTGGTACCTGCTACCTGTAGTATTTGCCCTTGCGCCTTATTTATTGTAATAGCAAAGCTAAGTTTTCCCTTTTCTTCCCTCTTCCTACCTCATTTCTCAAAAAAATAGCCTATGTCCGTCTCCAGGGTCCCAACTATCTCTGTACCAAAATTCATCAAAATTGGTATAGCCATTAAGGCGCGAAGACGTAACAAACAGACAAACTCACTTTCGCTTTTATATTATTAGTAAGGATTAATGATAGGCTCGCACCCATTTACATGAGACTAACATAACAAAATCTGCTAATGTGGGTGAAAACACTGTCGGTATGTTTCTGCCAAAAGCCTTCGAGAGAACAGTCGCAATATTGTCATGATAACTATTTTTAATGACGTGCTAAAGAGTCACTATATTCCTGTCCTGCTTGATAATTATGATAACGCAAGATTCATGTCTATTAGAAAAATAATTATTCAAAGATTAGGTAGACTAGACTTTTGATAACATTCTTAACTGATAAAATATGATGATTTGTTTACAGGTATTTAAAAGATTCTCATTTTGTTATACGTAGTAGTTTATTTTGATGATCTCATGATTCGGGTTTATTATCATTATTAAAAAATGCAATCAGGATATTACTTATTTGTCATAGATCCGTAAGCTTTAAAGTATGACTCAATGTTATTGTTCTCAATAGTATTATTGGTTTCTGCCATTAGTATTTATATCCTTACTATACATACACCATATATTAAACATACTAAGTAACTTACAAATAAATTAAAAAATAGCGTCAAAAAATTCGTCCTCAACGCTATCAGTTGGCAACGTCCCCAAGAGACTGGCCGCGTTGCCACGTTGTATGGGAACGCTCAGCCTCTGGCCAAAGTAAAAGCCAGCCCTTGGGTCACGGGAAGTGTCAACCAAACGTTTTGATATTTCCTTAAACAGGCTGTAAGCACAAGGACCCCACGGTCCCAGAGTTTCAACCCCAAACGGCTCGAAAATATAGTTACCAATAAGGTTACTATATTATAAAAGCGAAAGTGAATTTGTTTGTTTGCTTGTTACCTCTTCACGCTTTAATGGCTAAACCGATTTTGATGAATTTTGGTACAGAGATAGTACAACCAGGGAACCAGGAGACGGACATAGGCGGACATTTAAAAAAAGTGGGATGTGAGGGAGAAAGAGGGAAGAAAAGGGAAAACTTAGCGTTGCTATTACAAATCAATAAGGCGCAAGGGAAATTGTGTTACCCCGAATTTAACGCGAGCGAAGCCGCGGGCAAAAGCTAGTCTTAATATAATTATAAAACAAAGTCGGGTTTGTTCACACTTATAAGTCGAGAACGGCTGGACCGATTTTCATGATTCTTGATTTTTTTAATTTGTCTCCGTGCTGAATAGCAGAATATGTATTAAAATATACGGAAAAAAAGAAAAAAAAATTGGTGATTTTGATCAACCTTTGACGGCGCACGTTCTATTTGGTAGGTAGGTTGGGACCCTGGAGACGGACAAAGGTAACCAAAGTAACTATGCCACGCGGACGAAGTCGCGGGCGGAAGCTAGTAGTATATATAGCTCTAGGTATTTTAGCTATAAATACTTTTCAGTAGGAAGCATATCTAATCAACCAATAAAGATCCTGTTGCACCAAGACTTCCGCCTATTGAGGCAAAGTGCACAATACGTTGATCTCAGAAATTTTGGTCTCAGAACAAACTGGGTTCCTCACGAAGTTTTTTGTGATAAATTATCTTCCTCATGGTATTGCATATTCGGTACCTGAGCCTTATACTCAACCCGCTACGTTCTAGGTCCTAACTAACCTAGCGCTCTTTGGCGAACCTTAAGTTTAGGCTTTTTTGACTTGTTCCGAGTTCTTTTTGTCTAGTCATTCTTTCCCTCTGCTAAGCAAAGTTCTCCCCAGAGTCTTTTTTTTAAACGTGTCCCCACACTAGGAATTTACCCTGCATCGTGAGTGCGTCTACAAATATTTAAACTCACATACACAAACTGTTTGCCAATCTGCAAGCTATTGTAGCTATTGTATCAATCTGCAAGTATAACGGGCTGGTGTCCGCAAATCCACGTCTTTTTTTTTGGGGTGGGAAATCATCAAATAACTTCCCCCGCTCTGGGCGGAGCGGGGGGGCGTGTCAGACTGTTACTGACTAAAACCCACCCATGTTCCTTCTATTGCCCTTTACGTTCCGGGTCGCGGTATCTCTTTCGAACAACCCGCAACCCCGGCAGGCGGAGGCTCTGGCAAGCCCCTCTGCTTTGCTGACATCTCTTTAAAGCGCGCGTGAAACACAAACGCGCCGTCGACACGGCCAACTCCACGTCTAAGGCGCGTATTTTACGTACATTACGTACGTACAAGCTATACAAATATTTGTTCTGTACAGTAAACGAACCAGCAATTTGCAGCGTACCAATCAATCCTTCAGCCATTGCGCCAACCAAGGTTATTTCCGTGGGGTTAATAACATGTTTGTCTATCCGAAACTAACTGTGTCTTACTTCTTTCTTGCAGTACGAGAATTGGCTTCGCACGTCACACTCAGACATACCGCAGTTTTCTTCTGCCATCAGTGCCATCGGTTCGGCCCGCAGCAATATAGCTTGGGGGACAGCAAATTCCGATCGCCTTCTTCGGGCAGCCAGGGGCAGTGCGACTACAGCAGTCACTTCGTTGGCCATGATGGTGTCCATGGCTCTCATCTTACGGGCTCTTTGATCGTTTTAAATTTAAGCCACGTTGTTGAAATATTTATTGTTAAAATTAAACAATGTTTTATTGCAATATCGTTTTTTTTTTATTTTGAACGTGTTTTGTATGTGACTTTCCCCGGCCGGATGAAACGACGTTCTGTGAAGGGCGGTTGGCGGCAGCTGGATGCGAGTAGCCGAAGATAAAATTAGTGGTGCCTTGGGGAGAGGCATATGCTCAACAGTGGACTATCACAGGCTGACAACGTTGACAATGATGAAACATTAAAAATAACAACAGCTCCTAAGCACTAGGTTCCACTAACAAAACGTTTTAATTAACGTTTACTAGGCTGATGCCTAGTTTGAATAAAAGATCATCAGATCAGCACGTTTCCACGTCAATTACACAAGGCAGACCCTCGAAACGCCCACCCTTCGCCTCTTCCAAGTTTTTGAGGTGTAGTCTCCCGACCTGCAGACAAAAATATTACGAAAAATAAAATTTCTAAAATCAACAGATGTTTATTAAATCACTTCCGAACTAAAAGACGAAAAAGTTTTTGAACCAGACTCGACCTCTGTATTTTTTTTTAAAGAGCCATTACAATCTTGATTATCATCAGTTGAATATATTCACTTGGACAAAGGATTACACATAGGAGTCTTCTTATTTATGAAATAAGGCGCACCAACGACAGATTTTCAATAAAATAACAAATGATGTACAAAAAACAAATATGTCAATTATAGGCATGCACAACATTCTTATAAAAACTAAGACAACAATTCTAAAAACATTATAAATGGATCCAGAAGATTATAAAACTCGATTACAACAGAATAGTAAAACAAAAAAATAAGACAAAACTGACATTTATACAAATATAAGTTTTTAAATTGACATGGTCATTAACATTAGAAACAGATATTTTCCTTCTCTTTCAAAATAAATAGTAAAAATGACAAATATGTCGTTTCAAATGTTATGAATAATATAAATATGTTAAAAAATTACACAAAAAAAGTTTTTTTTATTCTTTGTTGTGTTGTTTAAAATACATCCTTTTTCCTGCACTCACTGTACTAGATTCGAATTGTTGAGCCGCGGGAGGGCCCCTAGTGACTCGTAATACAGTTTTTTTTTTACTGAAACCTACTTCAGGCACCAGTCTCTTACAAAGTTAACTTTTTCACCATCTGTAAATCAAGCATTAAGTAACTTGTATAGATAAAATAAACGATTTTATTATTATTTTTATCGCATGCCCACTAATTAAAAAAGCCTATATATTATACTGTTTGCTTCTAGATTTGCCTATCAGAGACTAAGCTGGTGTGAATGCTTGCTTGTAACCTCATCAGCGCTCTGTTTCGTTAAACTTGAACACTTCAACGCACTATAGCAGCAAACTAACTAATAAGATAACTGCCTAGGATAAAAGCTTTAAGAAAATGTTACAGCCTATCAGTAAAAACAATTACAGGAACATCTAACTTCTATGGCACTGTCATCACGTCTGTAAGAATACGTGGCGCCGTCTCAGTTCTACATGATAGGAGGCCGAAGGTGTCCCTGAATCCGAAGTCTCGACTGGACTCATTTATGAGGACAGCAAGAGGGCATTGTCCGCCCTCTGCCGACGCCCAGTGCGTTTGCTGAGGGATGGGCGGGAGCTGATCATCTTCCTTTCTCTTCCCGCATATGCCCTCTGTGACATGACAGTTTCGCAGAAGAACACTACTGGGATCCTGATACACCTCAGGTTACTTACCTGTGCAGACGCGAAAACACAAAACTAAAATAAATAACCAAGTTTGACATATAGATGCATTTCTGCTTGACGAGCAGCGCCACCTTAATCTGCATTCTTAAAGTGGTAATCGTTTCTGAAAGGCTTTTGTCAATTTGTGGAAAATCGTCGGAAGTAATATGAATGCTTTGAAAAAAGGCGTTCGTAAGAATCATTTATTTGCATTTGTATTTCTACAGATTTTAACTGTCGGGTAGACACATTAGAAAAGTCTGCTCCATAATTATTATTGTAGGGTTTAGCCGCAATTAAGGAAATTGTTTTGGTTTGTTAACTTATCATATACGTCTATAAAAATAAAAATCCAGTGTGTTAGGCTTGCGTCATCTGTAGGTATAAGCCTAATTGTTAATAAGATAAGATAAAATCGCCATTAGTTCAGCAACTAAATAGTACTAGCATATAGTACTTTCATTTTTACCCTACTATAACATTACAACTTCAAACTGAGCCCTCTTGTATCCGGCGTTGCGGGTTGCTCGAAAGAGATATCGCGGCCCCAGAACATTAAAAGTAAAAAAACTGACACTTCTCCGCTCTGCCCAGAGCGTGGGAAGTTATTTCAACTCGATACCTCAACGCGTTTCGAGATAAGGGGTCTTGACAGTAAAACAGACAGACAGACTACAAAGTAATCCAATAAGGGTTATTCCTAAACGGCTACGGAACCCTATTCGTTTCATCGAATCCCTGTGTAAAATTAACTCGTATTTGCAATTAAATAAATGATTGATTCTTATCTTATGTATAACTAGCTTTTGCCCGCGGCTTCGCTAGCGTTAAATTCAGGGTAATACAGTTTCCCTTACCTGATTTGCAGGTACCTGCTACCTGTAGTTTTTGCCCTTGCGCCGTATTTATTGTAATAGCAAAGCTATGTTTTCACTTTTCTTCCCTCTTTCTCCCTCATTTTTCACTTAAAAAAATAATCTATGTCCGTCTCCAGGGTCTCAACTATCTCAGTACCAAAAATTATCAAAATTAGTTTAGATATTTAGGCGTGAGGACGTAACAAACAAACTCAGTTTCGCTTTTATAATATTAGAAAGGATTTTATGTTTATCCGTGTTTTAAATCTGTATAAAATTTAAGTACCCAGGAGGATTTAAGCACCATACACGTGAACTTAATCATTTTGCTAAATTATTCATCATTTTCTTTTCTTTCTTTAAAAAAAAACGTTGCCCACACTAGGAATTTCACCTGTATCATGGGTGCGTTTACAAACATTTAAAGTCACATGCACAAACAACCATACCCGGAACAATTATCTGTAGGCCATACAAATATTTGTTCCTTACGGAGATCGAACCCGTATCATGTAGCGCAGCAGTCGATCGCTCAGCCACTGCGCCAACCGTGTCATGAAATTCATTTTCAAAGTCATTTTGTTAGCCTATAGTTTTATCAGAAAAAAAAATTGGGGAAAGATGGTATTTTCGGATAATAATTATTTATCGGCCGTTGCAACTGATATTGGTTCAGTAATCCTGATAAACTTTACAACAAAACAATATGATATATATATTATAGATTATATTATTACTATCCAAAGTAGGCAGCTTTGAATTCATTTCGCGTGGTGTAGTTCAGCAGGTACGTTCTGTCTAGAATGTTAGTTCCTAGTTCCTAAAGTTATAAGTTGTACCTACAAATATAATATACTAAACAAATTATTAAACATCTTAATACAAATTATAATTAAATGAAGTGCCACGTGTGATAACTAAAACGAAGGTTGCGCAAAATTTAATAAACTTTTATTATGTATAGTACAGACGACGGCAGGTCAACCTATACTAAACTATTATAACCTGATCTCTCTAGTACAAATCGCACACCGTAAGAGGGAGGATCAGGTTAAAATGGTTTTGTGTAGGTTGATGTGCCGTCATCTGTACATTTATTAAATTTTAATACATTTATGAAAAACTAAAAAATAACCATAAACAATAATACCTACTCGATTATTTTTATATTGTATTGTTTTGCGTGGTGTCGAATTTTTGAGGAATTTGAACTTTTGATGTTACATAACTAAGCTTGTATATTACGAACAAAACATTTTGTTTCACATATACTTGTAAAACGTCGAAAAAGGTGCACGGTACGGTTCGGTCGCTTCCTATGGAGAAGAACCGGTAAAGTTGGTTCCAATTTCTTGGTAAAAAAAAAAAAGTTGGTTGAATCCGGTATACATATACAGATTCTAACTTTTACTACCGGGCTACCAGACGCACGGCAGGGTACCACCCGCACTTGGTCGATATACCGTCTTGTTGTACTAAGCGCTTTTCCTCAACATTTATTATGCGCACGGCCAAGGTGTGGAACTCTCTGCCAGCTTCTGTGTTCCCTACCACATACGACCCGTCTGCCTTCAAAACAAGAGTTAATAGGCATCTTTTGGGCTCGCTCGCTCCATCGTAGACCTCATCTGTCGCTTACCATCAGGCGAGAGTTCGTTCTAAATATATATATAAAAAAAAGTTAGTTAAGTTAAGTTAAGTTTTAAGTATTGGTCAAACTTCTTACTTTGATCAAACTCTATTTTTATTAACCAACTAGCATATGCCCGCGGTTTTACCCGGAGTTTGGGTAAAAGTAACCAATGTGCTATTCCAGACTATAAAATCTGTCTGTGCCAAATTTCATCCAGGTCATTAGGGTTACCATGACATCTTATAGCAGTTCTTATGCCTGTGTGAGAAAGAGATGGTGCTAGACACCCTGTATAGCTCTGTCTCTTTCCCTATTAAGTTCTGCTTTAAGACGTCATGGTTGGGTAGCTGTTCAACAGTTCTGGTGTGATTGAGTAAAAAAGCTTCATCTATTTAAACTTTTGCATTTATACTAGTAGTAAGATAAGGTTGATTAAATTTCAGTACCATGCGTTACATCAGCGTCATTCTCCTGGCGCTAGTCGCCGTCATTACGGCCGACAGTCCCCTGCCAGTTGATGTCGAAGAAATACAGACCACTAACACTGTTGATGCTGACATTGCCCATCGACTCCCCGAGGATCTGGACCCTATACTCTATGAGATAGAAATCACACCATACTTCGAAGCCAGTGGTACCAATGAAGCTTTTTCTTTTGACGGTGTCGTCAAAATTACTTTTAAGGTGAGTAAACGTACCATGCCAAAGTCAACGTCTAAATATTTATTTATTTCAATTAGGCCACGATATATTTAAATATCGGTTAAGAACGAGCCATACTCGCACACCAAGGGTTCCGTACAAATTTGCGACATAAACAGCAATATTTTTTGACTGCATATACTTAGAAGGTTGATTTTTTCACAGCACAAATGAACCACAGAGTTGATTATTATGGTTTTATTGAACTCGATACCTATACGCGTTCCCGAGATAAAGGGATTGACTGACAGACAGACAGACAACAAAGTGATCCAATAAGGGTTTCATTTTTACCTTTTGAAGTACGGAACCCGGAAATAGCAGTTTTTTTTTTTCAAAAACTAGAAGTGTCTGTCAACTAGGAGTCCACAGATTTTGCATTTTATTGGTGACGACTAAAACGGGTTTTTCAAAATTCAACCCATAAGGGATATTATTATATTTGTGGATTTCCAGTAGTTACAAAGTTCAAAATTAGTGAAACCAAGCAGAAGATCACACCTTAAATAATCTCCCTTTTTCTGTTTGGAAGTTAGAACTTTTTTTGTTTGTTTTTTTTTTCTATCTTTCTAATCATCAAATTGTAATAACATTACTGTGGACATAGATGAAGAGTTCATGACAAAATAATAGCAGCCACTCAGGTCGAGCTTTAGGTTAAGCAGCGCTTGCCTAGGTTGGTTTGTAGATGGGTAACTACCCGTTACATACCAAATTTCCTCCGTGCCTCGGAAAGCACGTTAAACTGTTGGTCCTGGCTGCCATTTTTAGATATTTGACAGTCGTTACTGTTAGTCAGTGTCCCGAAAGTCTGACAACTTTTTTTACTAAGGGGTATTGTATTACGCAGTACTAACTGCGTTGTCGAGGTCAGATAGGCAGTCACTCCATTTAAAATACTGGTATTCAGCTGCATCTGGTAAGACTGGAAGCCGATCCCAACAAGGCTGAAAAAAGGCTAGGATGATGATGAACTGTGGATTAAAAGATTTTTATTTCACAGGCTAAAAAAGCTGACTTGAACTCGTTCGTCATACACGAAAACGTAAGAACCATCACAGACGTCACTCTGACGACATCAGCTGGCGTAAATGTGCCTCTACATACAACAAAGTTCGAACGTATTAGACAGTACCAATTCCTGAAAGTGAATCTGGCTGCTAGTACAACCTTGACCAATGATGCTGACTACATACTGACCGTTATTTATGTTGGTAACATCAATGAAACGCCTCTGTCCCGAGGGGTGTTTAGAGGAAACTACAAGGACGCGAATGGAACAGTACGGTATGACCTTTTTGCTCTTAGGCTTTTTCTTTTTACATTTATGTACACACAGAAGAAAAGAAAAGAAAAAATCATTGCAAAATTTTGTGTACAACAACACTTACTGTCTGTGTGAATGTGTCACTGTGTGTTTTATTACCTTCATTCATTTTTGTACATGTTTTTTTTTTATATTTCTACATGTTTCTTATTCCAAAAAATAAAAAAATAGTTGCCCACCGGTATCGGGAACAGGGTCCAAACTACCGGCATTCAGGGCTACAGAGAGAGAAACCTCCTAAGGCTTCCTGTACACGACGCCGGAACCGCACCGGCGCGGCGCCGGACCGCAATAGTGTGTATTTACATCAAAATCGCATCACCACCATGCCGCAGCCGCGTCGCAGCCGCACCGGCGCCGCGTAAAAACCGTATTGTCTCCGCGTTCAATAATAAAGCAGCGATCACAGTCCAGTATAACATTGTCGGTGTAACTGTACAGACTTCACTGTTGATAGTTGTGTCGGTATCTATATAATATTATCATTAAGTAAAAAAAAGAAAGTGTTAATCACTTATTTAATCTACAAGCAACGGCAAGAGCAAATTAATAAACGCAGAAGAAGATTTTGGGTACACCCTGTTTTATCCTTTAGGGAGGACAAGGGTGAATTTCGTGTATAGTTTCAAATTTCTCATTTAAAATTAAACAAATCTTTTGCCATGCTTTTATATTTTTTCTTTATAAGATTCACTTGTCTTATCCCATAATACCTCCCTTTCCTGCACTAAATTAATCAGTAACTCATAATCGAACTCCTCCATGTTAATAAAATGCCTGATGACACACGTGTGAACATCTGCGCGGGCGACCTGTCACTGAGCTGACTGAGCGTCGTGTAATGTCTACAAGACGGCGGCGCTCTGGCGGTCCGGCGCCGACGCGGCCGCGGCGCGGCTGCGGTGCGGTCCATGAGCAATTTTCATTCGTATACATATAATTGCGGTCCGGCACCGGTGCGGCTCCGGCGTCGTGTACAGAAAGCCTAACGGTGTCGAACAAGTCGTGTCCAGAAGTACCGCTTTCTGTATCCAAACCCTTGATCCAGCTGCCTAACGAGAGCCTCCTCAGTCGAGGCCCTTGGTAATTAAGCCATTGACAGATACGACACAATGATCACTGAGTCCACATCCCACATGTCGACAACCTCGCGAGACATGTCATTATCAAGTGTTTTTATTTTTACAGCTGGTATTTGGCTACTCATCTGCAGCCAACTCACTCAAGACAGGCATTCCCAAGTTTCGATGAGCCTGGCTTCAAATCCAAATTCAAAATCGTCATCAACAGACCATTGACCTTTTCTGAAAGTTACTCCAACATGCCTCTGGAATCGTCAAACACGTAAGTTTAAGGACCCCAGCCAGGACGTTTTTTTTTTTTTCATTTCTTGTAACTTTTTTATACTATTTATGTGGACGAACCTTAACTTGATTTACAAGTACGCACTCTGTAGTGATGCTTGCATCGTATGTAGAAACATTGTGCCTAAGAAGCGAGCGTTATACAAAACTAGCTCTGCCCAGCGGTTTTACCCACGTCTCAGCTTCTTAGTATCGTAGTGTGATGTTATATAATCTATTAGTGTCGTGAAATGGTACTTAATGAAAAATTTCAAGTCAATCCGGCCAAAAAATCGCGTTCTCCCATACAAACTTTACCATCCTTTTTCACCCTCTTAGGGATTGAACTTTGCAAAATCCCGTCTGATTGAGCATCTACGGCCTAAAAAGATCCCCTATGCTCTACACACTAGGAATTTCTCTTGTATCGTGGGTGCGTTTACAAACATTTAAACTCAGATACACAAACAGCCAGACCCGCAACAACTAACTGTAGGCCATACAAATACTTGTTCCGTGCGGGGATCGAACCCGCAACACGCAGCGCGGCTGTCGATCGCTCAGCCACTGCGCCAACCGTGTCGTCGAATAAAAGGTGGACTTAATAAGAATAGCAGCCGTCTGGACCATTAATAAGTAATGGATTAAATAGTAATCCGACTAACTAATGGATTTAATACTAATAACGACTGCTATTCTTATTATGCACTTTTTCAATATAGACATAACCAACATGACAAGACCAACTCGAGTCAAGACTGCCTCGTTGGTCTATTGGTTGTAAGCGCGACTGCTGACCTCATGGTCTTGAGTTCGAACCCAAGGCCGGGCAAAGTGTTGTACGGTGTTTCTATCAGGAATTTCTTAGTAGCAGCCACAGAATCTGGATTTGGGAACGGTTGTTGGCAATAGGCTTGCCATCTACACTAACAATAGATTCCTTTATAGATAGATAGATAGAATGTTCTTTATAATGTACACCATACAAGTAACAAGAATAACACTAAATACTTATAAATAGGGTGACACAATGGGCGGTCTTATCGCTAAAAGCGATCTTTTCAAGACAACCTTTGGATGGATTTAAAGAAGGAGAAACAGAAGGATTACCATGACATCTTATAGCAGTTCTTATTCCACTGAGGGAAAGAGATGGTGCTAGACACCCTGTATAGCTCTGTCTCTTTCCCTCAGTGGAATAAGTTCTGCTTTAAGACGTCATGGTAGGGTAGCTGTACCTATATTGACTTCTTATTGGTCCCTTATTTAATTTTGACATAATATATGTTGTGGATGTTTAAGATTCTGTGAGTGTATGAACGAAAGATGAGTTTTTCATGTCATTATTATAAATTGGATGAATTATTCTGTAAATAAGCATCTTTCTTCTAACCCTTGCTATATTTTGACGGGCCTGTTGGTCTAGTGGTTAGTGGCCCTGACTGCTGAGCCGGAGGTCGTGGGTTCGATTCCCACCCAGGACAAACTTTGTGTGATGAGCATGATTGTTTGTTCTGTGTCTGGGTGTGATTTATCTATAATATGTATGTATTTATAAATTATATAAGTATGTATATCAGTTGTCTGGTTACCATAACACAAGCTCTGCTTAGCTTGGGATCAGATAGCCGTGTGTGAGTTGTCCCAAGATATTTATTTATATTTATTTTCGGTAACGTTGTAAGTGTTTTCTCAAAAATTAAAAAAAAAAACGGATAAGAGCGAGTTCGACTTGGGCACCGTATCTTACAAGCTTGGGTCATAAACGACCATATTTATGGACTGTTTTTACAGCACAAAGAAACTATAAACTTAAGTACATGGACATCTTCACGTGTTCCTGAGATGAAGATTATTGACAGACATACGGACAACAAAGTGTTCGAATAAGGGTTCCGTATTTCCTTTTGAGGTATGGAAGCCTAAAAAGCTTAAAGGAGTCCGTAAGAATTGTACCGAGAAAATTTTATGAAGAAGATTGGCGTTTTGAGGTTTCTGCCCACTGCCATCGGCAAAATAAGCGTGAGGTTATCTATGAGTAATATACGAGTTAAAAAAAAACCGTGGCTGGACTTTGTGAACACCAGATAAACGTTCAATATATATATAAAAGATAACAAAAGTGATAAACAAGTAACTAACGAATAAGTAGATAACAGATAAGATTAACTTGCGGTTACTAAAGTAGCTAATTTATAACAAAAACAACCGAATAAAATGATTAAGTACTAGTTTTCGCTCGCGACATCGTCCGCGTGGCATTGTTACTTTGGGCTAACGCTAACTTTAAACCGCGTGATGATCGAAAAAAAAATATTTCTCTCCTCTTTTCTTCCCTCTTACTCCCCCTTTTCTCACTTTTTTTAGCCTATGTCCGTCTCCAGGGTCCCAACTATCTCTGTACCGAAATTCATCAAAATCGGTATAGCCATTTAGGCGTGAAGACGTAACAAACAAACTTTCTTTCGCTTTTATAATCGACCCATGACAAAAACCGTGTTATTTTGCCACGAGCTGGTCTAAAATCGAAGAATAAAACTAAGGGGAACTGAAGACAATAAACTATTAAATAAAACGAATAACGGCCGTTTTTATTGTAAATATTTTCTAGACTGTAGTTGTTTATTGTAAATAAGGAGGAGCTCGTGGCTAAATAATAGCAGCCGCTCGGGTCGATCTTTAGGCTACTTCCCATTTGGTAAACTTCCCATTTCGTAAACCTCAAACTGTACCTACTAAAAAGTTGCGTTTGGTAAACATTTCGTTACTTCATACATTTAATCCCATTTGGTAAACTTTGTTAGTATTGTTATTTTTGTACGGTACAGTCAGTGTCAAATTAGTATTAAATTAGAGATGTATATATTTTTAAATGCTTCAGTCTTGAGATAGTATCTCGACCATCAAAAAGAATGGCTGATCAAGAAGAAGTAAAAAAAACGTATTAAAGTCTGTAAAAATACCACGATGCTACTAAAAATACCACGTGCTTTTCCCGCAAAAGAAGCACCGAGCGGGTTCTCAGGTAAGGATTTATTGTCCTTACCATCGTTTTAAACAAAAGGTGTGAATGAGATAGACATAAGTAAGTATACGTAAACAAAATAAATGACAATGTTATCATTAGTTTCGTTTTTCTTTTTTTACTTGACTGTACCCATTTCATCTGAAAGTTTACCAAATGGGATATAACACAAAAAATTATTGAAATGTTTTCGAAATGGGACTAAATGTATGAAATGTATAATGTTTACCAAACGCAACTTTTTAGTAGGTACAGTTTGAGGTTTACGAAATGGGAAGTTTACCAAATGGGAAGTAGCCGATCTTTAGGTTAAGCCACGCTTGCCTAGGTTGGTCTGTGGATGGGTGACCACCCGTTACATACCGAGTTTCCTCCGTGCCTCGGAAAGCACGTTAAGCCGTTGGTCCCGGCTGTCATTTGTAGATCTTTGACAGTCGTTACAGGTAGTCAGTGTCCTGAAAGTCTGACAACCAGTCTTACCAAGGGGTATCGTATTACCCAGTACTAACTGGGTTGTGGAGGTCAGATAGGCAGTCGCTCCATGTAAAATACTGATATTCAGCTGCATCCGGTAAGACTGGAAGCCGACCCCAACATAGTTGGGAAAAGGCTAGGCAGATGATGAGTTGTTTATTGTAAATGTGAGGATCATGTGGATCAAGTTATGATTATTTACTTTGTTTGTTTTTGACGATTGTCTGGCAGTTTGAGTACTATAAGGGACCTACACAAATGTCCTTTTTTTGGTATTGTTCGTCATTTCGTTGAGCTCCTTGGGTTTTGAGACGAGCTACACGATAACTGACAAATGCTTACACTGATTGGACAGGCCCACTCAATCTGTGTGGTACTTTCTTAAAAAGACCATTTCAGACACTTGTCTGCATAGTCCTCATGTAAGTTGACCAAGATATTTTGTCTGGACCTTAAAAGAGACTATGACCTCTGAGTTTTTTTCGGCTGTTTCTTCTCAGAGTAGTCGGATACGGAACACCGGCCTCATCTAGTTTTTTAAAAAAAGACCTGTAAAAGTGTTTGTGAAAACCTACTTGCAAAATAAACATCATTTATCATTAGGGTTCCGTACCGCAGAAGGAAATAACGGTACCCTTATAGGATCACTTTGTAGGTCGTCTGTCTGTCTATCAAGACCTTTTATTTGGACGGGCCTGTTGGTCTAGTGGTTAGTGGCCCTGACTGCTGAGCCGGAGGTCGTGGGTTCGATTCCCACCCAGGACAAACTTTGTGTGAAGAGCATGATTGTTTGTTCTGTGTCTGGGTGTGATTTATCTAAGTATAATATGCATGAATTTATAAATTATATAAGTATGTATATCAGTTGTCTGGTTACCATAACACAAGCTCTGCTTAGCTTGGGATCAGATAGCCGTGTGTGAGTTGTCCCAAGATATTTATTTATTTATTTCGGGAGTAGTTTCAAGTTTAAATTAAGACCACATACTGCAATTTAGAATTACGTTACCAATCGTAATACGGTCACAAAGGGACAATGATCACAAATCACCTCTGTGACCATTTTAAGAATTTTACGTTAAAATTCCTAAAATGGTCACAGAGGTGATTTGGTGATATTAAAGTGAAACTTTTATTACATCGTCTCAAACTTTTTCGTCTGTGTGTTGCATGTCGCGTGACGGTCGGCCGCGGACTAGGGACGTCTAAATGTCTATAATGTGAAAAAAGTTTTACTTTTTCCGTGGTTTCATAAAACCACACAATCTTTTTTTAATCAACATTCGCGAGCTATCTTGGCGCATTACTCCTTTTTTCATCATCATTTTCCTGCTCTTGTCCCATTCTAGTTGGGGTCGGTGCAACATGATTTCTTCTTCCATTCTCCCCTATCAAACATCACGGCATCTTTTACCCCTTTTTTGAGGAAAAGAAATCATCAAATAACTTCCCCCGCTTTAGGTAGAACGTAGTAAGTAAAAGTCGGAAACTCCCCTTGAGTTTCCGACTTTTACTTACTGAAACCCATTCATGTTCCTTCATAAGCTCTTTATGTTCCGGGGCCGAGGTATCTCTTTAACCCTGGCAGGTCTGCTTTGCTGACACCTCCCGTGGAACACAAACACACCGTCGACACGGCGGTGCTTCACCCTTAACCTCATTCGTGCGATTGGGCGCCGTTATGTTATTTCACGTGGTGATATAAAAAATCGCATGTCTACAAATTAGAAAACAATAGAGCATTTATATGCATGCATTATTGCTGAAACAAAAACTAATTATTGCGTCCAATATGTGATAATTAAACCTTAAAGTTATGTCATATAATGTGGTCTTGACCTCATACTCGAAATCATTTTTTTTTTTAAACTTTGCGCCACACTAGTATTTTCTCATGTATCGTGGGTGCGTTTATAAACATATAAACTCACATACACAAACAGCTAGACCCGAAACAACTATCTGCAGGTCATACAAATATTTGTTCCGTGCGGGAACCGAACCCGCGACTCGCAGCGCAGCAGTCGATCCCTCAGCCACTGCGCCAACCGTGCCGTCAAAAATTTAAACATAAATGGCATATAATTATCATTAAAAAAAAGCTAGAGTCGTTGATATTACGTTCTTTGTCTAGAAAACACCCTTTGCATAAAAAGTGCATGCAGAAAAAAAATATTATGTTAGCCTACACTTAATAAATAATTATATTATTATTTTAGTGTCAATGGTCGCGAAAGGGAGGTCTTTGAGGAAACCCCAAGAATGTCAGCGTACTTGGTCACTTTTCACGTCCACGAAGGTTTTACTGTGATTGCCGAGAGCAGCGATGCACAGAGGCCCTACAGAATTTTGGCAAGACCAACCGCTGCGGATCAAGGAGGTTACGCTTTGGAAGTCGGTCCTCCTTTAACAACGTGGCTTGGGAATTACTTCCAAATCGATTACTATAGTATAGAACCAGGAATGAAGAACGATCAGATCGCGTCACCTTTCTGGGCTTCAGGAGCTACCGAGAACTGGGGATTGGTTACTTACAGGTATTTTTTTAGTTATATTGTATTAAATCGACTTTAAAACTAGGATCAGGAGGACTAGGAGGTTATCATTTCAGTTTCTTTTAGTTTGATTGTGCCACTAGTAGTGATAGTTTAATACTAGATGGCGCTGTTACATGTTTTATTATAGACATCTTCAGTACCTAGCTTTTTTCAATTATTTTTAGTTTGGTTGTAGGTATGGTCACACATTGCTAATAGATGGCGCTTAAACAAGCTTCAGTTAGTTTCAGTATTTCAAATTTTAAATTGGGTTTGCTTTTAGGGAGCTTCGACTGTTGAACCAAGAAGGTGAAACCAATGCTGTGGACAAGTTGGCTATTGGTACGATAACGGCTCATGAGCTCGCTCACAAATGGTTCGGTAACCTGATCACTTGTAGATGGTGGGACAATGTCTGGATCAACGAGGGTTTCGCTAGCTACTTCGAATATTTCGCTATGCATGGTGTAAGCATATATTATTATATCTAATCGCCATAATACCTATTTGAGAGTATTTCGGATTAAAAGTACCTATTTCCATTTGATTGTGGACGTCATTTCTGTCCTTAGGACAAGATTGAGTTCCATTGATAAGATGAAAGCCCTCAAAAATACTAATAAAAATTAAATACTGTACTCCTCGATACGGCCCGCATTGTGAGGAGGTACCTGTCTCTGGAGCCCTAACCACCGGTAGCTTGAGCCCTACTCTCAATAGCGGCGGTTTTTTTTTTCAAATGTTTTTTTTTTATGTAATACAAGTTCTTGCCCACGGCTTCGTTCGCGTTAAAGTCGGGGTAACACAGTTTCCCTTTCCTGATTTGCAGGTACCTGCTACCTGTAATTTTTGCCCTTGCGCCTTATTTATTGTAATAGCAATGCTAAGTTTTCCCTTAACTGAAGGAACTGTGTTACCCCGAATTTAACGCGAGCAATCAGCGGGCAAAATCTAGTAAAAATATAAAATCGACAGTTTTAGCCAGGAATCATACTCTTCACAAAGAATAGAATATTTGTGTGTGTAATTTAAGTATTTGTGTTTGTAAAAACATGACACAAATGTGAAGCCCTTAATTTTTACAGAAATTGGATCTCACGAAGTTTTTTTTTCCATTTTATTGTACACTCTGATACTAGTAATTTTATAATTCTTCGTAGGTGTACGAAGACTTGGAATTGGCAGACCAGTTCATTATTATGTACCTGCAGAGTGCACTATCTGCCGACTCTGGGGCTTCCACCAGAGCTCTCACGCACGCCGTCAACACTCCCACCCAAGTTACGTCACACTTCACTGGTATCAGTTACTCTAAGGGAGCTTCTCTACTTCTCATGTTGAAGCATTTGGTCACTGAAGACACTTTTAAGAAGGCTTTGAATCACTTCTTGATCGAAAAGTAAGTTACTTTTTCTATAATAACTATATGCAACAAGCTGGTGACCGCGGCTTCGCCAAAAAAAAATATTAATTTTTCGAAAAAAAAGTATCCTATGCGTTATTCCAGACTATAATCGACCTTTATGTCAAATTATATCAAGATCGATTCAGCCGTTTTGGCGTAAAAGAGTAACAAACATCCAGACATCTATCCATCCATCCTCACAAACATTTGCATCTACAATATTGACTTAGTAAAATAGTCAAAGTAATAAAGGACATCTTATCGTAAATTGTTCAAATTATGTATCCAAACAAAACTAAGTAAATACATTTTGACAGTGAAAGATTTGCAATTTTATATGAAAGTGCTGTTTTAAATCCACTAATTTCTTTTGTTGTAAGATAAAATTAATTTCTCAAAATATATTTTTTCTCTATAAAAACAAACTTTCTAAACAATGTCTCTTTTATTTAAGATAAGCAAAGAATCATCTCTTTTTCTTATAGTTATTATAATTATAGTTTCAATTTTCAGATCTTACGAGCACGCTTTCCCGGCAGACCTTTACACTAGTTTCAACATCTCAGTGTTGGCCGATGGAATAACATACCAAAACTTTGATATTGTCTCTTTCATGAAATACTGGGTGGAGGAGCAAGGATACCCAGTCCTCAAAGTCACCGTCAATTCACAAACTGGTCGCATTGACCTAGAACAGGTAATCATTTTCTTCAAAGCTTTCGTCTTTTTTGCAAAGATTTTCCTGGTTCACTGTCCACAGACCACATACGGTCTTTAGAGAGACTTCCATTACAGTCCACAGACCGTATGTGGTCTGCTCGCCGCTACAATTTCTAAGCAGTCTGACACTATGTACGTCAGTGGAAAGTCTCTAATTAAATGCGTACTTGGCAGGACACATCCTTACTAATATTATAAAAGAGAAAGTGAGTTCGTTTGTTTGTTACGTCTTCACGCTTAAATGGCTTAACCGATTTTGTAAAGAGATAGTTGGGACCCTGGAGACGGACATTCTTTTAATAAAAGTAAGAAATGAGGGAGAAAGACGGAAGAAAAGGGAAAACTTAGCTTTGCTAGTACAATAAATCAGGCACAAGGGCAAAAACTACAGGTAGCAGGTACCTGCAGATCAGGAAAGGAAAACCGTGTTACCCCGAATTTAACGCGAGCGAAGCCGCGGGCAAAAGCTAGTTAGTTCATTAAAAGTAAATATTTAAAAACACTTATACATGTATACAATTTAACCAGAAATTTACCATCTTTTAATAAAAATGTTACTGGATGTATGGACAATTCCCACTCTGGAGCCTGGATAGTTAACTTGTTATAATACAAGCTAAAATCTGTAGTTTGTGTAAAACCCCAAACTGTTCTATTCGCCTGGAAACCTGCTTATTTTGGTTGGTCTCAATGTGATTCGATAATCAAATAAATCGTGTATTCACCAGTGTATAACGTACGAACCAATCAAATACAGTCATATACAGTGTTTATGTATGGATTTTGTATAAATATACGTTCAGGTCACAATTATGAAATAAGCTAGGAAGGAGGACTGGCGCCAACTTCAAATGCTTAAGTTCCTTTCTCAAGAGCCCTGGCCGTTACCTCGGACCCTGTTCTCGATGCTGGTGGGGTACCTTACTATATGAATAGCTGTTTTTTGTACATACCAACAGTAAAGCAAGCAAAACCATGTGCAAAAGTTTGTTGTATAAGATGTCTGGATTTCTCTATGAATCCCTGCAACCGACCTACAAGGATCAAGGTGCATGATACATTTAGGATGGAAATGTATCAAGCACCTTGATCCTCGGTTATATTTTTTTCATTTTTATAATTTTGCAGTCAATACATAAAGTCTTAATGTGCTGCATAACAAAGTGGCATTTTCCTATGACTTCAATTGCGTTATAGTCGGACAAAGATCCCACGGGAACTTCTTAAGTATATAAAGTGAACTAAGAATACTGTATCATTGCAAAAAAAATAATTACCAAATTTTATATCTATTTTATATAAGTAATTAAGTATGTATATAAACCTCCGTTTCACGTGTGATCACTTCATGTTCTTTTATTATCAGAACCGATTCTTCGTGAGCGGAGCCGCGCCAACCGACCAAGCTTGGCCTTTACCATTGACCTACACAACTGGCAGCAACCCTAACTGGACGAACCTTCAGCCTGCCAAAGTGATGACTGCGAGGACTGATTTCATTGAAAATGCAGCGGGAACTGGATGGGTCATTTTCAATGTTCAACAGCAATGTGAGTAACTAAAGTATTGAGCCTACCGTCCCATCTCATGACCGTGCTATGAACGGATGGTCGGTGTAAACAATATTCTTTGTGTTAAAATGTATGAAACTATGCCCATTAGACCGTTTAGTCACCGGCTGACACCGTCGCGTCGTGTTCCATGCAAGTAGCGTATCAGAACTGAAATCATGCCATTCTTAGCATGCGATGAAATACTAGTATTCAGCTGCATCCGGATAGACTGGGAGCCGACCCCAAAATAGTAACTGAAACATTTTTTTTTATGCCTCTGGAATTTCTCGATGAATTTCCTCCGCCATAGAGCAGCAGAAGCGTCTATCAGACTACTTCTGGCTGAAACCACACGGTGTTCCTTCTCGTCACTTCTGGCTGGGGTACGGGGACACAATTGCGTTCTACGCAATCACCATAGCAAGTTACTGGCACCCCACCTTAACCCCACACTAGGGGTTAACCGCGTATGATGATCGACGCATGATATTGGTCTTGGTGGTCATTTGTAGATCATTGACTATTGTTGCCATTAACTAGTCAGTGTCCCGAAAGTCTGACAACCAGTCTTACTTGGGTTGTGGTTCAAATAGGCAGTCCCTCCATCTGAAATACTGGTATTCAGCTGCCTGCGGTTATGCTGGAAGCCCACCAAAGGCTAGGCAGATGATGATGACGCGTGGCAATGACTTGTCAGTTATATAACAGTATAAAAGTGGAAAACCAAAGTGATGTGATGAAGGTTCTGCAGGCAGAATTTTTTTAAGAAATAAGAAGTACCTTTGTACTCAAATTTTATATGTTTTTTTATCCTATCTGGTCTACTGTGTACATAAATAGTTAAATAAATAAATAAATAGAGATGTCTTTCAACGAGATTTGCCTTAAAACAAGACTGGTCTCACTTGAATTAAGGTCTGATGCTAACTCATGGTTCTTTTTGTAGCTATCTACCGTGTGAACTACGACGAAAACAACTGGCAGCTGATCGCAAATGCTCTTAACACAAACTTTTCTGTCATCCATCGTTTGAACAGGGCTCAGGTATGACAACGTTATTATTATTTACTAGCTGCGCGTGGTGATAGAATCCTTACTAATATTATAAAATCGAAAGTGAGTTTGTTTGTTACCTCTTCACGCTCCAATGGCTAAACCGATTTTCATGAATTTTGGTACAGAGATAGTTGGGAACCTGGAGATGGACATTAGCATATTTAAAAAAAAAAGATTGAGATATGAGGGAGAAAGAGGGAAGAAAGGGGAAAACTTAGCATTGCTATTACAATAAATAAGGCGCAAGGGCAAAAACTACAGGTAGCAAGTACCTATAAATCAGGAAAGGGGAACTGTGTTATCCCGAATTTAACGCGAGTAAAGCCGCGGGCAAAAGCTAGTATACAATATATCTTTGAACGTGTTGACCCGAATAGCTGGATTCCACTCCTTATTCATAATATTAAAGTTGAGAGTTCTTTATAGATTCCCGAAACTGGTCAATCATCTTTCTTATTTTTTTTTCGATTTTGAATTTTATTATAACTAAACAGATCATTATTTTGTTTACAGATTGTCGACGATGTATTTGCCCTTATGCGCGCTAACCAGCTGTCATATGAGCTAGGATTCCGCGTTCTTAACTTCTTGAAGAAGGACACAAGCTACTACTCTTGGTATCCAGCCATTTCTGGCTTCAACTGGCTGAGGAACAGATTCCTGCATCTTCCTCAACAATTAGCTGCTTTTGACGTAAGTAGACTGAAAGATAATGGTACAGTACACGTCGTTGCTACTTTCAAATACTTACAGGTGATAGACAAGGAAAAACGTAATCCATTAATAGCTACTCTGTAAGTAAGGGACAAAATACGGTATAACTATTCCATGGTATTTTTGTATAAAATAAAATACTGATTTCTTTCACCATTAGCTAACACTATTATTAATACGTTTTTCACCTTAAACACAAATTCGTGATAATTTCAAAATTCCGGAACAAATATCACAATAAATATGAAGTTCCGGTATTTTGGAGGCATATCCATATTATCCTCTACGTTTGATGTCAACGACCTTAAATCAATCCGACCTCTGGTTATGATACACCATCATTATCGATTGTTTCAATATTATTATTTTTTCTAGAATCTCCTCTATGGCTACCTAGAGGCAGTCATTGCTGACCTTGGTTACGACGTGATCGCCGGTGAACATCTAACTAGAACCCTGAACAGGTTCTACGTACTGTCCTTCGCTTGCAACATCGGACATAAGGGATGTGTTGATGATGCTGTGTCTAAGTTCAACAATTTCTACATTAACAGTGACAGCGTTAGGTAAGGAATGTTCAAACTATAACATAAGGAGCAGATCATAATATTTTTTGTCACCTCATACACGAGTTTGTGGGTTCAAATAAGTGCAATTTTGCATGTTATATTATTTTTTGCCTTAATTTTTTTGGTAACTATATGTTCGAGCCATTTGAGGTTGAAACTCTGAGACCCTGAGACCCTTGTGCTCACAGCCTTTTTAAGGTTATTTCAAATCGTTTGGTTGATACTTCCCATGACCCAAGGGCTGGCTTTTACTTTGACCAGAGGCTTAGCGTAGCCAACTGTCAGCGTTAAGGACGAATTTTATGACGCTATTTTTTAATTTATTTATAAGTTAGTTAATTCTTTTAATGAATAAAGATATTTTATTTATTTCATAATGTATACTAGTTTTAAACCTATTTTCTAAGATAAAATATTATATTGTATATCACAGTTGTCAGTGAAAGAAAACATCGTTGGGGAACCTTGACTTCTAATTAATATAAGTCTGTAGTCGTTAACCTGTCTTAAGCACGTATAGTAATCAATGTTCGTGCCTTATCTGTATTAGAAGAGGCCCAACAGTGAGACAGTAACTAGCTGGTAATAAAATAAAAAATATACGTAATATCTGGGAGTCTCTTGAAAAATTTCAACAGCAAAAACCAAATTAATTTCTCATATTGAGCAGATAAACGGTCCTAGGTTTAATGTCTTTATTTATCAATTGGCTCATAACATTTACTTATTCCGTTTTTATCTTTAGAGACATATTTTTTTGTAATATTTTTACAAGAAACAAAACCATGATTCATTTAAAAAATGAGTTTTCTGGACAAGACCTTATCTATTCTGGTTGTGTTACTGCTTTGATCTACAGATTTGAGTGTTTGTTTCACCATCATTTAGAGAAGTTGTGTAAATATTTTTATCTATTCGTAAACTAATTTGTTATTTTTTTAAATAACACCAATTAATATACAACAACAATTAATATACTATTGTATTAGAAACTCACTAAACGAGACTTAAGATTTTTGCAAAAAAAAAATATGATAAAACAAGCCTGAGACAGCACAAACGAGTACCAACTCATTGCGTGTCTGACTGCCATTTACAATGTGTAAATCGCTATAATGATGATAAAAGCCTAATCATGTAGAGTAACGGCTTAATAAAACAAAGAGGAAATTGACCGGGCCCATAACAAACATCAATTTGTTGAATAACTTTTATAAATCTTGGAGTAAGTGAGGGTAGTTTCAGATTAGCGTATTTTCGGCTAGTATTAACTCGTTTTTGGAAGCACGTATTTACGCGTATGCTTAAATAAGCTTGTATACGTATATTATAATATTTATTCTGCAATATTTCTTAGTCGGAATATATATACATTTATCATATATATTTCAAATTTCATTTTATCTAAAAGAGCTTACTGCATTTTTAGATAAAATTAAATTTTGGGGGTTATTACAAATAACCTCCTTCCTGCACTTTTAGGGCTGAAACTGCGTTAAACGGACACCCGCGCAGTTTCATACAAAAGTGTAACCCCGCCGTGTAGTGCCCGCCAGCGGTAACACGCGCGGGCTTGTTCAGTCGATAACGCTTGATGGAAATGTATTTCGACAGAGAAAGAGTAATTGTGAAACTGCAGTGTCGCTCTGACATATGAGGCCAACCGAATGACCTCTTTAGGCACCTGTGACAGGGTCCTTCACATACCCACAAAACCCACGCTCGCAGACACGCGGCGGGTGTCTGTCGCGGGTGCCCGTTTAACGCAGTTTCAGCCCTCAGTTAGCGCGGCAGATTTGTTGTCCGGAGCCGAAACTTCACGCCCTATAATAAGGCAGTGAATTGTCAAAAACCCTAAGTAATCACCTATTTTGTATCACTTGCCGTTTCTAATCCGTGAATAAGTTCAAGATTTTTTTTTTTGCAGCGTCAACCCTAACATCAGGCGTCACGTATTCTGCGAAGGTCTCCGCGCCAATGGCTACCCAGAATGGCACTTCCTGAATAATCGTCGTCAGAATTCCAATAACCAGGCTGATGAAACCGCTATGCTTAGAGCTTTGGGATGCACCTCAAACGACATAGCTAGGAAGGAGTGAGTGCCTTCTAAATTATTTTGTTTTACATCATATTCTGAATAAGAACGAAAATGAATTTAGCTCTAGTAGTTTCAACAACAATGTTTGACGGCACGGTTAGCGCAGTGGCTGAGCGATCAACTGCTGCGCTGCATGTTACGGGTTCGATCCCCACACTGAACAAATATTTTTACCATGGTCTACAGATAGTTGTTCCGGGTCTGGCTGTTTATCTATGTGTTGTATAATGTAAATTCTTGGTGTGAGGCAACGTTTTATTAAAAAAAAAAATATTAAAACGAATTGCATAGGAATAACAATACGGATCAAATCGCCACTCGTTCTCTACAATCGTTGGACGCAAGACGGTACAGTCCTCTCGCAGTCATTTTACCTCCGTTATTCCGTATCTGTCAAAGTCACAGTGGTCTTTATTTGTGTGACAATAAGATAGCTGTTGGATCGCTGCTTTTTTGTTCTCAAAATGATTTTTGTTCTTTATTTAATAAGGTTGCTTTTGGGTTTTTGTTGTTTAGAGGATTACTAGATGAACTGCGATTTTGATATTTATAGTTTCATGCAATAAACTTATTTTTAATTTCGTCAGGTACTTGGAGAACATCTTGAAAGACGATTTCGTCAAGGCTCAAGACCGAGTGAACGCTTTCACGTTCTTCTATATGGGAGATCGTTCCAACGCTAAGTTTGCCCTGTCCTTCCTTATGGATCATATTGCTGACATCGAGACTGCGTAAGACTCTTATTTTTTTTTTTGCTCGTGCTGAATGTTAAAACAAAACTTACGTACTTGTTCCAACCAGTATTATGGTAGATTCCTTTTTTTTATTTGTCTATGGCAATTGGTGCCAATGTCAAATGTGTTTGATAAATCGTGTGAAAAGTAGATTAAAAAACATAATTTGAAATTTAAAAATATTTAATTGAGTTCTTGATAACTTGTTAACGCGTATTAGTAAAAAAAGCAGAAAAGAAGAGAAAAAATATGTACATAAATAACCTTAAATACGAATTTAGCACAGAGATAAATAATTTACAATTTGATGTCATTGACTCAGATAAAAATATCAAAGCCTTAAAAAGCTTAGAAGAAGGGATATTTAATTTAGAGAGATAACTGTACACATCATGGGATGGACTATTATTAGAGTAGTTAAAGAAAATGTACCTTCATCCAACAGGGTAGATTTAAAGTTTTTGAAGGGCAGCACATAGTTTTTTTTTTATTTTTAACACCATGTATATTAACATACTTTTACCTATGTGAAACGAATTAACCTATTTGAAAATTTCGCGGTAAACAGATATTCTAAATTAAAAAAAAAAATAGTAGCCCAACGGTATCGCTCCAGAGAAAGAAACCTCCAAACAGTACGAGCCGAATCCAGAAGTACCGCTTTCTGAATCAAGCTCTTGATCCAGCTGCCTATCGAGAGCCTTCTCAGGTGTTGGTCGAATCTCTTGGTAATTAAACCATTCGCAGATACGACTATCGGCACAATGATCGCTGAGTCCACATCCCACATGTCGACAACCTCGCGAGCCAAGTCAGTATGCTCAATTAAAAGATTTATTATTTTGTTTGCAGTGTCGTCCTTCCAGCGTGGTTTAGCAGCGTTATCTCCAACATTGCTGGTTACTTGGACTCTGAAGGTTTGGCGGAAGTAAGTATACAAATACATATCGTGCCTTTGTACTCTTTGTTTTTTATGATGTTTTCCTGTGTTTTCTCTTGTGTGTACATACATTATTAAATAAATAAATATTGTAAAAAAAAGTAAGCAAAATGAGGGTTCGGGTAAGGTTCTGACTTCGCTGTCTGTCCATCTCTCTGTCACTAGGCTGTATGTCACGAACAGTGATATTTAGACAGTTGAAATCTTCACAGATGATATATATCTGTAGCCGCTATAACAGCAGATACTTAAATTAAACAAGAGCGAGTCAGACTCGCGCACCAAGGGTTCTGTACAAGGTTGTGAGTTAAACGACCATATCTTTTGACTGCGTAGACTTAGAGGGTTCACAGCACAAACAACCACGAACTTAACTATACGGTTTTTATTAGCAACTCGATACCTTCACGCGTTCCCGAGACAAACAGACAGTGATCCAATAAGGGTTCCGTTTTTTCTTTCTGAGGTACGGAACTCTAAAAATAGAATAAAATAACTATTTAAGGTGGTCCAAAGGTGACAAGCAGATGTACAGAAGTAGTAGGTATTATATATAACAAGAAGATCCTACAAATGTGTTTTTCTATTTCTAGATGAAATCATGGATCGAGGCTAACAACGCTGCTATTCCTGCTCTTAGTGGAGGTCTCAATGCCATAGCAAGTGCCGAACAATCCATGCAGTGGGGTACCAATAATGCTGACCGAATTATAGCGGCTGTCGAGGTTCTTCAAGACACCACAACAGTACCCCCAACAGAAGCTTCTACAGAACCTTCTACAGTAACCTCTACAGTTTCCTCTTCAGAATCTACCACAGATTCCTCTACAGCTACTACTTCAGAAGCACCTACACCAGATCCCAGCTCAGCAGCAGTCTATATGCCAACTACAATGCTTCTGTTGTGGACAGCGCTTGCTATGCTGCTAAAATAATTTGCGATGTGAATTAAAATGTACACATCAAGCAAGCTAAGTGAAACAAAATTAAGTTGATCTTTCGTTGTACGAGAAGCTCATGCAAAGCGTGATCAGGTTATGCTGGATATTTCTAGCTTGATGTGCCGTCGTGTATACAATTAGAATCAAGTGACTTGAAGGGTTACCATGACATCTTATAGCAGTTCTTATTCCTGTGTTAGAAAGAGATGGTGCTAGACACACTGTATAGCTCTGTCTCTTTCCCTCAGTGGAATAAGTTCTGCTTTTAGACGTCATGGTAGGGTAGCTGAGGGTAAAAAAGTAACATTCTGTCAGCGCAAACGTCAAATGTCAATCCATATTTAAAAAAAGATTGTTATAATAATATATGCAATCAATTTGGTTGCATACTTACTTGTAGAAATATGAAACACTTTGATAGCGATTGTCACTTGTCTACCCTCTGAGAGTAGATAAGTGACAATCGTTATCTATATCCATCCATAATAATCGTTATATAAAAGTTATCTTATTATGTAATTTATCCCTACCCCCCTCCAAATAAATTGGGGTCAAGACAAGAGAATGATGTATGTAATGAACGTCATTCTCTCGGAAACCGTTGCCTGAATCAGCTAGGCGCAAACTATTTTAAATGTTATTTATTTTTTTACATAAATAAAAATATGTAGTGTTATAAGCTAATAACAAGAATTTTGTACATAATGATTTAAAATGAATAAAGCAAATAATTGTTAATTTTGTATCTATTGGTTTCATTTCAAAATCCTTGTCATCTATTCAAATACCTTAATATAATTGAAACATCAGTTTTTAGTTTAAAAATACCAGCTCCTTATTGAATACACAATAATTATAAAAGTAGTACTAGTATTAATAACAAAAAAACATAAAAATATCGTCTATCTGTTTTTTCTGGCTGATCTCCCAAATGGCTGGACTGATTTAGATGGGCCAACCGTTTCTGGTTTGTAAGAGGTAACTTATACTACAACGGCAACACCTAGTGCATAAAAACAATTCAAATTACTAATGAGCTGCGTAGATAATTAATGGAGTGGAAATGTAGTTCCATAAACGATGAGGCACTTAATATCTTTTCCTGGTTCCAATTTGACAATATTGTTTGTTAATTTCAGGAACTGTTGGACGCTACTGAAAGCGCCAAACTTGTGGCTCAGTTCTGGTGAGACACAATTAAGTTCGTCTTCACGCCTAAATGGCCAATGTACAGAGATAGTTGGGACCCTGGAGACGGACATAGGCTATTATACATATTTTTTAAGTGAGAAAAGGAAGAAGAGGGGAGAGGAAAATATTTTTTTCGACCATCACGCGGGTTAAAGTTAGCGTTAGCCCAAAGTAACGCGCACGAATCATCATCATCACGCGGACGGAAGCTAGTAATATTATAAACGCGAAAGTTTGTATGGATGTATGCATGTTTGTAACACTTTCACGCAAAAACTACTGAATAGATTTTAATTAAATTTTACAATAATACAGCTTACATATCATAATAACACATATGCTACAATACATAAAGATATATTGTATATTCTATCACCACGAGAGTAAAACCGCGGGGCGTAGCTAGCATACTATAGTTTAACAAAATATATACAATCAGTTTTACAACATCTTATATTGCGATATAAGTTTAAACCTTCACCTAATTTGGTAGTGTTCAATACACGTATAGGTACTCTAGACAGATCTACCGTTAAATATTATCAGTTTATTAAACGCTTTGTAGAATGATATCAGTCTAATCTTATGTCAAGATTGTTTTGTTGATTCAATTGACAGAGAGAGAGTAAATAGTATAGATATAGTGAACATTGAAGGTAATGTTTGTTTGTTCTGCCGGGGTTGTGGGTTGTTCGAAAGAGATACCGCGGCCCCAGAACATTTAGGGCAGAAGAATAAACATGGGTTTTAGTAATTACGAGTCTGGCACTCCCCCTCGCTCTGTGCACAGCGGGGGAAGTTATTTGATGATTTCCCATCCGCAAAAAAATGTTGAAAACTATTCCGTAAATTTTATATGGTAAATTGTAGTAGAGATTGTAACGGGATAGCTATTCTAATTCAGGAACCAACAGAGTTGGAGTTCCTTCAAGGCAGCTGCTCAATCAATGCAATAACAAAAGCACTCCGTTGGATTTTCAACGCTCAGTTCACCACTGAGAGATAATATTCCAACTATTACGTTGCATCTTTAGAACTTAGACTTACCAGTCATCATCTGCCTAGCCTTTTCTCAACTATGTTGGGATCGGCTTTCAGTGTTACCGGATGGTGAAGAATACCAATATTTTACACTATCTGGAGCCCGCGGCTTCGCCCACGTGATATCGAAAAAAAGTATCCTATGTGTTATTCCAGACTATAATCTAACGCTGTGCCAAATTTCATCAAGATCCGTTCAGCCGTTTTGACGTGGAAGAGTAACAAACATCCATACGTCTTCACATACATTCGCATTTATAATATTATTATATAGTAGGATAGGATGAAGCGACCTACCTATCTGACCTCCACAACCCAGTTGTTACTGAGTAATACGATTACGGTAATTATGAAACGGATTATTATTTATTTATTCATATAACAATTTGCATTTTTTTTGGTTGCGAAATCATCCAATGACTTCCCCCGCTCTGGGCGGAGCGGGGGGGCATGTCAGACTTTTACTAACTAAAACCCACCCATGTTCCTTCTACTGCCCTTTACGTTCCGGGGCCGCGGTATCTCTTTTGAAAAACCCGCAACCCTGGCAGGCGGAGGCCCTGGCAAGCCCCTCTGCTTTGCTGACTCTCTTTGAGGCGCGCGTGAAACACGAACGCGCCGTCGACACGGCCTGTCGTCAATAGACGGACGGACGGTGAGCTACCCATTGCTCACCGTCCACAGGCCCGCATCTACGGTGGCCGGGAGTCGTCTCGCGGCGCCCGGCGCCCTGGGCGTCTCCCGCGGCGGCTGGGTTGGCCTGATGTTCTCTCCCTCAAACGCCCGGCCACCTCCTTTGCTAGCATTACTGCTTCGCAGAAGGTGGTGACCGCTTCCCATTCCCTCTCGCTCCGGACCATGGACTGAACCAGGGCCGGACGCGAGAGATCGCCGCCGCTAATCGCCTCTACGAGGGCACGGCGGTGCTAACAATTTGCATTGTGTTCGAATTACATTAATAACCGTAAATAATAGTCCTACATTAATTAATTTGTAATATCGTTTGTCTTCCAATTTAAATAATAAATAAATATAGATAAAGAATATAAACATTTATCTAACAGGGGTTTTATAACGGGTAATCATATTACCCAGTACCAACTAAGTCTTCTTTAGTTGTAACCTAGACTTACCACTAAAGAAGATCATTCACAATAAGACAAGGAAATTACCAACTTTATGACATTACCTATGAGTAGTGAACTCATAAAACATGACTAGTACAAAAGACGAGTGGTGCAGTATCATGAATGATAACACACTTAAGATGACGCTTATCAGTCATAGTGTAACGACTGGAAAATATCTTATTCTATAGTTATATTTTACTCAGTTTGTACTGTAGTTGATACTAGTGAACACGGCAGGTTAGTTCATTTTAATTTTATTGTTTCGTTTTTGTACATATTTCTTATTCAAAAATAAATAAAACAAAAAATTATAGAACACCGGTATTGGGAAAAGCTGGCCGGCAGTCAGGGCTCAAGAGAGAGGAACCTAAAGATACGACCCGTGTCCATGAGTACTGCTTTCTGTCTCAAACCATAGATCCAGCCGTCTAACAAGAGCCTCCTCAGGTGTTTGTCGAGGCTTCTGGCTGTAACGACTATCAGGACAATGATCGCTGTGTCCACATCTCACATGTCAACAACCTAATTTTAATTATTATTAATAACATTAATTAAGAGAAGATCGTGCCTTAAATAATAATAGCCGCTCGGGTCAATCTTCAGGTTAAGCAATGCTTGACTAACTAACCGTAAATGAACGTTATGAGTTTGCAGGTTGTAAGTTCGAATTGAGACAAGCTATTTATTTTATTCTGACTGCACTCTTTAAAGTAGTTACCCGTTTCCTAAATAAAATAAAAAAACAGAAAATTTTGTCAACGCTCTAGGCTCTCTCCACCTTTTCCCATAAACTAGACATGGTTTCTCTCTTTTTGTTACATGATTATCTATAATTTAAAAATAAATCGCAAAATGTGCAAACGCGTGGACCAATTTTACCAATTCTTTTTTTAAAATATCCGTTGTAGTCTAAGGATGGTTTTACGACGAGTAAAAATAGTAAAAAAGCTAAAGGCAGTATAGGTTTTTGTGTAGTTTAGGTAGATAAATGTATTGCAACGCATGGCCGGGGCACAGCTAGTTATGTATTTATATCGATTTGTGTATGTATGTATATTTATATGTAGCTGGTATACAACAGATTACCTGCAGTATTTTCTCTTTGTCTTCCTGTAATCCATCCAAAGGTTTGCAAAAAATCGCTTTTAGCCACCTAAGTGAAATATTTTCAGTAATTATGTTATTTGTATGGTATACATAATAAAGAATATTCTACTGTTTTCTTGACCACCATATTACTCCCTTAATCTCTCGGCCTTACTAAGAACGTAACAGCTCGCCTATTATTCCCTGAAAATACATCCACATATGTTTATGTTATGTTTAAGTCTTATGTGATTGGAGGCGAGCCTATTGCCATCAACCAGAATCCGTGTCTGCTATTGAGATATGCCAGATGGTAAAACCTGACAACCTTTTTCCTGACTTAGGAATCGAACCTTACTAAGAGTATTTGTTAATTCCCCAGTGGATTCACAGCCCTCTTTACAGTTAAGGGTGTGGAGTCTAGAAAATCTTATGACGTAAAAAAATTAAAGCAAGCGCTGATCAAAAATTCCACTGAAATTTTTTCGTTGCAACCTTGAATTCTTCTCGAAGGGTCTTTAAATAGAAATCTTTTTTTTACAGACATGTATCGAAATCTGCTGGTTTTAGCATTTACGGGCTTACTCTCCAATGTCTTCGCCACAGACACCAACTACCGACTGAACACGCCGATAGTACCGTCAGAATATCAGATATTGATAACACCGTACTTCGAAACTGGTGACGCAAACCAGTTCACTTTCGATGGTACAGTCAGCATCCAATTCACGACTACTGCTGCCACCAATCAAATAAAACTCCATGCCGAAGATCTGACCATCGCTTCGGAGAATATAGTCGTTGCAGTCTATAATTCAGGAACTACTATAGCACTGAATGCTACAAATGGACTAGAATTTAACAAAAACTACACGTTTGCCTATATTAATTTAGTGAGCAATTTGGAAATTGGCCTGGAGTATGTTTTGCAGATTCGGTACAAAGGACCGATTAGGACGGATCTGAATGGATTTTACAGAAATCATTATATCCAAAATGGAGTTAAAAAGTAAGTACTCTAACATTTCTTGCACCGGGTTTTTTTAGAGAAAACATTCATGACGAATATTGATAAACCGAAAATAGTATGAGCTTTAAAATAAAAAAAATTTAATAATTATATTATAGAGTTGTTTATTTAAGCAATGTTATGAGTACTATGCAAGTACTTTATGGCCGTTACAACTCTATATTATTTAAGATCTAATCATAGTATGTTCGTCTTTTCAACGTACACGACGATTCTCGAAGCGCATACATTTATTGGAAAATCTGTACAAAAAAGTTTTTTTTTAATTTTGCGGTGGCACGGTAGCAATTATAATAATAATAATTTATTTATTTCGGATACCAGAGTAGTGTTAGTAGCACGCCTTATATCTAGTGTTAGTACATACATACAACTATAATCAAAATCTTTTAAATTATGAATCTATAATCTTTTCCAGGGGAGTTACAGCGACTGTTCAGAAATGAATTATAAGTTAATACTTAGTAATCTTGTAACATAAAGTGCATAAGTAGTATGTAATCTCTTTAGAAGTACCTACTGGGCACATTTGTCGCGTGTAAGTAGGTTTATTGTGAAACACTTGAACTTATGAGGATTTCGAATTCGTTTCCAATAGTTTATTGATCATTTATGAAAGTGTTAAAGCATTTAGAGGTAAAAAGGGGCAGATATTACCTTCAGTTTTTTTTTTGAAAACCGACACCCAATTTTTTTCCGATGGTATTTTATCAAATGACTCTTTATTGGTCTCTGGGCGAAGTAGAAGGGAGTGTCAGATTTGTACTGACTCGTCCATGTTCCTTCTTTTAACCTCTGCGTTCCACTGCCGTGTTTACTGTATTATAGAGAATTGTTCGGATAACCCGCAGCCCGACAGGCAGTGGCCCTGACGGACCCTCAGATACGCTGACTATACTATTCCTTAAGCTTGGGCTTTCATTTTATTTTTAACTGAATACTGGTCATCGTGACCAGTATTTTTGTTGTCGCATTACTTGTTACATTAACACATATAGCAATAAATATTGTTAAACGAGACTGAGAAGAGTCTCCGAGAGTAGTGAGAGAGTAGAGTACGAGGGTTCCGTACAAGTACTTTTTATTTACTGCGTATGCTTATAAGATCAAAATCAAAAGTCATTTATTCAAATTACACTGATGATCAGCACTCTTTGAACGTCACATTACAAGAGACAGTCCCACAAAACTCCCCAGCAACACATCATCTGTCGGTCAAGTTAGAAAAACCAGGTTCAAATTACCATAGAGTTAAGTCTGTGGTTCCATAGAGCTTTGAAAAAATAACACCCTCTAAGTCTACTTAGTCAAAAGGTGCTTGAGTCCACCTCGCACTTGGCCGGATAGTTATTTTATTTTATTACTTTTTGGAAGGCTTACAGGCTAATTACAAAATAAAAAGTAAAAACAGTTAATTACAAAATTGCTAATACTAAGCCCCCACAGATATATAACATTAACGACTGTAGCTGAAAGTTGAAGTTATGGTTTTTATTTATAACTAGCTTTTGCCCACGGCTTCACTCGCGTTAAATTCGGGGTAACACAGTTCCCCTTACCTAATTTTCAGGTACTGGCTACCTGTAGTTTTTGCCCTTGCGTCTTATTTATTGTAAACCAACTACCTCTGTACCAAAATTCATCAAAATCTGTTAAGCCATTTAGGCGTGAAGACGTAACAAACGAACTCACTTTCGCTTTTATAATATTAGTAAGGATTTTACGTTAATACTTAATACCTACATGCAAGTTATGACATTACTTACACCGTCCTTCGATCCATAATCTAGCCGTTGTCTGTCATTGCATCTAAAACAGAAGTGAGAAAACATCTCAGTAGGTAATATTACCTCATCTATGCCAAAGCAAACATATTTGATAACGCTGAGATCTGTTATCAGAACAACATATCTGCTGCAAAGATAGCCAGTTTCAGCGCCGATAAATATAAGCTGGTATTAAACGTCTAAAGATAAAAGTAGTACACTAAATATATTTACTTTCGCAATTTATTAGATTAGAGAATTGTGGAATCATCATTAAGGCTTGTTAATTAACTTTCTCATTAGTTATTTCATATTATTATGCAATTACTGATTCAAGATTCATTTATTTGCAAAAACATGTGTAAATAATATACAAAGTATGATGCTTATTATAGGTGTTACAAACAATTTTCAGGGTCAACATGTTTGACCATGGCTGGTGTGCAAATTATGTCGAAAGACACATTTTAAAATCCTTACTAATATTATAAAAGCAATTTTTTTGTTTGTTACGTCTTCACGCCTAAATGGCTAAACCAATTTTGATGAATTTTGGTACAGAGATAGTTGTGACCCTGAAGACGGACATAGGCTATTTTTTTTTTAAAGTTTGAGATATATATATATTTGGGAGAAAGAGGGAAGAAAAGGGAAAACTTAGCATTGCTATTACAATAAATAAGGCGCAAGGGCAAAAACTACAGTTAGCAGGTACCTGTCAATCAGGAAAGGGGAACTGTGTTAGCGCGAATTTAACGCGAGCGAAGCCGCGGGCAAAAGCTAGTACAATAATATAATGTTGATGTTAATGTTTTTTCCTTTTCTTCTATATAGATTTATTTTTATCTATAATATGTATGTATTTATAAAATATATAAGTATTTGTATATCAGTTGTCTGGTTACCATAACACAAGCTCTGCTTAGCGTGGGATCAGATAGCCGTGTGTGAGTTGTCCCAAGATATTTATATTTATTTATTTATATTATTTATAGAGATCTTTCCTTGGGAATGGGTAATGCCGTTCATACGTACGTACACTACGGCAATACCGTTGTAATCGTTATTTTTATAAAAACCCCGCTAAGTGAGAATTGGAATCGCGCACGAAGAGTTCTGAACCATCCTTACTATCCTTATCCTTACTATCCTTACTTATATAATATAATATAATATTAATATTGCAATATTTTTTAATATATATATTTAATAGTTTATTGTCTTCAGTTCCCCTTAGTTTTATTCTTCGATTTTAGACCAGCTCATTGCAAAATAACACGGTTTTTGTCATGGGTCGATTATAAAAGCGAAAGTGAGTTTGTTTGTTACGTCTTCACGCCTAAATGGCTAAACCGATTTTGATAAATTTTGGTACAGAGATAGGGATAGGGACCCTGGAGACGGACATAGGCTATTTTAAAAAAAAAGATTGAGATATGAGTGAGAAAGAGGGAAGAAAAGGAAAAAGTTGGCATTGCTATTACAATAAATTAGGCGCTAGGGCAAAAACTACAGGTAGCAGGTATCTGCAAAACAGGAAAGGGGAACTGTGTTACCCCGAATTTAACGCGAGCGAAGCCGCGGGCAAAAGCTAGTTGTCTATAAAAAAAAACAATAAAAAATGTTTGTTATATGGAAGACTTTTAAATATTTCTTTAATTCTGTTTTTTTTTGTGTTTGTTGTAAAAGCGGCAACAGAAATACATCATCTATGAAAATTTCAATTGCCTAACCTTCACGTTTCATGAGATACAGCCAGGTGAAGGAGGGATAGACGGATAGACAGCAGAGTCTTAGTTCCCGTTTTCCCGGGTCTCGTTTTACCCTTTGCGTACGAAAACGAAAACCTAAAGACTAAACGTTGTGATGTGTTTGCCCCTATTTCAGTGCAGTTTCTAATAATCTCATTCTACATTCCAGATGGCTGGGTGCTACTCAAATGGAACCAACACACGCAAGAAAGGTGTTCCCTTGCTTTGACGAGCCTGAATTGAAAGCGACGTTCGTGATTGGCATCGATCGCCCTGTTAATTATCAAACTTCATTGGCCAATACTGACGTGGAACGGAGGGAAACTTTGTAAGTAAATCCCACGTCTGAATAGAAAACAACAAGACTTCGGCTATTTTCTCGCACATGGTCCTAAATAAAAGTGACCTTTGTCAAACAAATAACTTGTTTTTAGTTGCTTGGTAAGATGAAGCAACTGAATAATGAGATATTTATATACATACTAGCTGTGCCCAGCGATTTGACCCGCTGCTCACCTAAAATAAAAATACTATGACCGATTCTTAGACCTACCGAATTTACATACAAAATTTCATAATAATCTGTTAAGCCGTTTCGAAAGAGTATTGCAACTCAAACTGCGACACGAGATGTTAATATATAAGAATAAAGATATTTTTCAGCTTATAATAATCTGTCAAACAACTTAATATAATTATATATAACATTTGAAACCAGATATTTAGCATGCTTACAATTTATTTTCATTTTCCGATATTTTGGCGCATTTGTACACGCCATGATCACGTTTTAAATGTTATAAATAATTGTAACTGACCAATTTTTATGTAGGATGGACGTAATTACATATTTGTAGTGATTTCGATCACTTTCAATTATTATCGAAAGTGATTAATCATTGTCGGTAGTATTATAATCATATTATAGCATTATACCTACAATTATCGTGCAATAATTTGCTTTGATCTGATAAGTACGTAATAAATAACAAATAAACAGGAAAAGCATTAAAAACTAGATTACTTTGAACCTCTTTCTTTTTTTGAAGTCGGTTAAAAAAGGACTGACATAACTTTTTTACTTTAGGAGCAATGGTTACATCAGAGAGATCTTCTACCCTACACCAAGGATGTCAACTTACTTGGTGGCATTCCTGGTCTCCGAGTTCGAAGCAGCTGCCTCCAGTGTCAACGGAACCCAAGAGTTTGGGGTGTACACTCGCCCTGACGCGAGGAATCAGAGTTTATACGCCTTCCAATTTGGAAAGAAAGTTGTCGATGCTTTGGGCACATACTTTGGTATCAATTACTACTCGACCAATAGCCGTTTGAGGCTCGATCATGTTGCATTACCTGACTTCAGAGCCGGCGCTATGGAGAACTGGGGTCTTATTAAATACAGGTAAGAAAACCAACCGTCTGAAATTTTAATTGTGTTTATCAACAGAATATCAGAAATAAACATATCATTTGCCGTGTCGACGGTGCTAGTGTTCTATGGGCGCCTCAAAGAGCTGCCAGCAAAGCAGACGGGCCTGACAGAGTCACCGCTTGCCGGGGTTGCGGGTTGTTTGAAAAAGATACTGCAGCAACGGAAAATAAAGGGCAATAGAAGGAATATGGGTGGGTTTTAGTTAGTACAAGCGTGACACTCCCCCCCGCTCTGACCAGAGAAGAGAAAGGGATGTTATTTGATGACTACCCATCCGCAAAAAAAGACCATAATTATGATCATTTATAAAACAAATTAATATTTAGGATCTGTGTTCTAAATTCAATTTTTTTTTTATATTAGGCTTTTTAGAGGTGTCATAGATTTGATTTTAATTCAGCATGAGAAAGAAAAACTTGGAGAAAAAAACTAATTCAATCATGGGAGAGACTGTTTCAGGATTACTATTAGAAATATTCTTAACTAGCTTTTACCCGCGGCTTTGTCCCCGTTAAATTCACGATACCACAGTTTCCTCATTTGCAGATACCTGCTACCTGAAGTTTTTGCCCCTGCGCCTTATTGATTATAATAGCAAAGCTAAGTTTTCCCTTTTCTTCTCTCTTACTCCCACATTTCCCACTTTAGTAAAAATGCCTATGTCTCCAAGGTCCCAACTATCTCTGTACCAAAATTCATCAAAATCGATTTAGCCGTTAAGGCGTGAAGACGTAACAAAATCACTTTCGCCTTTATAATATTAGTAACTTTTTAAAATCTTGCAGGGAAGCCCTACTGCTGTACGTTCCCGAAGTTTCGACGCCTTACTTCAAATATAGGGTTGCACAAATTATGGCCCATGAGACCACGCACATGTGGTTTGGGAACCTCGTGACCTGCCATTGGTGGAGCAACACCTGGCTGAACGAAGGCTTTGCTAACTATTTCCAGGATTACATTACTGCTTTTGTAAGTATTTAGTGCCTATATTAATTCATTATTTTTGTTTATTGCACACATTAAAAAAAATACATACAAACAATGATGAAGCTTATGTACTACGATGAAGTTAACCCAGAATTGGGTTTTCCTACAGCAAAATTAACATAGATTGCGAAGTTTGTAGATGAGGATTAACTCACGTGCCTACATTTAAACACTTAAATAATTTATCTAATATAAAAATTCTCGTGTTCGATTTAAATGAGTTGTTGTGTGCAAATCGGCTAGGTTTGAGAAACGGCCAACATCTATTTGTCATAACTCTCTCCAGAAAAGGAACTGAATAGCGGGAGAAACCGTTGGACACGGCTAGTTAGCTATATAAACTAAACTATTCAATATTTATAAATTAAAATAGTCTCTAATTGGCTCACAATACATATAATATACGTAATTTATGCAGAAAATGTTCTCTGATTTAGTCAGGGATTCGTTATTATAATCAACAGTAGGTAATTGGAGTAAGTCTTCCGTTTCTACATTCTTTCTTTTATCTATTACTTTGTTATCTTTAAGTGTTATAATCTAGTTCAATCGATGTATTAAAGTATTATTAATCTCTTTTGTACGTCTAAATCATTATGACTCAAAATGTTGACTGATGCGATTTCGAACGAAGTTCACTTAAATGAAGATACCAAAAAAATATTGGCTAAAGGGGCGATCAAACAAGTGGGTTTTCATGGAGTTTTAATATCGGTCTAGGTGAGAAAAGGACAGAACTATACAAAATGTCTAGCGTTATCTCTTTCCCGCAAATTAACAGGCTTCGAATAATCCTTTTTTACCCGACTGCGCACCGCAAAGGAGGGTAATGTGTTCATCAGTCTATGTATGTATGTATGTATGTTTGTTCCTTTGAAGCACTATACAGACTAAACGCCTGGGGCGATTTTTTAAATGTCATTTTGAACACAGGTCGATCCAGAAGTAGATTCAGCCAACCAGTTGGTGATCGGTTCAGTATACAGCGCCTACGATGCCGATAACTCCCCAACTTCTCCGCCCATCACGAACAACAATGTCAATTCTCCCGCCGAAATTAGCGGCCATTTTGGAACGATCACCTATCAGAAAGCTGGTTCAGTGATCAGGATGATGCATCATTTGGTTGGAGATGACGCCTTCAAATATGGATTGAATTTCTATTTGCGGAATAAGTAAGTTGCATGTTCGTTTATGGGTAGGGTCATAGCTCTCTAATAACAAATATTATAGAGTCCTTATTACCGAATCAAAGTCAGGAATCACGAACCTACAACACAAGGCGCGGAAGCCAATCGCACAGCAATTGCGCCAACTATACCTTGCCTTGGCTGGTTACAAATGTTACCAGCCGGCCCTAAGCGGAGACTAGAGATTTTAAACCTTAATGTTTATAAAAATAACGTTTAAATGAGACGTGGTTTTTGCTGCTATCATTTGGTTCGATGTTTATTGCTCACACATTTCTGAATGGGGTCTACCATCGTCTTTAGTTTCTCGTCAAGTAACCCCTTCTTCTTTACAGCTCCTTCAGTTCCGGGTACCCAGAAAAACTGTACCAAGGTTTGAACGAAGGAGTCCGCGCTTACAACTCTCTCTCTTCCTACCCTCAATCTAGCATCGATGACGTCATGGGTTCCTGGATCTCACAGGCTGGCCATCCTGTACTGACAGTAAACATTGATTATGAGACTGATATTGTTACTTTGGTACAAGTAAGTAATATTTTAATCTAGTTAAAGTATGGTTGGATAAGCTATGAACGTATGAAGAAAGAAAGAAAGAGTATAGTTTTGACTCGTACTAGACAAAAGCGCAGTACAAAAAAAAACAGATTACCTACATTGGCCAAAAAGACTCGTATCTAAGCCTAGTGCTCATCATCTGCCTGGCCTTTTCCCAACTATGTTGGGGTCGGCTTCCAGTCTAACCGGATGCAGCTGAATATCAGTATTTTACATGGAGCGACTGCCTATTTGACCTCCACAACCAGTTAATACTGGGTAATACGATACCCCTTGGTAATACTGGTTGTCAGACTTTTGGAACACTGACTACCTGTAACGACTGTCAAAGATCTACAAATGACAGCCGGGACCAACGGCTTAACGTGCTTTCCAAGGCACGGAGGAAACTCGGTATGTAACGGGTGGTCACCCATCCACAGACCAACCTAGGCAAGCGTGGCTTAACCTAAAGGTCGACCCGAGCGGCTGCTATTATTTAGCCACGAGCTCGTATCTAAGCCTAGTGCTGTGACATTTTAAAATATGCCACAGAGTTGGTATTCTGAGAAGACCCAGTCTTCTAGAAGACAGTCTTGTAAAAATGAAGATTATCATTAAAACCTAAAAACAGGATAATTCCCATGATTGTGTACTATTTGTTTTGTTTTCCCGATATTTCGGAACGGTTGCAAGCATCGTTATCATGGATAAATTAAAGTTTTTGAGGGTGGGTGTTTTTAAGCACACAAATCAATCAACACTACCACCGTAATTCACAATTTGGAAACCGGGAACCATGAACCAGGAATTGGGAACCGAAAATCGGGTACATGGTCACCATGTCAGTTTAAAAATATAAAAGGAAGTTTTCTTAAAAAAGTAGTTTTTTGTTACAGAAACGCTATTACATAAAATCGGGTACATGGTCACCATGTCAGTTTAAAAATATAAAAGGAAGTTTTCTTAAAAATATAGTTTTTTGTTACAGAAACGGTATTACATAAACGGCTCAATTACATCAAATGAAACATACAAGATACCTATAACGTACACCACACAGGCATCTCCAGACTTTGAAAATACGAAGCCAGTGTTCATCATGGACGAGCAACTATTCCAATTCAAAATCGCTAATATTAGTCAAGATCATAGCTGGGCTATTTTCAACGTTCAGGAAACAGGTAGGGCTCTTACAGAGACTGTATTTATAGATAAACTACCTTCCGTCCGTGACCACCGTTTGTGTTTCCTGCACCTTTTATAAACTATTAGATAAAACCTAGTTAAATATTAAAGCCAAAAAACTTGCACAGTAAGCACAAATTTACTAGTCAGTCAAATTTTCTAGCCCGTGAAATTTGCTAGTCAGTAAAATTTGCTAGTCAGTGCCATCCTTACTAATATTATAAAAGCGAAAGTGAGTTTGTTTGTTACATCTTCACGCCTAAATGGCTAAAAATGGAGATAGTTGGAACCCTGGACACGGACATAGCCTAATAGCTTTTTTTAAGTGAGAAATGAGGGAGAAAGAGGGAAGAAAAGGGAAAACTTAGTTTTGCTATTACAATGAATAAGGCGCAAGGGCAAAAACTACAGGTAGCAGGTACCTGCAAAGAAGAAAGGGGAACTGTATTACCCCGAATTTAACGCAAGCGAAGCCGCGGGTAAAAGCTAGTATAATATAAAATTATAATCTAAAAGTATTATAATTATTTGCTTTTTCTTTATATTTAATTCTTTTTTTTCTCAGCATGATATTTTTGTGTTAATTCCTGTATTGTGTTTTCCATTTATACGTACGCCTCTGCCTGATCCTTTACGGATTACAGGTTTGATTGTTATTATGGGTTGTTCATAATGATATTTTCTGCAGGTTTATACAGAGTCAACTATGATGACCACCTATGGAATCTGATAATATCCGCTCTGAAAGGGAACAACAGTAAAGTCATTCATCCTTTGAATCGTGCCAAGGTATCTATATATTATGACTGATAGGTATAAATTCCTGTTTTGAAATGATGTTGTATCAAAATCCCAGTTATAGGTATTCATCCCCAATTTTAGATTTTATTGTTGCAATAAACATAAGTTAAAAAAAAAACTATGGTTGGTATATTCCATACTCTCTGGTCTTAGAATTTACCCTTCCATCATTTTTTTCGATAAACCTTGATAACAGGTTGTTTGAAAGAGATGCCGCGACCCCGAAACATAAAGGGCAAAAGAAGGAACATGGGTGGGTGTTAGTTAGTAAAAGTCTGACACTTGATGATTGATTTTAATTTTTATGGAAATATTTGTACATCACGTTATGGCAAGATATGCTGGAACTAAAATTGTAACATCTATTGTGCCATATTCTTAGAAAAATAAAAAGATTTGATTTAAAAAACGAATCACTTTTTTTTCAGATTATAAACGATCTCTTCGCATTAGTGTACTCCGATGCAGTGCCATTTGCTACTCTCTACAGCGCATTAGACGCCCTACACGGAGAGACTGAGTACTCCGTCTGGTTTGCAGCACTAAAAGGCTTCAGTAAAATATGGCATATGTATCTTGGAGATTCTGAAGCTTTGCCTTCTGTTCAGGTGAGTTTCTTTTTAAGTTCTCGTTTGTCCACCTAAATGTATGAAATAAATGACTAACTAACTCACCACGTAATCTCAGAAACTACAAGTATTAGGAGTCTTGGTTGGATACTTTGAAGACGGAATTTTGCGAAATTTGACTCCTAAGGAGTGGTAAAGTTTAAATGGGAGAACGCAATTTCTTATCAGAGATTCCTTATCAGAGACCAAATTTCTTGAAATCGTGATATTTTAAACCCGATTTTTTTAGGACGTTTGTAATCTTTTTACGCAAAAAAATTGGACGAAATTTGGTGTAAATATAGTTTATAATCTAGAATAATAACGCGGGACGCAGTCAGTTTTTTATATAATGCAACTGTGTGACCTGACTCATCTCTGGACTATACTATCATTTACCATAACTATTATTCCAGGACTTTATCCTTCATAACTTGGACCATGGAATTTCAAGCTTCGGTTATGAAGTAAAAGCCACGGACAGTTTCGAAGATTTGAGAAACCGCATGCAGATTTTGGAGTTTGCTTGTAAGCTGGAACATAGTGGATGTGTTGAGAATACTGTTGCTTTGTTCAGAGCATTGAGACAGAATGGCACTGAGTGAGTACAATTCGAGAGGAATAGAGACATTTTTTTTTTTTTTTAACTTTGCCCTACACTAGGAATTTCTCCTGTATCGTGGGTGCGTTCACAAACATTTATACACACATACAGAAACAGCCAGACCTGGAAACAACTATCTGTAGGCCATACAAATATTTGTTCCGTGCGGGGATCAAACCAGCGACTCGCAGCGCAGCAGTCGATCGCTCAACCACTGCGCCAACCGTGTCGTCAAATTTAAACATTAGTGATAAGGTTTTTCGAGAGAGTAGTGGCGGGTTTGAGTCCATTTAGATACTTTACTTTGTGCGAATTTTGTGTACTTAAACGATGAAGAACATTTTGGGCAAAGTGACCTCTTCCTATATCCTTTTGTTTTCGAGGAAAACCATCATAAGTGACCTATCTCTGGGCATAAGACCAGAGAATGTAAGATGTATAGTTCTCTTAAATCACCTTGGTAGTTACAAACCTCACATGAGACCGCACCGTTTCCTTATAAAAGACCTGTCTGGAACAACGCACAGTTATGGCACATCCCTGGGTCGAGTATATAGAGGGTCTCCCCTGTATACTCAACAGGGACATAAGATGTGACCACTGTCCTGCTGGTCACTCGGTGTGCGCATAGAAACTCTATTTTGAACACCCGTGACCAAAAGTCCCACCTGCTATTTATAATGCAGGCGGGGCTTCGACGTGTTCGAAATACGAAGACATTGAACCCGTTCTGAGTTCAAAATCAAAATATTTTAATTTCACATAGGCCTACTTAGTACCTACCCATCACTTATAAAACTTGGTTGTTTCTTATGAAGCAGAACCGTCAAGAAACTCCATGGTTACTCTTTTAAAATCATTTATCATCGGTTCGCGTTGACTACCCCTAGTAAATGTCCTGTAAACAGTGGGAATAGATATTAACTAATTGTGAAGCAAAGTTTCAACGTGGAGGTCATTGGGGGAGACCTATGCCCAGCAGTGCCCGGCGCCTTTCGGTTGCGAATGATGATGATGATGATGCGGGATTTTGACGACACGGTCGGCGCAGTGGCGTTTGACTGCTGTGCTACGTGTCGCGGGTGCGATCCTCGCACGGAACAAATATTTGTGTGATCTACAGATAGTTGTTCCGGGTCTGGCTGTTTGTAGATATGAGTTAAATGTTTGTGAAAGCAATAACAATTCAGAAGTAATTGCTAGGTAGGGCAAGAAATCATCTCTCAAAACAAATTCTTCTTCCATTCTTTACCAGGGTGTCACCAAGCTTGCGCCCTGTGGTGTACTGCACAGGCCTGCGTCACGGCACTGAGGAAGACTACGACTTCTTGTGGAACCGTATGCTGAACACCAACGTCGCCAACGAAATTTGGGTCATAGAAGATGCTTTGGGGTGCACTTCGAATGAACAGAGTTTGAGGAGGTATGAATATATATTTAGTATGCCTCAAATAATTCAATTTTGAGGTCTATCAAGATCTTTACCAATTTATTAAAAGGAGGCAAACAATTGTGTTAAAAAAAAAACAAAATAGGTTATCAGAATATATATTTCGTTTATTGATTTTTATACATATAATATTACATTTTTTTTAACACCCTTGCTCGTAAAGCTGATGTAATTCCACCGGTTTTAAATATGTAAAGAGGGTCATAAAAAACGCGTGTGTTATCAAAGCAAATAGTTAAGTTATAGTCTATACAAATTCCATAACAGTATTATTTGCCATTTCAAATTTGGAACTGATCGCCGCCGCCGCCGCACGACTGACCAGCTAGTGAGCAGCGCGCTGTTGCTATTCAAATTTCGAACTAATCGCCATTTTAAAGCAACAGTGTGCATTCACAGATTGAGTTTATTTAAAAAAAAAAAAAAAAAACAGTTTATTCGGTAATTTAAAAACTTGGCTGCATGCTCTAGTGTAGTCTAGTGTCTTTGCCAACATGTTCACGCAGCCACGGCAGAAAGTAATCCTCGCGCCATTTTTCTCAAATTTTCTTTTCTTTGTACTTGTATTGTGAAATGTTTTTTTTCTGTTTCCTCGCAAATGTGTTAAAAAACGTCGTACGATATACGTGCGTATTGGTTATAACATGCTCGGCTCGATTACGCCCTCGCCTTCGGCTCGGGCTGAAATTCCGCCTCGCATGTTATAACCATCATAACGCACTAATATCGTAATGTACTATAATTAATATTTCCTGATAAAAACAAATCAAAAAACAATTATAATTATAAAAAAAATATCAGAATTATATTTAAGTGTGAATTAGAAAGTAAATTTAAAAATTTGTTTCAGCATTCCTGATTTTGTTCTTAAAGAACGTTAGCTAGTGAATCCAATCTTTAAAAATAGTTTTTTTTAAGCCAAAGTTAAAAAAAGAAACGACAAAATTTTAAGATACATTAAGATTTTAGAGCTCTTATCTACAAGCAGTACAATTAAAGTTTATTAATGTCTGTTTCAGATATCTGGCATCTGTCTCAATTGCGGACACTCCGATCAGAACCCAGGATCTGACTGTACCCTTGACGAGCGTCCTGAGGACCTATGGCAACGTGCACATTGTCATGGATGCCCTAAAATCTAATTACTCGCTGTGGAGCAATATGTGAGTATTTGCAGTAAGGGAATCTTACCACCTTGTATTTAGAGACATCGCCAAACGATTGACTTCGCGCGACAAGGTGGGTGGCCTATTTCTTGAACAAAGAATCAGCATTGCTGCCTAACGTGGTATAAGGAAACTACCAAACAACTTTTCCCGCTCTGTGCGGAGCGGAAGTATTGTCAGACTTTTACTGACTAAAACCCATCCAATTTACTTCTTTTGTTCTTTGTGTTCCGTGGTATCTTTTTTGAACAATCGGCAACCCTGATTGGCGGTCCCTCTGCTTGGTATAGCTACCTGCCTTCTGGGCACGTACCCCATTTTTTGACATTCATTTTTATCTGTCTTGTGCACATCAGATCATTAAACTTTAAATTAAGTAATGAAAATGGTGAAAAAAAAATATATTACCGACACCAACACGAAATAAAGATTAATACCCACTAAGCTACATAACGGTTGTGCAGTTTTTCAACGAACGGTTTATTTTCATTGATGTCTGTCAGAACAATCGATGTTCCAGTTTCATCTCTGTCAAAAGAGTTCAAATCATGTTTGTGTTTTTTACTCTTTTGTTATGATTTTACTAATTGGTAGCACTTAATACCCATCGTTTTTTAGAGTTCCGTATGTCCGAATGACAAAACGGATAGCTACATTGCAAAGAAATGTGATAACACACATAGCAGCTGTTAATAAATTATCCGAAACTTATTATTTCCATACATTGACAACAGGTTTCGAACGTTTGTCTCTCAATACAGTTAATATTATTTTGATTTTGCAGATACCCATCGATGGACACAATTTTAAGCACAGTTGCGTCGGTACTTCACAGTGAAAGTGATTTCAATGAGGTAACTATAATTTAAGTTAAAATCATAAAAGAAATAATAATAATAATATCTTGGGACAACTCACACACGGTCATCTGATCCCAAGCTAAGCAGAGCTTGTGTTATGGTAACCAGACAACTGATATAAGTACTTATATAATTTATAAATACATACATATTATAGATAAATCACACCCAGACACAGAACAAACAATCATGCTCATCACACAAAGATTGTCCTGGGTGGGAATCGAACCCACGACCTCCGGCTTAGCAGTCAGGGCCACTTACCACTAGACCAACAGGCCCGTCAATAAACGCGTTATTGATCAGCGTTTTTCTAGTAATCCAATGAGTACACAGTATCATGTAATGGGGAATACGCCTTTGTAAGTAGTAACTGCATACGTACCTATGCGACGACTAAAGCATTTCAGATGAAAAATGTAAGTAGTCATACTTGACCTAAAACTAGAAGAGTTATGAGTATAATTTAAATAACTAAATATAATGACTAAAATAGTGATGAATATGAATGTTGATGGATGGAGAGAGAGAGAAAAAGATATAAAGGAAAAAAGAGCAAACGATACTGTGAAACTAAAACTCAAACTCAAAGCATTTATTTCAGTTAGACCATTACAGGCACTTTTTAATGTCAAGAAACAAAATGATGAAGCTACAGTCCCGGTCACAAGGCATAATAACTTGTGAAAGTACTGTAGTTGCCCATTCTAAAGTGTTGTTCTCTATGTAGAAGAATGGGCAAGAAACGCCATGGACACTCTATTTACAATATTATTACAAAATTGTATTTACATCATTCATGTTGAGATTATACAAATATGTGACGATTGACAGAGGATAATAAAAGAATAAACCGTATTGTGATGACCCCAAATAGTTATAAGACATAGGCAGAAAAATTATGATGACGACCTAGAGCATCAAGCGTTTGAATAAGTGTTTCATGGTGTCTCGGAATCCCACATCAAAAATAACAGCAAAGTGTTGCGCGAATTCATCGACAACGCTGGGCCAGGCGGTATAATGATACCGCTTAGCGATACGGGCCAGCGTAAAATCTATCAGGTTCATTAATCTAATAGGTACAATGACGGTTTGTGGATGGTTTCACTTTTAAATAGAAGGTTTTTCTCGAATACCTGTAATAAATTTTGACTGCATAATGAAGTGATTTCGTCTTTTACGTAACAGTAAGTCCACTTTTAGCAGCAAAAACCTCAGGTAAAAACTAGTGTGGTTATACTACCGTGACATAAGGGAAGGAAAATGATGATGACGACCTAAAGCATCAAGCGTTTGAATAAGTGCTTCATGGTGTCTGAATCCTACATAAAAAATAATAGCAAAGTGTTGCGCGAATACATCGACAACGCTGGGCCAGATCGTAAGGCGGTATAATGGTACCGCTTAGCGATCTGGCCCAGCGTTATATCTATCAGGTTCATTAATCTAATAGGTATAATGAAGGTTTGTGGATGGTTTCTCTTATAGATAGGAGGTTTTCTCTTTGTTAATTTTGACTGCATATTTTTTTTAATCTTTTTAATTTCTCCTGTATCGTGGGTGCGTTTACAAACATTTAAACTCACATACACAAACAGCTAGACCCGAAACAACTATTTGAAGGCCATACAAATGTTTGTTCCGTGTGGAAATCGAAACCGCGACACGTAGCGTAGCAGCCGATCGCTCAGCCACTGCGCCAACTGTGCCGTCACAATAATGTCGACTAATGAAATGATTTTGCCTTTTATCTAACAGTAAGTCCACTAAAACGAGCAAAACCTCAGGTAAAAACTAGTGTCGTTATCCAACAAAAAACTGGATTTGTTTTTCTAATCTGATCCCCTTTCCAAAATTATTCCGCGAACCCCTAATCACCAAATCGCTTTCGAAGTAAACACAAGAATAACCTTTTAGTCTGTCCGTCCCTAATTGAGGGCCCGGTGGTGACCCAAATGACTGTTTATCAAACACTACATTGGAGGGCTAAGCACACTCATTACTTGACGTGGCCATGTTAGCAGAGGGATGTGTCAATTTCATTCAATTGGTACCGATTGTGGCTAATGATCGTTTGTTTTTACGAATTTGTCCTGAATACTTCGTTGCTTACAAAAATCTAATAATAACTTGAAATTGAAAATATTTATTTCAAACCAGGCACACAAAGTTACAAGTCCATATAATAATTATGTTAGTAGAAGAAACTTAAAAACTATGTTAGTAAAATTTAAAACAATAAAGATGCTTGCTGGACATGCATGAGCGACCACTGCCTCAGGAGTTGGCTGTCCACTTTGTCCGACAGTACACTCAGAAGCCTGTTGGTGCTACCCTATAGCCGAGACCACAGGGAGGCCGTCCTTTTGCGAAGCACCGCCTGGAAGCCATCCGTGCTGTACTCGGCAAACATGGCGGAGGCACTGCACCGCCAAGGGAGCGCCAACAAACCCCTGAACGCGTTATTATATTGGACGCGCAAAGCATTGTAGGCTTTTTTAGTGCAACTTCACAGGTTTCACGTGTATACCTAATGTTTGGCAGTAGCTTTTAGTGTGACTTTAACGTCACGTGAGCATCGCGCGAACCTGCAAGAAAGCATGTACCTTACCGACAATGCCCTGCGCCCCTTACCGATAATACCAGCCTATAAGTAATCCACTGCTGGGCGAAAGCCTTTTCTCAAATAGAGAAGGCACAAGCATTGATCACCACGCTTGCTCAAGTCGGGTTGCCGATTTCATTTCAGACTTATATTAATTATAAGTCCAGGTTTTCTCGCGATGTTTTCCTTCACCGATATCTGTGACGCCTTATGTAAATGTACTTTAGAAAGTACTAGCCGGCGCCCGCGGCTTCGCCAGCATGATGATAAAAAAAGTATTCTATGTGTTATTTCAGACTATAATTACCTCTGTACCAAATTTCATCAAGATCCGTTCAGTAGGTTTTTTCGTGAAAGAGGATCAAACATACATCCATACTCACAAACTTTCGCATTTATAATATTAGTAGGACATAATATGAATTCGTAGTTTTCTTTTAAAAAATGTTTGCCAAAAGGATGAACTTGTAAAAAATGGACTAATTTGAATAAGTTTCCATCAGAGATAAAAGTAATTATTAAATAAAATAGATATTAATTACATTACAATTCGTAAAATGGACACAAATTGACAAATTTTTAATGTTAACTATGTCTGTGATCATTTCCACAGATTCATTTTCGCTGAATAACAATATTGAATCCTGCAGCGATTAGGATTTTGGTAAAAAAAAAAAAAATTAACTTGATTCCATCATAATATCATAATCTTATTATGATTCTGCCAAACCGGCCAGTTTAGACCCCAAAAAAGGTTAATACACATATTATAAGTAACATATTTTATCACAAAAATATAAAAAAGCTTAAAGCGGCCATTTCTTTTCGTGATCTTTCTTCACCGACATCAATTTTCACATAATGCATTTGCATTAGGAATATCATATAAATCTTCACAAAATACTTCCCATCCGTTCCCTGATTTGAACGAAAGTCCATACATTGAATATCAGTCACAGCATTCATTGTAATGGATTTCCCATTATAAATGAATGTTCTGACCCAAATACGATATCGCTGGATAGATGGGTTGTGAGTGAAAGTCTTCATATTTCAATGAGGTTGGCAGCTTGCCAAGGAGGAAACACTGAGATAGAATATCGCGATTTTATAATTGCCTGCTTTAAAAATATAAGATCAGCTGCTGGGCTAAATACGGCTCACGGATTTTTTCGGTTTCTTCACAAATTTATTAACTGTTACGCTTATTGACGACTCTTATATTTGCTATTAATGGTGGAAATTGGGCAAATACAGTACTTACAAGCTACTATGTTTTGTGACTGGGGCTGCATCTTCAATATTTTGATTCTTGCCATTCAAAAGTGTCTGTTATGTTCTGATTGAAATAAATGCTTTGAGTTTGAGTTATGATTTTCTAACTTTTGTGGACATTGTAGAAGTCGAGCGATGACGAAAATATCCAAAGAAAAGTTTTGAATAGGAATATGGATTTTCATAAAGGAGAAAACCAGAATAAAATATGTGCGAAAGATAATATGGGTCGAAATATTATGGAAGAAGAAGACATGTTTAAACGAACCCAAATAAATAAATAAAAAACCAGCCAATTACGAGTCGGACTCTCAAACCAAGGGTTCCGTACAAACTTGCGTAATAAACGGCCATATTTTTAAAGCGTCGACTTAGAGGGTTGATTTTTCACAGCTTCAAGGGACTACAGATTTAAGTATATAGATTTTATTTCCAAGTCGATACCTCCACGAAATCCAGAAATAAATGGTCTTGACAGACAGACAGATAAAGTGATCCTATAATAATTCCGTTTTTACCTTTAGAGGTACAAAACCTTAGTAACCAAATGAAGGAGAATGAAGACGGCAATCTGTAGCACATAATAAAAGTTGTCTAACATGCCAATGCCTTGATGGCTATCTATCAAACTATTTACTCATAGTATATCTAATTATAATATGGAATTAGTTTTGTAGTAAATACGACTAAAGTTATTACATTTTATGACTGCAATTAGACTTCGTTTCGTTGTTTTAGCACACGCTAATTGCTTCGACCTTGCTAATTAACTGACATAACACAGTTAGGATAAACAAGAATTAATGCGTTAGATAGCATATTTTAGTAAAAACATTATGACAATTATTATCACAATCATTATGACATTGAATTACGATTATCTGGACCAAGATGTACCTTTATTCAACTTCATTCGACATGATTTTTTAGCTGCATTTCTTTTTTTGAAACTTAATTGTAGAAATAATTAAGTTTTCTCATCCTTACTAATATTATAAAAGCGAAAGGGAGTTTGTTTGTTTGTTACGTCTTCACGCCTAAATGGCCAAACCGATTTTGATGAATTTTGGTACAGAGATAGTTGGGACCCTGGAGACGGACATAGGCTAATAAAAGTTAGAAAAAATGGAGAAAGAGGGAAGAAAAGGGAAGAGGAAGATATATTTTTCGATCATCACGCGGGTTAAAGTTATCGTTAACCCAAAGTTCATCGTTAGCCACGCTGACGAAGTCGCGGACGGAAGATAGTTGTTTATAAAAGCTAAATCATTTGCGCCATTAGAGCCATGATTCGTCCTTTAAAATGGCTTATCAGCAATGTGCAACGTGGTTTTCTGGCATTTGGTTTCCAATGTTATTTTTAACCGTCATCGAGATGAAGAGGAGGTTTTCTGATCGTTTTTTTTTATAAGTATGTTACGTAATTTCTCCGTAAATTATGTACTGATTTACAAAAATCGTTTTCAAGATGATGAAATTCAATAATAATATGCACATAACACCAAATTTTCTATCCAAAAGCACGTCGCGAAAATGAGTGTACTAAAATAAATGCTAAATACGCCTCCCCGACCAAAACGACGCGCAAGGTACCCTTGGGCAGTTTTCTGGAGCGACAGCTCCAGAACTACTAAACTATACTATACTTGTTATTTAAAACGAACTAAATACTTAACTAAAAAAAATATTAATTTTTTTTATAATCTTTATTCCATTATTGTAGATTTATTTTTTATTGAGTAATTATTTACTAAATCTCCTTACAACAAAACTCCAGAAATGAGAAATAATGATCAATAACATGTATCTCCTCGTAAAGTAAACATTGTTTAATTTTGCTACTGGCACTAATGGACACACAATTTTATAATGAATATTTTGGTACAAATATTTTTTTCAAAAACCCAATTCTTTATTTTATAAGATTTTATTCCAAAAAATGGGCATTATTTACTACTGTTACTCCTGCGTGGAACAAATGCTAAAGGTTATTTGGTTAGGTAACGGTCTTAATTTTACTCAATATTTTTCCAGTTTGAAGCGTTCCTGTCATCCTGCACTGACTGTACCGAGGCTGCGAAGACTGCTGCCAGGAATTCACTGGTTCAAGCTAGAGCTTCCACGTCCTGGGCTAGTAGTCACAAGGCTGATATCCTCAAGTCTATCAAATCCTCAGATTCACATTCTGCTGTAACCGTGCCATCTGTTATCATGATTTTGCTTGGATTTGCTGTACTGCTTTTTACTAAGTTCTAATTTTAATACCGAGAGAATATTTTATTTCTAATGCAGTATTATTTTTAAAATCTAGCTTCTGCCGAGTTTAGGTAGTGAGTTTGGAAGCTCATTAATTTGTTGTATTTTAATGTTTTATCTACTAGATATTTTATAGTACCTATCTTATTTTACTATGTATCCCAAAACTAAGGTAATGTTTATCGAATATGAATGCGAATTGTTGTAAATTAAGTTTATTTTCAGTATTATGTATTCCTACTTATAGAATTAGTTTTAAGCCCAACGAAGAGATTCTTCTCCACTAAAACGTACAAATAAATTTGAAAATAAGTACTTAAGATAAATAGTTGTACATACATCCCTACTCTATGATATATTGAAATATATACCTACCTTTTATCAATGTTTTTTTTATCAATGTATATTTATTGTTCTGCTAGTAACAAATTCTTCGTCTTAGTGTGGTCAAGAGCTAGTCAGATTGGCACACTAGGGGGTTCCGTACAAACTTGCGATATAAACAGCTATATATTTTGATTGCCTTTTTCACAACTCATAGGGACCACAGACTTGAATATATGGTTTTTAGTAAAACGCCCGCGGTTTCGCTCGCGTTAAATTCGGTATAACACAGTACCTGCTACCTGCAGTTCTTGCTCTTGCGCCTTATTGATTTGTAATAGCAACGCTAAGTTTTCCCTTTTCTTCCCTCGTTCTCGCTCATATCCCACTTTTTTTTATAAAAAATAGCCTATGTCCGTCTCCTGGTTCCCAACTATCTCTGTGCCAAAATTCATCAAAATCGGTTTAGCCATTAAAGCGTGAAGAGGTAACAAACAAACAAAGAAACTCACTTTCGCTTTATAATATTAGAAGTAAGGATTTCAACTCGATACATTTACGCGTTTCCGAGTTAAAAGGATTTGACAGACAGACGAGATAGACGAACAACAAAGTGATCTAATAAAGGTTCCGTTTTTCCTTTTGTGCTACGGCAACCTAATTAGCGACAAGTTTGGCATTTTCAGTAGCGTCCCTGATGGACGAAAGCGTCCCTACTGAAAATGTGTACTGTGATGTGCAAGCAACAGGACAGGCAGGACACGATGTCAAGTGTCCCATCGTTTGTGAAGCAACACCACATTAACACTCCAGGGAATCATCTTATGTCAAAATCGAAATATTTTTATTTCAGATGCCTACAACTGGGAACTTATAAAATTTCGAGTGAAGTGCACGGTTAGGATTGGTCGTTTCCTATGGAGAAGAACCGACAAGAAACTCCAAGGTTACTCTTTTAAATTGATAATAGTACATGATTTACAGTTATACAGTATACGATACTTACGTGTGAGATATATGATTGGAGATATAAACAAGAAACGTAATCACTGTGACAGTTTTCTGACCCATTTCTTTTGTTGTTTCTATTTTTGGTTTGCTTTTCATCTAAATTCAATTGAAATACTTTTTTTAAAGAACCATTGCTCCACACTAGGATTTTCTCCTGTATCATGGGTGCGTTTAAAAACATTTAAGCTCACATACACAAACAGCCGGACCCGAAAAAACTAGCTGTAGGTCATACAAATATTGGTATGTTTGCTGGGATCGAACCCGCAAAACGTAGCGCAGCAGTCGAACACTCAGCCACTGCACCAAGCATGCCGTCAAAAATAAAAACATTACTAGCCTTAAAATTACAAATTCTCGGCAGTTTTTGGCATACGTGAGTCGCTATAATCATCCGACTTCCAAAATCATCCCAATCAAATGAATCCTACTTTATAGGTCCGTCATTTTCAACTACACACATCAAAAGTGTCTAGGGATCAAGCATTTTTATGCGGATTTCTTGAGATTGAGATGTGGCTTTGTAATAAATTTATGATTTTATAAATTTATATGGATCCCTTTTTGGTGCATTTCATAATTTGAATCAGGAACTCTCAATCAAATTCGAGTAAAAGATGAAAATAAGCTGTCAATATTTTCCCTATAAAAACATACAACGCATTGAAGACATTATTAGTGCTACTGTTTCCCTACTACTGATTAAAACCAACGTTATTATGGAGCGGCGACGTCATTTAAGCAGGGAAGAAATGCTCAGAGCCGTGGGAATGATAGAAGCTGGTTCCCGGCAACGTACTGTAGCTTTAGCTCTGAATACAAGTCAGAGTGTTATCAGTCGACTTTGGACACGTTACCGAAGCACTGGTACCGTGGCTGAGCGCCATGGAGGACGGTATCGCTGCACCACACGGAGACAAGACCGATACATTCAAATCTTAACTCGAAGAGCTCCAACAATAACCGCCATGATGTTAGCCGTGAGGCTTCATCACTCTTCAGGGAACTTAATTAGCGACCAAACAGTCAGAAACCGCTTGCATGAAGTGAACCTTCATTCCCGAAGACCGCTACGGGTACCACCTATAGCAATGCACAATCGTAGGATTCGATATCAATGGGCTCTTGAACACAGAAATTGGGCAGAAGAACAATGGCGTTTCGTGTGCTTTTCTGATGAGTCTCGTTTTGGTATGAGACCGGATACAAGACGTATACGACACTGGAGAACCCCTGGACGCCAACAGCGATTAAAATCCTGCCAGGAAGTCCATCCTTATAGTGGTGGAACCATCATGGTATGGGCGGGTATTTGGATCGGCGGAAGAACTGAGTTGATTTGGATCAGAGGCAACCTCAACGCTCAAATTTATGCTGAGACGATTGTATCAGACGTCATCGTTCCTCTACAAGTGCAAATCGGTCCCTTATTTCAGTTAATGCATGATAATGCACGACCGCACACCGCAAGAGTTGTAAGACAGACTCTCGCCGCAGCTAACATCAATGTCCTGCCCTGGCCTGCTCAGTCGCCAGACTTGAACCCGATTGAGCATGCATGGGATATGCTACAGAGAAGAGCTCTGCCGAATATGGAGGGTATCCAGTCGCAAGAAGACCTTTTTTTGTTGTTGCAACGAACATGGGCGGCCATTCCACAGCGTGATTTGGATGAACTCATTTTGAGTATGCCAAACCGATCTTCTTGTGTTGTTAGTGTTCGCGGTAGAAACACGAATTATTAATTGTTTAAGTTACCCAATAAAATTTTAAAGAAAACTGTTATTTCAGTCTTTTTTTCGAACTTTAATGTTAGTGGTTCAAATGTCAAAAATCCCTTTATTAGGAAAATGGCAAATTTCTTTATTAATGCAAAGGTGACTTGGTTTATCGTTACTGTGACAAACGAAAACACTTTATTTGATGAATCCTTAAAGAAAATTTTAATTAATATCAATCAGGAGAAAAGTTATTGCAAAAATATATGTTGATTCCTAGAAACTTTTGATGTGTGTATATTTAGCCACAAAAATTACGTAAGGAGGTCACGATTTCAGATTTATTACTTGACATTCCCTGACCGCTTCCAAATCTATTGAGGATTAAATACAAGCTCATTTGTGTTAGAAGAAATAAACTATAGCACTTAATGTTCATCTACGATTATGTTGGCGTGCATTCTATTCTATAAATATCCTTATAAAAGCGAAAGTGTGTTTGTTTGTTTCGTCTTCACGCCTAAATGGCCAATCTGATTTTGATGAATTTTGGTACAGAGATAGTAGGAACCTGGAGACGGACATAAGCTAATTTAATAAAAAAGAAAGTGGGAAGAAAAGGGAAAACTTAGCTGTGCTATAACAATAAATAAGGTGCAAGGGCAAAAACTACAGGTAACAGGTACCTGCAAATCAGGAAAGGGGAACTGTGACTGTTACCCCGAATTTAACGCGAGCGAAGCCGCGGGCAAAAGCTAGTTGATTAATATTTTTACAAGTGCTCGATCTTCATGGTTTTCAAGTCGGTTTTGATCAGAGTTAGGAATTTAAGCTTTTGCGACTGATAATGTGGGGGATAGATAGGATACTTGAGGCAATAGATTCACTTCTATTGCCTTATCTAACGTACAAATGTGTCCTTTGACTGAATGTTATGCCATCACACATTATTTACATGAAAGAAGTATAAAATATGTAGAAAAGGTGTTTTTTTTAATAAAACTAAATCTGGCACCTTATAATATGAGAGTGATATTTGATAGGCAAGACTCAGATCATTAAGGGATTTGAGGTTGGTGGGCGCTACACCAAAATTCTAACGTATTTTGCAATCTATATATAGGACAATGTCCGACTGTATGACGGCACGGTTGGCGCAGTGGTTAAGTGACTGGCTGCTGCTTCACGTGTCGCGGGTTCGATCCCCGCAAGGAACAAATCTTTATTTGTTCGACAGGTAGTTGTTGAGTATTTGAGTTTAAATGTTGGGGCAACTTTTTATTTTTTTTAAATGTATGTAAAGCAAAATATGATTCACAGTCGGTTTCTAAGTAAAGTTTCCATTAAAAAACAGATGGTAACAAAACACAACAGATTTCTACCTAACAACGATTACAGCTCTCTAATGACCCCATGGATAAAATCACCAACAGACCAAATAACAAAATCAAAATATTTCATTTCGCATAGGCCTAAATGGGCACTTATAAAACGTCGAGAAAAGGTGCATAATTCACGTTCGTTTCCAATGGAGAAGAACCGGCGAGAATCTCAAAACTCAAAGCATTTATTTTAATAAAAGACAGACACAATGCATAATAACTTGTGAAAGTACTATAGATGCCCATTCCAAAGCGATGATCTGTGAAGAAGAATGGGCATGAATCTCCATGGATACTCCTATAAATTATAATATTTTTACAAGACCATCATTCATGGTAACATCATTCATGTTGAGAAAATAGAAATACGTGATGACGTAGTTAAACGTGCACATTAAGAGTATCCACAGAAGGGAAAAATTACAATAAAAAAATAAAACGTGGCAGCTAAGAAATGACCAAAAACTCCATGGTTACTATTTCAAAAATAGATTTTATACTTTTTTTTACAACTCTAGCATTTAGCCCTCGTAACACACACGTCGAAAAATCCGTGGGTCGCTAATCTGTGTTACATAGAATAGTTGCTAAGTGCGCCGCCCACGTGTCGTTTCCAGTCTTCCAGATCAATTGTCTCGTTTTACCGTTAGACCATTGTTACGTGTTACGTGAATTGGGACGTGGACTCACGTGGGCAGAGGGCATCGGGATACGGGGTTTTTGATTTATGTCTTAGTATGCTGCTTTGTAAATTGGATTGTTGATTTATGTTGACATTCTTGCGTAAGATTTTTACAGACGGATGCGATTAAATTGGTACTACACAAGACGACGACTGGTATGGCATTTAAATCGAATGTTCCCATTTTGAATTTTCGGCGTTCTTGTGAAGGCTAGTTCGAAAGAGATGCCGCGGTTCTTAAACACAAAGCGTAAAATAAGGAATACGGATGGGTTTTAGTTTGTACAAGTCTGACACTCCCTTTCACTCCTCACAGAACGGCGAGTCATTTGATGATTATTGATTACCCCTCTGAAAAAAAGGCCAAGCCTAGATCTTTAACTTCTACTTGAAAATGTCAAAAATCTAGTCTAAGTTCTAATTTTATGTAAGAGAATAGGTGATAGGTACACACCTATTAGTTTATATTCCTTTTTTCTAAAACGCAATTTTTATCTAAAAATAAAATGGTTAAGTACATAGTAAATACGTGATAACTTCTTAGGTCAAAATCTTGGAATATACAATTCAAGTAAAGAAAGAAAGAAAGAAAAAACATTTATTTGGCCCATGCCACAAGTGCAACACAAAATGAGATAAAAACTTAAAACTAAACGGTAATAACAAATACGTAATTGTGTGTCTCACGGCTGCGCCAAATAGGCCCAGTTCAGCAAACTGCCGAGCAGCTAGTGCCCGACGCTGGTTTTCAACTGGACCTTAGACCTGATGTGACGGACGTAAAACAGTTTTATATTTATTTGTTTGTGTTTTTGTGTATAAAAAGGTATACGTATAAGTATTTAATCTGTCAGTTGTAAAATGCACTACACAAGACTTTTTATGCAAATTCTTATCAATTTTGCAAAGTAAACAATGTAATCATACTTTAAAATACGAATACTTCAAAGAAACCGTACCGAATTAACATTTGAAGGTGAGCCATATGCATAAACGAAAATACAATGCATTCCATTCTAACATGAACTGTGACATTATATTAAAGTCCCTTCAGATATGTGCCTTGTATTAGAAATTGAGGGGGCGTGGAAGCTCAAGACTTGCTGGTTTGGCGAGACCGGCGCCAAGTTTCGATCTACGGAGAGGAACAACACTACAAGCATTTACGCGCGCGTCGCGTTCAGACGTATTTAGAACGCTCTCTATGGCGGGAAATTCGAAAAACGAACTATGAAATTGTGACATAATAAAAAATAAATAACCTAAATTCTAATGCAAGATTAGGCTGACAACATTTGATGCGGTTGCCTAAAAAACAAAGATGGCGGGAGATAAAATATTTCGCTGGTTTTTGATTTTCTGTTTGTTTTCGTTGACAAAAGGAAGTATTGTGGTGGACGAAGAATGTTTGAATTATACAGTGTATCCTATACAGTACGAGCTAAACATTTATCCTTACGTGAATGCGGATTTATCTTATTATGATTGTGAATTAACAATAACTGTAATAGCGAACGCACCTAATGTGAATGTGATAAGCTTGGCCGCAAAGGACTTGGAATTAGAAAGTGGTTCAATCAAAGTTTTCGATGGACCCCGAGACATAATAAATACTGCAAGGCCGTTTGAATTCATAACTCTAAGGAGCCTATTACAAATTTATTTGAAGGAGCCATTGCACATGTATTCTGCGCTCAACAGGAAGTTTTATTTTATCAAAATTACGTTCAGGAAATATGTTAAAGAAGGCAATAAAGGTGTATTTTTGGTGAAATATTACGATGAACACAGTAAAGATTTCAAGTAAGTACCTAGTATTTTTTTTTTAAATTTTCTATTTATATATTTTTTTTAAATATGTTGGTTACAAAAAATATAGATAACCATAGATACTAATGTCTAACACAATATGTTAAACGAGTTCACACATAAAGGTTAATACCTTCAATCTACAAATAAGGGAAAACTGCTTATGCGTCCTACACACAGAAACAGCCTTATTCTGATTACAAATATCGTTCCTGCTGCGCTATCCTTGTTGGCCTAGACAAAATCGCATTCCATCAGCGTGATATGATAAAAAAATTACAAAAAAATATATTTTGGATTGCTTTCAAAAAGTTTATAGTTACATCAATTCTGTTTACACTTCAACCAACTCATCCATAGGCGGGAAATCACAGAACTAAAATAAATGTACCAAGTTTAACAAAACGATGCATTTTTTCTTGCCACCTTGAATTGCATACTTAAAATAGTATTATTGTAAATTGGTTGTAAAGATACAAAACGCTATTAAGGCGATTTTGTATGACAATTGTAATTTTGCCTTGCCGTAGAGGCTTGTAATGATAGACAATTAAAATGAGCATAGATTTTTAACAACGTTTTGACAATTGATCTTAAAAGGCATCCAGTAGTCGTAATAGTCTCTGAGGAACTTGTAGCTAAATAATAACATTTGGAATGTGTGCTAAATAATATTTAGCAGCTGTATCTTGAACAAAAAGATTAAAAAAAAACTGGGCCGACTCTTGACTTAAATTTTGTCTAAGGACGAGCTTACTGAAAAGATGCCTATGTGTGTGTGACATACGGAAACATAGTCATAAAAGGTGATTCCGATCAGAAATTTTCAAGACCCACGCTAAGAAATACTACAATCCATATTGGCATTGGCTTGCCTATTAAGTGTCATCCTACTATCCTATTAATATTATAAATGAGAATGTTTGTGAGGATGGATGGATGGACGTTTGGATTTATGGATGTTTGTAACTATTTCACGTCAAAACGGCTAAACGGATCTTGATGAAATTTGGCACAGACGTAGATTATATTCCGGAATAACACATAAGATGCTTTTTTCCGATATCACGCGGGCAAAGCCGCGGGTGCCGTTTAGAATAAGTTGTTTAGTCAATCCAATTTTTCATTGATGAAAACTCGTGTTTCTTTTTGTTGTTACAGATATTTGTATCTTAATGATAATTAGGAGTCAATCGATAATTGATTCCTAATTATCGATTTATAAATTCAAACCAATAATTATTTAGGCGTATAAATACACTTTATGAAATTGATTTTTATTGGTTGTGCCCACCGGTTTCATCCAGTGCTCAGCTAAACTAAAAACCGTTTCGGAGAGGTATGGCAACTAAAACTGTGAAGCACGAGAATTTTATATATTAGGTATATAAGATAGCTCTAATGCTTTTTATTTATTTACACAGTTTATTTACCCCTTAAATAACACAGTGACCTTTAAAACTATTATCTATGCTTGTGAAGCTCACAAATCATTTAGTGATATGCTAATATGATGATTCAAAACAAATTGTGTAATGCTACATTTTGCCCAGTTGCTAACCAAACAAAGAATGCTAATGATTTCGGTACCTAAATATTTTTTGGCAGACCGACTTAGTTCTTCTGTATGTATGCATATTTTTTATGTTTGAATTTAGATTCTTCCTTATTCATGGTTGAACAAATTAGCGTCGTAACATGTGTTTATTATTCTATTTAATGACACGTAAAGTTACCTTCAAAGCTCCGCGAATAAGGTGACTCTGGACATCGTAAAAAATGTTCTCATTCATAATAACTGGGAGCTTTTGCTGTTCTATTTTGGGAATGAAGTCTTTGAAGAAACGAACTGAATACCTATGTGTTATGTATGATATTTTATCATGGGGGCGCCAACATTGCAAAAAAATAGCAAGCGAGAGCTCATTTTTCAGTTTTCAGGATTCCGTACTTCAAATGAAAAAAAGCGGAGCCCTTATAGAATAACTTTGTTTTCCGTTTGTCTGACTGTCTGTCACTACATTTTATCGCGGGTACACACGACGACACATCAACCTATACAAAACCAGTTTATGCTGCTCTCTCAACAACGGATCGTACACCATAGATTTCAAGTACAATGAGAGATCCGCATTAACTGGTTTTGTATAGGTTGATGTGTCGTCGTGTGTACATGTGGAGGCATCAAGATGAAATTAATACCAAATACTCAACTCTCTGATCCCATTATATCGGAACGTAAAGGGCAATAGAAGGAACATGGGTGGGTTTTAGTAAGTTAAAGTCTGACACTCCCCCCCGCTCCGCCCAGAGTGGGGGAAGTTATTTGATGATTTCCCACCCAAAAAAAACCATTCCGACTGTAACCTACTTGGCCGTTTTTTTTGGCAATATGCTCGTCTTAAGGACATGAAACTCAAACATAAAAATTTGGCAAAAGCTGACTGAATAACTAAACCTCTGCCAGTCCCATAGGGAATTATAGCTGTAATGTTACTTTTTTGTTAACTAAACCTATGTGTGTAAGTGCTATAAATATTTCAAATTATTATAAACAGACCTCTCTTTAGAACACATTGTTTATTATTAAATTATTTGATCATGCATGTTCTTAAAACATTAGGTAGGTCAGGTCAATGGCGAATGAAAATAGTCTTCTTAGTTCTTGCAATTTCTATGAGTAATTACCGAATTAGTCACAGAATAGACTAGAATATACGTATTAAATTGTTTGTTTGTTTTTTTTCCGCTTGTTAATTTGTGTCAAGTATTTTTTTTTGTGTTGACTATCAATAAGCAGATGTTGCTAGGATATTTAATTTTATTACACTTCTTTTTTCCAGACGTAAACAAAAGTAGGAAAGCGCAAGCGTTTTGTGGAACTTTTTTTTATTTGTCGTTAATGGCGATCCGTAGACTAATTGAAATAAAAAAATGTTTCAAAACTATTTGCTCAATACAAAATGTCTTATCCATGTTTTAGTAATGAAGCGTTTATTATAAATATTTGATCGGTACTCTACAGGCAACACAAAATAATTAAGTCCCTAATTTAAAAAAAAATAACACTTTTCTTCCGGGTACTATTCTAGTTAAAGGTTTTCTTCAGAAAATAATGTATTTATTTATTTGCAAATATGTAAGACACTGGTAAGTAGTCATACATTAAAATTTCATAACACAGTATTAAGACATTATACCCTGCCGGGGTTACGGGTTGTTCGAAAGAGATGCCGCGGCCCCGGAACATAAAGGGTTAGGTTAGTCAGTACAAGTCTGATAATCCCCGCCGCTCCATCCAGAGTGGGGGCAGTTATTTGATAATTTCCCATCCGCAAAAAAAAAAGATATACATTTTTACATCGGCAGTACATTTTTTAATATCTTGGGACAACTCTTGGGAAAACTCACACACGGCTATCTGATCCCAAGCTAAGCAGAGCTTGTGTTATGGTAACCAGACAACTTATATACGTTGATATATACATACTTAGATAATTTATAAATACATACATATTATAAATAAATCACACCCAGACACAGAACAAACAATCATGCTCATCACACAAAGTTTGTCCTGGGTGGGAATCGAACCCACGACCTCCGGCTCAGTAGTCAGGGCCACTAACCACTAGACCAACAGGCCCGTCAAATCTATTGTCAAATTTATCTTGTTAATATCAATTGCAATTTCATCAAAATCATTATTTTGATAATATTATGGAGCAAAATCAAAATCAACTTATCATGTATAACATAACTAAGACAAAGAAGGGGGACGAGTCCCTTCTTCTCTGAGATTTCTTCTTCTTCGTCGTTTTCTCACTGCTGAAGATCACGACCACACACGACCCGTCTCCAAGTTATGCGACCCATCTGCTTCCAAGAGTCTTCTGGATTGCGTCTGACCCTATTACCAATGCTCTACCTTGAGCGCGTTTGCCTTACACCCGACCTAGTAAACTAAGTCTTTCCAGACAATTTCTAGACGTACGCTCCAGGCTGACTGTAGGAAGGCGTTTGGTGATGTTTAGGTCCTCTGACATGGAATGGTTAAGATCCTCTCTCCCTCTAATATTTGAGATAGACCGGGATAAACTCCAACACGTGGCACCGGTGTGGATGGTTTCAGGTTTTTGGTAGTCAGACCTATCTAAATCAAAAGTCATTTATTCGCACTTTTTGAAAGAAAGATTCGTCATTACACAAGACAGTCCCCCAAAACAACCACTTCCTAGTCTTTTAGCTGAAAGAAGAAGTGGTGGAACAAACTCCCCAGTAAAACTATCAGCTAGACACGTTCATCACGCTATACAACTCCAATATAACATGGCCTCGCATTTCATACGTTTCCCGTGCAAAGAGAGATCCGCACTTAATGGTTTTGTTTAGCTTGATTAGTGGACGTGCGTACAGATAAATGAATATTAATGGTTGTTGCAGCTTTCCAGTAGAAACAACCGCATTCCTTACCCAAAACATAACATCAACATAGTCATGTTTTTATACTGTTTCGACTAAAAGAACGCATTCTTAGTGACGTCATTTCGGCCGGCTAATTTTATTTAGCGCAACCTTGGATGCATTGAATCAGTTCATTCAATTACATTGAAGTAAACGTGTGTAATTATGAAATTATGTCATCGACGGAATAGAGTAGCGGGTTTCTGGAGTAGGGTTATAATTGAACATTGTTTTCATTTGCTTTTTTTCGGGTGGGAAATCATCCAATGACTTCCCCCGCTCTGGGCGGAGCGGGGGGGCATGTCAGACTTGTACTGACTAAAACCCACCCATGTTCCTTCTATTGCCCTTTACGTTCCGGGGCCGCGGTATCTCTTTCGAACAACCCGCAACCCCGGCAGGCGGAGGCTCTGGCAAGCCCCTCTGCTTTGCTGACTCTCTTTGAGGCGCGCGTGAAACACGAACGCGCCGTCGACACGGCCTGTCGTCAATCGACGGACGGACGGTGAACTACCCATTGCTCACCGTCCACAGGTTGTTTTCATGCTTGAATTGACTTTTTTAGGGTTATGTACCTCAAAAGGAAAACAAAAGGAAAGGAGCTCGTGGCTAAATAATAGCAGCCGCTCGGGTCGATCTTTAGGTAAAGCCGCGCTTGCCTAGGTTGGTCTGTGGATGGGTGACCACCCGTTACATACCGAGTTTCCTCCGTGCCTCGGAAAACACGTTAAGCCGTTGGTCCCGGCTGTCATTTGTAGATCTTTGACAGTCGTTACAGGTAGTCAGTGTCCCGAAAGTCTGACAACCAGTCTTACCAAGGGGTATCGTATTACCCAGTACTAACTGGGTTGTGGAGGTCAGATAGGCAGTCACTCCATGTAAAATACTGATATTCAGCTGCATCCGGTTAGACTGGAAGCCGACCCCAACATAGTTGGGAAAAGGCGACGCAGATGATGATCTCAAGAGGAAAACACGGAACCAAAATAGTTGTTTCGGGTCTGGCTGTTTGTGTATGTGAGTTTAAATGTTTGTAAACGCACCCACGAGACAGGAGGAATCCTAGTGTGGGGCAACGATTAAAAAAAAAAAAGAAAGAAGGAAGAAAGAAGCATGCTTCAAAAGATCCCATTATAAGAATACGGCTCAGATACTTCATTCACACAAATGTTTATGCCGCTTTCGTAAATATACACTAGCGCTGTGCAATTATTTTTCAATAGAGCATTGATGTTTTCTACCTTGGGCATAAACAAGATAAATGACAATAATAAAACCTTATTTAGGTAAATAAGTGAATATTTATTATTCTGTTAATACATATATATTTAGATATATATATATATATTTAGATATTACTAGCTTTCGCCCGCGACTTCGTCCGCGTGGCATAGTTACTTTGGGCTAACGCTAACTTTAACCCGCTTAGGATCGGAAAAAAATATCTTTCTCTCCCCTTTTCTTCACTTTTTTTAGCCTATGTCCGTCTCCGGGGTCCCAACTATCTGTGTACCAAAATTCAACAAAATCCGTTTGGCCATTTAGGCGTGAAGACGTAACAAACCAACAAACTCACTTTTGCTTTTATAATATTAGTAAGGATAAGGATAGATAGGGTAAAGTCGGTATAGATGCCCCCGGGGGATATATGCCGCTGATTGTAATTACTTGATTCATCGTTTGAATCACTAGCTATTTATTTTATTTATCTATGGATAAGATTTTCCAACTAACTACTAAGTGGACTGTGTTTTTTGGCTCTATGCGATTGCATCGGAAGGCAAGGTGCAATCAAAGATTTTTGAGGATATATGCCTTGCTTTTCAGTGGGCCATCTATTCTAAACGTAATTTATATGGACTAAGCATCTTATCCCAAAAAGTTGAGGTCCGCAAAAATCTCTGCTGCTCTAGAAAACTCAAACTCAAAACCCAAAGCATTTATTTCAATTAGACCGTTACAGGCACTTTTAAATGTCATAAAACAAAAAAAGATGCTGCTACAGTCCCGGTCACAAGACATAATAACTTGCGAAAATACTGTAGAAATATCAAAGAAAACGTTTTTTTTTATTTTTCTTGAATTTATGAATAGAGAACCAATTTACTTTCTAAAAGTGTGACATCTATCCCGACTTTACCCTAGAGTGATTCGAGAGGAATCACTCTCTTATATCCTACTAATATTATAGATGCGAATGTTTGTGAGGATGGATGGACGGATCTTGACGAATATTGGCACAGAGGATACTTTTTTCGATATCACGCGGGCAAAGCCGCGAGGGCCCGCTAGGGTTACTTCCTACTAATACTATAAATACGAATGTTTGTGAGGATAGATGGATGGATGTATGAATGTTTGTCACTCTTTCACGTCAAATTGGCTGAACGGATGTTAATGAAATTTTATTAGCAAAAACTTTTTTGCAAAAAATAAAACCGACTTCCAAAAAAAAAACTAAAAAGTGGAAAATTACTTTATTTCCGGAAGTCAGTGGCTTTTGTTGGTTGCGTTGACTTTTTTGCCACCGACTTCCGGAAATAAAGTTATTTCCCACTTTTTTTTTTGGAAGTCGGTTTTATTTTTTGCAAAAAAGGTTTTTATTTTAGCATTTTCAGTTATAGTTTTATGATATAATACGCAAACACGGTAATTTTTAGCTTTTTAGTGCGCAGGTCCCGTCTTAAACACAAGCTTTAGTTCCACATCACGCTATAGTATTAAATACTATCTAAATTATGCTTTAGTTTAAAACCAATTCAAAAATCATATGCATCATCGCCTAGGGGATACAGCTGATACTTGATCTGATGATTATGTTTCTTAATGACTAGGTGAGGGGTGGGGAGGGGGTACGGGCACCCTGCTCCCACTCGCCTGTCTACCCTGGCGAAACCCATAATTATACATGTGATTGCAGCAATCACAGCAGATTTGCTGACATTTATTGAAGAGTTCCGTTGTATATCACTGAAGATCTATCACCAAATTAAAATACAATCACCTCAAAAAACTGCGATGACCTTCCAAATCATAGTGCATAGCGTTTTTTGTTCATTTGTCTTCAACAACCTCTAAAATTATATCATCAACGTACACAAAGTCAATCTAATACGCATTATTAAAGATAACTCAAGAACTGCTGGCCGGTACTTGATATTTTTTATGGGACCAAACGACAACCACCAGCTTTCGAATAAAAAAAGAATCATCAAAATCGGTTCACCCAGACCAGAGTTATGAGGTAACAAACACAAAATCCTTTTTTGAAGTCGGTTAAAAACTGGCAAAAGCTAGTCTTCTAATATATAAAATTCTCATGTCACAATGTTCGTTCCCATACTTCTCCGAAACGGCTCGACCGATTCTTATGAAATTTTTATGCATTTTCAGTAAGTCTGAGAATCGGCTACTATCTATTTTGCATAACCCTACGTGATGAGGTGGACCAGAGCAGCGGGTGGAACCGGTGGGCACAGTTGTGCCCACCGGTTCCACCCGCTGACTAGTGATGACTAGTTATTCATCATATAAATTCCCTCTCTCTGGGTGGAGCGAGAGGGAATGTCAGACTTTTAAAGAACCCATCCATGTTCATTGTTTTGCCCTTCGTATTTCTGGGCCGTGGTATCTCTTTCGAGCATCCCGCAACCCCGGAGAATACATCTCTAGTTATTGATTATTATAATAAAAGAAAATAGATAAAAAGCAACGGGTCTCATTGCATGATAACTAGCCACCACGCTATATACTACACCACCTACGTGAATACTGATCTATCTATTAGCGAGTGACTAGTTTTTATTCAAACTAAACATGGGTATAAGGCCAGTCACCATATACGTTCGGCCTTCAATCCCACGTGCAGTATGGATCATGTAGTGTTTGTTTATGGTCAAATACCATAAATAATAAATGATTTTATTGTTTGCTAGTATTTCGTGATAATAGTATTAATTTTTGAAAGTTTTTCTGTCATTGTTGGTACTTTGTTTTGTGTAATAAGCGTTGGTGTAAACTAATTAGCGAAGAAAGTAAGAATTAACAACAATTTGTCTGTTTAAATGTCTTTGGGCGTATCTGCAAATAAAATTTCTCTTTCCAGTTGTTATACAAAATTAGTGCTTATTTTTTTTCCTTTCTTCGTAAAAAATATATTTGGCTCAGTTTTAGAATACCTTAGATACTTAGCTAACAGCTCTGAATTATGGCTTACCACTTAATTAACTTAATTTACAAAAAATCTTACACTTATAAGACAAACTCCCTTAGATAACAGCTCTGAATTATGACTTACCACTTAATTAACTTAATTTACAAAAAAAACTTACACCTACAAGACAAACTCCCTTAGATAACAGCTCTGAATTATGGCTTACCACTTAATTAACATAATTTACAAAAAAGCTTACACCTACAAGACAAACTCCCGTTTCTTAATTAATACGACAACCACTACATTATACAAAACCAATGAATTAGAACAAATAAATCAATTAAACAATGTGTTCCACTCACAACCACACATTTATGTATATAATATGTACATATATGTATACTATTGTCGCTAATTAACTAAATAAATCGTCTGCCCAACGTCTCGGTTCGTTAGTCATACCAAATGGGACATACACTGTGTAGCTGACATTGTTGAAACATCTGACAATCAGTAAAACGTCTGGTTGAAAGATCAGTCAAACGGGTAAGTTGCTAATTGGTTGTGGATCCCGGTTACTGCCAGATGCTACAGTAATGTGAAAGACCCGTAGCTGTCCATGTGAAGAAAATTGGGTACATATTTGACGGAGGAGTCCATGTTCGGATATGTGATAATTTTTTATCTCTACTGGTTTCGAACGAGAATGTTTTGACATTAGCGTATGGACGCTAGCCTGTGCTGTGCATGTGCGGTAACTAGGTACTCTAGGGTTTAATTAGTCGTCAATGAATGAACATTGGTGCTCAAAACGCTGTTTTTCTGAATAGTGAATTACGGTCGTTGTATGACCGTTATTCTTCAATCTTGAAATTGCATTTTTAAGTGTGATGTATATTGCATTTTATCTATGTGAGTTTTAGATAATAGCCTATGGGAATATGTCAAATAAGCATAAACAATTCCAAGTTAGAATCTGTATTCGTTCGTCGTATTTTATCAGAAAAGACACAAAACCTATAAATATATAAAATCCAAACAATTTATCCAGTCTACATAACTATCCATTGAACACACAATACAAAAATATCCAAGAAAAAAACATTGTTTGAAAGAATCTAGGTTTTTTAGTTTTTGCCGCATATTTTAATACGCACTACAACAAACTCAAACAGACACTTCCGGACCGCACACGGCCTTGGTTCATATCTTGAGCTAAAGTTAGTTTCTTGAATGGTTTGTTTGTTAAGTCCTAAGTATGTATATGTCTAAAACAAACTGTGACAAACATGGAGACGACATCTTTTTAATGTGGGAAAACTACTAGGATTTTGCAAATAGAGATAAAAATAAATGGAAGTAAATACTACGCTAGAAACAGCTGTTGTTAAAAAAATAGCAGTGAGCTTTAACTGCTATTTTTCGCATTCATTCGTGTATTATGTGTATGTTGAAAGTTGTCATACTGCCTTGCTCAAAAAATGGGTCATTGGTATGGGAAAAATAAACGATTCAGAACTTTAAAAAGAGACTGATATTATTATTGATTGAAAAATGTTATTATTTTGTAGCTGACTTCTTAAATGACACTGACATATTATCGGTTTATTTTAATTAATTGACAGATCTATTTATCGAAGCGCTATTTAGAACGATTTTAATATTTTTTTTCTCTTTCTTTGTGTGTTATGTTGAAAGTGATATTATTATTTTAATCTCAAATAAAAAAAAACATGAATGTTTGCATGCCTTAACCTACAATCTATGAAAATAAATTTAACTTTACTTGTATAATTATCAATTGCATCGTGAGGAATCCAGCAAGTCTGGGAGATATTCCTTGATGTCATATTAGCCAAGTCAGGGGCCAATGGTCAGCATAAAACACTTTGACAACAGGTTAGTCACTTACCGAACTATAAAGAATCTGCCTGTTGGTGTATGTGACTTCAAATGTTTGTAAACTCACCCACGATACAGGAGAAATCCTAGTGTGGAGCAACGTTTAATAAAAAAAAAGAAAGAATACAAATTGAAATCAATCATTTAAGCTTCACTTCACTTATTTATTTAATGGAGTTTGTGGAAAAAAGACACCACAATTTTGCCAATATCACGTAGGTACAGTCAGCACCAAAAGTCGATGAACAGAATCAACATAACAAAACACCTGTTCACAATAAAATGCCATAAGTTATAGTCGCAACTAGGAAACAAAATAGCCTATTAATTAATTTAGTTTATTAAGTAATTAGGTTTATTAGCCTGATGTTTAGTGCTTCAGAGTAATACATCCCATCACTAAACATGTCTGTGGGTACTCCTATACGGCTATGATATTCAGGGTAAAGCCTTAAAGGCTTTCAGTCATGATCAGACATCGAGGTAACGTTCCAGATTGAAGTGGAATGGTATATTTTACTAATGTCACCCGCGCCATGCTACAGCGTAATCAGTATAATTGATTTTTTTTTTGCGGATGGGAAATCATCAAATAACTTGCCCCGCTCTGGGCGGAGCGGGGGGGAGTGTCAGACTTGTACTGACTAAAACCCACCCATTTTCCTTCTATTGCCCTTTACGTTCTGGGGCCGAGGTATCTCTTTCGAACAACCCACAACCCTGGTAGGCGGTGGCCCTGCCAGGCTCCTCTGTTTTGCTGACATCTCTTTGAGGCGCGCATGGAACACTAACGCGCCGTCGACACGGCAATTGACATTAAGTAACAAATTGCGTAAAAGTTGATTGCGCGGATCGCACAATAAAATATATCTCATCGGTTCATTCAGAATTTTTTGCTACTGTTAACATAATTCTAGTGAATATATTAATAATTAACATACCAATCCGCCATAATTGGTAGTCACAGTTTGATAATGAAGGTTATCAAAACGACTGTGGGTGTTGCTAACTGCATATTTTCCTGTTTTAATGCGTATGAGTTCGTGAGTCCTCGTACGACACCTACAAGGAATTTAAAAACAGTCAACGCGCAGACCACCCATAGCTTTATTATGTAAACTGTTGCCTATTTTCCGCGAAGGGATAGACAGTAGCGTACCTTAAGTTAAGATAAAATACATTTCGCCGTCTAAGTTTTATGGAAGATCCAAAGTTAAAATAGAATTTTAAAATATAATTATGTATGTGCTAAATGTTTAAGGTTAGATATAAGTTTAATGAATATTGTTAATGGCTAGATATAAGTTTAATTAATATAATTATGTGAAAGTTCCTACCATACGTGATTTTAGATTCTGCAAAATAATTTTATTAGTTTTAAGACATTTTGCTGCGCCCTAACAGGGTCATGTACTCACTAGTTATAAACCTAGCGTGTAACTATATTTGTACTTTGTTCATTAAAATAATAAATAAGTTCAATAAGCCCATGCTATTGGGGCCAGCTTACTGCCAGCAGCTTAATTGCTCTGGATTAAAAATCCCAGTGCAGAAAGCAGAGTTGCCACTGTCTATGCCCTTAGATCGCTAAGGGCATAGAGAGTGGCAACTCCTTTCTAAACATTACTTAGTTTCCACGTGATTGACATATAAACTGTTTGATATGTCAGTCCAATTCATTTTTTCACAAAGCGATTTAAAAGACTCACAGTGTGGACATTGCGTATTGCGCATATTTTCATACAAAAATTTTGATTCCGAAGTTTTCGAATTTGACACACGAATGCTATAGCATTTCCGCTTGTATACAAGCGGGCGTATAACTTAAGACAGAACAATTATTTGTTACTAAGTGGTAACAAGTATTGCATTACAATTTTCTTCGTCTTGTCCCGTCTATTGCTCATAATATTTGAATGTCTTTGTTTTTCCACAACTTAAGTCGCTGATAAAATGTAATTTCGTCTCAATCCTCAAAGAGTCAAAGTCATGACTCCGTGTGCAATGGTATTGCCACTTTTAGTATGCAGTTTGCTGTGTCGACGGCGCGTTCGCGTTATACGCGCGCCTCAAAGAGATGTCAGTAAAACAGAGGGGCCTGCCAGAGCCACTGCCTGCTTAAGTTGCGGGTTGTTTGAAAGAGATACCACGGCCACGAAACACAAAGGGAAAAAGACGGAACGTGGATGGGTTTTAGTCAGCAAAAGTCTGACACTTGCTTCCACTCCGCCTAGAGCGAGAGCGATTATTTGATGAATTCACGTCACAAAAAAAAGGGTGCAGTTTAAGGTGGCGTTGGTTGTCATGACAATTTACATTGACTTGGTACATTTATTTTAGTTCTCTGTTTTTCCGCATGTACAAATAGGTTAGGTGAAAACGCTACAGCGTTTACCTCTAGATCAACAAAACAATCCAAAAATAATGAGTCAAACACCTGTTAAGAATGGAAATGGGTTAAGGAGTGTCTTAGTTTGTGCAAAGGTAACAAACAAATAAAAATGAGTCCACTTCTATGCGAGAATAGGTCAAGGGCTTGTGTCTTTCCAGGTAATGTACAGTCAGCAAAAAATAAACTCTTACCAGGCTCTTACCATGGCCTGGTAAGAGTGTATTTTGTGTTCAACCATACAGCGCCCTATATATATATATATAAATAAGGTTATTTAATTTATTAAAACACTTTTGTAGATGACCATACCAGTTTTCACTCGGTCGCGAGTTGACTACAACAAAAATAGGTAAAATCGGAAGGTGTCAACTCGCGCGCAGTGCGAGTTTATCAGTGGCGAGTTCACGAAAAAGGCATATTAGAAATTATAGCGTTAGTAACTCTGTCTGTTATCCTGTCCATTCGTTTTGACCGCCAAACGGATTTTGATGAAATGTAATTTGACGTACCTACAGATTTACCATAAATAAATAAAAAAATAAAATATTATATTTAATAAATTTTTTATTTATTTATGGTAAATCTGTAATATTTTATTTTATTTTACTTGCGTTACATATCTATGTCCATCTATATTTTTGTACAATAATTCCTAGCTAGATTCAATATATTCCTAATGTCTTCCTTATTCTGTTTCAGATACCTGTTCACAACCCGGCTATCTCCAAACAGAGCGAAGTACTTCTTCCCGTGTTTCGAAAACCCGAGGTTTGAAGCCGTCTTCAAATTTAAGGTGTTCATTCTAAAGAAATTGAACGACGTACAGTACACTAATACCAGTCTTGTCATAGCCGAAGAACAAAGGAGAGACAGGTAAGCTTAAACGATGAAAATTATTACCTGCAATAGATTTCGATAACAATCCTACATTTCACTTGGTTTTTTTTTTTGTGGGTGTACTATTTATTTCGTTTATTCATTTTTACACATTTTATTTGTATTTTTACATATTCCTTATTAAAATATACATAACACAAAAAAAACATTTAAAAATCCAAAAAACAGTAGCCTACCGGTTTCGGGAACAGGGTCCAAGCTACAGGCGGTCAGGGCTCCAGAGAAAGGAACCTCCTAACAATACGAGCCGTGTCCAGGAGTGCCGCTTTCTGTATCAAGCTCTTGATCCAGCTGCCTAACGAAAGCCTCCTTAGGTATTGGTCGAGGCTCTTGGCAATTAAGCCATTGGCAGATATGACTATCGGCACAATGATCGCTGAGTTCACATCCCATAATGTCGACAACCTCCCGAGCCAAGTCTTTTTATTATAATTAGTATCTTTGAAATTAAACTAACTATTGAAAAAAGAAATAAAGAAAATACGTTTATTTGGTATATGCCATAAGTGCACACAACATACAAAGAAAGAAAACAAAATTTAAACATAAAAACACTAAACACAAAAAGAAGATAATTATTGTGTGTCCCACGGCTGCGCAAAATAGGCCCAGTTCAGCAAACTGCCGACTAGTGTCTGACGCTGATTTTCAACTGGACCTTAACTCTATATAGATATATATCTACATAGATTATTAAAAGAAAACTAACAAACAACAAAGGGCATCAAAAAACTCACGCTCAACGTTATTAGCTGGTAATATACCCAAGAGACTGGCAAACTGACTACTTTGTTTTTGGCACAAAAAGAAGTCTAAACTCCTGCAAATTCTTTTCTTTGCCATTAAAAAGCAAGGTTATGATTACTCAAAGATTTGGCCAATTCATTAATAACTTGAGATAATGATTCTCTGCATTTTCGTCTAATATTTTAGATCAGGTATAGACATTCTAGTAACTATGACCTAGAAATAATAAATTCTTTTGCTATTCTAATTTTAACTTCTTATCTTTTTTATGTTATAAGCAATTACTTATTGTCGGGCCTACGTTGTCCTCATACTTAAGTACTAACGCTGTAACAAAACACACAGTACAACACCTACAACAAATGATTTTAAAAGAGTACCTAACCATGGAGTTTCCTGCCGGTTCTTTTCCATAGGAAACGATCAACCCGAACCGTGCACAATTTCTCGACGTTTTATAAGTGCCCATGTAAGCCTATGTGAAATTAAAATATTTTGATTTTAATAAAACCTGCATTTAGCATGCTATATTTACAGTGTATCAAACGGACCCGAAAAACAAATCACTACATAGTGAAATAAGTCCCAGATTTAGGGAGCGACCTTTTAACCTTGAGTCCAGATGGTTGTGTTACCTCTGAACCATTTATTTAGGTCACCATACATACCAAGTCTCTAATGAAGGGACAACTTCAAACCTACAAGGCAACATGTGTGGCGTCAAACATTGATGAATATGGATAGTTGTGTACGAAGTCAATATTTGATTATAGCAACAACGCTCTAAATGTTGATGGTGGCTTTATTTGATTTTGGTAAACAGAAAGGTGTTGTGTATTTAGAAATAGTACCGTTACCTAATTTCGATAATGACCTCTAGCAATTGACTGTTGGTTTGGTCCTAAGATGCACTACAGTTTTTTTTTGTTAACTAGATACTTACAAACATTTAAAAAAAAACCACCGGCTGCTCATCCTTACTATCCTTATTAATATTATAAAAGCGAAAGAGAGTTTGTTAGTTTGTTTGATTGTTACCTCTTCACGCCTTAATGGCTAAACCGATTTTGATGAATTTTGGTACAAAGATAGTTGGGATCCAGGAGACTATGTCCGTCTCATAGGACATAGGGAGAAAGAGGGAAGCAAAAGGAAAACTTAGCTTTGCTATTACAAGTCAATAAAGCGCAAGGGAAAAACTACAGGTAGCAAGTACCTGCAAATCAGGAAAGGGGAACTGTGTTACCCCGAATTTTACGCGAGCGAAGCCGCGGGTATAAGATAGTAACAAATAAAAAACACCTAATCAAATCCCGTTCCAATATTGTTCAAGTATAATTAATTATGAAAAACTACCAAAACATTGCAGAAAAATCGAACCTATTGCACATTCTTACATACAAGAAATAACAACTGTCAAATAAAACATTTAAAAATGAGTTTGCTGATGAGAACAAACACAAGGAAAATCTTTAGTTCATCCTTTCATAGAAATTCAATTTTGATCTTCGTCTTAAATGAAACCTTGATCCAGCCACCTTTTGAATATCGGCAGTCCCCCTAACCCCCCTTAACACCCCAGCAGAGATCATTTGGTAGACATAAATAGGAAAAGTGAGTATCTACCATACCAGATATATTCAATTTTCAAGCCACAAGTGGTTTTTCATATTTGCTTCTATTTAAAAAAAAATCGTCCCAAAACGTACCAGAACGACCTTGCTGACTTGTTGCTCACCACTCACCACATACCTGTCCATTTTTACTTGTAGAATAGTCATCCAGTTTTCCAAAAGATCACATGCTTTCTCTTCACTTCCAACTTGGGTGGTGGATAATCGGAAAGAAAATATTTTCAACTTTCCTCTTTTTGCTCAGTGATTGAGCTTTAAATCTATAAAGTCAGGTCTCACTGCAAGCGGTTTTAGCGTCTGATATAAAATTTGAATCGGGTACAACTTTCACTTAGTTAAAATGAAAGACTATGAACATTGGGTCAATTATGGTCTTATTTTATTTTAATTATTTATTCATCATTAGTCATTATTCCAAAGATTACCTTTCAAAATGACCATAATAGAGGCACCGCAAAATAAGCAGTAAGTCATTATTTTGCTCCTATTTTTTCGTATTGAAACTCTTCAAATATCTTCGTCCACTCTAGGCGGAGCTGGAGGGAGTGTTAGATTTTTTATGACTAAAATCCATCCACGGTCTTTATTTTGCCCTTTGTGTTCCGGGGCCGAGGTATCTTATTCGAACAACCCAGCAGGCAGTAGCCCTGGCGGGCCCCTTTGCTTTGCTTCTCTTTGAGGCTCCCGTACGAACACCAACATGCCGTCGACACGGCCATCGTCACTAGACGGTGAACTATTATTTTTCGTTGGTTGGTGCGCTAGTTCCAAATAAGTTACTGGCCACTTTTAAATACTACAATAATAGCCCGCTCACAGTGTTACCGTGGGCGCTGAGACGTTTTACCCTATAAGGCGATCGCTCCAACTTGAGCCGCTGAGAATTGTGTCAATTATTGTGGTCGAGACGTGCGTCGTGACCGGTAATGTTGCGTATACGCTTTGATTGAGAAAATCAACTTTGACGTACTTATCCATCGAGTAATCCTACTGACACAATATCACGCCGGTAATTACTAAACAGTGAGGCAGAGTCGTACCTATTAGTACACTCACAATTATACAGGAAAAATCCTAGTTTAGGGCAACGTTTTTTTAAAACAAACGACAAAAAAGAATTTGCCAGTATTTCTGTTTACGCCTTATGTATTAGGCCAGGTGCTACCAACCAGGCTCAAATCCAAACTCCGTGGCTGAGAAACTTCTTAAAGAAAATCCCAATAACAATTTTCTCGACAAGGGAATTGAGTCAGGGTCTCATGCTCAGCAGTCGCGCTTGTCACCACTACACTGACGAGGCAGTTAGTTATCCTACTTCTATCATAAAAATACGAAGGTCGTGAGTATGTCTGGATGTTTGTTACTCTTTTACGCCAGGACGGCTGAACGCATGTAGCACAGAGATAGATTAGAAGAAACGAATACATTGATCTACCAATAAGCTTTAAGCCCTAAATTATTTGGATCGATCTGATTAGGTAGAGCAGCAAGGATTTGCCACCCAGTGGCAAATCCTTGCTGCTCCAAAACTGCACCGTAATTTTATGATAAGTTAGAGGGGCCAGCCAGGGTTACGCTTTGTTCGAAACAGATACGGCGGCCCCGGAACATTAAGGGCAAAAAAGGAACATGGGTTGGTTTTAGTCAGTAAAAGTCTGTCATTTTTAGTTATTTGATGATTTCTAATCCGTAAAAAAATATGTATTTGATGAGTATCTGTTCTTATGGCTTTATATATTTTTTACAACACCAAACTGCTCGACTATCGCCTAAAAGTCTTTTAGGCGATCGTGCAGCGATTTATTAATATATTGCATTCTATATAATCAAGAAAGTACAGGAAACAGCACCCACATGAGATCACCCAAATAATTACCTATCAAGTTGTCTAACAAGAACACTACATAGGCAGTGCTTAGACGTTAATAGAGTAACTTGTTTTTCAATCGTGTATCTTTGTCCCATCATGAAAGTGAAGGGTACCAGGGCAACAATACCCACAAAGAGATCACCTTGTTAGCAGTTTGTAATAGTCTATCCCTAACCAGGAAAGACTAGATATTGTCATATGCATGTCTTTCTACATCGTTGTGTTCATAATCTCAACATAAAAAATGTAACCATGATCTTGGAAAAAAAATGATTTGAAAAAGTGTTCATGGAGTTTCTTGCCCATTCTTCTCCATAGAGAAATATCACTTGTATCTGTACTGAAATCAATCTTGAATATATGTTACATAACAGGCGAATGCTCCCGATAGGCAACGTCAAAGTCTTTGCACGACAACAGAGCAATTTCCCATCGTGTAATTGCATTTTGTCTAATCAAGAAACTACTAGGATAGCACCACCCACAAAGAGGTTGCTGAGTTTCCTAACAAGAATACCAGACAGTCTTTAGACGATATTGTAGCAATTTGTTATCCAATCGCGTATGGCCCACGTTAAAACCGATCAGGCACTTGACGATCCCATTGTTTCAAAGTAATTATCGCTTTTGTATGTATGAGTAGATGAATACTATTTTTTTTTTATGAATTAATGAGCATTCTAAATTTGACTTTAAGAAGATATATCCTAGTGATAATGCCCGTTAGTATATATTTAAAATGTCTTAATGAATATTAATTGAAATAGGTAACCAAAAAAGCTAACTTATAAATAAACATACAATCCTACTAATATTATAAATCATACATCCATCCATCACCACCAGAATGGATGGATGTATGGATGTTTGTTACTCTTTCACGTCAAAACGGCTGAACGGATCTTGATGAAATTTGGCACAGAGGTAGATTATAGTCTGGATTAACAAATAGGATACTTTTTTTTTTCGATACCGCACGGAACAAATAATTGTATGGCCTACAGATAGTTTTTCCGGGTCTGGCTGTTTGTGTATGTGAGTTTAAATGTTAGTAAACGCACCCACGATACAGGAAAAATCCTAGTGTGGGGCAACATTTAAAAAAAGAACACGAAATTTAATGTACTGTAGTAGCCGATTCCAAAGCGTATATCTCTATGGAGAAGACTTGGCAAGAAACCCCATCGACACTCTACAACGATACAAAAACGGTTTGCTTCAATTTTAGGGGAAACGTATTACTAAAAACAAAAGAAAAAACAAAATACAAAAAAGGTCAGCTTAACCTTTAACTACTGACGTGGGTGTCTCATAGACGGTGAGTTCACAAATATAAGCCGTATTTCAAAGCCTTTAAAGATACACTCGCGCGCTTCCCTGTAGCTTCGGGATTGAACACGTCGATCATTCAGTCGAGCGCTCGCTGTCGGCGCGACAACACGTTCGGCTGTGGAGCTGCGCAGTGTCTCTCAGACGTAAGGTCAGTATTAATGTTGCGAGTCTGTTAGACGTCAGATCATTATTAGTGTGTGTCTTTCTAAGTGTCTACAGGACGTCACCTCATTATTTATCGTATTGTTTTAGATGGATCAACCAAGTACTTCGAAAAATAGCCGTAAAAGAAAGAGAGTGGTTGCTCCATCTAGTGAGGACTATTGTTTCATAATATCCCTAAAAAGGCAAAAGCAGTATTATTGATTTCTTCAATGCACCACACAAAGCAATTGGATCCACTTTCAAAAAAGCCGGAAATAATAATAGATTATAATAAAACAAAAGGGGGTGTTGATGAAATCGATAAAAAGTGTTCCAATTATTCATCAAATCGTAGAACCAGACGTTGGCCTCTCGCATTTTTTTTTCAGAATCTTGGATTTGAGTGGAGTCAACGCCTATGCTTTGTACAAAACCTGCACTGCTGTTCCTGATATTCCTAGAGCACAATTTCTTCGGAACCTTGCTTACAGTTTAGTTTTGCCGCACCTGAAACGCCGCGTATACAATAATAGATTGCCGAGAGAATTGCGGTTGATAATCGCACGCGTACTACGTCCAAATAAGCCTCCGGAACCTGAAACAATACCCCCTGAAAGTACAGAAGCAACGAGAAAAACATGCAAAATCTGCCCATCAAGACTCAAAAGACGTACTAAGTACAATTGCATCGAATGCCGCAAGCCATTTGTCTTGGATGTTCAAAAACGATATGTGTGGACTGTGTAGACAACAAGTAATTTGTCCCAAAATATTTACGTGATTTGAGAAGCAATCGTTACCTAAGCAATACTTTAATTTAGACTGATATTTTAAATATAAGAAATTTGCCAAAAACCGTCCAAATAATTCTATTGTAGCTAAGATTATAACATATACTTTTTTAGTTAAGCGGAATATAGGTTGTATAATTAGAGCCAAATAAATACTGATTTCATTTGAAAATGTTGTTGTTTTTGTACTTCCTTAATAGAATAATAATGAACAGATCATAATACAAGTAAATATGATGCAAATCAATAAAAAAAATATTCCAATTCGATTACTTAATAAGCTGTCTGACATACGTCACGTCACCATTTATGATATGACTAAACCACGTCAGAACTTAAAGGTTAAACTAGTTGTGTTACTTTCACGTTGTTGCTTCTGTACGATATGATGTTACTAAGTGTTTATTTCTCAGTTAATAGTACTTACGATGGCTAACGGGTAGTATGAGGTGATCAATTCTTGTAAGGACCTAGGTATTAACTTATAGACCATTACGTGTCTGAATTACATCACCGCATTGTTATTACCGATCCAACTCGATCCAAATGACTCTGACATTTAAACTGTGTACATTTAATTGATTGACATACCTAATTATCGAAGCCCATTTTTTTATTTTCATAATTTACTAGCTTTTGCCCGCGGCTTCGCTCGCGTTATATTCGGGGTAACACATTTCCCCTTGCGCCTTATTGGTTTGTAATAGCAACGCTAAGTTTTCCCTTTTCTTCCCTCTTTCTCCCTCACATCCCACTTTTTTTAAATAAAAATGCCTATGCCCGTCTCCTGGTTCCCAACTATCTCTGTACCAAAATTCATCAAAATCGGTGTAGCGATTAAAGCGTGAAGAGGTAACAAACAAACAAACTCACTTTCGCTTTTATAATATTATAGTAATAGTAAATAGTAAGGATTAGTAAGGATTTTTCTTTATGTGTTTGTAATTTATATCATTATTTTAATTTTAATCTCAATTATTAACAAATAATAATTAATGTTTGCATGCCTACTATAAGGTAGATTGTACAAGGCTCAACCAATCATTGTCACCTTATTTTATGTACCTACAATCTATGCAAATAAATTTTACTTTACTTTACTTTACTTTACCAACAAAAATACTGATGTTTTCATAGCCTTTGTTCATATTGACATACCCTACGTCTGTACGTCACTTATCGTGCCTTTAAACAGCCCAAGATTGGGCCATGTACTATATACTTTGTTTTTACTATCTACCAATACGTCTACGTTAACCCAAGGACTAATACACATTCCCAAGATTTTTATTTGTTTAAAGCACTTTTGAGTAATTCACTAAAATAAAAATATTATTTAACATGTGGACTCAGTGATCATTGTGCCAAAAGTCGTTACAGCCAATGACTTAATTGCCAAGAGCCTCGTCCAATACCCGAGGCTCTCGTTAGGTAGCTGCATCAAAAGGCTTGATACAGAAAGTGGTACTCTTGGACACACAACGTAAAAAACTAAATTGACGACACGGTTAGCGCAGTGGCTGAGCTATCGGCTGCTGCGCTGCGTGTTGCGTGTTCGATCCCCGCACGGAGCAAATATTTGTATAGCTTACAAATAGTTGTTCCGGGTCTGGCTGTTAGTGTATGTGAATTTAAATGTTTGTAAACGCGCCCACGACATAGGAGAAATTCCTAGTGTGGGAAAACGTTTAAAAAAAAGAAACTTAAAGCCAAACACAAAAAAGAGAATGATATTACATTTAAATTCAATTGAAGTCACGTACCTACTCCATTCTAATGCTTTTTTCTCTTTCCAGTGTCAAAAACGACTACATAGTGGTAGAATACATGCCATCTCCACAAGTCGGCCTCCACCAGGTTGGGTTCCACTACTCGCGGTTCGCGAGCAACAGCGTGAAAGCCCAACGTACGAACGACACACTGGTCTTATGGGCTCCCATCGACGAACTGCACGACTACAAATTCATTCATAACTTTGGAATTACGATTATTAATCTGATACATGAATATGCAAAGGATGACAGGCCTTTGGTACAAGGCCCGATCAATTTGATAGCGGTGCCCGCCATTATCAGTGGCTATGAAATTGGAAGCTGGAATCTATTGACTAATGGGTAAGTGATTCAGATGTAAGAAGAGGAGGTATGGGAAACGGTCACCTCCTTGCTAGCCAAGGAGGTGGCCGGGCGTTTGAGGGAGAGAACCTCAAACCAACCCAGCCGCCGCGGGAGACGCCACGGACGTGGGCGCTGCGAGACAACTCCCGGCCACCGTAGATGCGGGCCTGTGGATGGTGAGCAATGGGTAGCTCACCGTCCGTCCGTCTATTGACGACAGGCCATGTTGTCGGCGCATTAATGTTCCACGCGCGCCTCAAAGAGATATCAGCCAAGCAGAGGGGCCTGCCAGGGCCACCGCTTGCCGGGGTTGCGGGTTGTTCGAAAGAGGTACCGCGGCTCCGGAACATAAAGGGCGATAGAAGGAACATGGGTGCACAGTTACGAAACACGTATTTGATTGACATAAGCTTTCGAAAACTATTTTCGATAGCAACTGTTATTGGCCTAGCCCACAGATAACTCGAACTGCTTATTCAGATAAAACTGTCGCAGTATTTTTAAAACAGACTTACGTTACTAAAGTGCTTATTACACAACCCGATATGAAGGGCCCTGCATCCAGGGTGGGCGTGTACCCTAGTTAGTGCGGCGCTTATTACATTTCTCTGCGAATTGGGCCCTAACTCAGTTTATACGCGAATGTCTAGAGAGATAAACGTATTGTCGCATTTTACATTATGCCGTCGTCAGTATCGAAACTTCAAAAAATTGCTGTAGCAGTGACAACCGTGCTCGCAACAACAAATATTAAAAAAAGAAAGAAGAGAAAGATCTGGGTGAAAGAGTATTAAATATTATAAATACTATTTGTAACATAATGTGCAACTCGTTAAAAACGGAGAACAAAATATATTTATTTTTTGTTGACGCTTGGGTAACTAGCGTGGAACAGATTAAACTTTTCCCGGTTTCTTTCAAGTCATCTACTAACATGTGAATGAAACTATCAAGATTATAATACAACTTATTTAAAAAGCTTTCAACCTGCACTATTCAAAAGGATTTCGGTTGACTTCGTAAATCATCCAAATAATATTCCGATATGAATACTCTAAGCTAAAGGACCATGCTACGCACTAGTCGCGCGGCATTTGAGCTCCCTAACCGCCCTAAACGTTATTACATTACCCAATCTGCATGGCGCTTAGGGAGCTAGGCAGATCGGGATGACCCGATCGCCCTTAATCGGGACACTAACTCCCTAAGTCTTATTACACCACTCTTAGATAGGGTTAGGGTCCCTCGAAATTGGGTGGTCTAATAAGGCCTTAAACAAACACCATTCGGGAAATACTTCTGACGTCAACGTTTCAAAGAATATCTCGCTTCCTGTAGACGACGATTTTATCTCAACAGAGGTCGCCAGCATAGGCTGACCTCTCAAAATGTAGTACTTTTCTCATAGTGCTTATACTGGACAATTCATAATGACTAGTTTATATTGACCTCGAATTAAACTAGTTGTTCATACACTGTAAGATCAGCCAATGCTGGTTTTTGTTAGTGCGTAGTAGTGTATATGAAACAGATGCAAAACTTGACCCATATTCTAAAGTTAGGAACTGAGTATGCTCTTCAAGGTCAGCTTATGAATAAGAGCGGATTATATCAGCTGTTATAACAATGTACCGTCTGTTCTGTTTCTTTGTTATTATTTCTTGAATATTTATGGGAATATTGAAATGTGAGTCATTGGTAATTGTGGATCGCTTTGTAATGTTTTTAGTGGCAATAAGACATTTTATATTTTGCCTAGCTATTCCCAGCGGTTTCGCCCGCTGCTTAATATTTTTCAAGTGTTCGGTTGGCAAGTGGTACGAAGGTATTCAGGTATATTAGAAATAAATTAATATGTTGTTGCCAATTTAAATATACATAGGTGAGTTTTTTTAAGCTTAAGGTGAGTCATATTCTTAAAGCATATGAAAAGAAGTAGTGACTCAGACGAAGCTAACAAAAACACTTTTAGCATGGTGTTTGTTTGCTGAACTAAACCAATTGCAAAAGAAATAAGAATTAAATATACCTACACTCCGTGTTGGGGTTGCGGGTTGTTCGAAAGAGATACTGCGGCCCCGGAACATAAAGGGCAAAAGAAGGAACAAACTAAAACTCACCTAGGGTTTAAGTCAGCAAAAGAAGTTATTTGATGATACCCTATCCGCAAAAAAAAACCAAGCTTGTAAACTTGCTTACGTACATAATGACAGTCTACACTAAGAATTAAAAATCTCCACCGACCTTCAATTCATGAAGCGCCTTTCCAAGCGTTTCTTTAACTCTGGGATGAAACTTCTCAACCTCCTTATCGCATCGGCCGCGATTAGTAACATTCGCCATCATCCTAGGCATAGTATTATTCTCGTCACTCCCGATGAAGTTGTAACTCTCGTCCAGGAGAGCAGTTGTAAAACTAGCACACTTAAGAAATTCAGGCGCAAATCGCCGTCATTCCGCCCTCGTCAACGAGGCCCGTCACGACGTCGCAATCGCAATCCATGTCCCACCCATCCCTTGCTAGAGCCAGGAATTCCAAACCAGTCTCTAAATAATGACATCACTCAGGTCCGGCTTGTACCATTACTGTCTTCCCCCAGCGACGTCCTACGCTTTAAACCCCCACATAGTTGGAATACGGCTAGACAGATGATGATACTCTTGCCAAACAAAAGAGTGCAGAAGTTCATTTTCACAATTAATAATCACAAATTTAATACTTACAGAGCGTATCGGTTAGTAAACATCGACCAATTCACAAGCATCAAGCAAATAGAGTACATGACCTTTGAACTGGCACAGCAGCTCAGCAGGATATGGCTGGGCAACCCTGGGGAGATCGTGAGGACGAGGTGGAAGGAGGAGTGGTTCAAGGAAGGCATGGCTACTTATCTGGCTTATTATTTATTGACCCAGGTAAGTAATGATGTAGATAAATCACTGTCAACAGAGCCTTTTTACAACTATGCTGTAGTCTGATTTCAGTATAACCGAATCTGGATGAGTAAGGATTTATGGTGGGCTTATGATAATTTGAGGTATGACTGTAATGGATTTCTATAGGCTCAACTTTATTCATTTCCTAGATAAATCTAAAGGTTTATAAATACGTTATAAGGAAGTATTTTTTCTCTCTGTGTGGTACAATGTTTATTTTATTTATTTATACTAAAAGGCATCAAAGAAAATACAAAAATAAAAATACTTAACTATAAAATACATAAAAAATATCACCATTTTTAATACCAATTAAATAATTAAATTGAATACGACATTAATCAAACAAACAATACCTATCTTCGATTTGAACCCCAGTGGATTTCGAGCCAATACATGTGGATTGGACTGGTCCAATCCTCACCCACGACCTTCAGCAGGTGATTTGTCGATTTTATGCTGGTCATCATCAGCCTAGACTTTTTCCAACTATGCTGGAGTCTGATTCCAGTCTTACCGTATGCAGCTGAATACCAGTATTTTACAAGACGGTACTGCTTATTTGACCGCTATAACCCCGTTATTACTGGGTAATACGATATCCCTTGGTAAAACTGGTAGTGGAAGTTTCGGTATATTGACTATCTATAAATAATTCAAAGATCTTCTACTGACTGCTAGGACCAACAGCTTAACGTGCTTTCCGCGGCACAGGGGAAACTCTGTGTGTAACGGGTGGTCTCCCATCCACAGACCTGAGATAACCTGACAGATGAAGGCATTACCAGTTTAAGGCGTGGACAGTTTAGACGAAAAATTATTACTTGGTTTTACTGGTTACTATTTGTATTTATCTAAATCATTTTGCTTGGCAGATAGATGCTTTTAGAGATTACAGCAAATCAGAGGCTCAGGGAATCTGTTTGCCGGGGCTGCGGTTGTTTTTTTTAAACGCTTTTTCCACTATAGGAATTTCTCCTGTATCGTGGGTGCGTACTTGTTCCGTGCGGCGAATCAAACCCGCGACACGCAGCGCAGCAGTCAATTGCTCAGCCACTGCGCCAACTGTGCCGTCCAGTGCCGGTGCCGTTTTGAAAGAGATATCGCAACCCCGGAGCATAAACGGCAACAAAAGTAACTCTTCCGCTCCGTGGGAGTGGGATGAGTCATTTGATTATTTACCTTCCAAAAATGAAGAAGACAGTGGCTGAGCTATCTACTGCTGCGCTGCGTATTGCGGGTTCAATCCCCGCACAGAACAAATATTTGTATAGCCTACAGATAGTTGTTCCGGGTCTGGCTGTTTGTGTTTGTGAGTTTAAATGTTTCTAAAACGCACCCACGATATAGGAGAAATTCCTAGCGTGGGGCAACGTTTTTTTATTTAAAAAAACAAACACATAAATTCATGACTTTGTTATTTGAGTCTATACTTAATGACTGACGTCCGCCATCGTATTCGTCCTAGTATCTTTTACGTAGGTACTTACCACATGCTTCTGAGAGTGTCAAGGTTTCGCAAAATAATTATTTTTCGACTCATCTTAAAAAAGACGAGCACTGTTGCCTTGAAATTATTTATTTCGATGAAAATACCTAACCTATAAAAATGCCCTTGATAATATTTGTTTTAAGCTACAGCTTATCGTTGTAAAATTATACTATCATGTCAATTTATCAGCTGTTGTCTTTACCAGATTAGAAAGCGGGAGTTCCCTGATTTTAATGATTATTATCTATAAAAATAAAAACATCGTAATACCTAGTGATTTTAAGAAACCAATGCATAATATTGTTATTTCACTTATAAATTGAAGCGAATTAGTCATAAGGCTGTGACAATATAATTATCTGTATAGACAGATATGATGACATTGATAATGATAGCATTATCCATGTTTTAGCCTATTTAAATATCAATACTAGCATAAACATTGAGCTAAATAAAAGCAGCCGATCTTTAGATTAAGCTGCGCTTGCCTAGGTTTGTCTGTGGATGGGTGACCGCCCGTTACACACCGAGTTTCCCCTGTGCCTCGGAAAGGACGTTAAGCTGTTGGTTCCGACTGTCGTTAATAGATCTTTGACAGTCGTTACAGATAGGCAGTGTCCTGAAAGTCTGACAACCAGACTGACCAATGGGTATCGTATCGCTCCATGTAAAATATTGGTATTCAGCTGCATCCGGTTAGAGTGGAAGTAGATCCCAACAAAAGGCTAGGCAGATGATGACCAGCATAAGCATTGAACCACACAGAGAGAGACACTATTTAGCCAGGCTTTAGTCTCTATGAGTGACGATATTTACCTTCGGCGTTCTCTGAGTATATAGCCAACTAACTTGCTGAATTTGCGGCAGTTTGCTGAACGGCCATATTTGGCGCTGCCGTTAGACACACCACATTGTCTTTTTTTTGTTTAGTTTTTTTTATTGTTTTGTGCACTTGTGGCAAGTGCCAAAAAACATGTTTTCTTTCTTTCTTTCAATTACACTTTTCACCACAGGATGATGTGAAAAAGAAAGAAAGAAAAGTTTAATTGTCAGAATATAGTAGGTACTTACAAAAGATGTTACAGTTATTACAGACTTATATATTCTACCATTTCTGGTGTACAAATATTTGCATGTATCTAAATTCAATTATAATTAAAACATCAGAGACAACTAAGACAAAAAATACAATATTATTATAATATTATTAAACCTAAAGGCACATGGTCATTATCTGATCTGTCCGGGTTCATTATGACTGCCGAGCTATTGTGGGTAGGCGGGCAAGGAGAAATTAAACCACGTTAAGTGACAATTTACTTAGGTTTACAATTATTATTTTGACGAAATATGAACGAAATTATAAACAGAAACTTCTAACGACGCTCCACCGAACACGTCTTGCTTCAGCGTAATGCGAACGGCTTCCTCGTTCGACGGTCGCGTGTAAAAGAGCCCTGAGTTGCATCAGAGCCAAGAAACGTCAAACCATCCTCCTTGACGTTTTTTGACACTCTTAAAGCATCAAAGCGCCGTCAAACCTATCTTATTCTTTTGTAAACTTCCACAGTACAACTACGGTATTCAAACACCATACGTACGTCTTATAAGCGGATATGGTCTTCAAATGAAGCACAAAGCGATGGCGGTGGACTGGCATCGAAGCACCCCCGCTCTGGAAACGTTCAACACCTCACTGGCTATTGAGATACCGCCAAGGTATAAGGAGTTGGTGACCATGAAGACTGGAGCTATTCTGTGGATGTTGGAGAACTGGGTGGGATCTGAGAAGTTCCATCAGGCATTGGTGCATTATATTAAGTCCAGGTAAGTTGATGAGGATTTGTAGCCTTTTTATGCGTCTTCGTCATCATTTACATACTTTTGTTTAAATCTTTTAAGAATAAGATTAATCTATTTTCGAATGCTGCACGATCGGCCTCGATGACACGACGAAGACAAGGCATAAAACATTTAAATACTGCGCATGACACCTTCAAAGTTATAGCAAATGCACACTTTTGTCATGACTAAATCCTATTTATAATTTTGGTACAAAGATAGTAGTCATTTTTATATAAAAAAAAAGTGGGAAATGAGGGAGAAAGAAGGAAGAAAAGGGAAAAATTAGCATTGCTATAACAATAAATAAGGCGCAAGGGCAAAAACTACAGGTAGCAGGTACCTGCAAATCATAAAAGGGGAACTGTGTTACCCCGAATTTAATGCAAGCGAAGCCGCGGGCAAAAACTAGTCCTTACTTAATATTATAAAAGCGAAAGTGAGTTTGTTTGTTTGTTTTTTACCTCTTCACGCTTTAATGGCTACACCGATTTTGATGAATTTTGGTACAGAGATAGTTGGGAACCAGGAGACAGAAATAGGCTATATTTAAAAAAAAAAGTGGCATTTGAGGGAGAAAGAGGGAAGGAAAGGGAAAACTTAGCGTTGCTATTACAAATCAATAAGGCGCAAGGGGAACTGTGTTACCCAGAATTTAACGCGAGCGAAGCCGCGGGCAAAAGCTAGTTATAAATAAAAAGGACATGCACTGACTTTGTTGGTGAACTTCTTTAGAAAAGCCAGGTGCGTAGTACTGTCGACGGTCGTGCCAGTATGATGTATGAAAAGGGGTGCAGCAAAAGAAGTGTGCAAGGTTCGTAGCAGGTGGCGCTCTATGGTTCCTGCCTACCCTTTGAAAAAAGGCGTGATTTAACATATGTATCTGTAAAATTATAAATCTGAACAAAATACTCTCCTTTAATATTACAGAAGAGGTAAATACATATCTCTACAAGACTTCACGACGACGCTAGACCAAAGCACGATCGAATGTCTCCATCAGTTCTTCAACGGCTCCACTGCATCTCGCATCCTCGGCTCCTGGTTCAGAAGACGGGGGTATCCCGTCATCAACGTCCAAGTGCTGAGGGATCGTGTGCCTAATGCTGTTCAGTTGAAACAGGTTCGTAGACGCAAACAAATAGCTGCTTAAGTCGCTAGAAATTGGGTTGATTTTTGAAAGTTTTGCTGCAATCTATATTAAACGACGACACTGTTGGCGCAGAGGCTGAGCGATCGACTGCTGCGCTGCGTGTCGCGGGTTCGATCCCCGCACGGAACAAATATTTGTATGGCCTACAGATAGTTGTTCCGGGTCTGACTGTTTGTTTATGTGAGTTTAAATGTTTGTAAACGCAGCTACGATACAGGAGAAATCCTAGTGTGGGGCAACGATTTATAAAAAAACAGAAAAAAAAATGATAAAAGCGGCAGAAAAAAAACATTAAATGTTATCCCTCAAGAAGAATGCGAAGAACTTCTGAACAGCTAAATGACTCTATCATTTGATTTCCGTGTTACTCCTTATTATACAAATAATTATCATTTATTATTTACGATCAATTTACGCAAGTTTTTTATTAGGCCAAGTTTTTCAATGTTTCATAATCTGTGTTCTAATTATATCCTCTTAATCTTCCAGAGGCAGTTCAGCTTCACCCAGGAAAACCGCGGAGAAACCGATTTTCTGATCCCTATATCCTACATGGTCCAAAAGAACCGGAACTGTTACAACTGCTATCAGCCGCGGTTCACTATCGGGGCACAGACTTACACCTTCGGGGAGAACCTGAACGATGGATGGATTATACTGAACAGAAAAGGTTCAGGTAAGGTGACCGTCATTGATACTAACAGTTTAAGGTATTTTAGGGTCTTTTTGCTTGATTAGGCGAAAGCAGTTGCTGGAAGCAACTGCTTTCGCCTAATCTGAATTCGCTTCCAAATTTATTTTTTCTTAATCATGCTAGAAAATTTGAACGTTATTCGAAAGTTGCTGTACATGTCAAATACATGCAAGTAAAAAAGTGGTAAAAGTTGTATGAGAATCCGTACCTATCTTGTTTTAGCGACCGAACAAATTACTTTGTAAAATAAAAATATGAGAGAGATCGTTCCATTTTTAAATGTAATTTAAAATGGAACGATCTTTTACTCCGTAAAATGGTAACTGTAGGTTAAGTAACTTTTAAAGGTTTTATTTAAATTTCGAACTGGTTTGCAAATAGAATGCTGTTTGTTGAAAAAAAAAACAAGATGTTTCAAAATTTTGGTAAATTACTTAATTAATCAGAAAAATACCTAAATCTGCCTGTTATTATTAACACTTATAAAATGGATTAAAAAGAATGTTTTCGTTTTTAAAATAAAGAAAACATTGCTTCAGTCTACCATTATCGTCCAAAAGAAATCTCCCAAACTTCATAAGAAACCATCTATAAAACACAAACTACCATTAATTGAACCGCAATGGCTAAGCTACTACTAATAATAAAACGGCTGAACTTGACAAGTCCTTGGCTTAGCAATGAATCTATTTGTGTCATATCCACGCTCGTTAAACTGTGCTGATTTATTTACGATACAATGCATTTTGTAGACGATAACTATGCATTACGCATATTTTTTATGATGCCGGAAACATCATGTATTATGTCTTCCACGTTTCGACAGAAAGGCCACAAGGTTCCTCTATATGAGGAATAGTAAGTAATTATCCACCAGATTGCGTCTTGATGGATGTCACAAGTTCCTGTAGTCTATTGAGGTTATCCTCTGCTGATGGTAATTAAATTAATTATGCTTGTCCGCGCTTGCCTTTTCTCTGATGAAAGTCATTAATTTACTTTTTCCGCTCTGGGCGGAGCGGGTGGGAGTGTCAGACTTTTACTGACCAAAATCCACCTATGATCCTTCTATTGCCCTTTATATCACAGACGTCGGTCAAGGAAAAACATCGTAAGGAAACCTGAACTTATAATTAATTCCAAATCGCCAATTCGTCTTGAGCAAGCGTGTTGGTCAGTGCTCGTGCATTGTCTTTATGAGAAGAGGCGTTTGCCCAGTGGGGCAGTAACAGGGTAGTATAACTCATGATTATATAACTTTATTTCTTTTCAGGATACTATCGTGTCAACTATGATGCAGTTACTTGGAGACTTATCGCTAAGTCTTTGAGTGAGAATATGACAACTATAGACGAATTGAATAGAGCTCAAGTAAGTTCCAAGAAAAAGCCTATTCTTCACTTTAAGCTTAAGTTTAAAGTATTTATTCTGATAAGAACAATACATGTAGTTACTTACAATGAGATACACATAATCTTAATAAATATGTTTTACTTCCGATGCGTGTTGGTGGTTAGCGGTATTTACAACTATGTACATTTCATATACATGAATTCTTAGTTTTAGTTTGAATATGTTTATATTGTTACAATCTTTAGTGTCATTTGGTCACTTTCTGATATCTGATAAAAGTGATAAACTCAGTAAAAGGGGGCATCAACAAGCAAACTTATATTTAAATTAAGCATATATTCATCATTCTAAACCAACTAGTGTTGAAATTTTTAATTAGCTCTTGAACATAAAAAGGTCTACATTTTCTTACTAAAGAGCAAGTTCAAGTACAGTATCTTTATTGTGGATCATAGGTTCGTACATTATACACGTGTTAAATCATCAAATATGCACGAAAAACGAGTAACATCAGCTTCGCCCCGCCCCTAGGGGATGCAATAGTCACAAATTTACATTAAAAAACAAGATGTCACATAAAATAATAGAAAAGATAGAATGAAACGGTCAAAATGCATAGATTAGGGGCCCTTTAATAGCCGTAAACGTTGTTCATATTATGAATTGTATCAATTTTCGACCATTTTACGAATTGTACTACTTTACAATTCGTAAAATGTTCGAAAATTGATTCACATTAATTATCCTATTATGATTCTGCCAAACCGGCCATTTTAGGCCCACAGTACTAGATTTAAATATTCATAGTCAGTCTACGCGCCATTGTCTGTTTACACCGCATAATATTTAAAGCGACATATATACATTTATTTAGATTTTTGCGAACACGTGAATCAGCTACACATTCAAGAATTAATTTTGCTTTCTTTGACGACTTTGACACAATTCTAATTATACTTTTTGATGAATTCCAGATTGTGAACGATGTATTTGCACTATATGTGGCGGGTGACCTAGACGTGCAGCTAGCAATGGATGTACTAGACTATCTAGATAAAGAACGCAGTCCTGTTGTATGGGAGTCAGCCTTGATTGGCTTCGAAATGCTGATCACTGAAGGAGCTAACTGTAATATGACTAGACATCAGTATTGGGAATGGGAGGTAAGATAATTTTAAATCTTTTTGTACGCCAGTAGAATTTTCAATGCAGCCCCGGTCCGATCGACTTTGGGAGCCAGACGTCGGAAATGCTCCACGACGACATTCCACCGGCTATCCAGGACGATTCCCAGGTACTTCTATCATCGACCCCCTCCTACTGTTAGCTGGGATTCCGACGGCGGGGAATTCCCGCGGCCATGAAAGACCATGGCCTCGGGTTTGTGCAATGCCACCCCGAGACCCAGTAGCCGGATACTCACCGCGACTATCGCAACCCGCGTGCCATTGTTTCGACCCTGGCTGTGCCACGACGAGCGTTTTGTCAGCGTAGCAAACTATACTGACGCCGCTAGGGAGATCGTCGCGCAGCACCCAGTCGTAACCGATGTCCACAGGAGCGGCCCCAAGACCGATCCCTGTGGGACACCGCACGACATCTCTCGCCGATTCCACTCTCCAGAGCAACCGGGGTAGATGACGGCCCTGTCCGTCAGATATGCCCCGACCACACGACGTAGGTAGGTCGGCATCCGGTGGTATAAGAGTGCCTCCCTGATGCAGCTCCAAGGCATGCTGTTGAACGCGTTGGCGATGTCGAGAGACACCGCCACGACAACCCCACCCCTGGACACTGCAGCCCCGTCGTGAGGGCTCTCACGCGCATGATGGCGTCCACCGTCGAGCGCCCCTTGCGGAAACCATACTGGTGATCCGCAAGATCCGGCCCCGTCCCCACAAGGTGCCCGACGAGGCAGTTTGCAATTACTCTTTCAAAGAGCTTGCCCAAATGCCCACCTCGTCGAGCAGCACGATGGGCCGGAATGCGGACGGAGAGTCCGCAGGGCGCCCCGGCTTCTGTATGAGGACCAGCTTCCCCGTCTTCTAACGAAGTGGGAACCGGCCTCTTTCCAAGCATGTGCTTAGGAGCCCTAGTAGTCGGGGCCCGAGAGCGTCCAAGGCCAGGACCCAGGCTTTGCCGTGCAAGCCATTGGGTGCCGGGACGGTATTTTTGGCTTTAATTCTGCCTACCGCCACTCTCAGGTCTACCCCAGTCACCCCCGGAATGGGGTTTATGTTTACTTATAAGAAACAACCGCATCTCGCCATTAAACGTAACGTTTGGCAAGTAAATCCTTACTAATATTATAAAAGCGAAAGTGAGTTTGTTTGTTTGTTTGTTTGTTTGTTACCTCTTCACGCTTTAATGGCTACACCGATTTTGATGAATTTTGGTACAGAAATAGTTGGGAACCAGGAGACGGACATAGGCTAATTTTTATTTAAAAATAGTGGGATGTGAGGGAGAAAGAGGGAAGAAAAGGGAAAACTTAGCGTTGCTATTACAAATCAATCAGGCGCAAGAGTAAAAACTGCAGGTCTGCTTGGTGTGTTATACCGAATTTAACGCGAGCGAAGCCGCGGGCGAAAGCTAGTATTGTATAAAAAAACACAAAAACTGTTTGAGGATTTAAATAAAAATGAATAAAGAACATTTACGGAGATCAACCAAACGCAAAGTATTTTTGTCATGAATCACTATGATTTAATTTGTTCGTTCTTCCCGCCCTTTTTTGGAGTTTCCAAATCATCAATTAACTTCCCCCGCTCTGGGCGGAGTGGGGGGGAGTGTCAGACTTGTACTGACTAAAACCCACCCATGTTCCTTCTATTGCCCTTTACGTTCCGGGGCCGCGGTATCTCTTTCGAACAACCCGCAACCCCGGCAGGCGGAGGCCCTGGCAGGCCCCTCTGCTTTGATGATCTCTTTGAGGTCCGCGTGAAACACTAACGCACCGTTGACACGGCCTGTCATCAATAGACGGACGGACGGTGAGCTACCCATTGCTCACCGTTCACAGGCCCGCATCTACGGTGGCCGGGAGTCGTTTCGCGGCGCCCGTCGCTTGGGGCGTCTCTCGCGGCGGCAGGGTTAGTTTGAGGTTCTCTCCCTCAAACGCCCGGCCACCTCCTTCACTAGCATTGCTGTTTCGTAGAAAGAGGTGACCGCATCCTATTCCCTTTCGTTCCGGAGCATGGACTGCACCAGGGCCGGACGCGAGAGATCGCCGCCGCCGATCGCCTCCACGAGGGCACGGCGGCGCGCCGCCCCGCGCTGGGCAGACCGCCACTGTGTGCTCCACCGTGTCCTCCGGGCGATCGTCATAATGGTGACACCCGGGCGTTTCCTCCCGCCCGATTATGTGCAGGAAACTTCCGTGTCCGGTGAGGACTTGCGTCAGGCGGTAGGTGAGAACGCCATGATGAAGAGTACCATAGTATTTAAGAGTTTCTGTTGTACTTGATTTTATAAAATTGTTTCCTGTAAAATTGTTTAATTCCAGAACTTTATGGTCAAGAAAGTATCCCCAGTGTACACCCAGCTGACCTTGAGTGCGGACTCGTCCCAACTGACGCGCTCGTTCCGCAGCAACAGCGCGCAGCTCGCGTGTGCGCTGCAGCACGCGCCGTGCCACGCGCGCGTCAGGAACATGTACGTGGAGGACAGGAGAGGGAAACATACGTGAGTGCGACCAATACTATGGGACTCGTCCCAACTGACGCGCTCGGTCCGCAGCAACAGCGCGCAGCTCGCGTGTGCGCTGCAGCACGCGCCGTGCCACGCGCGCGTCAGGAACATGTACGTGGAGGACAGGAGAGGGAAACATACGTGAGTGCGACCAATACTATGGGACTCGTCCCAACTGACGCGCTCGGTCCGCAGCAACAGCGCGCAGCTCGCGTGTGCGCTGCAGCACGCGCCGTGCCACGCGCGCGTCAGGAACATGTACGTGGAGGACAGGAGAGGGAAACATACGTGAGTGCGACCAATACTATGGGACTCGTCCCAACTGACGCGCTCGGTCCGCAGCAACAGCGCGCAGCTCGCGTGTGCGCTGCAGCACGCGCCGTGCCACGCGCGCGTCAGGAACATGTACGTGGAGGACAGGAGAGGGAAACATACGTGAGTGCGACCAATACTATGGGACTCGTCCCAACTGACGCGCTCGGTCCGCAGCAACAGCGCGCAGCTCGCGTGTGCGCTGCAGCACGCGCCGTGCCACGCGCGCGTCAGGAACATGTACGTGGAGGACAGGAGAGGGAAACATACGTGAGTGCGACCAATACTATCTTTTGAAAGTCGGATTTTGTTTTTTTTTATTAAATTATTGTGCAATCAGTCCTTTGACTATAAACAGAATAAATGTGTTGTCACAGATTGACAAAGTGGCATGCAGAGTCAGTTCCCCACTAGGACTGACTCTTTGTAATTTGTAGCTCATTGTAGGCAGTCCAGGTTCATTTTACGTCTTTTCAGGCGATTCAGGGTGTCAGGAATAGTAAGCTGCACTGCTAATGGATTCGAATGGTGTTGAAGACGTTTTTTGTATGTCTTTGCATAGGCTCTTATTTCGTCCTTTACTCTCTTCTTCTTCTTTACTCTTTGGAAGATTTTTATGTTGGAGTCGCAAGGAAAACCCTACAGCTGAATGCCATATAACCATATAGCTGTCCTAAAGACAGCTCCGTAGATCAGGAATTTGTTGTCCAGGGACAGCTTGCTGTTTTTACCGAGTAGTACAGCCCTCGATATCCATTGTTAAGCGAGTCTCTCTTGGTTTCTCTAATGTGGTCTCTCCAAGTCTGTCTTCGGCCGAGGTGCATTCCCAGGTACTTAACGCAGTTTTATGATGCGGCAGCTGTTGATCGCAGAGGTAAACTGGTGGACAGGTATCTCGCCTTATAGTAAATGTTATGTGAACTGACTTGGATGCGCTGGCTCTGATCCTCTATTTGTGCATCCAATCTTGAATTTCTGATAGACTTTTTGCAAAGTCCAGAACTTTGCAAAAAAGCTGCGGCGGGATTCTTACTAGAGCTGAGTATTGCTGTGTCGTCTACGAATGTAGCCACCGTCAACCCTAGGCTCTGTGGTAAGTCTGCTGTGAATATGGTATACAGTACCGGACCCAGAACAGAACCCTGAGGCACACCGGCAACTATATCGTAGAAGCCTGATGTGCTTTCATTCTCTCGTACTTGGAACAGTTGTCCTGAAAAATAAGACATTAAAACATTCTATTCTATTCTCAATGTTTTAATTTTGTAGAGTAACCCTTTGTGCCATATCCTATCAAAGGCTTGCTGAACGTCCACGAACGTGCCGAGCAGTACTCCTTTTTCTCCAAGGAAGTTCTGATAAACTGGCACACTCTATGAATCTGCTCTTTTATTGCGTGCCAAATTGATGGTCAGGTATAATTGTCTTCCCACGAATCTGGTTCAGAAGTGTTTTAAAGATAGTTGGCAGCAGGCTTAACGGCCTGTATGTCGAGGTGACTGCATTCGTTGGCTTACCAGGTTGGGATACCATTATTATTTGGGATACTTACTACAGAGTAGGATAATGCCCAGTTCTTATGACACCGTTAAACAAGCAAGCGAGATAGGCTATGGCTTTACGTGGGAGTTCTTGGAGTAGCATTTTATCAATTAAGTCGAATCTCGGAGCTTATTTGTCTTCTAGTAACCTGATTGTTTTCGTCACCTCTCGTGGATATGTAGCACATATTGGAGTATCAATTTGTATGTCTTGTTCTAGGACCCGGTGTATGTCTATTTCGGTACATTTTGGATCTCTTGGATTGGGTTTAAATATGGATGACAGATGTTTTGCAAAAGTATAAGCTTTTTTTTGCGTTGTTCGAGCCCAAGAATTGTCAGAAGTTTAGACAATACAGGCTAATTACCATTACTGCATACTTTCAACAGCGAGTAGTTTTAAGTTCTAGTAGTAGTATTTAAATTTAAAATAAATAAATGATTCAATTGTAATGTATATTTCCATTTTTGTTGTTTCCAGCTTCTTCCCTGACTATCGGATGTCGTACTTCTTCGTGTTAGCCAACGAGACGTTCAGCAGCACGTACACGAGAAAACTGAACCCCATCGAACAAGACGACAAGTGGATTGCTGATCAGAAATTGTGAGACTCCATTTTATTACCTGCCATCGTTTTTTTTTTCGGATAGGCAATCTTTAAATAACTACTCCTAGCGGAGCAGAAGGGAGTGACGACATCGTTAGCGCACTGGCTAAGCGTTTGACTCCTGCGCTAAGTGTTGCAAGTTTGATCCCCGCAACAAATGGACCGGAACAAATATTTGTAAGATTCAGATCTTAACAATTATTTGTATGACCTACAGATAGTTGTTTCGGGTTTGGCTGTTTGTGTATGTGAGTTTAAATGTTTGTTAATATACCCAAGATACAGGAGAAATTCCTAGCGTAGGTCAACGTTTGATTTAAACCTATCCATGTTTCTTTTTTTGCCGTTTGTGTTCTGGGGCCGCGGTATCTCTTTTAACAACCCGCAACTCCGGTAGGTAATGAGTTTTTGTGTAAACATAAGTGGCTGCTCCGTGAACTGCGCTGGCTTATATACCGGATTCGATTTTTGAATTCTGTCTATACCCAACACTACTGTATCGGCAGTTCGTGAGTTCCATGTAAAAGGAGGCAAGATTTTTGCAATCCTTCCAAATTTTTAGCATTGAAAACTCAAAATCGTAGTCTAGAAATAGGACATAGGAGTAAGGGAATTTGTAATTAATGAACGAAACAAAACCGTATGAAAGACATCTGTATACTAGATTATTGATTGTCTTTGCTTAATTACAGACGCGCAAAAACCAGATTCTTCGGCATGATTCCAATTGGAGAACCAAGACCAATGCCTATTGTTATGTCTTCTACTGAAAAAGTAAGTGAAGAGAAGTGAATAAAGCACGAGTGTGAAATACATACGATATTGAACCCAATTGCTGTGCAATAAGAGTCATTTTTTGAGGAAGTGAAGAATTTAAAAATGTAAAAAACTTTAAATTCAAATGAAATTAATAAAATTACTTTATAGTTAGGTAGGTACCCATTGAACATTTTTATAGTCTCAAAAAAACAATACCAAATGAATTGCCTGAGATTTGTGTAATTACTTTCATTTAATAGGTACCTTTGGCTATGGATATTGTAATTATGCAGTTGGTGTGATTATTGTTAAATAAATTAATACATGACTTTTTATATAATCACCATGATACAGCGAAAACGGTATATAACATTCGATCTAATTAGAAGGTCGTCAAAGTTCGTCAAAGTTAAATAATAAATATTAAACTGTTTCTTTTTTCACAGACAATTGAAGCTGTTACTGAAAGGCTGCATTCAGGAGGAGCATTGGTAGAATACTCAGTTATAATTTTATTAATTACAACTATAATAAACATTTTTACGAGGTAAATTAATGGTTGCATTCTAAATGGGAAGATTATTTATAAAGGTAAACATCGGGGTCATCAGTTTTTAAAGTCTTTATTTTTTTGAGTTAATTATTAATTAGGCTATTTTGTTAAGGTTGTTATTTTTTTTTAACTATGTTTTCAAGACTGTCCCACCTTTGTTTTTCTGAACTTTCAAAATAATAAAAAATAGGCGTATGAAAAAAAGGGAAAATAAGGAGAAATTAATTTGCATAAAATCACATTCCTTCCGTTTGTGTGGTGATTAAATACTGTTGAAAAAAAATCAAGGAATACGTTATAACAAAGTTTTTTGTAAGGCTATTGCAATTAACAATTAACGATAATTTAATTTAACGGTTTAGTTCTAGTCAAAACGATTTTAATTCTAAACCAATTTATGTAAGCTTTTATATTATTGACAAATTTATGTACATATTAATTTAAGAAAAATTATTATAAATATTATGTGCCTTACTCTAAAAAAATTAAATCATCCTAATAACATAAGAATATTTATTTACCTTGATTAATTATTACACTAATTATATGTATGTTTTGTAACTTTAAAAACGTTGTTTTATTTTATAAACATTTATATCAATTTTCTACTTGAATAAAAACAGTTGATTCAAACCAAAATAAAAACAAACTAATTTAATTAAAAAAAAATACTTTTAACACACATTATAACATTCAAAACGTGTGACAATAATATTAAAAACACTAACAAAAGTTATATCAGACAAGAATGAACACGCGCCGTTCAAAACTTTCTAGTTCATGAGCTGGGAAAAAGAAATGGCGCAACAAACTTCCCAGTAACACATGTCAATAAATAAAACCAATTGTTATAAAAAGGTTTTTGAAAAGATAGATGGGTGGATATTGTAAGGAATGATATGAAGGAGAAAGGAGTAAATGATGCCGTGACGTCTGATAGGGGAGAATGGAAGAAGAAAACGTGTTGCGCCGACCCCAAATAGATTGGGACATGGGAAGGAAAATGATGATAATAAGGTTTTTTTAAATCTTTTATTTTGATAAAATATTATCAAATAAAATAGTTTCTTCAAAATAAGCTAACCCATATTTAATTATAAATTCAGTTCAATTCGTCAAAATAATTACATCTAAATGTTAAATGTGATGAAGTATCTAGTAAAGTGTATCTAAAACGTATGCCTTTTTTAGGGTTCCGTAGTCAACTAGGAACCCTTATAGTTTCGCCATGTCTGTCTGTCCGTCCGTCCGTCCGTCCGTCCGTCCTCCGTCCGTACCAATATGTATATCAATCACGCCGACAAAGTGGTAAAATAAAAATTGGAAAAAAATGTTTTATTAGGGTAGCCACCCTATATGTAAAGTGGGAAGTGTTTTTTTTTTAATTTCAACCCTAACGTGTGATATATTGTTGGAAAGGTATTTAAAAATGAATAGGGGTTTACTAAAATCATTTTTTGATAATGTCAATAATTTCGGAAATAATCGCTCCAAAAGTAAAAAACAATGTGTCCCCCCCCCCCCCCTCTAACTTTTGAACCATAAGTTTAGAAAATATGAAAAAAATCTGAAAAGTAGAAATTTATAAGGACTTTCTAGGAAAATCATTTTGAACTTGATTGACACAACAGTTTTTGTACAAAAAAGACAAAAAGTTGTATTTTGTACAAAAACTGTTGGAGCGCCTACCGCGGAACGTGCAACATTGCACGCTCCTCCACCTTTAAACTCATAAGTGGGAACACTTATTGTGACGGACGGGAAACTACGGAACCCTACACTGAGCGTGGCCCGACACGCTCTTGGCCGGTTTTTTGTGAATGGGAAATCGTCAAATAACTTCCTCCGCTCTGGGCAGAGGAAAAGGAAGGGTCAGGCTTGTACTGACTAAAACCCACCCATGTTCCTCCTTTTGCCTTTTTGTTCCAGGACTGCAGTATCTCTTTAGAAACCCTGGCAGGAAAACGTATCTACGCTTTGAATATATTTCAAATTAATCAATGTTAATTGTTAAGTAACCAAAATCATTACAGTGACTCCGGAAAATAGAACAGGTTTTGGTGTGGGTTAGTACATTTTTGCAGAAGACTCCTCATCTTATAAACTTTCTCCCATCACCCAGCACTAAGATGCATGGTCGAGCAACCATGAATAAACATATTTCTTGAAAGAGAGCTCGATCAGCCGCCAATTGTGAATTTTGTAAATTGTTTTTGCATGCTTTCACCCAGGTTGAAAACTGTGGAGAGAAATAAATTTTAGTTTTAATGTAGTAGCTGCACCCGTTATATCAAATGCATTGAAAGTGACGATATCAAGAAAAAAACCGACTTCTACCATTACAACACTAGACAAATTCACAAATTCTCCATTATTATTTTTTTGTTTTGTACCAGTATTTTTTTTCTAATGTGTAGGCTTCTCCGATGTAATTTTTTTATTGATAAAAACAGAAAGAAATGCTGCGCCGCACTCAAAAATTTAGGTAAAATATTAAAAGAGAATGATGATGAAAGAAAACAGGTATTCCTCAAAAGGTTGGTTACTGCATTTACAACAACAAGAAAGAAAAGATAAGGTGCAGCCTTCGTCAGCATACAAACATACCACTAGATTAAACATGGTCGTTGATTTTAAATGATTATTTTTCCGACCCAAATATCGACCAATAGAATTGCACCATTCGACGTCACGTGGTACAACCTACATGGTATTATACTGAAAATTTTTTGAAAATTTTCTCTGGTCGTTGTTATGCATAAAAAACAAAACATCAATGCAATCAATGCAATTCTATTGGCCGACATTTGGGACGGAAAAATAATCCCCCGAATACCACACGAGCTTCAAAATTATCTGGCATTTCCCGATAGGTTCCCTGCAAACAAATAAAATCGTCAAGTTTTTCAGGAAAAATCACTCGCGCTTCGCGCTCGTGATTTTTTAACCTGAAAAGAAAAACTTGACTCCTTCATTTGTTTGCAACGAACCTATCGGAAAATACCCGATAATTTTGAAGCTCTTGTGGTATTATATGTGATTAATGGTCTATCGTAAAAGCTATGTTATATGTCTAGAATTTGTTCTTCTTTTATTTTTATCTATCTTATTTTAGATGTTGTGAGGCAGATAACAGCTTCATTATTAATGTACAAAACTGAAGATGGTAGAAAAATAAATATTGTATTTTACACGGAATAAAAGTGAAAAATCAGTTCAGAACGTGGGACACCGACTAATTAAGATTACTTATACAGGGTGTCCCGTAAATAATGGATCAAACGTAACGGGTAGGTAGCTTACCTGATTGCCAACAACTAATTTGAATGGTTTTAAAAAAACCGTTACGGTAACAGAGATATTATTTTTTTTTCGAATTTTTTAATTTTCTCTACCAGAGTTCAGTTTTTTTTATGCTGTTGCTGCAAATTATAACATTTTTATTTATAATTTTTGTTAAACATTTCTGAATAGCTTACTAATGTTATAACATTTTTTTTTGTTTTCAAATCGTTTTATTTGCCTTAGAAAAAAATCTTGAATTGAAAAGATTTTTTTGTCACGATGAAAAGACCAAAATTACGAAAAAATCTCCTGTAAAAAAATTGTATGACACGAATGACCACTATTATTTCAAAAACTTGTCCATTTAATAAAATTTGCAAATTGGTATAAAACTTACGTCTAGTCCTAGTCGTTACAAAGATATTGCTGTAAATGTGATGATAGCAGAAAATAAATTAAAATCAGTACTATCTAATTTTTCCCTCTTGTAATGCCTCGTGCTTGAATGCTTTTAATCTAAGCAGGTAGATAAGTGCCCAGCGTGATTCCAAGCCGATGACGTCATCTTTCCGGAATCAGGGATCGCTACCTGCGGCGTAGTCGCACCTACTCAGTGTGAAAGGGATAGATTACGCCGCTTTTGTATTTTGGTTAATCGGTATGTCGTTGAGCAGTTTTTTCTTTTCTTTGCCCTTCACGTGTACAGGGCTTCATTGTTTTTTGAATTTATTAGTTTAGTTGTGACTAGTCGCTCTTCGAGTTGATACGTACGTCAGACAACTTTTGCTTCCGCTTGGTGTTTTCTTCTGTGAAATTGGACTTGTGCTGTGTATTTGGATTTTACTTTGCCTATCGATTTGGAACTATTAGTGTATTGGACAAACGACTTGGCGATCCCACGGACTTCGAAAACATTGTTTGTGTGTGGTTGTACGTGTGTGCAGTAGCGCTGAAACCTTACTCAGTGTAATGCCTCGTTACGAGTACACGCCACGGCAGTACGCCGAAATGCATTTTATCTACGGAGAAGCAAGAGGCAATGCCAGGGCGGCCGCAAGATTGTACCGTGAAAGATACCCGAACCTGGTTCGTTACCCCGATTATCGCGTATTCATTAGAGTGCATAACGCGCTTCTTGAGGGAAGAATTCTTGGCACCGGAGTTGGTGGTGCCAGTGAAGGACGACCGCGACAAGTCAATGACGAAAGCATTCTTCGAGAAATCGAGGAAGATCCGTCGGTCTCAGTTCGCGTCATAGCGCGACGCATCGGTATCCCAAGATCAACGGTGCATCGAGTGCTGCAGAGGTACCGGTTTCACCCATATCACGTGCAACGTGTTCAAACGCTGACCTCACGTGATTATCAGCAAAGAGTTGAATTTTGTCAAAGGATGCTTAGAATGATTCGGGCGGACCCACAGTTTTTCAACAAAATTTTATGGAGTGACGAGTCTTCATGCCGCCGAGATGGATATTTGAATTTGCATAATTTGAAAAAGGGACAATTTACCTTTCCTCATACAATAAGGCGCAAGGGCAAAAACTACAGGTAGCAGGTACCTGCAAATCAGGAAGGGGGAACTGGGTTATATATTATATATTTTATTTCCGTGACCTGGCAAGCGGACTTTTACTTTGGCCCAGGTGGCCGGACGTTTGAGGAAGAAAGCCTCAAACCAACTCAGCCGCCGCGGAAGACGCCCCGGGCGTCGGGCGCCGCGAGACGACTCCCGGCCACCGTAGATGCGGGTCTGTGATTGGTGAGCAATGGGAAGCTCACCGTCCGTTCGTCCAGTGTCGATGGCTCGATAGTGTTCCACATGCCTCAAAGAGATGTCAACAAAGCAGAAGGGCCTGCCAGGGCCGCTGGAAGATGGTTCCGTACAAAGTTGCGACATACACAGCCATATATTTTGACTGCGTAAACTTAGAGGATTGATTTTTCACAACACAAAGGCACCACAGACTTGAGTTATGTGGTTTGGTTATAATTAAAACTCAATACCTCTACCCATTCCCGAGATTTAGGGTCTTGATAGACAGACAAACAGGCAGACAGACGTGATCCTATAAAGGTTAAAACTTTTCTTTTAGAGGAACGGAACCCTAAGTATTATTTTTTTTTACAAAATATAATAAAAACACAACTTTATAAATATTATGTAAAGAATAAATACTGATGGAAATGGTAGTAGGTATAATAGTAGTATTATAATGCAACAGAAAGGTATACAATGTCAAAAAACCCGTCCGTCTTACATTCACTAGTTCGTTCGTAGCTTATAAGCTGTGAAAAAGTGACGAAACAAAGTTCAAGAAACACAGTTTTGAAATATATAATAATAGATTTTTGTTTTGCTTTTACACTTAGGGCTGAATCTGCGTTAAACGGACACCCGCGCGGTTTCATGCAAAAGTGAACCGACGCGGGGACACGTGCGGGCTTGTTCATGACTGAACGCTTGATGAAAAGCTTGTGAAACTGTATTTCGACAGTGAGAGAGTAATTGTGAAACTGCAGTGTCACTCTGTCATGTGAGGTCTAACGAATTAACTCTCTAGGCACCTGTGACAGGGTCCTTCACATACCCACAGTGCCCACGCTTGCAGAAACGCAGCGATTGTCTGTCGCGGGTGCCCGTTTAACGCAGTTTCAGCCCTTATAATTCTTTCACTTTTAGTCAGGACTAAGGTTAAATAAATTTCTGCCAGAATGAACTAACCCACATTCTTAAAAAATCTTTGCTTAGAATAAATTTAAAATGAACGCGTTAATCATCCAAAATCATTACTATATATAGGTACAGACGACGGCACATCAACCTATACTTAACCATTTTAATCTGATCTCTCTACTGCGGCGTGCGATCCGTAGTAAAGAGATCAGGTTATAATAGTTTGACCTGCCGTCATGTGTACTTTGGAAAATGGGACAAGTTTTTATGTAGCTTGGCTCATTTTTGCGATATTAAGCTCATGACCCTGCCACCATATTGTGTTTATCTATTTATTTACAAAACAGCTTCTTTAAAAATACTTATATCTTAAAAATAAATATAATAGTATTGGACTTATACAGATGCCTATTACAGGTTAACCAATATTTATACATATGAATAAAAAAACAATAATTATACAGGTATTTATATTAAAAAAAAACTACAAAAAAATTTTTTTTTGAGGTAACAGAAGACAAAAAAAAACGAAAATTTCAACAAAAAGAAAAACAAATGAGATCAAAATAAAATTATAAAGTAAAAACAAAATAATTAAATATGGTTAGACATGTTGCCAGATGTAGGTGGCTTATTATTAAAACTGCAAGTCCTTAGGAGACTGATTTTTGAGACTGTAGTATTTGGGCCTTGAAGGAATTTGAGGGATACTTGAGATGCGGATTACATTAAACAATATTTTCTCCATATCCCAGCACTAAAATACATGGTCGACTATCCATGAATACACAATCTTCTTTAAGCTGGCATCCCAGAGAAGATTCTCATTAACTTGTTCGAGAGCTCGATCAGCCGCCAATTGTGAGTCTATTATGTTGTTGTTCATACTATGCACCCAGTGTGAAAACTGTGGAGAGAAATAATTTTTATTTTAGATGCGTTGAAAATGTGGATTTGGTAATTCTAACAATGTCAGACAAACATACAAATGTTATATTTCTTATTTTGCCTAAGTTGCAATTTTTAACTGACGAAAAAAGGAGGTTCTACTTCGACATGTATATTTTTTTTATTATTTTGTATTTATTATTATTTTTTTATGTATGACCACGCAAAACTTTTTACTGAGACGTCCGATTTAAAAAATTCTTTTTTCATTAGACAGAGTATATTTTCAAAGTTGGTTCTATTTTAATTTGATTTAATGCAATTTTATAAAACAAGAACTTTACAGGTGGTCGTTTCCAGTACTTACTACTACGAGGTTAGAATAGATAAGGTGTAGCCATCGTCCGCGTGCAGGCATGATCTTGGATTATACAACGTGTAGAAAAGGAGTGCTAATACTTATAGGTGCTCATATATCATCAAAGAAGGCCAAAGAAATAATGGTTTATGTAAGGAATGATATGAAGGAGAAAGGAGTAAATGATGCCGTGACGTCTGACAGGGGAGAATGGAAGAATAAAACGTGTTGTGCCGACCCCAAATAGAAAGGGAAAAAGGCAGGAAAATTATGATGATACTTACTTGAAAACTTAAGTCTTCATCAGCCATATTATCAGCTAGGATGAAAGTCACCTCTTCGAGTTTCTCAGGACCACCGTACCTGAAAGAAAAAATGATATTTTAATTAGTCAGACAAACTATCCATTTGTCCACGCAAACAAAGACAGCGACTAATGAGTTACTGGTAAGAAATAAACCATTGTGAGTCTCTAGAATTTCATTTTTCTTTACTCCGATGACATTACGGACTATAATTTATTTCCAGACTATTTCATCTATATATATATCTATCAGCTACCGTCTCTGGTGCAATTATAGAATGTCGAGATAAATGATAAAAATCCCGTTTTAAATGTAATAAATAATATCTCAGCATTCGTTACATAACATGGCACATTGGCTATAGTACAAAATATTGCGTTTTGAAGTATTTGTATCATGGATAGATTTGACATGCTAGCACTACCCCAAGACTGAATTCCGTACATCATTTAAAGATAAATAGCTACTTTAGATATATGTAGATACTTTACTATTTCTGTCTAGAAACCAGAATAGCAACTTTTTTTTTAATGTTTATATCTTTTGATTTATTATGGTTTTTTCTACGTCAGCCAACACAGCACAGAACAGGTCCCAGAACAGACCCTTGTGGCATACCTGCTCTGATTTTGTAAAAGGCGGGTGTTTCTCCTAATTCTTTTAAAGCGCATCACTAAGCCCATTCTTCGGCTACACGCATCCAGCTGCTGTCGCAAAATTATTTGCTAACCACATCAAAACTAATTACATAGTTCTTAGCTAGCACATCACAAACAAATGGAAAATTCTACTTCTTGTTTATTTCTCAAATAGATTCGATAAAAAACGTACATTTTCCTGATTTCTGAAGTCCTCAATCTCAAAAATTGCATTGCTAAATCAGCATTCGTGTAACTGCTTTCTGCAACAGCAGCGAAGATTTTCACTCGTTCCTCGACACCGTATGGGCTATTTGATGCAATAGTTTGTGCAAGTAACCTTTAAAAAAATATATCATGAAATTTCACATAAGAAATTATATATCAGTCATAAAATCCAACTGCAGAAAGTATAGTGGATAATTTTTAAAAGTGTTCGTCGACATACATCAAGCTATACGTTTCAGGTATAATATGGCTTCGCTCAAACTCAAACTCAAACTCAAAGCATTTATTTCAATTAGACCATTACAGGCACTTTTGAATGTCATAAAAACAAGAAAAAAAAATGATGCTGCTACAGTCCCAGTCACAAGACATAATAACTTATGAAAGTACTGTAGTTGCCCATTCCAAAGCGTCGATCTCTATGGAGAAGAATGGGCAAGAAACTCCATGGACACTCTTTTAAATCATAATATTTTACAAAATCATGGATACATCATTCATGTTGAAATTATACATAATGTGAGAACGATGTAGAAAAACGAGCACATTTAGAGCGTCCAGAGTAAAAGCAATAATTAGCAAGAGTTTAATAGATGAATTAAAACAAACCGTGGTAGCTAAGAGATGACCAGTCCCAACTGACAGCGCCCGTTCACGAACATGACGTATGGATCAGCCCCATTCAGCTCGACCATTTTGAAGGGAGCTAAATGACCCGACACACCCGCCACCATCAGCGAGACATTTAAGTGAGCATGACAATCTCTCAACCACCAGGGCAACCGTCGAGTCAATAAAATTACATAGTACTCACACATGGGCATTACAATTATACAATATTAGGAAATTGAGTCTATACAATGCAAAGATAGTCTTACAATCTTCTTCAGCTGCCACAATAACTTCAGATGCTGATTAATTAGTTTGCCCCTATGGTTGTGGAGCAGGACTGGCATTGAGCCAAGCATTTATATCATTAATGTAATCCCCCAACTTATAGTATGCTTGCCTACATAGTGTGCGTTTAATACAAGATTTAAACTTCGATTCATTCAGTTGTAGGATGTGTGGAGGTATTTTATTGTAACATTTTAAACAGTACCCCATAAAAGAGGAGTCTACCTTAGCTAGCCTGAAACCTGGCTGAACCAGTTGGTCCCTATTTCTAGTATTATAGTGATGTCTGTCACTTCTTTTACTAAATAGATGCAGATTTTTCCTAACGTACATGATGTTTTCATAGATGTATTGACAAGGTACTGTCATGATGTTAATTTTTTTAAACAGTTCTCTTAGAGAATCGCGCCTACGTAGATTATACATGGCTCTGATGGCTCTTTTCTGCAGAATAAATATAGACTCAATGTCTGCAGCCCGTCCCCAAAGTAAAATACCGTATGACATTATACTATGAAAATAACTAAAATAGACTAGTCGCGCGGTATCTACATCAGTAAATTGACGGATTTTTCTTACAGCATATGCTGCTGAACTCAACCGTCCTGCAAGAGATGTTAAATGAGGACCCCATTGTAGTCTCGAGTCGAGTGTGATACCTAAGAAAACAGTTTTATTGACGAATTCTAGTTTCTCTTGATTTAATACTATGTCACAATCACTACTTTTGACGTTTGGTAGAGCGAATCTTATGCATTTCGTTTTTTTTCCATTCAATACTAAGTTATTAGCAGTAAACCAATTATGGACCTGCAATAGGGCGTTATTTAGGTCGTCAAGATTCGTGGTACGTCTATTTACCTTAAATATTAAAGAAGTGTCATCAGCGAACAACACCATTTGTGGTTGATTGTCAAATAAATGGGGTAGATCATTAATATATACTAAAAAGAGGAAAGGGCCCAATATAGAACCTTGTGGTACACCCATTTTAACTTTTAAACCCATTGAATTAACGCCATTAATTTGAACTTGTTGCTGTCTATCATTTAAATACGATTTTACTAAACTGAGCGCAAGTTTATCTAAACCGTAATGCTCAAGTTTTAAAAGCAGGGTTTCATGATTAACGCAATCAAATGCCTTCGTAAGGTCACAGAAGATTCCTATTGCATCTTGTGCCTCTTCCCACGCAGTAAATATGTGTTTCATTAAGGTGACACCGGCGTCAGTCGTACAACGTCCTTTGGTGAAACCATACTGCTTTTCATGTAAGATTTTATTGGTGTTAAAATGGTTGAGCAATTGATTTAGCATTATCTTTTCAAACACCTTGCTGAGAACTGGCAAAACGGATACGGGCCTATAGTTGTTAGTGTCTTTACTGTCCCCGGATTTAAAAAGCGGTATTACCTTGCTGTATTTCATTAGATCCGGGAAAACCCCTTGATCCACGCACAAATTAAATATTAAGGCTAAATACGGTGCTATAGTCTCAATAATGGCGGTACAAGCTTTGATGGACATACCCCAGAGATCTTCGGTTAATTTGACCTTGATTTGCTTAAAAGCTTTAATGACTGATAAGGGGTTTATATGCTTAAATTCAAATTGAATCGGGCAGGCTGGAACGTTCGCCTTTAATAAATCCTTAGATAGCAAGGGCGAGGAATTTAAGGTCTCTGTAGTCTTATGTGGGATATTGGCAAAGAAATTTACAAATTCCTGAGCAATGTCATTATTATTGCTCACGAGGCCACGTGAGGTTTCTAACGTAAAATCATTTCTTCGTTTTTTATTTCTATTTGTTTCATTGTTGATTATTTTCCAAACCGTTTTTATTTTATCATCGGCTGATTTAATTTTGTTGCTAATGAATAAGGATTTGGCAACTTTACAAGAGTTTTTAAAAATTTTCGAATAAGTGGCAACATATTCATTAAAAGTTTTTGTGTTGATGTAAGGCTTAAGGCCATACAGCTCAAACAATCGTTCCCTACTTTTCCTAATACCTTGTGTAGCCCAATCACTGAAAATAAACTTTTGGCAAATAGTTTTTGTTTTTATTTTTAATGTATTATTGAACTCGGTGTACACTACTGAAAAGAATTCATCATACCATTTATTTACATTGTTTATATGGCCCGGAAAACTTAACTTGCTAATTAAATTATTATTAAATCTATCTAAGTTGCTGGCTGCCATTTGTCTAGTCTGTATTTGAATTTTTTGAATTTTTATGTTTGACGCGAAAGTAACGTACTGGCCGCTATGATCTGAAGGAAGGTAATTAACAATGAATTTATCTAAATAGTCGCAGCAACAAAACACATTATCAATACACGTAGCGGTGTTTGTGGTAATTCGGGTTGGTTCTGAAAACACATTTGACAAATTAAACGATTTAAAGAGACTTAAAAATCTACTGCTATTTGCATTTTCCTCTAAGATATTGACATTAAAGTCGCCACAGATAATTATTGGTTTATTACCAGTTACAAGTTTTGCTAAAGCATCTTCCATTACTGATTCAAATATAGAGTAATTTAGATAGTTTGGGGGTCTATAAACGCACACTATTACATGCTTATCTAGCTCAACACAAGACAATTCAATGCTGTTTTCAACCGAAAGATCAACTATATCATTACGAGTCTTACATTTAATACAATTTTTAACTAAGATTAGTGATCCCCCACGCAACTTAGATTTCCGGTTAAAGCAACTACCCACTCTATAATTTTCATAATTAATTAGCATTTCATAGTCTTTTAGCCAATGTTCGGTGAAACAAACAATATCAAGCATCGTTTTTTCTAAAAACAACTCAATTTCCAGTAACTTAGAAGAAAAACCTTGAATGTTTTGATGGAATATGTTCAAGGAATTCTGCTTAGCCCCTTTTACACAATTAAATATTTGGGAGCAAGAAGGTACCTTGTTGTTGTCTAGTATAACATTGAAGTCATTTGTATCTTCTGTTGTCTTACTAACTAGTTTAAATGAGCCGGAGTGAGCCCCAAGACTTCCCCGCCTTCCTTGTAAAAAGGTATATTAGTAGTATTACTAATAGTTATATTACTAATAAAACTAAACTTAGACATACCACCTATGTCTGAGTTAATACTAAAAGCTAATAGCCTAGCTATTTTGTGTCTACATCTAATAGGTAGATACACCATACCCCGAGTCGACTTAACTTTATCAACAAAACTGTTGATATCAAAATATACAAGTTTGTCACTATAATGACCTACTAAAAAGTGCACATGTTTATTAAGCATGTGTATATAATTGTTCTTTCTATGACTAACATTTTTAAAATATGGAAATGCACACAATATGATTTTACTACAGTTTAACTTTAACAATTCTGACACACAGTCGGTGATCTCTTCCTTTTTAATCTTTGAACTATTACCAACACAAATAGTAATTGTGGTATTAGGATTACAAACATTCTTTGTCACCGATGCCATTACCTGTTTATAGGTTGACCCTGGTACACAATAATTTTGGGAACAATAACTCAGGTTATTACTGATTAATTTACCAAACCCTCTACCTAAACTATCAGAGAACATAACTGAATTATAGCAATCATTACTATTGGATGTTACAAAACTACTAATCACAGGCTGTACTACTTCTGAATCATGAAGTGTAATGTCAGGTATTGTATCTTGATGGATGATACGGTCCTGAGCACTAGCAGCTTGGGACGGGTCCTCCGTTGCCTCAGGCTGGAAAGCATCTGTCAGAAGGCTGGGTTTACTCTGACAAGTACACTGATTGTTTTTGAGAGTCAGCAAATCAACTTTATCCACCAACTCATTTGTAGCAAGAATATGCTCTTTTATTTGGTTTTTCGAGCTTTCATATTTATTATATAAAAACGTAAGTGAATTATTCAGACCCTCTATTTCAGATTGCAAGCGTTGAGTGTCTATTTCATAAATATTTATACTATCTTCTAGTTTAATTTGATAGTTATCTAATTTATTGATAAGAGAAACGCTTTGTATTGATTTCCCCTTTAATGAAAGATCCGCATGAACTAGTTTCGAATAGCTTGATTTGTCGCTGTGAGGTACTACTATGAAATTGAATCCGATTTTGAATACGATTGTGCCTAAAACTGTTCCTAACGGTACTCCAAGCCTTTTATCAGTTCAATGATCAACGAATTATTCGGATGAAAAAGATTTTTAATGACAGCTAAGAAATGACAATAATCCACAAATAAGTACTCACCTATTAATAAAGGCTTCGTCTCGCGAACAAGCTAACGACTCTAAAATAACAAGTCTTTCACTGAGAGTCGGTTCGAACTCCAACCTTACATTCAACGCTTCAACGATCTCTTCGTTACCTTCCCTTACCATCGTACAGTATACTGCTGATCTGATATCATGAGGGATGCTCGGGTTACTGGAAAGAAAAAGAAAAGTTCCATTTTGTTTTACAAATAGTTAAAAAGGAACAAATAGTTTTCTAATAGGCGTTTGACTCTTTGTCACTTTATTTTGGTCAGACGTTGAAAGTGTTCAGTTTAATAGTCTACACCCACATCCTTTAATGGAACCACACTTTTTTTATATATGCTCCGTTTTTTTTAAATACGAGTTACTCACACTGCTTTCTTGTCATAAGGATCGTAGAACCACTCCTTGGCAGCAGCTATACAAGGCTGGTAATTGGCTCTGCAAGCGTGATCCATCACCAGACTTCTAGTCAACGTATTCATCACAGGCTCTTTCCAAGGTTCTTCAGGGTAGAATCCTATTTGATCTTCGAAAGCTCGTATTGTTTTTTTAACTATTCTCTGCAGTAGACAAAAAAATTGTATTAACTCTATTTTATTACGCAATTTAGGACAACGTCATACGGATCATTGCAGACGTATTGTCCTTCAAGAAACTTTTTTTTAATATTTAAATACGGACTTGAATTATTTTTTCTCATTATAATTACCAAATAAATATCGGAATCTAGGTCTTCGTCGATGCGAGCATAAGCTACCAGGCGTTTTCTCAAGAAGTCCATGTTTCTAACAAAGGCTTTCCACGGCGCGTATTCTGTTTCATGTTCCATTGTTAGAACTAATCTGAATGCAATATCATATTTTAGTTTTCCTGCTCTTGCTACGTTTAAGGCATCATCTACTAGCTGTGAACAAAATAGGATCGTTATGAGACTTTATTTGTTTATAACATAACTGTTGATTTTGTCCTAGAAGGTTCATTTTGTTTAATTGTATTTTTAATTTAAAAACCAAAACTCATACTATTGTTATAAAACTTTCAATGCCATAAATATTGCAAAGTAACCTACGCAACCCTTTTACACAAACTTAAAGTATGTTTATTGCAGAAAAAAAATATTTCAACTATAAGCATTTCTGAAAGTCAAAAACTATGAGGCTATAGTCTACAAGTCATAAGATATAATAACTTGTGAAAGTATTGTATTTGCACATCCCAAAGCCTGGAACTTTACAAAGATGAAAGGGTAATCAACATTTTGGTGGCATTTTTTCAGATGACTATAACAAAAAGTTTCGTCCGTTTGTTTAATAATAGGTTTTAAACAAACTGTATGCAACATATACTACTGCTAAACAGGTTAACGCCATACATAAGTTATGAGCTTTGTGGAAACGCCTTTAGCAAACAAATTTGAAGCCACGCATAAGAAGAAAACGTCAAATGGGAACAGAGCCAACGAGGAAATTGAAAAAGAGTGTTGTCCCCGAACAGTGCACAAAGAGTGCGAAAAGGACATTTGCAGCCCAGACCGATTTTCTCACAAAATTGTTGACGAAATCGAAATTTCATATCTCCTATTTCCTCTTCTAAAACTCGGCCGATTTAATACGGAGAATAAATACGGAGTCGATGTTTGCAGCCCGTCATCATCATCTGCCTAGCCTTTTCCCAACTATGTTGGGGTCGGCTTCCAGTCTAACCGGATGCAGCTGAATATCAGTACTTTACATGGAGCGACTGCCTATCTGACCTCCACAACCCAGTTAGTACTGGGTAATACGATACCCCTTGGTAAGACTGGTTGTCAGACTTTCGGGACACTGACTACCTGTAACGACTGTCAAAGATCTACAAATGACAGCCGGGACCAACGGCTTAACGTGCTTTCCGAGGCACGGAGGAAACTCGGTATGTAACGGGTGGTCACCCATCCACAGACCAACCTAGGCAAGCGCGGCTTAACCTAAAGATCGACCCGAGCGGCTGCTATTATTTAGCCACGAGCTCCTCGAGATGTTTGCAGCCCGTCACCACTGTGTAATACCATATGACATAAAACTATGAAAACAAATAAAATAAGATCTCATCATCAGCATTCTTTCGTCAATCATGATTTAAAACTATACTTTACGTATTAATGTTTAAAAAGCTACCACAGCTTATATAACACTCTAAATGTATCGTATATCGTTATTCTACCAAGACAGACAACAAGAGATTTTGATTACTTACTGTAGCACGATTGAGCGGATCAATTTGTTTCCTTGTCTCTGGGTTTTCAAGAACTTTGATGATATTTTCCCAAAGGTTATCTTCGTAATTGACGCGATAGTATCCTGATGGTAGCAAGGAGATACATTTATTACAACTAAATTCATTCATATGAATCAGATATGGGATGTTCTATAGATTTTTGTGCATTCCCCCGACATAAAAGAAAAACAAAAAAGAAAGAATTTATGAATACAACTAGCTATTGCCCGCGGCTTCGCTCGCGTTAAATTCGTGGTATCACAGTTCCTCTTTTCTGATTTGCAGGTACCTGCTACCTGCAGTTTTTGCCCTTGCGCCTTATTGATTTGTAATAGCAATGCTAAGTTTTCCCTTTTCTTCCCTCTTTCCCCTCACATCCCACTTTAAAAAAAATTGTCTATGTCCGTCTCCTGGTTCCAAACTATCTCTGTACCAAAATTCATCAAAATCAGATTAGCCATTAAAGCGTGAAGAGGTAACAAACAAACAAACTCACTTTCGCTTTGATAATATTAGTAAGGATTAGGGGAGGCTTTTGCACAGCATTGGGACAATATAGACTAAGGAAGAAAAACTTACCTTGTCCCTGAATATTGAAAAGTATCCAGTCTTCGCTACCGAGAGGAACATTCAACAACATTGCTGCGCTGTCTAACATTGTGACGGGGTATATGTTGGGATCTTCAAAGTCAGGCATGCTGCTGGTAGTGTATGTCAGTGGCACTCGGTATATTGCTGGTTGTTTGTTGGAGAAACCGAAAGTCTCCTACAAAAAACAATCAATGTACATCAAACAAGCAGGAATACATATTAAATGTTGCATTGATTCCCGCACGGAACAAATATTTGTATGGCCTACAGATAGTTGTTTCGGGTCTGGCTGTTTGTGTATGTGTGTTTAAATGTTTGTAAACGCCCCCACGATACAGAAGAAATTACTAGTGTTGGGCAACGTTTTTTCAATAAAAAATAAAAAACTGTAAGTCTTTGTCTTGAAGCTGGACATGAATTACACAAATTTACAGTTCACTTACTTGCATAACAATCACAGTTTCGCTGCTAAATCGTATGATTTGTAACATTGGGTATCCATTAGTCTGAATCCACGGTTCCAGGAACTCGTCGAAGGCACCAACTACATTGTTACTGTGGCTTGAACCAAGCCATTCGCTGTTCACAGCGTCTATGAATGCTAACGAGTTAACCCATTCTAACGATCTGGAAAGAACAACAACGTTATTACGTCAGGTTCTAGTCTAATATTAATAAAAAAAATAAAAAGTGTAAAAGTAGCCTTAATGAGGCCGAAAGGCATTTGTTCTCTGTCATTGCGTTATTTTTTTTTAAATCATTCCTGGTTTCCTTAGAATCTTCTAGTTAAGAAGAATTTCCAATTATTTCAAAAGTATTTTAAAGTTTGATTTGTTAGTATCACAATTTCTGGGATCAAAATCATCATCTGCTTAGCCTTTTCCCAACTATGTTGGGATCGGCTTCCAGTCTAACCGGATGCAGCTGAATATCAGTATTTTACATGGAGCGACTGCCTATCTGACCTCCACAACCCAGTTAGTACTGGGTAATGCGATACCCCTTGGTAAGACTGGTAGTCAGACTTTCGGAACACTGGCTACCTGTAACGACTGTCAAAGATCTACAAATGACAGCCGGGACCAACGGCTTAACATGCTTTCCGAGGCACGGAGGAAACTCGGTATGTAACGGGTGGTCACCCATCCACAGACCAACCTAGGCAAGCGCGGCTTAACCTAAAGATCGACCCGAGCGGCTGCTATTATTTAGCCACGAGCTCCTCTGGGATCAAAATCACTATTATAAAATCTTACTTAGCGTTAAGAAGTGTTTGCGCTGCTAGCTGAATGTAATCAGTGTCTTCATAACCGAGCACAATCCTCATCATCCTCATCAGAGCCGGAGCTTTGTACTTAACGATTCCATTCACACCAATATGATCTCTAATAACATCGTCTTCGAACAGATTATCGTATGGCTCTAAGGCTTTTGAACTTAAGTACGAATCACGGAGTAAACTCTCTTGTATGACATCAGTAACGAATAAAGTATTGGCATCTAGCAGAGTCATGCCGAACTCTGTGTACTAGAAAAACAAACCAGTAAAAATTATTTTTAATTATTTTTTTGTTTTCATTTATTTTTGCAGTGTCACACAGCTGGGCAGGGGCTTCCCCTTTCTCCTTCCAAACTGCTTCATTCTGTAAGATATCTGGCCGTGTTCGCATTATATACCGTTTATTCATTTTAAAACATACATTTTTCAGTACTCCTTACTAGTAAAACATTTAAAAATATAAAAAAAAATAGTAGAACAAGAACAGGGTCCAAGCCACTGGCGGTCAGGGCTCCAGAGAAAAGAATCTCCTAACAATACGAGCCGTATCCAAAATTACTTTCTATATAAAGGCCTTGACCCAACTGCCTAACGAGACCCTCCTCAGGTTTTGGTCGACGCTCTTATTATTATTAACAATTTTTAATCCATTATATAACCTCAAGCGGCGTAAATATAGTAACCTTATTGGGAACTATATTTTCGAGCCGCTTGGGGTTGAAACTCTGGGACCGTGGGGTCCTTGTGCTCACAGCCTTTTTAAGGAAATTTCAAAACGTTTGGTTGACACTTCCCATGACCCAAGGGCTGGCTTTTACTTTGGCCAGAGGCTTAGCGTTGCCATACAACGTGGCAACGCGGCCAGTCTCTTGGGGACATTGCCAACTGACAGCGTTGAGGACGAATTTTTTGACGCTATTTTTTAATTTATTTATAAGTTTAGTTTAGTTTATTTATGTATTTGAATGTATTTAACTTACCAATCTCATCATTTCCCAACTTGCATACGACGCAAGACCTGACACGACCCATTCGTATCGCCTGTTTTCCGGGTAGATCACATACCCAAACCACTGCCTAGCTATTGCTTCTCCTATCTTCGGTAGTGCTACACTTTGCAGCTTCACTGCGTTCTCTGGATTCAGGAACAGGTAAGGTTCCCTAATTAGAATATAAAAAAACCTTATTATCATAGCATTTATATTAATTATGATTTACATATACCAATTGCTGCCATTATTTTTTTACAATAACTATGCAAATCAAAAAGTTGCGCGAACTTATAGAAGGCTCGTTTGATAGTGTTTAATGAGAGCTATCGTATTTGAGCTCACTAGATGGTGCTACTAGAGAGTTTGGTCTTGTCGTTATTTCTGTTTAGTATCAAAAACTTTCATTTTCAATTATCTTGACCACATTTGTGAATATTGCAGTGATAAAATAATGAATAATGTGAATATTCTATTCTATTCTATTCTATAAGTTTTAAGAGGAATTTTGGCCGACAGTGCTACATAAACACGCAGTAACATAGTGCAGTGAAGTGCTACTAACATAGTTGTTAAGGATTTATTTACTAACACGAATTGTATTAGCTATATATATGATTGTCTGTAAGGTATTTATTTATCTATGGGCTTATGATGCCTTTAATATATATATTTTTTAAATTTATTTATTTAAAAAACGCGAACACTATCACTATGATATTTCTGAAGACCTAACGCTACACGAGCGCCTCTAGCGGGGGATTCATGCGCGGTCTCTATTACCCGAAAATCACAACTGTAAAGACTTACCAAATACCAATAATAGAAAGAGCATTCCAATCTGTGGACACGTCCGGAAGCCCAATGATATTTAATCTGCCATCTTGATTCTGAACAATTTCTCTGTATTCCTTTGCAGTCCATTTATTTATTTGGCCGTAGAAGTGGTGGATAGGTAGTATTGCATAATTTATACCAGACGGATCGAGGATCCCTGGTCTTCCGTATAAAAAGACGTTAAAATACATTGCGTGGACATGTTCAAAGTTGTGAGCTATCATTCCCCAGTTGCTCGGTGGCCCTGCCAATGGACGGAATTGATTCCTGAAATAAGAAAAGAGTTAAGTATGATTTTTCACTCCTACCTAATGGTTTGTATAAATGTAAGCCTAATCCTACTAATATTATATAAGCGAAAGTGAGTTTGTTTGTTTGTTACGTCTTCACGTCTAAATGGCCAAACCGATTTTGATGAGTTTAGGTAGAGAGGTAGTTGGGATCCTGGAGACGGACACAGGCTATTTAAAAAAAAAGAGTGAAAAGAGGGAAGGAAAGGGAAGAGAAAGATATTTTTTTTTTCAATCATCACGCGGGTTAAAGTTAGCATTAGCCCAAAGTAACCATGCCACGCGGACGAAGTCGCAGGCGGAAGCTAGTTTATTATAATGATAATGAATTAGGCTTACTTTAAGCAAAATAAAAGTGTTGAGTAGCTGAACACGATAACAATGGAAAGATAAAAATCATCATTATATTAGCACACCACATCATTTCACCATAGTTGCATTGGTATTTATTATTATAATAATTTCTCTTTATATGTAAGCATATCCTTATATTAAACTAGCTTTAAATTCGGGGTAACACAGTTTCCCTTCCCTGATTTACAGGTACCTGCTACCTGTAGTTTTGCCCTTGCGCCTTATTTATTGTTATAGTAAAACTAAGTTTTTCCTTTTCTTCCCTCTTTCTCCCTCATTACTCAAACTTTTTTTTTAAAGTAGCCTATGTCTGTCTCCAGGGTCCCAACTATCTCCGTACCAAAATTCATCAAAATCGGTTTAGCCATGTAGGCGTGAAGACGTAACAAACTCACTTTGGCTTTTATAATATTAGTAAGGAAGTTAGGATTCATTAGATATGGTGAAAGAGATTTCTTAAAAAAATAAGCATTTTCTTTGCACCTATTTTCTCTATTTATTTTCTGGATTCTCTTGATTACTATACATTTATGTATATATAAATTTAAAAATGTTACCCCACACCAGAAATTTCTACTGAATAGTAAATGATTTTGCGAAAAAAAAAACGCAGCATGCAAACGCTTTTACCAACGTGCGCCAACCGTGTCTTGTCATCGTTTTGACATTCGGTGTAGCAAATCGTTCGCACTTTGTTCTTTTTTTCATTTACGTCGTCAATATTTGTATTTGATTTAAATATCTTAACTATGAGATATTGATGTCCATTAGCCGCTTACAAAATACTTTCTGTGTTTTAAACTGAACTTTATTTTATAGTACTTACGAGCTGTTTTCTTCCAACAAAGAATTCGACATAAGACTTGAGTATTCCAAATTATTGAACTTGAAGCTGATGCCTGGGTACTCAGTAAGCTCGTCCATGCAGGGGAACACGCGACTTGCGTGTGATGGATGCAGATTCATTGACAAATAATTTCTAAAATATAAGAACGGATTCAAGTTAATATAAAATTACAAGAAGAATAACTAAATCAGCATTTCCGGGATAATTTTTCGATCAATAACTTTTATTCAAAAGAAAAAATAGGTATTTAATATTTTAGTCCGAAGCTCTTAACGTCTGACTTTTTGACGTTTTATCGAGGGAGAGACCTTCGATACATTTCGGCCACCACGGTAGAAGCTCGGTCGGGGTCGGGAGTCATCACATCTAACCATGTGACGACTTCCGAACACCGGAGACATGGGCCTGTGGACGATGACTAATGGATAGCCCACCGTCCATCCATTTAGTGACGACAGGCCGTGTCGAAGGCGCGTTCGTATTCCACGCGCGCTTTAAAGAAATGTCAGCAAATCTGAGGGGCCCCTAAAGGCCTACCGGGGTGGTTTGAAAGAGATACCACAGCCCCGGAACACAAAAAGCAAAAGGAGGAACATGAATGGCTTTTAGTCAGTACAAGTCTGACACTCCTTTCCGCTCCACTCAGAACGGGAGAAGTCATTTGATGATTTAACATCCGAAAGAAAAAAAAAGACTACTTCGCACTTTTGATGGTATTTTCCCAAGTGAAGTCCATGACCATCGTTGGCTAGTTGACCACTGTACTCTATGACAACAATTAGAAACATAGCAGCAAAGGGTGGTTCGATATACAGAAATTCTTCGACAACAGAGAAGTCGGCCGCCATGACAGTTGCACCTGCGAACACTCCAACATGCACAGATTTGATACATAAGTCTTTAGCGTGTAGAACTATTTCATCTTCCCTCGTCTCAGGAGATAGCCTTATTAATTCAAGAACAACACGTCCATCAAAGGAATCCTCGTTTACTGTTATTTCAACTTTATAGCTCTGAACTGTTTGCCCAGGCCTTATATGTGATCTCAAACTACCACGAGTTACATTCACTGCTTCTTCTAGAACTATTACTTGTTCATTTTCTTCAATAAGTTTTGGTACTGAATTTTCAACAGTATCAGCTGTCGAGTTTATGAACACGTTAAATAGTATCACGGATGTAAAGAACACGCATTTCCACTTGAAAGTGGTCTGAAACATTTTTATTGAATTTTAATATCCGATTCCTTCACTCTTCGTGTGATATTTCACTGTACGTTGTTAAATAAAAGTGTGAGTTATTTAAGCAATCGTTTCGGTAGATACAGTAAAGCAGTTACAGGTAGATTGCCAAGATAATGAGATAGTTGTCAACAATAAGGCGGTATTTTATTATGTGATGTCATAACGTGATCACTATCTAACTAATTACTATAATAAGAATGTTTATCGGTTTGTTCTGTTATTTTACTGTACTTAATTTTTGCGTAAGGAATGTCAGACGTCATTTATGTGTTAAAAATGTTACTCTCACGTTTTTAAACATAAGCTTAATTAATGTAGTAAGTGCTATATAAAGGCAACTAGCTGGCACACGGCTTTACCCGCGTGATATCGAAAAAAGAGTGTCTTATGTGTTATTCCAGATTATTATCTACCCCTATGCCAAATTTCATCAAGATTCGTTCTGCCGTTTTGACGTGAAAGAGTAACAAACATCCATACATCCCACCCTCACAAACATTCGCATTTATAATATTAGTAGAAAGTTAAGAGTAAAAATATACTGTATTTCTCCGAAGAATTATGCAGAAGAGTTCCTGAAGGATACCCACATTTATTGTCATCAACCGGACCCAAAAACAGTCTCCATGTTTCTGCTGAAGAATTCATGATGGAAAAGAAAAAGCTCTTTTGTCAACCTGTGCCAATGCTAGACTTATAACTAAACCAAGGAGGTAGTCACCACCCGTCCGTCTATTGACGACAGGCCGTGTCGACTGCGCGTTAGTGATCCACGCTCCAACCAAACAAAATCACTTTCGCTTTTATAATATTACTAGCTTTCGACCGCGGCTTCATTCGCGTTAAATTCGGGATAAGACGGTTCCCCTTTCCTGATTTGCAGGTACCTGCCACCTGTAGCTTTGGCCCTAGCGCCTTATTTATTGTGATAGCAACGCTATTTTTTGCCTTGTTTTCCCTCTTTCTCCCTAATTTTTCACTCTTTTAAAAAAATAGCCTATGTCCGTCTCCAGGGTTCCAACTATCTCTGTACCAAAATTCATCAAAAACGGCCATTTAGGCGTGAAGACGTAACAAACAAACTCACTTTCACTTTTAGAATATTAGTAAGGATAAAGATTTCACACGATTTCCACGGCGCATTTTCAGTTACATGTTCCATAGTTAGGAAATAATAGTTTTCCTGCTCTGTCTATGTTAACCATAATTTACAAGCCATGAACAAAATAACATCGCTTTAACTGTAATCGGTCAAAACATGTCTGTTGTTAGGACTATCAACAAATTGTCTTATCAAATAGACATATTTTATTATTATAATCCTTACTGATATCTATTATAAAAGCGAAAGTGAGTGTGTTTGTTTGTTGCGTCTTCACGCCTAAATGGCCAAACTGATTTTGATTAATTTTGGTACAGAGATAGTTGGAGACGGACATAGGCTACTTTTTTTTTAAAGTGACAAATGAGGGAGAAAGAGGGACAATTTACCTTTCCTCATACAATAAGGCGCAAGGGCAAAAACTACAGGTAGCAGGTACCTGCAAATCAGGAAGGGGGAACTGTGTTACCCCGAATTTAACGCGAGCGAAGCCGCGGGCAAAAGCTATTATATATTTTATTTCCGTGACCTGGCGAGTGGACTTTTACTTTGGCCCAGGTGGCCGGACGTTTGAGGAAGGAAGCCTCAAACCAACTCAGCTGCCGCGGGAGACGCCCCGGGCGTCGGGCGCCGCGAGACGACTCCCGGCCACCGTAGATGCGGGTCTGTGATTGGTGAGCAATGGGTAGCTCACCGTCCGTTCGTCCAGTGTCGATGGCTTGATAGTGTTCCACATGCCTCAAAGAGATGTCAACAAAGCAGAAGGGCCTGTCAGGGCCACTGGAAGATGGTTCCGTACAAAGTTGCGACATAAACAGCCATATATTTTGACTGCGTAAACTTAGAGGATTGATTTTTCACAACACAAAGGGACCACAGACTTGACTTATGTAGTTTGGTTATAATTAAAACTCGATATCTCTACGCATTCCCGAGATTTAGGGTCTTGATAGACAGACAAACAGGCAGACAGACGTGGTCCTATAAAGGTTTTTCTTTTGAGGACCGGAATCCTAAAAACGACAAAATGAAACTAAAACAGACGTGATCCTATAAAGGTTAAAACTTTTCTTTTAGAGGAACGGAACCCTAAAAATTATAAAATAAAACGAAAGTATTATTTTTTACAAAATTTAATAAGAACACAACTTTATAAATACATGTAATGAATAAAATGGAAATAGTAGTATTATAACGCAACAGAAAGGTATTTAGACAATGTCAAAAAACCCGTCCGTCTTTCATTCGCTAGTTCGTAAGCTTATAAGCTGTGTAAAAGTGACAAAACAAACTTAAAGAAACACAGTTTTGAAATATATAATAATAGACTTTTGTTTTGCTTTTACACTTAGGGCTGAATCTGCGTTAAACGGACACCCGTGCAGTTTCATACAAATGTGAACCGACGCGGGGACACGTGCGGGCTTGTTCATGACTGAACGCTTGATGAAAAGCTTGTGAAAATGTCTTTCGACGGAGAGAGAGAGTAATTGTGAAACTGCAGTGTCGCTCTGTCATGTGAGGCCTAACGAATTAACTATCTAGGCACCTGTGACAGGGTCCTTCACATACCCACAGTGCCCACGCTTGCAGAAACGCAGCGATTGTCTGTCGCGGGTGCCCGTTTAACGCAGTTTCAGCCCTTATAATTCTTTCACTTTTAGTCAGGACTAAGGTTAAATAAATTTCTGCCAGAATGAACTAACCCACATTCTTAAAAAATCTTTGCTTAGAATAAATTTAAAATGAACGCGTTAATCATCCAAAATCATTACTATATATATAGGTACAGACGACGGCACATCAACCTATACTTAACCATTTTAATCTGATCTCTCTACTGCGGCGTGCGATCCGTAGTAAAGAGATCAGGTTATAATAGTTTGACCTGCCGTCATGTGTACTTTGGAAAATGGGACAAGTTTTTATGTAGCTTGGCTCATTTTTGCGATATTAAGCTCATGACCCTGCCACCATATTGTGTTTATCTATTTATTTACAAAACAGCTTCTTTAAAAATACTTATATCTTAAAAATAAATATAATAGTATTGGACTTATACAGATGCCTATTACAGGTTAACCAATATTTATACATATGAATAAAAAAACAATAATTATATAGGTATTTATATTAAAAAAAAACTACAAAAAATATTTTTTTTGAGGTAACAGAAGACAAAGGTGCCAGATGTAGGTGGCTTATTATTAAAACTGCAAGTCCTTAGGAGACTGATTTTTGAGACTGTAGTATTTGGGTCTTGAAGGAATTTGAGGGATACTTGAGATGCGGATTACATTAAACAATATTTTCTCCATATCCCAGCACTAAAATACATGGTCGACTATCCATGAATACACAATCTTCTTTAAGCTGGCATCCCAGAGAAGATTCTCATTAACTTGTTCGAGAGCTCGATCAGCCGCCAATTGTGAGTCTATTATGTTGTTGTTCATACTATGCACCCAGTGTGAAAACTGTGGAGAGAAATAATTTTTATTTTAGATGCGTTGAAAATGTGGATTTGGTAATTCTAACAATGTCAGACAAACATACAAATGTTATATTTCTTATTTTGCCTAAGTTGCAATTTTTAACTGACGAAAAAAGGAGGTTCTACTTCGACATGTATATTTTTTTTATTATTTTGTATTTATTATTATTTTTTTATGTATGACCACGCAAAACTTTTTACTGAGACGTCCGATTTAGAAAATTCTTTTTTCATTAGACAGAGTATATTTTCAAAGTTGGTTCTATTTTAATTTGATTTAATGCAATTTTATAAAACAGGAACTTTACAGGTGGTCGTTACCAGTACTTACTACTACGAGGTTAGAATAGATAAGGTGTAGCCATCGTCCGTGTGCAGGCATGATCTTGGATTATACAACGTGTAGAAAAGGAGTGCTAATACTTATAGGTATATATAAAACATCAAAGAAGGCCAAAGAAAAAATGGGTGGATTGTGTAAGTAATGATATAAAGGAGAAAGGAGTAAATGATGCCGTGACGTCTGACAGGGGAGAATGGAAGAATAAAACGTGTTGTGCCGACCCCAAATAGAAAGGGAAAAAGGCAGGAAAATTATGATGATACTTACTTGAAAACTTAAGTCTTCATCAGCCATATTATCAGCTAGGATGAAAGTCACCTCTTCGAGTTTCTCAGGACCACCGTACCTGAAAGAAAAATAATTATTTTAATTAGTTAAATAGAGTTTCCATTAATCCACGCAAAAAGAGACAGTGACTATTGAGTTACTGTGAAGAAATCTACCGTTGTGCGTCTCTAGAATATCATTATTCTTTACCCCGATGACATCGCGGGCTATGATTTATTTCGAGACTATTTCATCATCATAATCATTTTCAGTCTGTGCATAGGCCTCTCCCAATGACGACACGGTTCAATTCCCGCACGGAACAAATATTTCTAAGACCTGCAGATAGTTGTTTCGGGTCTGGCGGTTTGTGTATGTGAGTTTTAATGTTTCTAACCGCACCCACGACACAGGAGAAATATCTAGTGTGGGGCACCATTAAAAAAAAAAAAGAATTTGTGCCGTTGTTTTTTTTTATTAACTGCAATCAATCTCACAAGAACCAAGACCACTACCTACTTTTAACTTTACATGGGTTACCGTCTCTGGTGCAATTAGAGTTTGTCGAGATAAATGATAAAAACCCATTTTATTTATTATTAAAAAAACGCATTCGTCACATAACAGGTCCCAGAACAGACCCCTGTGGCATACCTGCTCTGATTTTGTAAAAGGCGGGTGTTTCTCCAAATTCTTTTAAAGCGCATCACTAAGCCCATTCTTCGGCTACACGCATCCAGCTGCTGCCGCAAAATAATTTGCAAACCACATCAAAACTAAATAGTTCTTAGCTAGCACATCACAGACAATCGGAAAATTCTACCTCTTGTTTATTTCTCAAATAGATTCGATAAAAAACGTACATTTTCCTGATTTCTGAAGTCCTCAATCTCAAAAATTGCATTGCTAAATCAGCATTCGTGTAACTGCTTTCTGCAACAGCAGCGAAGATCTTCACTCGTTCCTCGACACCGTATGGGCTATTTGATGCAATAGTTTGTGCAAGTAACCTTTAAAAAAATATATCATGAAATTTCACATAAGTAATTATATATCAGTCATAAAATCCAACTGCAGAAAGCATAGTGGATAATTTTTAAAAGTGTTCGTCGACATACATCAAGCTATACGTTTCAGGTATAATATGGCTTCGCTTTGTATTGATTTCCCCTTTAATGAAAGATCCGCATGAACTAGTTTCGAATAGCTTGATTTGTCGCTGTGAGGTACTACTATGAAATTGAATCCGATTTTGAATACGATTGTGCCTAAAACTGTTCCTAACGGTACTCCAAGCCTTTTATCAGTTCAATGATCAACGAATTATTCGGATGAAAAAGATTTTTAATGACAGCTAAGAAATGACAATAACCCACAAATAAGTACTCACCTATTAATAAAGGCTTCGTCTCGCGAACAAGCTAACGACTCTAAAATAACAAGTCTTTCACTGAGAGTCGGTTCGAACTCCAACCTTACATTCAACGCTTCAACGATCTCTTCGTTACCTTCCCTTACCATCGTACAGTATACTGCTGATCTGATATCATGAGGGATGCTCGGGTTACTGGAAAGAAAAAGAAAAGTTCCATTTTGTTTTACAAATAGTTAAAAAGGAACAAATAGTTTTCTAATACGCGTTTGACTCTTTGTCACTTTATTTTGGTCAGACGTTGAAAGTGTTCAGTTTAATAGTCTACACCCACATCCTTTAATGGAACCACACTTTTTTTATATATGCTCCGTTTTTTTTTTTTTAAATACAAGTTACTCACACTGCTTTCTTGTCATAAGGATCGTAGAACCACTCCTTGGCAGCAGCTATACAAGGCTGGTAATTGGCTCTGCAAGCGTGATCCATCACCAGACTTCTAGTCAACGTATTCATCACAGGCTCTTTCCAAGGTTCTTCAGGGTAGAATCCTATTTGATCTTCGAAAGCTCGTATTGTTTTTTTAACCATTCTCTGCAGTAAACAAAAAAAATGTATAAACTCTATTTTATTACACAATTTAGGACAACGTCATTCGGATCATTGTAGACATATTGTCTTCCAAGAATTTTTTTTTTATATAAATACGGACTTGAATTATTTTTTTTCATTATAATTACCAAATAAATATCGGAATCTAAGTCTTCGTCGATGCGAGCATAAGCTACCAGGCGTTTTCTCAAGAAGTCCATGTTTCTAACAAAGGCTTTCCACGGCGCGTATTCTGTTTCATGTTCCATTGTTAGAACTAATCTGAATGCAATATCATATTTTAGTTTTCCTGCTCTTGCTACGTTTAAGGCATCATCTACTAGCTGTGAACAAAATAGGATCGTTATAAGACTTTATTTGTTTATAACATAACTGTTGATTTTGTCCTAGAAGGTTCATTTTGTTTAATTGTATTTTTAATTTAAAAACCAAAACTCATACTATTGTTATAAAACTTTCAATGCCATAAATATTGCAAAGTAACCTACGCAACCCTTTTACACAAACTTAAAGTATGTTTATTGCAGAAAAAAAATATTTCAACTACAAGCATTTCTGAAAGTCAAAAACTAAGAAGCTATAGTACAAGTCATAAGATATAATAACTTGTGAAAGTATTGTATTTGCACATCCCAAAGCCTGGAACTTTACAAAGATGAAAGGGTAATCAACATTTTGGTGGCATTTTTTCAGATGACTATAACAAAAAGTTTCGTACGTTTGTATAATAATAGGTTTTAAACAACTGTATGCAACATATACTACTGCTAAACAGGTTAAAACCATACATAAGTTATGAGCTTTGTGGAAACGCCTTTAGCAAACAAATTTGAAGCCACGCATAAGAAGAAAACGTCAAATGGGAACAGAGGCAACAAGGAAATTGAAAAAGAGTGTTGTCCCCGAACAGTGCACAAAGAGTGCGAAAAGGACATTTGCAGCCCAGACCGATTTTGTCACAAAATTGTTGACGAAATCGACATTTCATATCTCCTATTTCTTCTTCTAAAACTCGGCCGATTTTATTATATTATTGTCAATAAAATTTTAAGCCGGATAGAACTAGAATTCTATAATTTTTTATGCAACAAAATATTTTGGGCGGTCTAATAGTCCTCCAATAACGGCGGTTAAATAAAGGTATTTATATACATTTTGATGAGTATTTTTTTTTAATGGAGCAATTACCCTGTTCCCTATATGGTTAAATTTTATTTAGTTTCTAAAAAAAAAAAAATTGCGGGCTGTCTTGGCGCTGTCACCTTATACTTTTTCTTAGAGATTTTTCTATGTAGATTAAATATGGCTAAGATTACATTTTTTCGCAGAATAAATACGGAGTCGATGTTTGCAGCCCGTCACCACTGTGTAATACCATATGACATAAAACTATGAAAACAAATAAAATAAGATCTCATCATCAGCATTCTTTCGTCAATCATGATTTAAAACTATACTTTACGTATTAATGTTTAAAAAGCTACCACAGCTTATATAACACTCTAAATGTTTTGTATATCGTTATTCTACCAAAACAGAGAACAAGAGATTTTGATTACTTACTGTAGCACGATTGAGCGGATCAATTTGTTTCCTTGTCTCTGGGTTTTCAAGAACTTTGATGATATTTTCCCAAAGGTTATCTTCGTAATTGACGCGATAATATCCTGATGGTGGCAAGGAGATACATTTATTACAACTAAATTCATTCATATGAATCAGATATGGGATGTTCTATAGATTTTTGTGCATTCCCCCGACATAAAAGAAAAACAAAAAAGAAAGAATTTATGTACAACTAGCTTTTGCCCGCGGCTTTGCTCGCGTTAAATTCGTGGTATCACAGTTCCCCTTTCCTGCTTTGCAGGTACCTGCTACCTGCAGTTTTTGCCCTTGCGCCTTATTGATTTGTAATAGCAATGCTAAGTTTTCCCTTTTCTTCCCTCTTTCTCCCTCACATCCTACTTTAAAAAAAAAAAAAAAATAAGCCTATGTCCGTCTCCTAGTTCCAAACTATCTATGTACCAAAATTCATCAAAATCGGTTTAGCCATTAAAGCGTGAAGAGGTAACAAACAAACAAACTCACTTTCGCTTTGATAATATTAGTAAGGATTAGGAGAGGCTTTGCACAGCATTGGGACAATATAGACTAAGGAAGAAAAACTTACCTTGTCCCTGAATATTGAAAAGTATCCAGTCTTCGCTACCGAGAGGAACATTCAACAACATTGCTGCGCTGTCTAACATTGTGACGGGGTATATGTTGGAATCTTCAAAGTCAGGCATGCTGCTGGTAGTGTATGTCAGTGGCACTTGGTATATCGCTGGTTGTTTGTTGGAGAAACCGAAAGTCTCCTACAAAAAACAATCAATGTACATTAAACAAGCAGGAATACATATTAAATGTTGCATTTCTGCTGCCTTGGTGATTTTTTTTATCTATAAAACATATTTAGATTTATATATCTAAAACTAAAAGTTTGGCATAGTGGTTTAACACGACAAAAGTCTGATACTCCCTCCCGCTCCGACCAGAGCGAGGGAAGTTATTTGATGCAGATTTTTTTAAAAATGGTATGTATCTATTTTTTTTAAAGAAAATTATTTTTTATGGCCTACAGATAGTTGTTTCGGGTCTGGCTGTTTGCGTATGTGTGTTTAAATGTTTGTAAACGCATCCATGATACAAGAGAAATTTCTAGGGTGGGGCAATGTTTTTTTTTTAAATGTTGTGAGTCTTTGTCTTCTAGCTGGATATAAATTACACAAATTTACAGTTCACTTACTTGCATAACAATCACAGTTTCGCTGCTAAATCGTATGATTTGTAACAATGGGTACCCATTAGTCTGAATCCACGGTTCCAGGAACTCGTCAAAGGCACCAACTATATTGTTACTGTGGCTTGAACCAAGCCACAGTACGACGCTGTTCACAGCGTCTATGAATGTTAACGAGTTAACCCATTCTAACGATCTGGAAAGAACAACAACGTTATTACGTCAGGTTCTAGTCTAATATTAATAAAAAATACGTGTGACACTCGGGGACTGCCGCGGTAAAGCTATTGCATAGCATTTTTTATCAACTTATGCAATAAATAAAAACAATCTAAATAAAATATTTAAAAAAGTACTTCAAATGAAAAGAAGTCGCAAAAAGAAACAATTTTTATCAACTTAGACAATAAATAAAAAAAACTAAATATTTAAAAAGTACTTCCAATGAAAAGAAGTCGCAAAAAGAAAAACAAGACCTTGAGTTTGATCTACCGTAATGTCGATTGACTATCCGATTCTCTACCAAACACGCTATTAGAACAATAGAATCGGGATTGAAATAACTGACCGTATTGTGTAAACGACGTTAGACAAGCCACACCTCCGTGCCCGTCGGAGTGGGGAGCGTCATTTTTTTCTTCGTTACGGAATTTCTGGATTCGGTCCCCGCGCTCAAGGCCCGCGATAGAAGCTATGCAATAATAGCTTAAAATAAAAAGTGTAAAGTAGCCTTAATGAGGCCGAAAGGCACTTGTTCTCTGTCATTGAGTTATTTTTTTTAAAATAATTCCTGGTTTCCTTAGAATCTTCTAGTTAAAAAGAATTTCCAATTATTTCAAAAGTATTTTAAAGTTTGATTTGTTAGTATCACAATTTTTGGGATCAAAATCATCATCTGCCTAGCCTTTTCCCAACTATGTTGGGATCGGTTTCCAGTCTAACCGGATACAGCTGAATATCAGTATTTTACATGGAGTGACTGCCTATCTGACCTCCACAACCCAGTTAGTACTGGGTAATGCGATACCCCTTATTAAGACTTTCGGAACACTGGCTACCTGTAACGACTGTCAAAGATCTACAAATGACAGCCGGGACCAACGGCTTAACGTGCTTTCCGAGGCACGGAGGAAACTCGGTATGTAACGGGTGGTCACCCATCCACAGACCAACCTAGGCAAGCGCGGCTTAACCTAAAGCTCGACCCGAGCGGCTGCTATTATTTAGCCACGAGCTCCTCTGGGATCAAAATCACTATTATAAAATCTTACTTAGCGTAAAGAAGTGTTTGCGCTGCTAGCTGAATGTAATCAGTGTCTTCATAACCGAGCACAATCCTCATCATCCTCATCAGAGCCGGAGCTTTGTACTTAACGATTCCATTCACACCAATATGATCTCTAATAACATCGTCTTCGAACAGATTATCGTATGGCTCTAAGGCTTTTGAACTTGCGTACGAATCACGGAGTAAACTCTCTTGTATGACATCAGTAACGAATAAAGTATTGGCTGAAAGTTTTGGGTGATTCATGCCGAGTTTTGAGTACTAGAAAAACAAACCAGTCAAATTTATTTTTAGTTTTTTTTTTCGTATTTATTTATTTTTGCAGTGTCTCACAGCTGGGCAAACGCCGTGTCTCTCTTTCCAAACTTCTCCATTCTATGAGATATTTGGCCGTGTTCGCATTATATACCGTTTATTCATTTTAAAACATACATTTTTCAGTATTCCTTACTTGTAAAACATTTAAGAATATAAAAAAATTGTAGCACAAGAACAGGGTCCAAGCCACTGGCGGTCAGGGCGCCAGAGAAAAGAATCTCCTAACAATACGAGCCGTATCCAAGATTACCGCTTTCTATATAAAGGCCTTGACCCAGCTGCCTAACGAGACCCTCCTCAGGTTTTGGTCGACGCTCTTATTATTATTAACAATAATTAAATAATTAAAATAACCTCAAGCGGCGTAAATATAGTAACCTTATTGGGAACTATATTTTCGAGCCGCTTGGGGTTGAAACTCTGGGACCGTGGGGTCCTTGTGCTCACAGCCTTTTTAAGGAAATTTCAAAACGTTTGGTTGACACTTCCCGTGACCCAAGGGCTGGCTTTTACTTTGGCCAGAGGCTTAGCGTTGCCATACAACGTGGCAACGCGGCCAGTCTCTTGGGGACATTGCCAACTGACAGCGTTGAGAACGAATTTTTTGACGCTATTTTTTTATTTATTTATAAGTTTAGTTCAGTTTATTTATGTATTTAACTTACCAATCTCATAATTTCCCAACTTGCATACGACGCAAGACCTGACACGACCCATTCGTATCGCCTGTTTTCCGGGTAGATCACATACCCAAACCACTGCCTAGCTATTGCTTCTCCTATCTTCGGTAGTGCTATACTCTGTAGCTTCACTGTGTTGTCTGGATCCAGGAACAGGTAAGGTTCCCTAATTAGAATATAAAAAAAACCTTATTATCATAGCATTTATATAAATTACTAGCTTTTGGCCGCGGCTTCGCTCGCGTTAAATTTGGGGTAACACAGTTCCCCTTGCGCCTGATTGATTTGTAATAGCAACGCTAATTTTTCCCTTTTCTTCCCTCTTTCTCCCTCACATCCCACTTTTTTTTAATAAATTGCCTATGTCCATCTCCTGGTTCCCAACTATCTCTGTACCAAAACTCATCAAAATCGGTTTAGCCATTAAAGCGTGAAGAGGTAACAAACAAACTCACTTTCGCTTTTATAATGTTAGTAAGGATAAGGAAGTAAGGATGATTTACATATAATACCAATTGCTGCCATTATTTTTAACAATAACTATGCAAATCAAAAAGTTGCGCAAACTTATAGAAGGCTCGTTTGATAGTGTCTAATGAGAGCTATCGTATTTGAGCTCACTAGATGGTGCTACTAGAGAGTATGGTCTTGTCGTTATTTCTGTTTAGTACCAAAAACTTTCATTTTCAATTATCTTGACCACATTTGTGAATATTGCAGTGATAAGTTTTAAGAGGAATTGGGTAGTTGGACACCATTAACCAATAATTTAAAGACACAATTTTTCTGAAAGAACACGTTATTTTAGACCCGAGAACTCCATTCATTTCAAAATAACTTTAAAATTCGATTTTTAGTTGCTTTTAAATCAATAAATAGTTGCGTCATTGACTTGACAACTTAGTGACGTCATCGGTTGCGAGTCCCATACAAAATCTATGGGGGAATCGCGTTTTGACAGCTCATAAAAAGTATGTCAAATGATTGGTGGTGTCAACTACCCTATTCTGGCCGACAGTGCCACATAAACACGCAGTAACATAGTGCAGTGAAGTGCTACTAACATAGTTGTTAAGGATTTATTTACTAACACGAATTGTATTAGCTATATATATGATTGTCTGTAAGGTATTTATCTATGAGCCTAAGATGCTTTTAATATATATTTTTTTAAATTTATTTATTAAAAAACGCGAACACTATCATTATGATATTTCTGAAGACCTAACGCTACACGAGCGCCTCTAGCGGGGGATTCATGCGCAGTCTCTATTACCCGAAAATGTCACAACTGTAAAGACTTACCAAATACCAATAATAGAAAGAGCATTCCAATCTGTGGACACGTCCGGAAGCCCAACGATATTTAATCTACCATCTTGATTCTGAACAATTTCTGTGTATTGCTTTGCAGTCCATTTAGTTATTTGGCCGTAGAAGTAGTGGATAGGTACTATTGCATAATTCATACCAGACGGATCGAGCATCTCTGGTCTTCCGTATATAAATACGTTATAATACATTGCGTGGACATGTTCAAAGTTGTGAGCTATCATTCCCCAGTTGCTCGGTGGCCCTGCCAATGGACGGAATTGATTCCTGAAATAAGAAAAGAGTTAAGTATGATTTTTCACTCCTACCTAATGGTTTGTATAAATGTAAGCCTAATCCTACTAATATTATATAAGCGAAAGTGAGTTTGTTTGTTTGTTACGTCTTCACGTCTAAATGGCCAAACCGATTTTGATGAGTTTAGGTAGAGAGGTAGTTGGGATCCTGGAGACGGACATAGGCTATTTAAAAAAAAAGAGTGAAAAGAGGGAAGAAAAGGGAAGAGAAAGATATTTTTTTATTCAATCATCACGCGGGTTTAAGTTAGCATCAGCCCAAAGTAACTATGCCACGCGGACGAAGTCGCAGGCGGAAGCTAGTTTATTATAATGATAATGAATTAGGCTTACTTTGAGCAAAATAAAAGTGTTGAGTAGCTGAACACGATAACAACGGAAAGATAAAAATCATCATGATATTAGCACACCACATCATTTCGCCATAGTTGCATTGGTATTTATTATTATATTTGTCTTTGTATGTAAGCATATCCTTATATTATACTAGCTTTAAATTCGGGGTAACACAGTTCTCCTTTCCTGATTTACAGGTACCTGCTACCTGTAGTTTTTGCCCTTGCGCCTAATTTATTGTTATAGTAATGCTAAGTTTTTCCCTTTCTTCCCTCTTTCTCCCTCATAACTCAAACTTTTTTTTTAAAGTAGCCTATGTCTGTCTCCAGGGTCTATCTCTGTACCAAAATTCATCAAAATCGGTTAAGCCATGTAGGCGTGAAGACGTAACAAACAAACTCACTTTGGCTTTTACAATATTAGTAAGGAAGTAAGGATTCATTAGATATAATAATATGGTGAAAGAGATTTCTTAAAAAAATAAGCATTTCCTTTGCACCTGTTTTCTCTGTTTATTTTCTAGATTCTCTTGATTACTATACATTTATGTATATATAAATTTAAAAACGTTACCCCACACCAGAAATTTCTACTGAACGTAAATGATTTTGCAAAAAAAAACCCAGCATGCAAACGCTTTTACCAACGTGCGCCAACCGTGTCGTCTTGTCATCGTTTTGACATTCGGTGTAGCAAATCGTTCGCACTTTGTTTTTTTTTCATTTACGTCGTCCATATTTATTTGTATTTGATTTAAATATCTTAACTATGAGATAGTGATGTCCATTAGCCGCTTACAAAATACTTTCTGTGTTTTAAACTGAACTTTATTTTTAGTACTTACGAGCTGTTTTCTTCCAACAAAGAATTCGACATAAGACTTGAGTATTCCAAATTATTGAACTTGAAGCTGATGACTGGGTACTCAGTAAGCTCGTCCATGCAGGGGAACACGCGACTTGCGTGTGATGGATGCAGATTCATTGACAAATAATTTCTAAAATATAAGAACGGATTCAAGTTAATATAAAATTACAAGAAAAATAACTAAATCAGCATTTCCGGGATAATTTTTCGATGAATAACTTTTATTCAAAAGAAAAATATATACATTTTAGTCCGAAGCTCTTAACGTCTGACTTTTTGACGTTTTGTCGAGGTAGAGACCTTCGATACATTTCGGCCACCGCGATAGAAGCTCGGTCGGGGTCGGGAGTCATCACATCTAACCATGTGACGACTTCCGAACACCGGAGACATGGGCCTGTGGACGATGACTAATGGATAGCCCACCGTCCATCCATCTAGTGACGACAGGCCGTGTCGAAGGCGCGTTCGTATTCCACGCGCGCTTTAAAGAAATGTCAGCAAATCTGAGGCCTACCGGGGTGGTTTGAAAGAGATACCACGGCCCCGGAACACAAAAAGCAAAAGGAGGAACATGAATGGCTTTTAGTCAGTACAAGTCTGACACTCCTTTCCGCTCCACTCAGAACGGGAGAAGTCATTTGATGATTTAACATCCGAAAGAAAGAAAAAAAGACTAGTTCGCACTTTTGATGGTATTTTCCCAAGTGAAGTCCATGACCATCGTTGGCTAGTTGACCACTGTACTCTATGACAACAATTAGAAACATAGCAGCAAAGGGTGGTTCGATATACAGAAATTCTTCGACAACAGAGAAGTCGGCCGCCATGACAGTTGCACCTGCGAACACTCCAACATGCACAGATTTGATACATAAGTCTTTAGCGTGTAGAACTATTTCATCTTCCCTCGTCTCAGGAGATAGCCTTATTTCAAGAACAACACGTCCATCAAAGGAATCCTCGTTTACTGTTATTTCAACTTTATAGCTCTGTACTGTTTGCCCAGGCCTTATATGTGATCTTAAACCACCACGAGTTATATTCACTGCTTCTTCTAGAACTATTACTTGATCATTTTCTTCAATAAGTTTTGGTACTGAACTTTCAACGGTATCAGCTGTCGGTGACGAGTTTATGAACACGTTAAATAGTATCACAGATGTAAAGAACAAGCACTTCCAGTTGAAAGTGGTCTGAAACATTTTTATTGAATTTTAATATCCGATTCCTTCACTTTTCGTGTGATATTTCACTGTACGCTTGTTAAATACAAGTGTGAGTTATTTAAGCAATCGTTTCGGTAGATACAGTAAAGCAGTTACAGGTAGATTGCCAAGATAATGAGATAGTTGTCAACAATAAGGCGGTATTTTATTATGTGATGTCATAACGTGATCACTATCTAACTAATTACTATAATAAGAATGTTTATCGGTTTGTGTTTCACCTCAGCGTAATTTTAGCGACACGATTATTAAAAGAAAAAAAAAGCACGTTAAGCCGTTGGTCCCGGCTGTCATTTGCAGATCTCTGGCAGTCGTTACAGGTAGTCAGTGTTCAGAAAGTCTGACAACCAGTCTTACCAAGGGGTATCGCATTACCCAGTACTAACTGGGTTATGGAGGTCAGATAGGCAGTCGCTCCATGTAAAATATTGATATTCAGCTGCATCCGATTAGACTGGAAGCCGACCCCAACATAGTTGGGAGCCTAGGCAGATGATGATTATTATTAAAAAAAAAACGTTGCCCCACTCTAAGAATTCCTCCTATGTTAAACTTACACACACAAACAGCCAGACCCGAAACAACAACTTGTAGGCCATACAAATATTTGTTCCGTGTGGGGATCGAACCAGCAACACGCAGCGCTGCGCCAAGTGTGCCTTGTCTTAGTAATTTTCAAGCTGCATTCGGTTGGACCGAAAACCGATCCCTATATTTGCAGAGAGGATTTTGGTGTTAAATATTTACTATTGATACATTGTATAGCAATGTTTTATTTTTTTTTGTAATATATTTTATATCTCTGTCGATACCTATTTGTTCAGAGGTGAGTCACAACAAAAAGAGATAGTAAACAATAATCACACGTTTTAATTGGGTTTTCTTGTAATTACTGGCTTAGTGTAATCTTTAAGATTTTAATCACTGCAGGAAAAAGCTACTTAAAAACAAACCTAGTTAACCCTTGTTTTCGGTTGTAGGTATCATATTATGTTTTTAATATTAATTATGTAATTATAAAGGTATCATTACTGTCGTATGTTGATTTTGTCTAAAGCCCCGTTCCAATAAACAAAAACGAGTCGTTTTGCTTACGGATAGTAAGATTTTGACATAAGTCTCATAGAATTTATGTCAAAATACTACCATCCGTAAGCAAAACGAGTCGTTTTTGTTTATTGGAACGGGGCTTAAGACTTCCAATTGTAGAGCAATCATTAAAATAATAATAACTTAATTTTGACGACACGATCGGCGCAGTGGCTGTGCGATCGACTGCTCAGCTGCGTATCGCGGGTTTGATCCCCGCACGGAATGAATTTGTATGGCCTACAAATAGTCGATCCGGGTCTGGCTGTTTGAGTATGTGAGTTTAAATGTTTGTAAACACATCCACGATACAGGAAAAATTTCTAGTGTGGGGCAACATTACAAAAAAAAACACGAAATAGAATGTACTGTAGTTGCCGATTCCAAAGCGTATATTTCTATGGAGAAGACTTGGCAAGAATCTCCATCGACACTACAATGATACAAAAGCAGTTTGCTTCAATTTAACGAGAAAAAAAAAACTGTTTCGTTCCTAAGCAATTTATTTAAAGTTTTATTAATAATTTTATAATATGTACATATTACAATAATAAAATTAACGAAAATGTGCCTTAATTCTATTTATTTAAATAAAATATTCAAGCTATTAATAGACACAAACTAATAATAATAATATATACAAGTAAAAAATGGAAAATTATAGGGCGTAATATATACTTGTTTATATTATTATTATTAGTTTGTGTCTATTTATAGGTTGTATATATTTAGTAATTAATTTAATCATTCGCTATTAATTAATCGTTTAAGTTCTTTAATATTTTATAATTAGGTATGTAATACTAAATATGAGGCAAGAGGACGCGTTTGCCCCAGATTTAGATCTTTTCCTAAAATTAAATAACTACCATTTTTAACAAACTAAAACATAAAAATATGAGTGAAAATGCAGTAAAAAACACAATTACTACTCTACCCTTATCATTATTTAAATAACAATTTACAAAACAAACTTTTATTAAAAGAAAAAAAAAAACTAAAAATTAAGTATTAAAAATTATAAAACTGAACAAACAACACCCAATTAAAGAAAATTTTTTTTAGAAACAAAGTAATGTGTTTGCCTCCAGCAGGGTTTAACAAAACACTTTACATGTACAGTCAGCAAAAGTATTCAAGTAACCAGTCTCGTTAAAAACAAATTGTTTTTTTTTTCTCTAAAAATCCATGAATATTTTCAAATAAAGTAAAATTTATTTGATAGAAAACAAACAGTTCTTTAAATAAATTTAGTTTCAGTTGAAAATGTCCATAGGTTTCTAAGAAAAAATCAACCATATTTGACGAGCCTGACCTTTTTTGCTGGCTGTCTGATCTTTTTTTCTACCGAATGTTTTTAAAAATTGTCTAAAATGGTGGTTGTTTTGTCTAATATTAAAATATAATTATATATTATTAATTAATATGTATTATTTAAATAAAATATATTCTAAATGATTACATTTTGTCTATTTCTAGTCTTAAACCTATTCACTTTGTGCAATTTTGATACTTAAAACCACTAATTTAAAAACTTATTTAAATTAAATATATTTGAATACATCTTTTAAATAAAAAATATCATACATTCTTATTACAAAATATGTAACAAGACGTGATCTTTACTTGGGCTTTATCGAATACATAAAAAAATAAAGCTATTAGATAGAATAGTTGAAACTTATTCTGTATTCTCATTCTGCCCTCTTAAAACTCCGAATAATATCAATTGAGATACTACCGAGTTTGTCTCCAATACCTTATATTATATAATATAATATTATATATATAATATTATATAACCTTATCATCCAAAATTATTAATATTTTTATACAAACTTTACCTAAACTACAAATTAATGTTACTTATTGCCTACAAAATATTTTATATTTTAGCTTGTATTGTAGAGTTTTTTTTCTTAATTTATTCTTCTAACATAATATATTATAATAATTTATGATATTTATCCATAGCTTAGTAAAGTTGATTAAAATAATAATGATGTACTAAATACATTTAAATTCAAACATAAAATGTAAAATCGATAATGAATTGACGAATTAATACCAATATGAAATATCTAACATTAAATATTTGAAGATCAAAAATCTATTTATGAACAAATTGTTAAGTTTTTATAAATCACTTAGTTCCAATTTGAAAAATCAAAATGTCCGTATTTTTTCATTTATCACACCAATATTTATAAATGCGAAAGTTTGTTTGTACATTTTTTTACTTCATCACGCCCAAACGGCTTTACGGAGTTGGATGAAATTTGGTATGTCAATAGCCCACAATGACGATGATTCTTGATCTTCAAATCCTTATTATATAATATAAGGGTATATCTTTAATGATTCAACAACGCTACCATCAAAGACACAAATAATGCCATAATGGACAACACTATCCTGGGAGCATCGTTCTCGTCAATCCATTCGTATACATACTCTTTGTCCCTTACATCCCAGACTAGGTTCTCTTGCATCTGTTGGACTGCTCTGGTGGCTGCATCTTGGGAGTCATCTAAATTGTTGTTCTGGTCTCTTGCCCAGTTTTCGTACTGTGGAAAGAATTTAACTTAGGACACAGATCTATAAAAGGTGATTTTATTTTTCAGATCAACTCACTTGATTTGATTGACTGCTCAACCGGACTGTCCGGTTGAGCAGTCAAACAAAAAAACTGGCCCCCGGCCAGGGCTAAAAGCGAATTTCGATGACCACCTCGGCTTAGCTGGTCATGATTGAATCCTTACTAATATTATAAAAGCGAAAGTGACTTTGTTTGTTTGTAACGTCTTCACGCCTACATGGCTAAACCGATTTTGAAGAATTTTGGTACAGAGATGGTTAAGACCCTGGAGACAGACATGGGCTAACTATTTTTCAAAATGATTTGCAGCATTTAAATAGGCCTTAGCTCTGGTCTGCGGTGACTTTGGTACTTGTCACAAGGTTATTAATTGGAGAATTTATTGTGAATTAAGATTTGGCATCTATTTTAATTCTGTCGAACTTATTTTCCATTCATTTGCTTATTGCCCATTTTATTAGAGTATAGAAATGATTTATTTTTATTTGACTCGCTGCCTCATTGATAAAGTAACGATACCAAGGAGTACGAATATAAATCCAGATTGCTGATTCCAAAAAAATGTTTATTTTTTTTATTAATAGTGGACTTATTTTAAAGGTATCAGTAGAGATAATATTACTAATGAATTTTATAATTACTTTGAATTTTCTATGTGTATATTGGGATTTGATGGTGTTTCTGAATAAATAAATAAAATGTGGGTACTATTAAGAACATCCCTGCTTAACCCACTAGAGATAACAAGCGTAACATTATGTATTAAACAACGGATTGTTTATTCCTATAACTATCTGAATTTAGGTTTCAAAACTCACTTGTTCAACTTGGTCGGCATCCGCCATATTATCAGCAAGAATGAAAAATACCTCTTCCAATTTTTCCGGACCACCGTACCTGAAAAAAATATATTAAGAAAGCTATATTTTTTTTTCTTAAAAAAGACGTTGAACCACACTAGGAATTTCTCCTGTATCGTAAGTGCGTTTACAAGTATTTAAACTCACATACACAAACAGCCAGACCCGAAACAACTATATGTGGGCCATACAAATATTTTGTTCCGTGCGGGGGATCGAACCCGCGACGCGCAGTGCTGCAGTCGATCTCTCAGCCACTGCGCCAACCGTGTCGTCTAATTATCAAAACACAGTCAGTGTTGCGATAACTTTAGTTTTTTAGCTTAACCACTAAATGCAAGACCAGTTCGGGTTGGTCTGCGGGTTGTTCGAAAGAGATACCGCGGTGAAATGAAAAGTTACATACATGTTTCTGATTTCTATAGTCCTCATTCTCATGAAGGCGCGCGCTAAGTTTGCGTTTTGATAACTGCTCTCTACTACTGCAATGAAAATCTTCACTCGTTCCTCAACCATATAAGGACTATCAGCTGCTATAGTTTGATCGAGGTACCTAAGAAAAAAAAAACATTAAATTTTTGGTCATCATCATCTGCCTGGTCCCAATTACATATGTTGGAGTCGGCTTCCAGTCTTACCAAATGTAGCTGATTACCAGTATTTTACATGGAGCCACATCCTATCTGAACTCCACTACCCAGTTAGTACTGGGTAAAAAATACACCTTTGTAAGACTAGTCGTCAAACATTCAGGCCACTGACTATTTGTAACGAATGTCAAAGGTCTATAAATGACACCCGGGACCAACGGCTTAACGTGCTTTCAAAAACATGGAAGAAACTCGGTATGCCATGGATGGACACCCATCTACGGATTAACTAAGGCAAGCTAATATACAGCCGCGAGGCCCTAAACCACTTAAATATTGGTAAGTTATTTATTAAAAAAAAAGTTGGACCCAAAACCGTTCCCTGCGATGCACCAAGCTCATTCCTCTGTGCACTTTAAGCTGTTGTTCTCAGAAGATTAATAATTGATAGCATTGGGAAATAAAAGCTAAGAATTACTAAACAATCGTACATAGACATAACCTGTTCACGCCCTCGGACGATTCGACTTCGAAGCCACGCGTAAGCAATTTCTTGAATTTCAGAAAGTTGCTGTTGCGTTGTTGTGCAAGACACGTATTGTTCTATTTTAGTAGTTTCTGACCAATAGATAACGTTGTAGATAGGGTTGGAGGAGAATAAGGATTTTTAACTCATATTCAACCTATTACTAAGTACTCTTTTGCAATATTAAGATTTTCATTTTTTTTTTTGAATTAGTAGTAGTTTATACATGTAAAAATGTGGTCATTTTTTTTTGATACATTTCAAGTCACTGAAAAGTTAATAAAGTACAATACAATACACTTATTTCGGGCCTACATTTAACTTTAGCAGTACTCACCCATTTATAAAAGCTTCGTCTTGCGAACAAGCTAAGGACTCTAAGATGACGATCCTCTCATAATGAGTTGGTTCAATCAGTAGTCTGGCTTGCAAAGCTTCTATGACGTCTTCGTCACCTTCTCTTACCATCGTACAGTATACCGCTGGTCTGATCTCATGAGGAATGTTTGGATTACTGGAATCAAAAGCATTGATTTGTAAGGTAGATACTATCGTACTGTCAACTACAACATTACTCTCATAAGTTATTATGCATTGTGTCTGGGACTGAAGCTTCATTCTTTGTTTCTTGTCATTCAAAATTGATGGACGGCTTATAATGTTCCATATTTATGTTTTAAAAAAAAACGTTGCAACACACTAGGAATTACTCCTGTATCGTGTAAACGCACATACACAAACAGCCAGACTTGGAATATACAATTATTTGTTCCGTGCGGGGATCGAACCTGGGACACGTAACATAGCAGTCAAACGCTTAACCACTGCGCCAAGATTATAAAGAGTTTTACAATAATATTATAAAGAGGTGATAAAACTTGGATGTAGGGGGTAATCTCTGAAAGCTTCATGATTGTAAGCATGGGTTTCCAGGGAAAAAGTAAAACCAAACAGGATAATAGCGTGGCATAATTTATAATCTTAACACAACCAACAAAATCTCCACACGGCGGCTGTAAGAAGACGGCCGGCGCTGTTACGGCCAGCCCAGGAAGACATGGCGAAAATATCTTGACTCGTACCACGAGGACTGGTTCAAGGAGGCACGAGAAAACAGCTCATTGAAGGAATTGAAGGAAGCTTTTGTCCACCACTAAGCCGGTCACCATCATTTGCCTAGCCTTTACCCAAGTATGTTGGGGTCGGCTTTCAGTCTTATCGGATGCAGATGAATACCAGCATTTTACATAAGCGACTGCCTATCTGACCAGTGAACCGATACAGCACAAAAACACACACACTACAATTAAAGAAGTTCGTTTTGCTATAATGTGCATCAGTTAACTGCTATTTGAAATACTCACACTACGCCAGCGTTGTTGGGATCGTAGAACCAGTCTACGGCAGCAGCTATGCAAGGCTGATAATTGGCTCTGCATGCGTGGTCCATCACTAGGCCGCGAGTCAATGTGTGCATTGTTGGCTCAACTAAAGACACATCAGGGTAGAACCCTATTTCATCTTCAAAAGCATGAATTGTTCTTCGAACCATTCTCTGAAGAAAAACAAAAGTGTATGTTTTAAATTAATTCTGTGGTTCTAAATCAAATACAAGTAAAAGACAGTAGCTACATAATTTTCTACTGTTACAATGAATGTTGAATACAATGACGTTACTGTTAGTATACTTTTTATTTATTTGTCATTATATTGTATAACAACGCTTCCTTTTTTTTCATATTTTAATATTAGTCTTTTCAATGGAAGAAGAAAACGTGTTGCGCCGACCCCAAATAGAATGGGACAAAGGCAGGAAAATAATAATGATGATACATTCTTTTTATGGCAGTTGTAAGTCCACCCACTTACCAAATAAATGTCTGGATCTAAATCTTCGTCATCATCAACATAGGCTACCAATCTTTTCCTCAAGAAGTCCATGTTTCTTACAAAGGCTCTCCACGGCGCGTATTCAGTTTCATGTTCCATGGTTAGAACCAATCTGAATGCGAAGTCATAGTCTAATCTGCCTGCTCTGGCTATGTTTAGAGCGTCGTCTATGAGCTGAGAATAAAATGCATTTAGTAATATTATTATAACGGTAATTAGAGTAACGTACGGGGCGAAAATTGTCAGAGACCCACAACATAGAGACGTTTGGAGGAAGAAAGGGGAAGCCTTTGCCTGGCACTGGGAAACTTGACAAGACATAAAAAAAAGATTATACAGTAATATGCGTAGGCAGAAAGGTAAATTACTAATACAAAAAGAGCAAGACTACTCGTGTCAAATAATGGATAGTTTCCACTCGGTTTTCTTATTTCAAACCATTTTCTCAGTACATCTCCGTTACAGTATTACTACAACCTCAGAGAATGAGTTAAGGTACTTACAGTTGCACGATTGAGAGGATGAATTTGTTCTCTTGTCTCCGGATCTTCAAGGGCTTCGATGATTAAATCCCATAGGTCAAGCTCGTAATAAACGCGATAGTACCCTGATAAAAAATTATAATAATTTAAAAAAACGGTTTTAAAATGTATGATTTTATAGCATGATCTTATAGGCAAGGCCCTTAATTTTACAAAATCCGTTGAAAATTTATTTTTTATAATTTTTTTACGTTAGGAAAATCATCAACTAACTTTCCACGCTCTGGGCGGTGCGGGGGTAGTATCAGACTTTTACTGACTAAAACCCACCAATGTTCCTTCTTTTGCCTTTTATGTTCCAGGGCCGCGGTATCTCTTACGAACAACCCGCAAACCCGGCAGGGGTTGTATAGCCTAAGCTGATGAGCATGAAGTTAAATCCGTGGCTGTGTCGAGATGTATTAGAGCTAGCAGCATTCCAGCGCAGAAACGAAATAGAGCCAGATTAAGCGGCAATAAAACGCAAAACAGCTTTTCAAACTGAACCAGAGATAAAGTCTCATAACTGTCTTTGTTACGAAATATGGCATTGCTCTACGTCTAATGTTAACGCGGGAATTATTCTAAAACGCATGACAATTAAAATTTTGTTGGCAATCTTGACGTATCCTCCTTCTTACAAATATAAATAACTAGCTTTTGCCCGCGGGTTCGCTTGCGTTAAATTCGGGGTAGCACCATTCCCCTTTCCTCATTTACAGGTACCTGCTACCTGTAGTTTTCGCCCTTGCACCTTATTTATTGTAATATCAATGCAATAAATAAGGCTTCCCTTTTTTTCCCTCTTTCTCCCTCATATCTCATTCTTTTTTAAAAAAAATAGCCTATGTCCGTCTCCAGGGTCCCAACTATCCCTGTACCAAAATTCATCAAAATCGGTTTAACCATTTAGGCGTGAAGACGTAACAAACAAACAAGCTCACTTTCGCTTTTATAATATTAGTAAGGATACCTTATGATTAAGGAACATTTATAACATTTTATAAAATGTTGAATCTTACCTTGGCCCTGGATATTGAAAAGAACCCAGTCTTCGTCACCAAGAGCAAAGAACAAATTGTGAGATTGGTCAAACATTTCTGTGGGATATACCCTCTCTAAATCAAAGTTTGGTGCAATGCTGGTAGTGTAAGTGATTGGTATTTTCATTGGAATAAATGGCTTGTTGGAGAAACCGAAACGTTCCTGCAAAAGACACAACAGTGTTATACCAATTTAAAAAAAAAACACAAATTTTTGATAATGCCTCTGATAATAATAATAAGTTCAATAATCTCTGGATCCCTGTAGGCCTACCATGACGTCTTAAAGCAGAACTTATTCCATTGAGGGAAAGAGATGGTGCTAGACACCCTGTTTAGCTCTGTCTCTTTCCCTCAATGAAATTAGTTCTGCTTTAAGACGTCATGGTAGGGTAGCTGACCGCCGGTAGCTTGGGTCCTATTCCCGATACCGGTAGGCTACTATTTTTATATTTTTAAATGTTTTTAATTTTTTTTTTATTAAGAAATATTTAAAAATGTGAAATTATGTAAATCAATCAATAAATGAACGAAAAATAAGTTCAATCATACAGCAACTGTAGGTCGTTTGTTGCATAATTACTTCTACTCTATGACAACACATATTCAAGTTTAACGTAGCAATCTAGAACACTCGTTAAAATATTTTGTGTAAAACTTCTTTCATTCCTATGGTCCTGAGAAGTTTCATTAATAACCAATACAACTGATCGTGATTAGTACACTCTAAACTGCGTTCAAGACCTGTTGTTACCTTAATTGCTACCTATGAGATTTTCACATTCTCTTGAATACCGTTCAGAGGATCACGTTCAGTCTCAATGGTTAAATCCGACTCTTAGCATATAGAAATCTGCTTCTGCTTAGCCTTTTCCCAACTATGTTGGGGTCGGCTGTCAGTCTAACCGGATGCAGCTAAATATCAGTATTTTACATGGAGCGACTGCCTATCCTGACCTCCACAACCCAGTTAGTACTGGGTAATACGATACCCTTTGGTAAGACTGGTTGTCAGACTTTCGGAACACTGACTACCTGTAACGACTGTCAAAGATCTACAAATGACAGCCGGGACCAACGGTTTAACGTGCTTTCCGAGGCACAGGGAAACTCGGTATATAACGGGTGCTCACCCATCCACAGACCAACCTAGGCAAGCGCGGCTTAACCTTAAGATCGACCCGAGCGGCTGCTGTTATTAAGCCACGAGCTCCTCAAATTAACATGAAATTACCTGAGTAAGCACCACTCCAGAACCTCGTACACGTGTAACTCTTATCATAGGGTATCCATTGTTTTGAATCCAAGGTTCCAAGAAGTCATCGAAGTCGTCGTTAACTACACTGGTATGGCTCGTTCCAGCCCATTCGCTGTTGACAGCATCTATGAAATTCAACGTCGTCACTGGTTGTAGCGCCCTGAGAAATAAGACAGGATTTAAGGAAGTGGACGTACAAATTACTACAGAATTTACACCAATCAAATTTTATGCAAAAGAAGATATTGACTTGAGAGCTCCTTGGAGATCCTCAGAATGTAGATTTCTAATCATTCTCCGTGAAGGGACAAAACCCGTGTCAAGCATTTGGGTTGGTTTGGGTTGTTTTACTATCGTACCTTTTGCATGTGTATCTCATTTGGCGGGTGTTATTAGCTTTCCTCCATTTTGCATAGAAGATACAGTTTTAGTGGAATTACAACTAAATTAAATATACGATGTATTACTGGGTAAAATTTGAAAGGTAAGAGGCAATAAGGTTGAAGAGAAAATCCTGTAAACTAGGTGGACAGCTACCCTACCATGACGTTTTAAAGCAGAAATTATTCCACTAAGGGAAAGAGACAGAGCTATACAGGGTGTGTAGCACCATCTCTTTCCCTCAGTGGAATAGGTTCTGCTTTAAGACGTCATGGTAGGTCAGCAGGTGGTATTTACAGCAAGGCTGGATGTAGCTTAATAGGAGTGCCCGGTGATTGAGATTATTTATAATAATATGAGAAACATACGCTCAGAATTGATACGCTGGTACAATGACTATGATACAACAAAGTTCAATTGAGGTAGATAGTAGTTTTAATAATAAGAAATCAAAAGAAAAATGCAAACAAAAAAGGAATCGTTCTTGATTAATTTTAAAGCAAAGCTGGTAAATAACTGAAGTTAAACGATGCCATACACATTGGCTCATTATTATTGAAATTTAAAAAACACTGTTTTAATCTGGTGTTGGATAAATGGTCCCAGGAATCAATAATTTTAATTTAACTAGGCAATAAATCACATTTCATTTTGCTCCTTTTTTCTTTGGCGGCTCAAAGGTCGCTTTATATTTAAATATGCTAAGTAAAACAAGGCTAAAAAAAAAAAAATAGTTTTTCACGTATTGAACATTCACATGTTTGATGATCGATAAGGCTATGATTATGTTAATATTATGATAAATCTGAAACTCACAATACATGAGGTATTGTCAACTGAAAATGAACTCTAAGTGAACTCTAACAAAAATAAAAAAAACCGGCCAAGAGCGTGACGGGCCACGCTCAGTGTAGGGTTCCGTAGTTTCCCGTCCGTTACAATAAGTGTTCTTTACCACGGTAGGTCATGAAAGCAGGGAAAATCTTAACATTGACTTTTAAAAAAATGACGTCATTACGCAACGCCATCTATCGAACCATTTATGAACTGGTTTTTACCTTAACATTTTGATGGTGTTAAAAAAATGAATTTTAGTTTTGTTCTAAATTGCCTTAGCATGTTCTTGATAGCAGTTTTATGTAGTTATAAGATACCGCCAATGCCAAGGAGAGACCAACCGAACAATTCGGTAATACCCGATCCAATGTAATAAGTACCTACAGCGCCATCTCTCGGGGAATTGGGTTACAAAGAAGTGCAAGGAGGTAATTTTGGATTGCGAGAACCGATTTCAATAATTCTTTTTTTGTTTGAAAAAAAATACGTTCGGGATAATAAAATATGTAAACGAAGTTAAAAAAATGCTTGCATATACGATTATACTACAAACTTAGTCCAGAAATTATTTTGTACAACATTTTGTCTTTTTTGTACAAAAACTGTTGTGTCAATCAAGTTCAAAATAATTTTCCTAGAAAGTCCTTATAAAGTTCTACTTTTCAGATTTTTTTCATATTTTCTAAACTTATGGTTCAAAAGTTAGAGGGGGGGGGACACATTGTTTTTTACTTTTGGAGCGATTATTTCGGAAATTATTGACATTATCAAAAAATTATTTTAGTAAACCCCTATTCATTTTTAAATACCTTTCCAACAATATATCACACGTTAGGGTTGAAATAAAAAAAAAATCACTTCCCACTTTACATATAGGGTGGCTACCCTAATAAAACATTTTTTTCCAATTTTTATTTTACCACTTTGTCGGCGTGATTGATATACATATTGGTACCAAATTTCAGCTTTCTTGTGCTAACGGTCACGGAGATTAAGCGAGGACGGACGGACGGACGGACGGACGGACGGACAGACAGACATGGCGAAACTATAAGGGTTCCTAGTTGACTACGGAACCCTAAAAAAGCGATCACTTGTTCAAGCATTGACGCGGGATGGATGAAATGGCGACAAGTCACTGAAACAACTTGTGACCCACGGATGCCCCTCAAGTTAAAGGAGAAAAAATACAAGTCTGTGATTAGACTATTGTACTGTATGGTTCAGAATGCTGGGCTGTAAAAAAGATGGATGAAAAACGATTGCATGTAGCGGAGATGAGAATGTTGAGATGGATGTGTGAAGTTAGATGCAGGGATAAAGTAAGGAATGAGAATATTAAAAGAAGTTTGAAAGTTGCGCCTGTTACAGAAAAAAATAAAGGGAGTCGTTTGTCTTGAAGGTGGGACAAAGCAAATGTGCCTAAAAGAGTGATGAATCTGAATGTTGGTGGATGAAGAGGGAAAGGAGCGCCAAAGAAAAGATAAATGGATTGTGTAAGGAATGATATGACGGAGAGAAGTAAATGATGCCGTGACGTCTGACAGGGGAGAATGAAAGAAAAAAACGTGTTGCGGCCAAAATAGAATGAGGCAAAGGCAGAAAAATTATGAATAATCTAGATATAATTATGAATCCCTGTTTCCCTTGGTCACGAAATCACGCATGAACGGCTGGACCAATATCGCTTTTTTTTAAATATTCGTTGAAGTCCAAGGATGGTTCTTACGGCGAGAAACTAAAGGCAGTATAGGTTTCTGTGTAGGTTAGGTAAGTAATTACCCTATCTATCCTACATACCCTGGTAGGATAGGTAGTTTGGTAGAAAGGTAGAAAGATGCATTTCGGGGCACAGCTAGTCAAAAATAAAACAAGCAATCAGTTATTTTAACACTTACAATCCATTCACAAGTGCACTCCCTGCCATTTGAACGAAGTCATGATCTGCGTCGCCGAGGACGATCCTCATCATTCTCATTAGCGCTGGAGCCTTGTACTGAATAATCCCGTTTACGCCAATATGGTCTCTAATGTCCTCTTCATCAAATAGATCGTCTCCTGGTTCTAATACTCCTGAGGATAGGTAGGAATCACGGAGTAAACTCTCCTGTATCACTTCCATCGTGAACAAGGTGTTGACGTCAAGCATTGTAGTGTCTGTACCCATGCCGTCTCCTTGAAACTGTAATAATGTACAAAAGATATCTTCGTAAAAGAGGAACACCAGTATTAAAAGCCTACTTTAAAGATTTAAATATAACTAGCTGTCACCCGCGGCTTTGCCCTCGTGCTATCGAAAAAAAGGATCCTATGTTATTCGGGACTATAATCTACCTCTGTATCAAATTTCATCAAGATCCGTTCAGCCGTTTTGACGTGAAAGAATGACAAACATCCATAAATCCATCCATCTATCCTCACAAACATTCGTATTTAATTCTAATATTAAGTAGATAGTGGGATAATTTAAAATCTGTAACCTTTTGTCCGTCTCTCGATCTGTTAGTCAAGACCTTTTATCTTAAGAACGCGTTGAGCTATCCAGTTAAATTAAAGCAATATACTTAAATAGCTTTTGCCCGCGGCTTCGCTCGCGTTAAATTCGGTAGCGCCTTATTGATTTGTAATAGCAACGCTAAGTTTTCCCGTTTCTTCCCTCTTTCTCCGTCATAACCCTCTCTTTTTTTTAAAAAAAAATAGCCTATGTCCGTCTCCTGGTTCCCAACTATCTCTGTACCAAAATTCATCAAAATCGGTGTAGCCCTTAAAGCGTGAAGAGGTAACAAACAAACAAACTCATTTTCGATTTTATAATATTAGTAAGGATTAAGTCTGTAGTCTCTTGGGAAGTGAAAAAAAACAACCCTCTAAGTCTATGCAGTTAAAAAATATGGCCGTTTATGTAACAACTTTGTACAAAACTCTCGGTGCGAATGCAAGTCGGATTCGCACTTGACCGAGTTTTTTTATTTGCCATTTCAATTTTTTTTTGGTTTTGTTTTACAATCCAGTATTAATCCTTACTAATATTATAAAAGCGAAAGTGAGTTTGTTTGTTTGTTACCTCTTCACGCCTTTATGGCAAAACCGATTTTGATGAATTTTTGTACAGAAATATGTGGGACCCAGGAGACGAACATAGGCTATTTTTTGTTTAAAGTGGGATATGAGGGAGATAGAGGGAAGAAAAGGTCAACAAATCAATAAGGCGCAAGGGCAAAAACTGCAGGTAGCAGGTACTGTGTTATACCGAATTTAACGCGAGCGAAGCCGCGGGAAAAAGCTAGTTTATAATAGTTTAAAGCACGCTTAATGTATTTATATACACGCATAATGTATTATACTTCCGCATAATGTGTTAATATTGATATTGATCTACAAGGTCTTTAAAATAAGACAAAGTGTCTTAATTTTTAAGACTTGGTCAAAATGTTGTCTGGACTTTTATGAACCTCTGAGTTTGTTTCGACGTTTTTTGTTTGGAAGTGGTCCTACAGCGGAAATACGTGTCTAATCTATTTTAGAATAATTTAATTGTGTGTCGACAAATTATTTTAAAAATATATATAGGTACATATACTTACAGACAATTACACTTATAATATTTGCCACATTAATCTTGTGTATGGCTAAATGTCGTTTCTTCATGACTGTTGACTTTTTGACGAACAGTCTACTACTATTCTCAAGTGTGGCTATATTATACTCGTATATCTTTGACATTATAGTTATCATAATATATGAACACGTAATCTCACTATTTAAAACTCTATAATATTATTAAAAAATCTATTGTCCTTATTATAATGTGTGTGAACTCATGCCGCCTGTGATACAGGTTCATCCTAGTACAGGCATCTTACTTTGTTTACCTACATTACCATTAAGTTTTATTGTATATTATTTACCAATTTAAACTTTGAATAAAGTTATATTACTTATATTATATTATCGTATTATATGATATTAACTACTTACTGTTACTTACAAACTACAAATCGACATGAACTATCTAAAAATAAAAATATATATATCAGCGATCATTGTGTCGATAGTCGTGTCTGCCAATGGCTTAATTGCCAAGAGCCTCGACTAACACCTAAGGCGGCTCTCTTTACGCAGCTACATCAAGGGCTTGATACAGAAAGCGGTACTCCTGGACACGGCACGTATTGTTAAGAGGTTTATTTCTCTGGAACCCTGACCGCCGGTAGTTTGGACCCTGTTCTTGATACCGGTAGGCTACAATTTTTTTTGTTTTTGTTTTATGTACATTTAAATAAGAAATTTGTAAAAATATGTACAAGTATCTGAAGTAAATTTAAAAACCTACCATTTTCAGCATTTCCCAGCCAGCATACGAAGCTAAACCAGACACGACCCATTCGTATCGCCAGTTTTGTGGGAAGATCACGTAACCAAACCATTGCCTGGCCATCGCTTCTGCTATCTTCGGTAAGCCTGTACTCCTCTGTTTTATTGAGTTCACTGTTTCCATGAATACGTAGGGTTCCCTGAAAACATCCATGCTCATATTTAACCGGTCTAGTATTTTGTGAAGAATCATCATCATCTGCCTAGCCTTTTCCCAACAATGTTGGGGTCGGCTTCTAGTCTTACTGGATGCAGCTGAATACCAGTATTTTACATGGAGCGACTGCCTATCTGACCTCCATAACCCAGTAAGTACTGAGTAATACTATACCTCTTGGTAAGACCGGTTGTCAGACTTTCGGGACACTGACTAGCTATAACGACTGTCAAAGATCTACAAATGTTAGCCGGGACCAACAGCTTAACGTGCTTTCCGAGGCACGAAGGTAACTCGGTATGTAACGGGTGGTCACCCATCGACAGACCAACCTAGGCAAGCGCGGCTTAACCTAAAGATCGACCTGAGCGGGTGCTATTATTTAGCCACGAGCTCCTCTATTTTTTGTGAAGAATCTTGGTGGTATATAAAGCTCTAACTCTTATTTACACACGAGTACGTCAAAATAGCCAAGCGTGCACACAAAATGTATCCAAACAATGTTTTTCCGGTCTTGATAATAAACTGATGATAAACTATGACCTGGGGGTCTAAAATGGCTGCTTTAGCAAAATCATTATAGGTTAATAATATCAATTACGTTAACATTCGTTAAATGGCCATAAAGTGACAGACAATTTATATATTTATTTCTTTTCTTTTAAAAAAACGTTGCCCCACACTAAGAATTTATCTTGTATCGTGGGTGCGTTTACGAAAATTTTAAGTCACATACACAAACAACTGTATCAAACAACACAAATCTGTAGGTCATTCAAATATTTGTTCCGTACGTACAATGGTCCAATGGAAGGATCAAGTGCGGAAACCGGACCCTCCCAAGAAGCGGGGTCAACATAAAGAAGAAGAAGAATATTTGTTCCGTGCGGGGATCGAACCCACGGCAAGCAGCGCAGCAGTCGATCGCTCAGCCACTGCGCCAAAAGTGCCGTCAAAGTATTAAATATTAACTGCGTCTGTAACCATTTTCAGAATTCTAACATAATTCATAATATTATTATCCTATTGAGATTCTACTGAAGAAGCAAATTCTTATGCCAAATATTTTTTTTAACTTTAGTACATTAAAATAGCCTAATGCCCGGTTCCAATAAACAAGAAAACATTCGTTTTGCTTAAGGACATAAATTCTATGAGACGTTTGTCAAAATCCTACTATCCATAAGCAAAACGAATCGTTTTTAGGGTTCCGTAGTCAACTAGGAACCCTTATAGTTTCGCCATGTCTGTCTGTCCGTCCGTCCGTCCTCGCTTAATCTCTGTGACCGTTAGCACTAGAAAGCTGAAATTTGGTACCAATATGTATATCAATCACGCCGACAAAGTGGTAAAATAAAAATTGGAAAAAAATGTTTTATTAGGGTAGCCACCCTATATGTAAAGTGGGAAGTGTTTTTTTTTTTAATTTCAACCCTAACGTGTGATATATTGTTGGAAAGGTATTTAAAAATGAATAGGGGTTTACTAAAATCATTGTTTGATAATGTCTATAATTTCGGAAATAATCGCTCCAAAAGTAAAAAACAATGTGTCCCCCCCCCTCTAACTTTTGAACCATAAGTTTAGAAAATATGAAAAAAATCTGAAAAGTAGAACTTTATAAGGACTTTCTAGGAAAATTATTATGAACTTGATTGACACAACAGTTTTTGTACAAAAAAGACAAAAAGTTGTACAAAATAATTTCCTCCTCCACCTTTAAACTCATAAGTGGGAACACTTATTGTGACGGACGGGAAACTACGGAACCCTACACTGAGCGTGGCCCGACACGCTCTTGGCCGGTTTTTGTTTATTGGAACCGGGCGTTAATGACCTACTTAAAACTCACCAAATGACAACTGAAGATAGAGCATGCCAATCCCTTGCAACGTCTGGAACCACCACGATATTCATATTACCTTGTTGATCATTCACAATCTCTGTATATTCCTTGTTGGTCCATTCATTCAAATTGGTGAAAAAAGAATTAATAGCAACTGAAGCTGTAGACTCCTGATTCGTAGGAACTTGTCTTCCATAAAACCAAACATTTGACACAGGCATGTTAATTGTTCCAAAGTTGTGAGCGATCATTCCCCATCGATGTGGCGACCCGTCCAGTGGCCGGAAATGAGTCCTAGAATAAAGAAATTACTAAAAAATATAAATATACTATCTTCCACCCGCGACTTCGTCCGCGTGGCATAGTTACTTTGGGCTAACGCTAACTTTAAACCGCGTTATGATAAAAAAAAAACTCTTTCCTTTTCTTTCCTCTTTCTCCCCCTCTTCCTATTATTTTTTATCCTATGTCCGTTTCCAGGGTTCCAACTATCTTTGTTCCAACATTCATGAAAATCACATGAAGACGTAACAAACAAAGAAACTCACTTTCGCTTTTATGATCCTTACTATATATATTATATATTATCCTTACTTCCTTACTAATATTATAAAAGCGAAAGTGAGTTTGTTACCTCTTCACGCTTTAATGGCTTAACCGATTTTGATGAATTTTGGTACAGAGATAGTTGGGAACCAGGAGACGGACATAGGCTAATTTAAAAAAAAAAGTGAGATGTGAGGGAGAAAGAGGGAAGAAAAGGGAAAACTTAACGTTGCTATTACAAATCAATAAGGCGCAAGGGGAACTGTGTTAGCCCGAATTTAACGAGAGCGAAGCCGCGGGCAAAAGCTAGTATTAAATATAAGTAAAAATTTGTATGTTTTCATGGACGTTTTCGGCCACGGCGGCCATCTCAACTGAGATGAGCCGATGGCTCGGCTCGGAAAATATTATAGCGCACTAGTGTGTGTGCAGGTACAGGTGCACTCTCTGTTCTCTCATAGACCGATAGGACGGCAATCAGAAACGACCGAAGAGAAACCAGTCGTAGGACTGACGGCCTAACGTGCTTTCCGACGCAAGGGTTATCTTACCGCCAACTTTCAAACTTCGAGCTTCTATTGTGAAATTCCTAATGGAAAAATCTAATAACTCTGCAGTAGCCCGATACGGGAATCGAACCTAGGACCGCGTGGTTAGCAAATGCGCTTTCGACCGCGAACCCAATAGAGCAGTCAGCAGTATTTATTTGTAAGGTGTGGAAGAATGATGTTCGAGAGACTATAGCCACCAATCGGTTCACATTCAAAGTGAAAGCCCGGGAACATTTGCTTAAGAAGCTGGCAGATTCGTCTCCTAATTAAATGGTTGTAGTTTTTCTTCATGTATCTTTGTATTTTTAACTCTCTTTTTATTTTTTGTATGTATTTGCACAAGTATTTATCATTATATTTTATTTTATTGTAAATATTATTAATTTTTCGGTTTCTATCTTTCTGCGCCCTGCACCTACTATGTTTTCTCTCTGCATCACCCTAAAGTAGACTGGTAGAAAATGCCCAAGGCATTAAGTCCGCCTTTGTACAATGTTTTTATACATGTGCATAAAGTTTAATAAATAAATTATACCAATTATACTCCGACCAGCCAGATTAGGTATATATCCTGCGGTACTATCACTACTCCTTAAGCCCGCAATAGGTTCAAAGATTTCTATATTGGGCACTGCAGTAATCAGGGGTCAATCTTAGCCCATCGTGCAAAACTAAAGCACCCTCCAGCCCTTGAATAAGGCGAACGGCAGAGCTGTCTTAGTCGCTACGTAAACGATCGGACAGTATCTCGATCGAGAAGAAATTAATGATAAAACATGAAAAAGCTTTGATGACTGTTTCGAAGATTATAACATTAAAGTAAAGGTGATTGATTATATATGTTCACTTATGTTAAGGTTAAGACATTCATAATTTACATGCTATTCTCTTCCTGTTCTCATACACTACTGTCTACGTTTCTTTTCTTCATATTTCCTCACGCAGGCCTGCTGGTAAAAAAATCTTTTGAAATAAGTTGTGCCTTTGTACTCTATGTTTTTTATAATGTTTCATTGTGCTTTCTCCTGTGTGTACGTAAATTATTAAAGAAAATAAATAAACAAAAGTACTTACACGCTGTTATCCTGCAACTGAGAATTCATCACTACATGTGTATAATCCAAGTTGTTAAACGAGAAGCTTACAGAAGATGCCTCGGTAGGCTCGTCAATGCAAGGGAACACACGTCTTGCGTATGTTGGATGCAGGTTCATGGCCAGGTATGTCCTAAAAATAAAAACAAGATACAGTCAAATACTTAATTAATATTATCATTAATAAGTACTCATCATGGTAGAATTAGTCTGCCGGGGTTGCGGGATGTTCGAAAGAGATACCGCGGCCCCGGAACGTAAAGAAATAGAAGGAACATGGGTAGGTTTTAGTCAGTACAAGTCTTACACTCCCCTCCGCTCCGCCCAGACCGGGGAAAGTAATATGATGATTTCCCATCCGCAAAAAAAAAGGTAGAATTAGTAAGACTCATCAACCCGCTGCATTAAGGTATTTAACTAAAAAAAACTACTGGTTTTACTTTAGGGAGAACAGATGTGATGTGAGGTTGTTATAGGATGTTATCTGAAAGTAAAACAAACTCTAAATCAAATAGGTAAAAAGTTATTACTGTTGATCGTAATGCCCCAAGTGAAGACCAAGTCCCCCTACCGCATAATCGCCACTATACTCTATAACAATAAAAAACGGCGAAGCGACATTCGGTGAAACGATTTGTAGTTCTTGATCGTCAATATCGAATTCGGCGTCTATGACGTTTACAGAAGAAAACACTCCTGTTTTCACAGAATTGATATTAAGGCCGTCAATGTGAAAGACGACATCGTCTTCCCTCGTGTCCGCAGTCAAAATAACTTCAATAACAGCTCGCCCATTAAATGAATCTTCGTTGATTGTTAATTCTACAGCGTAATTGCGTACTAATTGACCAGGTCTAAAATTTTGTCTGAACATAGAATCACGAGTTGCATTCACTGGCACTTCCACAAAAGTCACATCTTCATCTGTTGATTCACTTAACGGCACGGGAAACCCTTCAATAGGTTCAATCACAAAAGGAGCTTCGGAATTTTTAAAACTAGTCTCTGTACTTATTAAGGGGTATTGTTTCGTGTACATCGGTAACGATTTTGTGAACACGTTTAACAAGATTGTGAATGTTAAGAATATACACTTCCACTTGAACCTGATCCGGGCCATTTTTAATAGGTTTTTAATGGCCGGTCACTTCACTCCCGACACTCCCATGCGTCGTGCCGCCGTACGGAGATAGAAGAAATGGAACTATAAGAAAAACATGTGAAATTTTAATCATGAAATGTCTCCAGAGATATGAGATGGTGTCGATAATGTGTCAACTAGGTTTAAAAAGATAAAATTGAAGTTGGAATTTCAGTTTCGTTGGAAATGTGAACTTATCGTAAGATATTGAGATTGTAGAAACTGACAATATGTAGAAAGACTACAGTGTGTGTAATATTATTACATAAAAGACTTTTTGTACAATTTTTATTTTAATGAACCAATGTAAAATAACATTACGTCTGTTCTCTCCGGAGGTTTAAGCAGAAGTATACCTAAAGTTCAAAACCTGAAATGAATTCGTTGGTACCTATTTATTTAGTCGTCTATCTTTGACTGACTTCACAATGATCGAATCCTTCTAGAACATAAATATGAAAAACCAAGTCAAACAAAAGTCTACTGCATAATAGTGCAACTAGTTCATAAATGGCTTACCTACAATCTTGCAAACGTAAAAATCACACTTAAAACTCTAGGAGAATCAAAAACTTATATATCAACAATTCCTCTTTCGACATCATTTTTTTGAGCACCCATGGTTTTAGCACATTAGCTATATATAGAAATTGATGCCAATGGTGGATTAAAACCGCCATTGTAAACATAGAATTAGCAATTTTTGCAAAAATAATTGTGTTTAAATTTTGGTGTGCAATAAAGTATTAGTTATACTTAAATTTCACAAAATTCACTGTATGTGTACTCCCTTACCTTAAACAATGAGTGTTAATTGTTTCTTTTTTTTTTCTTTTTTATGTGGTGATTTATGTTCCACGTCTTAACGGGGAGCGTTTTTCAGAATTGGCTAGTGTGACCTTTTAGGATTTCGTTTTTTAATTTCCTTTCTCTATATATGCTGTGGCCGTTTCCTAATTTCTTTTTTAAATATTGTCGTTATTCCGTGGATAATGGTTATGCGTTTTATTTTTTTGTTTTATTGTATTTAAACTAAATTTCAATATTGTAACGTGTAACTGTTCTTTTGTCCCAAATAAATAGTGTCTTAATCCCGACTCGTGGAAAGTATCATGTTCAGATAATAATAAAATATATATTTTTTTTTCTTATCCCAACATTAAGTATTGTAGAACTGAGTAATAGTCTGGTATTATGTTCTAAACTCGACTTTTTTTCCTCGTTCTCTATAATGGTCTTCTAGACGATAAAATAATGAGTCATTTCTTTAAGTTCAATTTGAGAGATAGACGCTGAAAACCGTAGAAAGTTAAAATAGGCCTTTACTAATGGCGAAAACATCTACACAGACAACTTCACTCTGACTGTAAAACTAAACACTTATCGTCGATTAGTATTTACTTATATTACCAGTATGAAAGACATATTGTAACTGTGTATTAAGCATTGTTGCCCCAACTCTCTTTTGGTAAATCATTAAATACTTTATTATTACATCGCTTATCTACCTAGTTTTTCCCTAACTACCTACCTTTTATTGCAAATGGGAAAACATCAAAGAGGGGAGGGGGTTCAATTTTAAACTTTCACTATTCATTTCTCGGTCGGAACTATCTTCAACAATTATACTATTTTTCAAAATAGGCGGATACCGATCATTTAAATAAACACTTTTTGAACGTCAACATTTATAAGGATCACCCAAAACGCCCGCTCTACGCTACTTCCTACTGTTTTAGCTGGGAAGAAAAAGTGGCGGAACAAACTGTCTGTTTGGTCAAAAAACCCCAATATTATGCAAATTTATTTTAACTAAGAACCCGTCAAAATAAATTATTGCCACATAACTAGCACACCAATACTAAAAAATGTACTCACAATCCATCTCCATACCGCCCCACATACAATCCTTTGCTGGCCAATGCTAAAGATCCCTCATATTCAATATGAAAAGTGTAAGATGTTGCAGCAATTCCAGGTTCTATCTCCAAAGTACCGTCGTCTTCATCAACATCAATGTTTGCAGGTGCATGCAGAATAGATCCATTAAGTATCGAGAACGTTACCGATCGTACTCTTAAATCAGCAAAGTAGAACATTACCGGATCATCTCTGGTGTCGGTATCAGTTATACCCACAATAATTCTTGCTCTTCCAATAAACGTGTCTCCATTAATGTCTATTTCTACGGCGGTTGAAGTAACAGACATTCCAGGACGAATTTGATTTAAAAAAGATGATGCATCATTTCTGAATTCTGCCGTAACATTATTAATTTCCAAGATTTTAGTTTCTGTATTTAGTTCAGTCACTTCTTCAATTTTAATATTACTTATATCAATAGGTTTACTTAAAACTAACACTATTGTTATTAAAAACACGAAACTAAATAGCCCCATTTTGACTACACTTTTGATGGTAATTTTTTCATCGAATTTACGCAAAAGCGTTTACGTCGATGACCTAAAAATAACTGATCAGATTTTTCTTAAACTAGTATTGTGTAAAATCGATTCTTACGTTCTATGGACAGTGAAAATCCCGAGATAAAATATTTACAGTGCGTTGCAAGATTAACAACCGACTTGACTGTTGAACAAACATTTTTATGTACAGCATTTCTACAATTGCTCATTTGTTTTCGTATTATTATATTTTTGGTAATTTTCATGTTAATATTTTTTAAGCTACAAATTAGTTGTTGATAAAACAGGCTATATCCTGGGACCGCAAAATTTAAATACAGCATCGGAATGTAAATCTACGTTTATAGTTTTATACGTTAGTTACCTAAATACCGATGCCTTTTTTACGCCCCCCGTGTAAAAAAGGGAAATATATAATACAATAATAGAAACTACAGAGCTCTGCGTACGATCTTTAAATGTTTCACTTAAGATACTTCGTCTTCATTCATAGATCTAGTCTAACGGTTTTATAACCATTTTGTTTTAAACGTTGCCCTCACTATGAATTTCTCCTATATCTTAGGTACGTTTAAAAACATTTCAACTCACATAAACAAACAGCTATACCCCGAGTAACAGCAGAAAGCTCATTCAAAAAAAATATCTGTGCTAGCTTCACCGCCAATTAATGCTATTCGTAAAATGGTAAGCGCTGTAAGAGATTTGCTCTTCTAGATTATGTAGTGCAAACTACATTGTAGGCACACCCAAAAGCATTCATGTGTTACCATAATTCGCGCCTCAAGTGTACAAAACAGCGTATCATAGTGACCATCCATTTTCGAATTATCTTTGTTGAGCAATACACTTTTAGATTACAGAGGGCCTAGCACAAGTGCGCGGTGTAAATGTAACGAAAATACGTCGATTTTAACATTAGAAATACCCTCTTCACTAACAATATTTTCATAATTTAAAAATATCCAAGGATGAGGTGGCTTTTTGTAAACAATTTGAAGTAAAATGCTGCAGGATTATTGTATGTTTTATCTCGTTTACGCCACATATTCGTACTAGGGCCTCAGAGCTCCAAGATGACTCAGACATGATTGAAGTTTTCAAGTGCTTGGTAAAACTTTCATATGATTCATTGTATTTGAGGGGGAACTGATGCAAGAAGCATACATGAATGAGTAATACTAGAAGATAGACTTCTTTTGTTTAAAGTCATTGCATAGCCTGTTTTGTAGTATTTTCACAATTTATTCAGGTCCAGTTGAAAACCAGCGTTAGACACTAGTTGCTCGGCAGTGTGCTGAACTGGCCCTATTTAGCAGCTGTAAGACACGATTATCTCCTTTTTGGGATTGGATTTAAGTTTTTTTTTTAAATTTAATTTTATGTTTTTATTTTGTTTTCTTTCTTTGTATCATGTTGTGTATACGTGTGGCATGTACCAAATAAACTTATTTTCTTTCTATTTATATCTATGGATGATACTTTGTGTGCTTGTAGCAAACAATTTTAAATAAAATGCTACAGAATTTTAAATTTGAAAAATCGATGATCGTGCTTGCTTAGCCTTTGGAGTTCCGTTGGTGGAGTAGAGAAATGGCTTACACAGCTATGGGACAAATATTATATAGACTAACTAGCTTCCGCCCGCGACTTCATCCGCGTGACATAGTTACTTTGGGCTACAACTAACTTTAACCCGCGTGATGATCTAAAAACATGTATCTTTCTCTCCCCTTTTCTCATTTTTTTTTTTTAAAATAGCCTATGTCCGTCTCCAGGGTCCCAACTATCTTTGTGCAAAAATTCACCAAATCGGTTTGGCTATTTAGGTGTGAAGACGTAACAAACAAACAAACCTACTTTTATAGTATTAGTAAGGATATATATATATTATAAATATGTTGGTATGTGTGTTGCATGTATGAACGTATCTATAACTGGGAGTCTAAATTCCGCCGTAAGCAGAATCATACGTCTCCAATCATAAATTTGTAACATGGTCACAAAATGTCAATTCTCAATATTAACCATTTTAAGATTTTTTTATTTTATTAATAATATATTATTTATATTGTAATAATAAATAAATAAAATGTAATATGTGTGTATAAATAAATAATATATTAATAATTTATTTATAATAAATAAATAAATCTGTGACCATTTTAAGAAATTTAACTTAATTGAACATAACAACATTAACATATTATAATTCCATTATGAGTCTGCTAAAGTGACTATTTTAGACCCTCTAGGGTGAGAAACGAGATAAATGGACTAGAACAGATAAAAGTAAAACGAAAATACATAATTTTATCAAAATATTTTATTGTAACAAACGTCGATGTCAATAGTGTAAAAAGCTTAAAAGACAATATGTTAATATCAAAATCTCTTGCAGTAAGTATACTTATTTTGTATCAAAAAAGCTTATTTTAAAAAACAACCTTAATTTCATCACTTCAGCTCGAGTAAATATCAAATAAATTCAACATATTATTGTACTTCAATATTTATTTTATAAATGTTTTATACTTATTGTACTTAAATAAAACTGTACTTTCACATTCAAAAAAGCTTTTTCAAAACGATGACTTCCAAAAATACTTTCTCAAAAATTGACTAGTGCTTATTCTACATTGCGTAATAGACCTTCTGACAATAACAAAATTAAGTACAAAATCGGGTGAATCTCTAAATAGATTTGGCTCGATTTTGTGCTTATTTTTTACAGAAATATTGTCATGACAAACAAAACAATAGCTTTTTAAAATAAAAAAGTCATAATGCTGATAAAAATATTGTTATACAGTTTCAAGAAATAAATTACAGAAAATAAAGAAGCTAATCGAAACGTAGTAGTCAAATTAAAACTTTTTAATAATTGAAAATGGTTACTACAATAGAAATTAGAAGAATAAATCCTGATGCAAGGGCAGGGGCGCCGCTGTCTCCGTAGTTAAGGGTGAGCCAGGACTCCACGACCTCTGCATTCTGTTTGCTCCATGTAATGGAGGCTGCGATGTTCTCCCTGATGAAATTGATTGAAGCCAACTCTCCAGCTGTCAATACGCCTTGGTGACGGCTGACCAGTTCATCGATCTGAGGAAATATGAAAATATAAATTGTTAAAACTCAAACTCAAAGCAATTATTTCAATTAGACCATTACAGGCACTTTTGAATGTCATAAAAACAAAAAAAAGATGCTGCTGTTGTTAAATGTAAATGTTAAATGTGAAAATGGATTTTATTGGCAACAATGACTAAATTTAGCTTTCACTTAAAATATTCTGTCATGTTCGAATGTCATACAAAGTTGTTTAAAAATCTCAAGAATGAGTTTTTGTGTAATTTATCACATCAATGCACTACAGTTTCTGCTGGGGTTGCGAGTTGTTCGAAAGGGACACCGCGGCCCTAGAACACTAAAGGCAAAAGAAAGAATACGGGTGGGTTTTGGTCAGTAAATTCTAACACTTCCCGCACCACCGCCTAGAACTGGGGTAGTTATTTGACGATTGCCCGCCCACCCGAAAAAAAATACATAAGGCACAGTTTTTCGTTCAGATCTTCCACACAACCTATCCATCTTTTCAAATCAAAATTAATTCTTAATCTTTTGATGAGCACTTTCACACGCGTTATTCCCAGATCACTGGTACTCTAAAAATACAGAATCAACAGTGAGAAGCTGGTTGAAATTAATTAGAAAACAATAGCGGAGGAGTATCTGGGAAAACCACAATTCCCACTTTCCTCCAAATCAGTAGAACAAAACAAGGGCAGTAGGCAAAGAGCCGTTTACCACTTTATGCTTTGATTTTTTGCAGCAAATCAAGTGGATTAAAATGTTATCGGATATTCTATCAGGAATTTCTTCAGTAGTAGTTCAGATTTGTGTTCTAGTAATAGCTATAGGTTTTTTTTTTGGGTGGGAAATCATCAAATAACTTTCCCCGCTCTAGGCGGAGCGGGGAGGAGTGTCAGACTTTTACTGACTAAAACCCACCCCTGTTCCTCCTATTGCCCTTTACGCTCCGGGACCGCAGTATTGCTTACGAACAACTCGCAACCCCGGCAGGATAGGTATAGGCTTGACTTCAAGCATCACACCAACCAGTACCTTGGTGATAGCATGCGAAATTTTATGTGTTTTTTTAAAGTTGCTCCTATTCTAGGAATTTCTACATTTCTCCTGTATAAATTGAATATGTATGTTCAATGTTCAATTTATCTCTTGGAAAAATATTCTACGTACCTTTCGGGTATGTGCCTCGGTGGTAAGTCTCCCGCCGAGAGCGTTCAAGATGTTGGTTGTGCCGGTCAAACCTTGCACTCTGTGAGAGAAAAAGGTTTTAATTTTTAGTTCAATATTTTTTTCTGTTTAAACAATTGTTGTAATGTTTTATGATGACCAATACTAGATTTGACTCTCCTTGATTCTGCGTGAGTGTTTAAAATTATTACACACGTTTTTAAGTACAGTATGGTACATATATATGAACAAACATGACTTGGCTGCTTCCCAATTTATAATGTTAGTATGGAGCCAAGAAATTATAAATAGGATATCGATAAAATATGAATATTTTTCATTCACTAAAGTGTATAAAGCCAAGACAAAATTCGTCATAAGACGTTTATTTCACTTAAATAGCCTACTGACGTCTCAAAAATTTTGGTGTGGTCTAATTTCACTCTTTGTAATTCTTAAATTACTTAACAGACTTAAATTCACAGTTAGCTTTAGTCTCGCAACGAAAAGGTTGCTTTTGGGTTGCACCGAACCGTGAAAAGACTGTGGTATAAAAGAGCTTCCACCAAAAAAAAAACTGAAGAACGATTTGTTTCTTTACAGTTTGTAACTGGTCTTTACCTGGGTTGGATTTTATCCATGTTTTCAACGACGAAATCCAGGGCTGCCTCCGTGCTGTTGGGGCCTGCGTTCGTGACTGAGACCAGAATAGTATGTCTGTCCTGCTCCCGCACTGGAGAATCATCATCGATGACCTGGTTCATATAGCTGGTGGACAGAAGAAATGATATTATTAGACCATATGATCAGCTGGTTGAAATCTTACCAAGGTGTATTATAAAAAATATAAAATATATAGAAGAGATGTCAGAAAAGCAGACAGCCCTGCCTGGGTCTTCGCCTGCCGGGGTTGCGGGATTTTCGAAAGAGATACCGCGGTCCCGGAACATAACAGACAAATGAAGGAACATGAAACCGACTCATTTTCCTGACTGACACTGTCCCCCTGCTCCGCCCAAAGCGAGGAAAGCTATTTGATAATTTCCCGTCCATAATGATACCGGCAGAGAGACTCGCGTACCGAGGGTTACTTCCAAGCAAACGATAGACAGACAGGCAGACGGACGGACAACAGTGTGATCCAATAAGGGTTTTATTTTGCGGTGGTGGTACGGAATCCTAAAAATAGTAAGCCGTGTTGATAGATTAAGACTTTTGTCAACAAGTTGATTCAGTTGTTTCAGTTTACGAAACATTTTAATCTTAACTCCACTATCAGATTTCCTTTAAAGATAAGCTCCAATTTTGCTCAACATACCTTTATGCTACTGATAGTAAACTTTCTGATGTATTTCGTGTCTGTAATGCCTTATCTAGTATTGTTTGTTATCTTTCAGTGTATGTAAGATGGAGTTGTAGATACGGTTGTATTTTTTTTTCAGTTTAAGATTCCGGCTCTTTTAGATTTTTACATTGTACTCTTCCATTTTTTCTTTTTTTTAAAAAAAAAGATTGTTGCTCCACACTAGGATTTTTTCCTGTATCGTGCGTGCGTTTACAAACACTTAAAATCACATACACAATCAGTCAGACCCGCAAACAAGTATTTATAGGCTATACAAATATTTGGTTGCGGGGATCGAACCTGCGACACGCAATGCAGCAGTCGATCGCTCAGCCACTGTGCCAACCGTGTCTTTTGCACAAATGCGTCATTTTATCATATTTAAACCCTACGAATGTTTCAATAAAGGTCACTTAGTCGTAAAGATAAAATGTAATAAATGCTGCCAGAAAAAACAACTTACAAAGAACGTCTCTCCTCATTGGAAGTGCACCCAAGAGCGTTCAGCAAGATAGACTGCTCACTGGAGTCCTGGCTGGCCAGGTACAAGTCCCAGAGGAAATTGAAGTTCTCCGCGCTACCACCTCGGAGACCGGAGCAGTAGACCAGGGTTTGAATGTCAGGGTTCAGGCGCTGGGCTAAGTAGGAATTGGAAGATGTTTCGAGTTTAGTCCGTAAGGTCGTGATGTTAAAAAACCCTTTCAAGAAAATTATTTCTTCAAATAAAGGCTTCCTTTGCATTAGCTTGACCCATCATCGACGTCAAAGATGAGGTCAAGAATGGCCCATTTTATTTAAAAAGTTTTAGTTTCTCGCAAATATAAATAAGTAAGAAATAAAAACTATTTGATAGACTGCATCATTCTCATCATCTTCATCATTTTCCTGTCCTTGTACCATTCTATTTGGGGTCGGCGAAACACGTTTACTTCTTCCATTCTCCCCCCCTATCAGACGTCACGGCATCATTTACTCGTTTCTTCTTCATATCATTCCTTACACAATTCATCCATCTTTTCTTTGGCCTTCCTCTCGCTCTCCATCCATCAACAATCAGATCCATCACTCTTTTAGTCACATGTTTTTCGTCCCTCCTCATTACATGTCCATACCAAGACAAAGGACTCTCTTTCAATTTTTCTGTAACAGGTGCAACTTTCAAACTTCCTATAATATACTCATTCCTTGTTTTATCCATTCTTGTCACTCCACACAATCCATCTCAACATTCTCATCTCCACTACATGCAATCCTTACTAATTTTATAAAAGCGAAAGTGAGTTTGTTTGTTTGTTTGTTTGTTACCTCTTCACGCTTTAATGGCTACACCGATTTTGATGAATTTTGGTACAGAGATAGTTGGGAACCAGGAGACGGACATAGGCTATATTTATTTTTATTTTAAAAAAGTGGGATGTAAGGGAGAAAGAGCGAAGAAAAGGGAAAACTTAGCGTTGCTATTAGGTACAAATCAATAAGGCGCAAGGGGAACTGTGTTACCCCGAATTTGACGCGAGCGAAGCCGCGGGCAAAAGCTAGTTGCTTTTATAACTTAGTACTAAGTACTTACTTGGGTTATTTCTGAAACTGTCCAGCTTTTCTTGAGCTTTTTCAATGCAGTCCGGATTGCCGTGACGGCAGTGCAGATTTAGGATGATGTTTCTGTGGTAAGGAGTAACGTGTTCTTCATCAGCTGCTGCATCGAAGCCAAGCTCTTCGTATAGAGAAGCAGATAGGTGAAGAACGTATTCCTGGAGGAAGAATAGTTTTATAATATAAAATGAACTTAGAAGTACTACTCTGTCAAGAAAGTACCGGGAAAAGATCAATAATACACAAAATGTCTGTTATTCATCCAAATTTATTTTATCACCTTCAAAATATGCTCCTTTAGAAACGATACACTTGCGCCAACGAATAATCCATTCATCAAAACATTTTTTAAACGCTGCTTCCGGAATTGATTTCAGTTCTCGCCACGAATTCTCCTTTATGTCTTCTATCGATTGAAAACGGGTGCCACGAAGTGGTAATTTGAGTTTAGGAAAAAGTCAGCAGGAGCCATATCTGGTGAATATGGTGGTTGCTGGATGGTATTTGTTGAGTGTTTGGTCAAAAATTCGTTCACAATGATAGCCTTGTGCGAAGGCGCATTGTCGTGGTGCAAAATCCAAGAATTTTCTTTCCACAAATCTGGCCATTTTCGTCGAATTTGCTGTCTTAAACGCCGCATAACGCTCAAATAATATTCTTTATTTACCGTTAGACCTTCCGGTAAGAATTCAGAGAGCACAACACCGCGATAGTCAAAGAAAACAGTCAACATGACTTTGACTTTTGATCGACTTTGGCGTGGTTTTTTCGGTTTCGGTTCAGTTGGAAGGCGCCACTCCGAAGCTTGTTGACTAGTTTGCATGTCAAACTCGTAAACCCACGTCTCGTCACCAGTAACAATGCGTTTCATGAATGTTGGGTCCGAACTGACTCGTTCTAGCATGTCCTCAGCGACTTTCATGCGATTGAGTTTTTGGAGAAAATTCAGATCTTTTAGCACTAGCCGAGCAGCAACATGTTTCATACCCAAATGATTAGTTACAATGGTACGGATCGACTCGTGAGATACAGAAAGTTCGGCGGCTATCTCTCTCAGAGTTGAATGGGGATTTTCAGTCACTATTTTCTTCACTTTTGCGATGTTAACTTCAGTTGCAGACGTTGACGGCCTACCAGAGCGAGGCAAATCTTCCATCACATCACGACCGCTTTTGAACGCTTTGAACCACTCATAAGCACGAGTTTTTGATAAAGTCGATTCACCGTAAGCCTTTTGTAACATTTTCAGTGACTCCGAACACGAAATTCCATTGGCGATGCAAAATTTAAGACAAACTCTTTGTTCGATATTTTTGTCCATTATGAAATTCGCAATACACACTATATAATATGATATTACTAAAACCAGCACTGTATTTAATATAAATAACAGATGCAACTCAAACTCCGCGCCAAAATGGAAAACAGTTGTGCCAATCTAACAACTACAAAAAAAACAAAAATTTTAATTTGGAACCATAAACAAATCATCCATTCCCGATACTTTTTTGACTGAATACTACAGTCTGTAGTGTACTGTAGTCACACACGCCTCGTTGGTCGAGCCGTGTCTACTGGGTATGAGGAATTCCCGGGCTGGGCAAAGATATTGGGTTTACACGTATGTATCTACAGAATTATAATAATTAAAATTATCAATACAACCTACTACATATGTTTAAATCTATTAAATGACTTTTTCATGAAATAGTCATTCAATATGATTGTATAAAAATAAAATGGGATTGCAAAATTTGAATTTCGCGTGTTACCCTGGCGCTATCACCTTAAACATATCAGTTGTAATTTCAGAAAAAAAATAATGTTTTATAGACGATAACTCATAAACTACCTAAGAAATATAAATAAAATTGATATGGGACACTAACCCATCAAACAAAAAAAATATTGCAAATCGGTCCAGGCGTCTTTGAGTAATCGGTGAACATATATTAAAAAAAGATTCCGACGCATTGAGAACCTCTTCTTTTTTTTTAAGTTGGTGAAAATGTATATTATACCTGGAACAATCCATACACAGGGGAACCACTGAGTACGGTGTCGAGATAGGTAAACGCCGCGTTGACGGCTCCCCATGGGATGTAGTCTTTCTCCTTCTCCAAGTAGGTTGACAGGCGGAAGGCGTACTCGTAGTTCTGTTAATGAAAAAAAAGTTAAAATAAAAAAACATTTATTTTGGACCATTATTTTTGCACATCTAAACCACCAAAGTAAACCAAGTAAAGTACCATCTAAGTAAACCCACCAAACTGCGTAACAGTTTTTCGACGGGATTAGCGCTTGTGCTTGCTAATTATATAAAAAAAAAACATAAAAAAAAATAGTGGGTATTTTTTTATTTGTATGATTTAATTGTAATTATGGGTGTACTGTACCTGAAATAAATGGTTTTTTTTAAATTCCCCAACCTACAAATTCTTTAAGGAGAACAGATTTTAATTTTAATTTTTAATGTTCGTTTACACATTCTACTGTTTTCCATTCTATCAGTCGAAGATATTAAAAACAGCAGACAGCGATTTCTTGTTTTTGATTAGTAAAACTTACTACAGGTTATCTGCATTCCTCGCGGATAAAACATTTGTTGATTATTGATGTTTTTAATTTAATCCAATATAATTATTTCTTATTTTTTTTTTTATTTCTTGAAATTTCTTGAAATTTATTGATATGTTATAAATATAATGTAAATCTTTGAATGCTGAATGTTAAAATGTGGTAGAGCTTTGATTTGTTATTAGAACTATTGCATTATACCTATATGAAGTAAAATAAAATTCTATTCTATTGAAGCTAAAACCATATATTCAAATCTGTGTTTCTTTCTAGATGTGAAAAAGCAATTTCTAAGTCTACGCAGTCAAAAAATATTGCCGTTTATGTCGCAAGTTTGTACGGAATCCTCGGTGCACCTAACCGGCTTTTTAAATCCAGCATCGACAGAAATTCTTTATTCTTCCTTTACATTTCAACCCTATCTCGTATTCCCAGAAAGCTTAGCAAGGTAACAGACATACTTTCGTTTTAACAAAATGTCTTCGTTCATCGAACATTTTATTTACAATCCTCAAAGCTGCGTATATTGACTATATCTCGATGCATCTTAAATTTGCATAGAAGCATCCATCGGGAGTATGCGACGATTTATTCGCCCCGTTTAGTTGGAATTTGTATGAATGTTTGAGATGCAAATTGTCGGTTTTTTTAGTTTGTCTCCTTACCTCATCTGCCTAGCCTTTTCCCAACTATGTTGGGTTCGGCTTCCAGTCTAACCGGATGCAGCTGAATAACAGTATTTTACATGGAGCGACTGCCTCTCTGACCTCCACAACCCAGTTAATACTGGGTAATACGATGCCCCTTGCTAAGACAGGTTTGACAACCAGTCTTGGTCTTTAGCTGGGTTCCGAAAGTCTGATGACTTTCGGAACACTGACTACCTGTAACGACTGTCAAAGATCTACAAATGACAGCCGGGACCAACGGCTTAACGCTGTTTGTTTGTTACCTCTTCACGCTTTAATGGCTTAACCGATTTTGATGAATTTTAGTACAGAGATAGTTGGGAACCAGGAGACAGACGTAGGCTATTTTTTTCAAAAAAAGTGGGATGTGAGGGAGAAAGAGGGAAGAAAAGGGAAAACTTAGCGTTGCTATTACAAATCAATAAGGAGCAAGGGCAAAAAAGTTACAGGTAACTGCAAATCATTAAAGGGGAACTGGCCGTAGTAATTTAAGATACTCACACAAAATCCTTCTACGGAAGCATAAAAAACAAAAGAGAATCAAGATGAGAATTTTAAAGACTGTTTATAAATACGTTATAAAACTTGTCAGCCATCTCATTCCAATGAGACTTAGAATATTTAAAGCCCTTTCTACACCATCTTTTATATAAGAACAATGCATACAACCTAGGGATAGTTTCTCATAAAAACTTAAACAATGCTTTGAGGTTCGTACAAATTTGTAAAGCATAAGTTGCAGAGGCTTCAACCGAGTTGGATCTCGTTACTATTCTGTTTAAACCAGCAGTTAATATTGCAAGCCACAACCCTATTTTATTCCAGTCCAGTTATCGCTACAAATTGAAATACCTTTTGTGTGCACTCGGCGTAATGTTTAAAAAGAAGAATTCAATACTTCGAAGAATATTTTTCCGTTTTGCTTCTTTAATTGGGTCACGATTTTTTTTTAATGCGGTAGTAGATAGTTATTGAAGACGTCCTAATATAATAACGTTTAGTTTCAGTTGTGATCACTATAATTTTCTTTTCTGTAGAATAGCGATGAAATTTCTTGCCCTTTGCATAGAAGCCAAATGGCCTCTATGCAAAAGCATAAGCGAATATGTAACCAGAGATTGTTTTTAAGCTATTGCATAGCTTCTATCGCGGGCCTTGAGCGCGGGGACCGAATCCAGAAATTCCGTAACGAAAAAAAAACCTGACGCTCCCCACTCCGACGGGTACGGAGCTGTGGCTTGAAGGCCGTGCATTGTCTAACGTCGTTTACACAATACGGTCAGTTATTTCAATCCCGATTCTAATGTTCTAATAGCGTGTTTGGTAGAGAATCGGATAGTCAATCGACATTACGCTGGATCAAACCCAAGGTCTTGTTTTTATTTTTGCGACTTCTTTTCATTGGAAGTACTTTTTAAATATTTTATTTAGATTGTTTTTATTTTTGTTTCACACTAAGAATGTCTCCTGTATCGTGGTTGCGTTTACAAACATTGAAACTGACATACCCGGAACAACTATCTGAAGCCTTTACAAATGTTTGTTCCATACGGAGATCTAACCTGCGACACGCAACGCAACAGTCACTAGCTCAGTCACTGCGCCAAACGTGCCATCAACGATTAATTTGACCAAAAGCGCGTTTTGTTGATAACAGTGAACTTCTCAATTAAAAAGAAAATTCTTACCAAACGTCCATTCCTGGCCAAGTTGAAGGCATCGTCAAGGATCTGAGCACGGTTTAGCAAGTGGATAACCTCGTGGGACGAGTTGAGGGCATTGGCCAAAGCAGCCCAGTTATGGGTATCGTAGTTCACTCTGTAGTAGCCTAGGAAAGAGAATGAAAACTATTAAACCAGCAGCAGACGTCTACTTTTTCAAACTGAAATAAAAATAAAGAAAACAGATTCATTAGGTACTTGCCACAAGTAGACGCAACATTAAAAAAAACTTTAAATCTCAATACTACTATAAAAAAAAACAATGCTAAATAAAAACAGAAGATCTTCTGTTCACCTTGCTATAGGATCGAACGTTTAAACTCCAGGTTGCTACTGATTTGGGTTGCAAAGGTTGTTTAAAAAATCTTTTTATATCTTCGAGTTGCTCTTTTTGTTTTTGCCTTGCTGGTGTAGTGGTCGCAAGTGTGACCGCTGAGTGTGAAGTCCGGGGTTCGATTACCAGGCATAGTGTTGTTAGGTTTTTCCATCAGGGTTTTCTCAGAAGCAGAAACGAAATTGAGCCCAGCTGATGCCAATAGGCTCGCTCCTTATTACATAAGACTTAAGGTGTTATGTTAGGTACAGCTCTGCCTAACTCTTCGGGGATTACAATGCGTGATGTTGATGTTACTTACCAGTCTGCTGCTTATTGATGATGTACCAGTCAGCAGCTGATAACCCGGGAATATCAACAGCCCTCGCAGGGAAAGTTGGAAGAACCCAATCTTGAGGACTGGTGTCTGAGAAGTCAGGGTTGGTGGACAGGACCCAGTTGATGGGAACGTGCCAACGGTCACTGGATCGCAGGGTATTGTCTGTGAGGTAGCGAACCTGTGGAAGAAAATGGTTTAAAAAAAAGGAGTTTATGGCGTAAACAATCGATGAAACAAACAAGTCTCCGATTTCTGGTAATGAAGTAATTTTCCACTTTTTTATGGTATGTTGGTAAGTATCTCACACAAAATCTGTTTGATTATTCATTTTTTATTGCTACTAAAAGTTGTAATCATAGGTATCATTTACATACAGTAGAAAAAAAATGTATTAAAGAAGATAACTTTATCTTAAACAATAGAATTGGAATCTAACAGAACATTTCCAGCATAGACTTATGTTAAGACCTTCGCACACGATCAAACTCTGCAGCGGCTTAGACTCTCCATGTCTCTGGCCATGCTGAGAACCTTTCGTGTGACGATACCTTTATTTTTTGTGGATGGTTGTATATCATTCATGTGTCAACAAATCCTTGTTGCACTGTTAATAAATAAAAAAAAACATTAATTTTACCAGTTGACAGTGATACGGACGAATTTTTTGACACTTTTTCATTACCCTTTTTTCCTGTAGTTCATCACCATTCTCCTGCCTTTGACTTTAATAGTTTGGGATCTTTTTCTACAACCTCTTTTCTTGCCACATTATCATCCTACACACAGTCCATTTACAAATAAAAAAAGAGTCTTGAATTATTTTGTCAGACCAGCTACCCTACCATGACGTCTTAAAGCAGAACTTATTCCGCTGAAGGAAAGAGACAGAGCTATACAGGGTGTCTAGCACCATCTCTTTCCCTCAGTGGAATAAGTTCTGCTTTAAGACGCATGGTAGGCCTACTGGGCTTCTAAAATGGCCGAATTAGCAGAATCATAAGTACTACGTTATCATTCGTAAAATGATAATGTAAATAAACGTAATTAGACCTCCTGTACAAAAATAAAACAGAAAAATATCAAATCCTTTATTTGCAGTCTTGAATCTGTGAGAAAAATACGAACTGCGCCAGCACCTAACTCATTATTCGTAATAAGCTTGGATAAAACGAAGCCTGCATAATCAGCATGGCACAGATCCACTCTCGCCTCTCCAGAGAACATTGCTACTTATGTTTTATTACGAATAAGTACGCGCACTGCATCCTTAGGTGGTCTAGAATAACTTATTAGGTCTTAAAGAAAATAAGTTGCGATGGGTCTTATAAATTAGCAGATGGAAATTTATTCTTTAAAACATATTTCAGGAAATACACGTCATTGAAAATTTGAAAAAGTTGCAGATTAAAATTCCTAAATACGTATTAAATTCGTACAATGAAAACAAAAACCAACAACCGTCAATCTTAATGAGGTTTGCAATTTCGATAATATCTTAGTGGCGTTTTTATATATTTCTAATTTATTCAATGGGCTTTTCAGCAGTGTTCGAGATTATCAAGACATTTATTTTCTTCGATATTTATCTATTTATTTGTAGTAATAATATGCTTTTTGTTTTTTTTAACCCTAGATCACTAAACTTTTTTTTTCAAACTCTGTCACTAAACATTAGTCCTACAAACTAACAAAATAAAACCGCAATATTTATCAAAACTAGAGTATTTATTTAGAAAAAGTCTACTTAAAATATGGAATGTCTTTTAAATTACCACATAATAAAACAAAAGGTTAAAAAAAATTATTCTTGGCAGTCGGCACACACTGGAACCGTATGTTCCCCGCAAATCGCCGTCTTGCAGCGGCTGCAAACATATTTAGTCATCCTGTGTTTTTTGTAAGGACAAAAAGAACATATTTTGCGCTTATTTTGTTGCGCTTGAGAGGTACTAGGAGTAGCATCTGTTATTATAGATAAAATCGTAAATAAAAAGAAATCTTTCATAACTTACCTTTCTTCACTTTTGTGGCGCAATTACTAAACATTAGCCTGAGAGACTACTATTGAAAGAAAGAAAAGAAAGAAAAAACATTTATTAGTCGCAAATTACGACGAGCAACAAAATAACAAAAAATAAATAAAATAAACATTCAACATGCAAAGTACTTATCACAAACATTTACAAATACATGTGGGACAAAATAAAAATAGCTTGCACGTCGTGACTGCGACAGGTCGGTATGATGCTGCACCATGGGAGCCCACAGCACAGCGCTGGTTTTCAGTGGTCAACCCGTGAGTAAAACGTACGGAAGTCAAAACAGCATACATAAATGTTTTAAAAACTTAAATTAATAAAAAATTATAGAAAATAAATCAAATAGACAAAAACTAAAATAAAACAACCCAATAATTTAACTAGATACTATAAATATGTCGGCACGTCATGGCATGTCAATGTCAAGAACGTTAAGAGTGGCAGGTTGTCACTCTAGCGCAGCGCGTATTGCGTAATATCTCTGGAAGTAGGAAGCGTGCGTACGCAATGCGAGTTCACGGGTCACTGATTAGCCGAATTAGGAAGGTACTGAGCGGCTGAGGGGGGTGCGGTAACGGGAACATACATAAACAGCGAATGCGTCAGAGTCGTGTAGCCTGTGAGACTAATGTTTAGTGATCTAGGGATGAGTGTCTTTAGATTTCGGCATTTTTTTTTACTTTCAAATCTGATTGTTGGTTCGACACCCTCATAATAACTTTTTTATGTTCACACTGAATGCGTTCGGATACACATGAAAGCTGTAAATAGCGTTCGGATACACATGAAAGCTGTAAATAGCGTTCGGATACACATGAAGTGACATTGATAATTATTTTTCTTAATATTCAGATCAAGGTGTAATTATTTTAATAATTATAAATAATGATATTTTTCAAGATAATAACAATCAATGATAATAATTACTTCGAAGCCAGGTTTTCATTAGTAAAAAATAAGTGTAACATTTGTGTTAAACTTATTTTTGACTTTTATATTCGAAACATTATCGCTGGTAGAATAGTCACTCGACCTATGCAACGCAAACCTTACCTGTTCAACAACGATGGACTGTGCAGAAACGGCACTCCTCGTTACAGTGAGGACTGGGAAACCTCCCTGGTTGGCCCAGCGATTCATCACATCAAGCAGGCGGAATGGGATGCTGTGGTCAGAAGCGATCAGAGCTTCTTCGAGGGAAGCGTACAGGTCTACAGGAGTAGTAGCTTCACGGGTGCTGCAAAAGGAATTGATTGATGAAATAATTGTTCCAGTTGCAGTGTAAAATAATGATTTTCACAGAATTACTGAATGAAAGTAACTGAATACCGACACTCATCATCATCTGCCTAGCCTTTTCCCAACTATGTTGGGGTCGGCTCCCAGTCTAACCGGATGCAGCTGAATATCAGTATTTTACATGGAGCGACTGCCTATCTGACCTCCACAACCCAGTTAATACTGGGTAATACGATACCCCTTGGTAAGACTGGTTGTCAGACTTTCGGAACACTGACTACCTGTAACAACTGTCAAAGATCTACAAATGACAGCCAGGACCAACGGCTTAACGTGCTTTCCGAGGCACGGAGGAAACTCGGTATGTAACGGGTGGTCACCCATCCACAGACCAACCTAGGCAAGCGCGGCTTAACCTAAAGATCGACCCGAGCGGCTACTATTATTTAGCCACGAGCTCCTCTGTGAATACCGACACTGCTAAAGCATAATAAGTAAAACTCTCTCTACCCTTTTGCTGTGCCCTACGGGGTCCATAATGATCACAATATTATAAAAAACTACAACCTAAGTACACATTATAGTAAAGCAAATAAATATATTGAGTAAAAATACGACGGGCCTGTTGGTCTAGTGGTTAGTGGCCCTGACTGCTGAGCCGGAGGTCGTGGGTTCGATTCCCACCCAGGACAAACTTTGTGTGATAAGCATGATTGTTTGTTCTGTGTCTGGGTGTGATTAATCTATAATATGTATGTATTTATAAATTATATAAGTATGTATATCAGTTGTCTGGTTACCATAACACAAGCTCTGCTTAGCTTGGGATCAGATAGCCGTGTGTGAGTTGTCCCAATATATTTATAAGATATTTATTTTATTTATTTATTTATTTGGCCGTTGCAGTTGCATAAAATACAGATTAATACAAAATTTACATCATATGTACTCGAAACATTCAGAAAAATGATTTGCAACGTTACATTTTAAATTGTACTGAAACTTGATGATTTATTTTGGGGTCGACCGCGTCGAAGTTGGCGTGACGATCTGATCATGTTCGCGAGGCTTACATGGCCAGAAATTGCACAAGCTAGAGAGGTGTGGAAGGAGAAAGGGGAGCCCGGCAGTGGGATACAAAGGAGACTTGTTAAAAAAAAAACCACCCAAGAGCGAGTGGGACTTGCACACCGAGGGTTCTGCACAAACTTGCGACAAAAACAGCCAAATCTTGTAACTCCGTAGACTTTGAGAGTTGTTTTTTACAACACAAAGACCAAAGAAGCGTTGAATATATGGTTTTAATTTCAACTCGATACCTCTACGCGTACTCGAAATAAAGAGTCTAGACAGACAGACATACTGATGGACAAAAAGTGATCCAATTAGGGTTTCAGTTTTTGCTTTTTAGGTATGGAACCCAAAAAAATTAACTATGCAAAGTTTTCCTGATTGTTGTTCGAATTTTTTTTTTATAATTATGTTCTTTTTCAAATTGTCAGTAATACGATTGTGCCTTTTTTATTTATTACTACATGTTTATTTATGGTTTCAAAACGTTACGTTTTACAACCACTGAGGGCACTTGCAGGTATGACCTGTGGCACTTTTTTAATTCTTACATCTTTTTTTATGAAACTTTAACTACCAAAAGACTAAAACTTACTTATTTTTAATGTAGGTGACCAATCCCTTACGGAATACTTCAGGAGTGAGGAAGTGTTGCATCATACGGATCACGGAACCAGCTGTAGGACAAAACATACAAATTATTTATTAGTGTGAAAGAGACAGCACATCTTCATATAAGTGACTAGTTACAAACGGTGACAAAGAAGGTTCATTTTGTTATACTTGGAAGTGTTACATTTTCTAGAGTCCCGCATGCCTGTTTGCCTTGTAGATTTAGACGTGCCGTAGCCAATAAATAAATGCTAAAGGCATTTTCAAACATTATATAAATGCAAAAGATTTAATTATTGTTTGTGAGGATAATTACGAATTTCTCGAGGTAGGTATATTATTAATTACTTTTTAATTTTTTTCGATTCGATGAAATTTTGGCACACAAATAGGTTATAACTTGGATTGACAAATAATACATATAGCAACATTAAATTTTTCATATGATTATCAAATGTATAAAATTTATATTATAATAATTTTGTACAATTAACGAACTGAAAGCATACATTGCTAAGGGCATGAGCTGGTTAGAAATAAAAAAGGTGCTACAAAATGTAACCTACTATTTAAAAGAAACAGATAGATAGATAGATAGAATATTCTTTATTATGTACACCATACAAGTAACAAGAATAACACTAAACAACTTATAAATAGGGTGACACAATGGGCGGTCTTATCGCTAAAAGCGATCTTTTCAAGACAACCTTTGGATGGATTTAAAAAGAAGAGAAACAGTACTGTAGGTAGTCTGTGGCGTAACATTTTTCAAAATTAATTTTCAATCATTTTTTAAAACATTTACAAAAACAAATACTTTATTACATTATATGTATTTATATATTATATAAATACATATAATATACATATAAAATAACAATCATGAAGAGCAAAGAAATATTTAATATTGTTGTTTAAGGAGTGAGGTAGTGCTTTTTGACCAGAATTTTAAAAGTGGACTGGGTTTATCAGAAAGAGATAGAAGATAGGTAAACATCTAAAGTACGTCTTTTCCGACCCCCCTTTCAAACATGCAATGTAACTTTGCAATACAAGTACCTCAAACATTATTAAGCTACCTATATTGGCATCTCATTTCGCCAACGTCATGGATAAGTTGACACGTCCAATATCAAACATGCCAACAAGATTATTTCGACGACATGATTGCCGCAAGGTTCGCAATAACGCTTTGCAAATCCAATATGGCGTCGGTAAATAAATATTCCTAAATATTGCCGTGTGAATTTATATAACCCGGGGTCTTTTAGGTCGAATGGGCTTCTTCGGCTCTTCTCTGGCTTAGTTCGTTTCGTCACCGGCCTTATCTTTGACTCCTTGGACAAGATTGAGATTAAGACTAGGCCCCTCTAAAATAAAAACTATTATGGCCCCAAAATGGACCGCCACGTGGTGCTTTTGTCAGTTCAGTGAAAACAAATGTAGATGTAATCGTTATCATGAGCAAAAATCTTCTACTCTTTCAAATCAAAAGTCATTTATTCTAATCAGGCTCATATTCAGCACTTTTTGAACGTCACTTTACAAGAGACTTCCTAGTGTTTTAGCTGGGAAGAAGAAGTGGCGGAACAAACTCCCCAACAACACATCTGTCTGTCAGGTTAGAAGAACCAGATTTTATACAATTCCGTTTATCATAAGGTTTAAAATTTTTACTGTATTCTGTATGAAACAGTCACTTTCAATAGCTAATGAAAAACTTCAACGAGCAGAATCCAGTTTAAAAGTGTCACGATGTTTCCGCCTACTTTCTCTTATTATTGCATAAGGGATTGATGTCACACAAGTCGGTTTGCGGCTTATCTCCTATTTCAAAGTATTCAACCGATCAAAAAACAGGTCACTGTTACAAAATCGTAATCTTTGATCTAATTCTTTATTCGATTCTTTGGGCCATTTGTTTGCCTATATTTTTATGATAAGGAGCCTGTCTAGTTTTGTCTGTGGATGGGTGACCACCAACATACCGCGTTATCTTCGTATCTCGGAAAGCACGCTAAGCTGTTGATCCTGGCTGTCCTTCGTAGATCTTTAACAGTAGTTACAGGTACTGGCTCTAAACTCTCACAACCAGTCTCACCAAGGATCTTTTTGTTTATATATATAAAGGTCAGATAGGCAATCGCTCCATGTAACAGAATCTGTTTCAAGAAGTATTGGAAGTTTTGGTTGAAGCAAAGAAAAGATCAACAAACTTCTCGCGCTCTGGGCCGAGTCGAAGTAAGTGCACTTGCACTGACTAAAACTCATCCATGTTCCTTCTTTTGCTCTTTGTGTTCCGAGGCCACGGTATCTCTTTTAAAATAACATCTGCTCTCAACATCTCTTTAAGACGCGCGTGGAACGCGAACGCGCTGTCGACACAATCTGTCGTCATTAGACTTTCGGGCGGTGAGGTCATTGCTCATCGTCAACAGACCCGCATCTACGGTAGGTCGCCAAGTCCCTCTTACACCTAGATTATATTGGTCTTTGAGTTTAACGTCAGTGTTTGCAAACATATCTAGTTTTGTTGTAAATGCATGGTTAGCTAACCTTATTCTAAATCCAATATAGCGGACTCTTAACCTGTCGCACGATTGTTTACAAAAATGTAGGGTAACAATGTATGAAACTTTGCACCCGTGTGCAAAGTTTGTCGCGCGAAGGCGATGGCGGTCTCTTAAAGATGGCAGACTCTTAAAGATGGCGGACTCTTAAAGATGGCGGACTCTTAAAGATGGCGGACTAGTTATTTTTCAAACACTCCCTCAATATGGGTATCAAAAGAAATTGCCTAAAAGAATACAAAAACAGTGTGTTTTAAACATTTTTTTATGAGAATACTTAGCTGTAAACGACAAAAAAAACCTGTGAACACATTTCAACCTGTGTCTTTTTTAAATTATGTTCTCGACTGTGATAGCATATTTTTAAAACCGCACTTGGTGCTAAGTCTACGCCATCATAGTCATGCGTTCAGTTCTATGACACGTTTCTTCCGACATTCCCTTATGATAGCAACAATATAATATCAACAATACTCAATACTAGATAAATAGCATTACACCGAATAACCGGCTGTTACAAAAGTCGTTTCACATGTCAGTTGATGCGATAACTGTACGGCGATAGTGGTGATAAGAGCTGTATCTAACAAGTTTGATGATAAGAGTGAACGGTTTGCGAAAAAATATATCATGGTTGGGCTATGAAGTTAACGATGTACGAATGTTATGTAGTTAAATGTTGTTTTTAAAATTAAAAAAGAATTTCTAAAAATTATTCAATTAAATTTATTTTAATTCATTTACTACAGATAACTTGATCCACACAGTTGTAAATTAAGACATTAAATTTAATTAATAAAATATGCTGCGAATCAGCGTTTTATGAACTATATTTACCCTTCAGAAAAAACTCATGAGAATTTTAGTAAATATAGAAGAAACTGACAGTTGTAAGCCTCACTTTAAAGATCTCAAAATATTAACATTACCCTGCCTTTATATTTTTGAAATCTGTAAATTTGTACGCAGATACCCGGAATTATATACCAAAAGGGAAGACATACAAACTAGAATTACATTAAGACACAAAAATAGACTTAACATTCCAACATCACGACTAAAAATGCATTCCACAAGTACATATGTGATGTCAATAAAATTATATAATAAGCTACCGGACCAAATTAGGAATATAAATAAACATAATATTTTTATTCATAAGTTAAAACTATTTCTATTAAACAAAAGCTACTATAGCATAAATGAATTTTTGAATGATAAATTATGATATATGAAAAATAAATGATAAACTGTGTAACTATTTAATTAATTAATAAATGTATACTTAATATAGTTAAGATATAATTATAATACCACTCATATTTATATATATATATATTTTAATTAGTATATTTTATGTTTTAAATAAAGTGGTTACTAAAAATGTATAAATATATAAAAAATGAAATGATCTCACTATCTTACTTTATATGTCAAGTGTAACTGTAGTACATAGGTTTCAAACTTAAATTGTTATTGTTGTAATATTTTGACATTTAGATTATTTTTAATTTTAAGACTGTTGCTGTGCCCTAACAGGGTCCATAAATGTACTTTTAGCTTTAAGCCTTTTGTAACATCTACTACACACATTATGGTACGCAAATAAATGAATATGAATATGAATATGAACGTAAAACTAACGTGAGACTGTCCCCCAAAATCATCTTTCATTATTTCTAAGTTTTCGCTGTGAAGAAATGACGGTAAATCCTCAGTTATACCTACATCTATCTTTTATGTTATGAAAAGTATGTCTTGGTAAAATAAGAACTATTTTGGGGACGGCTTCTAGTCTAACCGGATTCAGCTGAATACCAGTATTTTACATGAAGCGACTGCCTATCTGACCTCCACAACCCAGTTAGGTAATACGATGTACCCCTTGGTAAAACTGGTTGTCAGAAGTAAGTCACCATAATAACAACCAATATTACTTTGGGTTGACGTAATACGTTTCTTTTATCCTGTCTACCGTCACGCTGTCAATAAAATTCACACATGCGTTGTTGAAGAAGCAACGTTTGTTTTGTGGCCCAAGCGATTCCAATACGAATCGAAACAAAATTCTTTGTCACTCGAGGTTTGACACATGATTTATCACAACCGTAGAAAAAACAGGAAAAGGAAATACCACTTTCTATTACGCATTAAAACAAAACAAATGAAACAGGAACTATTTTAACAGGCTTCAACAAAGAAGGAGGTTCTCCATTCGTTGAAATCTTTTTTTTATGTATGTTCTCCGATTACTCAAAGACGCCTGGACTGATTTGCAAAATTCTTTTTTTGTTCGATAGTGTATTTCCCAGATAGACCCATATCAATTTTATTTATATTCCTTAGGTAGTTTATGAGTCATCGTCTATAACACATAGTTTTTTTTCTAAAATTACAACTGTTATGTTTAAGGTGATAACTCATAAACTACGAGTTATCCTTACTAATATTATAAAAGCGAAAGTGAGTTTGTTTGTTACCTCTTCACGCTTTAATGGCTAAACCGATTTTGATGACTGATGATGATTTTGGTACAGAGATAGTTGGGGGCATAGGCTATTATTTTTTTAAAAAGAGTGGGATATGAGGGAGAAAGAGGGAAGAAACGGGAAAACTTAGCGTTGCTAAAAAAGTTGTGGCAAAAGCTTGTCGTCTATAAAACATATTTTTAGGTCTATATGGATGATCTGCTTATCTTTTTGTAACGATGGAAAATGAATCCTTACTAATATTATAAAAGCGAAAGTGAGTTTGTTTGTTTGTTTGTTACCTCTTCACGCTTTAATGGCTGAACCGATTTTGATGAATTTTGGTACAGAGATAGTTGGGAACCAGGAGACGGACATAGGCAAATTTTTATTAAAAAAAAGTGGGATATGAGGGAGAACGAGGGAAGAAAAGGGAAAACTTAGCGTTGCTATTACAAATCAATCAGGCGCAAGAGCAAAAACTGCAGGTCTGCTTGGTGTGTTATACCGAATTTAACGCGATCGAAGCCGCGGGCGAAAGCTAGTAGTCGATAAAAGAGAGGCGTAAAACACAATTTATCGTACTAGTTCTTTTCGCTTACACATTTTAAGTGCAAAAGGCTGGCTATTGAATCTTTAAATTCGCATTCTTATACTGATTAACCCTTAATTACATAATTTTCTGTTAAACTTAATGCACTCATTTAATTTATTATTTATTGGATATTAAAAAACCTTTGGTTGACACTTCCCGTGACCAAATCACCGGCTTTTACTTTGGCCAGATGATAAGCATTACCATACTACGTGGCAACGTACCTAGTCTCTTGTGGACACTGCACACTGACAGCGTTGAAGATACATTTTTTGACGCTATTTTTTAATTTATTCATAAGTTAGTTAATTCTTTTAGTGTGTTTGTTACGTTTTTACGCCTAAATAGCAAAACCGATTTTGGTGAATTTTGGACTAAGGAGACGGATAAAGGCGTTTTTTTTTAAGTGAGAAAAGAGGAGTTTTTTTTTGCGGTCATCACACGGGTTAAAGTTAGCGTTAGCCCCAAGTAACTATGCCACGCGGACGAAGTCCGGGTAGAAGCTAGTTCAGTATTAAAAAAAACCATTCTAGATACATATTTTCTCTAGGCCATACAGGACCATGACCACCAAATGAATGATTAAACTTACATTTCTGATAAGCCACAGCATTGAAAGTTCCGATGACCTCGGAAGGCGAGTAGACTGCGTGGGTCATGGGGTTAACACTGAGAACTGCATCAGATTGCAACACGTTCTGAAGAGCAAGCACGAACTGGTCCATCATTCGCCAGCCTGGTTGCACCTGGAATATAGAGGCATTCGTTAGAAGGAATGACTATGCTTTTTTCTCCTCTTTCTTCTTCATATTAACACGAAAAGGCTAGGCAGATGATGATGAATTAAATCCTTAGAAAATAGACAAAGCAACTTCATTAAATATAAACGTCTTATACCCTTTTCACGATTGTATGATATTTACTTTTGTTTTCTTGGACGTCGAATTATTTGATTCAAACTTAATGACGGCTCGGAAGTTCACTGCGAGGGACTGTGCATACACAGTGAAAAATGAAAAAAATGACACAAACAAGACGATTCGCCTTCTGCCCCCGTTGATACCTCAAAATTGTGATCTGCGCAGCTTTATATTTTTAATATGTATTTTTATACAATAAGTTGCCTTAGCGAAGGGCAGGGCGTTTTTGTGGGACAGTCAAAAAGTGCTGATTATCCTATTTTGAATAAATGACTTTTGTTTTTTTTTTATTCGAATTTCAAAGTATTGATTGCATAAATTTATTAAAAAAATAAATTAAACCTTTTTTGTAGAGACAGGCATACTACAGTGTTGATGAGTTCCAAAATGACAAACAATATTAGATTTTTGACTGAATTACATTTTCATTAAATTAATTCGTTATAATATTGTATAAATAATTATATTATATTCTATTTGGTGATAGTTAAAATGTTCACTGTTTTATTTATCTCTGTAATTATTATTTACATCGTATGTGTATGGCTATTTTTTATTTTGATGTTGGACATCCTTTTTTTGTAACTACTATCTTTGACATTTAATAATAGTAACCTCGTATATTGTTATTTTAAATATATATATTTTTAAAATTAATGACTTATGACCTTAGCTAATCGCTCTGAACTACCATAAGGTTTAAACTATACCCGGTTATACCTGCGCAGAGAATCACTTGCGGCTAACTTCCAAACCGCCATCAAATTTGAACAGAACTATACCCTTGCCTCAAAATGTCAATTGGAATGCTCAAAACAACTTTATTGAGCATTCCAATGGCTCAATAGGCCCGTTGGCCACTAGACCAACGGGCCTGTTGGTCTAGTGGTTAGTGGCCCTGACTGCTGAGCCGGAGGTCGTGGGTTCGATTCCCACCCAGGACAAACTTTGTGTGATGAGCATGATTGTTTGTTCTGTGTCTGGGTGTGATTTATCTATAATATGTATGTATTTATAAATTATATAAGTATGTATATCAGTTGTCTGGTTACCATAACACAAGCTCTGCTTAGCTTGGGATCAGATAGCCGTGTGTGAGTTGTCCCAAGATATTTATTATTAATTTATTTAACCGGCATGTAGCTCTTGACCAAACGCTATGCCAAAGCTCATTTTTCGAACTTACCATATCTGTAGCAAAGTTCTCGAAGAAGTTGGCGAAGCCCTCGTTCAACCAGGTATAGGTCCAAGAGACAGGGCTCACTTCGTTGCCAAACCATTGGTGGACATTCTCGTGGCAGATGATTCTGCCTACATTCTGCTTGGTGGCTGTTGTAGTCACGCCCTCAGTAACCAGGAGAGCCACTTCTCTGAAAAATGAAAAGTTAGTCATTTTAATTCTTTACTATAAAGTATCCTATGTGTTATTCCAGACCATAATCTACCTCTTAGAAACAAATTTCAAAAAGCCAAATTTCATCAAAATCCGTTCAGCCGTTTTGACGTGAAAGAGTAAAAAACATCCATACATTCATCCATTCATCCATCCTCACAAACATTCGCATTTATAATATTAGTAGGATTAGTTGTATTCTATCATTTACACGTCATCATCATCTGCCTAGCCTTTTCCCAACTATGTTGGGGTCGGCTTCCAGTCTTACCGGATGCAGCTGAATACCAGTATGTATCATCTACACGTCAGTAAAATAAAAAAGAAAACAACAGATTTTTCATCCTAGTACAAAAAAAACCCTTGTCAACTATAAAGCATCATATAACAGCACAATACAAATCTGCTTTGCAGATTCATTCTGTAAAAGGCTTATGGAACACTTCACTGGATCTCTACTCTGTATCCTTACTAATATTATAAAAGCGAAAGTGAGTTTGTTTGTTTGTTACGTCTTCACGCCTCAATGCCTAAACGATTTTGATGAATTTTGGTACAGAGATAGTTGGGAGCCAGGAGACGGACATAGGCTATTTAAAAAAAATGAAAAATGAGGGAGAAAGAGGGAAGAAAAGGGAAAACTTTGCATTGCTATTACAATAAATAAGGCGGAAAGGCAAAAACTACAGGTAGCAGGTACCTGTAAATCAGGAAAGGGGAACTGTGTTACCCCGAATTAAATCGAAGCCGCGGGCAAAAGCTAGTTTATAGAATAAATAAGTTTAGTGTCTGTTTATTACAGTCCCGTCTCAAGCTAGTACTTCAAGAGTATTAAAACCGTTTTAAATGTCAACGCTATGAATAGCACTGACGGCAATTGTTCAAATGATTTTCCAAAGCTTATGTCAATCCAATATATCGAGTTGTCCATCCAACTGCTGAGTTTATGGAGTTTCTTGTCCATTCTTCTCCATAGAGATCTACGCTCTGAAATCGGCAACTACAGTACTTTCACTGTTATTATGCATTGTGACTGGGACTGTAGCTTAAATTTAATTGTTATCTTTGTATCGACACTTCAAAAGTGCCTATAAAACAAAATATAGTGGCCTACTTGTTTTTGTAATGCTTAAGAATTTCAATATCGCCTCAGAATCACAATCTAATAAATAAGTCTCACTATCCTGCCATTTTTCGAATGCCCAAAAGGAGGGCTTTTTATTGTTTAAACAACATGGTTGGCGCGGTGGGGTGGCTGAGTGATCTACTGATGCGTTGCATGTCACAGATTTGATTCTAGGAACGTTCGTTCGGATAAATTTCTAGCAACGTTTTGCAAAGAAAAAAATATTGTTAGATATTTAATGCAAGCAATATTTTTGCTCTGGCTCTGCTAAAGATCCTTACTAATATTATAAAAGCGAAAGTGAGTTTGTTTGTTACGTCTTCACGCCTAAATGGTTAAACCGATTTTGATGAATTTTGGTACCAGAGATAGATAGGGACTCTGGAGACGGACGCAGGCTATTTTTTTTTAAAGATTGAGATATGAGGGAGAAAGAGGGAAGGAAAGGGAAAACTTAGTATTGTTATTACAATAATTAAGGCGCAAGGGCAAAATCTACTGGTAGCAGGTAACTGTAAATCAGGAAAGGGGAACTGTGTTACCCCGAATTAAACGCGAGCGAAGCCACGGGCAAACGCTAGTAATATATATAAATATGACGGCCTTGAATTTGCTTTGATGCAGATAAACGTCACGACGTTACTTGTAACATCAGGCACACTTTATGATGACTATTGATATACGATAAGAAGCCATAAATTCGAGTATTTATGGCTTATAATAAAATATTTCTCTTCTGCTTCGTAAGTAGGTATATTAACACTTATTTTATTGCCGTTTTTACGGAACTTGTGATTCACTTATACGAATATAAACTGTAACCTCTTGGTTTTATAGTTCAGAATACGTTGTTTGGAAGATTTGTTCTGATTAACTTCGTATAACGTGATGAAAATATGAGAACAATAAATAAGCATTAACGGTAGGTATTTAATATCCTAGTCCTGAGAGCTTCAGCTAAACAAGTTTTGGGTTTGAATCAGCAAAATGAAATGAATTGAATTATATCAGAGGACCTCATATAGAATTTAAAGACAACGGAATCCAATCATTTTCCTGATGACACAACGAACGCGACAGCCATGAGCCATTCTAGTTAAGAAATTGAAATTGAACATATTTATTTCAGACCAGACACATACAGTTACAAGTCCATATAATAATAATTATGTTAGTAGAAGAAAAAACTATGATAGTAAAATTTAAAACAAATAATAATCAATAAAAATTAGAACAGATTTAAATTCATAATGACAAAATGGCCGATCACTGACGTTGAAATTATGTTTCCTTTTTTGATAATTTTTTTCACCCTTAGATAATTTTTATGCAACACTTTCAAGTCTCATTGACACTTATCATTATTCGCCTAGCTTTTCCCACCTTTCTTCGCTTCCAGTGTAACCAGATGCCTCTAAATACTAGAATTTGACATAGAGCGATTGCCTATCGTATCTATGAATCTAATGACTCATCATCATTCCTCGACCTTATCCCAATTTATTTGGGGGCGGCGCCACAAGACCTTATATGACTAATGGTTAAAAACAACAGACCTGCATTTCATGTAGCGGAGATGAGAATGTTGAGATGGATGTGTGGAGTGACAAGAATGGATAAAGTAAGGAATGAGAATATTAGAGGAAGTTTGAAAGTTGCGCCTGTTACAGAAAAAATGAAAGGGAGTCGTTTGTCTTGGTATGGGCATGTAATGAAGAGGGACGAAGCACATGTGACTAAAAGAGTGTTGGATATGACAGAGAGCGAGAGGAAGGCCAAAGAAAAGATGGATGGATTGTGTAAGGGACAAGGGCAGGAAAATGCAGAAAACTGCCCGCTCTAGGTATTTCTTAAAGTTTATATTTCTTTCGTTGCGTTTACAAATATGTATACTCACATACACAAACAGGCAGACCCGAAACAGCTATCTGTAGGCCATAAAAATATTTCTTCCTAACGGGGATCGAACCCGCGACACGTTGGGCAGAGGTCAAACGCTTAGCCACTACGCGAACCGTGTCGTCCATTTCAAGAAAGACTAGGTGACACCACCGCGCTGTTGAAATTTCAACTTACGGTGCAGAGTCTAGTGACGAAAATCATAAACAATTTTGAAGGACATACCTGTAGATAACCAATCCCCAGTTTTCCATTGCACCAGCAGCGAAGTCAGGAACGGCAGCCTTATCCAATTTCGGGAACTCGTATTTAAACTCAGTATATTTCTCTAATTCAACCATATTCTTCTGGCCGAATTCCAGAGCAAACAATGCCGTGTTCTGGGTACCAGGTCTGGAGAATACCTTGAAGGGTATATCATAGATGCCCTTAAATTCGGTGTCCATTTCATTGTCGATGTGAGCCAAGTTTGATACCAGATACGCCAGTAGGTATGTGGACATCACTAGTGTGTCCCGGAATTCATGTTTCGTGAGGCCGTTTATTTGTGGTCTGAAAAAAGATAGAAGATATTTTAGATGCGTTATTATTGATCTGGCTGCTTTTGTTTTGTATTCAGCTGCAGTTTTAGACTCTGTAGGCCTACTATGACGTCTTAAAGCAGAACTTATTCCACTGAGTGAAAGAGATGGTGCTAGACACCCTGTATAGCTCTGTCTCTTTCCCTCAGCGGAATAAGTTCTGCTTTAAGAAGTCGTGGTAGGGTAGATGTTCTGACTTTTTAGTGAAAAAGTTATTGAACAAAAATGAAAACGATGGAATTAAATATAGCAACGAGCCACCAATGACTCTGGTTTTTGATTATGGTTAAAAGCACAACTGGCATTCTTTCCTGTCGGGGTTGTGGGTTGTTCGAAAGAGATATCGCCGCTCCGGAATATTAAGATCAAAAGATGAAACATGAGTGAGTTTTAGTCAGTTAAAATCAGACACTCCTAATCAAAGTAAAAAAAAATACCGGCATTCTTTAGAATACCATTGAACTGGAGCCTAACCAGCCTACAATGATCTCCTCTATGAAAGAAGGAGTGTATCGCGATCCACAGCACAAAACCAAATCGTGTTGGTGGATGCCGTTATCTTTGATTAAGTCAGAGCATTATTTATTATTTTTAAAAACTTTGTCTCTGTCTATTATCAATCTGTCCTTTCGCGGCTTTGTTAAGAGTAGGTATTCTAAATGACATAAATAGCACAGTAGAAACAGATAATTATTATGTGTTTTGTGTGTACACACGACGGCACATCAACCTACACCAAAACCATTTTAACCTGATCTCTCTACTACGGTGTGCGATCTGTAGTAGAGAGATCAGGTTAGAATAGGTTGAACTGCCGTCGTGTGTACATAAATAAATAAAATGGGCTCCTTGCTCTAGTGGTCATTAATTGATTTATTAAATCAGGAATTTCTTTGTAGCAGCTATGGAACCAGGGGCCTAAGTCTGCTATTACAATAGTGTCAGAATGGTCGATCACTGATCGCATAATGGTTGATTTTGACAAGTTTAGTATGTAGTAGATTACCAAACTTGTCAAAATTAACCATTATGCGATCAGTGATCGACCATTCTGACACTATTGTAATAGCAGACTTAGGCCTCTGGATGTTTGCGACTTAAACATAACTAACGAAATGTGAGTGTTATATTAAGTACCTTTGCCTAAACTTTGGATTAAAATCGCGATGTCATGTGTTGTTATGTCAAAAATCTCACTTACTTGAGCAAATCTGTCCTCTTAGGCATATTACTCTCGACCACGGTGTATGCTGGTGGTGAGTATATCGTGGTCCTGAAGACGGCTTTGAACGAAGGTTCGTCGTAGCAAGGGAACGCGCGGCGAGCGAATGTGGGCTGAAGTTGTGACGTTATGAGTTTGCTGAAAAAAAAAATGTTTAGTGAGAAACTCCTAGGAATATGGTGCTGTTGTGAGTAAATTAAAAAAAACTAGGTTATGGCAATAAGAGGGTCTCTCAAAATTTCAAAAAATACCAAAAATACAATACATGTATGTATGTATTATTATATATCTATGAATAGTTTAAATACCTTTAAATACAAACGTATTTTTAACAATACACATATCGAACTAAAATTAAAATTCAGAGTCTACGCCTTTTATATATAAAATTTGTATTTGTATGTAAAATTTGGGTTTTTTTAGTAAAACAATAAAAGTCGTTAAAAAAAAAGAACGTGGGCATGAGAGGTGTTAAAAGGTCTGAAAGGCAAGTAGATGACCCCTTCAGTCGACCATTTTAATTTGGCACACGATGCACCTCAAAAACTGTATAATGGGATTTCTATAAGGTGTACTGAGTGCGTGATAAACGTTTGTTTGTGTTGATGTGAATTCCACCTTATATATTACACTGAAGTATTGATTCACGAGTATTATTTTTGATAAACAAATAACATAAATTCCAAAATCAGAGAATGATAATAAGAATATCACTACATACTAGGAATTTCTCCTGTATCGTGACATTTAAAATCACATACACAAACAGCCAGATCGGGAACAATTTATTATCTGTAGGCCATATAAATATTTGTTCCGTGCGGGGATTAAACCCGCAACACGCAACGCAGTGGTCGATCGCTCGGCCACTGCGCCAATCATATCGTCATTATAATTATAATAACTATAATTCATTATAATACCTATATAAAAAAAACAATTTAAATAACTGTTGTAAACGGCTGTTTGTGTATGTGAGTTTAAATGTTTGTAAACGCACCCACGATACAGGAGAAAATCCTAGTGTGGGCCAACGTTTTTTTTTTAAAAAAAAACTACAAACAAAAATACTTACTTCGTTGTCGTAGTACCGTCAGAGTCAGAAGTGAATGTAGACACATAAATACCAAACATATTCAAAGCATACTGTCCAACGTAATGTTTAATTCTTATGGTATGAGGCTGCAGTACTGTCAAATTCTGATTCAAAGTAATCCTGAACAAATGAGTATCATCTGCGGCCAAAGTATGGCTTTGATACACGTTGACATTCGGTAGTCTGTCACTGAAGATTTCGATGTCTTCTGGTTTAATTTCCATCTCCATTGCGTGCATGACTATTTGGTTAGTGGATATTAAAGGCAAGATCCTTATGTCGACAGATCCTGTGAAGTATGCCTCATTGTCTGGGTTTAGATGGAGTATAACGTCATAGAATGTCGGGAAGGTGTCTCTTGGGAGCACGTAGGCTGCCGCCCGTTCCTGTTCTGTGGGTACGGAGAGAAGCTGGGTTGATGGTAGGGCTAAGGGCCCGGCAGTTGCCGCCCCGATGACGGTTAGTAGTGCTAGTAAATACATCTCTGCAAAACAAAAAAAAATATTTACGTTAAGAAAAAAATATTTTTCAACAGCTTTTGGACGTGGTTTCGTCAATTATCCTAAGGGAGCTGACTACAGGGACTAAATTATCTGATGCTTGAGCCAAGGTTATCATTTATCTATACATATATTAAACGTTCCTAGGCATTCAGTTGGTTTAAAAGCGTGGAAAACAGTGTTACTTTCATATTTTTTGTAATACTTCGTCCTACTTATATTATAAATGCGAATGCTTGTGAGGATATGTGGATGTATAGGTGTTTGTTACTCTTTCACGTCAAAACGGCTGAACGAGTCTTGATGAAATTTGGCACAGATAGATTATAGTCTGGAATAACATATAAGATCACATTCGTGAATGCATGGACCATTTATTTCACAACTATTTTCCCATCCAAAAAACGTTTTATTCAATGACATGTATTTTCTAATCACACATTGTAAATTAAGCTATCAGATAAGATTAAACAGAATTCACACTCAATTGAAATTGCGTATTTTAAATTTATCGTAGAATATTATGGCATTGCACGAGTAATGCTTTAGATGCATTTTTGCTAATTTGTCTTTTCTCAAATACGTAATTGGTGCCGATTAACTATTTTTTTTTACTTATAATCTGACAGTAAAAATACATAAACACTTGAATATTACAATATTAACTTCTTGTATATTTATATATATTGTGGGTTACGGCTAACAATATAAAAGGAAGGTAATCAACGTCATGTCATTTACAAGCCTTCACAGTTAACAGTAAAGTAAAGTATTGTTGTACAAATCATTACATGTAATATTAATTAGTAGTAACTTGCTAGTTATAAGAATAAATTAATATCTAATAACAAGGTAAAGGATTGAATTTAATATGAGTCATTGTTGTATTTTTATTTAAGTTGGTCATTATTGAGAACGGTGTTGCCTACCTATTCAATAATTATGTCAAGTAAATTACTTGACATAATTATTGAATACTCTAGACATCATTAAATGATCATCATTAAATGATGTCTAGAGTATTTGCTATAACTTCATAATATTAAATGTGAGTAAAATATTGTGCAATCAGGTCTAAGAGTAGAAGAATACAAAGAAATGATGGACGGACTGTGTGTACGAAAACAAAAGAAGAAAAAGGGTCTCTAAAGCATTGATTACGATTAGTTATTGTCACTTTTGAAGGACCCCATATACATTCGATAACCAGTATTTTTTTTATTTTATGGTTGTTAAAAATAAAGTATATTTGCAAAAAAATATATAAATGACTAGCTTTTGCCCGCGGCTTGGCTGGTGCTAAATTCGGGAATAAACAATTCCCCTTTTCTGATTTGCAGGTACCTGCTACCTGTAGATTTTGCCCTTGCGCCTTATTGATCGTAATAGCAATGCTAAGTTTTCCCTTTTCTTCCCTCTTTCTACCTAATTTCCAAATAAAAAAAAAATTGTATACGTCCGTCTCCAGGGTCCCAACTATTTCTGTACCAAAATTCTTCAAAATCGGTTTAGCCGTTAAGGCGTGAAGACGTAACAAACAAACAAACACACTTTTGCTTTTATAATATTAAATACCTATACATATATAGTAAGGAAGTAAGCATGAGACAATTATTCATCATCACCTTGATCGACAAAGATAGGGCAGCTTTGTATGTCCAATAAAAATACAGCTTAAAGAATTCTAAAGCACATCTGCCTAAATCAGCAACGTATTATTATTTCAAAAGAATCTCTGTGACTTAGCAACGCAGTCACGTCTCGAGGGAAGGAGTGCAGCGCTCGGAATTTGCATAGATGATGCTCCTTTCCTCTCCTCAAGTTGTTAGCGCTTCTAGTATGTAGAACTGAACCACGTGACTTGGAGTTTGTCTAACTTTGGGATCTAGGGAATAGGTGTCACTTAGGAAGTAAATATAGAAGGACAAGAGGTAAAGCTACATCATTCAGGAAAACTTGACGCAGAGATAGATATATATATATAGAGAGAGCTAGGATGAATATGAATTTAAAACAATATAAGATCACGCCGATAATCCACAACAGTTTACGCAGAGGGGTACCAAGTTAGGAGGTAGCCGGGCGTTTGAGAGAGAGAGAACCTCAAACCAACCCAGCCGCCGATGACTCCCAACTACCGTAAATGCGGGCCTGTGGACGGTGAGCAATGGGTAGCTCATCGTCCATCCGTCCTTTGACGATAGGCCGTGTCAACGGCACGTTATTGTTCCACGCGCGCCTCAAAGAGATGTCAGCAAAGCAGAGGGGCCTGACACGGCCGCCGCCTGCGGGGTTGCAGGTTGTTCGAAAAAGATACCGCGGCCCCGGTCCATAAAAGGCAATAGAAGGAACATGGGTGGGTTTTAGACAGTACAAGTCTGACAGTCCTCCTTGCTCTGCAGAGCGGGGGAAGTTATTTAATGATTTGAACGAAATGACGGGCCTGTTGGTCTAGTGGTTAGTGGCCCTGACTGCTGAGCCGGAGGTCGTGGGTTCGATTCCCATCCAGGACAAACTTTGTGTGATGAGCATGATTGTTTGTTCTGTGTCTGGGTGTGATTTATCTATAATATGTATGTATTTATAAATTTTATAAGTATATATATCAGTTGTCTGGTTACCATAACACAAGCTCTGCTTAGCTTGGGATCAGATAGCCGTGTGTGAGTTGTACCAAGATATTTATTTATATTTATTTATTTAATTTTATTATTTCCCACCCGCAAAAAAAGGGGTACCTAGTATACGCACAAACACATTTCGCTAGTTATGTTTCAGTTCAATGTAATGGGGGCGAGCCTATTGCCAATAAGCGGGCATAAATCCAGACTACATTGCTGTTACTACGGAATTTCTTTTATCAATCCATATGTACTTTCTAAACTATATCTAAGTTTTAACACAAACATCGGTGAAGGAAAACATCGTAAAGAAACTTCGCCTTATAATTAACTAGCTTATGCCCGCGGCTTCGCTCGCGTTAAATTCGGGGTAACACAGTTCCCCTTGCGCCTTATTGATTTGTAATAGCAACTAGCGCTAAGTTTTCCCTTTTCTTCCCTCTTTCTCACTCACATCCCACAATTTTTTTTTAAATTAGCCTATGTCCGTCTCCTGGTTCCCAACTATCTCTGTACCAAAATTCATCAAAATTGGTTTAGCCATTCAAGCGTGAAGAGGTAACAAACAAACTCACTTTCGCTTTTATAATATTAGTAAGGATATGAGTCTGAAATCGCCAACACGACTTGAGAAAGCGTAGTGATCAATGCTCTACTTTCTCTGTCTGAGAATAGGCCTTTGCCCAGCGTGGAACAGTTATAGGCTGGTATATATATCTACTTAATTTTTTTGTAAGTAAAAAAAAAACCGTACCTAATGTACCTATTTAGCTAAAGATGTAGGTATTATCGATTTATTATCGTTTAAAGCTATTGGAATTATGCTGATTGAGGCCTTAGTAATCACATATATATTATGATAATAGTAATAACTACTTACATTAATACATTGCATTTATCAGTGACACTAAACTTCTATGGGAATGCACCCAAGTTTTGCTTTATACTAAGTACTTTTTTAAAAGCTTCTCCCGCTCTAAGCGAAACGAAAGGAAGTGCTTGACTTTTACTGACCCACCCATATTCCTTATTTTGCTTTTTTGTTCCGAGGCCGCGGTATCTCTTTCGAGCAACCCGCAACCCCGGTAGGCAGTGGTCTGAAAGAACTTTAAGGCGCGCATGGAACACTAACGCGCCGTCGACAATGCCTGTCGTCACAAGCATGACCTATGCATTGATGACAGTACACAGACCCGCGTCCATGGGGGATGGCAATGCTGATTATTTGACCAAAATAAAGGCCAACCCTCTGGTTACTTGAAGAGTCGACATCCACCTTGCGATATTCCGAATAACTAGGTGAAAATTCAGATCCCATGGCCCTAGTGTTTTAACCCCAAACGGCTCAAACACATAACTACCAATTAAGTTATTATAGATTGTATAATTACAACTTATTCGGCTTTTTTTAGGGTTCCGTAGTCAACTAGGAACCCTTATAGTTTCGCCATGTCTGTCTGTCCGTCCGTCCGTCCGTCCTCGCTTAATCTCTGTGACCGTTAGCACTAGAAAGCTGAAATTTGGTACCAATATGTATATCAATCACGCCGACAAAGTGGTAAAATAAAAATTGGAAAAACATGTTTTATTAGGGTAGCCACCCTATATGTAAAGTGGGAAGTGATTTTTTTTTTAATTTCAACCCTAACGTGTGATATATTGTTGGAAAGGTATTTAAAAATGAATAGGGGTTTACTAAAACCATTTTTTGATAATGTCTATAATTTCGGAAATAATCGCTCCAAAAGTAAAAAACAATGTGTCCCCCCCCCTCTAACTTTTGAACCATAAGTTTAGAAAATATGAAAAAAATCTGAAAAGTAGAACTTTATAAGGACTTTCTATGAAAATCATTTTGAACTTGATTGACACAACAGTTTTTGTACAAAAAAGACAAAAAGTTGTACAAAATAATTTCCTCCTCCACCTTTAAACTTATAAGTGGGAACACTTATTGTGACGGACGGGAAACTACGGAACCCTACACTGAGCGTGGCCCGACACGCTCTTGGCCGGTTTTTTTGGGTTGGGAAACCCTCAATAACTTCCCCCGCTCTGGGCGGAGCGGGGGAGCGTGTCAGACTTTTACTGACTAAAACCCACCCATGTTCCTTCTATTACCCTTTACGTTCCGGGGTCGCGGTATCTCTTTCGAACAACCCGCAACTCCGGCAGGCGGAGGCCCTGGCAAGCCCCTGCTTTGCTGACATCTCTTTGAGGCGCGCGTGATACACGAACGCGCCGTCGACACGGCCTGTCGTCAATAGACCGACGGACGGTGAGCTACCCACTGCTCACCGTCCACAGGCCCGCATCTACGGAGGCCGGGAGTCGTCTCGCCGCGCCCGAGCACGGGGCGTCTCCCGCGGTGGCTGGGTTGGTTTGAGGTTCTCTCCCTCAAACGCCCGGCCACCTCCTTTGCTAGCATTACTGCTTCACAGAAGGAGGTGACCGCTTCCCATTCCCTCTCGCTCAATTGTTTCGGCATAAGGTGCCTTTTAGGGCCCCCTATGAAAATCACATACTTAACCTTTTGAACGTCAGATCATACGCGTGCCGTCAACGTCAAGCCACTCATTTAAACTCAATTTTTGTCACATATTTGTGTCTTTGGCGAACAGGACACGCGTTTACTTGTCACATATACGTAATATGTGACGATGGCGTTCAAAAGGTTAACAAATAAATTCACCATCTTTCATACATACTTCAACAAATATTTTATCAATAGATTTTTGTACCAATCCAACTTGAAGCATACTTTTCAAAGATTATCGTGATAAACGGATACACGGCACATACCTACATTGATAACAAATATTTATCTTAAATATTGATAAGATTGTAAAACAACCCACTTGACATGGCCAATGACGGAGTTACCCAATAGTTTTGAGAATGAGTAAATAAATGAGAAAAGTATTTTAGAAATATTTGAATGCTAAAGTTTTTGTTATCTTGAGGAGTATACACTGCTTTAATCGCGTAGGAAATTGCCTGCCTTTCAAACTTAATTGTAGATAATTTTCATTCTATTCGTATTTGTAGCAGCTTACTGTTCAGTTGCAGGTTGTTCGAAAGAGATACCACAGTCCTGGCACATAAAAAGCAAAAGAAGGAACATGGGTTATATTTAGTCAGTAAAAGTCTGACCTCCGCTCCGTCCAGAGTTGGGGAAGTTATTTGATGATTTTCCATCCGAAAAAAAGCCTATTTATGCACTATACTATTTTCAGACATTTTCATGACTAGTCTCCTCTAAAATCGGCTGCCATTGCCAGCAATCATTTAGTAGGACTATTAAAATATATACAGCTACTATTAAAGCTAAGAAGGTGGCCATTTTTGTGTTTTTTTTCTACATATCGATTTCTTTAAACTTTTTGACGAAAATTGTATTCAAATGATACAATTTGACGACACGGTTGGCGCAGTGGCTGAGTGATCTGCTGTGCTGCTTGCCGCGGGTTCAATCCCTTTTTTTCGGGTGGGAAATTATCAAATAACTTCCCCCGCCATGGGCGGAGCGGTGTCAGACTTTTACTGACTAAAACCCACCCATGTTCCTTCTATTGCCCTTTACGTTCCGGGGCCGCGGTATCTCTTTCGAACAACCCGCAACTCCGGGGTTCAATCCCCTCACGGAAAGATGATTTGATGTATTTTGGTTAATTTTAAAAAAAAGTGATTAAAAGGGGAGGAAGAGGGAAGAAAAAGGGAGACAAAGATTTTTTTTTCGATCATCACGCAGGTTAAAATAAGCGTTAGCCCAAAGTGCCACGCGGACGAACTTGCGGGCGGAAGCTAGTAATATTATAAATGCGAATGTTTGTAAGGATGGATGTATGGATGTTTGTTACTCTTTCACGTCAAAACGGCTGAACGGATGTTGATGACATTTGGCACAGAGGTAGATTATAGTCTGGAATAACACTATACATAGACTTTTTTCGATTATCACGCTGGCAAAAAAAAACTCGCACTATGCAAACAGGCTTTCTGGACATGTTGTTTTATCAATGTGATAACTAAATCATGTAATCTTATTGAGATAAAACTGTATTGCTTGAAGGTACACACGACGACATATCAACCTATACAAAACCAGTTAATGCTGCTCTCTCAACAACGGATCGTACACCATAGATTTCAAGTACAATGAGAGATCCGCATAAACTGGTTTTGTATAGGTTGATGTGTCGTCGTGTGTACGTGTTTGTAGTCATCATCTGCCTCGCATTTTCCAATAATGTTGTTGTCGGTTTCCAGTCTAACCGAATACAGCTATAAGTTTGATCTGGTTTACCCCTTTTTTGCGGATGGAAAACCATCAAGTAACTGACTCTGCTCTGGGCGGAGAAAGTATCAGTCTTGTACAGACTAAGACCCACCCATGTTCCTTCTTTTGCTGTTTATGTTCCGGGGACGCGGTATCTCTTTCGAACAACACGCAACCCCGGCAGGCGGTGACTATTGGCCAGGCCTCTATGCTTTGCTGACATCTATTTGTGGCGCGCGTGGAATACTAACGCGCCAATGACAAAGCAGATATACCCTAAGAAAAAGACTATTCAGACTTTCGAGAAACTAATTACCTGTAACGACTGGCAAAGCTCTACAAATGACAGCTGAGACCAACTTAGGAAAATACGGCTTAACCTAAAAATTGAGCAGAGCGGCTGTTATAATTTAGCCACGAACACGGATATTTCGTGTAGTAAATAATGAAAAAGAAAAATAAATATGTGGTAAGTAACGCCATCTATACATACTAGAGGGAACTACTAACTACGTAGTTTGCTGTGAGATGTTCTGTTATTAATACCTGATTTTTTTGGTAGTGTTGGTAGACGGTGACGGTATGTTTATTAATAGTAGGGTAGCTGCTACCCTACCATGACGTCTTAAAGCAGAACTTATTCCACTGAGGGAAAGAAGAGACAGAGCTATACAGGGTGTCTAGCACCATCTCTTTCCCTCAGTGGAATAAGTTCTGCTTTAAAACGTCATGGTAGGCCTACTGGCTGGTCATCTGATGGTTTGGAAGCTGACAGGCATGATTTAACAATTAAAGATACTTTATTTAACATATTTTCTACTTTATCCATCTATCTCTCGTCCATCTATCTATCATACTATATCCATCCTTCGTAAAAATGTGTCATTTGGTCCTTATTTGCCAAATCTATCGCATTGTCAGTTATCTGCTGAAGCGAGAAAACACAGAACTAAAAAATGCACTAAATTTCACATATCAACGAATTTTGTTTTCACATGCAGAGCCATCTTGAACTGCACACTTTAAGTGGTCATACTGTCACTTGAAGTTGTCATCCGCCCGTCTATACTGTTCCACGCGCGCCTCAAAGAGATTTCAGCAAAGCAGAGGGCCCTGCCAGGGCCTCCGCCTGCCGGGGTTGCGGGTTGTTCGAAAGAGATACCGCGGGCCCGGAACATAAAGGGCAAAATAATAAACATGGATGGGTTTTAGTCAGTGAAAGTCTGATACTCCTTACTGTCCAAAACAGGAGAAGTCGTTTGAAGATTTCCCACCCGAATAAAAAAACGAAGAGTGCTCACGAACTTAGATAATAAAACCCGTTTTTAGGGTTCCGTAGTCAACTAGGAACCCTTATAGTTTCGCCATGTCTGTCTGTCCGTCCGTCCATCCTCGCTTAATCTCTGTGACCGTTAGCACTAGAAAGCTGAAATTTGGTACCAATATGTATATCAATCACGCCGACAAAGTGGTAAAATAAAAATTGGAAAAAAATGTTTTATTAGGGTAGCCACCCTATATGTAAAGTGGGAAGTGATTTTTTTTTAAATTTCAACCCTAACTTGTGATATATTGTTGGAAAGGTATTTAAAAATGAATAGGGGTTTACTAAAACCATTTTTTGATAATGTCTATAATTTCGGAAATAATCGCTCCAAAAGTAAAAAACAATGTGTCCCCCCCCCTCTAACTTTTGAACCATAAGTTTAGAAAATATGAAAAAAATCTGAAAAGTAGAACTTTATAAGGACTTTCTAGAAAAATCATTTTGAACTTGATTGACACAACAGTTTTTGTACAAAAAAGACAAAAAGTTGTACAAAATAATTTCCTCCTCCACCTTTAAACTCATAAGTGGGAACACTTATTGTGACGGACGGGAAACTACGGAACCCTACACTGAGCGTGGCCCGACACGCTCTTGGCCGGTTTTTTATTTATAAAATGACCTGTATCCTGATAAACACAATATTTTTCGATAGCTAATTTCACTTTCAAACACATTTTTCATTTTCGTTATTACTGCTAAATTAAGTCAAGGTCCTCTTGTATATATTTTCCTTATAAAACGATCCATTACTTTTTGTATAAAAGATGACTTGCATACATAAAAAAGTAAATACGTTAATTTCTTTATCGACATTCCGTATCCTAATTTACGATTAAGATATTAAAAAGTTATCTGATAAGGGCTGATATCTTTAAATTAGTGCACAGTGCTGTATACTTACTTACTTGGTACTTATCTAGGTATATAACTGAAGGTATTTTAAATGTTGTAAAAGGTGAAATTGCTAAATTTATGGTTTGTTTAGTCTCTGGGGGCCTCTTTGTGTGGATGAAAAATCATTAAATAAGTTCCCACGCTCGCGCTCTGTGAGTATTGGACTTTTTTGTAAAAGTCCGACACTAATTTATTTATTAAAACTTTATGCACAAATAAAAACTGTACGAAGGCGGACTTAATGCCTTAGACATTTTCTACCAGTCTACCTTAGGGTGATGCAGAGATAAAACAAAGTAGGTGCGATAGCAATGAATGTTGTGACATCTCTTTAAGACGTGCCAAAGGCCACTTTAGAAGATTTTTTTAGGATATTATTATTATGAATCATGCTAATAATTATTATTAAAATAGTCACAAACGCAGTTGAATTTTCGCTTTAAAACAATTTTAGGATTTCTAACGTAAGTAGTTTTAGACCTCAAGATCATTATGTTTCGCCATTCTTGTTTAGCAATCGAACGTCTTTTTGCACGTATCATCACCTATTCTTAATTAAGAATGTGTTGTAGTCAGACTCATTAAATAAACGTAAACTCAGAGTGTATATTAAATGATTACAATTAAGCGCATGCCGAGATTGTGATTAATCGTCAATAGATCATGATGATTATGCTAAAATGATTCTTTATTTGAATCCACAGACTCGAGGAGCTCGTGGCTAAATAGATAGTAGCCGCTTGGGTCGATCTTTAGGTTAAGCTGCGCTTGCCTAGGTTGGTCTGTGGATGGGTGACCACCCGTTACATACCGAGTTTCCTCCGTGCCTCGGAAAGCACGTTAAGCCGTTGGTCCCGGCTGTCATTTGTAGATCTTTGACAGTCGTTACAGGTAGTCAGTGTTCCGAAAGTCTGACAACCAAGGGGTATCGTATTACCCAGTATTAACTGGGTTGTGGAGGTCAGATAGGCAGTCGCTCCATGTAAAATACTGATATTCAGCTGCATCCAGTTAGACTGGAAGCCGACCCCAACATAGTTGGGAAAAGGCTAGGCTGATGATGAGACTAAGACACAACTTGAAGAGCTGAAAGTTTAATAATAATAGCCGTTTATTTTTCCTTTTTTTGCGGATGGGAATTCATTAAATAACTTCCGCTGCTCTAGGCGGAGCGAGGGTTAGTGTCAGACTTTTACTGACTAAAACACAGCCTTGTGTGGTTGGGTAAGTTCCTACTTTTTCACATTATGTTCCAGGGCCGGGTTATCTGTTTCCGTTTAGCTAATTGCCAAGTTGATGTAATTTCATAATGTTTAAAAGTTACAACAAAGTTAAAATATATTTTTTCAGATAGTTCGATGATCTACTCGGTACTCTGAATAGATTCATTTTCACAATGTGAAAGTAACTCTATGTTTCCAGTTTGTCTGTCTGCTAGTTTTGCACATTTGTGCATCTCGTCGGATATGATATTTGATTCACCGGTAGACCACAACTAGAGTTAGAACACTTACTTTAAAATACCTGTTATATCCTGGTGGTATTTTAGGAACCTTGCCACCTCATAAGGAAAAAACGGATTCCTCATAGTATCACTTTGCAGTCCATTTGTATGTACAGACGCCTGCACATCAAGCTACCCGAAACTGTCAATTTTTCCCCAATGAACTTTGAACCTAATACTCTCGAAATAAAGTCGAAAATCTATCAAAGAAATCTGACAGATTGTAGTAGCTTGATGTGCTGGCGTCTGTACGTCTGTCAAGACAACTAAAGTGTCTAATTTCAATTCAATAACTCCACGCGTTCCTAATAGTTATGTTGGAGACGCGAGTTGAAATTAAAACTATTTACTAAAGTCTGTGGCCTCTTAGAGCCATTAAAAACAATCCTCTAAGTTTTTGCAGTCATAGATATGGCAGTTTATGCCGAAAATTTGTACGGAACACTCGTGTGTGAATCCGCCTCGCATTTGCAGTTTTTTTTTCTTATTATTCAGCTTTTACCACAGAACAAGACACTCAAATTTAATCAAGATCCGTTTATACGTTTTGACGTGAAAGAGTAACATAAAATTAGTAAGATAGCTGGCTCCCGCGGCTTCAACCGCGTGATATCGAAAAAAAAAATTATACCCTATGTGTTATTCCACACCATATTCGACCCCTGTTCCAAATTTCATCACGATCCGTTCAGCCGTTTTGACGTGAAAGAGTAACAAACATCCATACATCCATCCATCCTCACAAACATTCGCATTTATAATATTAGTAGAATACCAAAATGGTTCTCTAGCGTAACCTACGATAGTAATTTGAGGATTAATTTAACTTCTATATAAAAAAACACTCACCAATGTATTTACATGAACACCACTAATTTGTAACTAAATTAATGACCTACTATATCAGTGGAACGTGTCACAATCATAATCAACACAATCGATTAATAAATATTATCTGCCACGATTATAATAAGTCTTTAATTTGATACACACAGCATGTTATTTGAAAATCATGCTTGTATTTTGTTTATATTACCTAAATGGCCTACCATTTAGACGGCACGGTTGGCGCAGTGGCTGAGCGATCGACTGCTGCGCTGCTTGTCGCATGTTCGATTTCAGCACGGAACAAAATATATTGGATGAGCTGCAGATAGTTGTTTCGGGTTTGGCTGTTTGTTTATGTGAGTTTAAATGTTTGCAAACGCACCCACGATACAGGAAAAAAATCCTAGTGCAGGGACCGTTTTAAAAAGGCATGTATTTAAATCGATATCTGTATATTCCCTTTTTTCGATCAAAATATTTCAAAGTTAAACCAAAAATACTGACTTGCACTCAAATTATGCACACTAAATAAATCAAATTCGATATACTGTTTAATGGTATTTGCAGAACTGTTTTACTGAACGAATAACTATTATCAAAATAGTATATCTAACAATTCTATAATTCAACAAACATATTAAACCTTTTTTAAGGAAAACCATCACCTAATTTACTTTTAGGAACATCGTTTATTCTAAATAAAACCCAATTTAATCAGTCATCTTTATATAATTAGGTACACAAAAAAATAATCAAGTGCTCACTTAACATGCACCAAACATTGGCACACTGAGTGGTAACTCAGTAACTCAGAAAAAACACTTTAGGAAGGATGGTATTTAAAAGTACTTCAATTTATTCCCATTTCATTTACCTAATTTTACCTGTGTTCCACCAAATATACTGAATGTGCACCAAAATATGTTAATTGAAATATGTCATAACGAGCATCAGCGCACTACAATAAAAAAGTGTTATATCTTTATCCATTTTCTATTAATGCAAGTCGTTACTGGGTAGGGGGTTACAGTTTTAACCTAACCTAACCTACGCATTTTTTTAACATTCAGGAAAGAATATTTGGTGCACGATCAGTATTTTTGGTGAACACAAAAATATTATCCCTTTAGAAACAATACTGAGAAATTCCATAGTAAGAAAGTACAATTTAGAGTGCAAGCTAGTATTTTTGATAAGCAATTCGTATTTTTGTTTTATAAATCATATATCCGATGTACGAACCACATTTTTGGTGTGAATTCGATAAAAAGGTCATCTCGTTTTGTGTTATTTTTTAGTTTTTTTGCACAGCATTCATTTTTCTGGTATGCATTCAGTTAATTAGTGGAGTTACCTAGTGTGCTGAAAAAAATATACAGATGTGCATTTAAAAATATCCCTTTTAAAAATAATCCTTACTTCCTTAGTAATATTATAAAAGCGAAAGTGAGTTTTTTTGTTTGTTTGTTACCTCTTCACGCTTTAATGGCTAAACTGATTTTGATGAATTTGGGTACAGAGATAGTTGGGAACTAGGAGACGGACATAGGCTAATTTAAAAAAAAAACTGGGATGTGAGAACGAGGGAAGAAAAGGGAAAACTTAGCGTTGCTATTACAAATCAATAAGGCGCAAGAGCAAAAACTGCAGGTTGGAGGTACTGTGTTATAAAGAATTTAACGCGAGAAGAAAGATGAGGTTGGCGATGGAGCGAGCTATCCACAAACAAGCCTATTTTTTCATGATCTGAATAGATCCGGGCTATGTGAAGACACACGTAGGAAGGGAATACTTCTAATTAATTCTAAATTGTTCCATTTTTGGGGTAACGTATCTCAAAAGAAAAAAACGGAATCCTGATAGGATTACTTTGTTGCCTAACTGTGTGTATGTCGAGACCATATATCTTGGGAACGCGTAGAAGTATTTATTTATTTATTTAAACTTCATGTACAATAGTGGTACATAGGCGGACTTAATACCATAAGGCATTCTCTACCAGTCAACCTTTGGGTAAAATACGACAATATTGTGATAGGGTACAAAAATACTAAAACTATATCTAAAACTATTTGTTTTCGAAAACATATATGTACTTATATTTATACACACATATATACATATCAAATAAATTCAATTAAAAAATAAATAAAAACGAGAATTTTAACAGTAATTACTATGACTTTTAATTGGTAGACGGACCTAAATAGTGGTTACGAACTTTTCTTTTTTTTTTTTTTTTTTAAGTATCACGTTGAAATTAAAACTACGTAGTAGTCCCTTGTAGCTGTGATAAAACAGATCGAACCCTCTAAAAACAGTCAAAAGATTAGGCGTTTGGGATGCAAGTTTGTACGGATCGGAGATTTTTGGCCGGATGCCTAAACATAATTGTACTTTTATAGCTATAGTTTAGGCTAACTTAGCTTTGTTTAAACTCTCGTTTAGGTCTTGCCTAGTGTTTTTGGAAATACGGGTAATCATCCTATCCTTCCTACTTTTAATATTATTAATGTGAACGTTTGTGAGGATGGATGTATGGATGTTTGTTACTCTTTCACGCAAAAACTACTGAATGGATTTTGATGAAACTTTACAATAATATAGCTTATACATGAAAATAACACATAGGCTACAATTCATAAAGATATATTGTATATTCTATCACCACGCGAGTGAATCCGCGGGCCGCAGCTAGTAATATAATAAAATGGTTTGACTGCCACGTTGCTCTAGTGGTTGCAATCGCGACTGCTGAACATGACGTTCTGGGTTTGATTCGAAGGTCGGACAAATTTGATTGAGATTTTCCATCAGCATTTTCTTAGCAGCAGCCACTGGAGATTAGTGCCCAGTTTATGGCAAAAGTCTCGACCCTATGACATAGGACTTAAGCAAAACTGTCGAAATTTGGGTGTTCTATTAGGTACTGTAAGATATGCACTGAATTACCACAATAAAAGCACATATAATACAATAAGTTAGGTTATATATTTAAGATTATATTTTTGTATTGTATTTTAAAGATACTTCAGTCAAAAAAGTATCGGGAATGGATGATTTGTTTATGGTTCCAAATTAAATTTTTTGTTTTTTTTGTAGTTGTTAGATTGGCACAACTGTTTTCCATTTTGGCGCGGAGTTTGAGTTGCATCTGTTATTTATATTAAATACAGTGCTGGTTTTAGTAATATCATATATAGTGTGTATTGCGAATTTCATAATGGACAAAAATACCGAACAAAGAGTTTGTCTTAAATTTTGCATCGCCAATGGAATTTCGTGTTCGGAGTCACTGAAAATGTTACAGAAGGCTTACGGTGAATCGACTTTATCAAACACTCGTGCTTATGAGTGGTTCAAAGCGTTCAAAAGCGGTCGAGATGTGATGGAAGATTTGCCTCGCTCTGGTAGGCCGTCAACGTCTGCAACTGAAGTTAACATCGCAAAAGTGAAGAAAATAGTGACTGTAAATCCCCATTCAACTCTGAGAGAGATAGCCGCCGAACTTTCTGTATCTCACGAGTCAATCCGTACTATTGTAACTAATCATTTGGGTATGAAACATGTTGCTGCTCGGCTAGTCCCAAAAGATCTGAATTTTCTCCAAAAACTCAATCGCATGAAAGTCGCTGAGGACATGCTAGAACGAGTCAGTTTGGACCCAACATTCATGAAACGCATTGTTACTGGTGACGAGACGTGGGTTTACGAGTTTGACATGCAAACTAGTCAACAAGCTTCGGAGTGGCGCCTTCCAACTGAACCGAAACCGAAAAAACCACGCCAAAGTCGATCAAAAGTCAAAGTCATGTTGACTGTTTTCTTTGACTATCGCGGTGTTGTGCACTCTGAATTCTTACCGGAAGGTCTAACGGTAAATAAAGAATATTATTTGAGCGTTATGCGGCGTTTAAGAGAGCAAATTCGACGAAAAAGGCCAGATTTGTGGAAAGAAAATTCTTGGATTTTGCACCACGACAATGCGCCTTCGCACAAGGCTATCATTGTGAACGAATTTTTGACCAAACACTCAACAAATACCATCCAGCAACCACCATATTCACCAGATATGGCTCCTGCTGACTTTTTTCTTTTTCCTAAACTCAAATTACCACTTCGTGGCACCCGTTATCAATCGATAGAAGACATAAAGGAGAATTCGCGGCGAGAACTGAACTCAATTCCGGAAGCAGCGTTTAAAAAATGTTTTGATGAATGGATTATTCGTTGGCGCAAGTGTATCGTTTCTAAAGGAGCATACTTTGAAGGTGATAAAATAAATTTGGATGAATAACAGACATTTTGTGTATTATTGATCTTTTCCCGGTACTTTCTTGACAGAGTAGTACATCTCACACTTCCTATTCTATTCCCTAGTCTCTGTTTCTCTAGTTCTTTATTGAAAACGACCTGAGTATTGGAACGTCATGGCCAACCAGCCAGATTTTTTTTTTCGGTTGGGAAATCATTAAATAACCTCCCCCGCCCTGGGCGGAGCGGGGGGAGTGTCAGACTTGTACTGACTAAAACCCACCCGTGTTCCTTTGGCCCCAACCAGCAATACTGGCAGGGCCCTCTGCTTTGCTGACATCTCTTTGAGGCGCGGGTGGAAGACTAACGCGCCGTCGACACGGCTTGTCGTCAATAGACGGACGGACGGTGAGTTACCCATTGCTCACTGTCCACAGGCCCGCATCTACGGTGGCCGGGAGTCGTCTCGCGGCGCCCGACGCCCGGGGCGTCTCCCGCGGCGACTGGGTTGGTTTGAGGTTCTCTCTCTCAAATGCCCGGCCACCTCAGCCAGTCAGCATTGGTTCAGGTATAAACCCTCTTACAGTACACCTGTGCCCTCAGGTGTTATAGACGTGATGGTATTGTAAGTTAAATTATATTGTTGTACTAGCTTTTGCCCGCGGCTTCGCTCGCGTTAAATTCAGTAGCGCCTTATTGATTTGTAATAGCAACGCTAAGTTTTCCCGTTCCTTCCCTCTTTCTTCCTCATATCCCACTCTTTTAAAAAAAAATAACACACACAGACCTCTACAGTACCAACAGTTTATAAGAACATACCGAAGTCAAAGTCAAAGTCAAACATTTATTTGCAGATAAATATAATTGATAAAATTAAATATGGTTGCAAAAGTTCGTTAAAATAGTGTAATAGTGTCTTGACATATTTAATTATAACATGCAAATTTTAGATATTTATTTAATTGGTAGCTTTTCCCCGCGGCTTCGCTCGCGTATATAAAATTCAAAGTAACACAGTTCCCCTTGCGCCTTATTGATTTGTAATAGCAACGCTAAGTTTTTTAAAATAAAAATTAGCCTATGTCCGTCTCCTGGTTCCCAACTATCTCTGTACCAAAATTCATCAAAATCGGTTTAGCCATTAAAGCGTGAAGAGGTAACAAACAAACAAACTCACTTTCGCTTTTATAATATTAGTAAGGATAAGAAAAAAATAATCTTGTTATTTTGCCTGTATGAACTAACACACAATTAAACTCAGAACTTCTTAGCAGCATGAAAAATAATCAGAATTACGAACTTATCTTAATTATTTTGATAAAATAATTTTATTTCTTTATTATTGTAGACAATTTGATATCGATATAGATTGTTTAGTATCTATAGTCTACTTTATAATCACACGTCATGCGTCAGTAGGTTTTCCTGCCACGATGACAAGAAACTGGTGGCTAAATAGGAACAGCTTTCCGAAGTAGGTTGGTGGATGGATGACCGTCATCATATCATTCCGAGACCCGGCCGTATCTTGCAAAGTACGTTACACTTCAACTAACGTATTTGTGCAAGTGGAAAAACACAAAACTAAAATAAATATACCGACTTTGACATACCGAGTTTATGTAGGTACTGGTGACGGTGGTGGCAGGAGGCACTTGGTCAGCATTATCGGCAGCTGATGACGCATCTTTGATCAATGATGACTCGATTCAAAACTGCCGACTGATGCACTTTGCGCCCCTCGACGTGTGTTCACCTTGGAGGCCTTAGGTGACCCAATTACTGACCGCTGCGCAAATAATAATATTTCCAAACGTAGTTCTGCGCTAGATTTCTCAAATACCAACTAAACTGATGCATATCATCAAATAACTTCCTAATATCAGTCTTTTACTAACTGAAACCTATCGATGTTCCTTCTTTTGCCCTATTGTTCCAGGACCGCAGTATCTTTTTTGAACAACCCGCAACACCCACAGGCAGTGGCCAAGGCCCCTTTGCTTTGTTAACATGTCATTGATGCGCGTATGGAACAACGCGCCGTCGACACGGTCTTTCATCACTAGACGGATGGACGGTGAGCCACACACATTGCTCACTATTCACAGACCGTAAACGGAGTCACTTCGCGGCGCCCGACGCTCGGTGCGTCTCCCGCGGCGGCTGGGTTGATTTAAGGTTCTCTCCCTCAAACGTCCGGCCACCTCCTTCGCTAGCATGACTGCTTCGCAGAAGAAGGTAACCGCATCCTATTCTCTCTCGCCCCGGACCATAGACTGAACTAGGGCTGGTAGCGTCAGGCGGTAACACCTTCATTTTAGAATGCATCTTGGTCATCTTAGCTTTCAAGGTAATGTTTGAAGTAGTTTGACAATCTTCAGTACTTAATTTTCTTGCCGCTTTACCGAGACAAGTGAACAGTACATAATACAGACAGCACAAAAAACAGCATTGCTAATACAATAAATAAGGCGCAAGGGCAAAAACTACAGGTAGCAGGTACCTGTTAATCCGGAAAGGGAAACTGTGCTGCCCCGAATAAAACGCGATCGAAGCCGCGGGCAAAAGCTAGTAAAAAAAACAAACTTACCCAATAGCTCTTCATTAGACCTAGAACATCACTTCACAAAACAAATGAAAATCAGAACACGTTCGTTTTCAGAAATCAATAGACGAAGAGTAAAGGTTCTTCAAAGATATGCAATTAATGACAACGTTACAAATTACACACATACACGTTTTAAAAACAATGAGATAATAATTAATACTTTGTACGGTTGTTTAATTTTACAACACATCTAAAATTGTGTTATTATTGTTTTTAATAATAAACACACGTGTTTAAATTATCGTTCTGCCGTGCTAAGCGCAAAAGGAGAATCTCAAGTAGAACCGGTTTCGATAAAATTAGAGTTTTGTATTTTTTTTTCTGTCAAAACATATTTTGATTAAACATAGTTTGATTTTTAAGTTTCCTTACCTCAAAAGGCAAAAATGGAACCCTTAATATAACCCTTCTATATTTATTTGCCTGTCTGTCAAGACCATTTATCTCGGGACCGAGTGAAATTATTGAGTTGAAATTAAAACTATATACTAAAGTCTGTGGTCCATTGGCATTGTGGAAAAATCAAATCTCTAAGCTTGCTTACGCATTCAAAAGATATGGCCGTTTATGACGCGAGTTGGTACGAAACCCTCGGTGTGCGAGTCCGACTCGCACTTGCCCGATTTTTACTTTAGGGAATGATTTTTATTTTATTATGTACTAGCTTTTGCCCGCGGCACAGTACCTGCTACCTGCAGTTTTTGCCCTAGCGCCATATTTATTGATTTGTAATAGCAACGCCAAGTTTTCCCTTTTCTTCCCTCTTTCTCCCTCATATCTCAATTTTTTTTTTTTAAATAGCTTATGTCCGTCTCCTGGTTCCCAACTATCTCTGTACCAAAATTCATCAAAACCGGTTCAGCCATTAAAGCGTGAAGAGGTAACAAACAAACAAACAACCTCACTTTCGCTTTTATAATATTAGTAAGGATTTTAATGTTTCACAATAGATTCCTACTACTTTGATTTGTTCTGATTTGACTTTGTTCATTAGATCCGTTCTTATTTAAGCTACTCAATGCCATTTAAATCACATTAAACATTTTTTTCGAGGAGCTCGTGGCTTAATAATAGCAGCGGCTCAGGTCGATCTTTAGGTTAAGCCGCGCTGGCCTAGGTTGGTCTGTGGATGGGTGACCACCCGTTACATACCGAGTTTCTTCCGTGCTTCGGAAAGCACGTTAAGCCGTTGGTCCCGGCTGTAATTTGTAGATCTTTGACAGTCGTTAAAGATAGTGTCCCGTAAGTCTGACAATCAGTCTTACCAAGAGGTATCGTATTACCCAGTACTAACTGGGTTATGGAGGTCAGATAGCAGTCGCTCCATGTAAAATACTGGTATTCAGCTGCATCCGATAAGACTGGAAGCCGACCCCAACATAGTTGGGAAAAGGCTGGGCAGATGATGATGAAACATTTTTTTTTGAGTTACCACTTTTGAACTTAGCTCGGCAGCGTTTTACATTGAACCTTTTATGTACGAACATAAGATACTTTGTTGCGAGCTCTTGATTAACTTTGTTAGCATTAGTTTTTTGACAATCTTTGTAGAACGTACTTTACAAATTCACATTGAATACTACATAGTTACTAGTATACCGTCTCGGTGTGCCAGATCGTCTCGTGCTCATCTTACGGGACTTTTTGTCAAACCGCACCTTTCGATACCGTATCGAAGGAGCGCTTTCCTCTCCCCGTCCGCTCAGAGCAGGAGTCCCTCAGGGCTCAGTGCTCTCCCCCCTCGCGTTCACGCTGTACACCAGCGACATACCGAGATAGAACATGGCTGAGTTATCCCTATTCGCTGACGACACGGCCATATACCACTCCGGCCGCAGCCCTGATACCATCTACCAGGCCCTCCAAACCTCCGCAGACACCCTTGGTGACTGGTTCCGGAAGTGGAGAATAGAAGTTAATCCCGACAAGAGCCAGGCGGTACTATTCTACCCACCGGGCAGACCCGCCCCTCCCAACCCCGATCCGATCACCATGTTCGGCAAGCCGATCCCTTGGGAGAAGCGAGCCAAATACCTTGGTGTAATCCTGGACAATCGCCTCAACTTCGGAGAGCACATAAAGACGGTGCGTTCGCGCGCCGCTTTCGCTCTAGGCAGACTCCACTACCTGTTGAATGCACGCAGCAAATTGTCACTGAAGTGCAAGCTGCGTATATACACAGCGTGCATTCGACCAATCATGACGTACGCGTGCCCCGTCTTCGCACACGTCAACCCGTCCCGAATCCACAGGATGCAAACCCTCCAAAACCGTTTTCTCCGAAAGGCCGTGGGAGCTCCCTGGTACTTGAGGAATGAACGACTACATGTCGATCTTAAAATCCCGACAATAGCCCAAACGATGAAACGCCTCACGAAGCGTTTCTTCGATGCCGCTGAAAGGCACCCCAACAGTCTCATAGTAGGGGCAACCCACTATACTCCCACCAGGATAGGGAAAATTCGCCGACCAAGGCATACCCTTATCACACCCGATGATCCCATCACAATCCTGCAGGAAAGCAGTAGGGAAACAAGTACTATCCGTAAACACAGAAACAGACCGCGATCCGTCTTCCGACCTCGCCGCCGAGGCCCGTCGCGAAACCCCCAGTAACGAAACCGTCCCTTGGTCTACAAGCCAGCCCGCGATGCTGAGCAGTAAATCTTAAAGTCCCTAATTAATCGACCCAGCCACCCTTGTTGCCCTCCCTCAGTGACGCCCTAAGCCGAGGTCCGTACCCCACAGGGGGTGCCCTTAGCGAGCGAGCACTTAGTATACTAGTAGTCTTTGTAGCCCTGGCTGGGGGCCTTAATTTATTGAGGTCACACAGGATAGTCCGGTTAAGCAGTCTAACAACTCAAGCGAGTTGAACTGCGAGTGGCCCAACCTAAAAAAAAAAACATAGTTACATATTTTGCTTATTGACTGCATCGTTGGTCTAGTGGAGGCAAGCGCGACTGCCCTTTTTTTTTTTAGTTATATTATTGCAATCTATCATATAGATATTCAGCAATATTTTTGAAAAATGTAACAGATTTGCACGCAGGCTGTCCAATGACTGCCCCGTTTATTCTTGTAGCCTCCTATATGAGGTCTTGAGGAATTTTTCTTCTTAGTCTCCTAGCGGCTGTTTGGGTGTCCATCAGGTTAACTGCTAGCTTGTTTGGATGGTTTGTAATTCGTTCTTTGTACGCTTTAGTTCTATCTGAGATTTCTTCCATTACAGTGTTAATACAGAGATCATGATGAAGTCTGTTATTTGAGACATACCGTGGTGCGTTGGTTTTCATTCTTAACATTTTTGACTGCAACCTTTGAATAATTTCAACATTTGATTTGGCCGCTGAGCCCCACAGCTGTAGGCCGTATGTCCATGTAGGCTTTATTATGCATTTATATAGCAATAATTTATTTTCCATCGACAGTTGGGTTTTTTTACTCAGTAGCCAGTGCATTGTGCGTATCTGTTGACCCATGGCCAGACGTTTGGTGAATATGTGCTTCTTCCAAGTCAGGCGTCTATCCAGGTATATTCCAAGGTACTGCCCTTTGCAGGATATGCTGCACCTCCTTTCCTGCTGATCCTGCACAACCAACAAGACGGTCAACCCGTAATCCCGGCAGGAGAAACCTAAACATACCAAACCAGTATTTCACTCTACATTTAACAAGCCCCTCCGACATCTCACCATACAATAGTCGATATTTATTCAAACTATGATCTATACAATATTATTAGTATTGCAGTACCATCAAGACAAGGGTCGAAATAAGATTGTTCCACTTCACCCCACCTGGTTGTCCCACGAGTACGCAAAACTAGCTTTTGCCCGCGGCTTCGCTCGCGTTAAATTCGGGGTAACACAGTTCCCCTTGCGCCTTATTGATTTATAATAGCAACGCTAAGTTTTCCCTTTTTTTTCCTTTTCTTCCCTCTTTCTCCCTCCCATCCCACTTTTTTTAAAATAAAAGCCTATGTCCGTTTCCTGGTTCCCAACTATCTCTGTACCAAAATTCATCAAAATCGGTGTAGCCATTAAAGCGTGAAGAGGTAACAAACAAACTCACTTTCGCTTTTATAATATTAGTAAGGATAAGGATTTGACTGCTTATTTACGATTTTGTGAAAAAAGCCCGGCCAAGTGCGATTCGGAATCGCGCACCGAGGGTTCCGTACAAACTGATAAAAGTACCGAATATAATAACGAAAATACAAACTGTATTCAAGGACAAACTTAACTATGCTGTTGGAGAACTGTTGTCTCCATACACAAATTTTAAACTCTTTCCATCCATATGTGCATCTTGTGATCCGTTGTACGACTAAACGCCGACAGACACTACGCCGACAGACTGAACACCGACAAGACTTTACTTCGACGGGACTCTTCGCCGACAGGACACTTCGCCGACAGGACTCTTCGCCGACAGGGCTCATCAGCGACGCAGTTTAAAAAAAAAATGGGTAGGTTAGGTTAGGTTAAAACTGTGACCTCCGACGTGTCTGTGGCCAGAAACGACTTGCATTAATAGAGAGATAAATTGCGTCGCTGATGAGCCCTGTCGGCGAAGAGTCCTGTCGGCGAAGTGTCCTGTCGGCGAAGAGTCCCGTCGAAGTAAAGTCTTGTCGGTGTTCAGTCTGTCGGCGTAGTGTCTGTCGGCGTGTAGTCGTACACTCCTTGTGATCTTATGTATCATGTAACACATGTTTGTAGAAATAAATGAATCTTTATCATACATCGACATAGGTTAGTTAATCCAAGTTTGTAATTAATATTTATTTTGTAATGCAACTACTAATTTATGGTTCTCGGATTTCTTCCTTTACTGGTACTCTATGATATTACTTGTTGCAAAAATGCTCTCCAGTCTATAGCTTGCCCCTTTTTACACAGTACTGTTTAGTAACTTTGGTGAGATGCATGGAGTTTTTTCGTAATAAACGAAGCATAATACACGTAAGGCTATATTTTAGGTCATTTTACCAATACATGTCACAACATTACGAAGCCATTCTATTCTTTTTTTTCTATTCTCTATTTAAATAACCTGAGTAATCGAACGTCATAGCAAACCAGCCTGCACTCGGCTTTGGTTATCTTAATATATATAAATCACGTGTCACGTTGTTTGTCCGCGATGCACTCCTAAACTACTCAACCGATTTTAAGTTAAATTTGCACACCGTGTGCAGTTTGATCTAAGTTGAAAGATAGGGTAGGTAGGGTAGGAGATAATTGCATTGCAACGCATGCCGAGGAGCAGCTAGTTGGTATATAACCTCCACAATACTGAGACAACACTGGCAAAATGTAGTATACTATTACAGGCCATCTCCACCTCCATCTAACTCTTTGGGAATAACAGGCGTAATTATGTATCCTAACTTTTGCCCGCGGCTTCGCTCGCGTTAAATTCTGGGTAACACAGTTCCCCTTTCCTGATGTGCAGGTACCTGCTACATGTAGTTTTTGCCCTTGCGCCTTATTGATTGTAATAACAAAGCTAAGTTTTCTCTTTTCTTCCCTCTTTCTCCCTCATTTTCCCTCAAAAAAATAGCCTGTCTCCAGGGTTCTAACTATCTCTGTACCTAAATTCATCGATTTAGATGAATTTAGGTACAGAGGTTTAGCCATTGAGGCGTGAAGACGTAACAAACAAACTCACTTTCGCTTTTATAATATTATAAGTACATACTATGCTACAGTTGTATAATAAACCCGCTAAAAATCGATTAGTTGGCAAAAATCGATTTAAAAACATTCCACTTTGTTGCACTAGTGGGAAAAAAAATTGCCATAGAAAAAAAAAACGCAATACATCAAGATTCGTGCGGAACCGCGCAGGTGTCCGTCAGGTGGAATACCACTTTCGCGTTATTAGCTTTTACAGTTTACTCAGTGTCTAGCGATGGTGAGGTAGGGAATCATTTATCTTCAGTCTTTTGTTTTCCTGTAGGAATCCCCATGGGCATGTTTTAGAGAAAAGGAGAAGTATTGTGACTGTTATTGTTACAGTCTCACATAATATATTTATTTAAACTTCATGTACATAATGGTACATAGGCGGACTTAATGCCATAAGGCTTTCTCTACCAGTCAACATTTGAGTAAAATACGACAACATTGTGATAACCCTATCACAAAAAATAAACAAAAATTATATTATATATATATATATTTGTTTTCGAAAACGTATATACTTATACAAATGCTAATACACATAAACATATGAAATAAACTAATAAATATACTTAACTTCGCACCAAAATTCGTTAATGATAGGACTAGTAGATTAATAGCAGCTGCTCTGGTCAATCTTTAGGTTAAGTCGCGATGCCTAGGTTAGTGTGTGGGATGACCACCCGTTACATAACGAGTTTCCTCCATGCTTCGGAAAGCACGTTCACAAAAACTGTTGGTCCCGGTTGTCATTTGTAGATCTGCACTAACTTTCGGGATAACAAGCGCTATTTGAGCAAGTAAATCTCAGCTTAATCCTTTAGTGATTCATCATAATCTGCTTTGCTTTTTCCCAACTATGTTGAGGTCGGTTTCCAGTCTTACCAGATGCAGCTGAATATAAATATTTTACATGGAGCGACTGTCTATCTGACCTCCACAATCCCGTTATTACTAGGTAATCCTTACTAATATTATAAAAGCGAAAGTGAGTTTGTTTGTTTGTTACGTCTTCACGCCTAGATATCTTAACCGATTTTGATAAATTTTGGTACAGAGATAGTTGGGACCCTGAAGACGAACATAAGTTTTTTTTTTAAAGTGAGTAATAAGGGGAAAGAGGGAAAAAAAGGAAAACTTAGCTTTGCTATTACAATAAATAAGGCGCTAGGGCAAAAACTACAAGTAGGTACCTGCAAATCAGGAACGAGGAACTGGGTTACCCCGAATTTAACGCGAGCGAAGCTGCGGGCAAAAGCTAGTATTATTATATACCTCTTGGTAAGCCTGGTTGCTAGACTTTTGAGCCACTGATTGCGTGTAACAGCTATCGTTTCCGCTCAGTACCCAAATAAAAATCCTTCAAAAGAAATCTTTTTGACGCATTTATACAAAATTTGCCAGCTCCTGAAAACACAATGATACTTAAAGAAAAATCCCGACTATGTGGGTCAGATATAATAGTGATATTATGCGCAGCCTCAAAGGGAATATGCGGAGTTTTCACTTTGATGTTGGTAAAAGGATAAGTGTCATTATCGTAGTTATTTTGTGAAGTTAAATGTGTTTTTATATGAGAATGCGTTATGACAATACCATAGTTTTGTGTAGCAACTATGTTGGGAACAAAGGTTTCACGTAGTCATTTCTTTTTTGCAAAAAAAAACGACTTAAAAAATCCCAAACCCGTTTGCTTTTCTTAATATTGTTTTTGTGTGTTGTAACACACAAAAACAATATTAAGAAAGGCAGCTGGTTATATTTCATAAAAAAAAACTTATATTTCTTGCAACTTTTATTAACTTATACTTGAAACTAAGTATTAGTAGTAATATAAGTGTTTTATAATTGTAGTATTTTACTCCTAATATAAGAAAACAGCTTTCAAATACCATCATAACATAACTAACTATATTCATTTTGTTTAGTCATCACAAATCTAAAAACAAATAATTGTTTTTTTTTTTATAAAACGTTGTCCCACACTAGGCATTTCTTCTATATCGTGGGTGCGTTAACAAACATTTAAAGTCACATACACAAACAGCCAGACCCGGAACAATTACCCAAGTCTAAGAAATATTTGTTACGTACGGGGAACGATCCCGCGACACGCAGCGCAGCAGTCGATCGCTCAGCCAATGCGCTAACCGTGAAGTCAGAAAAAATATTTAAAGTACAACTCCGTGGTCGACTGCGGAGAACGTCGAGGGACAAACATGGTTAAACTGTACAAAACTGGGAGGTTTGAAAAGAGAGGCTATTACCCACCAATAAGACATAATATAGGATAAGAAAAAAAATCCAGCCAAGTGCAAGTCGAATCGAATAGAAATCATTTATTTGCTAAAATGTAGGTATACAAATAATGATGGTAAGTTTTCCAACGTCCCGATACATTTTGCCTTACGGCATGCAAAAATTATTTAAATATACATTTAATAGACAAACATTTAAATTAAAAATTAAAAATAACAACAAATTAAATTAGAAATGTCAACAAATTAAATTAGAAATGTCAACAAATTAAATTAGAAATGTCAACAAATTAAATTAGAAATGTCAACAAATTAAATTACAAATGTCAACAAATAAAACTACAAATCTCAACAACTGAAATGGCACAAGACTTAATCTAAAATCTTAATAAATTAATTAAATTAAATCAATGAACGAAAACTACTAATCTAAACAAAACAAAAATAAATAAACAAAATCAAAATTAATTACAAATGTCCAAAATTAAATTTAAAATAGTAAAGCAAGCAAGTAACATTATTATTATTATGTCATCAGATAACATAGGAGCAGCATACACCATTAACAGAAAGTTTTGTCATTAATAAATTCTCTAATTGAATAGTAACACTTATCCAGTAGCAGTTTTGTTAACTTGTTTTTAAAAATTCTGAAGGGTAATTCTTTTAAATGTGTAGGTAGTTTATTATAAATAAGAGGGCCCATAGTTAAAATATTATTTTTTAGTAATGCCGTTTGGTAACCACCAGTGTATAGTAGATTTTTATATTGTGACCTAATTGGTCCTGGGCGTTGTCTATTATCCACTACTGATGTAAACATGTGCTTGTTTGTCTTAACGAATAAAGCAACTTCTAATTATATACAATGATGGAAATGTCAGTATCCTTAAAGATTTAAAAACAGGTTGACAGCTATCTGTAGTTTTAAGACCTGTCATTGATCGAAGGCAACGTTTTTGGGCCCTAAATATTCTTTCCCACTCACTACAGTTTCCCCAAAATATGACACCAAATCTTAGTGAGGAAGCAACTAAACCATGATATGCTGTCAATATTGTATTTATGTTAACTTTTTTTGAAAGGCTATAGAGTACAAATGCTGTTTTACTTAACTTACTGCACACGTTTTCCGCATGATGTTTCCATGTCAGTTTATTGTCTATGTGAACACCCAGGAATTTTGTTACTGTAGTTGTGTCTACATGTTGGTCGTTGTATTTAATTTTTATATTCTCTGGCTCTAGTCGCTGGAAGAAATGCATGACTTGTACTTTCACTTGAAGGTGCTTTTCGATATTTCCAAAGTAGGTTTCTTTGTTTCCTGCTAGAAATCCTTATTCCACGTGATATCCATTTTATTTTTTTATCAGGTTTAACATTAATTAATTGTTTTGGGAAGCATAAATCATAAAATAAACGAAAGAGATCTATAAACTTATCGTATGCCTCATTAGGGTTGTCTGTTTCAAATACTTCTGAAAAAGTAATACATTGAAGGTGTTTTTTGAATAATGTTAAATTTTGTTTGGATAAGTTACGTTTAGAAGTGTGCCAAGAGTTTAAAACGCATGTTTTTTTAAATTCTATTTTTAAAATCTGGGCAGTGTGGTCGGATAATGCAAAATCGATCACTTCACTCACACATTTTTGCCTGGAATTATGAGCAAAGTTATCTAGACAAGTGCCGCTTTTAGGTTTAGTCGGTTGTTTGAATTCTAATTTAAGATTGTAATTAAGTAACAAATTCTCAAAGTCACTAGTTAAGTTATTTCTTTTAAGGGTGTTAATATTAAAGTCCCCGCACAAAACAATTTTTTTACTGGGCTTAGTACACAATTGCTTCAGTAAGATGTTTAAATTATCCATAAAAGAATTTATACATGACATATTCGGTGGTCTATAAATACATACTACAATTAATCCCTGTTTAGACAATTCTATTGCACAATATTCAAAATCATGTTTGTCCTATGAGAGTCCCCTTACATATTCTTTTTTTTTTAATATTCGTTGTTATCGTGGCAGTAGAAATACATTACATGGTTCATGAGATACAGCATTGTGGCACACGGACACATGGACGAAACCCTAAAAAGTTGACTTTGCAAAAAGTGTAAAATTCATGGTTTTCCATCTTCTGTGCATTCGTAAACCTATCTCTCCAATTCAATAAACTCTTCATTCTTAATTCAAAAACCAACCACACTTTCACATTAACAAGTAATCCATCCAAAGACGTTTGGTATTCAAGCTGGCTCGGTCGTCATTCAACGTGTAGCTGGCGCACGGAGCGCTTGTGGTGGACCTGTGCTCAAATATTAAAGGAGCCAGCACCGACCCCTGGTTACTTTGATGCACAGTTCTAATATGTATGAGAGAAAGTTTTTAATAGTATTTCGTTGCTGCAGCGACCTTGAGAACACGCGAAGGTTGAACTGGTAATTGAATAAAGACGTCTTATAACCATTTTGTTGCTTTCGAATGTAAAAATAATACAACTTTATTTTTCGGGTTTTAATTTAAAGGTGATGATGGCTGAAACAGAACTTATTCCACTGAGTGAAAGAGATGGTGCTAGACACCCTGTATAGCTCTATCTCTTTCCCTCAGCGGAATAAGGTAATCCTTTAAGAAGTCGTGGTAGGGTAGCTGGCCTTTTTTGCGGATGCGAAATCATCAAGTTACTGACAACACGGTTGGCGCAGTGGCTGAGCGATTGACTGCTGCGCTTGTATGGCCTACAGATATTTGTTCCGGGTCTAGCTGTTTGTGTAGGTGATTTTAAATGTTTGTAACCGCACTCGCGATACAGGAGAAATTCCTAGGTTGGGGCAGCGTTTTATTAAAAAAAACTTCCCCCACTCTGGGCGGAGCGGGGGCGTGTGTCAGACTTGCACTGACTAAAACTCACCCATGTTCCTTTTATTGCCCTTCATGTTCTGGAGCCGCGGTATCTCTTTCGAACAACCCGCAACCCCGGCAAGCAGTGGCCTTGGCAGGCCCCTTTGCTGTTATTATCACATTAAGGTGCCATTATTTATTTGACTCAGTGCGTTAGGTTATCTGTATGGGTCAGAATGCAGGGCTTTAAAAACATTTGATAAAAAAAGATTGCATGTTGAGGAGATGAGAACGTGTGGAGTGACACGAATGAATAAAGTAAGGAATGAGTATATAAGAGGAAGTTTGAAAGTTGCTTCTGTTACAGAAAAATTGGAAGGGAGTTGTCGTAATATTAGTAGGATTATAATAGAAATTAGTAGGATATTATATAGTACGAAGTAGTATTTTTTAGCCTTTTTAGTTGTAATAAATGATGGTTTCATGGATACAAATTATTGTAGAGTATTATTTTTCCATTATAAGTAAAATTTCTTAGTAGATTATTCACATAGACATTGTAGTTTTTTTTTTATTACTAGCACATGCCAGTTCATGATTCGTTTATCAGGGACTAAAAATAATCCAGGTTATGAACTGTCTGTGTGCCAGATTTTATCCGAATCAATTAAGTCGTTTTTGCATGAAAGAATGACAAACATCCATCCATATATCCTCGCAATTTTCGCATAATATTTGTAGAATAAATAATAACTCATAAACTACCCCAGTAATGTTTACGACGCGCAAGCTTCCTGTAGGAAATTGAAAAATAGTCTTATTTTGTATTGTATTGTATTGCATAAGGCATCTAAATTTTTTCTTTGGACGGCTATCAACTGGCCACCGTGTATATTGGAATAGTAATCTTTTTTTTCGGGTGGTAAATCCTTACTAATATTATAAAAGCGAAAGTGAGTTTGTTTGTATGATACGTCTTTACGCCTGAATGGCCATAACCGATTAAGATGAATTTTGGTACAGTGATAGTTGGGACCCTGGAGACGGACGTAGGCTAGGCTTTTTTTAAGGTGGGAATAGGGGGAGAAAGTGGGAGAGAAAAATATATTTTTTTCGATCATCACACGGGTTAAAGTTAGCGTTAGTTAGCAAATTATGCGTTTAGACCTTTCTGATTTAGGGTATGCCAATATATTTTGGATAAATCCATCCCTCATATTAAAATTAAACTCTTGAGCCGGAGATTCCCTTTCATATTTATTCCTAGCACATTCCATCGGCAAGTGTAAAACTAACATCTTGTTTGTTTCTTTTTAAGTCATTTTTTGACATGGCAGTCGTGGTTTTTCTTTTTGAAGTTGTTTTTTTCTATGTACTTACTATATCTACAAGCCACTGGTACAAGTACCATATTCATTTAATACCGAATTCGGCTTTGTAGCGGTGAAACACGAAAACCGTCATAATAAATAGTATGTCATATTTATTACAAATGGTGGTTACGTTAAATATGATATAAGGCCGGCCGCGGTGGTGCGCATTGTCCGGAAGTATTTAATTAACACTTGGGACTGCAATATGCACTGTATAATATGTCATATTTTATTAAGGCGCTGTACATAGCATTGCTATGTACAGCGCCTTAATAAAATATATCCGTATCTGTACATACTACAAGTCAAAAAAATACAACTTTTAGTCAAAAACATAAAGAAAAGACTTAAACAAAAACACTTTACAACACGAAACGAGAACGAGAACACGAAAAAAAATTTTTCGTCTCGAAATTCTCAATTTTTTCAGCGACAACCATCATATTTTTATATCTATAACAAAGGAAATTTCATAGACTAACGACATATTAAAAACACGGAACTGTTATTTTTTTAAATATTCAATTAAAACTGCAAAATGACTTCTGCAAACTGCAAAATCAAACGCCGAAATATTTTCGACCTTATTTCTATTCTTTCAATGCACTATTGTCGTATACTTGTGTCAGTCCACGCCCAGTCTGCCGCTAGCCTCACCTCCGTGAATACCTAAAAATTAGCTTCTTACCGCGCCTTAATTAGTAATACGGTTACTTAATTTTTACAAGCAGTTGCGTGCAATATTCATTTTACCGATTTAAAGTTGGGTTGTGGAAGCCAGATAAATGCAGTCGTTCTATGTCAACTGTTAATATTCAGTTGCAGCTGGTTAGATTGGAAGAGGTAATGGCTAGGCAGATGATGACTTGTTATTGCGCACAGCGTCGATAGCAAATATAAAAAAACACGTTGTCCCACAATAGGAATTTCTCCTGTATCGTGGGTGCGTTTACAAACATTTAAACTCAAATACGCAAACAGCCAGACCCGGAACAACTATCTGTAGGCCATACAAATATTTGTTATGTGCGGGAATCAAACCCGCGACACGCAGCGCAGCAGTCGATCGCTCAGCCACTGCGTCAACCATGTCGTCAAAGATCTACAATTATCAATGCAGAAACAATTTAATCAGATAACAACTTAACAAAATATGTTTTCTATGTTCTGGGTTCCGCATCTCAATAATTTTTAATATTTTGGGCTTCGTATCTCAAAAGGAAAAAAAACGGACCCCTTATAGGATCACTTTGTTAGCCGTCGGTCTGTCTGTCAAGACCATTTATCTCGAACGCGTGAAGATATCGAGTCGAAATTAAAACTATTTACTCAAGTCTGTAGTCCTTTGAAGCTGTAAAAAATCAACCTTCTAAATCTACGCAGTCAAAAGATTTGGCTGTTTCTGTCGCAAGTTTGTACGGAACCCTCGATGCGTGCGTCCGATTCGCAATTGCATGTTTTTTTTTCATTTTTGAATGACTACAATACCCGAAAAGTAAACGCGAAGGATAATCCTGTTTCTCTACAGCACTCGTATTTTGCAAGTTTTGTTCAAATCCTAAGATACAGATGGCGCGCCTATTGCCATGAGGAACAACTCCAAACTCCGGGTTTTGAGATTCTTGGTAGATTTAAAACACCTTATTAATTAGCCCCGTCCCATAAATTAAACTCTCGATCTCATAATTTAGTCGTCAGTTTCGCTTTTAACTACGAGACCGACCAAGCAACCAGGAGTTAATATGTATTATGTTTAAAAAAAAATGTACATCTCGCTTGGGAAAAAATCATGCAGATCAAAAGATCTCTGCGCTACCGTCACGGTGGAAGTGATGAAGATTTAAACTAACACAATATGATTTAAGTCGTGCCAGCAACACAAAGAACAGATTAAAAAAAAACAACAAAATACTACATGAAACTGCCTGAGGTCGTGTGCCTTACGAACTGTAAATATTTAATTAACACTGAGCAAGATAAGTACCTACTCATATTTCGCTGCCAATCAGTAATTTCACTCAACCAAATATCATGTAAAGATGTGCAAATTTAAATCAAATAAATATTAATTAATTTCAATGTTAAACAAAAATAATTTAAAGAAACTTACTTATAAATAAACTTAAAAATTCAGGCTTTCCAGCAGAGTTGAAACTCTGGTACCGTGGAGTCCTTGTGTTTACAGCCTTTTTAGGGATATTTGAAAACGTTTAGTTGACGCTTCCTGTGAGCCAAGAGCTGGCTTTTATTTTGGCCAGAGACTAAGTGTGTTAATAAAACATGGCCACGCAGTCTTTTAGGGACATTACCAAATGACAGCGTTGAGGACCAATTTTTTTGACGCATTTGTAGTCAATCCTGACTAATATTAAAAGCGACAGTGAGTTTTTTTGTTACGTCTTCACGCCTAAATGGCCAAACTGGTTTCAGTGAATTTTGCTACAGAGTTAGTTGGGACTCTGGAGACGGACATTTGCTAAAAAAATTGAGAAAAGGGGCAGAAAGAGGGAAGAAAAGGGGAAAGAAAGATTAGTTTTTTTCGATCATCACGCGGGTTAACGTTAACATTAGCCCAAAGTAACTATGTATGCCACGCGGATGAAGTTGCGGGCGTAAGCCAGTTTAATTATAATAATGCTTCCAACACATAATATTATTCGGTCATATAGTCCAAAAAACCGATGGCCGATGGGGGAAAAGCGTTCTTGAGTGGCGGCCACCTACTAAAAACGCAGCACAAGATGGCCATCACCCGGTGAACGGATGACGTAGTGAATGATGTGGGGAATCATAAGTCTTTAAACTAACATGGTTACTAACATTATTATTTAAACTTGAAACGGGATATTTACAATGTTTGTCATTTGTTTCGAGTTTCGGCCGGCCGGCCGGAAAGTCGGCCATCGCTCAACATCCTTTGGAAGGAGGATCGAACCACTGGATTGAGTTACATAACCCTCAGGTCATCTCGACAGAGCGCCACTATATTCTCAGATTGGTAAGAGAAGCAATTGAGATGACCAAATATTGGAATTTCAACCGAGATGATGGGTTTCAACTATTAAGACCCTGGAATCTAGTGGTTCAATTGTGTAAAAACCCAAAAAGTAGTGAAAAAGATTTCAATACAGTGAGTTTTGTGTGTCGAGAACAAAATTGAGATGCTTCAGTACTACTGTACCGAACGCAAAAAAACAAGTAAAAAAGAGGTTAGATCGTTTTGTATGCTCATCAACATCCACCCGCAATAACTTCAGTTCATCCGTGATCATGGCGTTTGCAATATCGCTGAAATATCGGAACCTATAAACAAATAACAACCTGATAATATCCCGTTTCAAGTTTTAATAATGATGTGGGGAGTCGCTGAATGCAGACGTTTCCAAACCGCACACTGAGGCATAAGTTAGGCGGACCCATATCTAGCAGTCAGACATTTAAAAAAACATTAAGAAAAGTTGCACAGTTTGGGGTGATCGTTTTCTACGGAGAAGAACCGGTAAGAAACTCCATGGTTACTCTTTCAATTTTTACTTTGACATTGTTGTTGTAACAGCGTTAGTTCTTAAGTATGAGAGGACAGCGTAGGCCCGACCATAAGTCATTGCTTACTTTACAAAACGCAGAATACGGTAAGAAGTTAACAAAATTTAGCAAACAATGTCCGCTCATTTACAAAGGATTGATAAAAAAGAACCTAAACAAGAAATAGGAAAATATTAAGTTTTTCAGTGGATGTCAATCAAATGATCATGAATGTTTTGAATCTGCACCCCTGAGGTATTAGGACGAGCGCATAGTGTAAATTTACCGTTAAGACTGTTTTAAAAAATATGCTTGAACTGCAGTCGCACTAAGACAAAGTGATATTGGATTGACTTAAAGTTACTTAAAACCTTATTTATGTCATTCTAAAAAAGTTAATTAACTACACAATCAATGAAAGTTAAATACACAATCAATGTATATGACAAATTAAAATTAAATAACATTCATTAATTTTACTACTAATGTACTAAAGCATAACAAAAGCACAAAATCTTTTTTGATTGATTAATTTTGGTGTACAACAAAGTATATTATATTCTATTCTATAACCTTTGATAAAAATCTTACCTAAAACATAACAATAAATGAATAAATCATGCATTATGTATCTGAAGTGTCCATTAAAATCTCGTCCGTGCCGTTTAAACGGACAATCAACGTTTTGCCTGTTGCGTCGTAGCACCGTAGCACAGCTACGCTGCTACGCTTCGTAGCCAGTTATCTTGCGCGCCTCAGCCTTCCCGCTCGCGTATTGCTCCGCGTCGACCCACTTTCTATTCGTCAGTTTCAACAGTGAATAATTTTCAAACTTCGTGTTCTATGCAGTTTTTGTTTTTTATTTAGTGGCCAGTGTTTATTATGAATGATTTTGGAGTTAGTTCTTTTCGGTAAGTTCTATTTTTAAATGTTGATGTATATTTTATTCGAGCGAGCTTTTGGTAAATGAATGAGAGCTTTTGGTTTTTAATTAGAAATAGTGTTTTTGAATTATTAATGTGAAAATATGGATTTAAAAATGCTTGAAATATTTTTGTAATCTATGAAAAACGAAAGTTTAAAAAGTCGTTAAGGATACGTAGTTAAAGCTCCAAGTTGAAGTTTTACGTAGTTATGGTCTGAAACAGTTTTGAAATGGGTTTTTTAGTCTCTCGGGTGTAAGTTTCAAAAAGTTTTTGTGATAACAACAATTCTCGTAGCAAATTTAGTGATAATTCTAAAGTTTTATTTGTTCATACGTAGTTTTTGTCATTTGGAAGTATAAAAACAGAATATTATTATATTTCGATATTTTAATTATAATAATTTACCTAGAAATCCATGTATTCGGGACACGTGCATTTTTAGGTAACTTGATTTTTTTTTTGGTAATTCATCATATTTTCCTACAACGGTTTACTAATTAAACAATTAGCAACACCCAGATCGAAATAAGTTAAACAAAAGACGAAACCAAAATAATTAAATTTAAAGCAATTAAGCATTTGTGAAAATAATTTATTCACATTCAAAGAGGCTTGAAGTCTGCCTTTGTCTTTCTTTACCCAAACGAGTTTTTTTTGTAGTTTTTAATTAATAGCAGCTTGGCAAAGGAATACAGTGTGAAACGAAGTGATTTGCAAAAATATTAGTTTTCTGAAGAAAATTTGATTATGTACTTAATAAACAATCACTACAGTTTCATTTCGAATAGTTAAGCAAAGAGGATTTACACTTATTAAATATATATTTGTTGAATATTGATTTTAGTTCGTTGGTTATGTTTAAAACCCATGGTTTAGTGAGGAAAATACTGCAAAAGGAATAGGACAAAGGCAGGAAAATTATGTCTACTAAAGAAACTGTCGTGTTCTAGAACAAAAAGAAATGGAAGACACGGTGACAGTAGGCCCGCATGGGACTCACAGAAAGGAGCCTTGAATACCAGCGATGAAAAAAAATGTAGGCAGATTTTGTTTTATGCCTGATATAGAAGGTCACTCACATCTGCATCGACTTGACTAACAAAACATCCACATAAATAATGTAGCTTTTGCAAATAAGTCTCTAAATCTTTATTTGAATAACATTTTGACATTCACCGTTGACTCGGGTCGACTTACGGCTAAGCTTTCCTTTTCTACATGAGAATAATTCATATTTTAAGGTTAGTTTCGTTGCCGGAATATCTAAACGATTCTTTGGGTTTTGTTTTATTTTCAGCCAGTACAAAAATGAAGATGGGCGTTTCAAATAAATCATATCTAGGTCGTTTATGAATAAAGTTAAGAACTAGTATTTTGAGTTTGAAAAATTGCATAGAACGTTCCCTTCCTAGTATAATCTATCGATAATGCGTTTATGAATATATTAATATTAAGGTGACTGGTAGAAAATGCCTAAGGCATTAAGTCCACCTTTGTACAGATTTTACTTGTGCATAAAGTTTTTATATTTCGGTATTATTTGGTTATAATATTTCGGTATTTTCAGCAAGCAGCATGAAACTTACAAATATTTTTGATGTAATATTTTTATATAAAAAAACCTTTCTTAACAATAATATACCTTAATGCTGGGTGCATTACGGTATATTATTATTGTACTAGTAGAACAGAAACATCCTATTCTTCATTTTCATTACTAACTCCCTTAGAACGCACTAGACTTACTTATATTGGTTTTGGGATGGCGTGCCTGGGTGTAGATATTGCGACCACATTGTTGTATTGAATTCTCACCGGTAAAAACAATTGAATCCTTACTAATATTATAAAAGCGAAAGTGAGTTTGTTTGTTTGTTTGTTTGTTTGTTACCTCTTCACGCTTTAATGGCTACACCGATTTTGATGAATTTTGGTACAGAGGTAGTTGGGAACCAGGAGACGACATAGGCTAACTTTTTTGAAAAAAAAGTGGGATGTGAGGTAGAAAGAGGGAAGAAACGGGAAAACTTAGCGTTGCTATTACAAATCAATAAGGCGCAAGGGGAACTGTGTTACCCCGGATTTAACGCGAGCGAAGCCGCGGGCAAAAGCTAGTAGTGTAATAAAAATAAATAAACGTACTTGTGCCGATAGTCGTTACAGCCAATGGCTTAATTGCCAAGAGCCTCGACCAATACCTCGACCAATACCAATACCAATACCTCCTTGATACAAAAAGATATCCTCCTAGATACGGCTCGTTTCATTAGGCGGTTCCTATCACTGGAGCCTTGACTGCCCGTAGCTTGGATTCTGTTCCCGATACTGGTGGGCTACTATTAACCTCTAGAGCCCCAGCGGCACAAAAACGTGCCAGTAAACAAGTATTAACGTTGAGCCCCGCTGACACAAATTTATGCCACCAAACCCCGACCGATTTAAAACTGTATTTGTAGTAAAGATAAGTCTTAAAATCAGATTATGCTTACGATAAGAGCCCGCCGTCGGTGCTTGACGGATAGTTGACGTAAATAATGGCGGTCCTTGAGAGGTTAAATGTTTTTTTTGGTTTTCTTTGTTTTTTAATAAGAAATATGTAAAAATAAATAAACAAAATCCCAACTTAGTATTAAACAAAGTACATCTTGAATTAACACCTGTGTGAAATGTTCGAGGATAAGTCTTTGAAGTTGGAACACACAATAGACTTAGCACATTCACTGCGATATCCGGATATGAGTTTGAGAACACTTCAATAGGTTTATGTTCTCAGAGAGGAGCTTTATGTCATTATGTGCCAGACAATAGGTTAGGTACAGGGTGTTGGCACTCTATCCGAAGGTGGATGACACTTCTACACAGTAAAAGGATTCTTTCAATTCAAATTATAATCCTTACTAATATTGATAAGAGCGAAAGTGAGTTTGTTTGTTACGTCTTCACGCCTAAATGGCTAAACCAATTTTGATGAATTTTGGTACAGAGATAGTTGGGACCTTGGACATAGGCTAAAAAAAAGTGAGAAAAGGGGAGAAAGAGGGAAGAAAAAGGAAAACTTAGCTTTGCTATTACAATAAATAAGCCACAAGGGCAAAAACTACAGGTAGCAGGTACCTGCATGTCAGGAAAGTAGAACTATGTTACCCCGAATTTAACGCGAGCGAAGCCGCGGGCAAAAGCTAGCAATTAAATAAATATCTAAAATTTGCATGTTATAATTAAATATGTCAAGACACTATTACACTATTTTAACGAACTTTTGCAACCATATTTAATTTTATCAATTATATTTATCTGCAAATAAATGTTTGACTTTGACTTCGGTATGTTCTTATAACCTGTTGGTACTGTAGAGGTCTGATAACATTGATAAAACCTGTGGCAGTACAGGCTGGCAAAAACATTCGAATACTCAAGTTGTTTAAATAAATAAAGAAGAAAATAGAAGGGATTCATTGTGTGACATGTATTGCTGAAATTATGAACTAAAATCTAGTCTTAATGTTTTTATGTTTTTTTAATATTCGTATTTCTTCTTAGCTTCCACAGTACCGACTTTAATACAAAGTGGAAGGGACACCAACGCGATAACTATATCTTTTGACTGCGCAGACTTAGAGAGTTGATTTTTACTAAGGGACCATTTTATACTATTCGTGAAATGGTCACAGTGGTCACAAATGGTGACAATTCACAATATTAACATCATCTGTGACCATTTTAATAATTTTAACGTAATTCTTATTATTATCCTATTATTATTCTGCAAAAGCGACCATTTCAGAACCCCTGTGCTACCACTGACGATGACGGTGACAGTGGAAGTGGCCATGGTCTGGGCTAATGTTCTAATATATAAAATTCTCGTGTCACAATGTTCGTTCCCATACTTCTCAGAAAAGGCTGAACCGATTTGTAAGAAATTTTGTGTGCATATCAGGTAGGTCTGAGAAGCAGCCAACATCGATTATTCATATCCCATAGCAGCACATAATTGACTACTATCTATATTTCATACCCCTACGTGAGAAGGGGACCTGTGCAGTGAGTATAACCACTGGGCACAGCTAGTCTAATATATAAATTCTCGTGTATGTTCGTTTCCATATTCCTCCGAAACGGCTCGACCGATTCTTATGAAATTTTATGTGCATATTCAGTAGGTCTGAGAATCGGCCAACATCTATTTTTCATACCCCTAAGTAAGCAGCGGGTGAAACCGCTGGGCACAGCTAGTCTAATATATAAAATTCTCGTGTCACAATGTTCGTTTCCATACTCCTCCGAAACGGCTCAAGCGATTCTTATGAAATTTTCTATGCATATTCAGTAAGTCTGAGAATCGGCTACTACCTATCTATTCTCATACCCCTAAGTGATAAGCGGGACCTAAGCAGCGGGTGAAACCGCTGGGCACAGCTAGTTATTCATAAAAAAAATATTGTGCCAGCCACACAAAGATGAAGAAAATAACATATAGTTTCCATGCACTTCATAACGAATCAATATTAAAAGGATGTACAACTGCTTCACTAACATAGTGTGCTGTGTGGACGCTTGCATGCAAACAGCACCAACGCAAATATGAACAAGCCGTTTTTATATGTTCTATGTAGGATAAAGGGATGTTTATTTACTTAAATTTATTTTTATATGACTTTTGGTGATATATTCTTCTTCCTACTTCCTACTAATATTATAAATGTTAATGTTTGTGAGGATGGATGTATGGATGTTTGTTACCCTTTCACGGCAAAACAGCTTAACGGATCTCGATGAAATTTGGTACAGAGGTAGATTATGGTCTTTTTTTTTTCAGGTGGGAAATCATCCAATGACTTCCCCCGCTCTGGGCAGAGCGGGGGGGCATGTCAGACTTGTACTGACTAAAACCCACCTATGTTCCTTCTATTGCCCTTTACGTTCCGGGGCCGCGGTATCTCTTTCGAACAACCCGCAACCCCGGCAGGCGGAGGCACTGGCAAGCCCCTCTGCTTTGCTGACTTAGATTATGGTCTGGAATAACATATAGGACACTTTTTTTTCGATATCACGCGTTAAGCCGCGAGCGCCGGCTAGTCCTATTATGATTCTAAAAAAAACCGGTCATTATACGCCCCCAGAAATGCGGTCAATTCACGTTAATAATAAACATCAGTTGCATCTTACATTCAAAACAAGCTGTAGTATTACAAAGCTTTAGTAGTGAATGCACCTATAGTTTACAAGCATGTAGCTACATCTTGCAGACTGTTTGAGAGATATAGGATGTTGGAGAGAGGTCTGCACTCGTATGATGAATAGCTTTCGGTTTAGACGGACTAATGGAAATAGAAGGGTACCTTTGGTTTAGATGTGTGTACATCTTGTTTGTCCATCTCTGGGGAATGTGCAAGTTAAACCATTTGTTTTGTACACTGGCAGAAACGTTTGAAATACTTTTTGCTCTCTTGTATTGTATTTCTTGTGTCTGCAACTCCACATACAGAATGCGTAGTTTGTGTATAATTAATAATATTTATTCACGTAAGTTACACCCATATCATCATTTTAACATCAAATACAGTATGCAATATTAAATTAAATTATCAACTTTAAAATCTTTTCCTGACAAATATTATAAAAGCGAAAGTGAGTTTGTTTGTTTCGTCTTCACAACTAAATGGCCAAACTGATTTTGATGAATTTTGGTACAGAGATAGTTGGGACCCTGGAGACGGACATAGGCTGAAAAAAGTGGGAAAAGGGTGAGAAAGAGTCAAGAAAAGGGGAGAGAAAGATATTTTTTTCGATCATCACGCGGGTTAAAGTTAGCGTTAGCCCAAAGGAACTATGCCACGCGAACGGAGTCGCGGGCGGAAGCTCGTACTTTCATAAATTGATTGTATCGGTCGAGATAAATTGATCATACGATCCATCCCAGCTCCTGTGCCAACAACGCGGTGCCACTGTTGATCTCGTTAAGAGGTACCTAAGTAAGGTTACCGAAGTACCACGAGTTGTGATGCGAGCACTAGGCAGTGAGCTTTAATTGCTTACATACTGATTTTAGTTTATTTTATTGGCATGATGTATTTCATTATTTTTATTGAATTAATGTATTTATTTATGTACTGTATTGACATAATGTACTGGATTATTATTGAATTCGACTTTTATATTTTTACTAGATTTTGCCCGCGGCTTCGCTCGTGTTAAATTCGGTATAACACAGTACCTGCTACCTGCAGTTTTTGCCCAAGCGCCTTATTTATTTGTAATAGCAACGCTAAGTTTTCCATTTTCTTCCCTCTTTCTACATCATATCCCACTTTCTTTTTTTAAAAAAAATTAGCCTATGTCCGTCTCCTGGTTCCCAACTATCTCTGTACCAAAATTCATCAAAATCGGTTTAGCCATTAAAGCGTGAAGGGGTAACAAACAAACAAACTCACTTTCGCTTTTATAATATTAGTAAGGATTAATTTACCTGCGACATTGATGCTTATAATAAACTCAATAATACCTAATAATTATGAATTAATTAATTTATATTTTACGTTAATTATTTTGAATGCTTCTATTTATTCTTTTCTTCTTATTTAAAAAAAAATGTTGTGCCCGACAGGGTCCATGTGAACTATTTTTTTATTTAAGACCTTGTAAAACACATGTGAGATGCAATAAATAATTGAATTGAATTGAGCTACTTGGAACTCCTATAAAAAAGAAACGTTCATTTAAAAAACCGTGTCCAATCATGGCAGCTGTAAGTGTATGAGGCTGTTGTTTGTTTGGTCTGGAATCTTAGTTTCGTGAAGCAGGCGTTGATGTCGGCAGTAGGGAGTGGTTCCTTAGGCTGCCTGCATTCACTATTGTCAAACCAGAGTTTGTGGTATTGTTCCCTGGTGCGTTTCCATATCTGGCTGTGGTATGAATACCTAAATATCAGCTAGAATTAAGCTACAAGCCAAACAGTCATTTATATTAACAGGTAATGTAATTAAATAGGTAGTATGATAAAGTTAACAAACACAGCTGGTCACAACCTCCATTAAACCAAGTAAACATGACTAAGGGAAATGCATACAACCCAGTATTCATAGACAATGAGCCAGCAACCTGTTACATTGGGTTATGCAAATTAGTGAATATAAACGCGTATTTTGATTCTACACAAACGTTGTCGAGATTTCTGGTATTTTATTTATTTCAATAGAAACTGCATACTTATAAAATGTCATCGGCTGGTTCAGAAGTATTTTTTGACAAAAAAAACACCATGTGTTTTAAATTCACAAGAACACTCTTTGGCATTCTAACATTAATGCTCATTTCTTAGTCAAAAATTACACAAAATAAAAAACAGTAAGTTATATTTTTAATCAATCACACACATTGCCAAAGGTTTAACCGATCATCAACACCTTTTCCAAAATTAAAACCTCCTTTTTATTTACATTACAACTTTGGTTACCAGTGTTTCCAATACACAATTGGTACTGGCCGTAGTTTCAGCAATATTAGACTATAAATCACGTTCTTCTGTTCGATTTTTAAAACGTGACTGGGGGAGTAGGTATCCTTTTTTTATAAATAGTCGTTTCAAATTTACTGGCCGTTCAGAAGTGAAAAGCGTCGAATTAATTTTTGTAATTAGAATCCTGAGTTTTCGCGCGAAATTGCAATTTTGGTAAAGGTTTTTAAAGCAAAGTTTCAAGAAAATGTCCAAGTTTATTGATTTTGTGATTCATTCTATCTATGGTTCTTATGATACGTAATCTTAACATTTTAGAGATCAAAATACGTGTTAATACTAATTAATTATGCACTTAAACATGAAATCTGAAAAAATATGGTATTAATTTGACCGTTGGAACCGCTTCATTCCTAAAACTTTCAAAATTCGAAATGCCATTTATATGACCAAGCTCAGATATGTTAGAGCCCTCAAGCTCCATTTTAAGAGTTTAGTTTTAAGTACCAACTGAAGAGGTGCTGGTCTAATTACGCCGAGCACAAGTTGGCTCCTTCCTTTGGAATTATGCTCGTATGTAAAACTTTTGTTGAATAAGGAATTAAATTGTGAATAATTTTTAAATCAGTATTAATTTGTTTTTAGTATTTAGCTTTTTATTAAATGAACAGTAAGACAGTTCGGCCACACATAGAATATTTCAGGAAAGTATTGTATACGCCAGTAACAAGTATGGTTACATGTCCAAAATTGTCGATGGCCAATTAATCAATGACATTCTAAATTCAATTAAATTAATTCCATTCTTCATTTAAACAATGGACCATAGACCTCATTCCTCAGCATGCATTCCGCCACATCTATAAACTAAAGTTCTACGTTTGAAAATAATGCCGTGCACCCATCAGCGAAGCGCTTCGTGATGCAATATCCGTTTCGTCACATCTCATCAGATAGTGCCTACTCGATGACGTCACGTTGCTCTCATCAGATAAGTACCCCGTGTTGTCAGTCGCAGATCCACTGAGCTGCTCGTAGTTATTGAGGTTGTTACAATTCTGTGAGTAAATAGAGTTAAATATAGAATAAATATGAGTGTTCGTGCTAGGTCGTTTTTGGGTCAAAAAGCTGCAATTAGGCTGTTGTATATTTAAGCCTTTTGGTGTGAAATATGATTAGACAAATATGATTATATTATTTATTGATAAAGGGTTGACCCTTTAATGGTGTTGTTACAAAATACAACTCTTAATTCTCCACTCAACTCAACTCTATATTACTGAAATATGAAGAAGGTGAATTAATATACAAAGTGATGGAAAAGTGAAAATGTAAATATTTATATACTAACTACTAATATGTAATGGTAAAGTGGTTGGTAATAATAGTTTATGTTACTTTTTATAATTTAATTATTGATAAATTTAGTGGTAATGCCATGCAATTTTATAAGGCACGATGGGGTTGGCATATCTGTTCAGATAAAAATCTCAAAAAAAGAAAGAAAATAAAATTTTTACAATCTAAATAATGTAATTACCTAATATATTTGCCATCATGATATTCATTAACAAAAAAAGGTTTCAAAAACTTGCTTTACATAATTATTATTAAAGCATGTTATTAACGCAAATTCCCGAATTTAGGTCGAGCCAAAATAAAACGAAATCAAAACATTCAAAAACTTCAAACATGAAAGTCCCAAAAACAATATTATTTATATTTATCGCACCGCTTATAAGGGTTAGCTCATAAAATATTTGTGAATCGGTCGTCGATGCCCGAATGTGAAATAGTACGACACGTTCTAGATTTAGTAAGCGCTTTACGTTGTACACTGACCCTTATATTTCAACGCCATCGGTCGCTTTTGTAACTAATTTTTATCTTACATCCTTATTTATGCTGGCGCCCGTGGCTTCACCCGCGTGATGATCAAAAAAAAAGTATTCTATGTGTTATTCCAGATTATAATCTCTCTGTGCCAAATTTCATCAAGATCCGCTCAGCCGTATTGAGGTAAAAGAGTATCAAACATCCATGCATCCATACCTCATCTATCCTCACAAACATTCGCATTTGTAATATTGAAGCAGTCTATAAATGTACACAAACTAATAATAAAAATATATACAAGTAAAAAATGGAAAATTACAGGGCGTCAAAAAATTCGTCCGTATCGCCGTCAACAGGTAAAGTGCCCAGAAGGCTGGCAGCATTACCGCGTTGGATGGCAATGCTTATTTTTTGTGCAAAAAACAGGCCAGCCCTTGAAGCAGTAGGATTATAATATTAGTAGGATTTGTGTGTGCCTCACAAATATGTGTTTTTTTCGGGTGGGAGTTGCTATATACTATTATATATACTACTAACTGTTTTTAATATAGCTAACTTTATATTTACAATGGCGGTATTATCGCTAATCACGATGTCTTCCAGACAACCTTTGGATCGACTGTACGAACGTAAAATATAAAGGGGGTCACAACCATTAAAAATCATGTAAGTTACTAAGTTTAAGTTGTGTTTGTTTAGCGCAAAAGCCATTCAGTCACTCTTTATATTATATGGCTTTTATCCCGTCTTTCTTGTAAAATAACTTGACTGCAGAATTAAATAAATCAGAAGCGCAGCTTCATAAACTTGAAAAGTTATAACAGTGCTTATGCATTAACTAGACCTTGGCGCATCTACTTGCAAGAAGTTCTTCACGTCTGAACTTTGATTTGTTTTAAATGATTATTAGTTTTTTTAAATTAAAATGTGCCCTGAATTTGTTTGTTTCTAGATCCATTGTAACTTAGTGAATCCATCTGTGTAATTTTTGTCAGTTATCTGTTAAATGTTTATTCTGTTTTTTTTTTGTTCTCAGTTCGAAATAGCGTAGCCTGTGTTTTTTATTTGGCTTAGTAGTTTCTGAATTTATTAAAAAAAATACAAACGTTTATCTTTATAATATTAGTGTAGATGTAGACTTAATGTAGATAGTGTAGATTTTGAAAAAGACATTCAAATATTTACAAGCGATAGACAGGACGAGCTAAAGGAAAACCCAAAATTGTTAATACTTTGTAACAAGTCGCTCTGTCTAGTGCCATACGCCCGCTTGGCAGCTAGCATTCGTATGTCAAAATCGAAAAATGTTCGGGGTCAAAATTTATGTATAAAATATTCCCAATGTCTTTCTCTAAAAGTTTTAAATCTCTTTTAATAAACATAAAAAATTAACATTCAAATAGGTACTTAGCTCAGAAAACTGTGGAGTCGGTTGTGCTCGGAGTCTCTCTGAGGGCTAAAATTCGGAACGAAGTTATCCATCATAGAACCAAAGTCACATAGCCATTGGAGTCAGCAAACTGAAGTAAGATGGCCGGTCATATTTGTCTCAGAACTGAAAGAGACTAGAGTAAGCGTATTCTGCAGTGCAGACCACGATCAAGCAAGCGTAGTGTAGGACGAGCTCCTCTTAAATGACGCAAAGATCTGCGAAAGGCGGCTGGCAGCAGCTGGATGCGTGTTGGCAAAGATCGGGCTGCAGCTGATTGGCGAGCCTTGGGAGACGCCTGTGTGTAATAGTGGACTAACACATGTTGGTGATCACTCAACTAGCTATGCCAAGTTAAATTTCTCTGTATTAGTGTTGAAAGGACTACGGATCATTGAAAACAATCCAGCATATAACGAGCAGGACTCGCGTACCGAGGGTGCTATACAACCTTGCGACATAAACATCCATATCTTTTAACTTCGTAGTCTTCGAGAGTTGTTTTTATACAGACCCAAAGGTCTACAGATTTACATATATGGTCTCAATTTTAACTCGATACCTTTACGCGTTCCCGAGATAAAGCGTCACACAAACAGACAGAGCCAACAAAGTGATCATATAACCGTTTTTTTTTCGTTTTAGGTACAGGGCCTTAGAAAACTTATTCTAAATCATACTAAAATACGTTTTCATCCATGTATACCTCTCTAGTCAACTCTACACGCTCTATGCCTCGCTGGCCCTAAAATATAATTACCGCTGGCAACATATCTAGAACTACCGTCAGGTGAGGCTAACTACCAACTTATTCCATTAAAGCGTGTAACTGCCAGGATACTGGCACAAGTTGACTGTGCTAGTTATGTCGTGGGAGTGTAATTACTTATTTAGCCATTGAATAAGCCAATCAGGATGGCGGATTGTTATTTAAAGGAGGTTTTAATTTTAAAGTGTGCTTGTGACTGATGTTAGAGAAAGAAGTAAATGATGCCGTGATGTCTGATAGGAGAGAATGGAAGAAGAAAACGTGTTGCACCGACCCCAAATAGAATGGGACAAGGGCAGGAAAATGATGCTTGTGACTGATGTTTTGTTTTGGAAATTTGTGCCATTATAACAAATTTGACTGAAATTTTGTGCACATTTTTTTTCATATAAACTAGATGAGGACCAGTCCTAAGGTCTATTTGTCTGCTTTTGTACTTTAGTATTTATTTGGTCTTCACCAGACATGAAGACCAAATAAATACTACTTCTACAGCAGACGATTAATCAGTCAATTTAACCCACTGCTGGGAAACAGGTTTCTTTTTTAAAGAGGCAATAGAGATATGATTTACCACGATCACCCAATATCATTTATGTCTTTGAATTTCAAACTGAACTTATCATTTTTTAAAGCAATTTTCTATCGTTTAACTTTCATGTATATATACATATATACCTTTTGATTTTGAAGAGCGATGGATGACCACTATTAAATACCGAGTACCTTTGGAAAGACGTAAAGCTTGTTATTTAATAGCTGTGCGTTGCAATGCACTTTTTCCTATCTACTAAGTAGGAGATAGGAAAGGTAGGTATACAAGTGTCTACCTACCTAACAACCTATTTACACTATCTACCTATCCTACCCTATCTACCTTAAACCTTTCCTGAACTTTAGCAAATACTTCAAGATCAAATTACCCAATATGGTCCAACCATTCTAGAGTTTTAGACAAACGAATCAAATCATATAAATGTACTAGCTTTTGCCCGCGGCTTCGCTTGCATCCACCCCCTATTTTACGGAAGTGAGGGGTTAGAAAGAGACAAAAAATAGCTTTTGTCACTCTCCATCTCTCCAATTATCTCCACTTAAAAATCACGTCAATTCGTCGCTCAATTTTGTTACACTTATATGAATATGGATATAATATAGATAATTACATATTTTTAAACGTCCCTTTACAACAAAAATAAAACTGAAGAAGCATATTCAAAGCGAATTTAAAAAGCAAAAGCCAAAATATTTTTAAATAAAACCTTCTTTTATTGTAGTTGCAACTCAAACGGTTTCTGAAAACTGAATTTCAACATTTTTAAAGTCGACTCAGTTATTTTAAATTTTTATGAGCTTTTTCACTGACAGCTTACTAAATGCTTTACTGTGACTAGGGAGATTCAGTTTTTAATATATGTTTATAAGTATTAGTGTTTGTGTATTTGGAAAGAAAACAATAATCATTCTTGAAAATGTTTAGTGGGTTTGAAGTTTTCATTAAAATAAACGTACTTACAGTACCTTGCCTCTTGGAGACTTGTATTATCATTACAACATTATCAGTAGGATATCATATTATGATAAATTACATAGGAATTTTAACATCATACCTGTTATATCCGAAGAGTAAGGCAGAGGTGTATAAAATAAAATACCTAGTTATTTTTTTAACCGGACAAATCCAGTCTCCGTTGCTGCTACTGAGCAATTAATGTAAACATAGTCATACTTTTCATTTTAATCATTACTAATATTATAAACCATACCGAGACAAACGACTCCCTTTCATTTTTTCTGTAACAGTTGCAACTTTCAAATTTCCTCATTCCTTACTTTATCCATTCTTGTCACTTCACAGATCCATCTCATCCTTCTCATCTGCGCTACATGCAATCGTTTTCCATACCATCTATTAATTTATCAATTTACCAGATAGACGTCAAAGCACTGATAACTTGAAGCTAGCAACTAAGTTACGCTGCAGCCGACCCGATTCACTGACTGAAACATAATCTTGATAGATGAGACTGTATTAGCGAGACAAGACTAGCAAGACCAGACTTCTTACGGCTAATTCAATCTTGAAGACATTGGTTTAGATTTGTTCTTTCTTGTTTTTGTTTTGTGTTGATGCTTTGTCTAGTTTGTTTGTGTTCGGTTTCTATTACTGAAACGGATCGTCTTGTTTTCAAATTGATTATTTTAGTTATTTATCAAAGAAATGTTTGTTATTTTAGACTATAATCTACCTCTGTGACAAATTTCATCAAGATCCGTTCAGCTGTTTTGACGTGAAAGAGTAACAAACATCCATATATCCATCCACCCTCACAAACATTCGTATTTATAATACTAGTAGGATTATTCAATTCCATTTCAAAGATAAAAATTATGATCTCAGTCTATATTAGTTTATTGTACCTATGTAACTGACATTAACATTCAACTTATTTAATGACACTCATAATTTCGTTGGTAATTATATCTAGTAATTCTAATTTTCATGCTGTATTTATGTTTTCTAATTTAATTATTTCTTATGTTTACTGACTTATAACTCGTTTATTTGGTGTATTACTGTTAATTCGATTCGATTTCTATTAATAAATAAATAAAAATCGTGAAAGTACTATTTTACATTTCTCCGCAAGATAAAATTGTTGGAGTCAGATATTTACCCGTTCTATATTAAATCATCATCCCACATCGACATAGTGCGCGAAAGATAGTTTGATGTTAACACAAAATGGAATATAAGAATGACGAGGACATCATTAATATTAGTTAAAATCGTCAGTCATTTTAATTTATCAAAAAAAATCCTAATCTTTATAATTAATTGAAAAGTCTAGACATTACACATTAGACATTACATTAGTCTTACAGAAAAATGATAACGTTATCTAAATCGATTTTCACAGACTCTCTATTCCGCACAAAATAATTATGAAATCATCACAAAATGGCGACCAAACTAATAAAACAGACGAATCCAATAAATTCAAACAACAGGCTATCGAAAATTGCGCTGTAGGTACTCATTAATTCAAACCAATTCTATACCGTGTTGCCAGCAAAACCAATGATTTAGTTTGAAATACGAATTAATTGGACGGTGTTGCCACGTGTGTAAAATATGATTTTATGCTCAAATGGGTATGCGACCCTAGTGATGTCGTTGTGGGCTAAAAATAGAACAACCCCGCCTTTTCCTGTAGATTTTGTATGAAGGGTTGTGTTGGATGGTTGAACAGCGTCATGAAGAGAAGGTTTGATTTTGTAAGGTTGTGTGAAGGTCATGCGGTAATTGGGTCGTTTTAAAACCAGAAATTCAGCTTATTCCATCGATCGTCATAAGCCTTGAACGTCAATAAAGTCTCTTTTGAGATAATTTTAAGGTGAGTATTAATTTAAAAAAAAAGTGATACTAAAACGTAGGAATGTTGCAGCTATAATTTTTGAACGCGCCGAAAATTTTAAAAGGCCTACCATTAATATTACGTATTTTGGTAGTTTCCTAAAAGATGGCCTCCCTTTCATGGAATGTATGCCAATAAATTGGTTTATCCTAAATCACCAAGAACTTCGTAGTTACTTTAAAGGTATAATTTTGAAGGTGACTCCGACTGTAAATAACATCAAAAAGCGACGTTACAAATGCAAATCCCAAAACCTATTTCAAATCAGTTTTAAGTACAGATGCCCTTACTGTTGAGGGAACGATTAAAGGTGAAATCCTAGTCATAACAATACTTAGAACTCTTACTTCAAGATCTGCGCGCCAGACTGTACACACCCGTTATACCCGATACCGTTTCATTACTACCCAGCACCTGTCACCCACAAGTTTGAGTTTTACGTCCGAACGTAAATTGGGAATCTCTCTTGGCTACGTATCTTTGTTTTTTCAAAGAACGATGGCAGACTTTTATTTGAGCTGCTGTAAATCGGTAATGTTTTGGTATTAACTTTTATGGTGTTGGTTAAGGTCGGGTGATCCGACAAATTCATGGGTTTTTGTTTTAGTACCCTAATATAAGGTAATAGATGTGTGATGGGATGTTTATTTTTGTTTTCGTTTATGAAACATCAAATTACTTCTTCCGCCCTGGGAGGAGTGGAAGGTAATGATAATTATTAATTTATTTTATAATGATAATTTGTGGTGTACAATTCTAAATAAAAAACATATATTCACAGAACACTATTCTCAATCACGTTCCTTCTCTTGCCCTTTGTGTTCGGGGGCGGAGTTATGAGATATCTCTTTTAAACAACCCGCAACTCCGGCAAGGTGATGAGATGTCTAAAGCTTCATTTACGGAGACGCGCCAGCAGCGGGCCGCGTCAATATAACCACATGACAACGAGCTATGTTGTGCAGCTTTTTCAGTATTAGATTTAAACTGTCATGTTCGGGCATTTCCGTGATGTTTGTGATTTGTGTGTAGGCCATAGCGTCGAACTATCGGGAGCTCATAATGATAACAAATCAATCCAATCAAATAATTACCTACGCGTTTTTTTTGTGGATGGGATATATTCAAATAAAGGGGAGGGTCAGACTTGTACTGACTAAAACTCACCCATGTTCCTTATATTGCCCTTTGCGTTCCGGGGCCGCGGTATCTCTTAAGAACAACCGGCAACCCTGGCAGGCGGTGGTCCTGGCAGGCCCCTCTGAATAAGTAGGTACCTTGAAACACTTTAGTTCCGGACCTCAAAAGGACAATACGGAACTCTTATCGGATCTTGACGGGGCTGTTGGTCTAGTGGTTAGTGACCTGACTGCTGAGCCGGAGGTCGTGGGTTCGATTCCCACCCAGGACAAACTTTGTGTGATGAGCATGATTGTTTGTTCTGTGTCTGGGCGTGATTTATCTATAATATGTATGTATTTATAAATTATATAAGTATGTATATCAGTTGTCTGGTTACCATAACACAAGCTCTGCTTAGCTTGGGATCAGATAGCCGTGTGTGAGTTGTCCCAAGATATTTATATTTAGATATTTATCTTTTTGTTGTCCGTCTGTCTGTATATCAGGACAATTTATCTCGGAAACACGTGGAGGTAGCAAGTTTAAATTGGAGTTGTGATAATATCAACCATTTAAGTCTGCGCACTCAAAAGATATTCTGGCTGTTATTGTCGCAAGTTATTACAAATCCCTTGGTGCGCGATTCCGACTCGAACTTGACCAGTTTCTTTTCTAATTATAGTACCTATTATGTTACACTGACTTTTATAAACGTCAGGTTTATTTTTCAAAATCTGTTTTAAAATAACTCATCGTGAATATTTATGAATAAAATCTCATGACAAAGGCTGCATATTATGGTTTCGCATTATTATTTAAATGGATGCATGAGCCAATGAGAATTTTTAATTTATGTATTAGACTTCGTGACTCGTGCAGACCAGAGACAATATTTAGGGTTTCGTAACTTAAACCACTTATTTTTTTTTTGGAGTTTACTCCTTAAGAATCGATTTTCATATATAAGGCGCCCGGTATGAGAAAAATGTGAGGTGTAAAATCTACTGATGAATGACCTTGTTACGTTTTTGGTGCAACTTTGGTGCAACCGCACCTATGGTGTTTGTCGTACAGTTGAATATTACTAGATGGTGCTTTATGAAATTTGTCGTCCGTCAGTGATATTTTTAATTATTTTTTTTGTACTTAAGGAGTAAACTCCAGTCGTGCGTCGGAGCTGATACACACACTTTTTTTTTAATTAATACATCTGGCTTTATTTCAATTAGACCATAACTAATTCATCATATAATTCAATTAATTACTAAATTTATACAACCTATAAATGTACACAAACTAATAATAAAAATATATACAAGTAAAAAATGGAAAATTACAGGGCGTCAAAAAATTAGTCCGTATCGCCGTCAACAGGTAAAGTGCAACCACTTATTAGATCTTTTTGTTGTCCACGGTGGCCGGGATTCGTCTCACGGCACCCGACGTCCGAAGCGTCTCCCGCGGTTAGGAATAAATAAACAAATTCTTTATTTCAGTACAGTGAACATCACAAGAATAACAGTTTTTGATTTACGATTAATTAATATTTGTATGACCTACATATGGTTGTTCCAGGTTTGGCTGTTTCAGTATGTGAGTTTAAATGTTTGTAAACGCACCCACGATACAGGAGAAATTCCTAGTGTGGGGCAACGTTTTTTTAAAAAACAAACAAATTGAAGTTGTCAATCTACCCAAAAAATAATTTGCTGAATACTTTACACCTCTGTTTACTATTCCTAGAAATACAGAAGCGTTATATAAATGTAAATCAGCTTGTGATTTGGGTGTATTTATTTTAAAATTTGAAATCCAGTTACCAACTTTCACCTCAATACATGAGTTGATAGATACTGAATCTATAAGTAAATTAAATCTTTACAACTAAGCCTTCATTATCTTTCAGTCTTTTGAAAGGTGAGCTGAAACAAAAGAAACTTTTAACAATGCGTAATCATTTCGCTATTCATAACAAGATCAGATCGGAAGAATTTTGTTACAACTTTTTTTTTTAAGTATCTTTTGTTATGGATTAAGAAAGAGTTTTATCATTATCGTTTTTAGGGTTGCTTACCTCAAAAAGAAAACAGAACCTTTATAGGATCACTATGTTGTAAGGTTTTCCATCAGTCTGTCTGTCCCTTTCTCTAAAAAAAACTGGCCAAGAGCGTGTCGGGCCACGCTCAGTGTAGGGTTCCGTAGTTTCCCGTCCGTCACAATAAGTGTTCCCACTTATGAGTTTAAAGGTGGAGGAGCGTGCAATTTTGCACGTTCCGCGATAGCGCCAACAGTTCTTGTACAAAAAAGACAAAAAGTTGTACAAAATACAACTTTTTGTCTTTTTTGTACAAAAACTGTTGTGTCTATCAAGTTCAAAATGATTTTCCATACATTGTTTTTTACTTTTGGAGCGATTATTTCCGAAATTATTGACATTATCAAAAAATGATTTTAGTAAACCCCTATTCATTTTTAAATACCTTTCCAACAAAATATCACACGTTAGGGTTGAAATTAAAAAAAAACACTTCCCACTTTACATATAGGGTGGCTACCCTAATAAAACATTTTTTTCCAATTTTTATTTTACCACTTTGTCGGCGTGATTGATATACATATTGGTACCAAATTTCAGTTTTCTAGTGCTATCGGTCACAGAGATTAAGCAAGGACGGACGGACGGACGGACAGACAGACATGGCGAAACTATAAGGGTTCCTAGTTGACTACGGAACCCTAAAAAGGACGGAAAGTATCGAGTTGAAATTAAAATCATATAGGTACTCAAAGCTGTGGTCCCTTAAAACTGTGGAATCTCCGCTGCCACAGCAAATCACTGCTCAGCGGACAGACCTCCGGTGCGATTTCATGGTAACATGGAGCAACTGCCGCAACCTCGTACAGGGCACACCACAATAGTGGCGATAAGTCCCCTCTTTGAAGAGTGGCTGGAGAGGCGCCATTGCATCCTCACCTACCGCCTGACACAGGTCCTCAGCAAACACGGAAGTTTTGGGATTTTCCTGCACATAATCAGGCGGTAGGAAACACCTGGTTGTCACCATTGTGTCCGGAGGATACGGTGGAGCACACTGTGGCGGTGTGCCCAGCGTGGGTGGAGCAACGCCGTGTCCTTGCAGAGGCGATCAGCGGCGGCGATCTCTCGCATCCCTGGCCTATTTTTTGCGGATGGAATGCGAAATCTTCAAATAACTTCCCCAGCTCTAGGACCGGAAAAGAGTGGCAGGCTTTAACTGACTAAATCCCACCCATGTTCCTTCTTTTTTTTTGGGGTGGGAAATCATCAAATAACTTTGAGAACAGGAGCGGGGGGGAGTGTCAGACTTGTACTGACTAAAACCCACCCATGTTCCTTCCATTGCCCTTAACGTTCAGAACCGCGGTATCTCATTCAAACAAACCGTAACCCAACCAATAACATGGTTTCGAGTAGAATACTAAACAGGTCATATAATCTGTGCCCAAAACTCAAACTCAAACTCAAAACCATTTATTTCAATTAGACCATAACAGGCACTTTTGAATGTCAAGAAACAAAACTAATCTACAGTCCCGGTCACAAGGCATAATAACTTGTGAAAGTACTGTAGTTGCCCATTCCAAAGCGTTGATCTCTATGGAGAAGAATGGGCAAGAAACTCCATGGACACTCTTTTAAATTATAATTTTTTTACAAAATTGTATTTACATCATTCATGTTGAGATTATACAAATATGTGAGAACGATGTAGAAAGACGTGCACAGTAAGAGCGTCCAGAGCAAATAAAAAGCAAAATTTAATCCCAAATAAGTTAAAAATGAACCGTGGTAGCTAAAAAAATGACCAGTCCCAACTGACAGCGCCCGTTCACGAACATGACGTATGGATCAGCCCCATTCAGCTCGACCATTTTGAAGGGAGCTAAATGACCCGACACACCCGCCACCATCAGCGAGACATTTAAGTGAGCATGACACTATCAACCACCAGGGCTTCGTCAAGTCATAATACATAGCACTCACATATATGGGCTTAATAATTATACAATACTAGAGAATTGATTCTATACATTGCAAAGATAGTCTTTCAATCTTCTGCAGCTTCCACTATAGCTTCGGATACCAATCAATGAGTTTACCCCTATTCTTGTGGAGCAGGACCAGCATTGAGCCAAGCATTTTTATCATCAAAATCTATCATCTCATTCATCTCATCCCATTATCTATTTCTATTAATTTCGAATCCACGAGCCAATTTGCATTCTAATCACGTTTCGATAGAGTTCGGTTTCACTGTTTCAGTTTCGTGTTTTCAACTGTTTTGCATTCGATATTATAATATCAGCAGTATTGTGTTAAAACTTTAGAAGCCAAGCAAGAGAAAAGTTGTTATTTCCGTTTCCGGGTTCATTCAATGTACTTTAGTTAGATCCGTGGCTTTGAAAGTTTATCCATTTTTAATTGAATTAACAACAAAGAAGGATCCAATTTTATTATGAGACTTACACAAAATTGCAAATATATAGGCAATCGCTCCATGTAAAATACTGGTTTTTAGCTGGATTCGGTTAGACAGAAGCCGACCCCAAAATTGTGTGTTATTATAGACCATAACCTATCTCTGTGCCAAATTTCATTAGGAGCCGTTCAGCCATTTTGACGTGAAAGAGTATCAAAAATCCATACATCCATCCCCACAAACAGTCGCATTTATAATATTAGTAAGATTGCATTAGTGGACTTATTCATGAGTTTTTTTTACAATTGATATAGTACACTAAATGCACTAAATGATTGAGTGGTGTGTTGAAACATTGTTGTATTTCCATAGTAATAGAGGGCCAGGGCTTCCGCCTCCCGGGGTTGCGGGTTGTTCGAAATAGATACCGCGGCCCTGAACGTAAAGGGCAATGGAAGGAACATGGGTGGGTTTTAGTCAGTACAAGTCTGACATTCCCCCCGCTCCTGTTCTCAAAGTTATTTGATGTTTTCCCACGCTAAAAAAAAGCCCCATAGTAATAAATGAATACATAAAAACCTATATTTAAAATAGTTAATCTTCACCTGCATCCTATTAAATATCATTGATGTTCGTTCGTCTCGTGATGAAAGTCTATAACACCCTTCATTTTCACTTCAACCACTACAATATGGCACGGTTGGCGCAGTGGCTGAGCGTTTGACTGTTGCTCTGCGTGTACCGGGTTCGATTCGCGCACAGAACAAATATTTGTATGGCCTATAGATAGTTGTTTCGGGTATTTTTTTGTGTATGTGAGTTTAACTAACCTCCGCTGAGATTAGCCGCCTTAGGCTAAATACCATGATTTTGCTCTATTTTTCATTTCTTTAAACTAATAAACATCATTAAATCCCACTTAGATTTTAATGAAGCTGAAAGAAAATGACTAACAGACAAAGTAGCACCTAATTACGAAATGAATTCGTAATTCAAAACCGTCGGCTCAACTTGAAAAGTTTGGGTTACTCCAGTTCATTAAAATTAAGGTTTTAATGTTTAACATTTCGAATCCAACCGGCCAGCATACTGTGGTTCCTTTTTCAAATCATTGGAATGTAATTTAAGTGAGTGCTATCTGCCATTTTGTTAAAAGTAAAAAATCTGAAGGCACGTTTCATATTTTATTTTTTGAACGAATTTATGGTTCGGTGATTCACTTATCTTAATACAAAAAATATCGTGATTTAAAAATCCCGTAAGTAATTAACTGTTTTGTTTACTACTGGGTAAATAATAATACAGAAAAAAAGTATTAAGACTAAACTAAGGTTTTTTAGCTAGACTCGCAGTTCTAGTAAATGATGTTTTGTGTGAATGATCAGTTGTGGTATGTTTATTCAATTATCAAAAATCATCACTACTGTTTTTTACCATCCGAATAGTTTAAGTATATTATTTATACCATACATATTATAAATAGCTATACTTACACCAGGCGCGCATAACGCACGTTATATACCAGAACAGAACTTTTTTTCGCGGATGGAAAATCATGAAATAACTTCGGGGGATGGCAATAACTTTGGGGGTCTGACTTTTACTGACTAAAACCCACCAATGTTCCTTCTTTTGCCCTTTATATTCCGGGGCAGCGGGATCTCTTTCAAACAACCTGCAACTGCGGCAGACTTTGACCCTAAAAGGCCCCTTTGACCAGAAAAAGCCTTGAAACACGTTCGAAATGATGACCAAAACTACATCAGCCGGACTTATGCACGAAGGGTTCTGTGCCATCCTTACTAATATTATAAAAGCGAAAGTGAGTTTGTTTGTTACGTCTTCACGTCTAAATAGCTAAACCGATGTTGATGAATTTTGGCACAGAGATAGTTGAGACCCTGGAGACGGACATAGGCTATTTTTTTAAAAGTGAGAAATGAGGGAGAAGAAAAAGGAAAAGCTTTTCTTTCCTCTTTAGCTTGCTATTACAATAAATAAGGTGGCAGGAAAGAGCAACTGTATTACCCCGAATTTAACGCGAGCGAAGCCGCTTGCAAAAGCTAGTTATCTATAAAAACGGCAAAATTATCATATTAGTTGTCCCATAAATATTTACCTATTGTATTCTGTTTTTAAGCTATTGCATAGCTTCTATCGCGGGCCTTGAACGCGGGGACCGAATCCAGAAATTCCGTAACGAAAAAAAACATGACGCTCCCCACTCCGACGGGCACGGAGGTGTGGCTTGAAGGCCGTGCATTGTCTAACGTCGCTTACACAATACGGTCAGTTATTTCAATCCCGATTCTAATGTTTTTATAGCGTGTTTTTTTTTTTTTTTTTTCGGGTGGGAAACCATCCAATGACTTCCCCCGCTCTGGGCGGAGCGGGGGGGCATGTCAGACTTGTACTGACTAAAACCCACCCATGTTCCTTCTATTGCCCTTTACGTTCCGAGGCCGCGGTATCTCTTTCGAACAACCCGCAACCCCGGCAGGCGGAGGCTCTGGCAAGCCCCTCTGCTTTGCTGACTCTCTTTGAGGCGCGCGTGAAACACGAACGCGCCGTCGACACGGCCTGTCGTCAATCGACGGACGGACGGTGAGCTACCCATTGCTCACCGCCCACAGGCCCGCATCTACGGTGGCCGGAAGTCGTCTCGCGGCGCCCGGTGCCCTGGGCGTCTCCCGCGGCGGCTGGGTTGGGCAGATGTTCTCTCCCTCAAACGCCCGGCCACCTCCTTTGCTAGCATTACTGCTTCGCAGAAGGTGGTGACCGCTTCCCATTCCCTCTCGCTCCGGACCATGGCCTGAACCAGGGCCGGACGCGAGAGATCGCCGCCGCCGATCGCCTCTACGAGGGCACGGCGGTGCTCTGCCCACGCTGGGCAGATCGCCACTGTGTGCTCCACCGTGTCCTCAGGGCGATCGTCACAATGGTGACACCCGGGCGCTTCCTCCCGCCCGATGATGTGCAGGAACCTCCCGAAACTTCCGTGTCCGGTGAGGACCTGCGTCAGGCGGTAGGTGAGGACGCCATGACGCCTCTCCAGCCACTCCTCAAAGAGGGGACTTACCGCCACTATTGTGGCGTGCCCTTTATAGCGTGTTTGGTAGAGAATCGGATAGTCAATCGACATTACGCTGGATCAAACCCAAGGTCTTGTTTTTCTTTTTGCGACTTCTTTTCATTGGAAGTACTTTTTAAAAACTATATTTTGTTTTATATTTATTGTCTAAGTTGATAAAAAAATGTTTCTTTTTGAGACTTCTTTTCATTGGAAGTACTTTTTAAATATTTTATTTAGATTGTTTTTATTTATTGCATAAGTTGATAAAAAATGCTATGCAATTAGCTTTACCGCGGCAGTCCCCGAGTGCCACACGTATTTTTTTTAGTATATTTTGTTGCTATAGCGGGAACAGAAATGTAAAACTTGTGAAAATTTCAACTATCTATCAATCAGGGTTCATGAGGTTCCGCCTGCGGACAGCGGAGTCTTAGTATTAAGGTCCCGTTTTATCCATTGGGTATGAAACTTAAAAAAAAAGTGTAGAAAAAAACTCGCTACTTTATAAACGAAGGATGTAGAAAAAGATAAATCAATCACAAGTACATATAAAAATATTGAACGAAGACAATATTCTAAGAAGCGACATGCAAATACATTTGGTCATACCAAAAACAATTTAGCTGAATGTGGGTCAGAAATAGTAATATTATGCCCAAGGATTGCAAATGTACATGTTATCCCAACCGATGCACGTTTCAGACGAAGCGGCTTATATTGCATGGATATTCTGGGTATTAGATTTAACCCCGTGGGCTTAGGAAATGCAATTTTGAAGCAATTGATTTTTGAATTTCAGTTTCCGTACGGTATACGTGGAATGGGAATTGCAATACAAAATTAAATAGTGAAAGCCGAGAAAGAAAAGCAAAGCAAGTATATTGACTTGGGAGGTTGTCGACATGTGGGATGTCGACTCAGCGATCATTGTGCCGATAGTCGTATCTGTCAATGGCTTAATTGCCAAGAGCCTCGACCAATACCTGAGGAGGCTCTCGTTAGGCAGCCGGCTCAATAGCTTGATACAGAAAGCGGTACTCCTGGATATGGCTCGTATTGTTAGGAGGTTTCTTTCTCTGGAGCCCTGACCGCCGGTAGCTTGGACCCTGTTCCCGATACCGGTGGGCTACGTAACTAATATTATATTTTTAAATGTTTTTTTTGTTTTATTAAGTTTTGATAAGAAATATGTAAAAATATAAAAGACATCTATACGAATGAATAAACAAACGATGGAAAATCATATGTTTAAGGAAATTGAAGGAACAGAAAAAACCTTTAGTAATGCAATAAATAATTTCGAAGAAAAAGAATGATATTTATCTCCTCATATAACTAATCCAAAAAAAGCTCGTGACTAAATAATAGCAGACGCTCAGTTCGATCTTTAGGTTAATGTTGGTCTGTGGATGGGTGACCACCCGTTACAAACCAAGTTTTTTTCATGCCTCGGATAGCACGTTAAGCTGTTGGTCCCGACTGTCATTTGCAGATATTTGACAGTTTTTACAGGTAGTCAGTGTCCAGAAAGTCTGACAACCAGTTTTATTACCCAATACTAACTGGGTTGTGGAAGTCAGATAGGCAGTCGCTTCATGAAAAATATTGGGATTCGACTACATCCGGTAAGACTGGAAGCCGACCTCAACATAGTTGGGAAAAGGCTTGGCAGATAATGATATAACTAATCAAAAAAGTCAACTCTGACTAGGTATCCTACTAATATTATTAAAACAAAATTTTGTGAAGATGTATCTAAGTATGTTTGTTGCTCTTTCACGCAAAAAATGCTGAATGAATTTTGATGAAACTGCACAATAATACAGCTTAAATATCAGAATAACACATAGGCTACAATTTATAAAGATATATTGTATTTTCTATCACCACACAAGTGAAACCGCGGAGCGCAGCTCGTTCTAAGTGAAATCTAAATAAAGTAAACAAAGGCACAGATAACAATCCTCTTTAAAAACCACAACTCTCCTGAACTCTTAACAAAGACCATTAATCACTAGCAAAAATAGCCAGACCGTAATTGGAACCTCAATATTAAATTCCGTCTCTCGGAATTCACAGCTCCACTCGATTCCACTTCTATTATCAATTATAAATTTATCAAAGAATCCCAAAAGGATAATGAATATTTCATAATCGTTGTCATTTCACAGATTTTTCATTCAGGTACCATAGAGGTTCATTAAATTTGACCTGAATATGGTCAACAAGTGAGATAAGTATCAAAATCAAAGTCATTTATTCAAACTAGGCTGATGGTCAGCACTTTTTGTACGTCATTAAAACGCCTACCCTTCGCCACTTCCTAGTGTTTTAGCTGAGAAGAAGTGGCGGGACAAACACCCCAGAAATACAACTATCTGATAGGTTGGATAACTAGCTTCCACCCGCGACTTCACGCTAAATTTAACCCGCGTGATGATCGAAAAAATCCCTCTCCTTTTCTTCCCTCTTTCTCCCCCTTATCTCACTTTTTACTAAAAACAGCCCATGTCCGTCTCCAGGGTCTCAATTATCTCTGTCCCAAAATTCATCAAAATCGGTTTGGCTATTTAGGCGATAAACAAACAGACTCACTTTCGCTTTTATAATATTAGTAAGTTTATCCAAGGTACATATTAAAGATTAGAAAACTTAATTTAATTGAATTGCCACATGTTCGCAAACACACATCAATGTACCAAAATAAAAGGTAGGTACTCAAGCAAAATAAAAATATAAGCCTCCAAGCATAATAAGTGAACCTGCGTACGTAAGCTCATCAGATAGAATAGATTTTTCTTAAAAACTGATGGACGTCTGCAATTCAAATCTAGTTTATTTCATGATCTGTTTGTTTTCTATCAAATAAATTTATCTTTATTTGAACTTTATTATGTACTTTATTTGAAAATTTGAACTTAATCTGACGACCCCAGTTACTTATCTCTTCTAATAACTGTACCTGGTTTTAAATGATTAATTACCGGCTAACGAGGTAGGGTACTGTCAGATAGCGGTGTGAATGAGGCTATTTTTTGCCATCTAGACGACAATGTTCGTGGTACAGTCGGGAATAGTTTGATTGTTAATTTTAAAGGGGACTCTCCTTTAAAATTTTAAAGGTATTTATGGTTAACTTGTGGTTTATATAATCTCTATGCTGTCTTGTTGTACTTTGTGAAATTCATGGGTAACATTGACAACAGTTGTACTAATTCTGAACTGTACTGCATTCAGAATGGCATTCTACATTCAGTTTTGACGTGATAACGTCTTTAAAATCGTTTTAGTCGGGTGACATGTTCAGAAACTTGTGTCACACCAAAACCTCACAAGCGACATTTCATAAAGATGGTAGCGCCATCTGTTACTTGGCTCGAAAAAAAAACTTTAAATTAGTACTTAATTTCATTTTAGATGTCACTACTGGTGATAACTTATATCACCAATAAGACGTTATCACGTAAACATCTCGATCGTAAACCTACTTTACAAACAACCAATTTTTTTTTTATTAATATTTTTATTTTGTCATAAAGTGAAGCTTTATGAGTTGACAGTAGCTTCATTTTTTTTAATGTAGCTCCGCATTAGAAATTTCTTCTATACCATGGGTTTGTTTACAATTATTAAAACTCACACACCAAAACCGAACAAATATTTTATGTTCAAGACAAAACAAAGTTAAAATTGCATCGTATCTGTTTTTTCTTTGGTTAATTTTATTTCAGATCATAGATACATTATATTTCCAACAGATTTTGCCATGGTTTTTATTCACCTTTAACCGTCCCTTAAAAAAACATTCCTGTCTTTTAAATAACCAGAAATTTTTAATAGCTAAATATTTACCGAAAATTCCACACAAAATCTCCAAAGGTCAATCACCTAAAATTATTCTCACAAAATCCATCGAGGCACATAATAGTAGTGATGATGCATTACCAGCGCCACTGACCTTCAACCCCTTTTATTTCGCCCTGACTCGCTCGAGTAAACCCTTCACTGCTTATGGAACAAAATGTGATACATTTTTAGTAAAAATACAAGTACAGGACATGTAGACAACAGACTAAGTTTAAAAGTTATACAGGCTTCTTTTTTGCTGTTGGAAATCATCAAATAAGTTTCCCTGCTCTAGGCGGAGAGGGGAAGAGTGTCAGACTTGTACTGACTAAAACCTACCCATGTTCCGTCTATTTCCCTTTATGTTCCGGGGCCTCGGTCCCTCCTCTATCGGCCAGCACGCTACCCCGGTAGGCGGTGGCCCTGGCAAGCCCAGGCTTGGCAGCTGCTGACATCTCTTTAAGCCGCGCGTGGAACACACGGATTGTCGTCACTGGACAGACGGACGGTGAGCTCCCATTGTTTACCGTCCATAGACCCGCTTCATTTCGACTTATTTGACTTTAGCTTCATTCTTTTGTTATTGACATTCAATGGCGCCTATAAGGGTCTATTTTATTTTATACTAGCTTTCGCCCGCGGCTTCGCCCGCGTTAAATTCGGGATAAGACAGTTCTTCTTTCCTGATTTGCAGGTACCTGCCACCTCTAGTTTTTGCCCTAGCGCCTTATTTATTGTAATAGCAATGCTAAGTTTTCACTTTTTTTCCTCGTTCTCCCTCATTTTTCACTCTTTTTAAAAAAAAATAGCCTATGTCCGTCTCCAGGGTCCCAACTATCTCTGTACCAAAATTCATCAAAATCATTTAGGCGTAAAGAGGTAACAAACAAACAAACAAACTCACTTTCGCTTTTATAATATTAGTAAGGATTTTATTTATTTGGGACAAAAAACAGTTACACGTTACAATATTGAAATTTAGTTTGTATAATTATTTGTTACGTCCATCCATTGTGGGTCATCATACCATAGGAGGAGCTCGTGGCTAAATAATAGCAGCCGCTCAGTTTGATCTTTAGGTTAAGCCGCGCTTGCCTAGGTTGGTCTGTGGATGGCTGACCACCCGTTACATACCGAGTTTCCTCCGTGCCTCGGAAAGCACGTTAAGCTGTTGGTCCCGGCTGTCATTTGTAGATCTTTGACAGTCGTTACAGTAGTCAGTGTCCCGAAAGTCTGACAACCAGTCTTACCAAGGGGTATCGTATTACCCAGTATTAACTGGGTTATGGAAGTCAGATAGGCAGTCGCTCCAAGTAAAATACTGGTATTCAGCTGCATCCGCTAAGACTGGAAGCCGACCCCAACATAGTTGGGAAAAGGCTAGGCAGATACCTACAATCATTATCATAAATAACCTGGCAGTATTTTTTTAATGACATATTTTCGCACTCGTGGTAGGGGCTCAGATGCCCTTCCTTATAGTAAACTAGCTTTTGCCCGCGGCTTCGCTCGCGTTAAATTCGGTATAGCACAGTACCTGCTACCTGTAGTTTTTGCTCTTGCGCCTTATTGATTTGTAATAGCAACGCAAATTTTTCCCTTTTCTTCCCTCGTTCTCCCTCAAATCCCACTTTTTTTAATAAGAATTAGCCTATGTCCGTCTCCTGGTTCCCAACTATCTCTGTACCAAAAATCATCAAAATCGGTTTAGCCATTAAAGATAACAAACAAACAAACTTACTTTCGCTTTTATAATATTAGTAAGGATACGTATCGGTATGGGGTCACCGAAGTGTTGTAATAAAGAGCTCGGTTTGATGAGCGTATAAATAATAAGGGCCTTTTGTTTATGATGCTGATTGTACCTATGAAGAAGGGAATGTTATTTATTTTCGTTTAGCTTGTTTTGTTATTCTAGTACGGCTTTTCATACCTTCAACATGGTTTTATTCATTGCTCTTCCTGATATTAGGCAGATTTGCATAAGGTTCTGGATTCGATTCTCAAGTCAGGTATTGTACCCGATGTACGAGTCATGCATCGTACATGGCACGCGCGCATTGCATACATCAGCACTTTTCCGTCACCTTGCACAAATTATAGTGTAAGGCGACAGTACACAATCAGCGATCATACACAGCGGTACTCATTCAAACATTATACATTTAGCAATAGTTACGTGGTAGTTAAGTTCAATCAATAAACAATCATCTTTAGCTATCCGTGACTTTCATTCAGCTAACAAGTCAAGGTGTGTGCGACCCATTCAGAAACGCGTACATCTGTATGGTCCTTCGAGCATCAGCAGAGTCCTTAGCGTGGTATATCCCAGGTACGTTAGCAAATCGGTGTTATTGGCCTCTCACAAGCGGGTCTCACCAGTAACATTGAGACGTTGCACATAACGTACAGGAGGGTGAGCTACACTGAGTGCCTGTTATTAACAAACCAGCAGAGAAGACGTCTACTGCTACAACATCTTCGGTGAATTTTCCCGTACCAATAATTTTCCGATCATGGAGTCAGTTATTCAAACTCAATATCAAGTCATGGAGGCAATGCAGAAACTTCTGGTCAACTTCAAGAAAGAAGGAGTAAGCCGCAGGACTCCCGACAGTGTGCAGAGAAAAATAGACATTCTCGACAAGTATTGGGCAGAATTTCAAAATAACCACGAGAAAATTAGTGAGCGCGAAAATCCATCTCATCAATACTTTGTGCAAGATTCCTATGAACAGACAAAACAGTTTTACAGAAGCACTAGGGAATTCTTAATCAAGTATTTAACTCAAGAAGTAAAACCTGCTTCACCCGTATTAAAGCCAGCAGGCTTTAATTTTGAGCCCGCACCATCAACCTCGCAGTCATCGGAGCCGAAACTCCTTCAAGAGCAAGGTAACCAATCACCCCTGTCAATAAAGGTGCCTGAAGTAGCGGAGATCGCGGGTAACAGCAAAACAGACGAAATGCTACGCAAACAAAGAAGCAATATCAAAGCCTTCCAAAGAACCGCATCAAACATCAACGTGGACCTACTCAAAGAAAATTGGCAGTATGAAGACGCCTTAAAAGTGTTAGAAACCAGGTGGAAAGCGGTTGATTCACTTTACTGGGAACTCGACAGTTTGCCTAACGAAGGCAACGTGCAATACGAGATGTCTTACAACACGTGCGAACTCGTTTACAACGAGATGAAGGCAACCATCAACTGCAAGATGTGGTCAGTTACTCACCGAGAGAAGTCGACTCCGAAGATCGAAATTCCAGCATTTAGTGGTAGCTATGAAAACTGGACAGCATTCAAAGATTTATTTGTTGAGACAATCCATTCTAGTCCGTCTCTTTCTAACGCACAGAGAATGCAGTTTCTCAAAAGCAAAGTAAAAGGCGAAGCCGAGAAACTTATTCAGCATCTATCAATCAGTTCGGAAAATTATGAGACTGCATGGGAGATCCTCAACCGTAGATATAACAACAGAAAACTGATCTTCACGTCACATCTCAATGCATTGCTAGCTGTTCCTATCACTCAACACTTATCAGCAGCATCAGTCAAAAAACTCCACGATACGACAACAGAATGCATCAATGCAATCAAGAACCTTGGTGTAGACACGTCATCGTGGGACCCCTTGTTGGTACATCTGCTTTCACAAAAAATGGATACGGTAACTCAAAACGACTACCTAGAGTCACTGGCCGAGCCGCGCGAGCTACCAAACATAGCAGATTTTCTGGATTTCCTAGAGGGAAAATTTACATCATGGGAAACATCTCGTCGTAAGCCAGAAACAACAAAATCATCTCAGTCGGAGCCTACACAGACAAACAAGAAATTTCATTCTTATAAGGCATTCAGCGCAAATCAGAACAAAAACAATAAGTTTAAATCAAATTCATTGACAAAAGATAATGAAAGTCCAACAAAATGTCCACATTGCAATCAAGAACACAGGATGTTTTCGTGCAAAACATTTCTCGAATTACAGCCTGACGCAAAACGGAAGGCAGTTGCGAAATACAATTTGTGCAAAAACTGCCTAAACGTACATACAAATAGCAAGGAATGTGCATCAAGAAAAAGGTGCCGCGTCTGCAACTCAGATCATAATACTTTGCTTCACGACGCATACAGCAATGGGGGTGGGCAGAAATCAAACAGCAACTCAGTGCAGCAAACAACAGCTGGCACTGATAGCAAGATAACAACAAGTGACAGCAGCAACCACGTGTCTCAAGAAGATGTATCAGAAACTCTGCTTACCACAGCATTGATCAAAGTGAAAGCATACGATGGGTCTCTGATAACTTTACGAGCGCTCGTTGATCAAGGTTCACAAACATCCCTGATAACGGAAAAAGCAGCACAGAAACTACGGATACCCCGTGGCCGCTGCAAAGGGGTCATATTCGGTGTCGGGGCGAAAGAAAATAATTGCAAAGGCGTCATTCGAATCACGTGCAGTGCCATTCACGGTGATTATACATTTCACACCGATGTTTTTATTATGCGAAATTTGATAAACAATTTGCCTAATAAAACGTTCATAAAACCAAAATCATGGACATTTATAGAAAATATAACATTGGCTGATCCAGAGTTTAATGAGAGTCGTCCTGTAGATATTTTACTCGGGGCTGAGACATACTCAAACATAATCCAAGAAGGTATCATCAGGCACAATAGTTCACAACCAGTCGCACAGCAAACACGGTTGGGCTGGATATTATGCGGAAACGTGCAAACAACATTTCAATGCAACGTTGTCATAAATAACATCGAAGACATTAAACAATTTTGGACAGTAGAGGACATAGCAGAAGGCTCGGGAATGTCACAGGATGACCTGGATTGTTTGCAGCACTACCAGAACACAACAACTCGCGATAGAGAAGGTCGTTACATTGTTGAGATACCGTTCGAACCAAACTATCAAGACAAGCTAGGAGCTACCAAACCCATGGCTTTGGCACAATTTAGGCAACTGGAGAGAAAATTTTGCAAACAGCCTCAATTAGCAGACGCATACAAGCAGTTCATTCATGAATATCAAGCACTAAATCATATGGTCGAGTGTACTAGTAACGAGACACCGACTTGTTATTTACCTCACCATTGCGTTCAACGCGCCGATTCAGCAACTACGGCATTGAGAGTAGTATTCAACGCATCGGCGAAAACGTCCACGGGCTACACTTTGAACGACCTCATGAAGCGTGGCCCGAATTTACAGCAAGACCTCATGTCATTAATCTTGCGATGGAGGCAATATCAGTTCGCTTATACGGCGGACATAGAAAAAATGTATCGACAGATACTTTGCAACACTGAGCATCAGCCCTATCAGAAGATACTATGGAGGAACTGTCCTGACCAACGTTTACGTGAATATCAGCTCACAACAGTCACTTATGGCATGAAAGCAGCCCCATTCTTAGCTATGATGACTTTGAAACAGTTGGCAGCTGATGAAGGCCACAAGTATCAGCACAGCAGGGCAGCACAAGCGTTGCAAGAAGAATTCTACATGGACGACCTTGTAAGTGGAAGCTTCACGTTGTCATCAGCCAAACAGCTGCAAGGCGATTTGGTTCAGTTACTACAGTCGGGAGGTTTCAATTTACGTAAATGGTCGGCTAACAGCGAAGAATTACTTCAAAACGTCATCAGAGCGTCCTCAAATCAACCATCATTCGATTTCAAGCAAGCAGAATCAACAAAAACGCTCGGGTTGAAATGGGACCCCAATGAAGACACATTCTCGTTCGAGCTAAAAATCGGCGAAACAAAGTCTACCGGAAAACATACAAAACGCTCATTATTGTCAGATATTTCAAAGATATTTGACCCACTCGGTTGGTTAGCTCCGGTTACAACAAAGTTGAAACTTTTATTCAAACAAGTTTGGTTGGCCAACATTCAATGGGACGACCAGCTTCCAGTTGAAATAAGCACCGAGTGGGAAAAAATCAAAGCGGAGCTACAAAACATTAGCCAGTTTAAAATTCGAAGATGGTATCAGACAGGAGAGCAGGACACAATTCAACTGCACGGCTTCTGCGACGCATCATTAACAGCATACGCATGTGTCGTGTATTGTAGACTTGATACTAACATTACACTCGTCGCTGCAAAAACAAGACTTGTGCCAGAAAACAAAAAGCTTACTTTACCACGTCTGGAGCTGAGTGGGGCGCACTTACTTACAACACTCATGCGAAGAATACTGCAAGCCCTCAACGGACGAAAAATTAAAATTTTTGGTTGGTGTGACTCCACCGCAGTTCTCGGCTGGATTCAAGGCAACATCAACCGCTGGACACCATTCGTAGCAAACAGAGTCAAACAAATCAGAGACGTCATACCATCAGAAAATTGGCATTACATAAAATCAGCTAACAACCCAGCTGATTGTGCCAGCCGTGGCATCACAACAGAGCAATTGAAGGAACATAACCTGTGGTGGAGCGGCCCGCAATTCCTCCCCGGATTCGATGAGACAACTGTAGCGGAGAAGAGCATCTACATCACCAATGAAGAGGAGCGAAAATCAAAACAAAGCTACACCACAATATGTCAGACTCAAAGCGCTGATGTTATAGATTCCATACTACACAGAAACAGCAATTTGACACGCGCCGTGCGCGTGTTGGCTTGGGTGCTACGTATCACACGACGTCACAGCGAGCGCACTGCCTACTTGAATGGAAAGGAATTAGACACCGCAAAACATATGGTTATAAAATATGTACAAGAAACGCAGTTTTCAGAAGAAATCAGCAAGCTGCGAAAACAGGAGCAAGTTCCCAACAAAAGTAAAACTTTGTGCCTTAACCCATTTTTGGACAAGGATGGCCTTTTGAGAGTGGGAGGCAGACTCAAACATGCGAATATTGACGAAGATATGAAGCATCCATTGATTATCCCACACAGCAGCCACATTACTGACTTAATTATCGACCAAGCCCACCGCCGCACGTTTCATGCGGGGGCCCGGACGACGCTCGCCAGTATCAGACAAAACTACTGGATATTAGGCGGAAACAGAGCTGTAAAGAAGCGCTTGCATGCATGCATTACGTGTAAGAAACATAAAGCTGTCATACCAAAACAACTGATGGGGGACTTACCTGGATCTCGGAGCAATCCTTCTCGTCCATTTCAGCACACCGGCGTTGATTTCACGGGATACGTCGACGTGAAGCTCAATAAAGGGCGAGGAGTCAAGACAAGTAAGGGATACATCGCGGTGTTCGTGTGCATGGTGACCAAAGCTGTGCACCTTGAACTCGTTTCAGACCTGAGCTCATCTGCGTTCTTAGCTGCTCTAAAACGCATGTCTTCACGTCGGGGAAAGCCACATCATATCTACAGTGACAATGGCACCAATTTTGTTGGAGCCAATAGAGCCCTGCAGCAGGGATCATCAGAACTTCTCAAAACATTCAACGAAGAGTTTCATACAGAGATAAACGAGTTGGGAATTCATTGGCGTTTTAATGCTCCCGCCTGGCCAAGCGCAGGAGGCCTATGGGAAGCAGCGGTAAAGAGTCTGAAGCATCATCTTCGACGTGTTGTTGGCGAACAAAAACTCACTTTTGAAGAATACAGCACTTTACTTGCTCAACTCGAAGCATGTCTCAACAGTCGGCCGCTGTGCGCACTCACAGAGGACCCAGATGATTTGAATTATCTAACTCCATCACACTTTTTGAGCAGCGGCCCCATGCTGACTATCTTAGACACCGAACAAGATGAAAGAACAAGATGGAAGCGGACACAGAACATTTTCCAAGACATTTGGAAGAGGTGGCAATCCGAGTATCTTGCAACACTCTCAACAAGGAGTAAATGGAAGAGACCTCAGAAAAACCTTCAAGTAAATGACGTGGTCATCATTCACGAGCCTAACCTCCCCGCGGGAAGATGGGCTCTAGGCAGAGTCACTGAGCTACATCCCGGTAGCGATGGATTGGTCAGGGTTGTAACCCTAAAAACACAAAACGGGTACCTCAAGCGCCCAGTGATTAAACTATCGGTGCTGGTATCTGATCAGACAGATCACCAATCACTACCCGAGCAGACAGGGAAAAGGTCAGACTGCCAAAATATCAAGACCAAAAAACAAGCAAAACAAAGACTTGGATCGAAGTCTAATCTGATAGCAACTATCATTACACTGTTTCTCTTCATGACATCCATATTTGGGCACGAACAGTCAACATCCCCATATAGTTTGACAACAATACACAAAGCACTCTATTTTGATCGAATCTCAAACATGCAGTTCATTCGAGACGAATGGAAACTCATCGTGTACTACGACATGAACCCTTACTGGGACGGTTCGGCAACCTGCGACAAATACCTCAAACAAATAAACGGTGTATGTGAGAGAGAAACAGACAAAACATTATGCGACATCATCCTACTACAACTACGTCACTCTCATGACGAACTGAAGTACTACAATGGAATGTTACTGAGCCAGCATTTTGAAGAACGCACACGACGGCGGCGAGGCCTCATCGATGGTGTGGGCTACGTCGCTAACAGTTTATTTGGAGTTCTGGATCAACGTTTCGCCGACCAATACAAACAAGATATTGCTCTTATAAAAGGAAACGAGAATCACTTAGCACTCTTGTGGAAAAACCAGACCTCAGTAGTAGAAGCAGAATACAATTTACTCAAGAGAACTGAAGAGACAATCAATCGGCAACACAAGGCCATCAATCAACATCTAAACAACCTGACGAAGGCAACCAATATATTGAACAGAAATTTGCAGGAACAAGAAGTAAAGAGCGAGCTAGCACTGTCCACCATCATAGCTACAAATATGTTAACGAAGCTAAAATCCATACAAGATACAGTTATCGACACAATCACAGATATTCATCATGGAATGTTTAGCGTCCATTTACTTACGCCGAAGCAATTACGAGACCAACTCAGCATAATCTCAGGACAATTATCGCGAGAGTTATCATTACCGATAGAAAACATACAGACAGAACTATCAAAAATTTACCACCTTCTGAAGGTCAAAACAAGGGTAACACAGCAGTACCTCATATTTGAAATCAGAATACCACTGGTCAATAGAGAGAGCTATGACCTATACCAACTCATTTCAATACCACAACAACATGGTAACACAACGGTCGCCGTCGTGCCAATATCGGATTACATCGCAATCAACTTACGCAAAGACACCTATCTGGCAATGACGGCTAGAGACATACAACAATGTGTCCAATACGATGAATCTACGCGCCTCTGTCACTCCCGAAAACCCATTTTCCAGTTTAAGTCAGAAGATAGCATGTGTATCAAAGATAAAGGTACAAACAGATGTCTAACAAACACAGCAGCATGCCGTAATAATTGGATGGAACTGAACAAAATAAATACTTACCTTTATTATTGTTGCGGACAATGCGCACTTCGAGTCATATGCGAGCATCAGATTACCGCAACACAAATCGTTAAAGCCGGGGTCATAGTATTGGATTCAGATTGCGTAATTAAAGGCGAAGACTTTACCGTTTTGTCACACAAACTGGGATACTCAGAGATTAAAACTGCGGTTGACCTGAAATCACAACAAATCGCACCCATCAACCATTTCTTCAACGTCTCCTTGCCACCATTTGAAATCAACGACACCGATCACGAAACTGCATTGCGGCACATCAAGGAACAGATCGAGCAGATGAAATCAGAAAACGCCTTGAACACAGGGATTTCAAACCACGATATCCATCAATATTCAGCAATCTACGTGTTGATGGCTGGCGCCGTACTAGCAGTAGCAGTTTATCTGTGTCGGTGGGTCTATCGTCGTCGGCAGAGAAGCACCAACTTACAGTCGGACTTCGAGACGCAGCCTCCGGCGCCCCCGCCAGTGCGTACACAGCGCGAGGCACCCTTCGTCGCTCCGACGCCACGCACTAGAGACTCGAGACAACCAGAAGAGGCGGTGGAGTTAAGAAACTTTTCGAGCCTACTCAACAGTATCAAGCGCCACAAGAGGACACCGCCTGCATTCACCAAACCGGTGTCTGGTGATAGTGACTAAGTCTAGTTATATATTAAGAATAGATTTAAGTCATGAATTGTAACTTGGGTGAAATTTATAAGTTTAGCATTTAAACACTTTGTAACTCACTCTCATCATCCACTAGCATCTTTCTCGCCCGGGAATATGTACGAGTCATGCATCGTACATGGCACGCGCGCATTGCATACATCAGCACTTTTCCGTCACCTTGCACAAATTATAGTGTAAGGCGACAGTACACAATCAGCGATCATACACAGCGGTACTCATTCAAACATTATACATTTAGCAATAGTTACGTGGTAGTTAAGTTCAATCAATAAACAATCATCTTTAGCTATCCGTGACTTTCATTCAGCTAACAAGTCAAGGTGTGTGCGACCCATTCAGAAACGCGTACACCCGAATTATGGTAATTGGCTCACCCCCTATTTCATGGGACTTAAATATTACCGGTGAAATGTGATTGTAATATGATATTTATTTCTTTAATTTAATAGGTATTTGATTTTTCTTTAGTATTATTTATTATTGTCAACGAGGGTGTAACACGTCTAGGCTTAGAACATTATGAACTAACAAATATATGGAAATAATACTGAAATAAAATTTGATTTGATTTTAATTTGAATATAAATTAGGCACACCTCTATCTTACACTTGTGGGACAAAAGGCATAATGTTAAGTTATTTTTTGGATAACTTAATGGTAAACATTTGAATAGAAAGAAAGAAAGCAACACTTGCATATAGATACGATAGTGATATGGGGTTATATAACCTATAGGTTTTGCCCACGGCTTCTCTCGCATCCACCCCCCATTTTAGGAAAGTGGGTGGTTAGAAAGAGACAAAAATCTATTTCAACTTTCTTTCATATTCTCTATTTCAACAATTTGAGTATGCAAACGTCATTTCAAAACAGCCTGTACGCTTTTAGGTTTTCCACAGGTAATAAAACCTCTACAATACATACTGAAATTATACTAAAAGAAAACATGCTATACTAACAAAACCAGTCTAGTACTAAACCGAAGTCACATTATATACAAAAATAGAAAAAACTCTGACGCAAATCGTCCAAGTAAATACATATCATCAAGTACAAACTCGGCCATAATAACATACCCATAATATAACCACGCAAGTGTATTACAGAGTGTTGCACCAACCGATGTGTAACCAACATGTAGTGTATATTCTAGCTGATAGTCCTTGAGATAGTCTGCTTCCAGCTGAGTAGGCGAGCCAGTGAAGTTCATTGAGTCGCTACACATGTTTATGTACGCATGTATTACACTTAGAGATATAACGGTAGGGGCAAAAATAGAACAACCACTTCGATATTCAATGTTTGAATTTCGAAATTTCGGTTGAAAACGTCTTTGTTTATCACTTGACCAAGCATGACACGCATCGTGCAAATGTGAATGCAGAAAAACAAATGAAAGAGCCTTCTCTTTCATTTGTTTTTTACTGATGGGAAATCATCAAATAACTTACCCCGCTCTGGGTGGAGCGGGGGAGTCTTTTGCCCTTTATGTTCCGGGGTCGCGGTATCTCTTTCGAAGCACCTGCAAAAGCAAAAGTGCTTAGGGTCACAACGAAGGGACTTGCAAATTAGCGAACTCATCCGAAGACGCGTTTGTAGATTTACAGGTCGCATCACTCAGAGCCGTGACCGGGGCTTTATTCAAATGAGTTGAAATGTAATAAAAATAAATTTTAAATAATTGCACACACTTATATTTTATGCAATAGGCATACACACTTATTGTAATATGATAATGAGACATCTATTTAATAAAATTCTCGTGTTGCGGTGTTTGTTATCATACTTCTCCGAAACGGTTCGACCGATTTGTATGAAATTTTGTGTGCGTATCGCGTAGGTCTGAGAATCAGCCAACATCGATTTTTCCTACCCCTAAATGATAAGGGTTGCTTGAGCAGTGGGTGAAACCGCTGAACACGGCTAGTAATCTGTGAAATTATGAATCAGTACCCTACCAGTTCCCTACGTATGTTTTTATGGGTCAGTGAGTTTTCAATGGTTAATAATGTGCATCGAATATTTTGGTAGATAGTAGACTAGAAAAAAGTGCAAATCAAGTGAGTGAAAATGTCATACGAACTCCATCTTTACCGGTACCTAAAACGATAAAAGACAACATATAATCGTCCTGTCTAGATTATCGTAGGTAATCTCCAAACAATATTTTTACAAAATTTTCCAAACACCATAACATTCAATAAACAAAATTCTCCCCTAAAAACTCACTGACCCGGAAAACTCCAATAAAACGTACCGAGACCAAACAAAAATAATTCCCACCTACATCCACGGTCCACTGATCAAACTCAAGCGTTTCCTTTGCAGATGAAATAAAGCCGTGATCGCATGGACGACGCTGCCGTTCCGGGCCGTCTCGACGGCCGGACGACACCTGTTCCCCGTTTGGCACATTCCTTATCTATAACGGTGAGATTTGAATAGCACGACAGTGAGGGAGGTACATAATAGTAGGCTATTCAATGAGACATGCATTCTATGTTGATGTTTGCATTATTTTGCGTGTCAAGGGTGGGTGTTGAGTAAGAGAATGTGTGAATTTGAATGTTTGAGGTCATGACAGACGAAAATTTTATAAAATATATATGTAGGTTACAAACTTGGTGATGAAGAAAAAAGGTTTTGAATATTCTGTAGAATCTTGTGGTTTATGAATTTAAAATGAAAATCTTGTGTGATTAAATTACACTGCTAAAGCTATTTTTGTTAAAATCTGCTGTAACTACCGATCAGCCACGTCCAATTCAAGATAGCGCTTCTAGTCACGCAAAAATGATATGTCAAACTTATTACAATTTTTTTAGTTCCATTTTCTTCCGCTTGTTCAGGTTACTTGGTTGATACATAAAAGACGATGACACGCAAATTGTGAACATGAGACCAATACCTAATGCTGAAAGTGCACAAAGCAGATTTCAATTCGATTTCCTTTGCACAGTGCCCCGTAAAAATGTGTTTAATGTAAGTATAAGTTTTTAAACTGACGTGGTCACTGGCATTATTTACAACATTTAAAACGTTTACTATACGAAAATTGTGTTTAATATTTATTTTATCACTAGCTAGCTTTTGCCCTTGAGCCTTATTGATTGTAATAGCAATGCTAAGTTTTCCCTTTTCTTCCTTCTTTCTCCCTCGTTTCTTACTTTAAAAAAAAATCTATGTCCGTCTCCAGGGTCCCAACTATCTCTACCAAAATCGGTTTAGCCATTAAGGCGTGAAGACGTAACAAACTCACTTTCGCTTTTATAATATTAGTAAGGAATGAGTTTCCGATATATAACGGATAAACTGAAGGAGGAGGAGCTCGTGGCTAAATAATAGCAGCCGCTCGGGTCGATCTTAAGGTTAAGCCGCGCTTGCCTAGGTTGGTCTGTGGATGGGTGACCACCCGTTACATACCGAGTTTCCTCCGTGCCTCGGAAAGCACGTTAAGCCGTTGGTCCCGGCTGTCATTTGTAGATCTTTGACAGTCGTTACAGGTAGTCAGTGTTCCGAAAGTCTGACAACCAGTCTTACCAAGGGGTATCGTATTACCCAGTATTAACTGGGTTGTGGAGGTCAGATAGGCAGTCGCTCCATGTAAAATACTGATATTCAGCTGCATCCGGTTAGACTGGAAGCCGACCCCAACATAGTTGGGAAAAGGCTAGGCAGATGATATAACGGATAAACTGAAATTATTACAGGTGGATGTCTATAAGCAGACAAGACGGTCTACTCCTCCCTTCCTGATTACTTTTAGATTTTTACTATGATCACGGATGCATTCGGAAAGAAATAGCGTAACATGGTAATTTTCCCGTTTTAAATGTTATTAATAATGTATAAGCCAGGGAAATCTGATTAGTTTTAGATTTATTTTTACCATGATCACGGATGCATTTGGAAAATAGAAATAAATACCGTAACATGGTAAATTTCCCGTTTTAATTGTTATAAAAAATGTATATTGCAGGGAAATGTGATTAGTTTTAGATTTATTTTACCATGATCACGGATGCATTCGGAAACTACATATAAATAGCAAGACATGGTAAATTTCCCGTTATAAATAATGTATATGCCAGGAAAATCTGGTTAAATATAAATCTAAACACACATCCTGAGTTTAAAAACAGTTTTGTTGCAGACGCGCTGAGATCCGGTAGCGGGACCAGACGCCTCAACTCAGACAATAATACCAGCCTTCTAGACCAACATGAATTCTACGGAGACCAGCCTTGACGTCAACCGGTCCACGCCGATCTATACTATTGGTACCAGCTTTATTACACAATGGTAAGTAATCCCTTTGACTAATTTTTATTCATTAACCAATTTCATAAAAAAGGAGGAGGGGAGGTACTCAATTCGTCGGAATCTTTTATATATATTTTTTGTATGTTCACCGATTACTCAAAGACGCCTGGACCGATTTGAATTTTGGGTATACTTTCCAGGTGGTCCCATATTAATTTTATTTATTTTGCTTAGTTTGTTAATGAGTTATCGTCTATAATACACATATTTTTCTCTATGTCTATATGGATGATCTGCTAATCTTTTAGTAACAATGGAAAATGAATACTCGATAAAAAATATTTGATATATCATTATACCATAACTAAAAATTCGGTGACAAAAAAGTCAACAAAACCAGCAAAGTCACTGACTTCCGGAAGTAAAGTTAATTTCCACTTTTTTGTTTTTTTGGGATGTCGGTTTTTTATTTTTGAATAGGTTCATGACCTTTTAGGTGGATAAGGCATAGATTGGACAGATTGGAAGCACAGGAGTTTGGATCGTGGGTACTGTTATAATATATCATAGCGAGCTACGGGTAGATTCATTTTAAATCTCGGTTAACCAATGGTCTCTCGGCTGTCATTTGTTGGTCTTGGACAGACGTCATAGGAACAGAAAAACAGAATACCTATACAAACCATCGTCTACACTAAAACTATTCTAGTCTACTCTCACTCCGATCTGCTCTGCCCAGAGTGGGAGAAGCCATTTGATGATTTCCCATAAGAAAAAAAAAATAGCATGGTTGTTTGAAAGAGATTCACACTGGACAAGACAAAAGAACAATATTTATTTAAAAAAAGAACAATAAAAACTAAAAAACAATAAAAAAATACAATTAAATAAATAAGTCCTGTACGAAGCCAAAAGGCCTCTATCTCAGCATGGTGCTGCAACATGGCTGCCATGTGACAGCGCTGGTATTCTGATAGGGCCCAATGCTGCTTATAAGTGAGTGATAAGCTTTTAGTCTCGTGTACATTTCCGGATTGGCTAACGGGTTCCGGAGCGACTGGAGCCTGGTCATTAAATCTTCATGCGGTTTGCTTGCACGTGACTTTGAATACAATCCAACACATCACATCTTTGCTTCATTCATTTGGCACATCGATTTAAGCATTGGTGTGACGTAATTTTAGCCTTTTTTGTGGGTGGGAAATCATCAAATAACTTCCCACGGTCTGAGCGGGGGGGGGGGAGTGTCAGACTTGTACTGATTTAAACCCACCCGTGTTCCTTCTAATTACCCTTTACGTTCCGGGGCCGCGGTATCTTTTTCGAAGAACCCGCAACCTTGGCAGGCGGTGCTCTGGCGCCCCTCTGCTTTGCTGACATCTCTTTGAGGCGCGCGCCGTTTAACCGACCGGCGCCGACGTTTTAAACTGAAATTTAAAAAATTAATGAACTGTTTGTTTTCCATTAAATAAACTTAACTGTATTCAAAAACATTTATATTTTTATTTAAGGAAATGACTGGACACTTATCTCTGTTACTGACTGTACGTTCATGAATGAAATATATTTTTTAGGCTGGACTTACCACAAATAAACTAGGAAATAAAGATAGAACCAGCAAGACTAACCTACACATAAAATATTCATAGTTAAGAATAGTTTTAATCTAAATAGCTCACACAAATAAATAAATCATACAAAGAACCCTATAAAAAACATCAAAAGATCCCTGTATGACCCATTACAGTCTCTGAATACTTGATTTTACGAGCTAGTGTTGGAATGCTGCACTAAATTCAGCTTATATGAATTATATAACGTTATAGTTCGGCCTGAACAGAAACTGTACCTCTGAATGTGAGAGTATGCTGTATTCATGAAGAAAAACACACATTACACAACATACAGTAGTAGGTACATATGTGGTGTAAAATGGTCGCTTAAGCACAATAATATTGCGTTAATGATATGAATTATGTTGCCATTAGTAAAATGGTCACAAAGTGACTATTAAAAATATTAACTGCGTCGTATTTTTTAAGAATTTGAACGTTATTCATATTATTTTCCTTTTATAAATTTATTTAGAAATAGGAAAACCAACAGCATTAACAGATAGATAAACAATTATAAAAATAACACAAAGCTAATTACTGGTTCTGTCGAGTAATACACAGAGAAAGTTCTTAGGAACAAGTACGATAAAATTTTGATATAATAAAATAAAATACAATTTAGCAAAACTAAATCAGGTACAATAAACACTACGCCCTTTTAAAAAGGTAGGCGTATGATTCTGCTAAAACGGCCATTATAGACTCCCAGATAGATACCTATTATAATCCTTACTTACTAATACTATAAAAGCGGAAATGAGTTTGTTTGTTTATAATTATGTTTGTTACGTCTTTACGCCTAAATGCCAAAAACAATTTGGATGAGTTTTGGTACAGAGATAGTTGGGACCCTGGAGACGGACATACTTAGGTTATTTTTTTTTTCAAAGTGAGATATGAGGGAGAAAGAGGGATGAAAAGGGAAAACTTAGTTTTGCTATTACAATAAATAAGGCACAAGGGAAAAAACTACAGGTAGCAGGTACATGCAAATCAGGAAAGAGTAACTGTGTTACCCCGAATTTAACGCGAGCGAAGCCGCGGGCAAAAGGTAGTTTACTATAAGGAAGGGCATCTGAGCCCCTACCACGAGTGCGAAAATATGTCATTAAAAAAATACTGCCAGGTTATTTATGATAATGATTGTAGGTATCTGCCTAGCCTTTTCCCAACTATGTTGGGGTCGGCTTCCAGTCTTAGCGGATGCAGCTGAATTTCCCCCAATATATTTAAGTTCCATGTAGTTCTGTGTACAGACATCGAACCTATTGCCATCAACGGGGCACAACAGAATTCAGAAATCCAGAAAAACAAAAAAAAATGAGGAAGATTTTATAAATATTTTGTTAATTTTACACAAATTTATTTTAAATACGTACCGTTTCAAACATTTATATAATTATACAAATATCAAACTGTTTTATGTCCGTCATATCACATCCCAGGTCCAGTTGAAAACCAGCGTCAGGCACTAGCTGCTCGGCAGTATGCTGAACTGGGCTTATTTGGCGCAGCCGTGAGACATGCAACATAGTGTTTTTTTTTTTTTAATTTATTGATAATGTTTTAATTTTTTTATAATTTTGACTTGAGGCTAGTGCTGAATAAATATGTTTTCTTTTCTACTTCAATCGTTGAACTTAGGACAAAAATAATTAAGAGGAAAAACGAAACAAAATTACATTCAAGTCTCCTTTTGAAATAAAGCATTCTGATCATTCTCTCCCATTCTGTTTTCTGTGTCTAGAGATAAACAAAATCCTTGTTGTTTTATTTTTCATTTTGAAATCACAACATAATCTCTGAAGAGCTTTAATGGCTTTTCACTGAAAACTACTTAAAAGATTCTCACAAAAATATGCATATTTGCAAAAGAATTTGTGGTAAAAATGGAAGGAATGTTTTCGTTGCTTGTACAAACTAAAACGTGAGGGGAAACAAACTTTGAGAAAGCTTTTGATATTGGTTGTTCTTTGTACAGACGACGGCACATCAACCTACACAAAACCATTTTAACCGGATCTCTCTACTACGTTGTGCGATTCGTAGTAGAGAGATCAGGTTATAATACTTTAGTATAGGTTGACCTGCCGTCGTCTGTACCTGAATGTTTATATAGCAGTTTTGTGTGTAAGGTTTTAATTCGCAATTTAATTTAATTCTTTGCTCTTGTAGTTTGAACTGTGGTATATGACTTGACAACAACATTATTCAACTTCAACATTATTCTCCGGCCCGTTTTTCGGATGGCAAATCTTGAAATAACGTCTCCTGCTCTAGTCGGAGCGGAAGGGAACGTCAGACTTTTACTGACTAAATCTCATCCAAGTTTCTTGTTTTGACCTTTATGTTCCGGACCAAGCGATATCTCTTTTGATTAACCCGTAACCTCGACAGGTAGTGGCTCTGGCAGGACCTCTGCTGTGCTGACATTTCTTTGATTCGCGCGTGGAATAAAAACAAGTCGTCGACACGGTCATTTTTTCGCCCTTATTCCAATTAATTTGTGGTTAGCGAAGTATGATGTCTCATTTTTCATATTCCTCTACGACTATTTAAATTGAATATACAATAGAGATACAAAGGCGGACTTGCCTTAAATAGGAGACAATTGTAATAGAGTACAAACAATCTAAAAATACGTATCTGTAAATGCTTATACAAATACGCATAAATGTTTATTTCTCCTTCCAAACCTCTCTTGTTCGCACAATTTCCGACCATGTTTGCTCCGCAAATACGCATATAAAAAAATAAAACTTTGATAAATTATTAATTGTCAAGTGTTACTACCCCATGATTAAAGTCCGAAAAGCAATCATGTATTATATAAAGCTCTGTATTTCTCTCACAATGGCATGTAGCACCTGTAAAAGACAATACAAAAAATATAAGCCAGTTAACAAAAATAATCGTGTAAACGTGAATTCTCTTAGACTATGGTGTCTCAAGGCTATTTGAAATGGACATCAATAAATTGAACAAGATCCAGCTGCAAGCCTCTAAAAGACACAAATTCTTCTGATAGAGTCATCATTATTTGTGAGGGACAGACTTCATTTTTCTGACCGTCGTAAAGCTCACAAATGGCTTGGGGTTTACTGCAATTGTCCTGTGGGTACATAATATAACAGTCCTTACAGACGGACCTTTCAGCTTTATAACCGCAGAATGTGGTCGAAAACCGATGAGTCTACAATTTTATAAAGCGTAAGCGATCTTCCAGAACGACAATAATCACTCTATTCGTTGAGATTGCGTCGCCTTGATTGCAGTGCTTCATTTCTTCCCATTTTGGTAGCCTTTGAAAACGTTTTCTGTAGAGTTCTTAAAGGGGTCGGTCATTCTTGGACGTAAGTTAGCTTTCAATCGTGAGCCATTTTAAAACTATAGTAATTTTTGGAACGAAGTTGCCTATCGCGCGTTGCAAAAGGGTTCTAGACGGAAAAAATTAAGGCCAAAAGTTGTAACGACACTTTTTGCTTAAGACCAAAAGTGGTAACGACACTTTTTGCTTAAGACCAAAAGTTGTAACAACACTTTTTGCTATAGTTGTAAGCCATGCGGTGTGCGCGTGTTTCTCTGTCTGTCTCTCTCTCTCTTTCTCTCATAGAAAGCAAGCCAGTTATTTTCGTTTCGTCTTTCTATTTCGCATTGAACAGTGTGGTGTCGCAACGATTACTTTTGTTGAGTGTATACAGGTTTTTTGTACATTATAAATAATAACTTTGTTACATCCGGGTGTCCATTGACACCTCTCAAGTTTTTTTTTATTTTTGCTGATAGGAAATCATCAAATAACTTCCCCCGCTCTAGGCGGAGTGGGGGGGGGGTGTCCTACTTGTACTGACTAAAACCCACCTATGTAAATTATTTTGCCCATTATGATCCGGGGCCTCGGTATCTCTTTTGAACAACCCGCAACCTCGGCTAGCGGTAACCCTGCCAGGACTATTGTAATGTTTACATCGACTTTAAGATATTATTATATTATATTATTGTTGAGACGAGGACTAAACAGTAAAAATATATTTAGGTAATGTGATACATATTTTAATTAAGTCAATAGAATATTCCTGGACATCGAAATTGATTCAACGTCATTTCCAAGTATAATCGTTCATAAATCTTGTTTCCGTGAAAATGTTGACCTATATTTATTTTCGACAAATGAATTTAGCCGTTGATTGATGAAAACTTTCAACGGTAGCGAAAGAAAGAATCTTTTAGGGTCTACTAATTGGGTCGAATTTTGTTTCACTTAATTTAGTTATTATTTTTTCTGTGTGTTTTGAAAAAAGTAAGGGGATCTATTCATTTATTAAATCTTTTTATTCATTCTTTAAATTCCTTCCTTGTTATATTAGTTTAATCGTTTTTGCCTGTGTAGTCTTCGAACACAGATACACGGGAACGTATAGAGATTGCAATACTATGTCCTAACACAAGTCGTCCACTCGCGTGCCTATTATCATCCAAAGATTATAGTTTGGAATAACACACAGGATACTTTTTTTTCGATCATCATGCGGATGAAATCGCGGGCGCCGGCTAGTAATATGTTTTTTTTAGCACTGCTACTTCTTCCAAACCTCTCTGTGTTGGGCAACTTCTGACCACGTTTGCCTAGCGATTATTACCAGATTGTTATACCACCATCACCGAGGTCTACATCGGATTGCTATTTGGTGGACATCGCCGGGGTCTACCCAATAGTAATACATTAACATGAATTTCATACAGATGTGTACTTAACTGTATAGTATCTAAAGTTCGATTATCATTATCTGCTTATAACGTCCGCACAATTGAAATACAGGCGTCTTCTCTTAATTTCAAAATCCATATTTGTCAACAGGAAACTACAGAAGATGAGACAAAGGACATGTTTAACTACTGCTGGAGGGATTCAGGAGTGCCATGGCGAGTACCTCGTCGCCAATGGCACCAACTACACCGACATCTACTACTTCAATAACACGTTCGAGAACATTCTCACTGTCAACGGTGGTTTGGTGAGTTTGTCCTTCTTCGTCTATAACATTATGTTTAATTGTTTTCTTTAGGCTGACTGCTTGATGTTCGTGTTTTAATTTGCGTGCTTTTTTTTCAATTAGTTTCATTTACGTGTAGATTAGCTCGTTGTTAGGATTGATATCAGCTAAGATATCGAACTGATCATTTATTTAACAAAATGAAATTAAGCTTCAGTTATAACTGTCATTTACTGCTTTGTCTTCGTCATACGATTCTCTTTCAGGAGAAATCGTAGCTTAGTTACAGTTAAATTTCCATTTAATTTGATTGTGCGAGTTAACTCGTTGTCTGTTATTTTATTCCTTTCAGTTTCTTTTTATAGCATACGCTTAAATAAACTAACAACGAACAATAAAAGGGCATTATAAACGACCCCATATCGTTGACAGTTAGTAATGTGCGCAAAAGCCTGTATTGTATGGCAACACTTAACGTCTGGCCGAGATTATTACCAGTCCTTGTATCATGCAAAAATAAACATCATTTATCATGCGGAAATATCTAACTGTCAAACCACCATCTAAATAAAGAAAAAGAAAGAAAAACTTTTATTTGGGACTCGCACAAAACAAGTAAAACAGAGTAACAAAATAGTATAGACAAGGTTTGTCTGTGCGAGGCCAAAAAGATCCCTGTCTCAGCATATGCTGCGATATTTTATGATAAAAATAACACAGCACTGGTATTCTGACAGGGCCAGTTAGTGGTGGACACAGAACGGAACACATACTTAAATAAATATTCAGGAGGATTAAATCAACTACATTCCATGCTTTCGGTGCCACATAAGCCCAAGTCAGAATGCCTACCATTTGAAATACTGCATAATTATTATGTTCAGTAGCCATTCATTTATTCCCAGCTGCAGTATTCAGTCGACCAACTTCTTTGAAACGATTATACCGACTCATTCATTAACTTCGTTAACGGTTGTTCGATAAAAACTCGTGCAAATATTAAAATGAATTTTCAATGAAATTGGAAGTTTAGTAGTATTTTTGCGATACAAAACTAGTGCAAGCCACTAATGGCCGAAGTTGTTTCGTTATCGACTTAAATGAAGTCTGGGAGAAATATTTACTGACTTACATACATTTTTGTTCATACTATGGGAATTTTTGCACTGGTTTTCTACTTTTATGTTTATATTCAAATTTTATTTCCAATTTATATTATATCCTACTATAATATTATAAATGCGAATGTTTGTGAGGATGGATGGGTGTATGAAGGCAAAAACTACAGGTAGCAGGTAACTGCAAATCAGGTAAGGGGAACTGTGTTACCCCGAATTTAACGCGAGCGAAGCCGCGGGCAAAAGCTAGTAAAATATAAAATGAATAGAAATCTAATGATATACTCAAAGTTAAACAGAGCGATAGTAGACACATATAAATGAATGGTGATTTATATCAATTAGCTTACTCTTACTTGCTCCAGACACTACTTGCGTTAGATTCCTGCCTCTGTAGCAAGTTGAATGTGGAGCCTCGGTACTATAATGTAATTGTTTTGTGTGACATACATGATACACCGCTTATAGTTCCAGCTTTTCTGGAAAACTTAAAATTTTATTACAACAAAAATCTGCCGTACTATTTTGAAAATTAGCCTCCTCTAACTTGATCATTATTTCATCATCAAACCATTTTTCGTAATCAAATTCATTTCTTAATTAAATTAACTAAGTAATGTCTGGACTTCATTATTCTTTCATACTTCCAAGTTTCTTAGATAAAAAAGGATTAGCTTCGCCCAATCTTCGCTGTCCCATTCACTAAGTTAAATTGCAGTAATATCGGTTTGGTCCGATAAGAACTTGGACTGTTGATGAATAGGCTGCTTTCCTTATTGTGTTTTATTGAAAGGGACAAAAACAATGGATTTTTGATCATGAGGAAAAACTTTCCAATCATTATTACGGGTTCTGGATGTAATGGTTTTATAGGTAACTAGCTTACGTCTGCGACTTCGTCCGCGTGGCATAGTTACTTTGGGCTAACGCTAACTTTAACCCGCGTAATGATCGAAAAAAAAACTTTCTCTCCCCTTTTCTTTCCTCTTTGTCACCGTTTGAACACTTATTTTAAAAAAATGCCTATGTCCGTCTCCAGGGTCCTCTCTGAACGAAAATTCATCAAAATTGGTTTAGCCATTAAGGCGTGAAGACGTAACAAACAAACAAACTCACTTTCTCTTTTATAATATTAGTAAAGATAATAATAATTTCGATACAGAGATAGTTGGGACCCTGGAGACGGACATAGGCAATCTTTTTTTAAGTGGGAAATGAGGAAAAAAGTGGGAAGGAAAGGGAAAACTTAGCTTTGCTATTATTGATTCTAATATATTTTAATATAAGTAAAATGTTTTCAGAGAACAAAGAACTTTTTTTATGAAGTAATCAACTCGCATCATTAAAAAAAAACATAAACATGGGACCAGTGCTCATGAAATAATTTTTACCGCTCTGGGAGGAACGGAAAGGAGTGTCACGTTCCCTCAACCTCTGGCCTGGCGGGCCCTGGCACCCCTTCTGCTACCCTGACATTTCATTGAGGCGCACTTAAGCACGAGACATTTGTCTGGGATACCAATTTCCAGGCAATGGGTACAATCTCAATTCCTTCCTTCCTTACAATAGCAATTCCTTTCATACCATTCTACAAAGTTTAAACATATGAGTTCCCCTTATGAACTCAATGTTTCGCTCAAAACATGAAAAGTATAAGAAATATCTTCGCTCAGCAAAAAAACAAATAGGTTAAATAAATGATGATCAGCTATCACATGCCCTTGCGTGTGTCGGGCTTAAAAAACCTTGAAAAAAGAGGGCTTCTATTTCTACCTACCCCTTTTAAAATAGAAAGGGTAACAAATGTTTAGCGGTGCAGACAGTTAATCGATTGTACATTATCGGCACCGGTATTGTGTCACGGTCGTGTGTACTGTGTATTGTACACATTGATGAAGTGTGGACTTTTGAGGGCCTAGCACGCACTCCACTTGTAAGTTTGTGTGATAGGTAATCTGGGTCAAAGAGGCCTGCCAGGGTTACCGCCTACTGGGTTGCGGGTTGTTCGAAAGAGATACTGCGGCCTCGGAACATAAAAAGAACATGGGTGGGTTTTTGCCAGTAAAAGTCTGATACTTCTCCCCCGCTCCGCCCAGAGCGGGGGCAGTTACTTGATAATTTCCAATCAGCAAAAAAGAGTAATCTGGAGTATTACTACCTTTTTATTGTTAACTAACTGGCGCCTGTGGCTTCGCCTGCGTGATATCAAAAAAAGAAGTATCCTATGTGTTATTCCAGACCATAATCTACCTCTGTGCCAAACATCAAGATCCGTTTAGTTGTTTTAAGGTGAGAGAGTAACAAACATCCATACATCCTCACAAACATTCGCATTTATAATATTATATAAGTAGGATTAGTAAGATGTTTAAAGGAGTGCTGATGGTTTGCATTCTCATCTGTATGTTACTCAAGACCCTTTAACTCGGCAATGCGTGGAGGTATCCAATTGAGTACAAAACCATATTTTCAAGACTGTAGTCTCTTGGAGCTGTGTAAAAATGAGCTCTCTAAATCTACACAGTCAAAAGATATGGCGGTTTATGTCGCAAGTTTGTACAGAACTCTCGGTGGGCGAGTCTTAAGCCGTTTTGCTTCCGGATAGTAAGATTTTGACATAAGTCTCATAGAACTTATGTCAAAATACTACCATCCGTAAGCAAAACGACTCGTTTTTGTTTATTGGAATGGGGCTTTAGTAACTCTTGGCTGGTTTTTTTTTATTTTTATTGATGTCGATGGTACAGTCAGCATCAAAAGTTGATGACCACATTTAGATTTTCAAAATCACTGTACACCGTATTACACCTAAATCGATTAACATGACAAGCGCCAGAAATGAATGATTATCATAAAAGGGCATAAGTAGGTGACCATCACTTTTCAAAAGTCACTAAACAAAGTTATAGTAAAAAAAGCATAGCATTCTTCGTCTTTAAAGTCTCTGAACAAATTTTTGTCAAAAATAGCATACCATCGTTTGTCTCTAAAGTCCCTGAACAAAATGAAAATTTTTTTGGCGTTTTATGTGTGTGTATTTCGGTACGTATATGTGTTTGGTATATAAATTAAGTAGACACATGCAAATGTAAATCACCACCCTTTTACTTATTATCAACAAAATTAAATTAAATGGTTCGATAAATCAATACAGTTAATATGTTTTTTTTTAAATTAGAAAAAAAAACTATCTCTCCAGCACGTGTGACAGCTATCAATCCTATTTCAAACTCGACGTAATACCAATATGAATATTAAATGGCATTATAATGTTTATTTGTCACTAAAGCGCAATTGATAACCGACACCATATTCTTCTGTCGTCTTTTGTTTTTAAACCAAAAAAGAAAAAGAGGCGTTGACAGCTGCCTGACATCCTTTTTTTTCTGCATTTTCACTCGGTCCAAGTAGGTTGGTAGAAAAGGTCTATCCATTTTTTTTTTTTACATGATTTAGTTTGGATAGGACAAGATTGGTTTTAAAACTCTGAAGACAGTAACGCGCACATTTTTAGTTTGCAGTTCAGCTACTTTTGATAGTATTAGTATAAGTTTGCACGCTACGTATCCGAAACAAAGTAATGTTCAGTAACTTTTGTTCTTTATGATGTTAAGTTATTTTTGGACGTTGCCGTGATTACACTAGAAAACCAAAACGAGTATTCTATATTGTTCAGTGACTTTTGCAAAACTGAATGTTAAGATAATTTCGGGTATTATAACGACTTATGGCAATTTTTGACAAAATGGTGTTCAGTGACCTTTGACGAGTAGTGTTCAGTTAATTTTGAACTTTAATGATGTTCATTCAATATTGGCGCTCTATCTAGTTGAGCGATTTATGGGTGATATAATGCACAGTGATTTTGAAAATCTGTATGTGTTCATCGACTTTTGATGCTGACTGTACAATTATTTCCCACGAATGTTGTTTCTAAATACAATTTTTTAATGTTTTACTTTACTTTTAGTATCTTTATGACCTCTTTTACCAGTAAATGCAACCAACAGCACAATGTTACGTTGATATATACCGTAAAACTTACGTAGGTACTTCACCCTTTTTTTTTGCTTATAATTACTACTTACATACTTACTTTGATGACCAGAATTCTTGGTTAACGATTTCGAGTTATATTTTATACTAGCTTTTGCCCGCGGCTTCGCTCGCGTTAAATTCGGTAGCGCCTTATTGATTTGTAATAGCAACGCTAAGTTTTCCATTTTCTTCCCTCTTTCTCCCTCACATCCCACTTTTTTTAAATAAAAATTAGCCTATGTCCGTCTCCTGGTTCCCAACTATCTCTGTACCAAAATTCATCAAAATCGGTGTAGCCATTAAAGCGTGAAGAGGTAACAAACAAACAAACAAACAAACTCACTTTCGCTTTTATAATATTAGTAAGGATTTCTTATTAAAAAATTGGACGCTAAATGAGTCATCATCTGTCTCGCCTTTACCCAACTATGTTGGGGTCGGCTTCCAGTTTAACCGGATGCAGCTGAATATCAGTATTTTACATGGAGCGACTGCCTATCTGACCTCCACAACCCAGTCAGTACTGGGTAATACGATACCCCATGGTAAGACTGGTTGTCAGACTTGACTTGACAGACGCAAAAATGCACCGTTTTATTTTTAACACATGGTTGCCGCACTGAGAATTTTCTTTATCTCATCGAAATGGGCATCAGGCAATTACGTTTTCTTAAGAAATCGTCTGACTACGAATTTATTGACCTTTTTGTAGAAACTAGTGTTGCATTAACTGTAATGGCTTTGCCGTTATTAGCAGAGTTGGTCGTATTACAATTGCCAACACGTAGTAGCTTTGGCTATTGCAATTTGTTGCTAATTGCAATCCTTGCTGTGCAATGTTTTAGGTACTAATTTGTACGATAAAAATTTGTACAAAGTAATGTTTCAACTTTTACATTGAATAAAGTACAGTTATTTTAAGAAATTATGAGATATTTCTTGCTTGTCATTTGCAAAATCCGGAAACGACAGACTCTTTCACATAAGTATCAAGAATTATAATCGAACATTTTAAACAATAATCTTTGAACAATAATCTTAAGTACTGTTGCATGGTGTTTTTGTCGTCTAGCCTAGTTGAATCTTGATTTTCCACAAATTATTGAAATCATAAAATAGAATCATAGAGCCTTGTGACAATTTATATGTAGACAAAGACGCTCACCTCATTTTCAATAAAACGTTTTTAGTACTTATAATCGTCTTTTGTTCTATCTAGCAACCAGTCCTGCCGCCGTTCCCGCTGTGGTTGGCGGCCATCTTTGCCACGTGCCTAGTGCTTGTCATCCTGTTGACTGTCAGCGGCAACGTCCTGGTGCTTCTTGCGTTCCTGGTAGACAGGACTATTCGACAACCCAGCAACTACTTCATTGCGTCGCTTGCTGCCACTGATCTGTTGATTGGTAAGAAGAACAATTTTAGAAAACAGTTTTGGTACTATAAAAACAGGTTGGAAAATGGAAAACTACTATCAAAACCAGTTAATGCAGATCTCTAAACTTCTAATAGTACACCGTATATATCTCGGGCGAGGAGAGATCCGCATAAACTGGTTTTATATAGGTTGGTGTGTCGTCGTGTGTACTAACACATACATGGCATAAAATATATAGAAACTCACTTTCAAGTTAAATGGAAACTAGCTACAAAAGGTTATTTGCCATTCTACAATTACACACTGTTACAAAACAACAATAAATAGAGTCGAAATAAAGAAACTATTTTGTTAATTTATCAGATTTCCATTGCGAGTAGCTTTTGTTTATTTAAAGCGATTAAAAACTGTAGACCGTTTGTTTTGATTTTTATTTGAATTCTTCAACTCCATTGCATTATTGTTTAATAGAACGTTTGTAGTCACAAAGAGATTGAAAAATAAGTAGCACAGGACGATAAAATAATTTAATTAACTCTTAAATATTTCTAAAAGCTAAAAAAATCTCAAAGGAAAGTTTTGGCAACTGTACTGCTCTTGAAAATAACCTAAACTCTTCTAACAAAGAAAACCTGACCTTGTTGTAAAACTAAATTAAATTAACCATTTACTTGATTAATTATTTTCTGTTTACTTAAGAAAACTTTTAACTGAAACATTGTGTTATATAGGCTTTTGATAAATGAATACTGACTAAATTGTAATTCCGAATCTGAGAAGCTTGACCCTTGGTATTTCAGTGTTTGATAATGACGAAAGTGTTTAATAGAACATTATTTTCTATTGTCTACAGGTACTTTGTCGCTTCCATTCTACACCGACTACGTTCTAAAGGGCTACTGGCATTTAGGGCCCCTACTCTGTGACCTTTGGCTATCAGTCGACTACACAGTATGTCTTGTCTCACAATACACAGTCCTACTCATAACTGTAGATAGATTCTGCAGCGTGAAAATAGCAGCGAGGTATAGAGCCTGGCGAACGAAGAACAGAGTAATATGGATGGTAACAGTAACATGGATCATACCAGCTTTGCTATTCTTTACGACAATATTCGGATGGGAACACTTTGTTGGGTACAGGGACTTACAAGAGGGCGAGTGTGCTGTACAGTTTCTGAAAGACCCAATATTTAATACAGCTTTAATCATAGGCTATTATTGGACAACGCTGTTCGTATTGATTGTACTTTATGCTGGGATTTTCAAGACAGCGTATGATATGCAAAAGAAAAGTGAAGCGAAACAAAGAAAGATGCAGTCAATGGTGGCTTTAAGTGCTGGTGTTATGACAGGAATGGCTGGACGCGCAGCTGGTATGACAGCTTTGTCAAAAGCAACAATATCCAGTGAAGATCAAATGAAAGTATCCGAAACTATGCGGAAAGATTCGACATCTAAAGGATCCCTTGCGGCTCCATTGCTAAATCTTGGTGGGTCCAGTGATTCTAATTCGAGTCAAAAATCTTCGGCACATAAAAGCAGTGCTACTGCCACTGGTACGTCAACTACAGCAGAGTCCGATGGAGATAAGCGAGAAGATCAGGTAGAAGCAGAGCGGTCAAGCAGTCCTGCGTTCGACTCAGACGAAGAAAGTACTACACAGACAAATGTTAAGAAACGGCCGTCAGTTGCAAACTTAGTGATGCAAACAGGTGCTATACAACTGTTAAACAACATGCGTTTTAACGGTGGAATGATGATAAAAACTGATGTGAAACAGTCACCGGTATTGAAACACGAGTTGGAAAAGCCAAAGACGTCATTATCACAGATATCCGAAAAGAGTTTGCTTGACACAGATAACCCGGATACATCACAGAGTAACGACAATATTTCTGTACCAAATGTGCCACTGTCTATCGCTAGTGTTATGTCACCCTTATCATCTGGTATAACAACACCGTCCGAACAAAGAGAGGTCTCTACAACAATTGCTCAAAGAATCATTCCACCCCCATCTGAGTTCAGATGCAGTCCTCCTGCATCCGAAAGTCCACCATCACATTCAGAATCATCACGCACCAGGACTGTAAGACTTGTGAAAGGTGATGGTACCTCGTACGATATGCTCGTAGGTATGGATGGAGCCGACTTGAGGTATATGGATGAGAGTTCTGTCAACGTACCGTCACCTACGTACGAAAGTCCGCCCTCTTCCGTCACATTCGCCACTGCGACTGAACCCTCATCTCCACCAACATTAAACTCAGGTAACGAAACGAACAAGTCTTTATTACAAGCAGCTTTAATACGAGCGACCGCTGAAGCTCAAGTTACACAGCCGAAAACTAATTTCTCCCCGCCTCCCCCCATTAAAGTGAATACTGAGGTGAGTTTAACTACAGGGGAGCGCTCCAAGCCTGTTATTACTCTCGTATCGTCGTCTTCCAATAACAATGAACCTCAACCCCCCAAGTCGTCTGAGGCGAAAACGTCTCCATTGAAACTAAATCCCGCAATAAGTCCAGCGGTCGAGAATAGTGATATATCAAGTACTGTTGTAACTGGGTCAGGCCGTGGCGACTCTAAGAAAGAGTTCGTAAAAAACATAGGAAAAAAATTAAAAGTTAAACGTTCAAAGCGGGACGGCCTGTTTCCGAGCATCGGTCGACAGAAATCTAAATCAGAAAACAGAGCGAGGAAAGCTTTTAGAACTATATCGTTCATATTGGGTGCGTTCGTTGTTTGTTGGACTCCATATCACATACTGGCTCTGGTGGAGGGATTTTGTACGGATCCGCCGTGCATTAATAAGCACTTGTACATGTTTTCGTACTTCCTGTGTTATGCGAACAGTCCCATCAATCCGTTTTGCTACGCCCTCGCCAACCAGCAGTTCAAGAAGACCTTCACGCGACTCTTGCGGGGCGACTTCCACATCACCTAGTCCATGTATGTCGGTCACCGGAATGCGTAAACAGGAGAACCCGACCGAGTGTCCCATGGCAAACGTTTTACGCACAATTTTCATTGCAAAGATAAGACAATACTAATGACTTTGTTGAATGCTTTCAATGTATAGACATGGAATCGTGTAGAATACTTGTATTGAATGTATATCGATTTCAGCTTTATAAAAGCAAATTTTTAATTTAATTATGTAAATAGTTATAGGTATATTGTAATTTTTTAATTTCTTTAAAAGTTCAGAACTGACAATAAATTGTTAGATCGTGTATATAAAAGTTAATTAAAGTCTCTTCATATTTCTAATTAATGTTATAGTTAATAAATAATTGTAATAATAGTTTACATTCATAGAAATTGCTTCAAGTGATGTCGAAGACATTGTCGTAAAATAAATGTTTGTAGATTTATATGAATAACAATTGTTTAGTAATTTATTAAGTATTCAATAAACCACGATAGTATTGTGTGTGACAATGAGTTAGTACTCTTAGGTTAATAATAGATTTTAGGAAAAATAAATAAATTAAAAAAGTAATTTTAGTTTCGAATGTTATGGAATAAAAAACAAAATTAAAATCATAAATTCAAACGTATAAAATATATATATTAAATAACAATATATATATTTCGTAGACGACGACTTACTCACTCATAGTCATATAATAAAATGAGATCACGCTTCAAAGCTTTGAGCCCTGAGCCCTGCTAAAGTTTTCTAGCGTTTGAAATAGTCAATTAAAAATAATAATTGTATAGAACTATCACTAACAATACGGGCCTAAACCATTTTAGGTATTAACACAATAGTTTTTGAAGTATCCGTAATAACTGTCATAGTTTTCCAATGTAAACTGCATTTATAATAGTTTATTTACTAAGTATTTTAGCTACGAAACTGCTTCAGATTTTGAGTGTGATTTTTTAATGGTAAAATAAAAAATATAAAAAAAAATGTTAGCCACAGATAAGTTAGTACTTTTATTTTTTAGACTGATATTTTTGTAATACTCATTATGTAAATAAATACATATCAAAAAGTTTAATTGAAATGATCAGCAAAACTTGAAGCATTTTCAAATACTTAGAAGATTTTTATAGTTGCCCATATTTATTATGAATGTATAGTCGCTTTAAATAATCAGTAATTTATAACATCGTTTGTGAGTATTTCATAAGTTATTGCAAAATAAAATGAAAGACAAAAGTGAAATAACATTAGTTGATAATTATTAAAAAAAGAAAAATAGAGTTATGATAGCCAGTACAAGCAATCCGTTTTCAAATGCATTTATAGAAATAATAAAAATAAAATAAACGTGTAATGTCATGCCCCGATAATAATAATTATAAGAAATGTGTTTTATTCTAGAAAATGAAAACATAATGTCTTAATTTTGTACTGCTCGCCAAATGAGTTATAATCCAATTTTTCGCCCATGATCGTGATTTGTTAAAAAAAAAATAATACGCACACGCCTTTTTAAATTATTTTAATGATAAAATTATTTTTATTTAAAATAAAAAAGACCTACTTTTTTAGTTATTTCAAATGTAATTTAAGTGACATAATAGTCGTTTTTATACCCGTTATCTATCGTAAAAGTTGTTCGAAATACTCATCAATATTACAAGTACGTACTCTAGTAGAAAAATGTAAATAATATTTTTAAAAGTTTTAAAACTGGTCATGGGCAGTATGTGTTTAGTAAAATAATTATAAATCTAGTGTTCTCGCCTTAGAACAGTGTCAATAACTACTATATAAAATTGTAAATATGCTTTGTATACTGTCTGTTCATTTTATGTCGGAAAATGAAAATTGTAATGAATAAAAATAGTAATTTCATGGAGTATTTTTATTATAGAAAAAAAACCTTTAGTGTATTAACTTACTGAAGGGAAAAGGAGAAAATAAGTATATTAAAAGACATAAAATAATTTAAGACTATATTTTAGTTAAATTTTTTAGCAATACATGTCAAACATTGATTCCAAGGCTATGCCCTTCTATTCTTGTTAATTCTCTATTTAAAAACCTCAGTAAACCAGCCTGTACTGTTAAATGTTTGATCAATGTTAGACCTCTAAAGTACCCATCTGTGTTTTGGTATAAAAAAAAGTCGTAAATTAAAACCAAATACTCGTACAAATTCTTAATAAATTAAAATAATAGATGAAATAGGAAATAAAGCCCTTTTCATTTATTAAATCAATGTTTATCAACATATTTGGCATAAAGTCAAGCTTCAACAAATGAGACTCTCCCAAAAAATAAATCTAATTCAAAAAGTTCAATAGTCGAAAAGCAAAATACCCGAATAAAATAAAATGAAACTCTATTGTCGAAAGCTCAGTCACAAATCCCCTTTTAGCGTTCAAAACGAGTACAACGTTGTCGGGGCATCAATGTGTGATCGAAATTGCAGAGTATCCCCAACAGGATTAGAGATCTGCCGTTTGGAAAGGCAATAAAAACTGAACGAAGGAAATTACAAGCTTTTTTAATACTTTTCTGTGTGATATAAAGTAGAATTATAAACGCTAGGTGATGGTTACGAAGATCTTTTGCTTATGGCAACACATTTACATGAAGTTTTTTTTTTAATAAAACGTTGCCCAACATTTAATTTCTCCTATATCGTAGGCCCGTACAAACATTTAAACTCACATACACAAACAGACAGACCCGGAACAAATATCTAAAGGCAATACAAATATTTGTTCCGTGCGGTGATCGAACCCGTGACACGCAGCGCAGCAGTCGATCGCTCAGCCACTGCGCCAACCGTGTCGTCAGAATCTCAAAATGTATGTGTCGTCAAATCCCCGAATGTATTTATAAGTATACCCACATTTTGGAAGTTATGTTAAAGTGTTAGGTAATAGGGGATTGCCATCTACTGGACACAAAACCAGACTTCATGGCCGTTACTGAGAAATTCTAGATAAAAAACCGGCCAAGTCAGTCAGTCAGTCAGTCTTGCGCACTGAGGATTCTGTAATAACTTGCGTCATAAACAGCCATATCTTTTGACTGCGTAGACTTAGAGCTTTGATTTTTTCACAACACACAGACTTGAGTATATGATTCTAATTTCAATTTAAATTCGATACCTCCATGCGTTCCCGAGATAAGGGGTGCTGACCGACAGACAGACGGACAACAAAGTGATCCAATAAGGTCTCAGTTTTTTTATTCCTTTTGAGTTACGGAACCCTAAACACACAATACAATTTGCCCGACCAGGATCAAACCAAAACCAGGACCTCATACTTAGCGGTCGCGATTGCAATCACTAGACCAACGAAACAGTCAATATCACAATCATCACTTATATTCCCTTGCAAATATCCGACTTGGTCAGCGCAGCAATTCTCTACAGCCTCGATAAGAGTAGGACATGATCACGACCCTTTGGGAAAAGCGACCGTAAAGAGATTTAAAAAAACGTATCCTAGTTATCTTTATAAGATCAGCTAGGTGTCAATAAAAGTCCTCTTAAAATCAGTCCGGGTTGTTCGAAAGAAATACCGCGGCTCCGGCTCCTAAAAACTGGTTTTGACGTTTCTTCGCTCTGATGCAACTCCGGGCTCTCTTGCACGCGACCGTCGGACGAGGAAGAAGCCGTTCGCATCACGCGGAAGCAAGACGTGTTCGGTGATGCGTCGCTATACTCCATTTAATTATAAAGTTCTGTTACATATTTTATTTGTGTTAATAACAAACAGAAACTTCAATATTACTTATTTGTAACTTTAGCAACTAAACATCATTAAAATTGTAAGAAAATACCTACTTAAATAGGCCTGAAATAAAACTCAAATAATGCCAAAGAAAACGACAAATTACTTAAACTCAAAAAGAAATCAAGGTGAATCAGATTATCAGTGACCCTGATCTAATTACTAAACAACTGAGTGAGTAATCAGTGAAAACAAATGAAAAAGAAACGTATAAAATTGGTATAATTTGTCTCGTGAAGTGACACTGTCGTGACAAACGCCATTATACTGAAGACGAAAATAAACGAAGGTCTGGTCTTAAGGTCAGATTCGTTTCGATGACAACAAGGGTGGATTAAACGCTCGTTTATTGGTTAACTTGTTTTTGCTTGCGGATTTACTAGCGTGGTATTTGGTACTTTAAATTTTCATTTGCAATTTCTTATAACACGATTTGCGCAGTGGCTGAGTGTTCGACTGTTGTACTGGTGATACTGTTGCACGGCATAAATATTTGTATGGCCTACAGATAGTTGCTCCGGGTCTGGCTGTTTGTGTATGTGAATTTAAATGTTTGTAAACGCACCAACGATACAGCAAAAAAAGTTATTGAGAAGCAACGATTAAAAAATAAAAACAATGAAACGGTTTCTTGACGCGGACGCGCGAAACTAATTTTATGAACTAGTCTCGATAAAGTGAGAGCACATAATATAATACAGCTTGCACTAGAAGAAAAACATCCCAGTGTATAGATATCAACACTGCACATACCATCCTACCTACTATGACGTCATCAAACGCTACTTATTCCAATGAGGAAAAGAGACAGAGCTATACTGCCGTGCTTAATGCAAAAGCAGTATCTCAAGGAAAGCTTGTTTTGAAAAAAAAAAAAAAGTTAGATAAATATAGTTTGGTTTCTACTTTACGAAATATGTTTTATAGGAGGTTTTTTTCAAAATAGATACCTACTATTATTTGGTTTAGTATTTATTTCAGCTATCCAATGCCATTAATATCAAGTTTATTTTTTTTTTGAGTTATTGTCTTTGAGTTTAACGGCAGTACACAAGATGTTAAACGTTTTTTTTTCGTTTTTGCACTGGAATAAGTAGTACTGCTTCGGTAACATTACAGAATAACAATAGAATATGATTGTAGTGCACTAAACAATTATCCGATATTACAAGCATTTGAAGAAGCAATTAAAAATTTCTAATATTATTCCTATTTATAGAAGTAACATCTACATGGGTCGATGTATGAAAGGGTCACCATTCAATACACTGAGATCTTTTCGTGCCTTTTATTTAGCGGATGCAACATTATAAAATAACCCCCGCACCGGTGCGGGGGGGAAGTTTCAGACTTTTACTGACTAAAACCCACCCATGTTTCTTCTTTTGCCCTTTATGTTACATTGCCGCGGTGTCTCTTTCGAACAACCCACAACTCCGGCAAGCAGTGGCCCTGGCTCCATGCTTTACTGACATCTTTTTGAGACGCGCCGTCGATACGGCCTTTCGTCACTAGACGGATGGACGTTGAGCTACCCATTGCTCACCGTTTGCAGAACTGCATCTAAGGTGGCCGGGAGTCAACTCACGGCGCTTAACGCCGGGAGCGTCTGCCGCGGCGTCTGGATTGGTTTGAGGATCCTTTTGTACCTTAGAAAGCACGTAAAGCTTGGCTTTCGTTGGTAGATCTTAGAAGTCATGAATCCGAAAGTCTAAGTACTAAGGACTATCGTATTATTCAGTACGAGTTGGGTGGTAGAGATAAGATAGACTGTCACTCCATGCAAAACTGGTATTCAGCTACACGGTTAGACTGGAAGCCAACTCTCACATAACTCGGAGGACAGATGATTCCATCTCAATAAATTATTTTAATTGCTTTTGGTAAAATTTGATTGTGAATAAAAGGGGAAATGGAAAATGAGAACAACAACCCTACATCGTTAGCGGTGGAGACCGTTTAGAACCTCATATAAAACGGGCCGAGATAGTCGTCATAACACGACCACAATAGTGTTGACGGTGACGTGTGTGGTCCAAGGTAAGAACGAATGGACATATTATGAAGCTTCTGCCCGCGACTTCGCCCGCGTGATATGTGTTATTATAATCTACCTCTGTGCCAAATTTCATAAAGATCCGTTTAGCCGTTTTGACGTGAAAGAGTAACAAACATCCATACATCCTTACAAACATTCGTATTTATAATATTATATTATAGTGGGAAGTAGGATAGCTGGCGAACGCGGCTTCGCCAGAGTGATATCGAAAAAAAGTGTCCTATGTGCTATTCCAGTTTCTAATTTCATCAAGAACCGTTTTGGCGTGAAAGAGCAACAAACATTCAAACATCCATACATCCTCACAAACATTCGCATTTATAATATTAGTAGGATTCGTTAGTAGATAAGTGCTACTACTCTATAAAAGACTTCTTATTGGACAAACCACTGCTCCAATATAATTTTCCCCTCAGTCATGATGTGTTCAGTAGCCTGTTTGATCTGTACCCTATACCTACCTTAATTCGTTTTGTGTGGTTTTATATTTTTGCTTTTCTAAAGTGAAATGTTAATAACTAGCTTTCGCCCGCGGCTTCGCCCGCGTTAAATTCGGGATAAGACAGTTCCCCTTTCCTGATTTGCAGGTACCTGCCACCTGTAGTTTTTGCCCTAGCGCCTTATTTATTGTAATAGCAATGCTAAGTTTTCCCTTTTTTCCCCTCTTTCTTTCTCATTTTTCACTCTTTTTTAGCCTATGTCCGTCTCCAGGGTCCCAACTATATTTGTACCAAAATTCATCAAAATCGGTTTAGCCATTTAGGCGTGAAGAGGTAACAAACAAACAAACTCACTTTCGCTTTTATAATATTAGTAAGGATTTGCTAAATACTTTACCTATATTCTTACATGACTATTGTATGCCCAAAGGACTTAGCTGATCTATTCAATTACTAAATACCTACCTGTATAATGTACAAACCTATGATTCACAATAAAGGTACTTTCTTCAAAAAACCGATCCAGCGTTTTGAAATACGAAATAGATTTTTTAATCATCCCGACTTTAAAAGAGACATGGCCTCACCAATTCTTTCCGCCATTTAATACTCAGGGCAAGAAATGTTGAATACATCTACAAAAATACGTCGTCAATAATATTAGGGCAGTCGACAGAATTTGATATATGGAATTTTAAAAGTATTGATTTTTATTACCCGAGCAATTCATTTATCGTACGTGAGTTACTAATTAAGAAATATATTAAAAATATATGACGGAGGAGGTCTCCATCATCAGTAGCACTCATCGTTGGTCCTCTTATTAACTGTGGGCGTCGGTACACTACCCAGTGTTGGAAGAAGAGAACAAACACGTTTTCACAATCCTTACTAATATTATAAAAGCGAAAGTGAGTTTGTTTGTTTGTTTGTTACCTCTTCACGCTTTAATGGCTACACCGATTTTGATGAATTTTGGTACAGAGATAGTTGGGAACCAGGAGACGGACATAGGCTATTTTTTTTTTTAAAAGAGTGGGATATGAGGGAGGAAGAGGGAAGAAACGGGAAAACTTGGCGTTGCTATTACAAATCAATAAGGCGCTACCGAATTTAACGCGAGCGAAGCCGCGGGCAAAAGCTAGTCAAATTATAATTCTGATCCAATGATTACAATACTGGACATACAGGAGTTAGGTAGTCACTAAATAGGTTTTAGGTACGTATCACAGAACGCGCGATGGTTTAGTAGCGCGCGCGCCGACCGCCAACTCCATCGAACGCTACTAGATGGCGCTGGCGTACCGGATACGACTCGATTGCGACATGTATATTTAAAAGCATTTTTATCTGTGGAAAGTTAACCCAACATCATTACAAAATTTGATGCGTTCAAAATGGTATCTTGTGACTCTCTTCAACGCCATTTTTAGGGTTCCGTACCTCGAAAGGAAAAAAACGGGACCCTGAATGGATCACTCTGTAGTACATCTGTCTGTCAAGACCTTTTATCTCAGAAACGCGTGAAGGTTTCGAGTTTAAATAAAAACATTGTACTCAAATTTGTGGTCCGTTTGTGCTGTGAAAAAATCAACCCTCTAAGTCTAGGCAGTCAAAAGATATGATTGTTAAAGTCGCAAGTTTGTACAGAGCCCTCGGTGTGCGAGTTTGACTTGCTCTTGCCCAGTTTTTATTTTCATTTCTAGCTCCTGTAATACAGTGTACACTAGCGCAGGAGCTAGGGAATTAATTAAAATGTTTGTGCAATTTATGCCAATAAAGATTTATTATTATTACTTACTTTTGCCCGCGGCTTAGCTGGCGTTAAATTCGGGGTTACACATTTCCCCTTTCCTGATTTGCAGGTACCTGCTACCTGCAGTTTTTCCCTTATGCCTTATTGATTTGTAATAGCAAAGCTAAGTTCTCCCTTTTCTTTCTTCTTTCTCACTCATATCACACTTAAAAAAAAATAGCCTATGTCCGTCTCCTGGGTTCTAACTATCTCTGTACCAAAATTCATCAAAATATGTTTAGTCATTAAAGCGTGAAGAGGTAGCAAACAAACTCTCTTTCTTATTAATCTTAATATATTTATCTTCTTAATATATATAAATCACGTGTCACGTTGTTTGTCCGCGATGGACTCCTAAACTACTTAACCGATTTAAATTAAATTTGCACACCGTGTGCAGTTTGATCCAACTTGAAAGATAGGGTAGGTAGGGTAGGGTAGTGTAGGGTAGGGTAGGGTAGGGTAAGTTAGGGTAGGGTAGTGTAGGGTAGGGTAGGGTAGGGTAGTGTAGTGTAGGGTAGGGTAGTGTAGGGTAGGGTAGGGTAGTGTAGGGTAGGTAGGGTTGGTAGAAAATTGCATTGCAACGCGTGCGGGCACAGCTAGTATTATGAAATACTAGTAAGAATTATTTTACTAACAATTATGGTGGTTTCACTGAAGCTCGTCCCTCTTCCCGCTCATAACTTGACCAGTTTGAGCTGTCAACACAAACAATACATAGAAGGAGAAGGCATTATAAATGGTTGGCTCGCTTCAATTTGTTCTGTGCTATTGTATTGTCAACTGGTATATCTCGCTAAGTAATATTCTGTGTATTTCATTCAATTTAAACACCTTGTTATGTGTTTTACAATGAACTTTTTGTTTGCTGACCCAATTTTGAATAATCATTTCGTATTTTCCCACTCGTGGTTATATAGTTAAATTTAATATTGGGGCTGTTTTTCAGCAAAGGGTTTAGTAGAAATGTGTTTATATGTAGGTCCTCTTATACACCCATTCATAGAAGTTATAAAAAAAATAACAGGTAATATTGTTTCAATGAGAAAAAAAATATGAACAGGTTTTTTTGTATTCAATTACTTTACTGTGCTCATAAACTCAAACCATTTTTTTCAATTAGACTATTACAAGAACTTTTGAATGTCATGAAACAAAATGATGAAGCTACCAGTCCCTGTCACAAGGCATAATAACTTGTGAAAGTAAGTTCAAGGTTCATTGGGAAAAATTGACAGTTTCGGGTAGCTTGACCTGCTGGCGTCTGTAAATACAACAGGTCGCCACACAAAATCACAAGCAAAAAACCTGCTAAGTGCGAGTCGGTCTCACACACCGAGGGTTCCGTAAAAACATGTGACATAAATGGCCTTATCTATTAATTGATGAAAAAATGATTTCACAGCTCTAAGGGACCATAGACTTGACTCGAAACGTTCACGCGTTCCCGAGATAATAGTTTAACAGACAGACGTACAGATGGAGAACAAAGTGATACTATAAGCGTTCCGTTTTTAACTTTTGACGTACGGAATCCTAAAAAGAGGTTCGTGGGTCCGGGCCGGAGTCTTTTATTTCCTCTTATCGGATTATGGTCGGTGATACAAAAACCACGCTACTCTGTAGGCAGCGCTGCGGTTATCTGATGATTGTTCTAAAGAGATATTACGGCCTCGGAACAAAAAGGGCAAAAGAAGAAACATAGGTGTGTTTAAGTCAGTAAAAATCACATTCCTCCCCGCTACGCCCAGAGCGGGGGAAGTTTTAGTTTTTTAAATATAAAAACGTTGCCCCACGCTAGGAATTTCCCCTGTATAGTGGGTGCACAAAGAGCCAGACCCGAAATAACTATTTGTAGGCCATACAAGTGTTTTTTCGTACGGGAATCAAACCTGCGACACGCAGCGCAACAGTCAATCGTTCAGCCACTGCGCCAACCCTGCCGTAAGTTATTGGATAATTTTCCATCCGCAAAAAAAAATACTAAATACCAATTGTCATATATCTACATCATTCCAGTACCTACAGTTCTAAATAGTATAACCGTCAGACACGCCGTTTGTTATAAGATCAGCTTAGCTGCTGAGACACATAGATACCTATGTAAATCAGTGGGCTTGGCACAAACATGCGTACAACATCTCACATGAATTGAAAGTTGGTATACACTCGTTTATCACATACATTTTGTAAAAATTGTAGTCACCTACATTATCCTTACTAATATTATAAAAGCGAAAGTGAGTTTCTTTGTTTGTTACGTCTTCACGCTTAATTGGTTAAACCGATTTTGATGATTTTTGGTACAGAGATAGTTTGGACCCTGGAGACGGACATATTCTTATTCTTATTCTTTATTGCACACAAAACAAATATACACACAATTACAATGTATAGCTTATGTACAACGGCGAGCTTAACCCAAATACATATTTTTTTTGTGAGAAATTAGACATATATTTTTTTTTCGTGAGAAATTAGGGAGAAAGAGGGAGGAAAAGGGAAAACTTAGCTTTGCTATTACGATAAATAAGGCGCAAGGGCAAAAACTGGTAGCAGGTACCTGCAAATCAGGAACGGGGAAATGTTACCCCAAATTTAACGCAAGCGAAGCCACGGGCAAAAGCTAGTTATAAAATAATGTGGCAGCAGATGACTTGATGGTCCTTTTTGTCGCAGATGGGAAATCATCGAATAACTTCCCTCGCTCTGGGCGGAGCAGTGGGGAGTGTTAGACTCTTATTGACTAAAACCCACCCAGGTTCCTTCTTTTGCCCTTTATATTCCGGGGCTGCGGTATGTCTTGCGAACAACCCGCAACCCTGGCAGGCCCCTCTGCTTTGCTGACGTCTATTTGAGACACGCGTGGAAAGCGAACGCGCTGTCGACACGGCCTGTCATCACTAGACGGACGGACGGTGAGCTATCCATTTGAACACGTCCCGTTGCATCTGGGTACAGCGTAATGAGTATACAGGGTTATTTGTAAAACACCGACAACCTTGCAGGACTGTATTACAATCATCATAAACAACAACTTTTGTTCTATGATTTCTTACGAAATTTTATACATTTACCAAAAACAAATCTTCAAGATTTCGTTGTCCTATCTAACACATTTCAACTCCGTATTTTGCTGTACCTACATACCTACACCGCCGCTTGTAGGTACGTTTGCTTGGATTGGATTTCGTAACATTTAGAGCGTTCAATTTCAATATTTTTATTTTTGTATGAAAATGTGATGAACTAAAATATGATAAATGTTTAAATGTCCTAGAACAAAAGTTGTTGATTATGATGTTAGTAACATGGTCCTGAGACGTTGCCAGTGTTTTACAAATAACCCTGTATACTACACAAGTCACGTTCGAATGTACGTCGTTTTTTTTTTTCTATATGGCATCTGGCAGTTCATCTTAGGGGGTTGTCGTCTTCTTAACCGGGTGATTACTGTGGATGCTTTGAAATTAAGACCTCTAGCCAGGGCAAAAAACTTACAAAGCGACTACACGCTAAGGGCACCTCCTGTGGGGTACGAGCCTCAGCAGAGGGCGTCGCTGGGGGAGAAAACAAAAGGACAGGCTGGATCTGATTGGTATTATTTATGGCATAACATCGATTGGTAAGTAAATAGACATTCAAGATGTACGCATCCTTTTAGTACAAAAATTCGCAGCTCCGCTACATCTTTGCAACCTCGCTCAGCTTTCTCGCACAATTTGAGTTTCGAACGCAGCCTTATATGGAATCAAGTTCTACAAAACCTTCATTCTATTTTAATCGATACATTATTTAGACTAGTTTGGACTTAGCTCAGCATCGAGGGCTGAGAGTACATCGAGTTAACTTCGCACGTTTGTACTAAGGTCTATGTACACTATGTACATTTCTATGTACAATGTAAAGCCGTATCTAGTTATATATGTCGGATTATGAGTACGCACTAGAACAAAGCGGCTCAACGCCCGGCTGAGACTACAACGTGTTTTGTATTGTACGCGGGATAATGTTTCAGATATTGTTTGCAATTGAGATTTGTTCTTATGTAACTTACGTTTTGTATGCGTGTATTTCTAAAGATAGTGATGTTGACAATTCAATTATACAAAAATCAAAAACAATTTTTTTTCACATTTATGGAAATTCATGATGCGAAATCATCAAATAACTTCCCCGTTTTCTCCTCGGCGTGGAGCGGGGGGGGGGGGGAGTGCCAGAGTTTTGCTGACTAAACCCAACCTTTTTGCCCTGTATGTTCCAGAGTATTTCTTTCGGACAACCCGCAACCCCGGAAAAATCGACCGTAGCTCCTCATTCTACTTCGGATCGAATCGGAAAAATCAATTCGCCATTTCAAAAATGATGTTTTCAATTTCCTGTGTCATTTAAAGTTCGTTTTATATGTATGTACTAGCGGACCCTACAGAATGATGTTGTCCTGCCCTTTATTCAGGAAATCAAATATGGTGACATTCCGACAGCAGCCCCTTCTACCGGGTCCAACTGTGTTTGCAAACCATTAATGAACTTATTGGAATATACTCAGAGCATTTCTTCTAAATCGGTCCAGCCGTTTAGGAGGCGTAAAGTGACAAACAGATGTACAGAATAGTTATAATTATATATCAACACCAACTACGCCCACCGGTTTTACCCGCTGCATAGCTTACATAAAAAAATAGACAACAACCGTTTTTCAAACCTACCGAAGATACATACAAAATATTATAAAATCGGTCAAGGCGTTTCGGAGGAGTATGGCAACTAGAACTGTGACACGATTATTTTATATGTAAGAAGACTAGCTGTGCCCAGGGGCTTCACCCGCTGCTAAAGTCGCCTTCTTAAGAGTACTTTATCATTTAGGGGTATAAAAAAAATTATTATGGCCGTGTCCCAGACCTACCGAATATGCATATAAAATTTCATAAAAATCCGTCAAGAACTTTCGGAGGAGTATAGCAACTAAAGCTGTGACACGAGAATCCTTACTAATATAATAAAGCGAAAGAGAGTTTGTTTGTTACGTCTTCACGCCTAAATGGCCCGACCGATTTTGATGAATTTTGGTATAGATAGTTGGGACAAGGGGGAGAAAGAGGGAAGAAAAGGGAAGAGAATAATATTTCAAAAGCGTTAGCCCAAAGTAACTATGCCACGCGGACGAAGTCGCGGGCGGAAGCTAGTATTATATATAAGAAGAAAGATAACCTGGTTGATACAAGTAAAAGTACCAAAAAGTAAAAATACCCATGAAAATTCTGAACCAAAACAACGACCCTATTTCTAACAAAATAAACATCTTATTATAAAAGCAACACCAGACATAATATATCAGACCTTTTTGATGCGTACGATTGCGAAAAACATCAGGAAAGAAAAAAAAACGTAATGAGGTCCTATTACGCGGCCAACTGGGCAGCCGTCGAAAAATATTATGGAAAAAAATACCGACCAAAAGAACTCTATTTTATTTTACATGGCCCTGTAAGAGTATCTTGGTGAAAAATGTGAGCTAATTATGGCAATGTCGGCGCAGTGGTTGAGCAATCGACTGCTGCGCTGCGTGTCGCGGATTAAAACGCGGCAACAAATATTTCCATGAAAGCACAGCACAGGAACTGTAACTCTGCCAAAGTGACAATGACGACGTTCACGGCAAAACTAGGGGTAATATTAGTATAGTAAGGACTAGCTTTTGCCCGCGGCTTCGCTCGCGTTAAATTCGGGGTAACACGGTTCCCCTTTCCTGATTTGCAGGTACCTGCTACCTGCAGTTTTTACCCTTGCGCCTTAATGATTTGTAATAGCAATGCCAAGTTTTCCCTTTTCTTCCTCATATCTCAATCTTTTTAAAAAAGAAATAGCCTATGTCCGTCTCCAGGGTCCTCTACCAAAATTAAACTATCTCTGTACCAAAATTCATCAAAATCGGTTTAGCCATTTAGGCGTGAAGACGTAACAAACAAACAAATGAACAAACTCACTTTTGCTTTTATAATATTAGTAAGGAAGTAAGGATTATATACAATACTAGCTGTGCCCAGCGGTTTCACCCGCTGATCAGATTCCCCTAATGACTTCGGGGTATGAAAGATAGATAATAGCCGATTCTCAGACTTACTAAATATGTAAAAAAAAAACTTATGTATTAGTCAAGCCGTTTTGGAGGAGTGTGGGAACGAACATTGTGACACGAAAATTTTATATTGGCTTACCTACTAAGCTTAGACTGTCATTTTCAGCCTTTAATTAAAGACCTAAAGATCAAACCAGCCAACACTATACAACACTGTCACCACTAGTATATTCAAAGCATTGGCGACAATAACGTGGACCGGACCTTTGGTCTCAAACTGCTGATGTTACTATTGTGTCCGATACCACTAGGGTAGGTTGTAGTAAATTATACGATACGGTCTATTGTTCGCGAAATGAACACGTGACTGGGTAGGGGGTGATGGAGACAGTAGGGTAACATGATGTGTTTGTGATAACATATAGATACTTGCATCTTTATTGGTTGGGTTATACAATGTTATACCAGTATAGAATAGCCTTGCTTTGTGTAGGTTTCCCATTCAATGAGGTATTTGCTTAAACTGGTCATATGGCGAAAAGTCATAGTCTGATAAAAGTACAGTCAGTTAGGCTGGGAGCCATTTCTATTAAAGTTCTGTTATTTTTTTTTAGCTATTATTAATTCTGGACATTTAGTGAAATGTGATATAAACTCAACTTGTAGCAGTTCTGAGTTCTTTAAACAATCTGGAAGCTTTAATTAAATGTATAAATGTTTATTCATGAAATTTTACACAGATATTGTATATTCTGGATGAACACGTTATATTACCAGCCTATAACTGTCCCATTGTTGGACAAATGCCTCTTCTCATATAGGGAAGGCAGAAGCATTGATCACCACGTTTGCTCAAGACGGGTTGGCGATTTAAGACTGATATCCTTATCCTTGCTAATATTATAAAATCGAAAGAAAGTTTGTTTGTTTGTTAAGTCTTTACGCTTTAATGGCTAAACCGATTTTGATGAATTTTGGTACAGATTGATATATTACGATGATAGTTGGGAACCAGGAGACGGACATAGGCTATTTTTTTTTAAATTGGGATGTGAGGGAGAAAGAGGGAAGAAAAGGGAAAACTTAGCGTTGCTCTTACAAATCAATAAGGCGCAAGGGGAACTGTGTTACCCCGAATTTAACGCGAGCGAAGCCGCGGGCAAAAGCTATTTAATTATAAGTCCAGATTTTTTTCTCACGATGTTTTTCTTGTCTTAAATAATCTGAAAAAATTATATATGAATGTAAATTTTTCAACATTGGTACTTGTCCGGATTTGAACCCACAACCACATGCATAAGAGGTGAGACGCTTTACCTCTGGGTTAACATCACGACAGTGTTAATAAAAGTAGTATGTACAAAACATACTACTTTTATTTTGACCCCAGTACTGTGTGCCCGTGGAATAAATTTTGATGTCCACGCGCGCGAAACTGCGGCAACAGCTTATACTAATTGAACTATTATTGAAGCAATGCAAGCAAAACAATCCTTACTATAATATTATAAAAACGAAAGTGAGTTTGTTTGTTTTTGAATTCAGACCCTGGATACGGACATGGGCTATTTTTTTTGTTTTAAAGTGAGAAATGAGGGAGAAAGAGGGAAGAAAAGAAAAAACTTAGCTTTGCTCTTACAATAAACGCAAGGACAAAAACTACAGGTAGCAGGTTCCTGCGAATTAGGAAAGGGGAACTGTGTTACCCCGAATTTAACGCGAGCGAAGCCGGGGGCAAAAGCTAGTTCTAATTACTCATTGAAACAGATAAGCGAGACTTCTGTATCGTTTCTGCTCGGTGACACAAGCTCACAAGCAGGGAGCCTTTGTTACAGATAGACTTCTTGTGTGTAGAAAAGTTAATTAAACTTATGTTGGTTTGTAATAAGGAGCAAGTAGCAACATCTCAACAAAAGATTTTACATCTGAAGTTATACAAATGTATCTACTTCAAAAGAACGGTAAGAATGACGGCACGGTTGGCGCAGTGGCTGAGCGATCGACTGCTGCGCTGTGTGTCGCGGGTTCGATTCCCGTACGGACCAAGTTTTTGTATGACCTGCAGATAGTTGTTTCTGGTCTGGCTGTTTGTGTATGTGAGTTTAAATGCTTGTAAACGCACCCGATACAGGAGAGATTCCTAGAGAGAAATTTACGGTAGTATTTTTTTTAAACGTTGCCCACGTTTAAAAAAAATACTACCGTAAATTTCGCATCAGTCGTTTAGCCAAGCTGTAATATTAAAATAAGAATTTCATAATAGCAGATTATTATGGCACTTGTGCTTACAATCTTGCACTAACTTTCAGGAAAATTATAAAATTTTATATTGCTTTCAGTTTTCCGAGAAAATAAAGTTGTATTTCTTTTCTTTAAACAGTCGTATACTGTCGTAGGTATTATCAAACATTTTTTTTTGCAAAAACTGTACTCCTTCGATGGGCCGATTTTTTAGTAGCAAAAAAAAACGAAAACTCAATAAGAATTTGTGTGAAATACCATCACACTACAACTAAAAAAAAACTATTTTGCAAAGCGAAACCGACTTCAAAAAAACTCTCTGTCAGAAGTTCATGACTTTTGTTTGATTCATCGTTTCTTTGTGCCACCGCCTTCCCGAAGCAAAGGACATAGCCAAAAAATGTATGAAGCTGTGCCCCAGAATGTACACATATAAAATTTATGTCATTTTATATTAAAGATCTTCTGTAACAAGAATACAAAAGGGGATTGCTCAACACTTTTCAGTGTTTTTGAATGCGGCTATTCCCGGACTAGTTAAAAGGCATATTTCGAGTATATTATTAGCATCCAATATTATCGGCTGCAGTTTTTATTCAACTAATGTCAGAAGCTAGGCTGCACCACGGTAATCGAGCCTCGTTCGATACAACTACCACCATCATTTATCATTCAGCCACGCAAAACTAGACCTTAAACATCTGAGATACAGTCCAATACAATCGCAAAACATTCTTCAATAACTTTGTCCGATATAAGTCAACAAAGTTACATATTCAGCTCTGTCAAACGATTTTAAACCTTGCGTTATTGATATAGGATAGTTGGAAGGTGTAAAAACTTAGCGTGATATCATGTGCCGTCGTTGCAATTAGCGCATCGTCGTACCCATTCTGTTATTGCAAGTGGACGCCTCACCGGCTGCGTGGCATTCATATAATTTATGCAGACTTATCGTATGGGCTTTTTATTTCGATATCAAATATAATGCAGGCTGTGGTAGAATGTGGGTGATTAGGAATTTATTAAGTGCATTGTTTGTGTGGGACTTATTATTATTATGGGGGTGTGTGTGTTTAAATATTGAATTCCTCATTTATACTTAAAAGCTTTTGTACGCGGCTTCGCTCGTGTTAAATTCGGGGTAACACAGTTCCCCTTTCTTGATTTGCAGGTACCTGCTACCTGTGGTTTTTGCCCTTGCGCCTTATTTATTGTAATAGCAAAGCTAAGGAATCACTTTTCTTCCCTCTTTCTCCCTCATTTCTCAATTTATAAAAAAAAAATAGCCTATGTCCGTCTCCAGGGTTCTAACTATGTCTGTACTTAAACTCATCAAAATCAGTTTCGCCATTTAGGCGTGAACACGTAACAAACAAACAGACTCACTTTGGCTTTTATAATATTAGTAATGATTTGGGCTTATTTTACGTAGGCCTTAAATACAGGTCCGTAGTTACGGGGTGTTCGAAAGAGATACCGTGGCTCTTGAACATAAATGTCAGAAGAAAGAACATGAGTGGGTTTTAGTCAGTATAAGTCTGACCGACATACGAGGGGTCGTAAAAAATCGTCAACGCCTCGGCGTAAGCGATCTTAGAAAACGTTACGTTGGTAGTCAACTTGACACGACTAAGTAGATCGCTCGTTCTACAATGACCTTAGAAAAAATGCAAACTTTAGTCTATGGTGAGCGTTCCTATAGACGTCAAACTAACGTCAAAGTCACAGTTGTGTACTTTATGCGCGGGCTATAGTATTGTTTTGATTTTAAAGAAAGGAGAATTAAAATAATGCTTACGTTCCATTTTATTTTAGGGAAGTTATGAACTTGTCTAATAATTTTCTATTCGACTTAATGAGATGACGTCATTTCCATACATTTGATTAGTTTGTTACTAGCGTTGACAATTGTAGATTGTTAACTTGGCAAAGCCGACAGTAGGGTTACCATGACATCTTATAGCAGTTCTTATTCCTGTATGAGAAAGAGATGGTACTAGACACCCTGTATAGCTCTGCCTCTTTCCCTCACTGGAATAAGTTCTGTTTTAAGACGTCATGGTAGGGTAGCTGGTTTTCGCTAAAAGTGTTCAATCGTTGTTTGTCGACATTGTCTCGTTCAAAGTTCGCCAGAGAGTCGTGAGCAATGAATTGTCGGTCATAGGTTCAAACCACAGAATTTAATTTGCTTTGAATGAATTATTTCTGCTTCTACCGTCTACTCTAATCTGCCTTATCCTTATCATAGAAAGGAAACCCGTAACCGAGCAGTGGTTCCTTTTCCAATTTAATCACGAAAACAGTCTTTCTGAATATGAGCAGATGTGATGGTTGGCGTGTTGGACGCAACTCCCAGGAGAGTTTGGAGTTTTTTTCAAGTCATTTTGCGCTGAGACATTAAAAATGTCCCATCGCTTTTTTAATCGAAGCATGGTTTACCGGTCAGAAATCACTCATCCTACTAAAATTATAAATGCAAATGTTTGTGAGGATGTATGGATGGATGTATGGATGTTTGTTACTCTATCACGTAAAAAAGGTTGAACGGATCTTGATGAAATTTGGCACAGAGGTAGATTATAGTCTGGAATAACACATAGAATCCTTTTTTTTGATCATCACGCGGGCAAAGCCGCGGGCGGTGAAACAATCTCTACTTACTTTTACGATTCTCTGGCAGTTTGAGTATACAATGTGTCCGGTCACGGACTAGCGATAATCTATGTACTTATATAACAAACATTCTTGTACTCAAATTTATTGATTTAAAAAAAAAAACTACCATTTTTTCCACATTAAAGTTTACTAAACTTTCGTTGATTTGCATACTTTTTTGGACTTTAATTTTGTTATCTAAAGTTACGAAATTCTAAGCTATGATGAGCTTAGAATTAATTTAAACGATAGACAATATCGTTGCTCTCTGAATAAACCTATTTTCGTCTCAGTAAGACCAAAGCTTTGAGAGATAATTTTTGTACACGCATAGAGAATAATCTCAAAATGGCTGCCAAAAAGCAGGGAATTGAATTAGACCCAAGTGTGTATCGTAATAGTATATTAAAACACTCGTTACATAAGTATCTAGAATATCGCTAGTCCATGACCGGACACATTGTATAAGCGACCTGCACAAACGTCGAAACGACGTCTTTTTTGGTATTGTTCGTCGTGTCGTTGAGCTCCTTGAGTTAGTAGTCGAGCTATACGATAACTGACAAATGCTTGCACTGACTGGACAGGTCCACTCAATCTGTGTAGTGCTTTCTAAAAAATACCATTTCAGACACTAATCCTCATAGTCCTCATGTTAGTTGACCAAGATTTTTGTCTGGACCTTAAAAGAGACTATGACCTTTGAGTTTGTTTCGGCTGTTTCTTCTTAGAGTAGTTGGGCACGAAACACCGGCCTCATCTAGTTTTTAAAAAAGACGTCTAAAAGTGTTTGTAAAAACCTACTTGCAAAATAAACATCATTTATCAGAAAGAGAATATTGAGGTTTCATCTATCCCGTTGTGGAAATATTGCTAGCAATTTTACTAAAACAGTTACATAACCTTTATATGCACACTAGCTTTTGCCCGCGGCTTTGCTCGCGTTTAATTCGGGGTAACACAGATTTCCCTTTCCTGATTTGCAGGTACCTGCTATTGGTAGTTTTTGCCCTAGCGCCTTACTTATTGTAATAGCAAAGCTAAGTTTTCCCATCTTTCTCCCTCATTTCTAACTGTTTTTAAAAAGGAGTCCGTTTCTCTATCTCTGTAACAAAATTCATCAAAATCGGTTCATCCATGTAGGCGTGAAGACGTAACAAACAAACAAACTCACTTTCGCTTTGTAATATTAGTAAGGAACTAAGGATTTATTTCGTATGCATATTAATTTTATCCCATCATCGCTTTATCCATAATAGCCAGCCTAACAGTCTGTAATAAATTATATCAATTTTGATATAATTTCCGGTAACTAGTGTTATTAAATTAAGCAAAAGCAAATTAATGTATGGTATCAGTGCTAATTAGATTGGGAATAATGTTTTGAATATTTTTAACCGATTACAAAAAAAAGGAGGAGGTTCTTAATTCGATTGTATTTTTTTATGTTCGTTACCTCAGAACTTTGGACTTAGTTAACAGATTATTTTTTATTTGAAAGCTGAAGCTTCTCGTGTGGTCCCAAAACACGACAGACTGAACATAAATAAATTCCAGAAGTCGGTGGCAAAAATATATAAGATAATATAATTATCATCTACTAAACATAAATGATATAACCATGATTTTGTAAAATAATTATGCCCATTCTTCTCCATACAGATCCACGCTTTGAATAGGCAACGACAATACTTTTATCAAAACACTCAAAAATAAATTTAATCAATTAAAGTAAGTAACACTAATAAAACTAACCACTACTCCAAACATCAATTAAACGTAAACGTTACTTAAAACCGATAAACCTCAACATGTGATCCGTTTTCATAATAACCGCACGGAACGCTAAAAGCATTATTATTGAAACATGCGGAACCCAGTTTGCGACCGGACATCGATTATGGTAATACGGCCATTAAATTGCAAATATCCTACGTGGCCGATTTATAACCTTGCCTTAAGAGGCTGACAGTAGTGATGACAATCGATTTGTTTGATGCCGATATTGGTTTTGAGAAAGTTTAAAGAAAATTTTCTTTTCCACTATCTACTGAATGTAAATTGACAAAGTGTACGTAAAATTAATAAAACTTGAGAGGTGTCAAGGGACACCCGGATAGAACGAAGTTATTATTTATTATGTACAAAAAACCTGTATATAGGTACTCAACAAAAATAATCGTCGCGACACCACACTGTTCAATGCGAAATAGAAAGACGAAACGACTATAACTGGCTTGCTTTCTATGAGAGAGAGAGACAGACAGAGAAACATGCGCACACCGCACGGCTTACAACTATAATAGCAAGAAGTGTCGTTACAACTTTTGGTCTTCATTTTTTCCGTCTAGCCCCCTTTCGCAACGCGCGATAAGGAATTTCGTTCCAAAAAATGCTGACCGATCTTACTACTTCTTTACTATGAAGTAAACCCGGGTAAGTCGGACTTGTACACCGGGGGTTCCGTACAAACTTGCGACATAAACGGCCATATATTTTGACTGCGTAGACTTAGAGAGATATGATTTTTCCACAACACCAAGATACCACAAATTTTATAATATGGTTTTAATTTCATCTCGATACCTTTACGCGTTCCCGAGATAAAGAGTCTAGATAGACAGACAGACGGACAACAAAGCGATCCAATAAGGGTTCCGTGTTTTCCTTATGAGTTGCGGAACCCTAAAAACATAAATCGTTTTTTTATGATGTTTCCTTGTTTTTTTCTCCTGTGTGTACATAAATCCTTACTAATATTATAAAAGCGAAAGTGAGTTTGTTTGTTACGTCTTCCTGCCTAAATGGCTAAACCGATTTAAAAAAAAAAGTGAGAAGAAAGAGGAAAAAAAGGGAAAACTTAGCTTTGCTATTACAATAATTAAGGCGCAAGGGCAAGGGCTTACTACAGGTAGAAGGTACCTGCAAATCAGGAAAAAGGAACTGTGTTACCCCGAATTTAACGCGAGCAAAGCCGCGGGCAAAAACTAGTTATTAAATAAATAAATCGTTGAGCATAGCTCAACATAGTTTAAAAAAAAAACGATACAGATGAAGACATCTGAATATTCTTCTCTTAAGTATGTTGGGGTCGGTTTCTAGTCCTACCGTATGTATCAGAATACCAGTACATATTTTACTTGGAATGATAGCTTTTGTGAGCTACACAACCTAGTTAGTACCTATTGGGTAACACGATGCCCTTATGTAAGACTAGTAGTCAAACTTTCGGATCGCTAATTACCTGTAACGACTGTCAAATATTGACGGCACGGTTGGCGCAGTGGCTGAGCTATCGACTGCTACGCTGCGTGTCGCGGTTTCGATTTCCGCACGAAACAAATATTGGTATGTCCTGCAGAGAGTTGTTTAAAGTTGCTGGTAAATGTTTGAACGCACCCATGAAAATTTTCTTGCCCTTGTCCCACGCACCCACGATGCAGGAGAAATTTCTAGAGTGGAGCAACTTTTTTTTTTTTAGGTAAGATAATATCTACATGTGACGGCCACGATCAACAGGTTAACGTACTTTCCCAGGCAATAAAAACCAACCAAAATTAACGTTATTTATCAATTCGCCATAATTATCGATCTTAATTTATCAAGGCACCATTTGTATTACTTGAATTGAGAATTTAAATATGAGAACCTATAAACTCTAACATTAATTGAAGTTATTCCTTCAATATCGAATCCCATATATTCGTCAACATATAAAATTTCCACGTTTGTACTTCGAAGTCGATTCTTTTTTACTTCCTATGCATATATTGCTCTTGTCTATATTGAACTTGCAGTAAATAAAAAAAAAGTTTGCCAGACGATTTAAGCCAGTATCAGCCTCTATACTATGTTCTATTTTAATTGACCGCTACTAGGGTTGGCACTTCAGCAAAGTGCTGCGTCCCGGCCATCGAATTGTTGGCTCAGCCCCAACACACTAATGACGCTTGTTGCTTCCCTGGTAACATGAGTTGTTAAAAGAATATTCTATGTTAAGTAAAATTGCTTTTTGTTTCATATTTATCAACGTCTAACTTCTGTCCGCAGCTTCGCCCATGTGGTTATAATTATTATAAGTTGGGTTATTACCCAACTACTAGGCTTTCAATTCAATACTACTGTAAATTTATGCAAGCCTAGTAGTTTCATCATAAATAGGTTTTATCCAAAACATGTATGTACAAACCAAACTACTAGACAAAATAACACCGGTGAATTAATGCAAAAATACAGTAGTGTATGTAGGTCCAACCCAGAACATTGTACAGATCAAACTATTAGAAACTAGCTTTCGGTCGCGTTAAATTGTAACACTGTTCCCCTTTCCTGATTTGCAGGGATTTTTCGTTGAAAACAAAGAGTGTGTGTACCGATTTTTAACACAATTTCACCCCCTCTTTTAAGAGGTTGGGGGCAGATTTCCAGAATGAAATGATGCAGGACTTTTTAGTAAGTGACAAATAGTCCGCAAACCAATTTTTGGCTTTCTAGCTTGAAAATTGCGGAATACTCCATGCAAACTTCCAACCCCCATTTAAGGAAAGTGGGGGGATTAGAAAGAGATAAAAATAGCCTATGTCACTCTCCGTCCCTTAAACTATCTCCACTTAAAAAAACACGTCAATCCGTCTCTCCGTTTTGCCGTGAAAGACGGACAAACAAACAGACACACACATACACTTTCCCATGTTTAATATTAGTATGGATAATACCACAGTGAATTCATGCAAGCCTGGTAGTTTTATCATAAATTTTTCTCTCTGTGGATGCTGCATAATGAATTTTATCGGAAAATTTTGTTACTAGGTTGCATTAACTGATCCCCACAGCGTCGCCCGCGTTCTACTGAGATAAAAAGTTTCTCTCTCTGATCATGTGTATTAATCCAGGTTATAATATATCTGTGTTTCAAATTTCATCCAAATCAGTTTACCCGTTTTTGCGTGAAAAAGCGTTTTGCGTTTTCGCCAGGTTTTTTTTTATTTCAGCCATTTTAGTTGTGGTGTGTTTTATTTCATTGTTACTAATAAGTGATATTGGCATATCGACCATATGCATAATTGGAATAAATATGTACTATAGAAGATATATCATAAATTACCTAAGCAATATATTTAAAATTCATATGGGACCCTTTCGGAAGTATATTCTATCAATAAAAAAATATATTTTGAAATCGGCGTACAATCGACGGAGAAATCGCGTAAAAAATACACAAAAGATAAAAAAAACAGTCTATTTGAGCACCTCCTCCTTTTTTTAAGTCAATTAAAAAACGACAACTTACAAAATAAAACATCATTTATCATTCATAACATTAATTTTAATGAGATGAGATCAAACAAAATACATATTAACTAAATGAATACTAATTCTATAAAAATTCTTTGAAGTAATAATTGACTCTTGGTTTTAGGTTAAGTTGAAATTTTGCATACCTGCATGTGTAGTTTGGATGACAATATAATATGGTTAACTAGGTCACGTCATTCTAAACCTCCTATTTAATATCTAAGATCCCTTTTCATACACAAAAAGTTTTGAAGTGACTGGCACAAAACAAAACACGTATGTCAATCAAATTCGAAATCGACGACACGGTTAACGCAGAGGCTGAGCGATTGACTGCTGCGCTGCGTGTGGCGGGTTCGATCACGGAGCACGGAACAAAAATTTGCATAGCTTATAAAAACTTGTTTCGGGTCTGGCTGGTTCTGTATGTGAGTTTGCTAAGGTTTGGAGACGTACCCACGATGTAGAAGAAATTCTTATGTCAGGCAAACCATAATTAAAATCTCTAACCGTAACAAGAGCATGTTCTTTTAAATATTACTAGCTTTTGCCCGCGGCTTTGCCCGCGTTAAATTCGGGGTAACACAGTTCCCTTTTCCTGATTTGCAGGTACCTGCTAGCTGTAGTTTTTGCCCTAGCGCTTTTTTTATTGTAATAGCAATGCTAAGTTTTCCCTTCTTTTCCCTCTGTCTCCCTCATTTTTTAAAAAAGTTAGCCTATGTCCGTCTCCAGGGTCCCAACTATCTCTGTACCAAAATTCATCAAAATCAGTTTAGCCATGTAGGCGTGAAGACGTAACAAACAAACAAACTCACTTTCGCTTTTATAATATTAGTAAGGATTATATTTATCATTTTTATAAAGATTTATTAAGATTAAAAAAATAAACCCAAGTCTACCTTGCTATTATTTTTTTAGGGTTTCATACTTCAAAAGGAAAAAGACGGAACCCTTATAGGATCACTTTGTTGTCCGTCTGTCGGTCAAGACCCTTTATCTCGGGAACGCGTTAAAGTACTGAGTTGAAATAATCGATATACTCAAGTCTGTAATCCCTTAGTTAGACTGTCTAAGTTAACTCTCTAATTCTACGCAATCAAAAGATACCTATGGCCGTTTATGTCGCAAGTTTGTACAAAACCCTAGCGTGAGTCGGACTCGCACTTGGCCGGATATTTTTAATCTTAAAGTTTAATTTTATAAATGTAGATTGAGCATCTTTACCCATAGGTACTAAAATACAACAAAACTTAATTTCCATAAAATTGATTAAATAAACTGCCTCGTTGTTTGAGTGCCTGCAAGCGGGACTGGTGAGCATGTGGTTCTGGGTTTAATTCCCGGGACTTGTAAAGTTTTTTGGGTTTTTCATTCGGATTTTATCAGTAGCATCCGTGGAGTCAGAGGGAAGAGATACCGCGGCTCTGGAACATAAAGGGCAATAGACGGAACTTTGGCGGGTTTTAGTCAGTACTTACAAGTCTGACAAATGACGAAGTCTGAGGAATGATATAAAGGAGAAAGGAGTAATTGATGCCGTAATGTCTGACAGCAGAGAATTTAAGAAGAAAACGAGTTGCGACTACCCCAAATAGAATAATAGATCGGGACTAAGGTACGAAAACGAAGATGATTACTTAAAGAAGAAAGAATTGAGTAAACAATGAAATTGGGAAACACGAACAGTCAGTTTCCTATAGACTTTTATTCAGTGATGCATTTATTACCTGGAATCGAAATGAGGAGAGAATATAATAATATCCGGTGTTTGCTCGGAGGAAATTGGTTTCTGTGTGTTTAAACAGAAAACTCTTTTTTGATTGTGTTGTATTTGCAATAAGTATACTGTATTCATTGACACAGATATTGATTTACTAGATGGAAAAAAGTATATAATAAAAATGTAATGTTAGTTATTGGTGCCGATTCTGATGAACCACCGGATTAATCTAGACTAAGATTATATTATATTACATATCTAATCACATCTATCTCATAAAAGATATAAAGAAGGCACATAAATAAATCAAAAAGCACATAACTGTACACATACATGCAGAAGCATTCATAAAACATTTACTTATACATGTATACCCTAACACAAAACAACACAGAAAATTCCAATCATGTTAGTAACTTAATTAATACATATAACTGTACTATGTTACCTGTTATACAGTATGTGCCTAACTATGTGACTTGAAACGGGAACCTTGTGGGAATCTGTTGTTCTAAGGGTGAGGAAGACTATCCGCTCGAAAAATATTGAAAAACTAGAAGACTATCCGCTCGAAAAATATCGAAAAACTATAATATAGTTAAGTTTGTAACTTTAATCAATTTCAGAATAGGACGTTTGACGAGAATGAACTAAATTTTAGTGATTTGAGAGTGATTTCAGTTTAGTTTGTGACAGCAAAATGCACACCACTGATTACTTTTAACTTCGCCAGTTTTGTCAGTTTTGTCTAAAGAGCAGACAGTGTATTTTAACAGTGTTATAAAAATATTTTAAATTGGTTTGATTTTATATTATGAATAGGCTGATATACTTTCTCGAGAATGATCAAGTGTTTTCTTTTCATTCAAAAGGTAAGCTAAAAACGGATATTCAATTTTCGTGTCCTAAAATATATCTGTATTTAAAAAAGATTAGCAGCTTTCTTTCTGATGGCACCAGGTCTGTTTTTCTTTTAAATTCTGTGAAAAATTCTTTAAGCGTTAAAGTCAAGCATGAAGTACGCTGCAAAACCAGTTGTTTTTAAAATATGTCATTTATAGATCTTTGACCGTCGTTATATTTAGTCAGTGTCCCGAAAGTCTGACAACCAGTTTTACCAAGGGGTATTGTATTACTAAGTACTAACTGGGTTATGGAGGTCATGATCGTGTCATGTAGATGATGATCATGCATTTTTGCATACATACTAGGATGCATAGATGCATACTAGGATGCAATACCGTACGTAATTGACGTACACAATAGAAGTTATTAAAAGTCTGGTAATAAACATATTCCATGATATGAATAAAAAATCATAATTATAAAAACCAATACAGATTCAACCAGATGCAAGTTCAAAATACACCATTGACAATTCTCGAAGGACTATTCTGTAAGTCATTGGGGAAATGTTTTCGATTCGACATTTCCAGGTCGACACGTTAGACGTATCGGCATTGCTTGATGTTTGACAGAACATTGTGCAGTTCTCAAGGGGTTAGCAGCGATATGACTCGGGACTGAAGTATTGGAGATACGTGGTGTATCGGTGAATAGATGTTGTTACCTGACATAGGTGTCCGGTTTTGCTTACTAGTTGAGCTGAGTGCTTCGTCAAAGAGATGTCAGCAAAGCAGAGGGGCTTGCCAGAGCCTCCGCCTGCCGGGGTTGCGGGTTGTTCGAAAGAGATAACGCGGCCCCGGAAAGTAAAGGGCAATAGAAGGAATATGGGTAGGTTTTAGTCAGTAAAAGTCTGCCGCCAACCGTGTCGTATGGGTTTACTATGAGGTACAAAGGCCTTACCCTCCGGATGTTATGTTATGTATTGGCAGTTATAATAAAAGAGAGAAACCAATTGAACTATGAAAAGATATGAGAGTTAAAAAAATAGCGAGGCGAATTAATGGAAGAAAAGGAGATAATTAAAGGAAAGAAAAAAAGTGTTCTGCCAACCTGGTTCAGTAACATGAGTCAAGGGCACTACGATTTCTGCTTTATCTATTAGCTATGAATTTATTTTAATATCAAGAACTTTAATGGCGTTTCAGCCTCTAAATTTTTGTAATACGAACTCGTCGAGCTAGTAACCATAAACCTGAATTATTTGAAAGGCTCAGACAATTTCCACAACGCACCAGTACACGAAGGTAAATAGCCAACGCACTATGTTTTATTGAACTACCAATTTTTCGTCGAACTGGCCGCTATGAAAGTGGAAGCCAAAAAAAAAAAAAAAAATAGAACTAGAGCCAAATTCAAAACCGTTCTAGATAACGTTGGTAGACCTTCCAACCACATTAATGTTTGAAATTCGAACACTGCAATACGTTCGGGAAAAAAATGGGAACATCAGCTGTTAAGTCCTAAATCCTTACTTATGTATGTTTTAACAGCTGATGTTCCCATTTTTTTCCTCACTTTCGCTTTTATAATATAAATTATAAAAGCGAAAGTGAGTGGTAAAACCGATTTTGATGAAATTTAGTACAGAGATAGTTGGGACCCTGGAAACGGACATAGGCTATTTTAAAAAAAAAAAGGATTGAGATATGAGGAAGAAAGAGGGAAGAAAAGCAAAAACTTGAAACTGTGTTACCCCGAATTTAACGCGAGCGAAGCCGCGGGCAAAAGCTAGTACATACATAAATAACAAAACACCTTTGTTCGCTTAGTTCACAATCAATGTTTAGACTTTGACCATATTTAAAAAAATATTACTTTATAAAACTGACTCTACTTTAAATATTTCTGATTATTTTGGAGACTGTTCTAGAACGTCGGCTGTAAGACTTTTTTTCTTTAGAAATTATCCGTCACATTCGATGCAGCAACATATTATGAAGGTCGTCTCAATTACGCACGTTAAGTCTCAATCGCACCCTTATTGCTTCTAATCCAATAGAGTAAGTACCTACCTGAACCTTTCCTTGATACTATCAAAATAAGAACACCATTTAACACTTTCAACACGTACCTCGCCTATAAGGAAAGCTAGTTTTATTATAAGACTGAACCATTAACTGAATCACCTCCATAAAGATTTACAAAACATTTCAATCTACTTTCAAGATGTTAGATAAATATTCAGCAATTACTTAACTGTGGAATAAGGATGAAAGCTTGAGCAACGAGTAACTGAAGCAACGAGCAACAAGCAACAAGAGCAATAGTTGGAAACAAAGCTTGCGTTGTCGGCAAGCAATGAATTAAATTCACAACGTTGGTATGAAATGAAACGCTCTGGTTTAGTTCTGAATGCGGTATACTACAGTGTGATTTTTCTTGTATTTTTTTTTATTGATTATACAAATAGTTAATAGACTAGTGAGTACATGATCCTGTTAAGGCGCAGGAAAATGTCTTAAAACTAATAACATAATATTGCATTGAGTATTTACTATCTAATATCACGTAAATTAGGAAATTTCACCATGATATTTAGCCATCGAAAATATTAATTAAACTTACTAACTATAAATATTTAGCACATTCATATTTATATTTTTAAATTAAATTTAAACTTTAAATCTATCTATAATAACATGCGTTTTTCAAGAGCAATGACTTTAACATGTTTTCGTGTTTTTTTTTATTATGGTCAATAATTGACCAAAATAAAAAAACACGCAACATAAACATTTTTTAACATTTTTTTTAAACATACAATTCTGTCATAAATCCTTATAAATTTTTGTGTTTTTGTTTTATTTTAAAACTTGGATCCTTAAGGCTTAATGTGTTTATTATACTGGGCTTTTAAAATAGTATTTTTTTTTTTAAAAGGATCCATCCTCGTATTTTGTAATTATCTCGAAATATATGTCATAAAGTCGGACTTTAGATTAATAAAATTAAAATGTATCTGTTTATCCTTTACTTAAAACCAACACCAGAAAGTTAAAGTAGAGAATCAAAGACGAAACACGATCTGAACTTAAAACTTGAATTTCTCAAAACTAAGTTTAGTCTATGTGGGGTGGATCCTTTACGTTTAACTACGTCCAATTATCGCTGAGATCATTTTCAATAGTTTATCAACAAGAAAAACTATGGACATATCTACAGCGTATGCAGCAATTACGCTGTAATTTATTTGCAACAACATTAAAAGACAGAAAGTAATACCCGTTTTCACAAACACTAAGAGACGCTTACATAATAATGAATTCCTAAGAATTATTGAAACTTATATCAATAAGTGCTACGTATCGTTAATATAACCGGAATTTGGTTAGACAAGTTATGATAGGTACGTAGTAAGTATTGTTTTTAACCGACTTCAAAACAAGGAGGAGGAGGTCGTCGGAATCTTTTTTTTTTTGATTTTCATGTATGTTCACTGATTAGTCAAATTGTTTTTTTAACAATAAAAAATGAATACTCGATATGGACTCGATATACTCGGATGAAAAATATGTGATTTTATTTCATTATCACGCGGGTTAAAGTTAGCGTTAGCTTAAAAAGCGGGAGCTAGTTCATAAATATTATTAATACATAAATAAAAAAATAATTGAAACAGTGAATAGATTACAAAATATAAAATACAATAAAATAAAATACAAAATATATAAACAACCCAATGAAATGACGCCATACTACTTTTCTTTTTCCGTTTGTACCCAATAGCAAACTATCGAACTGGCCACGACCCGTTGAGCCATTTCGTATTTCATCACAGCCTTTTGTTCGTCAGACATCATTCATCCACGGAGTCATTAGTGGAATATTTAAACGTTTTGTTTGCACTTTCGCTTAATATCGCGATATTGTATAGTTTTGCTCATTTTTCATGAGGTTGCTTCGACGAACTGTTTATAGGGAAAGACGGCAAAGTGATTTTTATTAAATAGTTGTATTGCTTTTGAAAATTTGTGTACTTTTTTTCTCTAAACACCAAATACCTTTTTTTTTTATTTAAATACATGGTTAAAATGTAAACTTATGGCACAGAAAGGAGAATGCCCAATCGAGGACCACAGTGGACAACAGCCTAGAGAAAAAATAATTTACCTATGCGTAAATTTAACATAATAAAATATGTTTTTACTTTCTTCCATTTATGCGCCACTACAATTCAAAACAATTCTTTAAAAAAAGTAAGTTTACTGATAAAATTAGCTGTATTTTCCTATTTAACGCTAGCAAATATTGCCAGCAGCAAAAAAATATTTTGAGTATTACGACTAATGAATCGATTCGAATCGATTTATGACAAAATACAATAACCCCAATATCATACCCACGAGACTTTACGGGTATTGTAATTACTTGCTTTATTATAACCAACTTACGGAAATATAAAAAAAAATAGGATAATAAATCAATAATCGGTTTAGAAAAAATAATCGATTTAATGTTTTATTTTCGTGGTAGTGACAACACTGAACTGAATTTGATTCTGACACTGACAGTTCGCTTGTTGCTTCCGCCAAATGTGGATGTTTTGACTTGTGAACAAAATAGCAACCTACCAAGTGAATAACTTAATGAGAACTGCTGGCTTTTCTCTTAATTATAATTTGATAAAAATATTTTAGGATCATCCCTCCTATTATAATTTAATTACCATGTATTGACAAAGAGAAGTTTTCTTATTATCTCACACTCAAGGACATTGTTATATGGAAAATAAACTCCAAAATGTTATTTGTTTTTTAATTTCTAAAATAGTGGCGTCAATTTGAATATATTTTTTAGATATCTAATAAAAATATCATAAAGATATCTAATAAAACCAGAAAACTTATATACATACGAATATTGAATCTTATATAAAAACTTATATGACCATTTATGTAGTAATTCAATGTATGTGTTGGGTATGAGCTGCAGACTGGCAGGCAACAAATGTCTTGCGAGAACCACTGTGGCGAAAACAAATGAAAGAGGTTGCATTCAAAAGATGCTACGAATCACTGAAACAGGACTTACAGAGTAAAACAAATAATGTACGTTAGTGTTCTATTCGCTACTCGGATAACCCGAGTCAGGGAACAAGGTCTAATCAAATGAAAATATTTTAATTTCATAATTGCCTACATGGGCTTTTATAGAATGTCAAGAAAAGGTACACGGTTCGGGTTGGTCGTTTCCTATGGAGAATCGGTAAGAGAATCCATGGTTACTCTTTTAAATCATTTGGTTTTACAATGTTGTGGTTACAGCGTTAGACCTTCAAGCACAAGCCACACCGCCAGCTAGCGGGCGGGCGGGCTAGGCGGGCGAACATCGTTTCACCTCTTTACATACAATTCGGTTCACACCGCGACCTACCGACTAACCTAACGAGCTAAGCTAACGAAATATCCGACGATTCCAGCGAAACTACTCGTTCACCTCGTTGGCGCGTCCGCGCTTTCTAGCTTAGCTCGCCCACCAGCCCGCTCGCCCGGTTTGTTCGCCCGTCCTCCCCGTTTCGAGTAGACTAGTCGACGCTCGTCTTTCGAATAGCAGTGTAGTGTTTACGTTTGTGAAATTGAAAATGACAATGGACAGATAGAACCCTAACCTCTCGCTCTCCAATCCGCTCCCCGCTTCGCCCGCTTAGCCCGCTCCGCCCGTCACTCGTCTGTCCGTAGTTTTCGGTGTGAACCCCATAGTTTAGCTCGCCAATATTTCGCGTAGTTTGTATAGTTTCCTTCGTTCGCTTCGCCCACCCGCCTAGCCCACCCGCCCGCTAGCTGGCGGTGTGGCCTGCGCTTAAGTATGAGAGGACAGCGTAGGCCCGACAATAAGTCATTGCTTACTTTACAAAACGTAAAATAAGATACGAAGTTAACAAAAGTTACGAAGCTTCTAAGAATTTAGAATCTAAAAAGGCCAACTATGTCCACTCATTCACCAAGAATTAGTAAAATAGAAAGAATTAGTAAACAAAAATTGGAAAAAATATTGCAAAAAAATCCTTACTAATATTATATGTAAGTATAAGCGAAAGTGAGTTTGTTTGTTACGGATTCACGCCTAAATGGCTAAACCGATTTTGATGAATTTTGCTACAGAGATAGTTGAGACCCTGGAGACGGACATAGGCAATTTTTTTTTTAAGTGAGTAATGAGGGACAAAGAGGGAAAAAAGGGCTTGGGGGCTTGCTATTACAATAAATTAGGCGCAAGGGCAAGAACTAGAGGTAGCAGGTACCTGCAAATCAGGAAAGAGGAACTGTGTTACCCCGAATTTAACGCGAGCAAAGCCGCGGGCCAAAGCTAGTAATTATATGAAACATGGTCTGATGGCAGAAGCAATCTTCTAGTTTCAATCAGTGTACCAGTACAGGCTTTTAACATTGAATAAACACTCAATACCATAAACTCCTGACCTTAAACGAATCTCGCCTTTCATGTCATGTCGATGGACCCAATCTTTAAGCATTATTTTGTCCAGTGATCTAGAAAAATTGCTTTTAGGAACTTTGCGACGTGGCATAAAATGTTTAATCGACAATAATCTGTGTAGACTAATCGAGCTAGTTTAGGAGCTGCAAAAGCGGCAATTTTCAGGGTATTTCGTTTTTAAAGCTTTGAAAATGATGATGATGAAAAGAATTGTGTGTGTGTGTTTTTTTTTAAATACTATTTGGGTTTTGATTTGTAAAGAAAAAGTAAGTCCTCCTTACAGTAAGTGGTTGGCACCTAATTTTGTTTGTTTGCATCAATGTGAAGTCATCAAATTAGTTCCCTCGCTCTGGACGGAGCGGAGTGTCAGATTTTACTGACTAAAACCCACCTATGTTCCGTCTTTTGCCTTTTATGTTCCGGGGCCGCGGTATCTCTCTCAAACAACCCACAACCCCGGAAGCTTTATATTTACTTACTTTATTTACTAGAAATGGATTATCATGACGAGTTTTCAGTTAAGCACGTCAAAACACCATTGACTGCCCACAATTAGAATGTAGGTTCAATTTCAGAGTTCCCCAGTAGACCGCCTCGCAAACTTATAACACTCTTAGCTCCACCTCTTCGTCGTATAGTATCTGGTACTAATTCACCTATTCCCCGCATAAGCAAACTCATAAACGAACGCAGTGACCTGGTTGACGTCCAAGCAGACTCAATATCGACGTTTGTCAGACGTCATTAGTATAAAAGTATTTATTAATTAATTATTTAGTCTTTAGAATGTAGTTTAGTAGTTAAGATTTAGTATGTTTAATAATAGAATGCTCTGATATTTGTATGCCATTATATGGTAAAACATTTAAGTTCACAATACTGCTTTATAATATGTTACGGTACCATGTTTTTACACAAATAAATTATTCTTATTCTGTAAGTACACTGAATTTTAAAAGTATTTTTTTTATTTACAAAGAGCACTTTGTATGTCGTGTTTGCCTGTATTGGTTGTACAGTGAGACTTAAGACAGCATTATTTATATGTTCTATCTTTATTATATCTGTAACAACTGTTGGTGAACCTTAATTAAATAAATAAAATAAAACTGGCTATTTACACATAATTTTTAAATTCGGTTTAAAAATAAATACAAATGACGTCACAAACAACAATTCCCCACATACCGGTCTCGCAGGAAAGCCGAACGTGTTGAATCGTAAACTGACAGATGGATAGACATTGCCTTTCCTAAAAATATCCCGCTGTATTCAATTTTTTGTAGGGATTGCTTAAAATAGTACTGGGAAATAAAAATTGACGCTGAATCAAGTCAGGGACTTTTTCACGGACGGGAAATCATCAAATAAGGGGGTGGCGAGATACCGCGGCCCCGGAACGTAAAGGGCAATAGAAGGAACATGGGTGGGTTTTAGTCAGTAAAAGTCTGACATGCCCCCCCGCTCCGCCCAGAGCGGGGGAAGTCATTGGATGATTTCCCACCTGAAAAAAAAGAGGGGTGACAGTCTTTTACTGAATAAAACCCACCATGTTCCTTCTTTGGCCTTTATTTACGGGGCCGCGGTATCTCTTTCGAACAACCCGCAACCCCGGCAGGCGGTGGCCCTTGTAGGCCCCTCTGCTTTGCTGACATCTCTTTGAGGCGCACGTGGAGCACTATCGCGCCGTTGACACGACAAGGGACAGCGTGGTTAAATAAAAATAGCCGAAATAAATAACAATAATATCAATATATTATTAGGCAAAGAGGACTTTACTCAGCAGTGAGTTATTTCACACAAAAGGAGAGTCAAGACGGGTACGGGACGCTTATATTAATTACATTACAATCATGTATGTTTACCAAGATTTTTGTCTGGACCTTAAAAGAGACCTCTGAGTTTGTTTCGGCTGTTTCTTCTCAGAGTAGTCGGGTACAAAACAACGGCATCATCTCGTTTTAAAAAAGGCGTGTCAAAATGTTTGTGAAAACCTACTTGCAAAATAAACATCATTTATCAACATAATATCATTTACAAGTCCAGGTTTCCTTTTTTTTCACCTATGTTTATGATGCCCAAGATAAACTATAAGAAAAGTACTTGAAAACGCTTTAAGAAGTTAGTACTGTCTTTTGTTTGTAGATATATGACGTTTGTTACAGGTATATAGAAACCAGAAAGTCCAGTCCAAACGAGTTTTAACGACACGTTTATCGTAATTAATACCGTGGTTGTGAAAGTCAGATAGGAAGTCAACTCCTGGAACATACTGCTATTTTTATTGATCCAGTTAGACTGGAAACTGACCCCTTAATAGTTTGAAATCCTTAGCTTAGCCTTTTCCCAACTGTGTTAAGGTCGGCGTCAAGTCTAACCGGGTGCAGGAGAAAGCGACTGCTTATCTGACCTCTACAAACCAGTTAGATCTCGGTTGGATGATGCCCCGTGGTAAGACTGGTTGACTTTTGGCCCACTGACTACCTGTATTGACTTTCAAAGATCTATAAATGAAAGCAGAGACCAACAGTTGGTCTCTGCTTTCATTTATAATAGATAGAAAGAACTTTCAGCAGTTCCTGCTGAACGTACTTTCCGAGGCAGAAAGGAGACTTGGTATGTAAGGTAAAGTGATGGGTGGTAATCCATCCGTGGGTGGATAACCATCCATTACCACACTAACCTAGGCTATACAATTATATTTTTATATAGACTAGGTAAATGGTAATATTGTTGACTTTCAAAGAGTTTTACACTTATAACACACCACAGCCACCAAAATGCCAGTGACAAAAAAAATCCATATCTCATGCCGCCGTGTGGCTCTCATTTGTCGAATCCATTAAACAATTGTAAAACTGTGATCAATCATATTTTATCGGTCGCTGTTCTGTAAAATAAACCCTCTATATTCACAATATCTCTCCAAAATCTTCAACATAAACCTTAACATTGATTTTCATAACAGACATTCGATTAACGGTATCATGGCAATTTCGGCAGCTCGAACGTGCGACACAATATTACGGCAGTAACCTTCACCTCTTCACTCTGTGCTAAGAGTGGCTCCACACGACACGACAACGGCAACCGATAAGAGTAACGCTAGACGTTACTTTCAACCGAGAGATCGCGCGTTATCTGTTTGAGTTCCGCTGTAGTGAATGTGGTTGAGTGGTTCAAGTTTTGTACGCCTTTAGATTTTATTATTATGATAAGATTGCTCGCTCGCTCACATAAATTATTTAGGAAATTGTTTTAAGGATTTCCATCAGTTGTCTGCTCTATGCCAGTAACGAAAATAATATATCATAAATTTTCTGCCCTTGCCCCATTATGCTACTTGGGGTCGGCGAAACACGTATTCTTCTCCCATTCTCCCCTGTCAGACGTCACAGCATCATTTACTTATTTCTCCTTCAAATCATTCTTTACACAATCCATCCATCTTTTTTTTGACCTTCCTCTCCCTCTCCATCTATCAATATTTATATCTATCACTCTTTTAGTCACATGCGCTTCGACCCTCAAAACCGACACAAACAAATAAACTGAACTTACTCAATACACTCTACCTTGTTTCCATCAAGGAAAATATTGGAAAAATATTTACCTTCTTTTTATCGTGTAAAAATGTTCACGGATGAATCTCATTTGCTCAGGACACTTGTGTCAACTTATTCGTTTCTTGTCACGGTGGCAAAGTCAATTTAAAGACGTTGCTTTTGGGTGATAGGCTGTGTATTGAGTTAAAGCGTTACTCAGCTGTATTCAGCGGTATTCAGCGCTATATTGCAACGTCTACGTGTTTGAAATGTCATACTTTGTCGATAATTTGTTGGCTATTTTTGGATGTAAGAAAATGAGTTCTGGTATTTTTACCGTGAAAGTCAAGGCCATCTTTTCAGTTATGCATAAAAAGAACAGCATTGCTTGCGTCTACCTTTGTAAACGCTCCTACCTTCTGAAAAGGAAAAATGGGCGTTTTGGGGGACTGTTTTGTTTTTTTTTGACATTCAAAAAGTTCTGATGCATAAAAGTTTTGTTTATTTTTAAAGCCATCTTCTCCGAGGTTATACGAGTGCTATTGAAATTACGGGTGTTAAAATACCTTGTAAAGCCGAAAATCACTTTTTCTTTCTCTAACATTTCTGGAAAACTGGGTGACGGAGATATTGAGAGGTTCACGAAATGCTAACGATATTTGCGTTATTGTAACTTTGTGGATGCTTGAGTTTTGTTTCACTTAAAAAAGCTATATCATATCCTTACTAATATTATAAAAGCGTACTTACGCTTTTATAATATTATTACAAACTCACTTGAGTTTGTTTGTTTGTTACGTCTTCACGTCTAAATGGCCAAACCGATTTTGATGAATTTTGGAACAGAAATAGTTGGAACCCTGGAGACGGACATAGGCGAATTTTTAAAAAGAAGTGAGATGAGGGTGAGAAAGAGGGAAGAAAAGGGGAGAGAAAGATTTTTTTCGATCATCACGCGGGTTAAAGTTAGCGTTCGTCCAAGGTAACTATGCCAAAATTATTGCATTTCAAGCAACATTAAATAAAGCTCAAAGTTTTAAGCACGAACAACTGAAACGAATATTTCTTTACATTTCAATCCGTGACCTCCATTCATTCCTCATCATGGCGTCATGCTATTCAATATACATTATATAACGACTTAACATTGAATCGAATGACCTGTGTTCACGCTCCAAAAACCATAACTTCTAATTAAATCAAGATTACCTTTTAATTTGAACAAAAATATTTTGCTAAGTATTAGCTTGTTCTATCGCAACGAATATAAGGCTGCGAATGCATGGGCGGTTTGGACGCTAACTATTTCGAGATCTCATAAAAGTTAAGTTAAGGAGTAGTGAGTACATCTATCCTGCCAGGATAGTGGGTTGTTCGAAAGCGATACCGCGGCCCCGGAACATAAAGGGCAATAGAAGGAATGTGGGTGGGTTTTAGTTTAACTCTGAGTGCCCCCGCTCCGCCATGACCGGGGAAAGTTATTTGATGATTTCTTATCCACAAAAACAAAAGGAGTATATTATATCTTCATATATACATCTTTATATATATAATTCTTCTGTGAGTGTGTATGTCACTGAACTTCTCTCAAACGACTGGACCGATTTTGATGAAATTTTTTGTGTGTGTTCAAAGGGATCTGGGAATGGTTTAGATTCACAATTTTGGTTACCCCGAATTTAACGCGAGCGAAGCCGCGGGCAAAAGCTAGTTATATATATACTTCTATCCATGTAAAATCTTCTGCTCTACATTATTTATATATCAGCGCTCGTGTAAATTTTGTGCAGAAGATAAGAAAGTTAGTAAAAGAAATATGTTTTAGATTTAAAATCACATTTCGTTCGACTATTTTTTTATGAATTTTCCCCGAATACGCTGCCAGCTGTGGACCAATTTTTGAAATTCATTTTTTTGTTCGAAACGGTTTGTTTCCGAGGTGGCAGCATATCAATTTTATGTCTATTGTTTGGGTAGTTTATGAGTTATCGTCTATAATACACATTTTTCTTCTATGTCTATATGGATGATTTGCTCATTGCTTTTAGTAACAATGAAAAGTGAATACTCTATAAAAATATGTATGACATAACATCATACCAAAACTAAAAATGCAGAAGTAAAAAACGATATTGTAAAAAAACAGACTTTCAAAAACAAAGTAGAAAATAGCTTTATTTTCAGAAGTCGGTGGCAAAGAAGTCCACATAACAAACAAGAGTCACCGGCTTCTGGAAGTAAAGTTATTTTCCACTTAATTTTTGTTGTCAATCATATTTTTTTCTAAACTATATTAGACTTTATGCTCCTTACAATAACGTTGCTGTTGGCTGCTTTGTCAAAATTATAGTTCCATCCAAGCTCTATTCTCATTACAGCCAAGTAGTGTGTTGTAAGGTTGGTATTGAGTTTCTGTCACATTGCATTAACAATCCTCTCAAATAACAGTGATTGTAATGACGTTTGAATAAGGTTGCTAATTTGGACATGTATTGAGGAGGGATGAAGGACATGTGACTAAAAGAGTGATGGATCTGAATGTTGATGGACGGAGAGTGAGAGGAAGGCCAAAGAAAAGATGGATGGATTGTGTAAGGAATGATATGAAGGAAAAAGGAGTAAATGATGCCATGACGTCTGATAGGGGAGAATGGAAGAAGAAAACGTGTTGCGCCGACCCCAAATATAATGGGACAACCAAATATAATGGGACAAGGGCAGGAAAATGATGAATAAGGTTGCTAGTAAAACCACTGTGGAAGTAAGAGTTGTAATTTGGACGACGCATTTATTTGCAGAACGCTTGATAGCATACGCTCACTCAGCAAACCTTTTGTTTCGAGCCTACACGAAACTGAATTGTTGCTTCGCTGTTGGACATTCCCATTCACTTTTGAACAATTGCTGTCTATTGAGACTCAGAAGCGTGTATATTCGACAGTGGTTTATATTCGAAACTGTAGTTTCCGGAACACACATACGTAAAATAGAGATGTATATAATTCTGCAAAATTGGATAGTAACTGCAAGTTTTGTATCATGTAAAACATGAATCTTAATGTATTATTTTGTTTGCGTATTTAGGATTTTAGGCTCATGTCGTGCTTTACCGTCTATGCCCTTTCATAGAAGAGGCCAGTGTGTAAGCTGGTATAATATTTTTGATTCTGTCCATGCTAAATGGTATCTGCTATAATTAATTTAGACTAACAATGATCTTTTATTTTTAACTAATTTTTCGTAGTTCGCTGACTATTTTTTGTTTTTGTTCTGTTTCCTTCTGATTAGTAAAAAATATTTTTTTTCAACTCTTCTCCCTCCTCTCAGAAATGTTTTCTGATTATATTTGTTGTGGGATCTAAGACAGACCTTCCTGGAGCTTTATTGTCTCAGAGCTTGTTTGGTGGTCACCACTGTAGATTTTGGCTATTAGGAGTTGCAGTGGTTTTGTAATATTGTGTTAGGTAGTATGTCTGACTATTTAAAAAAAACTTGAGGTTAATGAACACAATTTGATTTGAGAGTAGGTATTTTAAGGCGTTTCAAACGCCACATACGCCAGCAGCCTGCCGCATTTCACACGCAAACTTATCGGTTGGAAAGAGCACGCGAACTTTCATAATCAATAGCTTTGACTTTTACGTAATAAAGTTAAACCATTTAGAAGAAAGTTATTCAAAATAACAAAATAGTTGCTGACATCTCTAAGAGGCGCGCGTGGAACACTAACGTACCGTCGACATGGCCTGCTGACATTGGACGGACGGACGGTGAGCTACCCATTGCTCACCGTCCACAGACCCGCATCTACGGTGGCCGGGAGTCGTCACGCGACAACTGACACCCGGAGCGCTTCCCGCGGCGTCTGGGTCGGTGTAAGGTTCGCTACTCCGGACCATTGACTGAACCAGAGCCGGACGTGAGAGATTGCCGCCACCGTTACGACGACGCTTGAGATATTCTTACCGGTTTTGGAGTTTTTATTCCGCCCATGGGCCCAAATGTATGCGCTTGTGTACTCTCTCTACACTCGCTATTATAGTCTGATGATACTTCAAACACGATTACATCAAGCGTAAGACCAAATTCATAGCGTACTTTTTCAACACAACAATAGCAACCACGAACCGTCTATTTCAAAATTCCGAGCTGGTGCGGAATTTCTAATGGAAAAACCTCAGCAAAGAAGAGCCTACACACAAACTCCTCAACAACTACTTAGATCCCTTCCTTATAAAACTAGATACTATTCCTATTCCTTCTCCGTCCATACTGTAAGATCGTGGAACTCACTTCCGCCTAGCATTAGAGACTTGAAAAGATTAGATTAAAAGAGCATTACTTTTCCTCTCAATCCTTACTTAATATTATAAAAAGCGAAAATGAGTTTGTTTGTTTCTTACGTCTATACGCCTAAATGGCAAAACAGATTTTGATCAATTTTGGTACCGAGATAGTTGGGACCCTGGATACGGACATAAATTTCATTTTTTTTTAAAGAAGTGTGTATAGGGGGAGAAAAAGGGAACAAAAGGGGAGAGAAAGTTAATTTTTTTTTCGATTTCGATTATCACGCGAGTAAAAGTTAGCGCTAGCCCAAAGTAACTACGTAGCACAAAATCTGCGTGGCACGCAGACAACACGGGCGGAAGCTAGTACAATACTTTTAATATTGTATTTACATTTGTTTATAATATTTTGTGTTATGTTCACATGATGTACAGGTACCAAATATTAAATTAAACGATATATAAGTCAAGACATTCATTTTGCAAATGCTATTCTCTTCCTGTTCTCACACTCATAAGTCTACGTTTTATTTCTTCATATTTCCTCTGGCCTGCGAGAGGAAATATGAAGAAAAGAAACGTTTGTGTGCTGGTAGAAATTTCTTTTGAAATACGCTGTTCCTTTGTACTCTATGTTTTGTTATGATGTTTTCTCCAGTGTGTACATAAATTATTAAATAAATAAATAAACGCACCACCTTTACTCACACCTCCCGTCCTGGTATTTATGCAACTCCACTAAACTTGCACTTTGAGGGACCTGTCCAAAACCAATACCGATGCCGGAGATGAGGCATACTTCTGTTCTAACCTAATTTGACTCAAACTATTTCGAGACTTATCGACTTGGCGACAAAGACTGTTTGATTTGAGATTCGACCTTTTACCCCACAGAGATCGACAGGGCAGAAGAAAACTCATTAAGACAAAATTAGACACTAATTATTTTTCATTAGCAAGAAACACCTGTGATTAAAATTATGCGAGTTTGTCCGATAGTCGTTGGGGTGAAATTTTATTATGAAAGTAATTGGAAAATTGATGTTAGCTTCAATAAAACGTGACTTGATAACTTCGAAGTGTTTCTTCTGAGGAAGATAAGTGTTTTATGTAAGGTTTAACTCGTTTAAATGATCGAAAATAGGTACTACTTTGACGTACAATATGTTTGAGTTTTTGTATTTTTTTTTGCTTTTGTTAACTTTTATTTTTTAGCTTTTGCCCACGGCTTCGCTTGCGTTAAATTCGGGGTAACACAGTTGCCCCTTCCTGATTTCCTTGCGCCTTATTTATGGTAATAGCAATGCTAAGTTTTCCCTTTTCTTCCCTCTTTCTCCCTGTCCGTCTCCAGGATCCAACTATCACTGTACCAAAATTCATCAAAATCGGTTTAGCCATTTAGGTGTGAGGACGTAACAAACAAACTTACTTTCGCTTGTGTAATATTAGTAAGGATTCTCGAAAATAAACATAAAAAAACAGATATAGGAATTGTCATGATAAATTTACATTTTGGTAGTTATGTTTAATTCTCTTGCAACGAGAGTAGGTATAAGAAATTCCCGACGAAAAACCATAATATAATACTTATCTTGACTTAAGAATCGAACTGGAGATGTCAACGCTCAAAAGTTGTGCTTTTAACCACTAGATTAATAATGACAGTCAAATTATTTTTTCATAATGTATACTGCAATGATGATTGTAACCAAATTCCTATAATACCGTTAATTTCCGGTTTTAACTATTAGCTTATATTCAGTTTAAATTATCATTGTAAATTCGACCTTAATACTACCAGCATCACGACATATACCTATACACGTAGATCGTTATAATCAAACTCAGTCAGCCATACAATATAGGTTATTTAACTAAACAGTTTACCCGCATCATTGTCTATGACAAATCAAATGTAGGATAGTGTCAAAAGCCAAATCATTGCTTCACGTCAGGCATGTTGCGGCCAAAAATAAGTTTACACACTCAAAAGTCTCCCGGCCACCGTGGGTCTGTGGACGGTGAGCAATGGGTAGCTCACCGTCCGTCCGTCCGATGTCGGCAAGCCGTGTCGACGGCACGTTAGTGTTCCACGCGCGCCTCAAACAGATGTCAGCAACTATTTTGCTATTTTGAATAACTTTCTTCTAAATGATTGAACTTAAGCCTAATTAGTTTGGGGCTGCGGGTTGTTCGAAAGACATACCGCGGCCTCGGAACGCAAAGGGCAATAGAAGGAACATGGGTGGGTTTTAGTCAGTACAAGTCTGACACTCTCCCCCGCTCCGCCCAGACCGGGGGAAGTTATTCGATGATTTCTCACCCCAAAAAAAAGCCTAATTAGTTTTAGTAAAAACTTTTTTACAAAAAAAAACCGACTTCTGTCAGGGTCAGTTCAGACCGAAGAGTTATTGCCGGTATTGACATTGACAGACATAATTAATACCAGCCACTGCGCTGCCATTTCGGTGTGAATTGAGCCTAAAAGTGCAGCAGTAATAATATATTACTAGCTGCGCCCTGCGGTTTTACCCCACGTAGACCAAATTAAAAGCAGCGTATGTGCTATTCCAAATTATAAGCTATCTACATATCAATTTAATTCATTTCTGTGATGCCTTTTGAGTGTGTAACAGTAACAAAAAAACGTGTGGCACTCGCGGACTGCCGCGGTAAAGCTATTGCATAGCATTTTTTATCAACTTATGAAATAAATAAAAACAATCTAAATAAAATATTTAAAAAGGACTTCCAATGAAAAGAAGTCGCAAAAAGAAACATTTTTTATCAACTAAGACAATAAATAAAAAACTAAATATAATATTTAAAAAGTACTTCCAATGAAAAGAAGTCGCAAAAAGAAAATCAAGACCTTGGGTTTGATCCAGCGTAATGTCGATTGACTCTCCGATTCTCTACCAAACACGCTATTAGAACATTAGAATCGGGATTGAAATAACTGACCGTATTGTGTAAACGACGTTAGACAAGCCACACCTCCGTGCCCGTCAGAGTGGGGAGCGTCAGGTTTTTTTTCGTTACGGAATTTCTGGATTCGGTCCCCGCGCTCAAGGCCCGCGATAGAAGCTATGCAATAGCTTAAAAATACACGCACATACAAACATTGCCTTTCTAATATACTAGGTGCACCCTGCGGTTTTACTTACTTTACGGTGATAGAATATACAATATCTTTATGAATTACAGCCTATGTGTTATTCTGATGTATAAACTATATTATTGTAAAATTTCATTAAAATCCATTCTGTGGTTTTTGCGTGAAAGAGTAACAAACATCAATACATCCATCCATCCATACAAACTGGATGGACCATCATCATCAAGCGCCAGTTTGGGCCGTTTTAAAAATGGAAGTTAAAGTATTGCTAAAAATTTGGTCAATTTTGTCTATAAGTTGTGATTGCTTCCAAAGAGAAGAAGAACGGAGAAAATACGTAAAACTTGAACCAAAACATCAATATCTTAAGAGGGTAGACGCCGAATGCAAACTAAACTTCAAGAAACAATACATCTCTTTTAAGTTAACTACATGCTATTATAGAATAAAGGAATCAAAATATTCTGGAACTTTGCAAGATTTTGAAAGCTTTCTTCCCCGGTGGTTTAGTCTTGGTAACGATCTGAATAATTACTGTACTTAGTCTTGTCTAAGTAATCTTTTGCCAGAAACTATTATTTTCTTAATATTCCTCTTAAGTTGAATAGTTTCATGTATACAAAGTGGTAAATCTCGTAAGACCAATAATTTATCGGTCTTTCAGAAAATCTTTAAGAAATATGGCTACTTAGACCTAATCTGTTTTAGCTAAAAGTATTTACCACCTAGTAACCTTCCAAGATTCTTAAAACACCTATTTGTTTTTTGGAGCAAAAAGTTAAGAATACCGATTATTTGAAGAAAACTTCGAAGGCTTTATTATCTCAAATACAATACAATTATTTATTTTAACGCAACTTTGGCCTATAGATAAATACCTTACAGACAAACATATATATCGCAAATACAAAACGTGTTAGCTAGACTGCCATCTTTAGGAGTACGCCATATTGGATTTGGAGTGACGTCACTTAGTATGTTAATAGCAGTTAACTGCGCTGTCACTGTACGTTCATGTGGCACTTGTCCGTGGAAGCGCCAGAACAGGACTAACTGCGGCAAAAGTCCAGATGGATAGAAAAAAAATGCCTTAAAAGAGCGCGAGTTATTAAGCAATATACAAATACGTTGGTTTTTCATCGGAAATACGACTATCTTATAGAATTTTGGTTTAATTGTCAATCAGTAAAATTACAAAAATCCTTATAATTACTAATATTATAAAAGCGAAAGTGAGTTAGTTTGTTACGTCTTCACGCCTAAATGGCTAAACCAATTTTGATGAATTTTGGTACAGAGATAGTTGAGACCCTGAAGACGGACATAGGCTATTTATTTATTTTGGAGGATTTATTTATTTTTTTATTTTGGAGGAAAGAAAAGGGAAAACTTAGTTTTGCTATTACAATAACTAAACTACAGGTAGCAGGTAAGGGGAACTGTGTTACCCCGAATTTAACGCGAGCAAAGCCGCGGGCAAAAGCTAGTAAATAAGTGAATCTCTAAGCCATTCCTTCACACTAGGTCACGAATATAAACCCACTCTAATCTCACAAAGTTCTATAAGGCTAGTTCATCGATTTCTAAACATCGTCGTCTAGATATCCCTCGACCTAAATATTAACTCAAGTATGTCTACCTCTCATCTATGTGTTACTACGTTTCTACTAAAAATCTATTTTTGTCCCATCTACATCCGCATCTGTAGATATCATATATTTAAAATTCTCGTGTCGCGGTGTTTGTTACAAAACTCCTCCGAAACGGCTCGACCGATTCGAATGAAATTTTGTGTGCATATCGGGTAGGTCTGAGAATCGATATAATCGATAATTTCATACCCCAGTGAGAAGGGTACCTTAATAGCGGGCGAAACCGCTGGGCACAGCTAGTATATACATATATATTTATATATATTCCTCCTGATCGTTTTAGGTAATGGCGGCCAGCTCAGCGGAGATTAACCATCGGCGCGATATGATATGATGATATGTACCTACTATGTTTTTGTCTCTGCATCACCCTAAGGTTGACTGGTAGAAAATGCCCAAGGCATTAAGTCCGCCTTTGTACAATGTTTTTGTTACTTGTCCATGAAGTTTTAATAAATATTATAGTACACAAATGAGTGCGCAGGCCCAGGTGCACTCCCTGTTCCCTAAACTCTCATAGTCCGATATAGAACGTATAATAATTAAATTAAAAATTGAAAATCTTTTGTAGACTTGAATCTAGACATTTTTCGAGCAAGATTTTTAAGGCTTAATAAGCTTACAATAAAATCAAACCAGCAAAAACTTAAACAAACACGAGCAATTTAAATTTAAATTATTCGTTTTGCACATTATAATTAATAACTTTGTCTATGGTAAATTATGTCTAATGAGATTTCTGACGGTCCCTATGGCTAAAAATATCAAACTTTTTGAGCACTTAATGTGCTCTTGGATCTCTTATAATGATTCTCAAAAATATTGTAGGGTGCCTTTCAAAAAGTATAGTTTATTTATTTTCGAACTTATAAAACCATATTATAAGTATCGTCCCGTACATAGATCGATAGATAGAACATTAGATAGATAGAATATTAGAGAAAGATAGAATATTCTTTATTAAGTACACCATACAAGTAACAAGAATAACACTAGACAACTTATATATAGGGTGATACAATGGGCGGTCTTATCGCTAAAAGCGAATTTTTCAAGACAACCTTTGGATGGATTTAAAAAGAGGAGAAACAGTACTGTAGGCAGTCTGTGGCGTAACATTTTTCAAAATTAATTTTCAAACATTTTTTTTTAATATTTAAAAACAAATACTTTTATATAATATACATATAAAATAACAATCATGAAGAGCAAATAAATATTTAATATTGTTGTTTAAGGTGAGAGGTACATACTTGCGATATAAACGACTAGATCTTTTGACTGCGTAGACTTATAGAGATTTTTTCAGCAACTCCAAGGGACTACAGATTTGCGACCATGGTTTTCATTTCAAATCTATCCTCTACGTGTTCCCGACATAAAGGGTCTTGTCAGACAGTCAGACAGACAACAAAGTGAACCTAGAAAGGTTCTTTTTTTTCCCTTTTGATGTACAGAACCCAGAGGAGCTCGTGGTTAAATAATAGCAGCCGCTCGGGTCGATCTTTAGGTTAAGCCGCGCTTGCCTAGGTTAGTCTGTGGATGGGTGATCACCCGTTACATACCGAGTTTCCTCCGTGCCTCGGAAAGCACGTTAAGCCGTTGGTCCCGGCTGTCATTTGTAGATCTTTGACAGTCGTTACAGGCAGTCAGTGTTCCGAAAGTCTGACAACCAGTCTTACCAAGGGGTATCGCATTACCCAGTACTAACTGGGTTGTGGAGGTCAGATAGGCAGTCGCTCCATATAAAATATTAATATTCAGCTGCATTCGGTTAGACTGGAAGCCGACCCCAACATAGTTGGGAAAAGGCTAGGCAGATGATGATGTACAGAACCCAAAAGGTTGCTCATCCAAAGATTACTTAAACAAACAAGGTCAAGACCGCCAAGTAATTTAACAAACATAACTCAGCTCAACACTTCATACAACTCCCAAAATATGCGGCATCATAACGCTCACATACCACGTAGGGTAAGCAGACATCTTGAAGTTTAATTCCGTATCAGTTATGTGGAATATGTTCAGGTAAGCGGCGTTCCCTTTGTGGCCAGGATCAAAGGATCTAGCCGGGTCGGTGCGGATTAATACGACGTATTCAATAGTATATGTAAGGTAGTATTGCTGGATGGGGTAAAAGAGAAATGTTGATTATTCTTGAGTTTGCAAAAATTTATCGAATATCGCATTAATAGTATTTTGTCTAATACTTTATCCTTTCATTCCAATATTGTTTCTATCTAGACAGACAGTTGTGTTGCTGGGGAGTTTGTTCCGCCACTTCTTCTTTCCAGCTAAAATACTAGGAAATGGCGAAGGGCCGGCGTTTTGTGGGACTGTCTCTTGTAATTTGACGTTTAACACTCTCACTGCCAGCAATATATAGTATGGTTCCAGTTCAGCAAGCCATGGAGTCCGCCGGCGGGTGCCAACAAATCTGTTGGGGTAGGCCGTCACTTAAAATGAAAAAATATTAATATTGGGGTCCGCCAGTGGCTAGTTAATAATGCTTTGAGCACGCCGTGGCATCCGCTGTGACCCTCTAAATTCAAACAGATTTTTGTAGTACTGGCCTGCTAATAAGGAAAAAATATATGGCGTAACGGACAAAATGTTTTGGGGGCGGCTGGCGACACCCACGACCTGCTGTTAATGTTTCTTTAAAATAAAAACGGCCCTTTGCACTCAAAAACTTGGGGCCCGCTAGCGGATCAAATGGCAGTGAGATTGTATGAGTGCTGATTATCTGGCTCTGGGCAGAGCGTTTGGGAGTGAGACCTTTACTGAATAAAACCTTTACATGTTCCTTCTTTTGCCCTTTATGTTCTAGGGCCACGATATATCTTTCGAACGATCCGCAACCGCAGCAGGCGGTAGATCTTAGGTAGCTCTACCTTCATACTTAATTTTTCGTTCCATAAAATGTATATTGTACAAACTGTCTTGAAGAAACACAAACAGCTACCTTTGAATGCTACCATTTCATCAAAACGAAGAAAAGACGTCATACCCCAAATTCCGTCAACAAAAACAAAATTTAATAGTAGACAATATAATAGAAGATCCTCTAAACTTTACAATTTAATAAACAAAAATATAAATGTACACGCAAAAACTTCTTATGACTGCAAGAAACTAGTTACTGAATGGGTAAAAATAATCGGTTCACCCTTGTTTGGTCGAACAATGTTTCGTCGAAAATCACTTCGGCGAATTTTAGTTCGCCGAAGTGATTGCGGAGGCCCTCAAGACACTGCATAGTCAACTCAACTTCGTATACTACCACAGACACAAAAGATATAACTATATTCTCAACACTTACACACCCACCACACATAATCACACATACCCTACACACATACTCCACACACACACACACAACCATTACACTAAACCTTCTACACGACACTTGGCAACTTTTATTAAGTATCCTTTTGCTTTACTCTTACCGGTGTTTTATTATTATTTGTCTTATTCTCATTTTTTATATTCTTATTATTTTTTTTTTGTCTTATTCCCATTTTTTGTATTATTTATTAGTTTTGTACAATAGCATATAAGTTATAGAAGAGCGAAGTATCCCACTACAGGCTATTTTTGCCTAAAGGGATGCTTCAAAAATTAGTTAAGCAGTGCAAAACTTGTAACACTAAATAAAGTATTTTGTATTTGTATTTTGTATAAAAACCTGCTATAATGTATTAGAACTATAATCCTTACTAATATTATAAAAGCGAAAGTGAGTTTGTTTGTTCGTTTGTTACGTCTTAACGCCTAAATGGTCAAACCGATTTAGATGAATGTTGGTACAGAGATAGTTGGGACCCTGTAGACGAACATGTGCTAAATTATTTAAAAAAAAGTAAGAAATGAGGGAATAAGAGAGAAAAAAGGGAAAACTTAGCATTGCTATTACAATAAATAAGGCGCAAGGGCAAAAACTACAGGTAGCAGGTACCTGCAAATCAGGAAAAGGCGTTACCCCAAATTTAACGCGAGCAAAGCCGCGGACAAAAGCTACTAATGTAATAAAAATAAAAACAAATTATGACGTGACGTTCCTCGTTGCCACTTCCAGCACCATTGAATCTGCAATCTTATACGACATACAATCTACAGAGATCGGATTATGACACTTAAATACGGGTCCTTTGATAACCGCAGCTGTTTCGCTATCAGGATTAATATTGAGGTTTTTATGTTATCTTGCTCTTATTTCCTGCTCTTAATGAGTTCTGCTTTCTTTCATTTTATTTCGTACTAGTATTATATATTATATGAAAGACTTCTTTCCCTGTCTTTTTGTAGGCTTAAAGCGTTTTATGGATGACGACGACGTTACAAACAAACAAACTCACTTTCACTTTTATAATATTAGTAAGAATAAAATACTACCCCTTGCCTATTTGCTCTAGTACAACGACTACAGAGTAGAATGAATTTTATTTAGCACAAAATATAGTAATAGAATGGAACGCGCCTATAATTTTAAATGTGATGTATAAATACCAACAGAACTCACAAACACTAATGATTTTCACTTAAAAACACTTCTTAGCAACTCAATTTCACATTTCATTGCAGGGTGATTTCATTCAAGATCTGTTTCATATCTCAAAACTCACAGAGCAGCATCTCAACCAATTTGCCGTGAAGTGCACTACATTCCACTATCTCCACATTCTAAAGTAGGTATCTAGATATAAAACTACCTTTTCAAATTTTCGTCTTACGCTCAGTTTAGACATGTGACGACATAATACAGGATGTTTGGTAAAAACATTGACAGAAGTCATAAGTAGTTTTTAAATTGTTTTGAAAATATAAAATTTAAAAACAATAAATTAAATATTGCAATTGAATTAGCAATCATTAAAATACATTCAGAGTTTCAATAATAGTAGTTAGCATTGTTTTAAAAAAAAAAGACACAAACGTCACAATTTTGTAGGAAAAGAACGGGAACCTTATAGGATCACTATATTGTCCATCTGTCTGTCTATCAAGACAATTTATCTTGCGTGGAGTTATCAAGCTGATATTAAAACCTTTCACTCAAGTCTGTAGTCTCTTGAAGCTGTAAAAGAATCAACTCTCTAAGTTTACGCAATCAAAAGATATGACCATTTATGTCACAACCTTGTACTGAACACTCGGTGCGAGAGACTGACTCGCACTTAGACGGGTGTTTTAGGCATAGAAGGCTATTAGTTAGACCTACATAAGCAAACAGGAACAGATTCAAGATAGGGATACAAAAAGCTAAAAAAAAATATCAACCTTGTACAGTTCAAAAAGAATTGTCAATTTTGACAGACATACATGTGGAGTTGTAAAAATAAGTTGTAGGCTATTTCAATTGTATTTTTATATTCTTTTGCATGTTTTTATCTTTATGACGGTAAGGGTTTTTTCGGGTCGTAAATAAGATTAGAGTAAATTAGTTTTAAGCATGCTGTGTACAGATGTTTTGACCGATAGATAATATGTTTGTAAACCTATTGTATTTGTAAGAATAGGAAATGCGTGGGAACGTCGAGAGCGGCTTGTTTGACAGTATGACCGAGTGGGGTGAGAAACCCAAAACGTAGGTAACGTAATTATAGAAGAAGAGGCTGGAAGACAGTCCTTAACTTAACTTCGATGTAGACAGACTTCTTTTTGGTTCTTCAATAAACCTATACTTGTGATTTACTTGACCTGTGATTCCTTTTTTGATATATTCACACCATCCTATATATCCACACTAGTACGATAGAAATATTGATACTACATACATTTAACGTTTTATTCTGTCAAAATTGTTAGATCATTGTAGAAGGTGCATTTTTGGAGCTTTTTGTTCCCCTATCTCGACTTTGGCAGGCGTATGGAGTGATAATGGTAACGGTACCGAACGCAAAAACGAATCAGGAAGAGAGACCGTTTTGTCTGCTTATTTAAACATCCACCTGTAATAACTGTGACTTGTGCAATTGAGACGACACGAATGCCGTAATGGTTGAGCGTTTGACTGCTGCGCTACGTGTCACGGGTTCGATCCCCGCACGGAACAAATATTTTTATGACCTACAGATAGTTGTTCTGGATCTGGCTGTTTGTGTATGTGAGTTTAAATGCTTGTAAATGCACTTACGTTACAGGAGCAATTCCTAGAGTGGGGCAACGTTTCTTTTAAAAAGAAAGAAAGAAATATCGGAAACTCAAAAACTAATATTGATTAAAAATTAATATTTATTATAAACTTGTTTTTACATGTAAACAAGGTAAAAACCCCGTTTCAAATTTTATAAATAACATTGCAACAGCAACTGGCACCCTAATTTCTCAAAAATTGTGTCGTTCCGTTTTACAAACACCCTGTAACTATACCTAGATACAGTTATGACGTCATAATGTAGGTACAGTGGCGACCTCATTACGGATGCGTGCAAATAGGCCGCCAAACAGTCTTCGTGTTTTGTTTGAGTTTCGGAATTATCTTGAGGCATGTATGTTTTCGGGTTTGTCTGTGGTAAGGTATCTTAATAGTTAGGAGACATGTAATATTTAGTTGTTTAGAGGTCAAGGGTACCAAAATGCTGTATTGTAGAAAAAAGTCGAATAAGACAAAAACCTACACATGCAACATTTTCCTCAAAGGAACTTTTAACTCCCTCTTTTTTTTAATAAAGAACTATTCTTTTCTATTCTAACAGAAGACCGTTTCGTCTTAGTTTGAAGACAGACTGCTAGAACTATGCTATATATTTTTTATACAGTTGCTGTGCAAATGTAGGCATTTTCTTTCATTTTTCAAGTTCTTCCATGTACTCTTTTAATGGGAAATTTCATACCAATCCTCATTGGTTTCTGACTTAGCATAGACGGCTTCTGTTGTTGACAGGAGCAACATTAGATATCCTTACTAATATTATAAAAGCGAAAGTGAGTTTGTTTGTTTGTTGGTTACGTGTTCACGCCTAAATGGCTCAACCGATTTTGATGAATTTTGGTACAGAAATAGTTGGGACCCTGGAGACGGACATCAGCATTTTTTTTAATGTTAGATATGAGGGAGAAACAGGGAAGAAAAGGGAAAACTTAGCATTGCTATTACAATAAATAAGGCGCAAAGGCAAAAACTACTGGTAGCAGGTACCTCCAAATCAGGAAAGGGGAACTGCGTTACCCCGAATTTAACGCAAGCGAAGCCGCGGGCAAAAGCTAGGATTAATCAGTCTTGGTCATTTTAAAAAGTAAGATGCTCAAGCTCTACCCTCCAATATCTATAACCTGGACCAGCAGGATACCTAGACCCACCCCTTCATCCCCAAGCTAAACTTGCATACTTGTTATAGCTGTCCCATAAATCGTCCAAGATTTCGGACAGCGAATTAATTAATTTATGTAAACTTAGTTCAGTAACTAGTTGTGAGTGAGCGTTCTGGAATGTTCGGTCATTAATCCTCGCCGTCCGGGTGCTGGGGCCAAGTTATTGCACCGTTTCAGATTTAAGGAGGCTGGTAATGGTTTCAGACTTGTCTTCATAAGATTTTGAATAAAGTTTTGTTTAACTCTTTCGCTGCCCAGAACTCAGCGTATGAGTCCAAAATATATGGAATAATTTGGATTGAAATTTGAAATTTGGACACGAAAAAAAGCCCATGGTCTGAGTGGAATACACGAAAAAAAGCCCATGGTCTGAGTGGAATATACGAAAAAAAGCCCATGGTCTGATTGGAATATACGAAAAAATGCTCATGGTCTGAGTGGAGGTAGGGGGGAGTGGGGGTAGGGTGACCTTTCATAGAACTTCTCTGTGCCTTTTTTTGTTTTATGTTAATATATTTTCTATATCCTATACATTTCCATTTAAAGTGGGACCCATTTCAAATACAATGTTTACGAATATTTCATTAAACCCAATATGTATGCCACGTTTACATGCAATCGCAGTAGAGAGTGATCAAAACAAAGGGTAGGCTACAGTGTCTTATAAAAGAGTTTATATATTTCTGTTTTTGTATGGTTCCCTATCCATATGCATAAAACTTTAAGACATAATATACATCGGCATAACGGATTTCAGCACAATGATCGGTACGCATAACAGCTTACGCATAAATTTTAAACGCATACTTTCTTTAGTCATCATAATGATTGAGCATAAAACTTTAAAGCATATTTTTTACGCTTATTGATATTAAAACATATTTTTTATTGCCATGAAATATACGCATAATAATTAGCTCCTAAAATATTAGACACTGCATCTGCCTAGCCTTTTTCTAACTTTATTGGTGTCTGCAGATTGCGTCAAGTCGGTTTTGCAGCGATTGGTTTCTGTTACTAAATTTCGTTGTACAATTTATAAACTTATACGTAATCCCTATTGGTTCACTTTGTTCTCCATCTGTCTGTCTGTCTGACAAGACCCTTTATCTTGGGAACGCGTGGAGGTATCGAGTTGAAATTAGAAAATACTATGCTGTAATTCCTTTGTACTGCGAAAAATCAGCCCTCTTAGTATACGCAGTCAAAAGATATGGCTGTATATGAGTGAGTCTGACTCGATCTTAGCCGGTTTTTCAACAAGTAGAATATCTATTTCTAGACGCCAACAGAGACAACCAAACTGTAATAAAGCTGTACGACACAATAGCAAAACCATTTCGTTATGATATCAACAGCAGAATGTTCTACCCGCTAAAATGAAATCACTCACAAATGCAAATGACATTAACTGATTGTATTTTTTCTTTTTGCCGAGTACAGTCAGCAAAGAGGATAAATAACCATCACCAAATAACCATGCTGCGGTAAAATAGAAATTGATGGACGCTTTCCGCCTCTTTCGTACACTTTTGACTGCGCAGACTTAGCAGGTTGATTTTTCACAGCTTCAAGGAACCACAAACTTGAGTATATGGTTTTAATTTCAACTCAATATTTTCACGCTTTCTTGAGATAAAGGGTGTAGACAGACAGACAGGCAAATGAACACGAAAGTGATCCTATAAGGGATCCGTTTTTTTCCTTTTGAGGGACGGAACCCAAAAATTTGACCCACATTTGTAGGCGTACAGTGATAACCTGGCAGGCAGGAATTTATGTTTATAATAATGTATCATAGCGTTACTTTCCGAACTTCCAAAGTTCAAATTACCTCATTTTTTTATATATATATATATTTCTAATCTTATTAGTGTTTAACGTGTTGACGTTATGATTTAAATACCTTTTAATCTTTTACTAAATATTAAAACTTAATTTGAAAATTTGAAATTTTTTGTTTTAAAATTTTTATCAATTTAGGCATGCAACCTAAACGGATAAAACAAAGTGAACTACGCAATCACATAACGCTCTTTTGAAAAATCCGTCATTGACTGGTATGTCTTCAACTCAAATTGAATTTATTTAAGAAACTTTTTTTTTCATATTCATTTCATACATATTCGAAAACTTTCATGTGTTTTTAAGAAAATTTCAACTGTGTCTGACTAGCCTTTATACTAATCTCTTTTATTGACTGTACTTTCGCATTCGAAATAGACTTTTGTCATAAAGTGCTGACGGTGCTGAGCTGCTGACTCTACTCGAGTTTATTTACATAATTCAGTTTTCGTATACATAGTCGAGCTTATGCGACGATTGTTGGCAAAAAACTTGACTGTCGGTGCTTTTTATTTTACTTTGTTATAAGTTTTTGTGTTTGTTAAAATGGAAATGACAAGCTGGAATTCTTGTCTTCTCAATTTTATGTCCTGTGCTGTGTAGTTCGCAAAAAGTTGACTAGACTTGGTTGGCCCTTAATTATTTTTTATTTTGCCACAGCTCACGACACATGTCGTGAGCTAGGCAAAATAGGGCTAAGGGCTATAAGGGCTATATTGCTAGATCAATAATGATATTTAACATTCTTGATCTAACAATATAGCCCTTATCATCTGCCTCGAGTTCGCTACGAGTCGGCTTCCAGTCTAACTGGATGCAGTTGAATACCAGTATATTATATGGAGTAACTGCCTATCTGACATCCACAATCCGGTTAGTATTAGGTAATACTCCTTGTTAAGACTGGTTGTCAGACTTTCGGAACACTGACTACCTGTTACGACTGTAGAGATCTACAAATGACAGCCGGGAAAAGCAGCTTAACGTGATTTCCGAGGCACGGAAGAAACTCGGTATGTAACGGGTGGTCACCCATCCCGGACCTACCTAGGTAAGAGCGGCTTAACCTAAAGATCCACCTGAGTGGCTGCTATTATTTAGCCACCAGCTCCTCTCCAAAATAAACCTTAAACCTACGATATAAAGGCACTATTACCATGACAATAATTGCTGCCATAGTTTTGCAGTTTCAATACCAGGCAAGCAAGCAGAAAGGAAATGACTTAACAAAGTTAAGGGTGCACTACCAACAAAATTTGTTTGTTTCTCACTGCGCGGTTAGACCGTGCATTATTATATTAGGCCCCGCACCGCTGGGTAATGGATATGGAAGCGGCTAAACTATCTGCCTCATGAGTTTATAACAAACTGTGTTTGGAGTTTGTGGGCTTTCAGGCTTCCATGTGGAAGGTAAATTGTAACTAAGTTGCGTTGTGAAAAGTTGAAAATTTATACCGAAGGGCAACTCGGACCGGGGTTGCGGGTTGTTCGAAAGAGATGCCGTGGCCCTGGAACATAAAGGCCAATATAATATACATATAGGGAACATGGGTGGGTTTTAGCCACTTCGCCCCGTTCCGCCCAGAGCGGGGGAAGTTATTTTATGATTGCCCAACCGCAAAAAGGGGCAACGGAGTTTTACAAATAAAAAATTGTATGTTCTTCCAATTGGGTTTTCCGTTTCCGGTGTCAAAAAGTAAGGACGTGTTGCCGTTGCTCCTCACGAAATAATTCTAATTAAGAGTCAAGATCATCAAAAACAACTGTTAAATTCCATAGAAGTAGTGAAAAGTGGTGAATAAACCTGGCGAACACATAGTAAACAAGCAAACAGCGAGAAAAAACCATCCACTTAGAAGATAACTAAACCGGCGTCGAACAGGTTAGAAAAGTAAACATAACATTTAGACGTTGACAGTTGAATTCCAACACAACGTACGAGTACTAGTAACCATAGACCTAATTTGGTGTTACCAAGATTAAACTAGTGTTACCAACCTCAAACAAGTGTTGCTAACCTCGAACTAGTGTTGACAACTTTAAACTAGTGTTGCCAACTTTAAACTTGTGTTGTCAGCTTCAAACTAGTGTTACCAAGGTCAATTTTGGGTTACCAACAATAAACCAGTACACAAAACTATTTAATATGGAACAACAAATGGATGCCTTCTGGCAAAAAATGAAGCAAGAAATGTCAGCACAAACGCGTGAGATAACTGAAGCCGTCACCAAAAAGGTGTCCGAAAATATCAACGAGAAATTGTCTGCTCTTGTGGAGGAAAATAATAACTTGAAGACCGCAATCAAGACCTTAGAAGAAAAAGTAAAGTTTATGGAAGATCATAAAAGAAAAAACAACATCATTTTCTTTGGCATGAAAGAAGAACAGAACGAGGCCCCAATCCAATCCATTATAAAATTGGTAGAAAAATACATGAACATTAATATCAGCCCACAAGAAATAAATAATGCCTACCGCCTAGGAGTGAAAAAAAATAACAAAACACGCCCTATCCTTGTAACTTTCACAACAAACTGGAGGAAAAAAAGTTCTTAAAAACAAAAAGAAACTAGACCAAAATATCTACATCAAGGAAGATCTCAGCAAAGAAACGTTGGAGAAAAGGAAAGAGCTTCTTCCTCAGCTACAAGAAGAAAGGACAAAGGGAAAAATCTGTTACTTTGCCAAAGATAAAATTGTTATAAAGGAGCCAAAAGATGGCAAAAGTGATAAGAGGAAAAGAAACTGCAGCACTTCACCTAACAACCAACCCACGTTGGGCCCTAACAAGATCAACAAGACAAACCACCTGCTAAATTACATGGTGCGGAGCAGATCCGCTTCATTGTCTGCACACCTACAACTACAAAAAACGACCAATAGACATCGACAACGGAGAACTGAAATCATGCAACAAGAACTATACACCCAACGAAACAACTCACACACTCACCCCAAGACGGCCGGTCACCGTGGGGGAAGACGACCACTACCCTCCAAATACAAATACTATACCTTTACCTCGAACATGTAGAACCAGAAATCATAAAAACACGGAACACCTATATATAGCAACATATAATACTCTCTCTTTAAGGACTGAAGAAAAACTTCAAGAATTTTTATATTCTATACGTGATATAAAGTGGGATGTTATTGGCTTGAGCGAAGTAAGAAGACACGGTGAAGGCATAGAAGAGCATGACAAATTCATACTGTACTATAAAGGTGAAACACCAGGAAGACATGGAGTAGGATTCATAATAAGAAAAACCCTCAAAACCTTCATTACAGAAATAATTGGCATATCAGAAAGGATTGCCATACTGAACTTAAAGATACCTTAAAGTAAAGAAATATGGTCCATAGTGCAAATTTACTCGCCAACCGAACAATCCTCGTTATTAGAAGTTGAGTCATTTTACACATCCCTTAAAACTGCCATAAAAGAACATACCCAAAAAAACTACATTGTCATGGGTGATTTCAATGCAAAAGCTGGAACACCAAATACAGGAGAAGAATTCGTCCTGGGTCCATACAGTAATGGTAAAAGGACAAGGAACGGACAAAAATTAATAGAAATGGCGTTTGAACACAACTTAAAAATACTAAATAGTCAATTCAAGAAGAGAGTATCTAATAGATGGACATGGATATCGCCAGATGGCCGGTATAAAAATGAAATAGACTACATCCTAACGAACAGACCCAAACTATTCGATGATTGTGGCACCATTGCAAATCTCAACTTTAATAGCAACCATAGAATGCTCAGAACATGTCTGAATATATCATCCGCCCTAAAACCAAGCCGACCTTTCAAAGCGAAAAAAATAACACCACACAACAACGCAAGAATCGCAACTCTAAAAGAAAATCTCAACAATGTGACAGAATCATCTCTTGAGCATCTAAGCACGCAACAGAAATACAACACCGTACACGAAATACTAATAGCAAGACCCACAACAACTATCATCGAAGACGAATCAAACAATACGAGATATATATCAAAAAAATCCAGCGAACTCCTACAAAAAAGATCTAAATTAATTAAAACAACAAATAAAACGAAGATTATCAGAGATGAAATAGGCAAATTGAGCAAAGAAATAAAATTACAAATAAGAAAAGATAGAGAATACCTTAGACTTAACACCTTTGAAAAGTTCATCAAGAAGACCGGTGGCATAAAAAAGGCCCTTAAAGCTTTATCAGGCAAAACTAACTGGATAGCTAATATAAAAGACCACTATGGCAAAACAACATTTAAAAGGTTAGATATTCTATCAATAGCTACAAATTTCTACAAAAACCTGTACTCCAGCAAGAGCCAAATTGAAATTACTGAACTAAGCAGCGAAGAAAATGTGCCACCCATACTAGAAGAAGAAATACAATTGGCAATCAAAACCCAGAAGAATGACAAAGCCCCTGGCCCTGACCAGATTAACAATGAATTGCTTTTAAGCTGCAGAAACAACATCGCACCACTACTAACATGCATCTTCAATGATATATTGAATACCGAAATTATTCCCTCACAATGGACTGCATCGACCATCATCATACTCCACAAGAAGGGTGACAAAACCGAGGTAAATAACTATAGACCCATTAGTCTAATGTCCAAAATTTACAAAATATTCGCCAAAGTAATTCTAGCTAGGATAACAAGAACTCTGGACGAAAACCAACCTAGAGAACAAGCCGGCTTTAGGGCAGGTTATTCGACATTAGACCACATCCATACTGTGAGACAAATTATCGAGAAGAACAAGGAGTTTAATGTATCATTTTATTGTTGTTTTATTGACTACAACAAGGCATTTGACTCAATTGAACACGAGCATATCTGGCACTGTCTAAAGATACAAGGAGTCAAACAAAAGTACATAAGAATAATAAAAAAACGTTTACACTGCCAGCACAGCTAAAATCAAGTTAGAAAAAGAAGGGAAGGAAATTAAAATAAACAGAGGCGTAAGACAAGGAGACCCGTTATCGCCTAAACTATTTACAGCTGTCTTGGAAGGAATTTTCCGGAAGTTACACTGGGATCATTATGGGCTTAACATAAACGGGGAAAGACTGTCCCATTTACGGTTCGCTGACGACATTATCCTATTCGCAGAAACAAAAGATCATCTACAAAATATGATCATAGACCTGGACAGAGAAAGCCGCAAGGTAGGCTTAACGATGAATACCTCCAAAACTAAAGCACTAACAAATGCGTCTGAAGACCCCATCATCATAAACGGTGTATCTATTGACTATGTCAAAGAGTACACTTACCTTGGCCAACAAATTTCAATGACTGATATAATGTCAAAAGAAATAGATACTAGGATCGGGAATGCGTGGAAATGCTACTGGCGGCTAAAAGAAATTATGAAGAACAAAGAGATCAAGATGTCTATCAAATCTAAACTATATAACACCTGCGTGCTACCAGTTTTAACCTACGGCTGCCAAACTTGGGCTCTCACCAAAGCGCAAAACAAAAAGCTAGAAACTTGTCAGACATCAATGGAGCGAAGCATGCTAAACTTAAGGAAATCGGACAGAGTACGCAACAAAATAATTAGAAACCGCACTAAAATACAAAATGTTACAACTAGAATACGGAAACTTAAATGGCAATGGACAGGACATACAATAAGAGGCACTGAAAAGTGGAACAGAAGCATAGTGTTCTGGTACCCTAGAAATAGGAAAAGAAAACGAGGCAGACAGATCCGAAGGTGGGAAGACGAGATAAAGGCGGTAGCAGGAAAACTATGGACAAGGAAAGCTCTAAACCGAGCAGAGTGGAAAGAAATGGAGGAGGCCTTTGCCAAAGTTGGGCAAACAGACGAAGTTGTCGATGTAATTGACTCAATAGAGTTGATATAGCAAAAAAAAAAAATGTAAATATTCTTTTTGTCTGAAATAAAGGCTTTTATTATTATTATTATTATATGTTCTTCCCAGAGAAATCAGAGAGGCTCTTAAGTTCGTAAATGTTTTAAAATAAGTTTTTCCGTAATCCCAACATTTAACCCGATTAAGCTGCGATCTATTTCCGAACACCAATAAATAACCTAATAAGCCAATGTGTACTTAGATGCAACATCTAGCAAAGTGGGATCATTCTTAGGCTGTTCACACACATTCGTGCTTCTGCTCAATTGAAAAACGTGACGATGAATAATAAGCAGTGTGCTCTAACGTTTATTTTGTAAACAGCGTGTGATCCACTTGTTGTGTGCATGACCTAATAAAGGAGGAAGATAATGTGCTTACTTACTTGTTGCTTGTATTTGAAGCGTTGGGGATAAAGGCAAACAAAATAAAGGCAATTTAACGTTCCATTATAACTCATATTTCTCAAAGAGGATGAGTTACATCCTCATTCTACTAGTTTTGTTCGCTTGCCAGTTATTTATTCTTAAATTCCTTTTAATACCTACATTCGCTACATTTATATATTCATTTACAAACCCAGGACTGGGAAAAATCAGGTTAATGGTAAGAATTAACGGAAGGAATGTGGGGAAGCCTCTGAGTTTGTCTTTTAACGAGAAAGCTAGTCAAACCGTCCCGCCATTTATCTCTACTTTACTTTAGAACTTTAATTATGAGTTCAGATTTTATCTAGTATAGAACTATTATTAACATGTTCTTATATCTTTATCAGTAAACTGTTGGTCTCGGCTGTCATTTGTAGGTTTTTGACAGTCGTTACAGCTAGTCAGTGACCCGAAAGTTTAACAACCAGTCTTACTTTTGTAGAGGTAAGTTAGGCATTCGAGAGTGGAAGCCGTAGTTAAAATAACTGGCTTGCTTTCCATAGAAAGCAAGCCAGTTATTTTCTCTCTCATAAGAGAGAGAGAGAGAGAGAGAGAGAGAGAGACAGAGAAACACGCGCACGCCGCATGGCTTACAACTATAGCAAAAAGTGTCGTTACAACTTTTGGTCTTAATTTTTTCCGACGAAAAAAGCTTTTTTTTATTTTTTTTTAAGTTAACAAAGTTCGTCACAATAAGGAACTTCGTTCCAAAAAAAAAACTTTTTTATTTAGTTGAACTGGCATTCCTTATTTAACCCCAATATTCCCTTTAACACCACAACAGTACTCAAACCCATTTATTCCCAAATCATAATTAAAAAAAACAAATCCATAAAATATTTATTAGCTCGGATACGACCTACATAGGCCTAATATATTTTATCTCGTTTGGAGAGCGCGCGAAGCAGTTAATGAAAAATCGATATTAGGCTTGCGAAGCTCGTGCTTAATTTCTGACTCAGGTAGACTTGCCTTAGTTATAGTGGACTGTTTTAGTTAGCTACTGTTTTGTAAATGTATGAATTTTGCACGCGCAAATTTAGTTTTGCGGTTAGGTGTGAAATTCCGATTAAATTATATAAATAAATAAATATAAATAAATATATCTTGGGACAACTCACACACGGCTATCTGATCCCAAGCTAAGCAGAGCTTGTGTTATGGTAACCAGACAACTGATATACATACTTATATAATTTATAAATACATACATATTATAGATAAATCACACCCAGACACAGAACAAACAATCATGCTCATCACACAAAGTTTGTCCTGGGTGGGAATCGAACCCACGACCTCCGGCTCAGCAGTCAGGGCCACTAACCACTAGACCAACAGGCCCGTCAATTGAATGAGAATTAAAAATATTTTTTACTAGCTTTCGCCCGCGGCTTCGCTTGCGTTAAATTTGGGGTAACACAGTTCCTCTTGCCTGATTTGCAGGTACCAACTACCTATAGGTTTTGCCCTTGCGCCTTATTTATTGTAATAGCAATGCTAAGTTTTCCCTTTTCTTCCCTTTTTCTCCCTCATTTCTCACTTTAAAAAAAAAGTTACCGTCTCCAGGGTCCCAACTATTACTGTACCAAAATTCATCAAAATTGGTTTAGCCATTAAGGCGTGAAGACGTAACAAACAAACAAACTCACTTTCGCTTTTATAATATTAGTAAGGATTATATTGTTTGATGCCATGGAACCCTGTGTGTGCGAGCCCGACTTGTACTTGGCCGTTTTTTGAAAGTAGCCTTTTTGCGGACGAATGAGTTTTTTTTTTAAACGTTGCCCTACACTAGAATTTCTCCTGTATCGTAGGTGCGTTCACAAACATTTAAACTCACATACACAAACAGCCAGACCCAAAACGGCTGAACGGATCTTGATGAAATTTGGCACAGAGGTAGATTATGGTCTGGAAAAATACATAGGACACTTGTTTTACGTAACGAAGGCGCGGCCTCAGCTAATTAAAGAATTGTTTGATGTTGCAGCTTCTGTAAATTTGCATGCCGTAAGGTAGAATGTAGCGGAAACCTTCAACCATGTGTCATTTTATACCTGTACCTATATTATTGCAAATAAATAAGTATTTCTTCTGTGTTCCCTACCACATACGACCCGTCTGCCTTCAAAACAAGAGTTAATAGGCATCTTCTGGGCTCGCTCGCTCCATCGTAGACCTCATCTGTCGCTCACCATCAGGCGAGATCGAGGTCAAGAGCGAGTTCATTCTAAACTAAAAAAAAAAAAAAATGTCTGAATCTGTATCTGAATCTGAACATCAAAAAGTATCGCATCAGTGATTTACAAGAAAAAAATCTTATCCCACGTTTTACTACACTAATCTTGTAAAAAAAGGTTTACAGTTTAACTTTATGATCCACCCTTTAGTTACGAGCTCCTTAAATCTGAATACATTTTCTTATTACACAAAGACACTTCGTTGTTACGGGCAGACATAACTTATGCGTAAAACCACAGTTCGACCATCTTCTTAGAAAAGTAGCATGTGTTATACTTTTGACTAAACCCTAGACAAAAATTGCTTAAATTAGGTCCGTAAAGTACCTAACCAATCCATTTCCAAACATTGGCAAGAGTTACTTTACCCAGACTGGTGTGGTAACCCATCCGTATCTAAACCTTGGTAAGAGTTACTTAACCTAGACCAGTGTAAACCCATCCATTTCCAAACCTTGAAAAAAGGTGCTTAACTTAGACCGGTGTGGTAACCCATACATATCCAAACCTTGGTAAGAGTTGCTTAACTTGGGCCAGTAAGGTAACCCATCCATTTCCAAACCAAAGATTTCATTTCCAACGATGTAATCTACATAAATCATATAGAAAGAAACATCCAAAACAAGCGATACAAAACCAAAGGTCGTAGAAGTAAGCAATAGTATTGGAAGATAATTATTAATCTGAACTAAATTGCGGACTTACTGTAAATATCTGAAGAAAAAAAAAACTGAAAAAAACGATGCAACAACTTATTAGTAAACTTATGAGTAAACTTCCTGAAATGAACAATGGTTCATTTCAGGAAGTTTACTCATAAGTTTACTAATAAGACATTATAGAGAGCACTATATATAATAAAAAACTAATTTAAAGCACATTTTTTTACACCTCTAGGAATTTATCGTATAACGTGGGTATGTTAACAACCATTTACACTCACATACACAAAAAAGTCAAAAAGTCAAAAGTCATTTATTCAAATTAGGCTGATAATCAGCACTTTTTGAACGTCACATTACAAGAGACAGTCCCACAAAAACGCCCTGCCCTTCGCCACTTCCTAGTGTTTTAGCTGGGAAGAAGAAGTGGCGGAACAAACTCCCCAGCAACACATCTGTCTGTCAGGTTAGAAGAACCAGATTTTATACAATTTATATTATGACAAAAAATTATAAAAAAATAAGAAATTATTCATTCATTGTCACTTGTCAGCTAGCAAACACCAATTATAATGTAAAAACAAAAAAATACCCAAGTCTAAATAATAAATTCACCAGTCTAAAGGGTGTGCCCGCTTACACGTGCAGTGAAGAAGTCACAGGTGATAAACTAGGACCATAGTGCAAAAGAAATAAGCTAACATATAGCTAGACCCGAAAAAACTACCTGTAGGTCATACAAATATTTGTTCCGAACGAGGATCACACCCGCGACACGCAGCGCAGTAGTCGACTACTGCTCAGCCGCTGCGCCAATCGTGACAAAATTACTTAAAATCTGAAGAAAAAAAACTGAAAATAACGATGCAACAAAACTTTCTGAAATGAACAATGAGTAAGCGTCTTATATCGCACGATACTCTAGTTGAGCTGTTACCAACTTAAAGTTCCAGATCGCAAGATAAATAAGGTGGCTGCAATTTAAAACTGAGCTGCTTTACAGCTTCTGCAAGTCACTTGCAACGCTGATAAGGCACCCGTCCCTTTGCCGGCGATAAGCGAGAAGCCAAATGTTTTACCAGTTACAAATATCGCTTATGCTGACAGATATTCTACTTTATGGATGAGTAGCCATCATTTTTTTTCTTTTATTTCTGGTAACGCTACCAGACTTCTGAACGCTTTTCCTGTTGACAAGGGTTAGTTAGGACTCGTTAGTTCCCGATACCGGTGGGCTACTATTTTTTGTATTTTCAAGTGTTTATTTTTTTCCTATGTTTTACTGAGAAATATTTAAAAATGTAACGAAAATAAATATTACACAATACATTAACAAAATACATTACTATTACTTGTGCTTTTTATTTTCACTTCTAAAAGATCTCGTTACAATCTTTATTAAACATTATCACCTCATTAAAAAGCATGAACCCGACTCGATATTATTTTATCACAATTTTGAACCATAATCTATGTAAATAAATTATAACCTGAGTCACGGTATTTTGCGCTTGTTAGCCAGATTTCTTTTGTGAACACAAGATTATAATCATCAGAGCTCAAATTACGACAAAGAGTGCAAAGTCACGGAGCTCGGTTGCCTTTCTTAAATTTCATTTGACAAAGTTAGGGGAAAAACTTTTTGAAGTAAATAAAAATTCGTGATGTTAAAAGAAAAGAGTTTTTAGTTAAATTTCAGTGAAGTGCATGCTACTCTGTAATTGCAGACTGAATTACGTATTTTTGTAGGTTTCCAGTGTTGCCACATGCCCGGCAATTCTTTTTTTGTAATTTAAAGTAAATCGACGTGCAGACAAAGCTACCGTGTTTTGCATTGACAACTTTTTCCTATTAAATTATGTTCAATACATTCGTTCAATTTGGAATGAATAAAATTTGATGTGGTTCATGACTAAGACCAAACGAGTGAACTTCGGCAAAGCAAAAGTAGGTTGCAATTTAACCTACGTCCTTGGAAAAAAAGTGTGCGCTTTTTAAGTTCCATCCATACATAATAATGTATGGATGGAACTTAAAAAGCGTTTTCAGACTCGTTTTGTACAGCAGAAAACCAGCATTTATCAATATTCTATACTTGCCTCAGTACCAGTTAAACATTGATACAAAACAGAAGCCAAAAACTATAAATTATGCAAACATCAATATAAAAATATATGAGCAAGATCCTTGACTATAAAATTTTATAAGGTGTGTCTACAAAAAAGCTTTAATAAAACCGTATGGGCAATAAACGAGAATATTCACGTCCCATCGTTATTGGTACTTGTGAAAACTCAGCCTATACTTGAAACTCCTTGTATGTAATATACTATAAGGCTAGGAGCTTCTATGTAAAGTTGTGTACCCATTTATTATTTTCATTTGGTTGTGACGGAATGTTTTGTTTAGTATTAGCTGCTCCCACGGCTATGTCTGTGAAAAATATTTTATTTTTATTTTTACCCCACCGTATGCTACCTTTACAGTGTGAGATAGTGTCTGCTTAAAAAAAACTGATCAGTTTTCAGAACATAATCCTCACTTATATTATAAAAGCGAAAGTGAGTTTGTTTGTTTTTTACGTCTTCACGCCTAAATGGGTAAACCAATTTCATGAATTTTGGTACAGAGACATTTGAGACCCTGGAGACGGACACGGCTAAGTTTTTTCTTTAAAGTTGAGAAATGAGGGAGAAAGAGGAAAGAAAAGAGAAAGTTTAGCTTTGCTATTACAATAAATAAAGCGCAATGGCATAAACTACAGGTAGCAGGTACCTGCAAATCAGAAATGGGGAACTGTGTTACCTCGAATTTAACGCGAGCGAAGCCGCGGGCAAAAGCTAGCTTTAAATAATTTTAAGCGTTTTAAATACTTACCTACTCTTTTTTTATTATTTAATATTTTTTGCCAGCATAAAAGTTTTGGTAAAAAAGTCATCTGTCCTTTCGGTGAAGCACCTGAAAAATTAAAAAAAAATATATCTTAAATATTTTCAAATTTTCTCGAAAGAATGTGTTGAGTCTATTTTTACGACAGACAACTTTCGTTGTATTTCATATAGCTGTCATATTCGACTCCATTACAACTCTATTCTATTCCATAAACGCCTTCTCACGAAACGACATAGCTGAAAAAAGTTGCTCAGAAAAACTTGTACTTATGGAAAATACCTACCGTATTTAGGTGAAGAGAAGTTTATTTTTAATAAATTAAACAGGCCGTGTTTTGCCTGCGGTTTCACTCGTGTCATTATCTGCCTTTCAATTTATCAATCCATTTTATTCCAGGTATCGAAGGCAACATACAATACACAAAATCATCTAATATTACAAAATAATAAACTAATTTAAAACACAAATTTTTTTACACCTCCATGAATTTCTCGTGTATCGTGGGTGTGTTTATTACTATTTAAAATCACATACACCAACAGCCAGACCCGAAAAAACTACCTGTAGGTCATACAAATATTGGTTCAGCTACCCTACCATGACGTTTTAAAGCAGAACTTATTCCACTGAGGGAAAGAGATGGTGCTAGACACCCTGTATAGCTCTGTCTCTTTCCCTCAGTGGAATAAGTTCTGCTTTAAGACGTCATGGTAGGCCTACTGAGCGAGGATCACACCCGCGACATGCAGCGCAGTAGTCGGCATTACGACGACGGGCCTGTTGGTCTAGTGGTTAGTGGCCCTGACTGCTGAGCCGGAGGTCGAGGGTTCGATTCCCACCCAGGACAAACTTTGTGTGATGAGCATGATTGTTTGTTCTGTGTCTGGGTGTGATTTATCTATAATAAATGTATGTATTTATAAATTATATAAGTATGTATATCAGTTGTCTGGTTACCATAACACAAGCTCTGCTTAGCTTGGGATCAGATAGCCGTGTGTGAGTTGTCCCAAGATATTTATTATTATTATTTATTATTAGCGCCCTTGCACACGTACAGTTCGGACCGCGGGAAACAGCACGCGCCGTTCCATCCCTCGCTCCGAACTGTACGTGTAATGTCGATGCAAGCGCAACTCTCACAGTTTTACGCGCGCATCACGTGTAAATGTAAATTACAAAAACGGCGGTTTGGAGCGTCGAAGCTGTACAGAACTGCGGTTTGGAACGCAGTCCAAGATGCGCGGTCCGAACTGTACGTGTGCAAGGGGCTATTTTCTCAAACAGAGAAGGCAGGCGCATTGATCACCACGCTTGGCGACACAAACGGGTTGGCGAGTCCAGGTTTCCTCACGAGGTTTCCCTTCACCGATGTCTGTGATGTCTTAGAACAAACTTTCGAAAGTACAGACGCCAGCAGGTCAAGCTACCCGAAACTGTCAATTTTTCCCAATGAACCTTGAACCTAATACTTTAGAAATAAAGTCGAAAATCTATCAAAGAAATCTGACAGATTGTAGTAGCTTGATGTGCAGGGATACATAGACTGTACATATGAATTGAACAAGTAACATTGATACTTTGCCCGAATTTAAAACTACACCCTCATCCATAAGAGACTAGGCATCGCATATTGTACTAAAACTGAAAAAAAGTTTGTTGAGCGCACTAATCTCAGAAGTTACTCGTTCAAATCCTACTAATGCAAATGTTTGTGAGGATGGATGGATGTATGGATGTTTGTTACTCTTTCACATCAAAATGGCTGAACGGATCTTGATGAAATTTGGCACAGAGGTAGATTATAGTCTGGAATTATACAAAGGATACTTATTTCGATATCACGCGGGCAAAGCCGCGGGTGCCAGCTAGTTGAAAATATATTTTATTATTCGACAAAATATGAACCATGCTGCAACTAAAGGTCATTTTTGTCGCAGTAAATAAAAAATGGCTTAATGATATTTGACACTTAATTAAATTGTTGTAATAATTAAAAGATATAACATTAACATAAACTAACATGCAAACATTCGATTTGAAAGTGACCTTTTAGTCAACATCATGGCAGAGCGGGGGAGTGTCAGACTATTACTGACTAAAACCACCCATGTTCCTTCTTTTGCTTTTATGTTCCGGGGCCGCGGCATCTCTATCGAACAACCCACAACCCCGGCAGGTGGTGACCCTGGCAGGCCTAGAGGGGCCCAAGCAGAGGCTTTGCTGACATCTCATTGAGACGCACGTGGAACACGAACGCGCCGTCGCCGTCGTCGATACGGCCTGTCGTCACAACACTTATTTTAAATATTTTCTTAAATAAGGATAGTCTAGTATTGTTTTTCTTTTATTATAACCTTAGACTACATACATGTTAGACCAAAATACAATCCTTACTATCCTTACTAATATTATAAAAGCGAAAGTGAGTTTGTTTGTTTGTTTGTTTGTTACCTCTTCACGCTTTAATGGCTACACCGATTTTGATGAATTTTGGTACAGAGATAGTTGGGAACCAGGAGACGGACATAGGCTAATTTTTATTAAAAAAAAAAGGGATGTGAGGGAGAAAAAGGGAAGAAAAGGGAAAACTTAGCGTTGCAAATCAATAAGGCGCAAGGGGAACTGTGTTACCCCGAATTTAACGCGAGCGAAGCCGCGGGCAAAAGCTAGTTCTGTATAATTGTGGAATTACCAAGTTTCAGCTTGGCTGGGCTATCCTATTGTATGCCTCATTACGTTATATTTTTTTAAATGTTTGCAAACGCACCCACGATGCAGGTGAAATTATTAGTATGAGGCAAGGTTTTTTGACAGACAATTTTATAATATTTTTTAATATTTTGACAGACAGACAGTCTATATTTTGACAGCTACCCTTTGCTCACAGTCCACAGATCCGCACGGTTGCCGGGAGTCTTCTCGTGACTGTTTGTTAGTCTTCTATGTCCCACTGCAAAACAAAGGCCCGGCCTAGGCGACGTCGTCCATCAACTGAAATGAACACGTTTTTACATATTTTATTTCAAAGCAAGTAATAATTTAAGTAAAGTCAAAGCCATTTTAATGATTTGCCCGTCGTAGTCGGCACGAAACTGTTTTGAAAACATGAAAATAAACATACGTAGGTAATTCATGGACTTTCTACTTAAATTACAACCTAACGTGCCTACGATTCGCAAGCAACAATGCTTTACCTTACAACTATGCCAACACAAAAACCAACTTTAATTTATTCTGACAGAGTTTGTTTTTGCAGCGCTTTGTTTTACCCGTATCGCGAGTGTAAAGTACACATTTTGTGCACAGTTTTGCGGTGTGCGGCTTGCCTTGTCTCGAATTTATTTCCAAAAAATGTGCAAAATGCTTTGTTAGGGTTCCATATTTTAAAAGTAAAAAAACGAAACCCTGACCATCAAGTTCTTTCTACTATCTCAGGATCGCGTGGTGGTAAAACCATATACTTAATTCATGAGTCCCTTGGAACTGTGAAAAAACCAACCCTCTAAGTCTACACAGTCAAAAGATATGGCGGTTATGAAGCAAGTTTGTAAAAGTCCGAATCGCACTTGACCATGTTTGGAACTCTGAGTTTGTTTTTAGTGAGCTTTATGTGTCAAAGAATTGTTGCCTATGTTAAAATGCAATTTACTACTGAGGTTGCCATAATGTATGGTTGGTAAAGGACTGACAATATACTTAAGATTAGGTACTTATTAATGTACAAATATATGTATGTTTTTATACAAACAAGTACCAAACACGCGGAAATTGGGAATATTTCCATACAAAATTCAGAGGTCATAGTCTCTTTTAACCTTCATAAGGTCTTCGGGTCAATTTTGACCCATTTTGGTATAAAAATGTAATTTATTCAGAAAATAAGCGTTCGAGAAGTTTGATATTCAATGACTTTTAATTATTATAGGGTAGCTAGTAGTGGTCCTGAAATAGCTAACCTTTTTGCAGATCAATTTGTGTCTGTTTTTAGTCAAAACCCAGTTTCTTCTTACACTACTTCCAATGAATTTTCAGGTATTGATTCTGTATTAAGCAATATTAATTTTACGGAAAGGCAAATTTTTAATAAGCTAAAAAACTTAGACGCCTCTAAAGGGGCTGGGCCTGATTCCATACCACCTTTATTTATAAAACGCTGCTGCCATGAACTTACCCTACCGTTGTGGTTTATTTTTAATTCTTCTCTTTCTGAAGGAATCTTCCCTGAAGTATGGAAAAGCGCAAGAATTATACCGATTTTCAAGAAAGGGGATCCTGCTAATGTCAAAAATTACCGCCCTATCTCAATATTATCATGTTTTTCTAAGATCTTTGAGTCTCTTGTTTGTCCAATCATTACACACCACACTGATAAAATTATTTCGCAAAATCAACATGGTTTTAAAGCTGGTCGCAGCGTAGAAACCAACCTTGTTGAGTTTGTTTCTGATGTAACCCTAGCTCTTGACAAAAGACTTGAAGTAGATGCCGTGTATACGGACTTTAGCAGTGCGTTTGATAAAGTTGACCATTCTCTTCTACTGTCAAAGTTAGAATACAATGGTATACATGGCTCATTACATAAATCATAAATCATAAATAAATCATTTAATCATTTGTTAACACAGGTACAATAAATAGTTGTTATAAAAAATTACAAGCTCGCCATGTTATACCCGGAGGTGTACAAATATTTGTAGAGGTCATTGACATCACAATTCATAATAATTAAATTAATGGAATTAAAAATAGAAATAATATAAAAATGTCAAAAAGAAAATCTATGAAAAATGTCAAAAGAAAAAATATAAAATAATGTCCAAAATAAATCAAAAAATAAAAATAGAATAAACGACAAAATAGTAAAATAATAATTAAAATAATACAAAAATGTCACGTGGAATGTCAAACGGAATAGAAATTTTATAACATAAGTACTAGGTCAAAATGAATACCAAAGTCAAAAAACACATTCATTCATTTCATTACAATTTGTCTGAGAAAAATTCCGAAATGTTGTAATACGCTTTAGTCAACAGCAAAGATTTAAGCCTTTTCTTAAATAAGGATACATTTAAATCTTTAATTGATTTTGGTATCTGGTTGTAAATTAATGGCGCCATACAAAAAACACTTTTTTTCATTAATGCTGTGTTGGACCTTCTTACGCACAAGTTATTATTTTGTGGTCGAGTTCGTGTGTTGTAAAATGTTAATTTGGTAAACAGATCTGGATTGGTCTTAACAAATACAGCTACCTCGAAAATATATAGGCACGGAAATGTCAATATTTTGTATTCGGTGAAAAATGGCTTACACGAATCTAAATAGTGGAGTCTAAACATTGACCTAATGCACCTTTTTTGCGCTTTAAAAACTATTTCTCTGTTGGTTGAGTTACCCCAGAAAATGATACCGTACCTTAATGCTGAACTCACCAAACCATGATATGCAGTAACTAAAGCATCGACGTTAATCACTGGGGTCAGTTTAAATAGGGCATAGGCTGATTTGCTAATACGTTTAGTTAGCTCCTCCGTGTGTGCTTTCCAGTCTAATTTTTTGTCAATCGTTAAACCTAAGAATTTTGACGAGTCTACTTGTGTTATAATTTTATTGTTATGATATACTGTCATATTGGGATTCGCACGTTGGCTAAAAATCATTAAATTCGTCTTATCAATATTTATTTTGAGATTATTATTATCTAACCATGTCACTATGGAGGTTATTGTCTGAGTAACAACGTCGTCGTGGTTGCGATCATCAGTACTTGAAATGGTCACAGTGCTGTCATCAGCAAACAGTGACATAGGGTGACTTGTTACTTTTGGAAGATCATTTATGTATAGTATAAATAATGGAGGCCCCAAGACGCTGCCCTGGGGTACACCATAAGCAACTGTGCGATGACTAGACTTATAACTTCGTTCGCATTTAGTCTTAGGATCTATGTCAGTTAATTCTACGTACTGTTTCCTGTTTTGCAAAAATGAATTTATCAAACTGAGTATATTCCCTCTAATACCATACGCATCCAGTTTATTGAGCAAGATATTGTGATCGACATAGTCGAACGCTTGAGTCATGTCACAATAAACGGAACAAACAGGTATTCTTTTGTCAACATTCGTAACGACATTGTTCAAAAAGTCATATATTGCCATATTAATGGTTTTATTTTTGCGGAAGCCTTTCTGTTCATCGGTTAATATATTATTTTTATCTAGATATTTAAAAATTTGACTATTACTTTTGATGATTACTAAACTGGTTTTCATCTTATTTATCCCGTAGATCGCAAATTCTTGTTGTTAATGGTTATGAATCTTACCCGTACTTTGCTGTCTCAGGAGTTCCTCAGGGTTCTCACCTTGCACCAGTTCTGTTTTTATTGTTCATTAATGACATATCAGATCAAATCCATCACTGTAAATATTTAATGTTTGCAGATGATCTCAAAGTTTATAAAACTATCACTTAGAAGATGCTTCCTTAATTCAGGAGGACTTGGATAGAATTGAGCAATGGTGCAACCTGAATCACATGAGTCTTAACGTGCAAAAATGTTGTCATATACGTTTCTCTAGGAAAAAGCTGTCCAATACTGTCTTTTACAATATAAAAGGAGCATTTTTACAAACCGTAAATGAGGTCCGCGATCTTGGCGTCATCATGGACAGTAAAGTTAACTTCAGGAGCCATATCGATAACATCGTTACGAAAGCGGCACGGTTGCTAGGTTTTCTTAAGAGAAGTACTAAAGGGTTCAAGCTGGTAAGAACTAAAATGGTACTTTATAACGCCTTAGTTCGCAGTCACCTAGAATTTGCCAGCGTGGTGTGGAACCCCCACTATGCAGTACACTCACAGAGAGTCGAAAGCATCCAGAGAGCCTTTACAAAACATCTAACATATGCTTTCGGTGGATTATCTGCCCGGTGTCCATACAAACAACGTCTTCAATCGTATAAAATGAATACTCTGCGCGATCGACGACTGACACAGGACCTCATATTTTTCTTTAAATTAGTAAATAATGAATTGAACAGTGATACGTTAGTTGAACAAATTGGACTAAAAGTACCCTATAAAATTCCTAGATATCCTTTAACTCACTTATTCCACACTAGAGCATCCAACACAAACATTGGTGTAAACTCACCTCTAAACAGACTCAGTCGAGAGATGAATTGTTTTATAAAATCCGCATCACACGTTGATATACACCATGATTCATTAAATTCCTTTAAGACCCAAATACTAATGTCTCAAAATCAATCTCCTAAGGACTTGTAGTTTTAGTAACAAGCCACCTACATCTGGCAACTTGCCTACCCAAATTGGCTTCTATTGTTTTTAATTTATAATTTAATTTAATTTTGATCTCATTTGTTTTTCCTTTTGTAACAAGTTTCGTATTTTTTTTTTTTGTCTTATGTTGTCTTCTGTTATACCCTAAAGCAATAGTATTTTTTGTTGTTTTTGTAGTAGTTTTTTTTTTTTATTATAAATACATAAATATTATTGTTATTACTCATTATGTAAAAATGTTGGTTAACCTGTAATTGGCAACTGTATAAGTCCAATACTATGTAATTTTTATTTTTTAAGATATTTTTATACAGAAGCTGTTGGTGACCTTTTTAATAAATAAATAAATAAATAAATTATTTGCTTCAATTTACTTATTATTGGAATAAGTTTATGAAAAATTAATAAAATATTCAACATATAGTTTTTTTTACTCTAACGGTCTTCGGGTCAGAATTGACCTCAATTAATAACAAGAGCACAGTGCATATATTATCGTTCGAATTGTTTATGTTTCGCATAACTTTTTGAATGTGACTTTGTTTTGAACTACCTACACAAATCTCAGTGTTATAATATTATACAACAATTCAGCAATATGTACCAGTATGTTCAGTAATATGTAAATATATAGTTTACAGTGGTGAAAAAGTTATTTGCTTATAAAAATTATCGACAATCAAATAGAAGCGGTGTTATTGGATGATATATCGGACAGTAATGAATCTTATCCTGAAACAGAAGATTATGTCGAAGAAGTTGAACCATCTGATAGCTCGAATAGTGACAGTCAAACAGTGATTGTGCCTTCAATGACGTCAAAGAATGGGCAAATACAATATTCCAGAAACCCTGTCATACAGTCTTGTGGCAGAGCTTCCAGGGAAAACATAATAAACTTGATACCAGGATTGACACGCTACTCTTGCTCAAGGAACACCTCAGAAAAAAATCCAGTTTTAGAAATCCAGAATTTGGAATGACCTAACTAAATGATATAGATCTGTTCGCATACATAAAGAAGGCTGCTTAGCAAAACGACTACACTATTGCGAAAACTTAGGTATGCAATTGGCGACACCGTACATAAAAAACAAGAACCGAGGGCAGCTTTTTCAATGAAAATTGCAAAAAAGCTTCGTCAATGTACTGAAAATATACAAAGTCCATCAACTTCGACCCAACAAGACACAAACAATACTGGTTCAGCTAAAAAGGCTCCCAAAAGAAGCCGTTGTCAACTATATGCTAAATCTAACAATAAAACTCCTTTGATCTGTGTAGATTGTAAGAAATACGTATGTAAAAAATATTCTAATACCTAATTATTCTATGCACCCAGTATAATAAGATATAATTTCATTTACTTTTTTACATAATGCTGAGGCTCTTTTTGTAAAATGTCTAACAACATTGTAACTTTTTGTTTAAATTAGATGTATTACATTATGTTTTTTATAAAAATTAAAAGTAATTCTGTAGAAATAAATCTAATATATTAAATCAATCCATTACATATTTGTATCTTTATTTGTCGTTCATTTTTACAATGGGTCAAATTTGACCCAAAGCACGGCAACGTTCGTAAAATTAAAGACCTTATGAAGGTTAAGGTCCACACAAAAATCTCGGTCAACTCACGTGAGAACTATACAGATTAGCGTCTGAGATGGTCTTTTTAAGAAAGAACCACATAGATTTGAGCAAACTTGTCCAGTCAGTGCAAGTATTTGTCAGTTATCTTATAGCTCGACTCATAACTCACTATGAAAGAGGTTAGACCGTTATATCTGCTTATAAACACCGTCATCATGGCGCCTACATAAAATTATATTAAAAAAATTGTTAATGGTAAATGTCTCGTTTCAAACGTCTTCCTATAATATTGGTTTTGTAAAATGGCAGACCTCTATCCAAAGTTTAACACGCCACTTTGCAAACTCGTGAGCTAAACAAACATGATATTATGTCAAGTTATCCTTACTAATATTATAAAAACGAAAGTGAGTTTGTTTATTTGTTACGCTTTCACGCCTAAATGGCCAAATCGATTTTAATGAATTTTAGTACAGAGATAGTTGGGACCCTGGAGCCGGACTTTTTTTTATAAACGATTGAGAAATGAGGGAGAAAGAGGGAAGAAAAGGGAAAACTTAGCTTTGCTATTACAATAAATAAGGCGCAAGTGCAAAAACTACAGGTAGCAGGTACCTGCAAATCAGGAAAGGGGAACTGTGTTACTCTAAATTTAACGCGAGCGAAGCCGCGGGCAAAAGCTAGTTATACAATAAAAACCTTGACCTAACAACAAGTTTCAAACTATTAAGTCCACAGTTCTAAAGGGATCGGCCCGTTATGACCGCAGGAACCACAACCAACCGAGCCAAAATAGATTGGAAGTACCTAAAAGTTTCTTAACGTCAACAAGTGGTACCACAATACAAATTGAATAATACAGTCCTAATGTAGTTGGTTGTCTAAATGGGCATTTAGAATGAATGCAACAATACGGACCGGGTTTGTGGGTTTTTCGAAAGAGATGCCGCGGCCCCGGAACATAAAGGGCAAAAGAAGGAACATGGTTGGGTTCCAGCCAGTAAAAGTCTGACTCCCCCCCCCCCCCCCCCCCGGGGAAGTTATTTGATGATTTCCCCATCCGCAAAACAAAAAGACATAATTTATATTTTTCATATCAGCGACAATACAAGAGTAAATGTCAATAGCGTTTGGAATTGACAAACTAATGCAAAAGGCTGGCCCTTTTTTGGCCAAAAATTAGCATGCCATCCAACGCGGTAATACTGCCAGCCTTCTGGGCACTTTTCCTGTAATTATTTTACCATTTTTATACTTATACATAATTTTACTATTAGTTTATGTCTATTAATAGTTTGTGAACAATAGTTAGAGCTTAGAAACATAATAAATAGTAGATTGCAAGATGCAAAGTCTCCGTCAAACTCGTTAAAAAAATGGTCCATCCGTTTGGGAGCTGTGATGCCACAGGTAAACACTTCAAACTTATAACACCCCACCTTTTGGTCAGAGCTTAAAAACTGCATAAAATGAAATGCTTTGAAAATAATTGCTACAACAGTTTTCAAAAGAATTGACAGAAGTAATTCCAAATATTTTCCTAAATAAGAATAGTCTCTTGTTTTTTTATGATTATTATATGTGCATACATCTCGTCCCACCCAAACCTTAGACTACACACATGTTAGACAAAATTGAACTCTATATTATTGTAGAATTGCCAACTTTCAGCTTGGCTTGGCTATCCTATTTTATGCCCCGTTACGTTATTCAATAAGCTTGTTATATTACCCTGCTTGGTTGGTGCTGTAAATGATTTGGCAAATACGCCACGTCATTTGACTTGAGGGCTTTATTGTAGACTCTTAAATGCGTAAGCCTATAATTTTGGCAGAACACAAGCCTTACATTAACATAGAGTTTTCTTCTAAATGACAGAACAAAAATACTTCAGCGCCATGTATGACCGAAAGGAAAGATAATTTTTAAAATGATAAAAAATAACCATATAATTTGTAAATATTCACTCGCGTTCGTAAAATAAGCATAAACTTAATTATAATTTAAAAACAATGCGTTTCATTTTAATGACTATTTCTATTGTATTTATTCATGTTAATTGGAATGACATGAGATTTGTAATTGATGATAAAGTATTGATTGACCTATTAGCTTTTGTAAATTTGCATGCCATAAGGTAGAATGTAGCGAAAACTTTTAACCGTGTATCATCCTTATACCTGTACTTATATTGTTGCAAATATATTAATCTGAAGAACTAATAATAAATCGGAATCGCACTATTGTATATTGAACCCGACGACAACAACTGCCACGCAGTACACGAGACTCAACACCTATAATGATCCTCCAACCACACAGGTCTTGTAAATTTTCTCAATGCTCCGTAGAAAAGGAAGGCCGTTACGGACAGAGCGTTAAGAAATTTGACACTTATTCTACATACCTCTAAAAGCTAAATCCACCATACAGACCCAGTGCGGATTGGAAAAAATGCACACAAACCACCAACAGAAACTATCACTACTGCAGATTTTTAGAAACATGTAAAAAGAATCGTATTATGTTTAAACTTTTTTTTTTACAAATTTCATTCATCATCTGCCTAGCCTTTCCCAATTATGTTGGGGTCGGCTTCCAGTCTAACCGCAAGAGATGCAGCTGAATATCAATATTTTACATGGAGCGACTGCCTATCGGACCTCCACAACCCAGTTAGTAAGGTTTTTACTTTCATTATAAATCCATAATTTATATTCATTTATGAATAATAAATAGTTGAATTAAAGGGATGAAACTCATGAAACATGGAACTTGGCCTTAAAAAGGTTCATAAAAACTCCTTTATTTTATCCCAAATTCCTTTCTCTAGAAAATAAAGGTGAAATAAAAAACAATTTATCTCCGATAGAAAATCTTTTACCCTTTTGATCTTCAGTAGGTGTTGTTAAGTCGATGTTGGCTTAACTTGGATAATCCTTTTTTTTACATCGGACCGTTTATCCGGGCTTAAGCAAAGCCTAATACTTTACGGACGGTTTTCCGAAGTGGTGTATCCAGCGGTATTTTTTTAACGCAAAAAAAAGAAACTGTGTTTTATATTGCGTTCGAATAAAGTTAAGGCGCTGTCATCATCATCATCAGGCTATATTAGTCCACTGCTGGACATAGCCCTCCCCTAATGAGTGCCATAGCGCCCTGTCTTCAGCTTGCCGCATCCAGCATCTGCCTGCAGTTTTTCTTAGATCGTCATTTCAAGGCGCTGTACATAGCAAAAACTTTGTAAAACGTCTAGATTTTCGTCGCAAACTTAGCCGTATCTGTACATACCACAAGCCATACTAGGAAAAAATGGATAAAAAAAAAAAAATCTCAATTTTTTCAACGGCAACCATCATATTTTTATATCTATAACAAATAAAATTTATTTTTCAATATTCAATTAAAACGGCAAAATGACTTACATTTTGGCGGACATCAAATAAATTCAAACGCCGAAATATTTGCGACCTTATTATTTGGGTACACTACTGTCGTGTACTTGTGTCAATCCCCGCTCAGTCTGCAGCTAACCTCACCTCCGCGAATACCTACAGATTAGCTTCTTACCGCACCTTAATAGAAAAGGTAAACGTTTTATACGCTGTGTGTTTTTTTTCATGCGGTTGGAAAACCATCAAATAACTTCCCCCGCTCTATCCGGAGTGGGGGGGAGTGCCAGGCTTTTACTAATCAAAAGCCACCCAAGTTTTTTTTTATGAATGGCATCTCGCAGTTCAACCAAGGAGGTTGTCGTCTGCTTAACCGGGCGAATCATGTGGATGCCTTAAAAATTAAGACCTCCAGCCAGGGTGAAAAACTTACAAACTAAGCGACTACACGCTAAGGGCACCCCCTGTGGGGTACGAGCCTCGGCTTAGGGCGTCGCTGAGGGACAGCAAGGGACAAGCTGGATCTGAGTGATATTATTTATGGGCTGATTTGGACTTACTGGCTCAGCAGCGCGTGCTGGCTCTTGCAAGGGACGGGTGGCCACCCAAGTTCCTTCTTTTGCCCTTTATGTTCCGAGCCCCGGTCTCTCTTTCGAAGATCGAAGAAGACAGGGTCGATTTTCAGTCTAATCAGATGCAGCTGAATAACCCAATATTTTACATTGAACGACAGCTTATCTGATCTATTGTAACTTCAGATTTACTTTATCATTATTGAATGCAGATTCCATAATTTTTTTTAAAATCTAATAATTGTATTATTTTTATTATCATTTATTACTGACTTTTTTATTTTGTAATGATGTATTTGAATATTTGACATTAATTTATATTTATTCCAATATAATATGTATAATTTACAATGTATTGGGAACGAATTTTTTCGCTAAAAGTAGCAAAACATGTTGAACCAACAATTTTAAACTCTTTCCATCCATATGTGCATATCCTATAATTATGTATCATGTTACATATGTTTATACAAATAAATTAATCTTTATCTTTATCATCCAATAAATACTCTGTAACATAAATAACTGCTACTTAAATAGTGTCGCACGATCTAATACTCGTTCCATTACGGAATCTCATGCTAAAGTAGCTATTACGTATAACGAGTGCAGGTACAACACTAATGTGATTGCGCAGCGCTATGTGTTTGATAAGAGAGGCTTGATCGCGTTCTAATATAGTTTGTAACTTCTATTATACTTTATTTTATAGAACTGCTCTATTTTTGTGCAGTTTTATTAAACTAAAATAGTATAGTTCTAATATCCTACTATATAATATAACAAATGCGAATGTTTGTGAGGATGGATGTATGGATATTTGTTAGTCTTTCACGTCTCGAATCGAATCTTGATGAAATTTGCGCAGGGGTAGATTATGGTCGGGAATAACACATAGGACTCTTGCGCTTAGGCGAAGCCGCGGGCGCCAGCTAGTTCTAACTAATGTTATAAAAAGTGAGTTTGTTTCTTTGTTTGTTTTTTACCTCTTCACGCTTTAATGGCTAAACCGACTTTGATGAATTTTGGTACAGAGATAGTTGGGAACCAGGAGACGGACATAGGCTATTTTTTTTAATAAAAGATATGAGTGAGAAAGAGGGAAGAAAAGGGAAAACTTAGCGTTGCTATTACAAATCAATAAGGCGCTAGGGCAAAAACTGCAGGTAGCAGGTACTGTGTTATACCGAATTTAACGCGACCGAAGCCGCGGGCAAAAGCTAGTTGATTATAATCCTTACAAATATTATAAAAGGAAAAGTGTGTTTGTTTGTTTGTTACGTCTTCACGCCTAAATGGCCAAACCGATTTTGATGAATTTTGGTACAGAGATAGTTGGGACCCTGGAGACGGACATAGGCCTAGTGATCAAAGGCTCCCGAACAATCTGTTTCATAAGAAACACGTGCATGCCCAGAAAATATCTATTCGCAGCGATTCACTTTCAAATTTCTAATTAAATAGCACAATAACAGTAGTCCTTTCTCCCTATTTATCCTCAACTACATTCAGATCATCACAATACTCCAACAAAACAATTGCAAAGCGTTCATTAAATTGTTCTGCTACTAGCAGGTAATGAAATAAGGTTTCCTTTAGTAATTCGATGTATAGCGTCAGCCGAAGCTTGTTAAGACTTTATTGTGTGCGACTGTTAGACGCTCTAGCATATACACTTGGGAGCAAATAAATCGAGCCACTACCTTTTTTCACGTAAAATGGTAAATATTTTTGGTAATATGGAACGTATCAATTCGAACTATATATCGCCTAAAAGTTTAGTTAATAACCTTTACAATGAGGGTAAATTATTGAATAATAACCTTATTGAATGATAAATTATTGGCTCTGCAAGAAAAATGGTAATTTTGATAGAAAATTTAGTAGGGCTAAAACAGTCCATAAAAACAATAAAAAACAAAATTATTGCAAAAAAAATATTCTTAATAACTGGTATTACCCCCCCGGGCCCTGATACATTCTTGTAGCCTATTAGTCATCGATCTGATCAGCGTTACGATGACATATTGTGGTATGTTCTCCCACTCTTCAAGCACAGCGACTTTAAGCTCGGGAATGGATGAAACAGCGGGAACCCTGGCTCGGACTCTCCGTTTTAGCTCGTCCCATAGGTGTTCGATCGGGTTCAAATCGGGACTTCGTGCTGGCCATACCATTTGTTGAATCCCGATCGCAGACAAGTATTCCGTAACGATCTGCGCGGTATGAGGTCTCGCATTGTCATGCATAAACAAGAAATTTTCTCCGACAAAACCAGCATACGGCATTACGTGGTTTTCAAGAATGTCAGTTATGTATCGGTCAGCTGTTAATCCACGTCTACCACTGCCATCGTTGGCGGGGTCGACGAAGACAAGTTCCGTTTTTCCGTCTAGAGAAATTCCTCCCCACACCATACAAGAACCACCACCAAAACTCACCGTTTCTCGAATGCAACATTGGGCAAATCTTTCACCAGGACGTCTATACACTCGGTTTCTCCCGTCATTGCTAAAAAGACAGATTCTTGACTCGTCAGAAAACAAAACTGACCTCCAGTCTTCTAACGTCCAATTAATTTGTTCTCGAGCAAACTCCAAGCGAGATCGGCGATGAGCTACAGTCAATTTTGGGCCAGTTGCTGGTTTGTGTGATGTTAAATTTCGTTCTTTTAGTCTTCGTCTCACTGTCCACCTACTGATTGCGACTCCTCGAACGTCACGTAACGCTTGCTGTAGCTGAACAGCATTAAGTCCACGGTCGCGCAACGAATTGGTTGCAATAAAGCGGTCGTCACGTTCTGTTGTTGCCCGTGGTCGGCCAGTTCCAGGTCGCCGAACAAAAGCACCAGTCTCCAGATACCTGCGGTATACCCGCTGTACCTTTGAACGACTCAAATGAAGTCTGCGTGCCACTTCACGTTGTCCGTGTCCAACCTCAAGTAAAGCTACAACTTGGGCAGCTTCCGTCGGTGTAGTATCCATTTTATCAGGTTATTTTGATTACACAGACACAGATAAAGACAAGTAATATGGGTATGATTAACAAAAACCTCAAATTTAATCTTTTCTTAACAGAGTACAATAAAAATGTCATAAGCAAATTAAATGCGATAATTTTATTCTACCCTTTAAACTTTAATAAAAATGAAATTTTGACAACTCACTACCCTCATTGTAAAGGTTATTAAATACCCTTTTAGGCGATATATGTTTCGAATCGATGCGTTCCTTAATACCAAAAATAATTACCATAATGCGTGAAAAAGGAAGTGGCTCGATTTATTTGCTCCCAAGTGTATATTGTTATAGGTACTTTATACAATGTTATGTGAAGCTTAGAAGGCTTTTTTTTTGCAAAAAAAAAATAATATATATTACAAGCTTTTGCCGCGGCTTAGCTCGCGTTAAATTTGGGGTAACACAGTTACCCTTTCCTGATTTGCAGGTACCTGCTACCTACCTGTAGTTTTTACCCTTGCGCCTTACTTATTATAATACCAATGCTAAGTTTTCCCTTTTCTTCCCTCTTCCTCCCTCATTTCTCACTTTAAAAAAAAAAACAATAGCCTGTGTCCGTCTCCTGGTTCCCAACTATCTCTGTACCAAAATTCATCAAAATCGGTTTAGCCATTGAGGCGTGAAGACGTAACAAACAAACAAACTCACTTTCGCTTTAATAATATTACAGTAAGGATTTGCCGAGCGGGGAAGAGTGTCTGACTTGTAATGACTAAAACCCACCCATGTTCTTTCTTTTGCTCTTTACGTTCCAGGACCACGGTATCTTTAAAAAAAACACTTGACTTAACGCGTTGATGCTGCCCGTACTGGGTTGGTTTTCATTTCTTAGATTTTTTAGATAATCTCCGGGTTATTTTTTGATTTCCGGATGATATTTTTCCATGTCCTCCGTATAGAAGAAATTAAACTTATGTCTTGTTGTTTTCTTGTTGAGAGAGAAATGTCACTAGCATAAATAAATTAACCCTAAACTAACTTTCACTAGTTTCTAAAAAGTAATAAAATACAAAGATTCTAGGAAAAAACTTTCACTTTATCCCATCAAAGACTTTTCAATTTGATAACAAATCAGGCAACTATCTTCTAACAACTTTGTTCAAAAACTTGAAACTTACGAATACTTACACTTTTGGAACTTCGTGTAGTTCAAGTTTATAGTCGACGAAATTAGTTTCTTCAGTCGCTTAAAAGAGGGTATTTTGTATAAAAAGTTACAGGTTGAACTTTTTATCAAGGGTTAGACTGCCAGTTTTTATATAAACAGCCCATAAAAATGTAATTTTACTGTTATTACTTGCTTAATATTTTCCAGCGTTTAATAGTTTAGTACCATTTTCCACATTATATTGGCAATATTGTGGTGTCTCTCGTCCAAAAAAGCCATTAATAAAGAGTTGAAGACGGTTTTAACACTAACTTTAAAAAAGTCGATTGATTTAACAATGAAATATTTCATTCTTTCTGTTGATATTTCAATTTCGCAGGCTACTCTGCCGATTCCGCCTTTACATGAAGCATCTGCCTACCTGACCTCCGAAACCCAGTAAGTGGATAACACGACACTTCTTGATATGCTGGTTGTCAGACTTGCAGGCTTCTTGTTACCAGTAACGACTGTCAAAGATCTTATGCCTTCACCATGACCAGTGATAAATCTGATACTGATAGTGTTAGCCTGCGTCACCCCACTGATGTGAAAAGGTATCTTGTATAGTTCAGAAGTAGCCGGTTAGTTAGCGTGGAATTGTTGCGATGCGTGGATGTGAGTTGACGAAAAACCACTGACTTTTTTATTTTTATTTCGTTATTTTAGTTTTATTCGTAACTAGCTTTTGCCCGCGGCTTCGCTCGCGTTAAGGCTGCCTGTCCACCGGAGCGGAGCTAGGCTGCGAAGTGGAGAAACTGAGAAATATTAACCAATAGGATTGCACAAAATCTCCGCTGTGCAATCCTATTCCCAGCCTAAATTCGGGGTAACACAGTTCCCCTTGCGCCTTATTGATTGATTTGTAATAGCAACGCTAAGTTTTCCCTTTTCTTCCCTCTTTCTCTCTCACATCCCACTTTTTTTTAAAAAAATTAGCCTATGTCCGTCTCCTGGTTCCCAACTATCTCTGTACCAAAATTCATCAACATCGGTTTAGCCATTAAAGCGTGAAGAGGTTACAAACAAACTCACTTTCGCTTTTATAATATTAGTAAGGATAGTTAATGAAGGTTCCGTTGGATGCTAATCCGCGTTTATAGTTATAGCGCTGCGGCAGCTATTGGTCCCCATGACTTCAACTTGGTACGATCTAGGGCTAATGTGATGGGGTCGTTTGGTTTTTCCAGCTCATCCTGCCATCTTTTACGTGGTAATAAATCATTTAGGAAAGTCAACAGAAACATGTTCTCATCAACTGAAGCAAGGCCTGGGGCATTTCAAAGACGGCCAAATAGTAAACTTTACCGATTAATACCAATGACACTCCATTGGCTAGTCTCAATATTGAACTCAATCAAAGTTTCTCCAAAGTATTTAGAGTCCTATCTTAATTTGACGACGGTTTACATTTCAACAGTTTTATTTGAGCCAATATTGATGCTGGCCACGAAGTATAATATTTTATTGAAGTTTAGAGTTTTAAAGTGGATGTGTCCAGAGGACGGTGGGTAACAAAATACGTCGATTTGCAAATCAAGTGTAAGTCGGACCCGGGGTTGCGGGTTGTTCGAAAGAGATACCGCGACCCCAGAACGTAAAGGGCAATAGAAGGAACATGGGTGGGTTTTAGTCAGTACAAGTCTGACACTCCCCCCCGCTCCGCCCAGAGCGGGGGAAGTTATTAGATCATTTCCCACACCAAAGAAAAAGTGTGAGTCGGACTTGCGCACTAAAGGTTCCGTCCAAGCTTGCCACATAAACGGACATACCTTTTGACTGCGTTGACTCAGATAATTGTTTTTTACAGCTCCTAGAAACTAAAGACTTGAGTATAAGGTTTATTACAACTAATACTTCCACGCGTTCTTGACAGGCAGACGGACAGCTCAATAACTCTATATGGGTTCTACTTTTCCTTTTAAGGTACGGAACCGTACAAATCTCTCTTGGTCTTTAGGAACTATGAACAACTTTAAGTTTAAGCAATCAAAAGATATAGCTGTTTATGTCGCAAGTGCGCAACTCCAAATCGTACTTGGCTGGTTTTTTTTAATAAAAAATTGACGTCTCTTTTTTGCTGATGAAAAATCATCATATAATAATAATAGATCAGAAGGGTTCAAAAGAAATAAATAATCCTTAATATCAAAAAAGACAAAAGACAACCCCCAAACAATTTCATAAAAAAAACACAGACTCAATTCTTCTTAAAGGAGGTTTTATATTATTTTGATATAAAACCTCTTACCAATTAAATTGTTCTACATATTTAGAAACGAAATTATTATCAAAAGCATACAATCAAATAACTTATCACGTTCTGGGCGGAGTGGGGAGGAGTGTCACACTGGTACTGAATAAAACCCACCCATGTTCCTTCTATTGTCCTTTATGTCCCGGGGCCGCGGTATCTCTTTCGAACAACCCGCAACCCCGGAAAATTGACGTCTTTAAGTTACCTTTACACTGCGCTCTCGTGGTGACTGTACTTTGGGTGTTGCTGAAGAAGAAGAAGTTATGTAAAAATACTGAAACTTGAACTTTGATACAAGGTAATAAAGTCTAGTTTTTCTAAATGGACATACATATTCATAAGATATTTAAATAATTATTCTGACATCCCTATAAACTATATCTCCAAAATCAAATTTACAAAACCAGCCAGGAGTAAACCATAAATAAATAAATAAATCCTAAAACTTTTCGAATCTGAAACATAAACACTGATTCTGCGTCCACTACAGTCAGCCCGCGGGGATCGTAACCACTACAAACTTGACAGGACTTAATTGTAATGGCCGCTTTATTTAAGGGGATATCTAAGTTAATTAGTGAAACTAATGGAGCTAATGCTATTTTAATATTATTGCTGCGGTGGTTATTGGACTTTATCAAACTAATTTGGGGAGCTACAATGGCGTAGTTATAAGTTTATTTTAAAACATCGTTTGAATTCGAGTTCTAGAGTTGCGGGTTGTTTGAAAGACTGATACAGGACAAAGCAAAATTAAATGATAGAAAACAAACAAAACATTCTACTAATATTATAAATGCGAATGTTTGTGAGGATGTATGAATGTATGGATGTATCGATGTTTGTTATTCTTTCACGTCAAAACGGCTGAACGCATCTTGATGAAATTTGGCACAGAGGTAGATTATATAGTCTGGAATGACACATAGGATGGTTTTTTTAATATCACGCGGGTGCCAGCTATTATTACATATATGTAACTAGCTTTTGCCCGCGGCTTCGCTCGCGTTAAATTCGGGGTAACACAGTTCCCCTTGCGCCTTATTGATTTGTAATAGCAACGCTAAGTTTTCCCTTTCCTTCCCTCTTTCTCCCTCACATCCCACTTTAAAAAAAAAAAATAGCCTATGTCCGTCTCCTGGTTCCCAACTATCTCTGTACCAAAATTCATCAAAATCGGTTTAGCCATTAAAGCGTGAAGAGGTAACAAACAAACAAATTCACTTTCGCTTTTTATAATATTAGTAAGGATCTTGCGGGATTGCGGTTTGTATGAAAGAGATACCGCGGCCCTGGAACACAAAGGGCAAAAGTAGAAACATGGAAATGTTTTAGGCAGTAAAATACATTCTGTGATTTGTAAGTTTTGTGTAGGAGGTGCAGTTTGCTTTTGTAAAAGATACTCTGCGACTAAACCTTTGTATCAATTAAATTAGGTTACTTTATCATCGCCTTTGGATAAAAGCGGCATTCAATTGTTATTTGACACCAAATTACCCTTGAAATATTAGCTAGTCATTAAACATTCAATCGACGTATAAAGCCTTGAATTTTATTTAAGTATTCAAAAGAAATAATAAATACTTTTATACCGAAAGACTACAAGTAGTTCTAGAATGCACGAAGAAAAGGCTAAGCTAGCATTGTAGGCCTTCACAATACAAATATGGGCGCCATTTGCTTTTATGAAACAAATTCAATATCGAGTGGCTTATGTAAACAGTTTTATTCGTAATGCCCTCCGTACGAGACATCATATTATATATAGCTTGCTACATTCACTTCAAGATGTTCTTACTTTTAATTTTGTACTAAGTGTATTATTTTTGTAGCTTGGAAAATTGTAAAGGATCATTATGCTCAACTTTACTTTTAATAAAAGAAGCTTTAAAGATTAAACTATTCATTTTATATACTGCTAAACATTTATTTTTGACGTGTGACCTGTCTCCTATTACTAGTAAATGTTAATGGGGCGACGTCCTCTGGGTGTCTAGTCAAGATGGGCATGCCCTTTTTTGCGGTCGTGAAATCATCGATTTACTTCTTCCGCTCTGGGTGGAGCGAACAACCCGCAACCCAATATTTACTTTACCACTTAGATAGTCTTTTCAGAGCTCTTTTCCAATTAGCAGTATTTTTGGATGCAGCTAAGTATTTTAAACGGAGTGCCTATCTGACCTCTCCAACTCAAGTCTCATGTATATGAGAAGTTTCTAGTCTAGGGCAACATTTATTTTTAAAAACAAAAATAAACCACAATAAGCAATACACTGCTCGTTTTGTTGCCTAAATAAAACAAAACAGCCCAACATAACCTTACATGTACGCGAATATCGCGATACTATCGTCCGGTATTAGAACCACGTTTCAATTTGCCTGCCTAATTGAGATTGCTTCCCGCATATCAATTTGATTTGGAGTCTATCTACCTGCATTTGCGTCCGCTATTGGGTTCTAGCCAAACCGGTTCTGTGTTATATCTTAATGGCGGGAAACTGCCGGGATCAGGAAACTCGAGCATGCTTCTAAATATCGTTTTACGGGAGTAGAGGCCATCAATTTTGGCGATGTGAGAATGTGTGTAGAATGTTGGTTCTCTTTGTTAGAAGTTTATTGACCCTCTTCTTACCTCTAGTTTACAGTCATAAACGCATGTCACAGTGATAAAGGCATAAATGTGCATGCTCATTAAGAGTGTCCACTGAGTACCTGTAACGACAGTCAAAGATCTACAATTGACAGCCGAGACCAACAGCTTAACGTGCTTTCCGACGCACGGAGGAAACTTGGTATTGTAATGGGTGGTCACCCATCCACAGACCAACCTAGGCAAGCGCGGCTTAACCTGAAGATCGACCCGAGCTGCTGCTATTATTTAGCTACGAGCTCCTTCATAAAAATATTACATGTGACATGGATAATTTTACTTTTAAAACCGACGTAAACAATGTGTCCGGTCACGGACTAACGATATTCGATGTACTTATTTAACAAACATTCTAGTACAAAATTATTGTTTTCAAAAAAAAAAAAACTATTTTTTTTTTCACAAAAACGTTTACAAAACTTTCGTTGATTTGCATATTTTTGGACATTAATTTTATTTTTTAAAGTTACGAAAAAGTAAACTCGTCATTTCTTAATTAAAACGATAGACAATATTGTTGCTCTCTGAATAAATCTATTTTCGTCTCAGTAAGACCAAAACTTTGTGAGATATGATAATTTGTTGTACACGCATAGAGAATATCTCAAAATGGCTGCCAAAAAGCGGGGAAGTGAAATAGACCTAAGTGTGTATCGTAATAGTCTATATTAAAACACTCGTAACATATTATAAGTATCTAGAATATCACTGGTCCATGACTGGACACATTGTATACGTTACGTTAACACGGCGTAGCTTAGGTACTCATACTGGGTACTTCAAAAGGTAGTGTTTATTCCGGATGAGAAATGCGTGCACTGACTGGACAGGTCCACTCAATCTGTGTGGTGCTTTCTTAAAAAGATCATTTCAGACACTAGTCTGCATAGTCCTCATGTAAGTTGACCATGATATTTTGTCTGGACCTTAAAAGAGACTATGACCTCTGAGTTTGTTTCGGCTGTTTCTTCTCAGAGTAGTCGGATACGAAACACCGACCTCATCTAGTTTAAAAAAAAGACGTGTAAAAGTGTTTGTGAAAACCTACTTGCAAAATAAACATCATTTATCATTTATCATTACCCAATGTGCATCGAATTGAATTGAATAGTAAGTTAAATTGGAGCAGTTTAATCCCAAGCCTTTTTATCTTCAAGGTAATCATTAATATTATAGTAAGCTTTAAGAGCTAACTTACGTTTTACAAAAACTTTAAATTTATTGAGGCTTAGTGTTTGAACGTCGTTTGGGAGTTTGTTATAAAAACGTATACATTGGCATGTGAACGTACCCCCTATTTTTTTGAGCCTCGTTGCCGGGACAACAAATTTGTGTTTGTTTCTCGTATTTATGTTGTGGATATCACTGTATTTTTTAAACAATTTTATATTTTTATGCGCGTACAAAAGATTTTCGTAAATAAACTGAGAGGGCACAGTAAGTATATTAATTTCTTTAATTTTTTCTCTGAGGGAGTGTCTGGGACTTAATTTATAAATTGAACGAATTGCCCTCTTTTGCAAAATAAAAATTGTCTGAATATCGGCGGCATGACCCCACAGGAGAATACCATACGACATCACACTGTGGAAATAACTAAAATAAACTAAACGGGCTGTCTCTAAATCAGTTAAATCACGAATTTTTCTAACGGCGTATGCTGCAGAGCTTAGTTTTTTTGACAACTTATCTATATGAGGGCCCCACTGAAGCTTAGCATCCAAGGTTAAGCCTAAGAACACTGTGTTATCTTCCGGTTTCAACTCTTCATCCTTGATTACTACACTAGTTTCCACTTGTCTAACATGAGGTAACGTAAACTTAATGCATTTGGTCTTTTTCTCATTTAGAAGTAAATTATTAACGTTAAACCAATTAACGACCTTTGCTAGAGCGCCATTAACATCGTCAGTAGCTAGCTGCTGACGTTTTAGTTTAAATAAAAGAGAAGTGTCGTCTGCAAACAACACTACATCATGATTATCCTTTATGAGGTAAGGCAAGTCATTTATATAAATAAGAAACAAAAAAGGGCCAAGAATTGAGCCTTGTGGTACTCCCATTCTTACTACAGACCCGGGAGATCTTTTCCCGTTAACATCAACTCTCTGAATCCTACCACTCAAATATGACGTAAGAAGATTCAGAGAGGCGTTCCGGATTCCGTAGTGGTGTAGTTTCCTGATTATTGTTTTATGGAGAACGCAATCGAAAGCCTTGGATAAATCGCAAAAAATGCCCAAAGCATCGCATTTATCTTCCCAGGCATTATATATGTGTCCTAAAAGTTCAACACCGGCATCAGTTGTTGAACGACCCTTTGTAAAACCGAACTGTTTATTATGCAATAACTTATGTTTATTGAAAAATCTTTGCATTTGTTCTAAAATTATTTTTTCAAATATTTTACTAAATGTTGGTAGCACTGAAATTGGTCTATAGTTAGTTGGGTCTGATGTACTACCCGATTTAAACAATGGTATTATTTTACTATTTTTCATTAGATCAGGAAACTCACCACGGTCAATACAATCATTAAATATAACAGCTAATGAAGGAGCTACAATGGTTATAATGGACTTAGCAACGTCCACAGAATGACCCCATAGATCAGCGGTCTTCTTAACATTTAACATATGAAACGTTTTAATTATGTCATTACAATTGACATATTGAAAATTAAATTCCGAATCATGGAATGGAACGTTTTCCTTTAGTAAAGCATCTGCAGCAGCAGGTGACGAGTCTAGCGATTTAGTAGTCGATACAGGAATATCCGCAAAGAAATTTTCAAAGGCTGTAGCAACTTGAATATCTGATTTTATAATATTATCGTCGATAGCAAGGGCATAGTCACTATCTCGCTTGCAAGACCTTCCTGCTTCGCTATTAATAATGTTCCATGTCGTTTTAATTACGTTACTACTATTTTTAATTTTTGAACTCAAATAACGTGACTTAGCTATAACACAAACTTTTTTAAAAACTTTAGAATAATTCTTAACATACAAATTAAACTCTACAGTATTAATACAAATTCGCTCTTCATACAGCTCATATAGCCGTTTTCTACTTTTATGAATACCAATGGTGGCCCAGTCATTGAAAGAAGCGTTATTATTAACCGAGATAGTCTTAGGAACAAACGTGGTATTAAACTGTGTGCAATACATACTAAAAAAATTGTTATATTGTTGATTGGGGTCATCACTAGTTGACAAAAGTGGTAATTTAGTTGAGAGTTTAATTTTAAAAGTTTCTAAGCGACTTTTAGTTTTTGGGTTGACAATGATATCCATTTTAGCTACTTTAACTTTAATGATACAAATAGTACGTGAAGGGGGCTGATTTGGATGTTTATAATGTTGTCAGGGAAACATTGGAACTTGTACTGTCACAACATGGCTTAAATTTAGAAGAATTTTAATACTTTAAAAAAAATATAGCAGCATAAAATTAACTCAAACTTAAAAGCATTTATTTTAATTAGACAATTACAGGCACTTTTGAATGTCATGAAGCAAAATGTTAAAGCTACAGTTCCGGTCACAAGACATAATAACTTGTGAAAGTACTGTAGTTGCCCATTCCAAAGCGTTGATCTCTATGGAGAAGAATGGGCAAGAAACACCATGGACACTTTTTTAAATTAGAATATTATTACAAAATTGTATTGACATCATTCGTGTTCAGATTATACAAATGTGTGAGAACGATGTAGAAAGACGTGCACAGTAATAGCGCCCAGAGTAATAATCAACTGACAGCGCCCGTTCACGATCATGACGTATGGATTACATCTGTAACTCCGTTTGAGTCCCATGTAATAGGGGGGTGAGCCCATTACCATTAAATGGCATATTTCCAGATTACGTTGCTGTTTCTTGGAGCTCGTGGCTAAATAATAGCAGCCGCTCGGGTCGATCTTTAGGTTAAGCCGCGCTTGCCTAGGTTGGTCTGTGGATGGGTGACCACCCGTTACATACCGAGTTTCCTCCGTGCCTCGGAAAGCACGTTAAGCCGTTGGTCCCGGCTGTCATTTGTAGATCTTTGACAGTCGTTACAGGTAGTCAGTGTTCCAAAAGTCTGACAACCTGTCTTACCAAGGGGTATCGTATTACCCAGTATTAACTGGTTGTGGAGGTCAGATAGGCAGTCGCTCCATGTAAATTACTGATATTCAGGTGCATCCGGTTAGACTGGAAGCCGACCCCAACATAGTTGGGAAAAGGCTAGGCAGATGATGATGTTGCTGTTTCTTGGATATAAGTGATGGAAAAACCAAATTACAACAGTTCAATTTCTAGGTTCGTTCTTAGTCCGACCTAGAAATTAAACTAATCCAGGATGAGTCAAACCAACCCAGCCGCCGCGGGAGACGCCGTGTTGACGGCGCGTTAGTGTTCCACGCGCGCCTCAAAGTGATGTCAGCAAAGCAGTGAGGCCTGCCAGGGCCACCGCCTGCCGCGGTTGCGTGTTGTTTGAAAGAGATACTACGGCCCCGGAACATAAAGGGCAATAAAAGAAACAGTGAGTACAAGTCTGACACTCCCCTCCGCTCCGCCCAGAGCGGGGGAAGTTATTTGTCGATTTCCAAACATCATCATCAAACATCTCTACATAGTTTAAAGCTTCCCGCTGTCTTTCTGTCCCTATGTATGCTTAGATCTTTAAAACTACGCAACGGATTTTGATGAAGTAGATTTTAATAAATAGAGCCATTGTCTCCAAGCTTTCCTTTACTTATAAAGCCATCAATCACTGTTATGAACTTATCCGTCTTCCATGATTTTTTATTATAAAGCCACGACACACAACTGAGCAAAGCAAGTAAAAACTATTTTTTGTTATTATAAAAAAAACTAAACCAACAACATACTGCAATGACGACGTAAGCGTATTTCTAGAACACGATATACTTATTGGCATAGGAACCTTCGGACGATGTAAACAAATTTGCTCGGATCGAAGCGAGCGAGCGGTCTAAAAATCAGCCGCCGGCAATAACGATAGAGGTAGCGTAATATATGGACGAGCAAACAAATTCAATTTAAGGTGATACCTATTGAATACGTAATTTAATTTAGACTTTATGTGGAAGTTCAAGTTTGTTATGCTTCTCTATTGAATTTGTTTTCTTTTATTAAAGTCCTAGCTGGCACCCGCGGCTTAAAAACTATCCTATGTGTTACTCCAGACTATAATCTACCTCTGTAAAAAGTTTCATCAAGATCCGTTCAGCCGTTTTGACTTGAAAGAGCAACAAACATCCATACATCCTCACAAACATTCGCATTTATAATACGAGTTAAGTAGGATTTTGCTTCGTTGGTAAATTGTGGCTGCTGAGCATAAAGTCCTGAGTTCGATTTTTGGATAGGCCAAAGTATTATTGGGTTCAGCCAGCTCAGCCACGTCGTCAACCGCGTCGTTTAAATTATGGTATAATGATATATCACATAATTTTTATCGAGGTGTAGGTTTTTTTTTGTTTTATCATAGAACAAAAAAAACATAAAAGAATCCGACGAATTGAGAACCTCCTCCTTTTTTGAAGTCGGTTAAAAACAATTAGAACGCCTGCCTGTCTGATCTTTACAATCCTTAACTGGATAGTAGGACACACTTTGGTAAGACTTGTTGATTCACTTTTGGAGCTTAGTGAGACTAGAATAGATTGAAGATATACGTTATTGTACTCCATAACGGTTAAATAGTTATGTTGTTCTTTAATTATTTATTTTGTTTTGTCTTGCAGTTTTCTCGTTTTTAGGGTTAAAGGAAAAAAGCCGGAACCCTTATTGGACTTTGTTGTGCGTCTGTCTGTCTAGACTCTTTATCTCAGGAACGCGTAAAGGTATCGAGTTGAAATTAAAACCATATTATTAAGTCTAAAGTCCCTTAAAGTAGTGGAAAAATCATAGCTCTAAGTCTACGCAGTCAAATGATATGGCCGTTTATGTCGCAAGTTTATACAGGACCCTCGGTGTGCGCGCCTAACTCGTACTTGCTCGGTTTTTTTTTGTCGTTTATTATTTTTATACATATCATTTAACTTTTCTAAATATTTCTTAATCAAAACATAGAAAAATATATATGAAAATAGTAGCTTATCGTAGCCGGTATCGGGAACAGGGTCCAAGCTACCGGCGTTCAGGGCTCCAGAGAAAGGAACCTCCTAACAATAAGAGCCGTGTTCAAGACCACCGCTTTCTGTATCCTTTGATCCAGCTGCCTAATGAGAGCTTCCTTAAATGTTGGTCGAGGCTCTTGGCAATTAGGCCATTGGCTGTAACGACTATTGGCACAATGATCGCTGAGTCCACATCCTACATGTCGACAACCTCGCGAGCCAAGTCAATATACTTTCTTATATACTATATCTATTCATATACATAGAAACACAAAATACAAAACTGTCGTATGTTCTTCAGATCACATCCAGGTCCAGTTGAAAACCAGCGTTGAGCACTAGTTGCTCGGTAGTTTGCTATGCTGGGTTTATTTGGCGCAGCCGTGAATCACACAATATTAGCTTCTATTTTGTTGTTTGTTTTTAAGAGATCAGTTATTTTTTAATGTTGTGTGTACTTGTAGCAAGAGCCAAACAATATGTTTTCTTTATTTCTTTTATATTATTAAATAGGTACTGCTATTTTATAGGTACCTACTATGACGGTCTGATCGCTATAATATTTATCTGTATGTCTATAATATTTAGCATATATATTTTTAGTAAGTAATAACAAATTGGGTAGTTCATCAATATTCCTCACACCTTCCTGGGAAGGTACTTAAGAGATTGGGCTCTGAGTTAAGAGACGAGCTTCGAATGTTAATTTAGTAATTTTTATTTGCTGCCATCGGAGTTTTGGAGGCTTTTTATGATGAAAAGCTGCTCGCAAAGCTGATTTTTAATACTAGAGTATAGTGCAAAATGAGTACTAAACTAATTCAGCTAAATTAGTAAGTTTAGTTTAGTCAAAGAGGTTAGGTAAGTTATCAGGTTGTGTAGCCACACAAACCTCTTTAATGGCACGTGTCACTTAGTGGCTAAGTGGTTGACTGGTGCGCTGCGTGTCGCGGGTTTGATTCCTGCACGGAACGAATATTGGAATGGCATAGAGGTAGTTGTTTCTGCTCAAGCTTTTTTTTTTTTTTTTTTTTTTTTTTTTTTTATATCTTGGGACAACTTACACACGGCTATCTGATCCCAAGCTAAGCAGAGCTTGTGTTATGGTAACCAGACAACTGATATACATACTTATATAATTTATAAATACATACATATTATAGATAAATCACACCCAGACACAGAACAAACAATCATGCTTATCACACAAAGTTTGTCCTGGGTGGGAATCGAACCCACGACCTCCGGCTCAGCAGTCAGGGCCACTAACCACTAGACCAACAGGCCCGTCAAAGCTGTTTGTGTATGTTAGCTAAAACGTTTCTAAACGTAGCAATGATTCAGAAGATTTTTTTAAACGTTTTCAATTAATCCTTACTAATATTCCTTACTAATATTATAAAAGCGAAAGTAAGTTTGTTTCTTTGTTTGTTACCTCTTCACGCTTTAATGGATACACCGATTTTGATGAATTTTGGTACAGAGATAGTTGAGAACCAGGAGACGGACATAGGCTAATTTTTTTTTAAAGTGTAAAGTGTATAAAGTGGGATGTGAGGGAGAAAGAGGGAAGATAAGGGAAAAATTAGCGTTGCTATTATAAATCCATAAGGCGCAAGGGGAACTGTGTTACCCCTAATTTAACGCGAGCGAAGCCGAGAGCAAAAGCTAGTATTAAATAAAAATCACCTTTTGAAATGCAAATTATTTAACAAAATAATTATGGAGAGCTTTTTCCATACGCCATTGAAACGTCTGCTTAAATCTTTTGTAAGTCCATCTTTTGTTATCAACTACTTAATTGACGGGCCTGTTGGTCTAGTGGTTAGTGGCCCTGACTGCTGAGCCGGAGGTCGTGGGTTCGATTCCCACCCAGGACAAAGTTTGTGTGATGAGCATGATTGTTTGTTCTGTGTCTGGGTGTGATTTATCTATAAATATGTATGTATTTATAATTTATATAAGTATGTATATCAGTTGTCTGGTTACCATAACACAAGCTCTGCTTAGCTTGGGATCAGATAGCCGTGTGTGAGTTGTCCCAAGATATTTATTTATTTATTTATAATTCCACAATCACTGACCACGTCTAAACTCAGTTAAATCCGTATCACAATCCCTTGAACCACAGGCCCAACGTTCAATCAAAACTAATCCTTACGTACACCACACAGAAACCACAGCTCGGAACTTTACCGCCGTTTAAACAGAACTTTAAACTGAAGTTTAGACCTAATAGTCTCCTTGTACACTCGATTAACCACAAAAGTGTGTCGAACTTAGGTAATGGGCCTAGTATACTTGTGAGTTCTGTGTTCATATAGTAGTGTCAAATCTTATGTTGAAAGTCGTCACGGTATGACGTTTCATTTAAGTATCCACTGGCTGGACGACACGGTTAGCGCAGTGGCTGAGCGATTGACTTCGTGTCGCTGGTTCGATCCCCGCATGGAACAAATATTTGAGTAACTAACAAGTAGTTGTAGCAGGTTCCCTTTTCCTGATTTGCAGGTTTTTTCGTTGGTAAGAAAGACTGATTTTTAGCTTCCTACCTTGAAAACTGCGAAAAGTCCCATATAAAATTTTACCCCCTCTTTTAAGGGTTTGGGGGCAGATTTCCATAACTGAAGCAAGATGTTTTTGTTAGTGACAAATAGTCCGCATTCCAATTTTGAGCTTTCTACCTTGAAAATTGCGGAATGCTCCATACAAACTTCCACCCCATTTTAGGGAAGTGGGGGGTTAGAAAGAGACATAAAGTAGCCTATGACACTCTCCATCTCTTCAACTATCTCCACTTTCAAAATCACCTCCATTCGTTTTAATTCGGGGTAACACAGTTCCCCTTTCCTGATTTTCAGGTACTTGTAGTTTTTGCCCTTGCAAAGGTGCTAGGGCAAAAACTACAAGTAGCAGGTACCTGAAAATCAGGTAAATAAGGTATTTATTGTAATAGCAAAGCTAAGTTTTCCCTTTTCATCCCTCTTTCTCCTCATTTTCTCACATTAAAAAAGATAGCTTACGTCTCCAGGGTCTTCAACTGTCTCTGTACCAAAATTCATCAAAATCGGTTGGGCCATTTAGGCGTGAAAACGTAACAAACAAACAAACTCACTTTCGCTTTTATAATATTAGTAAGGATTATGATAATACAAGCGTATAATGTTACCTTTCTAAAGTTTTCTAGCAATGAGCTTTAATGACAAAATGAAGTTGACATTAAATAACATTCCTCAAACATGGCTAGCGTCGTAAACACAGACACGCTCCGTAGCACAGAGCTACGTCGTAGCACAAAGCTACGTCGTAGCTTGGCGCGTAGTATGGCGCAGCGAGACGGGTAATATGGCGTAGCGGCCCGCTTGAAAGTCAGAGTTACGCAAAAACATTCAAACTCAAAAAATAAGCATCATGAATTCATGACCATAGATTTATTTTGTGTACTTTTTTTTTTACTATGAATTTAAAATTGTCTTTAGTATTTTCCATTTTCCGTTTTGTCTTTTAGCCGCTCACAAAATATATGTGAAGGACAAGTTAAGATGTTTATTCTCAGAAACCACTGAACCGTTTTCGATAAAACGTATCGTGTGTTATGGATCATTGATTTGAGGTTACGTAAGAGGGTAAACGGAGAAGCTGAGTGAAAATTCTTGTGTAACAAGTTGGAATATATTATAAATTGGAAGCAGGAATATCCATTTTCGTTGTGACACTGAAATGATTTTTTTGAGAAAGCTATGCTTCTTCTGGATACAATAGTGATATATTTCCCTTCACTATTTCAGTTTATTTAATTAACACTGTAATAAACTATGTAATGTGGTCGGAACCGTGTCTGTTGAGCACGGGGTTCTTGATTTAGATTCACGGGTTAGGCAAAAAATTTATTGGATTTTTCCATTTGGAATTTTATATGAGTATCCTGGAGTTTGGAAATTGGCAGTAAGATACCTCCGTGCCTCGGAAAGCACGTTGAGCCGTAGGTCCTGCGCTTGATCTTTCTCGGGTCGTGTCAGATTGCCGTTCCATCAGACTATGAGAGAGAGGGAACAGAGAGTGCACCTGTGCCTGCGCACACACTTGTGCACTATAATATCTCCCGCGCCGATAGCTAATTCCCCCTCTGAAATTGGCCACCGTGGCCTAAAACCGGTCAGGAGAGCTATATATATTACTACATTTACACTATCCAATATAGTTATACGAATCACCCAAAAATATCCACAGCCTATTCAATTTAAACTCGGCTTAAGATCAAAGTACATCCCTATTCGACGAGTATTTGTACACTCGATAATAAAATTACTTCAGCCGAAAATGAACCTCAGTTGCAACAAGACACACGTTAGATGTTACTTTGACGTACAGTCAGAGTATTATTGTATTATATTGTTATTGTAGAGTAGATTGTTACGTTTTTCTGTCATAATTAGGCAGGGTCAGTGATAGCACTAACAGTGTCCTTAAACGTTAGCGAGCAAAATAAACAATCCTTTTATTGTATACTGGGCAAATGTACACCTACACAGAAATAGAAAATATCGATTACTAGCTTCCGCCCGCGACTTCGTCCGCGTGGCATAGTTACTTTGGGCTAACGCTATTCTAACCCGCGTGATGATCGAAAAAAAATATCTTTCTCTCCCCTTTTTTCCCTCTTTCTCCTCATTTTCTCACATTAAAAAAGATAGCTTACGTCTCCAGGGTCTGCAACTGTATCTGTACCAAAATTCATCAAAATTGGTTGGGCCATTTAGGCGTGAAAACATAACAAACAAACAAATTTTCGCTTTTTATAATATTACTAAGGATTGTATAACTTGTTTTATTTACTAACAATTACTAACGCCTTGTTATTTTTATATGTACTACTAACAAAAAACATACGGACTTATGTCTAAAATACAGATAAAATAAATTATAATCAAGTCTATTTGAAGTCAACATGAATTTCAATTTACGTGTTACTTGAATTAGAGTAAAACAATGTCATTTTTATACCAAACTACTGAATTGCTGATTTTCACCTACAATTCTTCATCAGACCATATTTATACGAAGGCAACTTTATCTGACTGTTTTTCATATCTTAACGGCTGAACACGTCATGTTGATGTTTGGCACACAAATTTAAATAAAATGATAAAAATAAAATGCTAAAATAATTCAGACGTTGAAAAAGTTAAACACTTTTGTAATGCACTTGGACCGTGGTTCTTAATGTAGGTACGATGTTGTTAATTTGTCGATTGTCCCGAAACATCAAATTAAATTATGATCTGGGTTAATTTATAGGTAAATTATGATCTGGGTTAAATTCTTTATCGACCATCTTTTTTTTTTAATTTGTATGGCATTTTATTTTGATTTATATAGCTGTCAATTAACCTTAACTTTTGTATTTTTAAAACAATAACTATTTTGCATTCCGTAAGGCAAAATGTTTCGGGACAATCGACAAAACAATGTAACAACATCTTATCATTATCTTGTATGTAGGCATACATTAAGAACCACGGGCAGCAAGTGCATTATAAAAGTGTCTAACTTTTTCAACGTCTGAATTATTTTACCATTTTTATACTTGAATATATTTTTATTATTAGTTTATGTCTATTTGTAGTTAGTAAATAATAGTTGTTTTAATAAAAAAAAATATTACGTCTGAATTAATTTTGACAAAATTTTTGCATATTCTCGAATATATTCCAATGAAACCTTTAACTTGTGTCGTACCACACCCAATACTATGTCAATCTGGGTGTTTGTATGTATTTCGGTGCGGCCATAAAAGAGTCCACTTTACGAGTCATTCAATAAGATGGCGTCAACACTCCGTATTTGTTTAGGCTGCCAATAAATCTGCGTGTGCTCGCTGGTACTTTTAGTGGTATTCGGATTCGGAGTTATTTTCAGGGTTTTTTTGATTTGTATTACTTTGTATTATAGAAGGACATGAATTGATATTTTTTCAAACTAAATCAAATTATTATTTACTAGCTTTTGCCCGCGGCTTTGCTCGCGTTAAGTTCGAGGTAACACGATTCCCCTTTCCCAATTTGCAGGTATCTGGTTATTTATTGTAATAGCAAAGCTAAGTTTTTCCTTTTCTTCCCTCTTTCTCCCTCATTTTTCACTTTAAAAAAAATTGCCTATGTCCGTCTCCAGGGTCTTAACTATCTCTGTAGGTACCAAAATTCATCAAAATCGGTTATATGTCATTTAGGCTGGAAGACGTAACACATATACAAACAAACTCACTTTCGCTTTTATATAATATTAGTAAGGATGTGTTAAAATTGGTATAGAGCACAATGACTAAGACTTAGATGAACTTAGACGACACTTATTATGGTCTAACAGGTCGGTGGGTCGTCTTTGGGCTGGTTTCGTAGGAGTCCACGTATATGCTTAGGGCACTCTGAGCCAAAAAGAAAAAAAAAGATCCGTACAAATTTTTAGTTCTTTTTTTCCGGAAATGTATAAATTTTCTTGATTTAATGTTTGTGGGGGAGGTGAACATTTAATTCTCCTTTGATTTTGAAACTTTACTGTGGAACTTCACAAAATAAAACTAAAATAATGAAAGTTCACAAGAAACAATATTTAATCGGCTACTGCTCAGATAATCATGCAGGACGCTGGCAAGAGGATATTTGCGGATGAGAAACCATCAAAAAACTTCCACCACCACTTAACATTGGGCGGAGTGGGGGGGGGGAGTGTCAGACTTGTACTGACTAAAACCCACCCATGTTCCTTCTATTACCACGCGTTCCGGGACCGCGGTATCTCTTTCGAACAACCCGCAACCCATGAGGTCCTGGGTTCGATTCCCGGTTCGAGCAGTGTTTTTGGGTTTTTAAATCAAGAATTTCTCAGTATAGAATAGAATAGCAGTTATTTGCAAATATGGGTTATATTTGCAAATAACTGCTATTCTATATATATATTCATAAGTAGGTGGTATTAGGTTTACATCGATTCTGCCATATTTCACCATTCGGCACGCAAACATTATCATAATATAAAATTTAAATTCTTGGACATTAGATTAATAAATTAATTAAATAAAAGTAATCCTCATTAAATAAAATTATTAAAATTCAAATTGTCATTAAAAATTATCAACTTAATTTAAAAAAAAAATGGTAAACAAAATTAAACATAATTAATGAATTAAAAATTCGTGGTAGGTAGTTTGATAAAGATTGTCCGTTAAAAACTCAGCAACACTGTAGTATGTTTTTATCTATTAATAGTTTACGAAGTCTACCTTTAAATTGTAACGTTTATAAGTCTTTCCAAGCACTTGGTAATTTACTATAAACAACTGGGGCCATGCAATAAATACTATTGCGCATCATAGTGGTTTGACACGGTACATTATTTAATTTAAAATTGTCACGTCTTTTTCAGTTTATTCCCGTTGTCCCCGTATGCCATATCCCCGTCACGGGGACAGCGGGACGTGATTAAATTTATTTCCAATTGTCCCCGTAACGTACATTCGGCTAACGGGGACAACGGGAAGTAAACTTTTCACGAGTCGTTGTCCTCTTCGTTTAGCATAATGTTCATTTAGAGCGATTATTATTTGGTATAATTTCACTTGGCATACTATGCAGATGGCAGTAATGACTAGGTTAGGTTAGGTTAAAACTGTGACCTCCTACGCACGAGCCGAGCGAGCGAAGCGAGCGGTGCCGCGGCAGCGGCCGGCGAGTGCTAGAAACGACTTGCATTAATAGAAAAAAGAGATTGTTTTTAGTAGGTTACACGGAACTGAACTATTTAGATTAGTATAATTACTTATTGTATTAAATGACATTATTTCAAATTCAATTAAATAATAACTAAAATAAATGACATTATTTTGAAGATTTAAATAATTAAAATAAATGACAACAAATAACGACAAAGATGATTCTAACTATAAACTTTCTGCGATATGACAATTCTCAATTTCGGGAGGGGACAACGGGAAGTATTTTTAAATATTTAATTGAAGTACCGCTGTCCCCGTAGGACGGGGACAGTGTACGGGGACAACGGGAAGTATTTTTAAATATTTAATTGAAGTACCGCTGTCCCCGTAGGACGGGGACACGGTGTACGGGGACAGCGGGAATAAACCCAATAGGCTCACCCCATATAACGCATGGGACTGGCAAAATGTTGGAAATGTTGAACTACTAGATACACCTCTGCTTAATCCATCGGGAATGACAGTCGTGATGTTCTTATTAATCAAACAACTTTTGCCTTAAAATCACATAAACCAACGTTCCTTTGTCATTTATCTTGTATTACGCAAACGACTTTATAATAGCTAAATCATCAACTTTGCCTAAGTTGTAAAACGTTAACTTACCAAGTTATCATACCGGAAGACTGCATCAAGTTTTTTTATAAGCTAAAAATATCCAATTCACTGACTTGACTTTGATGGCACGGTTGGCGCAGTGGCTGAGCGATTGACTGCTGCGATGCGTGTCACGGGTTCGATTCCCGTACAAAAGAAAAGTTTGTATGGCCTACAGGTAGTTGTTTTGGGGTCTGGCTGTTTGTGTATGTAAGTTTAAATGTTCGTAAACGCACCCTTAATACAGGAGAAATTCCTAGTGTGGGACAACGTTTTTTTTAAAAAGATAAAGACTGTATTTTAGTAAAATCCTACTATATGTATGTATTTATCCTACTTCCTACAAATATGTATTATAAATGCAATTTTATTGTGAGAATGGGTGGATGTATGGATGTACGAATGTTTGTTACTCTTTTTGAAATTTGGCACAGAGGTAGATTATGGTGTGGAATAACAAAAAGGATTCTTTTTTTTCTCGATATCACGCGGCCGAAGCCGCGGGCGCAAGCTAGTTAACCTATGCATGACCTAAAAAAACCTATTAAAACTGAGTCAATACCTGTGAAAATTGTTATTTCGAAGAAACATTCGTTCGTCATTGATCGTTTTCTTCGGAAACACTTCACGACTTTCAAGAACTCGCCAATAACAAAAGCTACGTCTCAAGGGAAGCGTGTATTTTGAAATGATGATGACTATTCATTTCCTTCATAATTATGTATTGTATAATGTGAATCGGGAGGCCATTAACATTGATCAATCATCAAATCGGTCATGCATAGGTTAACTTTTTCAATGTTTTTTATGTCATTATTAATACTCTAAACTACGAGTTAAAATGGTTTGGGTGGACTATATAAGACATTGAAATAAAATTCATAGACCCGCGTCTCCCGCAGAGCGTCCGAAACGTCTCCCACGGCGGCTGGATTGTTTAAAGGTTTATATTTACACCCATTATATTTACAACAGTAATTTATTCTAAGAATAAAATAGAATATTCTTTATTATGTGCATCATACATCATCATCATCATTAGGCTATATTAGTCCACTGCTGGACATAGCCCTCCCCTAATGAGCGCCATAGCGCCCTGTCTTCAGCTTGCCGCATCCAGCATCTGCCTGCAGTCTTTCTTAGATCGTCATCCTACCTGGTCGGAGGGCGTCCTACACTACGCTTGCCGAGTCGCGGTCTCCACTCAAGAACACGTTTACCCCAACGGTTGTCGGTTCTTCGTGAGATATGGCCAGCCCACTGCCACTTCAGCTTGCTGATTCTTTGAGCTATGTCGATAACTTTGGTTCTCTGTCGGATGTATTCGTTGCGGATTCTATCCTTCAGAGAAACTCCGAGCATAGCTCTCTCCATAGCTCGCTGAGCGACTTTGAACTGATGGACCAACCCTGCCGTGAGTGTCCATGTCTCGTACATCATCATGTGCATCATACAAATAACATAATTATTGAAAACATTTCACATAGGGTTGTAACATTTGCTCGTAGCTCTCCGAGCGAGGTCGAAGTTTTCAGATGTTAGAAGTGGGATAGGTGTACAAATAAATAATAATAAATAAATAATAAATATCTTGGGACAACTCACACACGGCTATCTGATCCCAAGCTAAGCAGAGCTTGTGTTATGGTAACCAGACAACTGATATACATACTTATATAATTTATAAATACATACATATTATAGATAAAAAATATTAGCTACTACAGGTTTTTGATAGCTTTGATTCCCGAGGGAGGACCCTTTAACAATGAAATAATAAAAATGAAACACTAAAACACAAAATAAACGTGGAGAGCTAGAAGACTAATCCTTACTTCCTTACTAATATTATAAAAGCGAAAGTGAGTTTGTTTGTTACCTCTTCACGCTTTAATGGCTAAACCGATTTTGATGAATTTTGGTACAGAGATAGTTGGGAACCAGGAGACGGACATAGGCTAATATTTTTTATAAAAAAGTGGGATGTGAGGGAGAAAGAGGGAAGAAAAGGAAAACTTAGCGTTGCTATTACAAATCAATAAGGCGCTACCGAATTTAACGCGAGCGAAGCCGCGGGCAAAAGCTAGTATAAAATAATTTAACACATACCTTTTAACAGGAATAAAACCTCACAATAGTTTGGTGAAATATCACAAACTGAACTGCACAAAAACTGATTCACAAACTGATTTTGCAAATAGATACAGCTTATCAAAAAAAAAACAATATCTAATACATGTGGCTGCTAGCCGTGATCCAAAAACGTAATGAGCCAAAAAATTACTGTTGAAGATAAAATGACAGAATGAAATTCGAAATATGAATATCTAAAAATTTTATAATCAATGTTGATCCAAAAAGGAAAGAGGTTGAGACGACAGAGAGGGTGAAATACCCACTCTATCACAGGGTGACACAATGGCCTGTCTTATCGCTTAAAACAATCCATTCTTTCTAAGTTTTTTTTTGAAATAGTTTTCAAACCCAAACAGTGGAAAGACAAACAAACACAGGCAGGCATACAGCTGAGTGAACACCGGCTGTAAAGTGACGACAGGTTTCTGTTTTGCTGACATCTCCTTAAGTCACGTTTGTTGTGTTCCACGCGCACCTCAATTAGATGTCAGAAAAATACAGGGGCCTGCCAGCAACACTACCTGCCGAGGTTGCGAGTGGTTCGAAAGATTTACCGCGGCCCCAGAACATAAAGGGCAAAAGAAGGAACACGGGTGGATTTTGGTTAGTAAAAGTCTGACACTCCACCCCGCTCCACCCAGAGCGGGAGAAGTTATTTAATTTTTTCACATTCGCAAAAAAGGCAGGCATAAAGCTCCCATCCGTTTAAACATTAACTTCCAATCCATACTAACACCAGATATAAAAGCACGTACATTTCGATTACCTAAGTGGTCCTAAGAATGATCTCATTACGTAGTCCTAGATTAGTCTATCCTAAACGAGTTTCTAAGCTAAGTAACATTAGTCCATCTTGGACAAGACGCTAACATTACACTAAGTTAGTACCTCTATAGTAGACAAAGACTCCGCGTTCACTCTCATTCATGAACTACGGAAATTACTGTGGAGGTAGAGTAAGTATAGCGTTGAGGCCACAGAGTCCCCACTTCTAGTAGTTCAACATGGCAAAAATGTGATAAATGGGTCAATTTCCTATTAGGTTTGTTACATTTTATTATTATAAGAAATGTTATAGACATATTAGCATATAGCTTCAAGGATCCATTTAATAAAAAGCAAAATGACTTAAAAAGCATTTTAAATATGATCATATTCTATTCATGACACCATACTTTCGGATTAGTTACCCAAATCTATTATGGCAATCATAAAGTTAATAGTATGGTTAGATGGCGTTAAATTTCATGTCATTTGATCATTTTGCTTTGAAAACGTATGTGAGTTGAGTTATCTAGTGTCTGAGTTTAGTAATATTCCGAAATAAAAAACAAACAAATAAATATGTCACAAAAGAAAACAAAGTTTGCCCTCTTACCAGCCAATCATAAAAATAGTTTCAAATACGTCAGCTTGACCTACTGTCAATATTTTTGCATTTAACCAACTGATCTTAGTAGACTGTGGTTGTACTATTATATCAAACGCGTAACGTTTGTTTTGTTCTGTACGTCGACGGTGGAATGAGATAACGAGTGGTAGGCTTGAAACTGATGAGTGCTATTTGCGCTGGAATCGTCTAGATATTTTGGTAAATAAAATCTAATCATAATTATTAGATGAAGTATCCATTTTCTGACGTTATAACAATGTAGCATTTATATAAAGGCCAAAAAGAATAGAAAAAGTTGTAAAAGTATGTATTTTTTTCGAACCCAGGACCCTGAATTCGGCAGCCGCGCTAACAAGCAGGAGACCAACGGACGTGTAATAAATAAATATGGAGGATGAAGACGAGCTGCACCGACCGCAAACAAATTGGGATAAGGGAAGAAGAATGATGATAATAAATATCACTCCATTTGACCAGTTATCAATTGCTATCAGGAAAGATCAGTCGATAAGCCTCAGAAAGAAGAAGTTTTTTCAAAAACTTAATTTCTGTAGATGACAATAAAACCATGTATATAGGTACTATTATTATGACTGAAACAAATGAAAGTATTATTTTTTTTTTGTTTTTTAAAACGTTGTTCCACACTAGGAATTTCTCCTGTATTGTGGGTGCGTTTACAAACATTTAAACTGACATACACAAACAGCCAGACTCGGAACAACTATCTATAGGCCATAAATATATTTGTTCTGTGCGGGAATCGAACCCGTGACACGTAGCGCAGCAGTCGATCGCTCAGCTACTGCGCTAACCATGCTGCCAACCGTTTCAACAAACAACCGTGTCGTACATTTAAATTTATACCACAAAATCAAAAGAATACAATACAAAATTGACAAAACAAACCCTATTTTGAACCGCGTGATAGCTTGATCACTTAAAAAATATTACGACGTAATCGTAGGCACTAAAGATATCGAACCGTCGATCAGAATCGTAGCAACAACCATTTCGTCAACCATGAACCCAAGGTACAGTCACAAGCATGAATATGTCCTGCCGGTTGCGGATTGTTTGAATAAAAAAAGCCGGTGAACTGTAACATAAAGGGCAATAGAAGAAACATGGGTGGGTTTAACTCAGTACAAGTCTACTACTCCCCCCTGCTCTGCCCAAAGCGGGGGAAGTTATTTTATGATTTCCTACCCAAAAAAGAAGTACGAATTTAGGTGTACTTAAGACTTAGCATCTTTTTAAATTGATTTACGTATTTGCCAAGCCATTTTCCACTAAACATCTTAAAACGTAAAAAAACACACTGCGCTTTAACAAATATTACAATTCGTCGGGTAGACTTAAGTGTAGTGTCAACCTTTTGAATGCAAGGGTTGTGAATTGTTTGATAGAGACACTGTGGCCCCGGAACACAAAGGGCAAAAAAAGGAACATGGATGGGTTTCAGTATAATTCTAAAGTCATTTGATTGTTTTCCATTCGAAAAACAACAAAAAAACCCTTGGTTAGAAATGAAGAATATGTACATGTTGGTTTGTAAAACACACTTTTTTACTTGCAACTAACTTGGTTGTAACGCCAGCGACTACTGAGCCAATTACTTTGAAATGACTGTCGCCCGCAACCATTGTTCACGTGAATTTAAAACTAAAATATAACTTCCCAATTTAATCAGATTTTGTTAACAATATCAAGGGTGTTTTTTTCACAGAGTACAAATCATTTTTGTAAATAATAAAGCAAAATTATCAATAAAAAAAGTTACTTCAAATAACATCAGATATCCACCAGTTAAATTCTGGCCAAAATCGGGCCAGCTGTTTGTAAGATTAGCCGGAATAAACAGACGGACAAAATTTAAGTTTTTATGTTTTTTTTTTTTGTATAAGTACTGTAGGTATTTACTGCCACACATATTCAGAAAAAAAGCTGTTATTTTAAAATACACAAATTTCATTTATTTAAATAGATAATCAGGTGAAATACTTACTACTTTTATAAGCCGTTTTGTGTTTCAGCCAGTGTGTAGTTTAGCCGGCTAGTAAGTTTATTTTCACACAAATCTTTAGCCACCACCAAATACATGGTTGTGCTACCTGTACTTACGACATTGTCGAAACTTATCGTGTTTCTCGTTAAATGGTAATCGATATCGTATCGTATCGAGTAAACTTGAGTATCGCATGACGAGGAAACGACACAAGGTCAGAGGAGGGAAGGTTAAAGACCGTGGTGCAGTGTCTATGGATTTATAGAAAACTAGCTTTTGCCTGCGGATTTGCTCGCGTTTAATTTGGGGTAACACAGTTCCCCTTTTCTGATTTGCAGGTACCTGCTACCTGTAGTTTTTGCCCTTGCGCCTTATTGACTGTAATAGCAAAGCTAAGTTTTCCCTTTTCTTCCCTCTTTCTCCCTCATTTCTAACATTAAAAAAAGCTTGTCCGTCTCCAGGGTCTCAACTATCTCTGTACCAAAATTCATCAAAATTGGTTTAGCCATTTAGGCATGAAGACGTAACAAACAAACTCACTTTCGCTTTTTATAATATTAGCAAGGAAGTATCCTTGCTACTGCGTGCTCAGAAAATCATTCTAGACAGCAATTTTGGAACAGTACAGAATAATTTATCATCTTAATCAAATAACTAGATTCTCAGAATACCCGAAAACTACAGTTTAAAACCACAAAAATATAGTTAAGCCTGACATATTGGTGATAGAGCGATCATCGCAAATATTTCTTTAAAAAAAATAAAATACTAACAACGATTATAAGCCCATTGTGTCACCATATATGATTTGCTTCTTTAATTATGTTCTTTGTATGGTGTACATAAAAAATAATATTCTTTTCTATAAGAAATATCCAGATGACGACTTACGATTCGGGAGGGTCGACGACATATGACGCGGACCCCAAAATATATTGGGACAAGATAAGAATGATGATGTAGGCATTTTTCTCCTCTTGTTTTGAAATAACGGCAGATCTCAGAAAATAATCCTTATATCAAACGTGCCGTGCCCACCAATACGTTTTTCTATATCAAACGAAAGTTCGTTTAGGAATAGAGAATCTAGCAATTGTTCACTTACCAATTTAGGAACACAGCGTTCTACTAGCCAGTACCGTAGAAAGTAATGATTTTTATATTAGGTCTAATTTTTTCCTAATGATCAAAGAGCCTGCCTTTGTGGTTTGTGGTTACAATATCTCCCTTAATTAAACTCAAATCGTAAGTCTAATTACAGAACAGTACTTACAGGCAGCCCGTCATTTTATGTGCAAATAATCTTAAAGCTGATGAAACACATGTTTCTATAATTTGGGAGTAGACGAGGAGAGACCATAAAGCGCTTTATTGCTGAAAGTTAATTGTCTGGAGCCGAATTTGAGGTTTTCGGTATGTTTCACAGAAGATTATAATTAGGCATGATACATGTTTGAATTTGGAATTACTAATGCTTTATGGTAGACGTAATACCCAATTGGGATACAACCCCACATTTTGTGAGAAATGTTAGGACATACCTTTTTTTTTATTTTTAGCATATGGGAATCATCAAAAAACTTGCCCCGCTCTGGGCGTATCAGTGTCAGAATTTTACCGACTGTGCGACTGGCCCAGGGTTTTGCTGGTACGGACGCTATTTTCTAAAATCGGCGGGAGTATCGTAGTAAAATCAGAACTGCGAGGAATTTATGACACGGTTGACGCAGTGGCTGAGCGATCGACTGCTGCGCTGCGTGTCGCGGGTTCGATCTCTGCACGGAACAAATATTTGTATGGCCTACAGATAGCTGTTCCGGGTCTTTTGTGTATGTGAGTTTAAATGTTTGTAAAAGCACCCACGATACAGGGAAAATTCCTAGTGTGGGGTAACGTTATATAAAAAAAAAACTATAATTAATTACTCGCACAAACATACAAAGCCTTTCATTACCAACTAGTTTCAAATACACACAATATCAAAGTAACAAGTACTAATATAATACTTACTGGTATCGGTATTATTGGTACCAACTACATATACCCAATTTAGCTTATTAATAGTCAGATTACCTCTATTGTAACAAGGGCTTCAACTAATAAGATGAATGGAAAGCAATCTTTCTCACTAAATAACTAAAGCAAATTATCCTTTGAAGGAAATCATTAGTTACGTGATATTAGGCTACGGACAGGTTGCTGAAGATAAGGATTGGTATGATCAGTAGTTTCAGAATTTTTATTTATCGTGTGGTCTAATCTGGTGTGGCTGATTTAGTTAAAACTTACTGTCGAGATATCTCAAACATGCTGATTTCCTAACAATGTTTTTCTTTACCAAAGCGAAAGTGAGTTTGTTTGTTACGTCTTCACGCCTAAAAGGCTAGGCCGATTTTGATGAATTTTGGTACAGAGATAGTTTGGGCCCTGGAGTCGGACATAGCCTAAAATAGTGAGAAATGCGGAAGAAACAGGGAAAAAAGGGAAAACTTAGCTTTGCTATTATAATAAATAAGGCGCAAGACAAAAATTGCAGGTAGCAGGTACCTGCAAATCAGGAAAGGGGAACTGTGTTACCCCGAATTTAACGCGAGCGAAGCCGCGGGCAAAATCTAGTATAAAATAAAATAAACTAAGTGCGAGTCGGACTCGTGCACCGAGGGTTTCGTACAAACTTGTCACATAAAACGCTACATCGCTTTACGACACGATTGGCGCGCACGAGTGGTTGAGCGATCGACTGCTGCGCTGCGTGTCGCGGATACGATCCCCGCACGGAACAAAGATTTGAATGACCTACAGATAGTTGTTCCGTGTCTGGCTGTTTGTGTATGTGAGTTTAAATGTTGGTAAACGCACATATGATACAGGAGAAATTCCTAGTGTGGGGCAACGTTTTTTTTTAAAACAAATTCTTTTAACTGCTTAGACTTACGTTCCTGAGATAAAGGGTCTAAGGGTCTTGACAGATGGACTGCAAAGTGATCCTACAAGGGCTTAATTTTTTTTTTGAGGTACTAATTCCTAAAAAATAAAAAGTATGAAGTTTTTTGACACAACCATATCAATCACCCAGGTCCGCTTTGAAAAGTGGCATATTTTCGGTGATGCATTAGTGATAGCTGTGCAATACTCTGCATGCCTAGTACCGCCGCAAAATATAGGTCAAACTTTTCATTGTTTCTCTCCATAATAAGTAGGTAATAAAGAACAATACATAACATGTACTTTGTACCTTACTTTACCATAACTTTAACTTGTAGAAGCTGCTAAGTTTGTCAAGAACAAAGCGCCGAAGTATAAATGAGCGAATGAGTTTGTAGACAGCCATTCTTCTCTGTACCTTATCTTTTTTAAATATATGTAGTTTTATGTTTAGAACAAGTTTTAGTTTGTATTTTTTTAGAAAGTTTGAGACGAAATGAGAAAAGTTTTGGAGTACAAAGGTTTTAGTTTTTAGCTGGAAAGATAGCCAAACAGCGGCAAGAACAATATTTTTTTAAAATTAAAAACTCGCAGATTATTTAACCCCTTTTTTTTGGGTGGGAAATCATCAAATAACTTCCCCCGCTGACTAAAACCCACCCATGTTCCTTCTATTGCCCTTTACGTTCCGGGGCCGCGGTATCTCTTTCGAACAACCCGAAACCCCGGATTATTTACCCCCTTGCCCAGACTATTTCCAACTGTCTTGGGATCTGCTACTAGTTTAACCGGTTTCAGATGTAAACTAGAATTTTACATTCAGTGACTGCGTATCTGACCTACTCAACCCAGTTAGTCCTTAGTAACACGATACCCCCTTAATAACGGTAAGTCTGATTGTCAGATTTCCGTGATTTTGTGTGCTTATATCGCTTGGTATTCCTCAAACTTGACACTTTATAGTTGACTTAATCTGTCCATCATCATCTGCCTAGCCTTTTCCCAACTATGTTGGGGTCGGCTTCCAGTCGAACCGGATGCAGCTGAATATCAGTATTTTACATGGAGCGACTGCCTATCTGACCTCCACAACCAGTTAATACTGGGTAATACGATACCCCTTGGTAAGACTGGTTGTCAGACTTTTGGAACACTGACTACCTGTTACGACTGTCAAAGATCTACAAATGACAGCCGGGACCAACGGCTTAACGTGCTTTCCGAGGCAAGGAGGAAACTCGGTATGTAACGGGTGGTCACCCATCCACAGACCAACCTAGGCAAGCGCGGCTTAACCTAAAGATCGACCCGAGCGGCTGCTATTATTTAGCCACGAGCGAACGACTTAATCTGTCCCATCAGGTTTAAAATTTCAGAATATATTTCATAGTACCTTTGACATATTGCTCAGTTTTCAATTTTCAAATATTGTTTCGTTCATAAGCTACCAGAAATGTATTGCTTTAACATTCTGAATGGCGGCGATTTCTCACAATCAGTAGTTAATGATGGAGAGGTGAAAAAACTACAAGTAGTAAACAGCAATAACTGCAACTAAGGTTTGATTTCTCCGAAACTCTGTTTCTTACCAAATTTGGACCCCAAGTTATCGGGGTTAAAATTACTGCACGTTAGGAATATTTCCCACTAGCAGGCGCCCGACTTCGCCCGCGGCTTCGCCCGCGTGATATCGAAAAAAAAAGAATCATTTATATTATTCCAGACTATAATCTACCTCTGTGCCAAATTTCATCAAGATCCGTTCAGCCATTTTGACGTGAAAAAGTAACAAACATGCATACATCCATCCACACAAACATTAGCATTTATAATATTATAGTAGCACTGTATAATTAACACCAAAACTGTATCGTTCTAACAAAACGTACACTTTAAATAATTATTTAAAGCACTTTATTATTTCGAAAATAAGTTGCTGTAATGAATCATCTCTATGGGACATTTCTGGATTCGAGATTACAATGGACGCGGAAGTGAAACGGGTTGCCCGTAATATAATATTTTTCTTTACTAAAATGTAGCGTTGATAAAATGTGATGGCATTTTTTTGGGGTCGAATTGAAAAGACCAGCCAGTCAGCATTGGTCGTTTTAGATAACTTTGGTGTGCCAGAAGTACTTAGATTTTTCGGTTGAAGAAGGTTTTTATTGCGGTGAAATAATCGTTTGTACTGAAAAAAACTCAGTTCATCCGTGATCATGGCGTTTGCAACACTGCCGAAATATCGGAATGTCGAAACAAATAACAAACATGGTAAATATGTCAAGTGTTAATTATAAAAAAAAATATATATAAAAAAAAACTACACAGTAAGCTTTAGAAATTTTGGCCACACCGAAAGTATTAGATAAGTACCAAATGAGCATCGACCATTTTGTTTCAGGCAAGATTTTCAAGATTGTCCGGTTAATTGATGTCGATAAACTAAAAATGTTCTAAAAATTGTTTTTTTTTTTCTTATGACAATATTGGGACTTCAAGTTCCACGTATGGCCTATGTTACAGAATACCAGTTCTTTTTTAATGCTATAGCACCATACCACCAGATAGAAGCCTTTTGTCCTCTAACAGGACTAATTTAATTAAACGTAATTTATTTTTATGTTTTATTTTTGTTGGTGTTTTTTTCATTTTCTCTGTGCGAGTCAAATAATAAGGTACTTTTTCTTTAAATATTTCCCTTTAGCAGCTAGATTTTCATAATATTAAATCTAATCATATTCCGTCATACATAGTTTATATCCGCCATTTTCGAATGAAAACGTCCACTTTTTGCGTCACTGTCCAAATCAATGACAAAGGATTGTCAGAAGTTTGGCAACATGTGGTGTGGACAAAAACTTGGCGCGAAATTCACGTCTGTGTTGTGTGCACGAGCGCTGGCGGAGCGCAGTTTTTATTTAGTTTCAATTTCGAATAGGCAGTTATAAAATTCGTTAAAATTAAAGCCTAATTTAAATGCACTTTACGCACGAGTACACAGTATTCTGTAAATAGCGCATTATCACAAAATATTACTAATGCGAAAGTTTGTAGGTAGGTACGTGTATGTATGATTGCAACTTCTTCACATCCAAACGCGAAATTTGGTTTAAAGATAGCTTATACTCTAGTTTAACACATACTTTTTATCACGGTCTACGCGGGAAAAACCAGGAGGCGCAGCTAGTGCTTTAAAGCATAAATAAGAAATACAATTATGATCTGACAGAATTATGTTCCTGTCACAACTCGAATACAAAATAGGAGGTATTTTCGGCTTAATTGATTTCATTAATATTTTCATCTTTATTATAAGCCTTAAAATTGAACTAAAATTTCATTTAGATTGAAAAATGACATTGGAATCACCATAACAGTATTCTAATAGAATTGATTTGTACAATGATTTATGAAAGTTATCTTTGTAATCTTTTCTAAAGTTAGAGCGTGCCCGCACCCGCAATTACTGTTTATCATTACTGTGTTAGCAAAAGACCTTTTTGTGTCTCCATCAATCAGCCACAAATGTATCCCACAACACTTACCTCTTGAACTTGAACCACAGTCGCTTCACACTTAATTTACCAGCAGAGAACAGTAACCCAACAGCTAACTAACAGCTTCGCTCGCGTTAATTTCGGGGTAACACAGTTCCCCTTTCCTGATTTACAGGTACCTGCTACTTGTAGTTTTTGCCCTAGCGCCTTATTTATTGTAATAGCAATGCTAAGTTTTCCCTTTTCTTTCCTCTTTCTCCCTCATATATCAATCTTTAAAAAAAATAACCTATGTCCGTCTCCAGGGTCCCAACTATCGCTGCACTAAAGTTCATCAATTCGGTTTAGCCAATTAGGCGTGAAGAAGTAACATACAAACAAACAAACTCACTTTCGCTTTTATAATATTAGTAAGGATATTAGGGTCGGTTTCCAGCCAAACCGAATGCAGCAGAATACGTGTATTATGCTTACAACAGTTATTAATAGGTAATATGTTACATAATGAAACTGGTTCTCACACACTCAGGACACGACTACAGCAACCTTATTGTTACAAGAATTATGATCAAAATTAAGTTAGTGCTGGAGCAAAATATTAGACAGTCACGTCTATACGTTTATATGTTGCTCCAGCACTAACTAAATTATACTGTATATTAACTATTTCAAGGAGAAAATAGGTGACTGTTATATTGACAGTTATGCGAAATTAAAGGTAATATATCTGTGAACGATCTGCACATGATCATGTCTTATGAGAGTAACTGTGGTGTTGAAGTTCCACCAAAGCGAACAAAACGCAATGTGTTTGGTGATTAAATGAAAAACCTCTTCTGATAGCTTCTCAGGCGTATAATCCAAAGGGGTTCACAAATTAAGCGTCTGAATAGTTTGCGTATGCGTTGACTGACATATTGATTATGCGAGAGTGGCGGCGCGACGCGGTTGAGTTTTGCACTAATGATGTACTGTTATGACTGATGACGTTGTGTTGACAACGATGCGTAGACACAATGCTCTCTTATTTATTGTGCGAACTACCTTTCTGTTCACTGCAAGCTTCTCTGATCATGATCATCTAGATCTCTTCAAAGTTCGAGTTGCAAATCGTTTTTTTTTTTCTAAGCAAGCGTGTTCTACCCTAGGCCGCATATTCGATTCACATTAGGTGAGTTGCGGCTATGGGCAACCATATATTTTGTTAAATAAAAACAAATGAAATTGACATTTTAGAGTCACCGCAACACAAATAGCGGAGCTGGCAACTGTCCTACACACGGCCAGCAAAACAAGTGCTGGTCGTCAATGCCTTCAAACGCAAGTCGCATCGCTAAAGGCCGTGTACTAAGCCTAACTTTGTGCCACTTTCAACGCGGGTACCGTTTGATGAAAAAAGTAACATAAAAGAAACTTGTCCATAAAGCAACATTGTCAAAGTTGTCCGGACACTGTCAGGAGTTTTTATTAATTTGATTGATTACTTTCTAATGAAATGGGTGATAAATAATCGATTACGATTACATTATGTATGCGTAAGGAAACCTATTTGTAATCAAACATAAATCACTTAGTTTTCATAGCGTACCTATTGAATGTTGTCAGAAGTTTCCCATTAACTAATGGTCATTAACACAATGACATAAAACTCATTTTATTAAACTAAGTCAATCAATTCAGTTATCAAGAAAAATATTTGATTTAATGTAAGTAAACGATAATATAATTTGTCTCCTACTTTTCATATTATTTGCTAGAAACTCGTAAGACAGCTACGACGCGCCGCGTAGTCCGTAGCGCTACGGCGTAGCAGATCTATAAAATTTATGCTACGTTACAAACACGTCATTAAAATTATAACTGGATGGTAGAGTTTAGATAGTCTTTCCATGTAAATACTTGTATTCAGATGCATCCGGTAAATCATTTGGAAAAGGCAGTTAAAATATTCAAAATAAATTGCAAGGAAACGTTTGAATGAAACCTCAAAACGTCAAAAAGTCAACCAAAACAACTGCAAACCGCCTCTGTTAACACCATAATCAAATCTAAAAGTTTTTATCCACTTAATAACGCAAAATACAAGAAGATTCTCACTCCGTGTGATATATACGTTATGAGATTGACGAAAATCCCTTTGAAACTCGTGTTAGGACTTTCGAAGTTAGACAAAGAGTTGGTAAGATATTCGTATCGTGTATCCGAATTATATTTTGAACACATTTTTTATCAAGAAAGTCGGGCTGCGTGAGTTTTGGAGGGTTTAGCGAAATCTTTTCGAGAAAACTTTTATCTAGAGTGTGAATTTGGCGTTTAGTTTTCAAGGGTAACTAAATGTATGAGACAAGTGTGTTTCTCAACATATTTTTAGTTTTATTTTTAGTGCTACGTAATCAGAGGAGCCTGCCAGGGCCACTGCCTGCCGAGGTTGCGGATTGTTCGAAAATAATACCACGGTTCCGGAATATAAAGGTCAAAAGAAAGAACATGGGTGGGTTTTAATCAGTAAAAGTCTGAACGCACCCACTATACAGGAGAAGTTCCTAGTGTGGGCAAGGCATTTAAAAAGATGTGTAAAATATATATGGTGTGGAATGAAAACGCCCAAGGACGCATTAGTAGCTATATATATATATATATCCTTACTAATATTATAAAAGCGAAAGTGAGTTTGTTTGTTTGTACCCCTCTTCACGCTTTAATGGCTAAACCGATTTTGATGAATTTTGGTACAGAGATAGTTGGGAACCAGGAGAAGGATATAGGCACTAGGATTTTTTGTGAAAAAAAGTGGGATGTGAGGGAGAAAGAGGAAAGAAAAGGGAAAACTTAGTGTTGCTATTACAAATCAATAAGGCGCAAAGGGAACTGTGTTACCCCGAATTTAACGCGATTGAAGCCGCGGGCAAAAGCTAGTATCTATATATATCACACCTGTATTTGCAAAAGTGTTGGTTTTTGGTTTTACAAATCTTATAATATAAGATTTGTAAAACCAAAAACCAACACTTTATAATTTTTTTATTATTTAATAAGACTTATATAGATTAAGAAAAATCGCGCACTTCTGCGAATTATAAGTGTGATATTATATTAATGATGTCAAGTTATCTATACGTAGCCCTAAAAATCAGTCGACAAAACACAATTGTCAAAAAAAGGAGGTTCTCAATTCGCCTGAACTATTTTTTTATGTTTCTTTGTCTGTCGGTTGGCCAATTTTCAAAATTCTTTGTATAATCGAAAGGGTTGCGGGTTGTTCGAAAGAGATACCGCGACCCCGGAACGTAAAGGGTAACAGAAGGAACATGGGTGGGTTTTAGTCTGTACAAGTCTGACATGCCCCCCCGCTCAGCCCACAGAGGGGGAAGTCATTAGATGATTTCCCATCCGAAAAAAAAAAAGGTATACTCCCGAATTAGTCCAATTATATCCGAATAAGCAATAGAAACTGAAAACTCGATAAGAATTTGTGTGAGACACTACATTTATACCACAGCTAAAAAGGCTGAAAAAAACTTTACTGCAAAATAAATATATGTATATTTGGACTAAATTTTGTCCAAATAAAACGAATAACGTAAATCAGCTTAATAATAACAGAGAAATCAAATATAACATACATTTCACATAACTTGTAAACTTAAACCCACAACCACACCACACATAACACATCTCACACCTACACAGACACACACATACTCACAAACATATTCTAAACCCTGTGCGTTATAACTTCTTTAGATAACTTATTTAGATTATAAATGTTTTTATTATTAGTCTTCAATTATTAGTATTATTAGTCGTCAATTATTAACCTTTACTTTTTATTTTATTTTTATGTATTTCTCACACTGTTAGAGTATTTTAAAATGGAGGAGCGGAACCACCTAATACAAGCAAATCTTTGCTTAAAAGGTGACTCCATGATAAACATTTTATTTTTTTTTTTTCAAAAAAACACGAACATGAATCCTTCTCCTATTTGGTCGTCAGTAAGAACCATTTTCGCACTGCAAGCGTCGCCATTGATGTGATACAAGCGCAACCGTAAACATGTCCTTTGTAAGCACAGACAAACTTTTTTTCATAATCACGAACATGAAATACTCCTCGAGACGTAGTTTGTATGGTTTATGCTTTCAGTAAATATGGCGGTGCTCAAACTGTGTTTATAGAGAGGAATGTAATATGCAGTTCCATATAACTCTGTGAGGCACGTTTATATCGGCGTTTCAGGGTTCCGTACCTTAAAAGGAAAAAACGGAATCCTATTGGACCACTTTTTTGTCCGTCTGTCTGTCAAGACCAGACATCTCGGAAACGCGTAGAGGTATCAAGTTGATATTAAAAACATACTAGCTTTTGCCCGCAGCTTCGCTCGCGTTAAATTCGGGATATCACAGTTCCCCTTTCGTGATTTACAGGTACCTGCTACCTGTATCTAATTTTTGCCTTTGCGCCTTATTTATTGTAATAGCGATGCTAAGTTTTCCCTTTTCTTCCTTCTTTCTCCCTCATATCTCCATCTTTTTTTTAAAAAAAAATGCGTGTGGCACTCGGGGACTGCCGTGGTAAAGCTATTCCATAGCATTTTTTATCAACTTATGCAATAAATAAAAACAATATAAATAAAATATTTAAAAAGTACTTCCAATGAAAAGAAGTCGCAAAAAGAAAAAGAAGACCTTGGGTTTGATCCAGCGTAATGTCGATTGACTATCCGATTCTCTACCAAACACGCTATTAGAACATTAGAATCGGGATTGAAATAACTGACCGTATTGTGTAAACGACGTTAGACAAGCCACACCTCCGTGCCCGTCGGAGTGGGGAGCGTCATTTTTTTCTTCGTTACGGAATTTCTGGATTCGGTCCCCGCGCTCAAGGCCCGCGATAGAAGCTATGCAATAGCTTAAAATAGCCTATATCCGTCTCTAGGGTCCCAACTATCTCTGTACCAAAATTCATCAAAATCGGTTTAGCCATTTAAGTGTGAATACGTAACAAACACAAAGTCAATTTCGCTTTTATAATATTAGTAAGGATGTACTCACATCTGCGACTCCTTTGTGCTGTGAAAAGAATCAACTCTCTTAGTTTTCGCAGGCAAAAGATATGATTGTTCATGTCGCAAGTTTATAGGGAACCCTCCGTGAGCGAGTCTGAATCGTGGAAGGTTTTTTTTTGTCAACATGGTTAGCGCAGTAGTTATGCGATTGGTTGCTACGCCGCGTAACGCGTGTTCAATCTCTTAACGGAACGAACGTTTGTTTGCTTTGTGTGGCTGACAAGTAATTGTTCCGGGACTGAGCTGTTTGCGTACGTGTATTTAAATGTTTGTGAACGCACCAACGATACAGGAGAAATTCCTAGTATGAAGTAAAACAAAAGAACTAATTATGGTTGTCAGACAGATTGGTCATCTTTGTGTAAATGAAAAATAAAAAAATAGGTTCTGGTTGTATTGTAAACACGACCTCGTGTTTTTTCCGTGAATACGTTATATATTCTTTGACGATATAATAATAATAAAATACACTACTTTTTGATTTCCCGTACGACCATTTCTCTCGAAATTACGGCCTGTTGAAAAATTCCCAATTTTTTTTTTATCTTTAGATTTTCAGATTTTTAGTTTTTTTTTATCCCTTATTTTTTTCCAGTAGTGTTGTTTATTTATCAAAATAATAGACACAGACAATAGTTTGAAATAAAGCAAAATACTATACAATATAGGCACATCTTCATAATTTTGTGCAGACGTGATTATGGTATACAAAATTAGTCTATGCATACTAAAAAAATATGAACCGGCAGGGTTCATATTTTCTTAAATTAGGAGACCTGGGGGCTTAGACAAAGTAACAATTTAAAAACGATAACGAAGTTAGAAAAGACTAAAATGTATGGATTGACATAAGCCGCGCTAAGTCACGTGGTCAATCGACATCGTTATCGCAATTTGGTAGACAATGTTGCATTTCATAACGAAACCATAAACTAACGAATCGTTATCGTGTTTATTCCATACAAATGCGTAGACAAGCAGCACTTTCAGTGTTCGTCTTCGCCTCGATCGTGATCGTCAATGAAGATAACGAAACGAATGCTAAAACGTTGTAGTTATTGAAACAATATGGCCGGACTTCATTCGCCCAAGCTGATTTTTGACAACACCAACCTAGCGGTTTTTGACAATTTGTCATTGCTTGATGATACATACTCTTCATTCTGTCTGTGTTAGAGGCATTACTGCAGACCAAATAAATAAAATGAACTCCCTTCGTTTATTGTGGGCTGCGCACAATGAAAACGCCTGGGAGAGGCGCCAAAAGCGATTGATACAGCGACGGCAATTGGAAACAATAGAAGAAATGCCTGAATTGTTGTTCATCCAACATTTCAGGCTTAATAAAAGATCATTTAGGAAGCTATGCAGGGACCTAAAGGCTCATGCAGGATTAAAAGGATCCCCTGAGATTCCCTTGGAAATAAAGGTACAATCGCCTCAACTTCGGAGAGCACATAAAAACGGTGCGCTCGCGCGCCGCCTTCGCTCTAGGCAGACTCTACTACCTGTTGAATGCATGCAGCAAATTGTCACTGAAGTGCGAGTTGCGCATATACATAGCGTGCATTCAACCCATCATGACGTACGCGTGCCCCGTGTTCACACCATACTTTATTAATCCCCGTGTTCCGTCCCGAATCCATAAGATGCAAACCCTTCAGAACCGACTTCTCCGAAAGGCCGTGGGAGCTCCCTGGTACTTAAGGAATACACGACTACATGTCGACCTCAAAATACCGACAACAGCCCAAACGACGAAGCGCCTTACGAAGCGTTTCTTCGATGCCGCTGAAAGGCACACCAACAGTCTTATAGTAGGGGCAACCCACTATACTCCCACTAGGATAGGGAAAATTCGCCGACCAATGCATACCCTCATCACCCCCGATGACCCCATCACAATCCTGCAAGAAAGCAGTAGGGAAACTAGCACAATCCGTAAATACAAGCACAGACCGCGATCCGTTTTCCGACCTCACCGCCGAGGCCCGTCGCGGAACCCCTAGTAATGAAACCGTCCCTTGGTCTACAAGCCAGCCCTGAACACAGCCACAGCATGAACAGTAAAAGATCCATCATATCAATAGGTTAGCCTACCTATGTATTATTATATTTTTCAGGTGCTGTGTGCTCTTAGCTTTTTAGCTACTGGGTCATACCAGAAAACTGTGGGTGTGGGCCAGCATTTGACGCAGCGGACAACAAGTCGCTGCATCAGGGAGGTTGTGAACGCCCTTAACCACAATTGGATGGTCAGCAGGTGGATAGTGTTTCCACAATCTCCACACGAGAGATCCTTAATCAAAGAGAAGTATGTAAATAGTTTAAATACCTAATAAAAAAATTCCTTAGGTTCCTACTTAAAAATTACTTTTTGATATTTGTTGTAAAATTGCTAAATAATTTACAGATTTCAAAGGACACATAATTTGCCTGGTGTGATAGGGTGTGTTGACTGTACCCATATTGCGATTACAAGACCGGTTGAGGAAGAACACACATTCTTTAATAGAAAAGGATATCATTCTTTAAATGTTCAAATGGTAAGCTGCAGGATAAATTCTGATCATAATACATATAAAACTATGTGGTTAACAAACTTCTCTGAAACTATGTATATTTATTTTCAGATATGTGATTATGACTTGCGCATAATAAATGTTAACGCAAAATTTGGTGGAGCAACACATGACTCGCACATATGGTCTGCGAGTCACGTGAGCACATACATGGAAGGACTCCATGAAAGTGGTGAACATGTATGGTTATTGGGTAAGTTGTTTCGTATAGGTGTTGTAACAGTAATTGCACTATATTTAAGTGAGAATGACAAATAAACGAAGATTATTCAATTCTTTATTAAGACTGGAGTAGACTATTAACAAAAATATATTTCCTTTTTAGGAGATTCTGGCTATCCTCTACGGCCCTGGTTGATGACGCCTATATTGAATACTGAACCAGGATCCCAGGCAGAGGTGTACACACGACGTCATGTCCAAGCCAGGTCTCGCATTGAGCGCTGTTTCGGTCTTCTGAAGGCTCGTTGGAGGTGTATGCTTCGACACAGAGTTCTTCATTATCACCCTTACATAGCTAGCAAAATCACTAATGCATGTTGTGTGCTGCACAACATTGCATTAGATGCTAGAATACCACCTCCAAGTGATATGCCAGCTGCAGGGGTACAAGATAGTGAAGATCATGCTGTACAGGATAGCACCTCCAATGATAACCAAAACGATGTAATCCGAGGCAGGGCTATGCGCAATCGTTTAGTTAGTAGGATGTAATATTTTTTTAAAATTATTATTTTATATCTACAAACAGCTTCTTGACTTTAATCAGATTTAATGTTACTTGAAATGTAAGTAGGATGTAATATAGGTGAATAAATAAAAATTACTATTAAATATTTTAATATTTTTATTAAGTCACTTGAAAAACTATAAAATTTTAACCTTATATAATCCTAATATATATAAATCACGTGTCACGTTGTTTGTCCGCGATGGACTCCTAAACTACTTAACCAATATTAAATTAAATTTGCACACCGTGTGCAGTTTGATCCAACTTAAAAGATAGGGTAGGTAGAAAGGTAGAAAATTGCATTGCAACGCATGCCGGGGCACAGCTAGTTAGTATCTATATTAACATAATAATTATATTAATCAGCCTTTATACGTCAACTGCTGCAAACTTAACATCTTAAACAGCCTTAGGAATTCTGCATCTCAGACTTTTGCTAGTATCGCACTCGCAAAAGTCTGAGATGCAGAATGCCTAAGGCTTCGGACATACATACTAAAAAACCTTTGATTACTATAGCAATAGGGACAAGACAATTGCTGAACTACTCATTGTACAGCGGTTCTGTGTTGTCCCTACTGCGATAATAGTCAAGCCAAGCTTGAGCGACGTTTACTAATGAGCTAAAAACTTGGTTCCGTTCGTGCTCAATCTCCAATGCTCGCATATCTCGCTCGTGTTGTAGCCTAATCCGGGCTTCCTCCAGCTCCAGGCGTCGTAATTCCACGGCCGTAAATTCGCTTGCCGCTCTCTCGAATGGAGTCGGTGCCCGTCTACGGCGGGCGCGCAAAAGAGGGCGGTTGGGAGAGGCAGCTGTTGACTGCGGTGTCGCTGGCGACCTCAACCGCGGACGACGCCTGGTAGTAGTGGGCACTGCAGGGGTTGGTGGGGACTGGGCTGGCGGGGACTGGGCTGGCGGGGATGGCGCTGCCGGGGCTGATGTGGCTGGTGGGGCTGGCGCAACAGGCTGTCGTCCTTGAGCCGAAGTCTCAGTGAGCACGAGCGGAAGGGGTGGTGGTTCTATTTGGTATGATAAGGAAACCGGAAGCCAATTATTTGAGGACTGTGAAGTGGAAGGTTCTGCAAAAGAAAATGAGTGTTATTTTGGACAGTTTACGGATCCTTTGTTTGTTAAAAATGTTTTCTTAAATCAAATCCTGCTAATATTGTAAAATGTGGAGGTTTGGATGTTTAATAGTTACTCAATCATACAAAAACGGCTGAACGGATTTCGATGAAAATTGGCAAACAGGTATAGAATATAAATAGTAAAACTGAGGTTATCTACGAATTTTAGATAATTTTATATTCTACATAATACATAACAAATAAATAGTATAATAGCTGTTGCCAGCGGCTTCGCAAATAATCGGGATAAAAACTATCCTATGTGCTAATCTGGGTTATAAACTATCTGTGTACTAAATTTTATCCAAATTCGTTCAGTAGTTTTTGCGTGAAAGAATAATAAACATCCATCCATCCAAACAAACTTCTATGTTTATAAAATTAGTAAGAAGTAAGATTTTAAGTCTTTACACTTACCATCTACAATTTCCAAATAATCTTGGATGACGGAATCATCTTGGGCGGCAGGATCACCTTGTGTAGTATTTATAGATCTCTGAAAAAAATTGTTAGTGGTAGATTTAATAAAAATAAGTGGTAGATGTAATGAAATTATTTATTACTGAACAAGTGTATTATTTTTAGTATGTTTTTATGTAAAAATTATAGCAACGTTTTTTCAGTCATATATTTATAAATTCTAATTAATAACCAGTTTAACAAAGTTAATAGGAATATTTTATAAAACAAGTGTATTATTGTTGCCTTGAAGGTGGCACTTACATTAAATCCTAGCTCTTCTACAGAGTCTTGTCCTGCCACTGCTAAAGCACCCATTATACCCAGCACTCTTTGATCGCTAGCTGACAATGTTTGCCTGCTTGCTGGCCCACCTCCAGTCCCACTTGCATGATGTTTTATGGCCAATGCCTTTTTTTTTGTCTTTGACTTCCAATCTGCCCACACCTTTGTTGAAAAAAAAAAACAGTCATAGTTATTTAAGAACCTATGTTAAAAGTGTAACTGAGATTAAAAAGCCGATTTGGTAAGAACTTTTGAAATAAATAAATTGAAAAATAACACTAACATGTGGGACATCTTCGCATATGGCCATTGGACACCAAAGTATAGCTTGTAATATACTATACTTGCATTTGTTTGACTTTTTAGTAAGAAGGTTAATGTTTATTTGCAAGTTTTCTTAATATTTTATCGTATGTGATATGGGAAGTGCCAATAAACATTTTTCCTTTCTGTCTTTCTTACTATGGGTGTCAGATATTGATCATCATCATCATAATTATCAAAAATCCCCAGTCTAGTAATAAACAGAGAAATGATAACAAGCCAATCTTCATTAACGCAAGGGTGTGTCTACTTATCCCAAACCCTTAATAGCTTGCTAGCCACTCTACCATCGCACCAGTCTTTCCAAAAATGTTCATTAGATTCTTACTTTTTTCCACTTTTCTGTTGTCTTGCTGACACCGCCACCAGCAGCATTCAAAATATTGGTCAGGTCAGTCCACAGTCGGTCTGACCGTATCCGACCTTGTGCTCCGGCAAGAGGCCTCGCCAGGTCACCATGACTGTAATATAAACAAACCAAGATTCAATATGAGTACTTCATTTTTAAGATCGCGTCGTTGTTTACGTTTCATACTAATGAATAAAACTTGGATTTACTTACGTTTCCATATATTCAAGCAGCGTTGAAAACTGTTCGGGACTTGCTCGCACTCTTGTTTCCATTTTTTATCTCTAAAAATTATAATAGTTAGACTAAAAAAATTTAAAAAAAATGTTTTTATTATGACTTAAAATACTTTAGCTACTCTTTAAATGTATGATTTCACTTAAATAAAACGATTTTAGTACGGCGATCGCCAACAACTCACTTACCTATTCTATTTTATTTAATTAGTAAATAAAATTTGAAAACACGCGGGTTTGATCCGGTTGAATTTCTTGACTGACACTGACAGCAAAATTTTCGATACCATAACTAATATTTTTGATTTTTAGCGCAAAAAGAAATCGGCACAACGATCGCGATCATATTGTTACATTGTCTAAGAAATGTTTATCGTTATCTCAGAGACGATGACGAATTTAGATATCGTTTCGCTACGAAGCGATGTTACTTTGTCTAAGCCCCCTGTATTTAAAATTTAAGATGTGTGTGTGCTTGTATGTGTTTGTGTGTGAGTGTGTGCGCGTGTGTGTGTATGTGTTTTTTTATTTGTGGAGCTTGCAGTTTGAGGCGTTAATTATATTATATCAAGCGATGTTTGAAACTCTCTATGTTTTAATATAGTCCTGCTCCATAAAGAGAGGAGAGGATATGCATGTCCTCCAAATGATATCGGCTGAGACTCATCATCATCATCATCAGGCTATATTAATCCACTGATGGACATAGCCCTCCCCTAATGAGCGCCATAGCGCCCTGTCTTCAGCTTGCCGCATCCAGCATCTGCCTGCAGTCTTTCTTAGATCGTTATCCCACCTTGTCGGAGGGCGTCCTACACTACGCTTGACGGCTGAGATTGGCCGACCTTATTTCGGACTAAGATTTTCCTATTAAAAATCCCAGTATAACTTACATCCATAATATAAATTACAGGCGTGAAAGAAGCCTTTTCATAATAAAATCTAAGAGAGCTTGCGTTCCCAGCCCTCGTACGCACAGGCGTATTTTTTTCATCACGCGCCGTATTTTCAACGCACTGTTAAGAAAAAGTGGACAGTTGCAATGTTAACTTGTTTGCAACTAGCAAGCAAGTTAACAATGCAATGGTCACTTTAAACTAAAATGCGTTCATATTTGCAACCGACTTTTAAAAAAAGATGATTCTCCTTTCGGTTTCTTTTTTGTTCTCATAACAGTCGTTACTGGGGGCCTAGACAAAATCCAAGCGTTTTCCGCACGAGCGTTTTCCGTTCTCGCTAAGGAATTGGCGTTAGCGTGCGGTCCGATTCACGTTCCGCTTCACCCAGAGCGGGGGAAGTTATTTGATAATTTCCCATCCGCAAAAGAAAAAGATGGCGAACCTTGCCAATCCGTTGTGCTTGTTGGAAACAATTCAACTAAAATACTAAACTATAATGAAGAATGTTAACTAATTTTGATTATTAGCAGTCCATATTCTTTGTCAAAAATAAAAAAATACTAGTGAAAGAATTACTTATATATGTCAATTAGTTTCCGATTTAGAAGTAAAACAAGACGCGGGCTGCCGGTTACGATGTGACGTCATCATACAACATGCTCAGTCTGGCTCATTCAGTCCGCTCGTGATCGCGCGCCCTTACCGTTGAAATTATAACTAAATACTTTTAAAAAAGTCCAATCTAAATACTAGGAAATCATGTATTGTGCCTAAATGTAAAAATACAACGCGCGGCGCATTGTAAAATGACGCCACAAGCGGCCACGTGACTGTTAGCGGGCTCGATATTTTTCGAAACTTTGAATGCCTATAAAATCAAAACTTCTAGGTTTTTTTTTTACTACAACAAAAACTAGTGTGTTTGTATACATACAGGCTTTACTGAGACAACATTTCAAGCGATTTGGCATACCTAGTAACATTCTCCATTATATTTTTGATACAAAAATCGTCGTATTTACATTGCGTTCACAACGCACGCTCGTGCGAGGTCCTCAGCGCTAATCCTCGGGGACAGGCGGTGAGATAGGTTGAACTAATACGGGATGAATGATCTGGCAGGACTGGCAGGCGGTTAACCGGTAAATTGACACGCGATTATTAAGAGCACGTTTTAGCTATCGGCTTAATTGAATTCTCTTCGTGGCGTGGTTTTGGTGGTCTGGCAGTAAATCGGTGACTCGATCAATATATTTTATGTTTTTGTGATATCTCCAAGCGGTTGACTCTTCACGTGACCAGAGAGCTGGCGTTTTTTTACACAAAGAATCAGCCTTGCCATTTAACGACCCAATGTTGACAGCCTTTTGGAAACATTCCCTTTTTTAAAGTGAAACTTTTATTACATCGTCTCAAACTTTTTCGTCTGTGTGTTGCATGTCGCGTGACGTTCGGCAGAGTAGAGACGTCTAAATGTCTATAATGCGAAAAAAAGTTTCATTTTTACCGTGGTTTCATAAAACCACACAATCCTTTTTTTGTTTATTGGTTCACCAACTATTTGTCTACGCTGGTTTTTTGAGAAAAATAATATATTAGAGCAATAATCACTTAAAGGATATATATTACGGGGGGGATATATATTATTATTATTTGACGGGCCTGTTGGTCTAGTGGTTAGTGGCCCTGACTGCTGAGCCGCAGGTCGTGGGTTCGATTCCCACCCAGGACAAACTTTGTGTGATGAGCATGATTGTTTGTTCTGTGTCTGGGTGTGATTTTATCTATAATATGTATGTATTTATAAATTATTTAAGTATGTATATCAGTTGTCTGGTTACCATAACACAAGCTCTGCTTAGCTTGGGATCAGATAGCCGTGTGTGAGTTGTCCCAAGATATTTATTATTATTACATGGAATATATACTTAAATGGAAGTTGTACAAGTAAAAATATGTATAATAATTAAATTAACAATTCTAGTTTGTAATCAATTAATAGCTATTAGGAAATTTATTGACACACATTACTAATTAAACCTCTTTATAATTATTTTAATAAAAGAGACGTAGCATTTTGAGACTACGGCTACTTTGATGTGATTTTTAAATTGCCATGAAAAAAAATATATTAAAAAAAATCGTAAAAGAAAAATGAGACTGTCACTTAATTTTACGCGAATTTTATAGCAGCTTTAAAAAAGAGTTTCATGTTTAACATTTCATGTAAAACATCTACCTTAACTTGCTTTTAATTTATAGCTTTAAAAGTAACATGAGATATATTTACGACGTCGATTTGCACGCGCCCTACGAGACACCCCTCGTCTGTAGAGAAAACAAATGAAAGTAGTTGACAAAACTTACCTAGTGATGGTTTTCACTAGAAGCAAACAAATGACTGTGTGTGTCGCAAAACGCAAATCGCATCGCCCGAGGCTGTTCATGGAGCCTAAATGCGGTGATTTAGAAATAGGAAATTACAAACATCGATTGTTACGTAACATCTGCTATTATGAGATTCCTGATGATAAAACCCAATAACACTTTGCGTGACTTAGGAATCGAACCGAAGATCTCAAGCTGAGGAGTCTCTCTTCCGTCGATTATTATTCGTTATTAAAACTTTTAATCTGTTCCCAACTTCCCTCGACGTTTTCCTCTACCGTTTGAGTTGACAACAAGGAAATTTATAATCGCTTCCCTAAGCCTAATAAATCTTGATAAAAATATGCATTGGAAACTGCCAAGTAAACATTTATTCATGGTTGTTTAACTTTTTTGTTGTTTGCTGCGGATCCGTTTACGAAGTCAGCATCAATCCTTGTCAGACTCAAGCCTGTATTAGAGTTTGCATCAAATGTATGGAATTATGTTTACGGGGTTCGCTTCGAGATTGATTTCTGTTGTGATACTGGACAAGTATAATATAGATAGATTTAAGTAGATTAGCTAATCTGATTACGTTGTTAGTGTTAAGTGGTGTCTGTACTAATAGCTTAAGCACAGCCTAGTAACCCTTTGTACGTATACATGGTGTAACATAATACGCGCAAAACTTCCCAGGTGGTTTTATAGACCATGAAACTGAACAACTTTTGCGCAATGACTTTTGGAAATTTTATCTTTTTTCTTGTTTTCTCATACTGAGCAGAATTGGATGGGAACATAAAATGTGATTTGTGGTTCTATTCATTTTGAATTAAATATTAGTGTAAAGTAATAACAACAGAACATATTCCATTGCTTTTTTCTCAAAATGGCGGCCTTTGCGCATCTCGTTTTTTACCGATTAGTAGTTTACGTCGCCACGTCGCCGTCGCCGTGAAGTTAGGCGCGGCATCCGTGCAGTGTTGCATTCCATACTACCGAGTGTTAAGTATTCTTAACACATACAATTTGATTAGCTGATTGCGTCAGCTCATATACAAAGTGCGATTCTTTTTACGAATTTCAAAAAGATGTGGAACAAAAATTGATCAGTTTCATGATCCAAGATACCACACGGGAGGTCTTGCGTTAATTTGATTACACTTTGAGTATTATGTATTGATTAATATATGCACACACAAAATACATGACAGAACATAACATTAAATAAGAAGAGCACAATGGTACAGCTTATTTTATTACAGATTTCTTCCAACAGACCTGTGAGAGGAAAGTTGAATGAGACATGTAGATACAGTTTGTAGGAAAGAAAAACATAAAAATACCATTATCAATCATAAAATAAACATGTTTAATAAATACGTATTTTTTGTTATCAGAGCTATGACAAGCCTGTCGGGGTTAAGGCTAGTTTGAAAGAGATACCGTGGCACTGGAACACAAAGAGCAAAAGAAGAAACATGGATGGGTTTTTAGCGCGGAGGAAGTTTTTTGTTGATATCCTATTTCTAAACTGCGCAAAACCAACTTTACTCGGAAGTAAAATTGTAGTGGTAGTAAAGTTAAATTAAAGTTATAATCAAAGTTGACGAAGTCTTAGATGATCACCTATTGTGCATCTCTAAAAAAGGAAAAATAAAGTATAAAACCTCAAATGTAACGTCATTCAGTGACTCACTCACTAAAGAATACGCTGTATAACGTATTCATTTTGCTAACATGGCAACAAAATGTTTGCAAAAGTGCTTCCTAACTTTAAAGTGACAATTTACACTGCAAGTTAGCAGTGTTGTTATAAATAAATAAATAAATAAATAAATAAATTTGACCCTCAATAATATCCAATTTGCATGCATATTTCCCTCGGTAGAGCAATTTTATACAACACAGCGTCAACCAACAGAATAAAAATTTTAACATCACAAAAATCCTGAAACATTTACATTAAAATGCCATAACACTTTAAATCAAACACAAACTTCATTACTCATTCAAATTTGTAGTTTGTCACTAGTATCATAAGGTTGAAAGTCAGTTGTCCAATTCTAACTTTATCAGTACCACAGGGCAATACTATGGCGCTTTTCATATCTGTTCGGCTGAACGGTAGTCATTAAGTGTACCTTTTTTAAAATATTCATTTTAGGGCTCCCTTAAATCGTATGAATGTTCGTAAAAGATAAAATTAGAGGTAAGATTTTAATGGCTATTATATGTATATTTGATAATCCTGTAATTTGTGTTCAAAATAATTTTAATAATTCAAAATTACGGTTATAAAACTTCAGAATCAACTGCTACGTAAAATTGTACCAATGTGAGCAAGTAAAATAAATATCAGAAAAACTGCTAGACCAGGGATTGCGAACCTTTTTGGATCAGTGTGCCATTTTTCTACAGAAATGTTTAACGACGCCATAGATGTACCGTCAATAATTTTAACTGAGATTATAGGGAAAATAATGAAACTAAATAGAATCCACTCAAATCTCTTTATTTGCTACCAAAAAGAGACATTAGGCTCACTTGAAATGATTAGTAGTTCACCTGGAACTGTGTTATTTTAACAATTGCAAACCGTTATGATTTATGTGTCACGTGCCACCAATGACGACATTTGACGACACGGTTGGTGCAGTGGCTAAGCGTTTGACTGCTGAGCTACGTGTGGCGGGTTCGATCCCCGCACGGAACAAATATTTTCATGACCTACAAGTAGTTGTTCCGGGTCTGGCTGTTTGTGTATGTGAGTTTTTAATGTTTGTAAACGCACCCATGATATAGGAGAGATTCCTAGTGTGGGGCAAAGTTTTTATTTAAAAAACAAAATTATACGCATGCTATTGGTTCGCCATCCCTGTGCTAAACTGAGAACTCTCCCATGGCGCATCATTGAACTCAATCCATGGCAGTCGCAGATCAACTACATACCTAATTCATTTTAAATAGCTGTAAAGGTTTTCAAATTCAAACCGTTGATACGTGGTAGTTTAGTGGCTCTATGATATCTTGAAAAAATTATGATTTTAAAAAAAAATCGCATTCAGAGAACATTTAACGAAATGTCCGCTAGAATTTCAAATTAAAGAGATATCAAAAATAAAAATATTTTAGTTCACATAGGCCTACATAGGCACCTATAAAACGTCGGAAAAGGTGCACGGTTCACATTGGTCGTTTGCTATGGAGAAGAACCGACAAGAATCTGCATGATAACTCTTTTAAAATCATATGGTTTCACAATGTTGTTGTTACAGCGTTAGTCCTTAAGCAGGAGACGATAGCGAAGGCTTAACATAAAGTCATTGCTTACTTTACAAAACGTAAAATAAAATTAAAGTTAACAAGCATTAAGGAGACATCAAAGAACTTCGAATATTAAATAAATAAAATAAATAAATATCTTGGGACAACTCACACACGGCTATCTGATCCCAAGCTAAGCAGAGCTTGTGTTATGGTAACCAGACAACTGATATACATACTTATATAGGTTTAAAGAATTTATTCTCATAAGAACAATTACAGTTCACTTAAAATGAGATACAAATTATAATCTTAAAATTAATGTTATATAATTTTTAATACATACATATTATAGATAAATCACACCCAGACACAGTACAAACAATCATGCTCATCACACAAAGTTTGTCCTGGGTGGGAATCGAACCCACGACCTCCGGCTCAGCAGTCAGGGCCACTAACCACTAGACCAACAGGCCCGTCAAACATAACACTATTATATTTATGTTATGCATAAACTAGCTGGCGCCCGCGGCTTCGCCCGCGTGTTATCGGAAAAAAGTACCCTATGTGTTATTCTAGACTATAATCTACCTCTGCGCTTAGTTTCATCAAGATCCGTTCAGCCGTTTTGACGTGAAAGAGTAACAAACATCCATACATCCTCACAAACATTCGCATTTATAATATTTATTTATTTATTTAAATCGAACACAAAGATTCATATTTTTGTTAGTAGCACTTACAAAACTATGTTAGTAATATATAAAATCATGAAAGTTAAATAAATTAAATTATCAAAATTACATTTAAAATCAAAATCAAAAATTACACTAAAATTAAAACATTTAAATTAAATCTCAACATTCAAAATAAATTACAATCACAACTAAATGTATAAAGAAAATATAAAATTATGAAATTAAATAAATAAAATTATCAAAATTACATTATAATCAAAATTGAAAATCAAAATTAAAACATTAAAATTAAATCTGATCGTTAAAATCAAACCTCAACATTAAAATTAAACACAAAATTACATTACAATCATAATTAATTCAAATATCTATAGCTCAAACTTTGCCCGCTTCCAGCTGCACCAGACCTGCAGCTGTGCATTCGAGTCCAGTGCCACAGGATCGGGCAGTCCGGCCTATCCGATATCACCTTTAAAATACTGTTGGTACTCCCCCGAATCCTTCGCATCAGGGATGCTGTTCTCTTCCGCATAATAGCCTGGAAGCTATCCACACTTGCGTCAGCAAACATGGCAGATGCACTACAGAACCGTGGGAGCCCCAACAGCACCCTAAAGGCGTTATTATATTGAACGCGAAGAACGTTGAAGGCCCTCTGCGTATGTCTAACCCATAGGCTGCAAGAGTAAAAAGACTGGCAAAACGCCTTAAACAGCGTTACTTTTACTTCTCTCGTGCAACGTGCAAACCTACGAGCCAGCATATTACATCGGATCGCCAACGCCCTTCGTTCCCGTTCAATATCACCATCATCATTCAGGTCCTCAGTAACAATGTGACCAAGGTACTTAAAATGCGACACCCTATTCAGTGGTACACCATACAGAAAAACCGGAGGAACTGTTTTAGGCTTTCTAGTACCAACCCTAAACACAACAAGTTCACTCTTCCGTACATTGTACAATAAACCATGAGAAGTGGCGTATCTCTCACATATCTCCAGCAATCGCCTGAGTCCATCAATCGAGGGACTCAGCAGCACCATATCATCTGCATAACTGATACTATTAACTATCTTACCATCAATAGAGCATCCGATACCAGTACTGCTGAGCTCCTCGATCAAATTATTGATGTACAGATTGAAGAGCGACGGGGAAGTCAGACCTCCCTGCCTCACCCCACATTCCAGCCCATACGCCCCAGACAAAGCACCCGACCATCTGACCTGGTTGATTTGGTGGCCATACCAGTAGTTTAAGAGCTCAATGAGCTCATTAGGAAAACCTTGCTCACGCAATTTTGACCACAGGATATTATAATCGACCAGGTCAAACGCCTTGGAGAGGTCCAGGAAAGCAGCATAGACCGGTGTGTTCCTATCAGTGTAGTATCTGACCGTGTGCTTGAGCGCCAGAATAGCAGTTTCCGTGGACAGCCCAGCTCTAAAACCGAATTGAGCGTCATGTAGATTGAGCTGTTCTGTTACTCTCCGCTCAAGCACACCGTCAAGTACCTTTGCTGATACAGTAGCCAACGATATCGGCCTATAATTGTCTTTGTCTGAGACATCGCCGGTCTTGTTCTTGACTATTGGTACAACAATTGTCCTCATCAGGTCAGTCGGAAGATACGAGTGCCTAACGCAAAGATTAAAAAGCATAGATAGAACTCTTGGGAGATGCGGACCAGCATATTGAAAGTGTTCTATGCTAAGGCCATCGTGGCCCGGAGATTTGCCCCTGGTCATCGACTGTATGATGCTCCAAATCTCTTTTGATGAGATATTTATTGGAACACCAGACAATCCACTTTCGGGCACACCACCCCGTACAGCCGACTGAAGCCGAGATGTTACCTCAAAGTGCCTCTTAAACATGTTCGCAATCTCCTCAGACTCAGTCATGCCATTAACGCTCACCGGAACCGCAAGTTTTGGACTCAATCTTTGTGTGGATTTCCAAAAATTCTTAAAATGCTTGCTCTGATGTTCTGTTGCCAAAATATTCATTTTAATTTGTTCCTCATTATTCTGGCAAAACTTTAACCTTTGTTTAAAAACTTTTCTTGTGGCTCGCATTTCCACAAAATGCTGCCCCGAATTAGGTTTTCCATGCCACACCCAGTTAAGAAAAGCCCTTCTTGCGTTCCCGTGAGCGTCCCTGACATACCTGTTCCACCCAATCACTGTACGCCGCCCCCTCCTATCGCTCGACAAACTAGCACTGCCCTCCGCCGCTTCCCGAAGCGATGTCACGACATTATTATACAATGCATCGATTACTTTATAATGTTCCTTGCTATGGCAAAAACTATCACAACAATTTCCGAGTTCAGATGGGAAGTCTACAGTTCTAAGTTTCTCCATACACAACCTATAATAACAGTCTATTTGTGATGCATCTCTTTCACCCCATACAGCCTTATCAACGGTTTTATTCCCAGATATAGCTGAAGGATTCGATATTAGTACGAAGGATGTAATAAAAGTCATTTGTAACAGTCACAGCTGAACTATGCCGCTAACACAATATGCCAGGCTGTTGCGCTAAACCAGATTAACGATCGACCACAACATAATACAAATGATGAAGGTAATGACCCTGAAACAGACAGATAAATGTGACATCCTGATGTTAATAATATTGTCGGTGACATAAACCTTAAATATCTAACCCTAGAAGATATAAACAGTAACAAAAATGTTACTAAACCTTACCGCTTACCGTTTAACTAGGACATTGCCTTTTTTTACCGATGGGAATTCATCAAGTAACTTCCCCCGCTAGGTGAAGCGGGGGGGGGGAGTGACAGTTTTGTTGACTAAAACCCACCTATGTTCCTTCTTTTGCCCTTTATGTTCAGGGGTCGCGGTATCTCTTTCGAACATACCACAAACCCGGCAGGAACAACCCGCAACCTGGGCAGGGAGACGCTGAGGTTGCGCAGATGTTTACGTCCGTCAGTGAACGAATAACTGTGCAAAATCTCTAGAGAACTCCTTTGTAGCGAATTTTTGTTGTAACATCATCTGCTTAGCCATTTCTCAACTATGTTAGGGTCGGCTTTCAAACTTACCGGATTCAGTTAAATACCAGTATTTAACATGGAGCGACTGCCTATATGACTGCCACAACCCAGTTGACAACTGGGTAATACGATACTCTTTGGTAAGGTACCTATATCAGACTTTCGGGACACTGACTATCTATAACTGACAACCGGTACCAACAGCTTAATGTGCTAACCGAGGCACGGAGTAAAACTCGGTATTTATCGGGTTTCCACCCATTCAAAGACTAACCTAGACAATCGCGGTTTAACTTATCGACCCGAGCGGCTGTACTTACTCAGCTACGAGCTCAACCTTCCAAATCTAACTGCAAGATGTATATGCAGAAACAAAAATGTATTCTTCTAATGAATTCATTTCTAGTACAGACGCCTGCACCTCAAGCTACTACAATCTGTCAGATTTCTTTGATAGATTTTCGACTTTATTTCTAAAGTATAAGGTTCAAGGTTCATTGGGAAAATTTGACAGTTTCGGGTAGCTTGACCTGCAAGCGTCTGTACCTAACCTTTAATAACGTGTTGTGGTGAACTTCAACTCTCAACTCGTTTACATTCTCATAACTGTGACGTGTTAAATAAAAAAAAGAAAGACTTGAAAACTATCAACACCAACTTCACCAATAAGTTGTCAAAAATTAAATAGGAAGTAAACACAACAAATAAAAACAAGCAACGAACATAATAGTGACCAGTGACAGTGATAATACGACTATATTATTAAACAAAACAAACTACAAAAAACAAAGAGTGAAGTGTCAAAGTGAACAAACATTTTTTCTTAATGAGTCACAGTAACGCACTTTTTTGATTCAAATTTTATACGTGGACGCAAGCAGTAAACAATTTTAACAATTGTGTACAACGCCTAAGTGGCTAAGTAGCTACAATAGGGGTACTACCTCTCTTGTAACCGTGCGACCTCGAGTTCGAATCTAAGTCCGTGCGAGTCTTTTTGGAAGTTCTAAAATTTACTACTATGAATTTCTTAGATAACATCACCTTTCGCCGCAACCGTACTAAGTCCGACTCAAACAATAGTACTGGTATTGAAAATGTTAGTATAACCTCGACTGACTCGCCCATAGATGGCACCACAACAAGCTTACCTGAGATATCTGATGACGAAGGCAACCAAACGATTCAATTAAAAAAACAACTTGAAAAGTTAACTACAGAACTAAACAGCGCCCACAATAAAATAGAATCATTGTCTCTAGAGAATACTAACCTCAAGCGTATGAATAAGGAGTTGCTTGAGCAGAATGAACAGTACAAAAACATGACATGTATTTCCTCAAAACTAAAAACGACAATAAATCAAGATGTATACGAAAACAGCAAATCAATAAACTTAAATGAACCAACAATAAATACCACACAAGCGCAATGTATTCCGAGCAAACAAAATAAAATTTGTGTCATCAGTACCAACAAATCGAATAAAATATTATCGATTGCACAAGAAAAAATTGAAAATTATAGTATTTGTCACTACCTTAAAACAAACTGCGGAACCCAGCAACTACTTAAAGGAATGAAAAACATGCTTAAAGACTATACTAAGGAAGATTTTTGTATTATATTTATTGGAGAGGACGACTTCAAGACAACTATTGACTACTTTGATTTAATCTATGACATAAGAAACACCTTAAAAGAAATTGAAAATACAAATATTATCCTATGCCTTCCTACCTTTAAATTTAATAACAGTTCAAATTTGTTCAACTGGCGAGTACAAAACTTTGCCAACTTACTGTATCTAGATATAATGACACATTTACATGCATACATATTGGACTCGAACCTACATCTTACATATGACAGTAGAATGTTTAACAATTTGACAGGAAGACTGAATAAAAATGGAATGCGCACAATATTTGACGATATAAAACGGCAAATGGAAGATATAGTTGCTGTTAACCTTATGACAAATGATAACTACGACCGCGATCAAGAGGGTCAACCGGAAACAAAAGAACTAGATGACGTCTCCCAGTTTTTTCTGTAAAATCGATTTTCAACAAAGAAACAAAATACAGAAAAACAAAATAGGTCGACTGGCTAAGTTTACACTAATCTTCCAAAATATCCAGAGCATTGGAAACAAAGTAGATTTATTAGAACAATTACTTTTAGATTCTGAAGTTGATTTTATCTCATTATCCGAATTATGGAAAAATGAAAATTTTTGTCAATCAATCTTGCCCCAGGGATATAAAATAGCGTCTATTTTTTGTCGCAAAACCCGCGAAGGCGGAGGAGTTTGTATTATTGTTAAAGACTCATTAGATTTTACTGAACGAATAGACATTGTAAATCATTCAAAGGAGTATGTTATAGAATTAAGTGCTATTGATGTTCCTAAATTAAACTGTATTTTTATAGGACTTTATAGAGCAGATCGTCATATTGATATATTCTTCCAACAATTGGGAAAAGTTTTGCATAAATTAAATACTAAAACATCACGCAAACACTTAATAATAGGAGGGGACTTTAACATAAACGTATTTAATAAAAATAAACAGACTCTGGAATTCTTAAGCTTTATGAAAACATATAACCTGCAACAAATAATCCGCGAGCCAACACGAGTAACCACGACAACGTCTACTTGCATTGATCTACTTTTTACAAACTACCCACCACTCATAAAAAAAGCAACTGTCAAAGATTATGGACTATCGGATCATAAGTCAATAGATGTTCAGTTAAACGTAGATTATTTATCAAATAACAATAATAACGTTTGGTATACTGAAAAAAGATTATTCACAAAAAATAACGTCGAATGTTTTAAAAAGTCACTAAAATCAGAAAATTGGGAAATGTTAAATAACAAAAATAGTGTAGACACAAATTACGAATTTTTCATTACGATAATAAAACGCAATCTAAATAAATATATTCCAATAAAAAAAATAAGAATAAAATGCATACCAAAAAAAGGATGGCTTACTAAGGGTCTTAGAAAATCATGCGAACATAAAAGAATATTAAGAACTATTTTTAATGAAAGTAAGAGCAATGTTATAAAAAAATACTATAAACTATTTAGTAAAATATTAAAATCAAGTATTAAAAAATCAAAAAGACTAACATATATTAGACAAATGCAAAAAACAGATAATAAGGTAAAGACAATGTGGAATATAATAAACTCAAAAACAGGGAAGACAAAAATAAATAAACGCGAAAATATATCACTAAAAATAGATAATGAAGAAGCAAAATGCCCGTTAACTATATCCAACAGATTCAACGAATTCTTTGCAACGGTAGGGCACAACCAAACAACTGATTCGAACAACAACTTCGGAAAACCCGTCGTCAACCCCTCTACTTGTTCGATGTATTTACGCCCGGTAGACCAAAAGGAAATAGTAAATATAAAGAAATCAATTAAAAATAAACATAGCTGCGGTATAGATGACATCCCACCAATGTTATTAAAGCAATGTGCAATAGAACTTTCCTTTCCTTTGATGTCTTTAGTAAATCAAAGCTTTCAAGACGGCCAATTTCCAGACGCACTAAAAATAGCTTTAGTAAAACCAGTGCATAAAAAAGGGGACAAGCAGATCCCAAGCAATTATAGACCCATAGCACTTTTACCAACTTTTTCCAAAATATTTGAAAAAGCTATGTGCAACCGGCTATATACGTTCTTAGAAAAGTTCAATATTCTAGACGACGCACAAAATGGATTTAGAAAATGTAGATCGACAACATTAGCAGTGTACAAATATGTTCAACAAGCGCTACAATATATAAACGACAAACAACCTGTAATTGGGCTACTACTTGACATGACTAAAGCATACGACAGAGTTCTTTATGACATTTTACTTATTAAACTATATGGCTGCGGTGTACGAGGACCAGCTTATTCGTGGTTTAAATCATATTTACAGAATAGGACTCAAATAGTACAAATTGAAAATTACGACCATCGTAAAAATGAGATTAAAACCATTCGATCACAAGAAAAAAGAATTACTTGCTCTATCCCACAAGGAAGCGTGTTAGGATGCCCATTATTTCTAATTTATATAAACGACCTTCCAAAAATATTAAATAAAGAAAATACTTTACCCGTACTATTTGCAGACGATATTTCGATATTAATAAAATGTGATAATTTAAATAACCCTAGTCTACAAATACAAAATACCCTCCAAATTGTTGATACTTGGCTCCAGAACCACAACCTGGAGATAAATAGTAATAAAACTAAAATAATGCAATTTAGATCATACAAAAAATCACCTCTCAATCTTATGACAACATTTAAAAACACTCAAATAGAAGAAATGAAAACGTTTAGCCTGCTTGGCTTAAATATTGACACCCACATTAACTGGAAGTCTCACATAGTACATATAAAAGCAAAACTCTCCAAATTCATTTACGCTCTTTTCCAAATAAAACAAAGCACTAACACACAAACAGCTATGGCTGCCTACTACGCATACGCATACTCATGGCTGAGATATGGCGTCATGTTATGGGGCAATAGTGTTAACGTAAACGAATTATTCATTTTGCAAAAGAAATGTATCAGGATCATAGCCCAAATAGACAATACTGAGAGTTGCAAATCATATTTCATAAAATACCAGATTCTAACTCTGCCGTCAATATACATACTTGACATTTGCGTATTTGTTTTTAAAAATATCGACAAGTTTATTAAAGTAGAAGATACACACAACGTAAACACTCGCCATAAAAAAAGGCTGTGTGCTCCATTTTCAAGGATAAAAATGCTAAGCAATAGCCCGTATCATATGTCGATAAAAATATTTAATAAGTTGCCCAACACATTTAAAACTGAAAAATCAATAATAATATTTCAAAAAAGGCTAAAATCTTACTTAGTCCAAAAATGCTTCTACTCAGTAAAAGAATATTTAGAACTAGCTTCCGCCCGCGACTTCGTCCGCGTGGCATAGTTACTTTGGGCTAACGCTAACTTTAACCCGCGTGATGACCCGAAAAAATGTATCTTTCTCTCCCCTTTTCTTCCCTCATTCTCCCCCTTTCCTCACTTTAAAAAAACTTGCCTATTTCCGACACCAGGGCCCCAACTATCTCTGTACCAAAATGCATCAAAATCGGTTCGGTCATTTAGGTGTGAAGCCGTAACAAACACGACACGGTTGGCGCAGTGGCTGAGCGATCGACTGCTGCGTTGTGTGTCGCGGGTTCGATTCCCGCACGGAACAAATATTCGTATGACCTACAGATAGTTGTTCCGGGTCTGGCTGTTTGTGTATGTGAGATTGAATGTTTGTAAACGCACCCACGATACAGGAGAAATTCCTAGTGTGGGGCAACGTTTAAAAAAAAAAGAAAGAAAGAACAAACAAACAAACTCACTGTCGCTTTTATAATATTAGTAAGGATTTATGAAAATAACCGAAGGTAACTGAATGCCTATTCAGTTATTTAACGAAATAAGCTACGTTAGAGGTCCTAACTGTAGCTACCTTACACTTAAAAAATCCAAGTGCCTACTTAAATAATAAAACTGATCCTAAATACACTACAGCTACAACTAAATAAAACTACAGCTAAATAAATTAAAAAATAATAATTTGAATTTATATTTAACCTGAAAATAATTTAAGTACTAAATTATATATATATTTTTTGTTTTTAATATATCTAATTATGCCTATTATCTATAAGAACCTATTAATTACCAAATAAAGTAGGTGCTAAAAGTAAATAATTCTAATAGAATTATACCCAGAAATATGTAGGTAAGTACAACTTGTAACAAAAAAAGAAATTAAAATAAAGCTAAAGCGCCTGTCCAATACTGGGTCCACCCTTTATAGCAGAACTTTTTATGTCATAATTTTATTTTGCATAACAACGGATAGCATAAACTTCATTTCGCAGAAAATTGTTTGGCAGACACTCATTTATCATACATTCAAAACTCATAATTTTGTAAGTCAGAATCATCTCTAGACATAAATTTCATATCCATAATATTCAAAAAGCAGAAACATCATTTCGCAGAAAGTTCAGTCAGAATCGTCTTTTGACATATATTTCATATCGATATCATTAAACGGCAGAATTGTCATATCGCAGAAAGTTTATAGTTAGAATCATCTTTATCATTATTTGTTGTCATTTATTTTAATTATTTATTTCTTTAAAATAATATCATTTATTTTAACTATTATTTAATTGAATTTGTAATAATGTCATTTAATTCCATAAGTAATTATTATCCTAATGTAAATAGTTCAGTTCCGGGTAAACTACTAAAAACAATCTCATTTTCTATTAATGCAAGTCGTTACTGGCACTCGCCGGCCGCTGCCGCGGCACCGCTCGCTCCGCTCGCTCGGCTCGTGCGTAGGGGGTCACAGTTTTAACCTAACCTAACCTACCCATATTTTTACAAAAATTTAACCACGTAGCACGTCACTGTTTTTACCTAACCTAACCTAGCCATTTCTGCCATCTGATGGTATGCCAGGTGATATTATACCAAATAATAATAGCTCTAAATGAACATTATGCTAAACGATATTATGCGAAATTTGAACTGAAATGAATGAATGAAATGTAATTCTGCCATCTTAAAAGTATGCCATAGTAAATTCGAAGTTTTAAACATTATGCCAAACGATAATTATATCAAATATTTTTTATGCCTTTAAAATGTTCGTTTAAAGAAAAATATGCTAAGTGTGTTATGCCAAATAAATTTCGGAGCATCAAGATTCTGCCAGATAGAGGGAACCCGTCCAATACTATCTACCTATGTATATCTACTTCACTTAAAAATAAAAACCTATAAATACTTTAATTAATATTACCTATAACTATAATTAGTATAATTAACTACGCTTTTACCAACATAGTATAAAAAAAACTGAACATAAATTAGCCGAAACTCGGTTTCTAAAAATCTATGCGTACCTACTACTACTTCACCTAAAAAGAAATAAAATGTAAACTATGAATAATTTGTAATTTGAACGAATATTTAAACACTACCAAAATAACTAATACCTATTTTATAAAATAACAATAAAAGAAATCTAAAAAGAAATTATTTAAAGACTAAAAGTCGGGCTGAAAGCATTGTCTGTCAATAAGGTCGAACACTCTGAACGTCTATTCGCATCAACAGCCAAATATTACACAAAAATAATCCCTAAAGCATGATTCAGTATTCACGCGCGATGGCTTATTAGCGTATTTCATGCATAACTTTGGTGTTTGTATACTGATTTATATGATTTTTATTGAATACGTAATAATGTTAACTGTTTTTAATTAGAGATGAGTGGGAGTATTATAAACGTAAGAGTAGACAAAATATAATCAGAAAGCTCCGAACTGCTAAGTTATCGGGAGTTACACGTGTTATTGTGAGTCAACCATAAAAGATAGGCCTATGCTGTCGTAGGATATTTTTTATATAATTTTAAGGAGAACATTTCCGTCATACATGATTTCTGTGTAGCTTTAACCAACTTCTCCCGATTACCCAACATTTTCCTTCACTGCTCTGCTCCTATTGATCGTAGCGTGATGAAAAGTATACTATAACCTCCCCAGGAGTATGAAGAATAATTGTACCAAGTTTCGTTAAAATCCGTCGAGTAGTTTTTGTTTCTATAACGAACATACAGACATCCAGACAGACAGACAGACAGAAAGACAGACAGACAGACAAAAATTTTACTGATTGCATTTTTGGCATCAGTATCGATCACTAATCACCCCCTGATAGTTATTTTGGAAATATATTTCATGTACAGAATTTACCTCTCTACAGATTTATTATAAGTATAGATATAGATATAGAAGAAGAAGAAGATCTAGTTTAAAATAACGACTTTCCTTCACATACAAAAGTGGCGATCTGTCCTATATAAATAACAAAAAAAAACCGGCCAAGAGCGTGTCGGGCCACGCTCAGTGTAGGGTTCCGTAGTTTCCCGTCCGTCACAATAAGTGTTCCCACTTATGAGTTTAAAGGTGGAGGAGGAAATTTTTTTGTACAACTTTTTGTCTTTTTTGTACAAAAACTGTTGTGTCAATCAAGTTCAAAATGATTTTCATAGAAAGTCCTTATAAAGTTCTACTTTTCAGATTTTTTTCATATTTTCTAAACTTATGGTTCAAAAGTTAGAGGGGGGGGGGACACATTGTTTTTTACTTTTGGAGCGATTATTTCCGAAATTATAGACATTATCAAAAAATGATTTTAGTAAACCCCTATTCATTTTTAAATACCTTTCCAACAATATATCACACGTTAGGGTTGAAATTAAAAAAAAAAACACTTCCCACTTTACATATAGGGTGGCTACCGTAATAAAACATTTTTTTCCAATTTTTATTTTACCACTTTGTAGGCGTGATTGATATACATATTGGTACCAAATTTCAGCTTTCTAGTGCTAACGGTCACAGAGATTAAGCGAGGACGGACGGACGGACGGACAGACAGACATGGCGAAACTATAAGGGTTCCTAGTTGACTACGGAACCCTAAAAATTATATTAATTTAGAAATGAGAATTATTTTAAGAGTGTTTATTTAAGAAAACATTTATTTTGACATTGCTGTATAATTGAATCAAATTAATTATCTATTGACATTATTATTATTATTAATTTTACATGTTATTAACTACTATCACTTTGATGACATTAATTGTAATGAATAATAATTATTATTGCATGCTAAATTGAGTTGTTATGGGCAGGCGGATAATATTAATTGCAATGCTTGAAAAAGGCCACTGAGTCTTAAGCACTTACCTAATATAATGCCAACTTTGTACACTTGGTTTGCAATAAAGATTTTGACTTTGACTTTGAAAAAAAAAAAAAGATTTAATGTTGATTTTTTACATATCCCCACAAAAGAAAAAAGTTACTAGAAATGAATTCGTTAGAAGCATAAATTTGTGTATCCATATATCGAGCAATTAATTAGTTAGTTTACCATTTTTTGTAAATAATTAAATTAATTGAAGATTTCATTATTTTCCTTTCATTTAACTTATGGTGTTTGTTAAAAAGATTTCATCCTTATTGACCCTAACGATCGATGCAATAAAGTACAGGGTGCAACTTTTACAGATTTTAGTCGGTTCGATTACCGTGTGCGGCAAGCGATTTTTTAAAAAACTTTGAATGCCGATTACTTTCTTTTCAAAAATAAAGGAATGTTTTCTTTGAGTAAAATTTTCTATCTAAAGTATAACGAGTATTTCCCCTTCAGGTGGCATTACAAAATCCCACCCTGTATAACATTCGTAAAACAAAAAGACTTCACAACCATGAGCCCATTTCAACGTTGGATAGCCATAAGTCAACACACGAACACAGCAAACATTTGCTGACTGCTATCCCCATTTTAATTGGCAAATAGATCACACGTATCCAATTTTATTCAGTTTTGGGATATAATAATAATATCATAGTGGTCGGATGCGAACGCCGATTGGTTTCATTTGAAAATAGAATAAAGGAATCTTGTGTTTTCTATACTAATGTTATAAAGAGGAAAGATTTTGGTATGTATCGAATAGGCTAAAAAACTACTGGACCGATTTGTACCATTTTTTCACTAATAGGAAGCTATATTATCAGGAAGTAACATAGGCTATACAACATTACGGTACTACCCTCAGGAGTGCAGCAACTAATGACAGGAGTGAAACTGTGCAGGAAAGTTAGTCTTATACAATGTGTCCGGTCACGGACTAGCGTTATCTATGTACTTATATAATATAACAAACATTATAGTATTCAAAATAATTGATTAAAAAAAAACTAGATTTTTTTTCACAAAATGTTTACAAAACGTTTTTTGGACTTTAATTTTGTTTTCTAAAGTTACGAAAATGTAAGCTCATCATTTCCTAATTTAAACGATAGACAATATTGTTGCCCTCTGAATAAACCAATTGTCGCCTCAGTAAGACCAAAACTTTGAAATTTATGATTATTTTTTGTACACGCATAGAGAATATCTCAAAATGGCTGCCAAAAAGCGGGGTAATGAATTAGACCCAAGTGTGTATCGTAATAGTATATTAAAACACTCGTTCTATAAGTATCTAGAATATCGCTAGTCCATAACCGCATACATTGTATATGTGCAGCAATTCTTGAGAAAAAAATATTAATGTATTTTCGTATCAACAAATACTTCGTAGCCAAATACTTCGTACCTAACATTTTTCCATATTTCACATGAAAGTAAATTCAGTACAACGAATGGCTCCAAAAGTTTTTCCCCAGCATTAAAATGTCGTTAACAACAAAATTTGTTCATACACATATTTCAATATTTTTGGCACTGGGAAACTGCATGAATTTATTATATGTATGTGGGTTGATATCAACGGTCGGATGTGTTTTATTTTGGCCGATGGTTTGTTGAAACTTGATGTTGTATTGTTTGAATAAATTGCAAAAATAACTTTATTGTACCATCCCACAGATTCACAGAGTCAAATTTATTTTCTCAAAAAATTAATACTCAGCGGAGTTATGAAAATCGACAATAAAATACAGGGTGAAACTTTTACAGATTTTAGTCGGTTAGGATAAAAAAAAACTTGAGAGGTGTCAAGGGACACCCAGATGAAACGAAGTTATTATTATTATGTAAAAAAAAACCTGTATTCACCCAACAAAAATAATCGTCGCGACACCACACTGTCCAATGCTAAATAGAAAGACGAAACGAAAATAACTGGCTTGCTTTCTATGAGAGAGAGAAAAAGACAGACAGATAAACACGCGCACGACGCACGGGTTACAACTTAATATAAAAAAACAACTAAGTATGTAAAAAGAGTCGTTACAACTTTTAGTCTTAATTTTTTCTGTCTAGCCCCCTTTCGCAACGCGCGATAAGGAACTTCGTTCCAATATCTGATGAGATTACACACAGTCTATTCATCGGCCCTGGAACATTAATGGGCTAAAGAAGGAAAATGTGTGGGTTTTAGTCAGTAAAAGTCTGACTCCCCTCCCCCCTCCATTCTACCCAGAGCGATGGTTGTTAGATGATTAACAATAAAAAAATATTTAAATAATGGCCATCTTTATTTTTTTTTTAAACTGACCCACTTCACGGCTACATTAACCTTTATCAATCTACACCTCATCTTATTAATGGATCTCCAAAAAAAACACATTATAATAATCTTACGATAAGACAGACTGGATTACTCAGCTTTAAAGTATAAACTTGGGATCGGTATGAAGAAAAAGCAACCTACAACCAAGTGACATAAGGCTCTAAATCAGATGGTAACAGTTGGCTGTCTGGCGTAAGATGCCTGGCCACCAGTTTCAGTCGTTCCTTCAGTGGTTATACAATCAAATCTATAAGAGGGTCGGTACAGTCAGCAGGGGAGATAAGTATCCAGGCTCGTCTGATATAGTTGTTTTTTTGTTAGAAATCGATGGACGCGTTTCAACTCAAAGGACATTGCTCTGCGCCCATACATTGTTGGCCCTGGAGCCAAGAGCATCGGCAACTGATGTATTGTGTTCTCTATCATTAGTAAACTCCTTTACAATTTTATTTTATGGCGGATTAGCTGCAGAATAGATATATTTTTTAAAAATGTACTGGATTTTGAGGTTATAGTCTAGGTATGTGTAGTATATGAGTACTATGAGTAGTATAGTATTTTTTGCAACGCTGAAGTGGATGTAAGTGCAACATTAAGCGAAGGAGGTGGCCGGGCGTTTGAGGGAGAGAACCTCAAACCAACCCAGCCGCCGCGGGAGACGCCCCGGACGTCAGGCGCCGCGAGACGACTTCCGGCCACCGTAGATGCGGGCCTGTGGACGGTGAGCAATGGGTAGCTCACCGTCCGTCCGACGATTGACGACAGGCCGTGTCGACGGCGCGTCAGTGTTTCACGCGCGCCTCAAAGAGATGTCAGCAAAGCAGAGGGGCCTGCCAGGGCCTCCGCCTGCCGGGGTTGCGGGTTGTTCGAAAGAGATACCGCGGACGTGGAACGTAAAGGGCAATAGAAGGAACATGGGTGGCTTGTAGTCAGTAGAAGTCTGACACTCCCCTCCGCTCCTAACAAAGCGGGGGAAGTTATTTGATGACTTCCCACCCAAAAAAAAAAGTGCAACATTAAAATACATTTAATGATATATAACATACGTACATGTAGAACATTACGCGTAAATGGCAGCTGGCGGATATCATTAGTAGCATAAAATACTATAAATGTACATTTTGGCACACATCTAATCGGTGCTACAGAAGTATTTGCAACTTATATCTATAATAAAAAGACAATTAATTATCGTGTATTCCGATATCTTTATCGCACGGGTTCATTTTGGAATTTAACTTTATTCGAAAATTTCAACTGTATCTAACGAGCCTGGTTATTTATCTCTTTGGCTGACTGCACACTATTCAGATATAATATAGATAAGACATGACACCAATGGTCACAAGCACTTGTGAACCCAGCAAAGATTCTGTATAAAATGTGACCGATGTGTGTATGATGTAGCGTGGGTGTCCTACAGGCACTCCTCAGTCTATCCCTACGGGTAAAATATGCGAGATGTTTTCAAATGTGTGGTAATGAAAATATGCAGTATGTATGACACATGACACAACTCTCTACAAACGTGTGGAATTTTGTGATTCTACGTTTATTGTCACAAAACACAAACGGTAAAAGGTCTTAAGGTAGAGAATATTAAAATGTGTTAATTCGGATGGTGTGTTACAAAATATTGTGTGAGGGTCAGCCTGCAGTTGTGGGTTATTCGAAAGAGATACCGTGGCCCCGGAACATAAAGGGCAATAGAAGGAACATGGGTGGGTTTTAATCAGTACAAGCCGGATACTCCCCAGGACAACAACCCCGGGAACGAACTCCTTAGAGGATCACTTTCACTGTCTATCTGTCAGTCAAGATCCTTTATCTCGGGAACGCGTGGAGGTATTGGGTTCCGGCTACCAGTTATGCAGTTTATCATTGTAAAAAACTGGCAATCAGATGAATTCGATTAGACTGATAACCAGCCATGAAATAGTTGGGAAAAGACTTGGCTGATGATGATTTGTTTCTGAAGGTATTTGCATCAACAACGTATTTATTTTAAGTATAACACAACAAACAGACAGCCTGGTTGGCGCAGTTTCTGAGCGATTCCATGCGGGTTCGATCCCCGCACGGAACAAATATTTGTATGACCTACAGGTGGTTGCTCCAGGTCTGGCTGTTTGTGCATGTGAGTTTAAAAGTTTCTAAACGCACCCACGATACAGAAAAATCCTAGTGTCCACGTTATTATTTAAAAGGAAAAACAAAAGGTCACATCAAATCGTAACCCAAAAGATTTTCAAACCTTACTTATTCCAAAACTATCACAAGTTGTCGTAAACCCTACAGTATAGTTTTACGACTCGTTCAAGATTTTGTCTTGGCCTGTTTTTGACAGATGTCACTCTGTCTGTACCAGATGGGGTTAGTATACGGCTCATAGAATCTGTTCTGATTACTTGTAGTAGACATGTATTGTTTTATTCAATCTTTTGTAGACGAAACAGGTTTTAGACTATTAGAAAGAAACAATAAAATATTTTACAGTCGCAATGCCGTCTAGTTTCGTAGTAATGTAGTTTAGAAGTCGACTAGCGCAAAAAATAACAATAAAAAATAGCAATAAACATTGAACACCAAAACATCAAAAATCTAATATATAAAATTCTCGTGTCACAATGTTCGTTCCCATACTCCTCCGAAACGGCTCGACCGATTCTTGTTTTTTTTTTATGCACATTCAGTAAATCTAAGAATCGGCTACTATCTACATTTCAAACCCCTAAGCGATAAGCAGTGGGTGAAACGGCTGGGCACAGCTAGTATTTATATACATACGGTACAAAACAATAGATAGCTTGACTGCGAAGAGAGTAGATCACCACTCAGCATGATGCTGTGCTATGGGAGTCCACAGCACAGGCTGGTTTTCAGTGGTCAACCTGTGAGTGAAACTTTAGGGAATGGGCTGCGGGTTGTTCGAAAATGATACCGTGTCCCCGGAAAATGAAGGGCAAATGAAGGAACATGGGTGGGTTTTAGTCAGTATAAGTCAACACTGCCTTCCACTTCACCCAAAGCAGGAGAAGTTATTTATTATATCTAACACCACTTCAACCAAGTAATATTATCGTTCTAAAGCCATTATTTTCCTGCCCTTGTCCCATTCTATTTGGGGTCGGCGCAACACGTTTTATTCTTCCATTCTCCTCTTTCAGACGTCACGGCATCATTTACTCCTTTCTCCTTCATATCATTCCTTACACAATCCATCCATCTTTTCTTTAGCCTTCCTCTCGCTCTACGTCCATCAACATTCAGATCCATCACTCTTTTAGCCACATGTGCTTCGTCCCTCCTCAGTCCCTTGTCATATCGTTCTAAAGTACGTTTAATAATCGAGTGAAGACATAATCTTAATAACTCTGAGGAACTGGCGACGATTTCACGGCTGGTTGCAATCCTTTCCGTTACATTAATCTCGCCGACGACTGAAATTCAGATAAAGGGAACCGCTGAAAACCAGTTTTCAGTTCTACAGGATGAATATTGCAGTCATTTTCGACTTGTCGAGTAATTTAATTTGTAGTTTCCGTTTTAAATGCTGTTGCTTTGCATGTTTTAAAGTCTTTTCGTTAACTAAAATACTTTTTGGGTAGAAATAAAGTTTTCTTTCCGTATAAACATTACTTTTGTGTTTCGTACTTCAAAAGGAATAAAACGAGTACCATAACTCGAGTATAACAAACATGTACTCGATTTTGTGGTCCCTTGAAACTGTAAAAAAATCAACCCTCTAAGTCTGCGGAATCAAAAGATATGGGCGTTTATGTCGCAAGTTTGTATTACTTTTTCTTTAGATATCACGCGGGCGAAGCCGCGTTCGCCAGCTAGTATTGAATAATGTCAGAAAAATACAATAAAATTTCATCAAACAAATAAATTACATTACAAACAAATCTCCCATACTCCTAGAAAAATACAATACAATTACATCAAGCAAATAAATTGCATTACATACAAATCTAGATTACTAACATTAAATTAAAAAACGCTATCTACATTCCAATTTCATCCAAATCCGTTAAGCCGTTTGAGCGTAAAGAAGGTACAAAGAGACACACAGGCAAACTATCGCATTTATTATTAAGTGTGATACTGATAACATAAGTCGTTTGTCAGCTTCAATATTGCGTATTTGTAGTTTGCAAGACATTCGTTTGAGATAGAACAGTGCTGTAGCCACCTATCTATTATTATACAATGAAGGCTGCGGTATAAACTTTGGTGAATGTGGTTTAAATTAGAAGATAAAGCGTTGATGAAAACTTTCATGATTAACTCACTCAACATTTTGCGGACAGAGCAAAAATAAGGCAAAGTTAAAGCTGTTTTTTGGATTTCTTACCTCAGAAAGCAAAAAAGGAGGAGCTCGTGGCTATACATCGATCTTTAGGGTAACCCGCGCTTGCCTAGCTTGGTCTATGGATGGGTGACCACCCGTTACATACCGAGTTCGGAAAGCACGTTAAGCCGTTGGTCCCAGCTGTCATTTGTAGATCTTTGACAGTCGTTACAGTGTTCCGACAACTAGTCTTATCAAGGGATATCGTATTACCCAGTACTAACTGGGTTGTGGAGGTTAGATAGGCAGTCGCTCCATGTAAAATACTGATATTCAGCTGCATCCGGTTAGACTGGAAGCCGACTCCAACATAGTTGAGAAAAGGCTAGGCAGATGATGATTTTTCTAAAAGCAAAAGATGCCACCCTTATAGGGTCAATTATTGTCCGTCTGCCTGTCCATCTGTTTATCTATTTGCCTGTTTATCTGTCTGTTTGTCAAGCAATACCTATGACCCAGGGTTAGTGGCCCTGACTGCTGAGCCGGAGGTCGTGGGTTCGATTCCCACCCAGGACAAACTTTGTGTGATGAGCATGATTGTTTGTTCTGTGTCTGGGTGTGATTTATCTATAATATGTATGTATTTATAAATTATATAAGTATGTATATCAGTTGTCTGGTTACCATAACACAAGCTCTGCTTAGCTTGGGATCAGATAGCCGTGTGTGAGTTGTCCCAAGATATTTATTTATTATTTTATTTATTACTGGTGGTAAACGCGAAATCCGAAAATCGTAAGTTTATAGATACATCACAAAAAAATCTAGAGAAAACTATGTTTCTCATACAATAAGTATCAGATACATATTCTTCTCTAGATTTTTTCTTAGAAAACTACGGATATTCCGTTGTAACTAGTTATACTGTTAGCTGGCTCCAGCATATTTGAGAAAAGGCTAGGCAGGTAATCATGACTCATTCAACTATTATTCTACCAGCCTATATTTCAGTTTCAGTTCAAATAGATGGGAAAGGTATTTCCATCTGTTTGAACTGAAACTGAACTATTTTACACTTGCAACTGAATACTATTTTACATAACTACAATTTGAGTAACTGAATAAAAAATGATAAAATTTGTCTTTAAAAAGGATTTTTAATTTTTTTTAAAATGAAAAATTATATTATTTTATTAGATATGAAATAATAATAAAAAAATCTTTTGAGAATTTAAAATTCAATTTTTATATTTTAGTGTAAGATGCACAATACATTTTGAAGTCCAATTTTTTATAACTTGTTCCATCTGACAGGTTAACTTTAATGCCATTGTGGTGTACACCGTTAGCGGTCACAACATCTGAAGTTAAGCTGCAAATATGTTCAACGTACTTTCACTTTGTTTGTGACCAAAAACAGAATTAAGAAAATAAGAAGAGTATTTTTTTCAGAATATTAATAGTACTTACATAAAAAACTTTTTTGATGATAAAAAAGTATCCTATGTGTTATTCCAGACTAAAATCTAACACTGTGTTAAATTTCAACAAGATCCGTTCGGCCGTTTTGACGTGAAAGAGTGACAAGCATCCATACTTCTATACATCAATCCATCCACACAAACATACGCATTTATAATATTACTAGCTTTTGCCCGCGGCTTCGCTCAGGCAATTCGGGGTAACACAGTTCCCCTTTCCTGATTTGCAGGTACCTGCTACCTGCAGTTTTTGCCCTTGCGCCTTATTGATTTGTAATAGCAAAGCTAAGTTTTCCCTTTTCTTCCCTCTTTCTCCCTCATATCCCACTTTTTAAAAAAAGCCTATGTCCGTCTCCTGGGTCCTAACTATCTTTGTACCAAAATTCATTCATTATCGGTTTAGCCATTAAGGCGTGAAGAGGTAACAAACTCACTTTCGCTTTTATAATATAAGTAAGGATATAATATCATATTATAAATCATTATATTAGTATGATAGCAGGACTTTATAAAACATCGACTTTATAACACATTGGATCAATATTTGTCCTAGTCGTCCCAACTTTATTAATATTGATATTAATTGTTCCCCTTTGAAACAAATGGGAAGCTGCTAACGAACTCGATAATAATTTCGTTTCAAAATTGCACGGTGTAAAATTGGACACTGAAGTCAGGAAACTTGAAACCTTTGGAAACTACTGTTTAGTTTATTGTTACAAACAGGAATTACAAATGGTTCTTTAAAAAAAAACTCGTTCAGTCGGTTTTTTTTCACATAATATATTTTTATCGATTATTCATTTTCCATTGTTACTAAAAGATTAGCAGATCATCCATATAGACATAGAAGTAAAAATACAACATTAGTTTAACTTAATGCGAAACCCGAAACACGTGTCTAGTATTTTTATCAGAAGAATCTATGTACAAAATTTCAGAACTTTATCATGAAGAATCAGAAAGTTATAGGCTTGTTATTTTACCTGGTTATCCGTACAAAACCACGGTCACCGCGCGGCACAAACGGCACAGCACGTGTGTACTGTCGCTTTAACCTGCCGTGACCTTGTTGCGCGCCGTATGATTTCGTATACCTACTAAGTGTCCAATTTGTAACCTATTATTAATATTTTTAGGACAAAATATAACATGGTGTAAAAACTATTGGAATCGATTCAGTTACTTATTCTAAACAAACTATATTCAGGTTTCGCATTTACTAAAAATAATGTTGTATGTATTATAGACGATAACTCATTCACTTCCCAAGCAATTTATATAAAATTGATGAAAAGTATACTTCTGTGGTGGTCCCAACCTCAAAAGTATACCTTTTCGAACAAAACAAAAATTATGAAAACGGGTCCACAGTCAGCGGAGTAATCGGTGAAAATAGATTTAAAAAAACGAATATAGAACCTTTCCCTTTGTAAGTCGCTTAAAAACACACGCCTTCCTTTGATTCTATTAGACTACGCAGATACAACAGAACGCTAAGTTTTTTCATCATCTGCCTAGCCTTTCAAGTATGCTGCGGTCGGCTTCCAGTCAAACCGGTTAAGCTTAGGTATGTACTACTAGTATTTTACATGGAGCGACTGCCCGCCTGCTGCTGATTTGCTATGTTGTTCGAATACTCAGGCTGTCAAAATCAAAATCATTTATTTCAATTAGACCATTACAGGCACTTTGAATGTCAAAAAGAAAAAAACTAAATGCTAAAGCTATATACACAAGACATAATAACTTGTGAAAGTACTATAGTTGTCCATTCCAAAGCGTTGATCTCTAAGGAGAAGAATGGGCAAGAAACACCATGGACACTCTTTTAAATTAGAATATTATTACAGAATCGTATTTACATACATCATTCGTGGTTGTTTAAATAAATATAAAATGGCGTAAGTGTGTGACATGTATTGTTAAAATGTAAACTAAAAATATAATCGTAAAGTATTTTATACGTCTTTTAATCGTTACTTAATATTATAAAAGCAAAAGTAAGTTTGTTTGTTACGTCTTCACGCTTAATGGCTAAACTGATTTTAATAAATTTTAGTACAGAGATAGTTGGGACCCCGGAGGCGGACATAGGCAATTTTTTTTAAATGAGAAATTAGGGAGGAAGAGGGAAGAAACGGGAATACTTAGCTTTGCTATTACAATAAATAAGGCACAAGCCCTTAGGGCAAGAACTACAGGTAGCAGGTACCTGCAATTGATTGAAATTCGGGGTAACACAGATGTGTAAATGGTAGATAATACGATACCTCTTTTAATAAGACCAATTGACAGACTTTCGTGCAACAAACTATCTGTAACGACCCGACTGTCAAAGGCCTGTCTATTGACAGCCGCGATCAAAGGTTTAACGTGTTTTCCAAGGTATCAAGGAAACTCAGAAAATAACAGCCTATAAGACTATTCGAATAATATGTTTTTATTACAGATGGAACATCATTGGGTGCGTTCAGGTGCCGCGGTATATCTTTCGAATAACCCGCAACTCCGGCAGGCGGAGGCTCTGGCAAGCCCCTCTGCTTTGCTGACATCTCTTTGAGGCCCGCGTGAAACACGAACGCGCCGTCGACACGGCCTGTCGTCAATAGACGGACGGATGGTGAGCTACCCATTGCTCACCGTCCACTGACCCGCATTTACAGTGGCCGGGAGTCGTCTGAAGCATCTTCCGCGGCGGTTGGGTTAGTTTGACGTTCATCATCAAACATTAAACAGAGAATAAGTACATTACTCGGAGTATGTCAAGAAATTTCATTAAAACTCAATAGGTCTTGAACGACGTCTGTGAATCTTCAAAAGGACTCAAACAGTCTCATATACCTACGTAATTTCACACCTCACAAATCAAATAAACACCAGCTAACAACAAGAAATATTACATAAAACATTTATAATACCACGAAAATATCAAATAACCCTGAACTCATAATACTCCTAGTAACGGTTCCAACAAGTATTACACCCTAATATTTTGTACTTACCTTTTATGTTCCGCTAACGCAATACGATTTGTGGTTACAACTTGGGAGTTTGATTTTGATGTAGCTAGGGTTGTCAAGCTTGAAATACAGTTGCGAATACGGTTACTGTCTATAAATAAAAATACAAAAACGCATACTTGTCATCTCATCTGTAATACAATTTGTATTACATAGTTATTTGTAATTATAAACTAAATAGTAAATAAACTTTTTTTTTAAAGACTGACACATCATGAGATTTATTAAATTAATTACTATTTTTTGAATTAATGACTACATACAAACTAAAAATAGACACTAACTAATAATTATAGGGCGTCAAAAAATTCGTCCGCATCGCAGTCAACAGGTAAAGTGCCCAGAAGGCTGGCAGCATTACCGCGTTGGATGGCAATGCTTATTTTTTGTGCAAAAAACAGGCCAGCCCTCTGGTCACGAGAAGAGTCGACCGTTTTTTTGTGTATATTTTTAGTTTGTATATAGTAATTAATTTAAAAATAGTAACTAAAAAATTCGGCCTCCAATCACTCAACTGTGTGTAATGTCCCCAACAAACTGGCCGCGTTGCCCTGTTGTATGGCAACGCTAGCCTCTGGCCAAAGTAAAAGCCAGCCCTTGGGTCATGGGAAGTGTCAACTAAACGTTTGGAAATATTCTTTTGTCATTTTCTCATGATGGAAGGTTCAAGTTTTGCATAACTGACTTTTAATGAAAAAGGCTGCATGGTATTATAAATAAAGGCTTATCATCATTATCATATCATATAAATTTATTTATTTAGTCCTCTCTACGACTATGTTATTAAAGACTGAAAAAAATCAACACAAAAAAAAACAAATAGCTGTCCTTCGTCGGTACCACAGCCCCTGTCAGATAGCACAAGCGTGACCCACATACAGTCAGTCCAGGCGAATTGCAATCATTTTTAGGATACTGTTTTATAATGTTGTTGATTATCAATTTGAGACAGTCCACTGTTAGACAAACGCCTCTCCCAAGGTACGCCACTTAGCTATCTTACACGCATCCAGCTGCTGTCAGCCACTCTGCGTAGATTGTCGCTCCATCTGGCCGGCTAACTGGATCTCAAAAAGAGGAGCGCCATGCCTTGGTTTGACGTCACATATATTCTTATTAGGGTTGCGTACATCAAAACGAAAAAAACTGGACCCTATATTGAATCACTTTATTATCCGTCTATCTGTCTATTTGTCTGTCAGTTAATACCTCTTTATCTTGGGAACTTGGGGTATCGAGTCAAAACTTAAACCATATAATCAAGGTTGTGGTTTAAAATTATATCTCTAAGTGTACGCAATAAAAAGATATTATGGCTATTTACGTTGCAAGTTTGTACGTAATCCTTGGAACAATCGAGTCCGACTCGCAGTTTGTTTTATTGTATCAGGACATACCGGTTTATTACCGGTCGAAACGCTGAAGGACCTTAGAAAATAATTCCTTCACCTTTAGAAAATACCTTAGACAATAATCTAAGATATTTTCCTTCAACGTTTCGAGAAGAAATTTATATTGGTACTAGCTTTTGCCCACGGCTTTGCTCTTGTTAAATTCGGGGTAACACAGTTCCCCTTTCCTGATTTGCAGGTACCTGCTACCAGTAGTTTTTGCCCTTGCGCCTTATTTATTGTAATAGCAAAACTAAGTTTTCCCCTTTTCTTCCCTCTCTCTCCCTCGAACCTCAGTTAAAGTAAATAGCCTATGTCTACGGACATAGGCTATTTTTTTTAGGTCCCAATTATCTCTGTACCAAAATTCATCAAAATCGGTTAAGCCATTTAGACGTGAAGACGTAACAAACAAACCCACTTTCGCTTTTATTAAATTAAATAAGGATTTTACAAAATAAGTGACTAATATCACTTATAATATAATATCTGACTATTTACCAAAAAGTCGAAGTAAAACAAGGTTTGCCCTCAACAATCGATTCTGACCACATTATCTTCCCTAATACATTATTGTCATCCTTCAACTTTTCCATTTACCCGTCATGACAACCCTACTGTCACAAGGCGCGACGGCTTGACCTTGAGCTGTCAACACGCGACGTAACCTGGGTTGTCTCCAAACAATGTCGTTGTATTTATTCCCCACAACAATGTTGTTTCAGGCGGTTGTATTTACAATTAGTACTTAAAGCAGTAAATTCAACATGAACATTGGATACTTGGAGATTTTAGTATCGGTTGTTTGTGAAATATTGTGTACTCTTTGTTGTAAGTCAAGAAGATTAAGCGTATTTTTTGCGTTTTAATAAATAAATAAAAAAGCCTTCTTATAAGAAAAATATTTCCTATATAAAAAAAAACAAGGTAAATATAAAACTTCAGAAAAAAAATATATATAAATATATTTAGGACACTTCTTTGAGGAAAGGCCTCCCGCTTTAAGTGCCACTTCTCTGTCTCTCTCCTGCTACCGCAGATTATTTTATATTTCAGTTTAACTTCCAGCTTTACTTACTTTTTAAGTAAAAAAGTTGGTAGTTGGGAGTGAAGCAGCCCAACACAATATAAGAAAGAAGAAAGAAATGCAGAAAAACATTAATTTGTCGCAGATTACGACGAGCACACAATATAACAAAAAAAAAACATAAGAAGTGTAACTAACTAATTCCAACTAAACCTGTCAAATCGTACGTCCAGCTGCTACCGGCCTGGTGGTAAGGTAAGGAACCTTACATTTGCCGACTCGCGATCTCCACTATTGTTGTATGAAGAAACTTACCCTATCTGAAAATAAATCAGAAGAAATACCACTACACATTTGACGATGTAGGCAGAAAAACCAAATAGTCACGAATAGATCATCGATAATTAATTAATATTTTTCAAATTGAGATTTCCATATTGAAGAACACATCCACTTATAATAACATTCGGACACAAACTCAAAGCAAATATTTCAATTAAACCATAACAAGCAAATTTGAAAGTCAACAAAATAAGCTACAGTCCCAGTCACAAGCCATTATAACTCTTGAAACTAGTCTCGTCTACACATTCCAAAAACCAAAACACTCCACTCAAAACTTGTGAATTCCAGCGGTCCCAAAAGTACCTTACCCTTAACCGCGAACCACCACAGCGCTAGTAAACAACTAGTAACTACTAATAACCGTCTAATATCCCCTGGTGTTTGCCAATTGCCGACAAGCAATGTCCTTATTAAGTAGGAAGCTGTCACGACCTCCAATCAACCTGTTGATTGGCCCTTAAGTGGCAGTCGCTCTATCTACTGAGTAGGGCCATAGATTGAGGTAATCGTCTAGAAGTGAGCAGTGGCTTCCGAATATTACCCGTCATGCGAATTTCACCTCTCATGCATGAGGTTGAGGGTTCAAATGCGTTGAAGTATCAATGTGACTTTTTAAATTCATATGTACTTTCTAAAGTTTGTCTAAGACATCACAGACATCGGTGAAGGAAAACATGGTGAGGAAACCTGGACTTGCCTGACTGGCCTGGTTACTTTGGGCTAACGCTAACTTTAAAACGCGTGATGATCGGAAAAAAATATCTTTCCCTTCCCTTTTCTTCCCTCTTTCTCTCTCTTTTCTTTTTTTTTTGTAAAATAGCCTATGTTCGTCTCCAGGGTCCCAACTATCTCTGTACCAAAATTCATCAAAATCGGTTTGGCCATTTAGGCGTAAAGATGTAACAAACAAACAAACGCACTTTCGCTTTTATAATATTAGTAAGGATTCCAAGATATGAAAGAAAACGGAGTAACTGATGCCATCACGTCTGATAGGAGAGAATCGAAGTAAAAAAACGCCGACTCTAAAAAATGAGACAATATAACGGCAAACATTCCACTCGTGTCAATGTTTTATTTGCATGAACGATTTTTAAGATTTTTTATCAAAAAAATAACTATTTTCGGTAGGTCCACAATCGGTCGTAATCTATTTTCGATGACTCTCTTCAGAAACCTGAGCCACAGCTAGTATCTCTATATAAATCTTTTAGAATCGTTATACATAGTTTCACTTCCAAACATTCTTGTTCTGTGTCAGTACTATTGCTAGTTAATTATCAAAGCTTTAGATGTGTGGCTGTACTTGTGGGTTGGATTGAGTGTTGACACTTTTCACTTAAAATGTCAATCTAGTGACAGTTATAGAACATATTCGTAGTATTATTACTCCATTCATCATGTATGGATGATATTTATGACGCACAGACCATATACCTTAAAAAAAAGAAAGAAACGCATGGATATCTTTCATTAAAATGATTGAAAAGGTTAGCTATTTCATAAATAATGATCATGTGACATTTGATTCTATTTAGGTTTTTTTTTTTAAAAAGAAGTACCTTGTTTTTTTTTTAATGTGACTTTTTGCAAATATATTTCGATGTAGGCTTTTTTAAATTCAGAATTAAAATTAAGTAGGTATTTTGCTAAGAGTAGTGTGAAAATGAAACTGAAAATAATAAAATGATCCGACGCACAGTAAGTAAGAAATCGGAGCTAAAAGAAATAAATTAATTTCCTTTGTGTGAAATGAAATCCAATTCCAAATGAAATAATAAATAAGACAGAAACAAGGAAAAAACTGAAATGACTTGACTCGAATAGCGTTTTGTTTATTGAGTGAATCAATTTGGCCGTACTTTATGAGTACGCAGCTGCGCCCCGCGGTTTCGCCCGCGTAGATAGAGATAAAAAGTAGCCTTTGTGTTAATCCAAGTTATAAGCTATCTGTGTGCCAGTCAATGTGTTTTCAAATTATATGCGATCACTAATTTGATATGACAAGTGCACAAGTTGAAATCGGTCTTCTTTGTGTTTATGATAACTAAGAAAACAAATAAGTTCTTCGATTGAATGGTGTCAAAATACGATCATAGAGTTACACCTCGAAACACCATTAAATTAAAAAAAACTTTATTTCACACATATTTAGCCCATAATATTGTTAGTAGTATGACTTAAAAGCTATGTTAGGTATTTGCCGCCCTCTGGGGCCGCGGGCACACGCATTAGCATTTGAACCCAGTGCCACAGACTCTTCTGGGGCACTATAAGCCCTCTGGCTTATTCAGCTTATGGCCAAGCAAGTTCAGGATGGCGTTAGCGCTGCCACGCGTTCGGAACATCAGCAAAGCGAAACGGCGCCGCAGCACAGTGTAAAAGCCATCTCAAAATGCTGTTTACTGATACAAATAAACCGTTGCAGCGAATAAAATACAGCAGCTGAAAGTTTCAACAAAGTTAATGGTAAATAAGTAGCAGATCCGTGCACGAGAGTAAACAATTTGTAACAAACCAGTGCATGCAGACTGAAATGCATCTCGCAGTCAAAGCGTGCTTGGCCGTACTTATCCGGGCACAGATTATGTTAAGTATGGATAAGGATATTTAAATAGACAAGTTATTTTTTGTATTTGACACGCCTAGATTAAAAAGCCACAATTTAAAGTTGAGAACTTTAACCACTTCTGCTATTATCCCAATTTAGTTGAAGAATTAATGATACATTGAGAATTATTTGATAAACCCTTTTCTAGATATTATTTTTCACATCCGTCATTTCTCTTGGATTCTTTTGCTAGCATGGGCTCATTAGTACATATAAGCTGGATTAACTTAAATGATAGCTAAACAGACTAAAGAATCCATCAAAATGGCTTTGTGTACCCATCTGACAATATGCTGACATCAGCTCAGCCTTTTGGCATTATTAATTTTATTTAGTTAAATAATAAGGTTTTTTTTTTAATAATTCTGAATAAACACATTTTTCTTTCATTCAAAATCATGTTGCTGGTTTTAATGTGTCATAGTATGATTTTGAACTCGACTGAACTGTAGGTATAGACATACTAGGTCTTATCCTCATTCACATATTCCAAGATATAAGCGAATCGCCTCTGTGTATAGCATTTATGCACGCAGCGATTATTGAGTGGATTCCCATGTTTCCTACAACCCTGTATTATGAATATTTAAAAAGGATTTTTTATTTTTATATCCATCACAAGTTCTTGTGAAGAGTGAAAGGAAATCGAGAAATGTGTGAGTGACTGGTTGAATTGAAAAATGGTAAGTTATTAAGCTGGTGCCTTTGCGTTAAGCTAAGCTATTATTATAACTGTTATTTTTCATTATAACGAAATTTTAATCTACAGCATGTATGAGTAAACCGTGATTATATTTAAGCTTTTATTTTGTTTTTGCCATGTTTAGGCCATCAGCAAAGCAGAGGGGCCTGGCAGGGTCACTGGTGGATGTAGGTTATTCGAAAGAGTTACCGCGGCTCCGGGACACAAAGGGCAAAAGAATAAGCATGGATGTGTTTTAAGTCAGTAAAATTCTAACACTCTCCCCCCCCCCGCCCTCCACCAAGAGCGGGGGAAGATATTTGATAATATACCAACCGAAAAAAAATTGTAGTGGCCATTTTGTAGTATTGTACAAAATAGAGCAGTCAGTGCTAGCGTATTCCAACAAAGAGCTATACTGCAAACGAATTCGGGATTTAAAAAAGTGGCTTTTAAAAACAAAATCCTTTGTGAGCATGAAAACAAACATTTTGCAATCACAACATCGCGCCAAAATAGCCCAGCTCAATGGTTTAGTGTCCATTTGATAACCTAAAAAACCTTTATTCACAACATACATTTTAAAATCTCAAACGAAACCAGTGTAGAGGTTGCCACAGCAGTCAAAACCCAACCTTATTTTGTGGGCAGTAAGAGTGTGAGAAAGAGAATCTTTTTTATCTTTGAAGCGGTGGCTGTAGAGATTGCATTTTGCTCATACGCCGTTCATCTAGGGGTCGACGGTGCAAAGCTAAGAGTGGTAGGACGCAAGCCAAAGGCGGATATCGCCTATTTCCTACTAACGCAAAGACTAGATTTTCATAAACTACGTGTGAACAGTTTTACGTACTTCAGGATATCAGTTTTAAAATACACTCGAGAGCATTGAATTCGGGTCACTTAAAAAAACCTATAAGTCTTGGAAACTAAGAATGCTAGTTTAATGACAGTATAATAGCGCCTAAATTCTTACTAACTTTATAAAAGCGAAAGTGAAATTGTTTGTTTGAAATTTTTTCTCTTCACGACTTAATGGCTAAACCGATTTTGATGAATTTTGGTACAGAGATAGTTGGGACCCAGGAGACGGACTAATATTTTTATAATACGCTAATATTTTTTTTTTTAGTTTGGGATATGAGGGAGAAAGAGGCATACGCCGAGACATACGAAGCTACCAAAGCGATGCGGAGATACGTACTGGTAAGACTTTGGTAGAGATGTGTGAATGCGCAGCTTAGCAACCGCTGTACATCGTGACAAACAACTATGAGATATCTCTCCTCTCGATTAAACTGTTTCTAACAAAACAAAAAAAAAATGGTGCACATCTCCCATTTCTTGTTTCCGCTACGGTGGAGCCTGTGCCTACCCTCTTCCAACGTTCTAAAGTATCTAAGGTAAGGCCATACGTTGGTTTATGTACTCCAGCCACTCAAATTGGTAAGGAAAAAAATGTTAACTAAAGGTTACCAATTATTACCAATACCAATTATTATTATACTTTTTTATGATTTCACACAAAAATATAATTCTAATATAAGACATAAATTACAAATCCGTCACATCACATCCCAGGTACAGTTGAAAACCAGCGCCGGCACTAACTGCGCGTCAGTTTGCTGAACTGATGACGGGTTACCATGACATTTTATAGCAGTTCTTATTCCTGTGTGAGAAAGAGATGGTGCTAGACACCCTGTATAGCTCTGTCTCTTTCCCGCAGTGGAATAAGTTCTGCTTTAAGACGTCATGGTAGGGTAGCTGGGCCTATTTCGCGCAGCCGTGAGACACACAATAATTAACTTTGTAGTGTAAAGATTTGAGTTTTTTTTTTGTAGTATTAAGATTCAAGGATTTTTTTAATGTTGTGTGTTCTTGTGGCAAGAGGCTGCTAATAAACATGTTTTATTTTTTTCTTTCTAAAGTATAAAATTCAGTATCACATATTTATTAAACTTGTTTTGTTTTATTTATCTTGATCTTTTATTGATCCTACACAAAAATAAATATGTATTAGTGATTCCTAATTAAGGTATCAATCTTTGTAGGCACCTCCATCACGATTTTATAGTTGGCTCAATCAGTCTGTTAGCAAACGATCTCATTTGATTTATTATCGTAGAAATAGGATACCCCAGGAAACCTCGGCAGGCAGTGGCCCTGGCAAACGGGCATGAAACACGAACGCGCCCGTTGACACGATCTGGCGTAACTAGACGGACGGGCGATGTGGATGGTGAGCTACTCATTGCTCACCGTCCGCAGACCCGCTTCTACGGTGGCCGAGAATCGACTCACGAAGACTTATATCATCATCATTTTCCTGCCCTTGTCCCATTCTATTTGGGGTCGGCGCAACACGTTTTCTTCTTCCATTCTCCCCTATCGGACGTCACGGCATCATTTACTCCTTTCTCCATCATATCATTCCTTGCACAATCCATCAATATTTTCTTTGGCTTTCCTCTCGCTCTCCGTCCTTCAACTTCAGATCCATAACTCTTTTAGTCACATGTGCTCGCGAAGATTTTTATACTAACACAAAAGTATGTAATCTATCAGTCATTGGTACTATTATTATTAGTTCCTCACCTTACCATTCCCCTCGCTGCAAGTTTCTACCTTCGATCCCCAACCCCTTTTCTACTCCGCCGAAGTACGTGGGATCATATGAATACGAAAAGAGGCCCTTCATTCAGCCGCCAAGAAGAGCCTCGTTACGCATCTCCGGCTCAAATGGAAACTTTTATCGTGGTGCTACTTCGCGTTGGATCCCGCAGGAGTCTTCAAAAGGACTGGTTTTATAAGGATAGTTCTCTTTGGAGACTGATTATAAGTGGGGTGTATGAGGACTAATGAGAAAGGTAATTATGAGTTATGGGGATTCATGAATAAGTGCTATAGGTGCACCTACAGCATCTCTCTTTATAAAATGAAGATCTTCGTTTTCAGCTCACGAGTCATTTCAACCAATATTTATATTGTTTTTATTTTAGCATGGTTCGGGTGACATTAGTAAATTGTACCATTCCTTGAAGAGGAACACACTATTCTATTAAGTTTGCCCAATAATAAACGACACTTTATCCATGTAACAGAAAGTCTGCTCAAAATAATAACTTATTACTGGGCAACGCCAATAGAGCCTGCCAGGGCCTCCGCCTGCCGGGGTTGCGGGTTGTTCGAAAGAGATAACGCGGTCCTGGAAAGTCTGACACTCACTCCCGCTCCGTCCAGAGCGGACGTAGTTATTTGATGATTAGGTATCCGCAAAAAAAAAAAACAAGACAACGCAAATAAAATGAGAAAATGCATTCAACAGATTCTTTATACCAAAACCCTTTATTTTCTCCACAAAACCATTGGCCATAATTGAAAAACATAACAAAGAAAGTTTATTTCAAAGCTAAAGTTCCTTTACACTTACTCAGAACTACCCAGTTGGAATTCAAGTGGTTTTCCAAAAGCTGAATACAGAAGAAAATGTAACACATTCACGTATTTGCTTGAATGAGCCCACGTAAATATGGCGCGGAATATTTTTAACAAACGAGAATTGAAATGCACGGGAATATGAATCCATATCGCTTACAAATGTTACACAATAGGGTTGCTTTTGTGTATCGGATGGTTAATAAAATAAAAGACGGATTCTTGTCGTTTAAAAAAATAACAGTGGTTTCGATCTTCATGGTTAACATTTTGAACGCCACTGTCAAATTTTCGTAAAAAGCAAGCGCGCGCCCTGAACGCCTACGATACAAAATGAAATATGTGACAAAAATGTAGTTAAAGGATGCGTTTTTTATCCCCTACAAAAATGGCCAAACCGTGTACCTCAAGGACAAAAATACGAAATTATAGGAAAAAAATCGTAGATTTTGAAAAAAAATATGTTGTAATTATTCGCGCATTTGTACCAGTAGAAATTGTCGATCAAAGATGTCTAAACTTGCAACCCAAGACTTTCAATCTGGCAATGTCATGATTTACATCTCCGATGATGCGTTTCGTTACTTCATTTTATAAATATATGAAAACACAAAAATGTACTTTACAGAATTTATTTATGTATTACAGATAAGTTTTTATTTCTAGTACACATTTTTTGTGAATAATCATGGGAACAAGAATTTAAAAAAAATACATTTATTTCACATTGTGTATTATTTTTTGCGTTTGGTTATCTGCCGGCCAAAAGCCAGGGCTCCAGACCTAGGCCGATAGTTTTTTTTCTATTGTTGTTGATATTCATTGTCAATTTGTCATTCCGTTTCGGTTTCCCGTCTCTGTAGTTTATTTAATATGAATTCAAAGAAGACTACAATAGTATTGTTATGAGTTTATAGTTCGCTATCGATGATGATGATGTCTTTACTACCTACCAGAATCCATAATGAAAATAGAAGAATCAATACTGTTATTCCGACTACCTAGCTTCACGATTATCTTTTATTTTATGACGATAATCAAATCTTAAAGACATAATATATATTCTTGTATTACGCTTCCACAAATGCCATTCATGAAGAGTTGAAGGTATAATCCTGAAGTTGAAGATATTGTTATAATCCTGTATCATATCATAGACGATGTAGTTGGCGTAGAATGACCTATATGTACATAATTTAGATCCTCTTGTCAGACTTCAAAAGGGTGGGTGTAAAGTCCATTTCACGAAAGAAGTCCCGCAGACGCAGCGCTGTATTCGCGCGACATAATGTTGCCACGGTTAAATATGGGGAAATCAGGGGAAATAATTTATAGTTCATTTACTTTCATTTTATTAACTAGGTACTCGAATAGTTAGGTAAGAAAAAAATGTTTTTACTAGAATGTATTTTTAATATAGGTACCTACTGGATGTCCATACTGCTAAGGTCAGATTAGTGAAAAATAAATTTTCATGTAATTTCTAAAATATATAAAATGAAGATGTTCAACCAACTTGAAATTAGAAAAATAAAATAACATTTAAAACTTTTATTCAAAGTTTTATTGAATAATTATGATCAGTCACACTATGATCACTGTCAGAAGAGTGAATAGAAACAGAATCCGATTCTGTTTCACTATCACTAGCCGTGGATATAATAAATCGATCCATTTCTTCATCCATTAGACCATCATTTTTTAAATATTCTTCCTCCAGATGCTGTACATGTTTACATTGAACTGCCCAATCTTCCGCTGTAACAGTCTCAAAAGCCTCTTCTGTTAGGCGTACAATTTCTTTTGGATCTTGGCCTACGTTTTTATCCGCTACCCGTCTCTTTACAAGGCTCCACATTTTTTCGATCGGATTGAGATCGCAGTGGTAAGGCGGCAATTTTAGCAATTCATGATTGTGAGATTTTAATAATGCATCCACGGCATATGTAGGTGGACCTTTGTTTTGTTTAATTAATTCAAATAATACAGCTTTTGTCCAAGTATCTTCAAAATATATTCCCTTTTCTCGCAGCCATTCCTGCATGTCACGTTTAATACTTGACATTGTAGGTGCTTTATTTATTTGAGTGCAGTAATACGGAGCGTTGTCCATTACCACAAGTGACCTTTCAGGTAGGTTAGGAATGACTTTTTCACTCATCCATTTCAAAAAATTATTTGAGTTCATGTCATCATGGTAATCTGAGGATTTGGATTGGGATTTGAACATTAACAATGCACCATTAACAAAACCATTTTCAGTTCCCGCATGTGCAATTATCCAACGACTCCCTGATGACTCTGACACGTACATCCCAGGCTCCTCCTCACTTTGCCAGCAACTTTTGGCATGATAAGTGTTGTGTATATAGGTGTCGTCTAAATATACTACAGGTTTTTTCTCCACATTGCGATTTCTTCGGATTCTCTCCAAATATCTTGAACGCCATGCAGTAACATCATAACGTTCCATTAGTAATTTACGTTTGGATTGGCATCGAAACCGATGCTATGCAATATACGGTGCAATGTTGTGATGCTTCCTTGATAATTTATGTCTTCTCTCAAAGCTGCACGTAATTTAGCCAATGTAGGTAATTCCTTCTTCACAACATAAAAACTGTGAATTTTTTGCCGTATAGCGCACAAATCAAATCCATCCAAGTCGAACTTTTTGGGATGCGGACGACTCTTTCCTGGGGTGACGATAACTTTAGAAGTACTCGCCGCTGTTGTGCCTTCTTTTGTAACTCTCGTTACAGTTTTCTCTGACACACCTGCAATAAAATGAACAATTAAAAAAAAAACAAACAATGATTATTTTCGTATTTAAATACATTATTGTTGAATATAACTTTACAAATTTTGTTGTGTTGTATTAATTCCTTTTTAAATTTTCCTTAATAAAAATCGTGCATTAAAAAAAATTAATTTCAATCTGTAAATCAATCGGGGAAAAATCTGTATATGGCAGCCCCAAAATTTACCTGTCATGGCGGCGACTCTTTTGCGAACATTGTTTATTGGTATTAAAACACCGCGATTCTTGTTTTCCGCTTCACAGAACTCCTTCACCTTTAATATCATTTCTCGACCTGCACTTTTTACAACTTTTGGCATCGTAAATAAACCTTATAACGCACTAATCCAATAACAAACTCACAAAATATCTACCACAACAAACGCACCTTGATAACATCGACAAACGACAACATGGCCGATCTCCCCATCTGTCAAATTTATTTCCACAATTGTCCGCGGGACTTCTTTCGTGAAATGGACTTTAGCTTCCTCAGCTTTTCGCCAGTCTATGGGTGGATATTTTTATTTCATTATAACCCGTTTTTATCATGTTTTTAAGGTTTTTATTGAACACCGATGTAATAAATATTTTGAATTATTTGACGTGATTTTGACAGATGAAACAGATTGACAGCCGTCAATGATGTCTTAACGTTTCTTTGAACGCAGTTACGTTGCGAGGTAGTGTTTTTTCATATACTTTTATTTCTTTTTCTATCTAGTATTTTAGGATTTTAAATACTGCTCAAAATACAAATTATTGGTAGGAGTTTTAATAGTAATTTGTACCTCGGTACAGTCATGGCCGAAAAAAAAACACCTCCTTTAGTATCGCAGCGTGGAGGACGTCGCGCGCGTCTGTTTATGCCCTGGCGTTCAAAAGGTTAAGCAACTTTTGAAGAGATCGATCTGTAGATGCAAGCATTTTTTTTTTGTGGAGGGGAAATCATCATTTTTTAATTTCAAATAACTTCCCCCGCTCTGGAGGCAGCGTAGGGGAGTACTGACTAAAACCCACCCATGTTCCTTTGTTTGCCATTTATGTTCCGGGACCGTGGTATCTCTTTCGAACAACTCGCAACCCTGGGGATGCAAGGTATGGGGAGCCATTAAATACCGGGCCCCCATGCTCATGAAGTTTAGGAAGTTAGAAGCCAGAAAGTCTTTTTTTGTTGTTGTGGGAAATCATCAAATAACTTCCCCCGGTCTGGGCGGAGCGGGGAAGAATGTTAGACTTGTACTGACTAAAACCCACTCATGTTCCTTCCATTGCCCTTTATGTTCCGGGGCCGCAGTATCTCTTTCGCACAACCTGCAACCCCGGCAGGCGTTGGCCCTGGCAGGTCCTTCTGCTTTGCTGACATCTATTTGAGGCGCGCGTGGAACACTAACGCGCCGTCGACACGGCCTGTCGTCAATAGACGGACGGACGGTGAGCAATGAGTAGCTCACCGTCCGTCCGTCTATTGATGCCGGTAAGCCAGAAAGTCTGACAACCAGTCTTGCCAATGAATATCATGTTAGTAGTAACTAGTTTGCATAGCTCAAATAGGCAGTCTTTGCAGATGAAATAGTTGTAAAGCTGCATGCGCTTAGACTGATTGGGAAACCGTGTGGATGATGATCTAAACTATAAAATACTAGCTGTCTGCAGCGGTTTCACCCGCTGCTCAGCTAAAATAAAAATAAATAAAATAGATAACGAGCGATTTTCGAACCTACCGAATATACAAATATAATATTTCATTAAAATCGGTCAAACCGTTTCGGAGTAGTAGACATACTCCTCCAAAACTGAAACTTTGAGACGAGAGTTTTAAACATCCTACTAATATTATATATGCGCATGTTGGTGGTGAGGATGGATAGATGTATGGATGCATGGATGTATGTTACTGTAATGTCTGTTACTCTTTCACGTCATAACGGATATTGATGAAATTTGGCACAGAGGTAGATTATAGTCTGGAATAACAAATAGTATTTTTTTTTCATATAGTCCTTACTAATATTATAAAAGCGAAAATGAGTTTGTTTGTTTGTTAAGGCGCGATAACAAGCTAATCTTTAGGGATTAGCGGAAGTGAGGCTAGCTGCATACTGGGCATGGTCTGACACAAGTACACGACAGTATTGCATCGAAAGAATAGAAATAAGGTCGAAAATAATTCGGTGTTTGATTTTATTTGAATATCATGTCCGCCAAAATGTAGGTTATTTTGCAGTTTTAATTGAATATAAAAAAATACAGTCCCGTGTTTAAATTTTTTTAGATATCTCTTTAGTCTATAACATTTCCTTTGTTATAGATATAAAAAATATGATGGTTGTCGCTGAAAAAATTGACAATTTCGAGACGAATAAATTTTTTTCGTGGTCTTAAAAAACATTTTTTTTCGTAGTACTAGACCACTTTTGTAAACGGATTTTGTTTAAGTCTTTACTTTATGTATTGAACTATACACGGTATTTTTTTTAGCTGGTGGCATGTACAGATACGGCTAACTTTGCGACGAAAATCTAGACGTTTTACGAAGTGTTTGCTTTGTACAGCGCCTTAAGTCTTCACGCCTACATGGCAAAACCGATTTTTTTGGTACAGAGATAGTTGGGACCCTGGAGACGGGCATGGGCTAACTTTTTTTTTTAAATAGGAGAAATGAGGGAGAAAGAGGGAAGAAAAGGGAAAACTTAGCATTGCTATTACAACAAATAAGGCGCTAGGGCAGCCGGACGTTTGAGGGAGAGAACATCTGCCCAACCCAGCCGCCGCGGGAGACGCCCCGGGCGCCGGGCGCCGCGAGACGACTCCCGGCCACCGTAGATGCGGGCCTGTGGACGGTGAGCATTGGGTAGTTCACCGTCCGTTCGTCGATTGACGACAGGCCGTGTCGACGGCGCGTTCGTGTTTCACGCGCGCCTCAAAGAGAGTCAGCAAAGCAGAGGGGCTTGCCAGAGCCTCCGCCTGCCGGGGTTGCGGGTTGTTCGAAAGAGATACCGCGGCCCCGAAACGTAAAGGGCAATAGAAGGAACATGGGTGGGTTTAGTCAGTACAAGTCTGACATGCCCCCCCGCTCCGCCCAGAGCGGGGGAAGTCATTGGATGACTTCCCACCCGAAAAAAAAAAGGCGCTAGGGCAAAAACTACAAGTAGCAGGTACCTGCAAATCAGAATTTTTCGGAACTGTTTGTTGTGTTTTTGGGAACTGTTTTACCCCGAATTAAACGCGAGCGAAGCCGCGGGCAAAAGCTAGTAAGATTATAAAGCTAAAGAGTTTGTTTAGTTGAACGCGCTTATCTCAAAACCTCCTGGTGCGCAATGAAAAAATATATTAGTGTTGTATCAAGGTGACCAGCTAGAAGCAAATAATATAAAACAGCGCTTGCCATCCACAGCCACATCCATTTCAGAAAACTCATTTTCATTTCATTCAAAATTTCCAAACGTGCCTTTCACAAATAATTAAAACGAGTTACTACAAATTTTACCTCTAACAACGTTCTCAAAGGAGAACAAAGGTACTTCAAAGCTTAGAAGCCCAATATTTTACAGTATTTAGGTCAAATTTAATAGTTAAAATAACAAGCTAACGAGACACGAAACGCTCATCATTAAGACGCCATTTTCTCGCGAATTTCACTAACTTAACGTGATCAGGACATCATCGTAAACGTCGTTTAGTTCTGTTGATCGCGTTCAAGGTAATTTGTGAATTTTGTCTTAAAACGTTTTTAGTTGTATATGTCAAACGTATGACATGACATCAAGTCTGTAATTCGAAAATTCGAAAGGTAGAGATATCCTATTATTATTAAAGCGAAAATGAGTGTTTTTGTTTAATACGTCTTCACGCTTGAGTGGCTAAACCGATTTTGGAGAATTTTGGTACAGAGATAGTTGAGACCCCGGAGACGGACATAGGCTATTTTTTTTAAAGTGAAAAATGAGGAAGAGGGAAGAAAAGCGAAAACTTAGCTTTGCTATTACAATAAATAAGGCGCAAGGGCAAAAACTACAGGTAGCACGTACCTGCAAAGGGGAACTGTGTTACCCGGAATTTAATGCGAGCGAAGCCGCGGGCCAAAGGTAGTACTTAAATAAAATAGGCACTAATACAGCGTCTGCACCCGGACTAACACACGCACGATACTCATTGCTAACCAATTTAAATCAGGCGCATCGTACTTCCGTAGAATAGATAAAAAGCTGATATGACAGCGCGGTGGGCGCAGTGCTTGAGTGATCGACTGCTGCGCTGCGTGTCGTGGGTTCGATCCCCGCATGAGTTAACATTTATTTGCTCTACAGGCAGTTGTTTCGGGCATGGCTGTTTGTGTATGTGAGTTTAAATGTTTGTAAATGCACCCACGATACGGCAGAAATTCGTAGAGTGGGGAAAGGTTTGTTTTTAATTAAAATCCCGATGGATCACTCAATAACATTAGGCCCGACTTAGGAATCGAACCAAGGACCCCATGTCCAAAAGCTACACTTCTAACCACCACACCAATAAGAAAGTATTCTACGAGTAACCATCTATTTACCACCATTATCTCATCGGCCATTTTATTAAATAGAACGTTTAAAGTTGGGAATAACAAACACACTCCAATAATCCCAACTTTGCCGGTAATGAGATTCCAGTCGGTATTCAAGCACCATTAGGTGCCTTAATTGACTCTCAGGGTAATGGTGGCTTGCACCTGCCCGCAATTTAATACTGCCAGAGGAAAAAATAACAAATTTTTTAACATTCATCATAAAAATTTACGGATTGTACTGTGTAATGAAGTTTTTTTTGAATTTAATGTTCAAGAAGTAATTTTATTGTCTTTTTGCCAGACGTGACAGAAAATTATGTACTTAGGTAAATAAATAAATATCTTGGGACAACTCACACACGGCTATCTGATCCCAAGCTAAGCAGAGCTTGTGTTATGGTAACCAGACAACTGATATACATACTTATATAATTTATAAATACATACATATTATAGATAAATCACACCCAGACACAGAACAAACAATCATGCTCATCACACAAAGTTTGTCCTGGGTGGGAATCGAACCCACGACCTCCGGCTCAGCACCACTAACCACTAGACCAACAGGTATCTCTAGTTACTCATCATCTGCGTTACCTTTTCTCAACTATGTTGGGGTTGGCTTTCAGTCTTACCGGATATAGCTCAACAACTTTATATATTTAAAATGAAAAAAAAACGTTGCTCCATACTAGGAATTTCTCCTGTATCGTGGGTGTGTTTACAAACATTTAATCTCACATACACAAACAGCCAGACCCGAAACAACTATTGTAGGCTATACAAATATTTGTTCCGTGCGGGAATCGACCACGCGACACGCAGGCCAGCAGTCGATCTCTCAGCCTCTACGTCAACCACGTCACGTCTACCTCTACGTCAATTACATTCCGCGACTGCCTCCTATCTTACCTCCACAACTCAGAATAATACGAAACTCTTTAGTAAAACTGCTTTCGAGTCACTGACTACCTGTAACGATTGTCAAAGATCTACAAATGACAGCCGGGACCAACACCTTAACGTGCTTTCCGAGGCACGGAGGAAATTCGGTATGTAATGGTTAATGGTCTATTGATAGGTCAACAGACTAACCTAAGCAAACACGACTTAGCCTCATAATCGACCCAAGCGCCTGTTATTATTAAACCATGAGTTCCTCTCTCTAGTTATATCCAGTATCTAGCTACACGTTCAATTTTAGTGATATCTCTTTTAAGTTTTTGTTTTTTTTTTTAAAGTAAAGTAAGTATTTCTCCTTTATCGTGAATGCGTTTAGAAATATTTAAACTCACAAGCAGCGAAAGCCGGAGCGACTATACACACACATATTGTATCAATACAATTCCTCTAAAATTGGCTCTTATTGCAATAATATTGGGTTCAACATGCAATGTATTTCACACGCGTGCTTTTTTCCAATTTGTCGCAACGAGGGTTTTTTTTATTTTATTTCACCACAGATAACAATAAACAACTATTGAAATCCCTATAGACGGTGGTGTTTTAGAAAAAGGAGACACATGTTTTGTTCTTATTTCTGTTCTCGGTTTTATAACACCCTCACGTATACTCGGGCGTTAAATCCGCCTCGGCGTTAAATTCGCCCCGCACTGAACTAGTACTTTTTAGGGGTAAAAAGTACTAGTTCAGTGCGGGGGTTAAACCCGCGACACGCAGTACAGCAGTCAATCGGTCAACCACTGCACCAAACGTGTCGTATTTTCTTTTTTGGGACCTCGTGTACTACGCAACATAGTTTGTTCGTTTGGGCTTCCGAGCAGTTTTGTTAGAAATAGCGACTGGACCGGTCAAAAGTCGTGAAGTCACTACGGCTGTATTCTGTCTGGCTAACTCGAATAGATTACAAACTATCTATTCTAAGGTTCTGTTGTGGACTTTTCTTTGCCCACAACTCTACCTTAGTGGTAGGTAGTTATTTCTCCACTAAAAACCAACCACTGGACTCTTTACCTTACTGGGATAAGAAAAGAATCTATTTTACGAATGCAGGCTATAGTCTGTTTGTGTGTTAAATTTCACTATAATCTTTTCAACCGTAAAATGGTCAAAGATTGACGGACAGATTTACTGTCGCGTTTGTTGTTTTAGTATGGATTGGATTGGTCTGTTCACAAATTTGGTTTACAATCACGGGAGTTGTTATAAAAACTAAAGGTATTTGTAAATATCAGGTGACATGTCTATGTAGAACTGAATATCTTTCATCAAAATAGTTGATATTTCTCAACGGACATGCTGTTCCCAGCCAAGTCAGGTGCACACGGGCGGCAAAAAAACTCTGATGCACGCAAGGCTCAAACCACACAAGAGTGAGTTAGACTTGCGCAGCGACGGTTCCAAACAAACTTGCGACATAAACAGCCATATCATTTGACTGCGTAGACTTAGATGATTAAATTCACAGCAAAAAGGGACTACAGAGTTGAGTATAAGGTTTAATTTCACCTCGACACTTCAACGCGTTCCTGAGATAAAGGGTCTTGAGAGAATCAATTCTCTAGAATTGTATAATTATTAAGCCCATATGTGAGTGCTATGTATTATCCTTGACTTGACGAAGCCCTGGTGGTTGATAGTGTCATGCTCACTTAAATGTCTCGCTGATGGTGGCGGGTGTGTCGGGTCATTTAGCTCCCTTCAAAATGGTCGAGCTGAATGGGGCTGATCCATACGTCATGTTCGTGAACGGGCGCTGTCAGTTGGGACTGGTCATATTTTAGCTACCACGGTCACTTTTAATTTATTTAGATTTTAAATTGAGTTTTGCTTTTTATTTACTCTGGACGCTCTTACTGTGCACGTCTTTCTACATCGTTCTCACATATTTGTATAATCTCAACATGAATGATGTAATTACGATTTTGTAAAAATATTATAACTTATAAGAGTGTCCATGGAGTTCATTGCCCATTCTTCTCCATAGAGATAAACGCTTTGGAATGGGCAACTACAGTACTTTCACAAGTTATTATGCCTTGTGACCGGGTCTGTAGATTCATTTTGTTTCTTGACATTCAAAAGTGCCTGTAACGGTCTAATTGAAATAAATGATTTGATTTGACTTGACAGACCAAACAGACAGACAATAAAGTAATTAAAAAAGGGTTCCTTTTTTCCCTTTTGAGGTACGGAACCTCAAATATGAAAAGAAAAGTTGAAAATTATTTGATGCCCACTGTACTAAAATGCGGTAGCTCGATTTAAATTATCAAAGAGATTCAGAAATAAGTAATTTCCTTTCCAGCAGTCTTTTGAAGCTCGACTGACACTTACACAATACACAATCATTTGAGGATTTCCTCTCATTATTTTCTTCAACGGGTGGCGAAAATTCGTAATTGACCACCGCCATCATGGCGTTCAATTATTTTGGATTTTGAGATATCAGTTATTTCTAAAATGACAGTGTCTGCAGAAATTTGAAAACTCAAAGAAAAGTCAATATTCGAATATTTACAGTATTCATTAGAATTTTTTTAAATTGAAAATAGGACTCAAAATCAAAATATTTCATTTCACATAGACCTACATAGGCACTCATAACACGTCAAGAAATAGTTCGGGTTGACTGTTTCCTATGGAGAAGAACCGACAAGAAACTTCATGGTTACTCTTTTAAAATTATTTTACAATGTTGTTGTTACAGCGTTAGTACTTAGGTAAGTATGAGAGGACAGCGCAGGCCAGACATTATGTCATTGCTTACTTTACAAAACATTAAATACGATAAAACAAGGACTTAAAAATAACTGGCGTGATATGGGTGTATTTATAATAATAAAATATTTATTTGCGTAAAACGTATTTCGTGTACTCTGGTTTTAAATACATGACAACCAGTCTTACCAAGAAGTATCGTATTACCCAGTCGTTAATGAGTTGTGGACGCCAGATAGGCTTTCGCTCCATGTAAAATACTGGTAGTCAGCAGTTTCCGGTAAGACTGGAAGCCGACCCCAATATAGTTGGGAAAAGGCTAGCAAGATGATGTGTCCCAGCTCCTAAGTGCTAAAATTCGTTGATCTCTATTCAGCTGTTAAGTCGTAAATAAGGTACCAGACAGAGGGCCTGTGGACAGTGAGCAATGGGTAGCTTATGGGTTGCTCACCGTCCGTCCGTCTATTGACGACATCTATTGAGGCCGTGCCGACGGCGCTTTAGTATTCCACGCGTTCCTCAGAGAGATATCAGCTAAGCAGAGGGTCCATACCAGGGCCACCGTTTACGGGAATTGCAGGTTGTTCGAAAGAGGTACCGCGACCCCGGAACATAAAGGGCAGTAGAAGGAACATGAGTGGGTTTTAGTCAGTACAAGTGTGATACTCCTCCCCCCCCCCGCGCTGTTTAGAGCGGGAGAATTTAGTTGCTGATTTCCCATCCGAAAAAAAAAGGTACCAGACAGAAAGACACAGTCTGTATGATAATTATTAGCATGCAGAAAGTTATAATAATATATATGCTCTGTTTTGTCTTTTCTTTAAGCACTGCCATTTATTTCAGAGTTGTGTGAAAATAATTACAACATTATCTTCATATTTCGAGAGAAAATTTAACTTTTTAAATGACAATGAAATTCCAGTAATTTGTAAAATGGCTTTGATAAGATTTCAGTTTTTGTTTCGTTCTTTAAATGTCGTTGTGGATACTGCTTTTATTCTTTAATACTGTAATGGATTTAGATATTTTAATGATAAACATACCGATACTTTCTTTTTCTAGAAATTGTTCTCTATTAACGACATTATCGGATGGTGTATACATATAATGTAGGTTGTGTTTTTTTTCCAAAATTGACAGGTTTTGATCTGGGCTAGGTATTTTTTCCAAATTTCTATTGATGTGGTTTTAGTTTTGATCAAAATCGAGCTCAAGAATCTTTTGGCAATGTTTTTAATGTAACTTTGCCCCACACTAGGAATTTCTCCTGTATTGTAGGTGTGTTTACAAACATTTGATCTCACATGCACAGTCTGACTCGAAACAACTACCTGTAGGTCATACAAATATTTGTTCTTTGCGGGTATCGAACCCACGGCACGCAGCGCAGCAGTCGATCGCTTATCCACTGCCCCAACTGTGCCGTCAAACAATAAAATTGACGCTGTATCATCATCTGCCTAGCCTTTTCCCAACTATGTTGGGGTCGGCTTCCAGTCTAACCGGATGCAGCTGAATATCAGTATTTTACATAGAGCGACTGCCTATCTGACCTCCACAACCCAGTTAGTACTGGGTAATACGATACCCCTTGGTAAGACTGTTTGTCAGACTTTCGGGACACTGACTACCTGTAACGACTGTCAAAGATCTACAAATGACAGATCTATAAAATTGACGCTGTATAGGATCAAAAAACAATACAAACAAAACACATTTCATTTGTTTACTCAACTCGTAAACTTGTTTTATTCCTAAACTGTAAACGAAACAGCGATGGAAGAAAACTGCTAGATCAATTTCTTAGACTTGTGCAAAGTTTACATTTTATAGTGATTGCTCGGGCGCTACCCCGATCAAGTGTTTTATAGCGGGCGAATAGTTCAACAAAATCTTCTTTAAGTTTCAAATATACTTTGTTTTCTGGTACAAGTAAGAACGGACGTTTGACTAATAAATAAATGATATTTATTTTGTATTCTAAGCATGTAATAAAAGGTTTTATTCTTATTTTAATTAAAAAAATTAGATGAGAAAGAAAACTAAAACTTACGTGAAATGGAAACAAACATAAATATATGTATTTTACCAACTGTTTTGTTTTTTAAATATTATGTAAACACACAAATGTAAAAGTTTTAGCAACTATTAATGCATGAAATAAAAGGCTTTTTTATTTTATTTATTTATGTTGTAAGTATGCTTTTACAAACACTGTTAGATTAAGCCTTCATTAAATGGGTGGCTATAGTAAGTTGTCATACTGTAGCTGTACGTTGCCATCTTGTTTTTTCATGTCAAACTGCAAGGATCACAAATGTTTAATAACAGCCCATGTTTTATTTAGGGAAAACCAACAAATGACTTCCCCCGCGTTAAATCACATCCATGTTTCTTCTTTCCCCCCTCTGTGTTCCTGGGTCACGGTATCTCTTTCAAACAACCTGCAACCCCAGTAGGAAATAGCCTTGGTAAGTCCCTCTACTTTACTGACATCTCTTTAAGGCGCGCACTGGACGGACGGACGGTGAACTACCCATTGCTCAACATCCACAGATCTGCGTCTACGGCGGGTTTATCCCAATACTTAAATATTTCATCAATAACTAAGCAACACTAATGTAAGTACTTAACTTAAAACACAAAGCAACTAATCCGCTGAAGCGCGGTTTACCTAATATGTTTAATGAACTGACTCTCATTTTGAGAGCGCTTCGTACAATCGCTGTAAACGCTGGAAAGGTTACACACGAACGAATGAGTTGTGAAACCTTTTTTCCTTTGAACCTCTTTTTTATTGTGAGCGGAGGTGAACGTCCTTGAGAATGCTGAAATTAAAAATGTGATACAAATCTTTTTCGGAACTGTATGTACGTAGGACGTGTTATAAATCTATCGTGAGCTGTTTGACAATACTTTTATTATAATTTTTTTGCAATACTAAAATGTACACAAAGATTTTTGCTACGATATCATTAAACCAATAATTCTGATTCTGATTCTGGTCTTAACGAAAACTGTTACGAAATTTACACAATAACATTTCTACTACGAAACCACGCTACGAAATCTTCTCTACCACACCGTTACTACGAAACCAATGCTACGAAACCAACGCTAGGAAATCTTCTCTACCACACCGTTACTACGAAACCAATGCTACGAAACCAACGCTAGGAAATCTTCTCTACCACACCGTTACTACTAAACCAATGCTATGAAACCAACGCTAGGAAATCTTCTCTACCACACCGTAACTACGAAACCAATGCTACGAAACCAACGCTAGGAAATCTTCTCTACCACACCGTTACTACGAAACCAATGCTACGAAACCAACGCTAGGAAATCTTCTCTACCACACCGTTACTACTAAACCAATGCTATGAAACCAACGCTAGGAAATCTTCTCTACCACACCGTTACTACGAAACCAATGCTACGAAACCAACGCTAGGAAATATTCTGTACCACACCGTCACTACGAAACCAACGCTAGGAAATCTTCTATAACACACCGTTACTACGAAACCAATGCTACGAAACCAACGCTAGGAAATCTGCTCTACCACACCGTAACTACGAAACCAATGCTACGAAACCAACGCTAGGAAATCTTCTCTACCACACCGTCACTACGAAACCACTGCTACGAAATATTCGCTACAAACCCTCTCTTAATTACTTCTAACGGCGAGACTTGGTAAGTACACAAATTCTGTCTGATTATAAATACTGATGCTATTTTCACAAGATGAAATACAAATATACCAAACACTATCAAAATACTACGAAAGCGCTAAGCGATACATCCGAAGCCGTCCCTACAACTAATTGACCCTAATTCGCATTAATTAACTTCCCTTAACAACCAATTTAACTTTTACCTCCATGTTGTATAACTGCAAGCCCGGTGTATCACTGATAACTAATTCACATTTTTGGAACGTGGCCCATCATGGCCCAACGTGGCCGAACATGGCCCATTTGACTGCGGCTAAGAACGGCTATTTGTCATCAAATGCTGTGTGCTCGGAATATTAAATGCTGTTAATTATTTTTTTTTAATACTCAATTATGAATTGTTTATGGAGGTTCAGGGCGGAGAGAGCTTTTTGCGTTATTTTAGGCATTCAAAATTACCTGAGTTATGAAATTTAGTATGGGGATGACACGAATATTAATATGAAGGGATGGAACGCGTTTTTATCTAATGCCAAAACAAATGTTCAATCACATATGATCATCAATATGAAAAAAAGGGTCCGGCTCAAGTGTATTTATTTAATGACCGGGACTGTAGCTTCATCATTTTGTTTCTTGACATTAAAAGCTGCCTGTAATGGTCTAGTTGAAATAAATGCATTGAATTTGAGTTTTGAGAATTTGTCAGCCCAGTACACCACTTCTACGACGTCATCAAAGACAGCACAGAGGTCAAAATCCAAACATTTTTGATTCACATAGGCCTACATGGGCACCTATAAAACGTCGAGAAAAGGTGCACGGTTTGGGTTAGTCGTTTCCTATAGAGAAGAACCGGCAAGCAACTTCATGGTTACTCTTTTAAAATCATTTGGTTTTACAATTTTGTTGTTACAGCGTTAGCACTTATGCATGAGAGGACACCAGCTCGACAATAAGCCAAGCGGGTGGGAAATCATCAAATGACTTCCCCCGCTCTGGGCGGAGTAGGGCATATCAGACTTTTACTGACTAAAACCCACCCATGTTCCTTCTGTTGCCCTTTACGTTCCGGGGCCGCGGTATCTCTTTCGAACAACCCGCAACCCCGGCAGGCGGAGGCTCTGGCAAGCCCCTCTGCTTTGCCGACATCTCTTTGAGGCGCGCGTCAAACACGAACGCGGCGTCGACACGGCCTGTCGTCAATCGACGGACGGACGATGAGCTACCCATTGCTCACCGTCCACAGGCCCGTATCTACGGTGGCCGGGAGTCGTCTCGCGGCGCCCGGCGCCCGGGGCGTCTCCCGCGGCGGCTGGGTTGGTTTGAGGTTCTCTCCCTCAAACGCCCGGCCTCCTCCTTCACTAGCATTACTGCTTCGCAGAAGGAGGTGGCCGCTTCCCATTCCCTCTCGCTCCGGACCATAGACTGAACCAGGGCTGGACGCGAGAGATAGCCGCCGCCGATCGCCTCTACGAGGGCACGGCAATGCTCCGCCCAAGCTGGGCAGACCGTCACTGTGTGCTCCACCGTGTCCTCCGGGCGATCGTCACAATGGTGACACCCGGGCGTTTCCTCCCGCCCGATTATGTAGGCAAGCAATGGCTTAAAGGCTTACTTGACTTTACAAAACGAAAAATAAGATAAAAAAAAATAACAAAAGCGTCTAAGAATCTACAAGACTTACAATGTCCACTCATTCACAAAGCATAGGCTAGTTTCAAAAAAAAATATTAGTCAGTCTCTTCGATTATTCAAAAATAAGGGAAACGCGTGACGTCACTCGTTGCGAAAAAATGCAGCAACGCGTGACGTAACACGTAACTTTAATGGGCTATCCCATTAAAGTTACGTGTGTCGTTGAATAATCGAAAAGACGGACTTAATAGAATGTAATTAATTTGACCCTGGAAACAACCCTATTGGTAAAAAAACATCTTTACAAGAAATAGAAAAAATATTACAATAGAATTACCATATGAAACAAGTGACACAGATGTCGCCATCAGTACTATAACTTTTCAGAACAGAGGTTGTAAAAATGTGATTTGAGAACTATTTGCTAGATCACTTTGGCTTCACGTGTGGCTAAGGAGGCAAGTAAGTGGTGGAGAATAGTTAGCGACACAGCTCAACACTCCACCAGCTCCAACTAGTAGATAGCATCCTTTTTTTTGCGAAAGGGAAATCATCAAATAACTTCCCCTGCTCGGCGCGGGCGGAGCGGGGGGAGTGTCAGATTTGTCCTGACTAAAACCCACCCATGTTTCTTCTATTTTTTTTAAGAAACGTTGGCCCCCGCTAAGAATTTCTCCTGTATCGTGGGTGCGTTTAAAAACATTTAAACTCACATACACAAACAGCCAGACCCGAAACAACTACTTGTAGGTCATGCAAATATTTGTCCCATGCGGGAACCTGCGACATGCAGCGCAGCAGTCGATCGCTCGACCACAGCGCCAACCGTACGTCGTCGTCTTTATGTGCCGGGGCCGCGATATCTCTTTCGAACAACCCGTAACCTTAGCAGGCGGTGGCCCTGAGAGGCCCCTCTGCTTTGCTGACATCTCTTTGTCACACGTCGACACGGCCTGTGTTGATAGCATCTTGATACAAAACAATGACTGGCCCTCCAGACATTTTGCAGTTAACAACAAAACCTCACGCATCCATCCACCTGCCTATTTCGAAATCTTTGCGGTATAGTGAAGTTAGATTGAAAGGCTCGAGTGGTTAATAGCCTGTGCCAATCCAGAACAGTATTGTTACATCGTTGAACAGACGAAGTATGAAGACTATAGAGCCCTTTACTTATAAGTTGTTTTTAATCCCACTGCTGGGCAAAGGCGGTTTGCGCAGTGGCTGAGCGATCGACTGCTGCGCTGCGTGTCGAGGGTTTGACCCCCGCATGAAACAAATATTTGTATGGCCTACAGATAGTTGTTCCGGGTCTGGCCGTTTGTGTATGTGAGTTTAAAGCGCACTAGCGACCTGGCAGCGCGGCAATGACGCGCGGCCCGGCCGCAGGGGTTGCGATTTGCAACGCAGCCATAACCGCGGCTACGATCGTCAGTTGCACATACAGCGCGCTTCAAAATGGACGTTGAGGAAATGGCAGTGATATTGTATCTTATAAGTAAGAAGCGGAAAAAGAAAAGGAAAAAATATTGGTTCATCCCTTGCTATGTGAAAGGGGAACGGAACGATTGTTTCATACTTATTACTTATACGTGCAGCCGCCGCGGCTAGTGCGCGCACACTGGTGATTTAACTACAATGCAATTGATCTCAGTGGCCGCAGCGACCAGCGACTGAACACGGGCCGCAATTACGTCGCTTCGATCTCGTTGGCCGCTGCGGCCTGGTGTGGCCGCTGGCCGCTTGCGGCCAGGTGCGCGTGTTCTGTGGCGATTTCATACTAAGGTACCTATCTCGATGGCCGCCGCGACCTGGCCGCTACGGTCTAGCCGCTAGTGCGCTATTGCTCTAAATGTTTGTAAACGCGCCCACGATACAGGAGAAATCCTAGTGTGGGGTAACGTTTGAAAAAAGAACTTTCTCGGTGGTTTGCCTCCTCTGGCCAATCCCATAGGAATGAGTCCAAATCGTTTTTTGGACGTTCCTCGGTGAGGAAGCAACCTAGAATAGATAATTCGCTAAACAGGAAAATGAGAACCTGTAGGTATGCATGCCTCCGTAACGCTTGAACTAATATTTATTTATAACATGCTTGTATTAACTTCACCTGTAACTATGTTTAATAATCTTAAAAGCTCAATTAAACTCCCTTACCGGTTTGCGATTGAGGTGAAATTTTGCATACATGTTTATTATGAATGACAATGCATTTTTAACAAAGTGACATTGTTTTAAATTCAATATGGTAGACTACCAAAAATGGCGAGATAGTATTTATTATGATATGGTTATTAAGTAAAAGGATTTTCTGAGAATAAAAAAACGACGTCACCCGTATTATTATAGTTTTTTTTATTATTATTAAATTACACGACGGAACGACTTCAAATATTTGCTATTTCTTACGTGGCCCTTAATACACAAAGCTATATTTTTGCACTGGATGTAAACAAAAGCTCTTGGACCATCCGACACATATATACTGAGTGACAGTGCTGTATTTATAGATTAGAGTGACTTCGATATTTACATCTTTTTAAGAAGTGTCAATGACACAGACGAACTTGTTTATGGTTATATACCTCAAAAGGAAAGCGGAACCCTTATAGGAACACTTTGTTGTCTGTCTGTCAAGACCCTTTATCTCGGGAACGCGTGGAGGTATCGTGACAAATTAAGACCATATACTCAAGTTAGTAGTCCTTTAGACCTGTGAAAAAGAGCAGTCAAAAGTTATTTATTTATTTATTCAAAAAGGTCACCAACAGCTTCTGTATAAAAATATCTTCAAAAATAAAAATTACACAGTATTGGACTTATACAGTTGCCAATTACAGGTTTTTTTTTCGGTTGGGAAATCATCAAATGACTTCCCTCGCTCTGGGCGGAGCGGGGGGGCATGTCAGACTTGTAATGACTAAAACCCACCCACCCATGTTCCTTCTATTGTCCTTTACGTTCCGGAGCCGCGGTATCTCTTTTGAACAACCCGCAACCCCGGCAGGCGGAGGCTCTGGCAAGCCAACCAGCCAACCCATTGCTCACCGTCCACAGGCCCGCATCTACGGTGGCCGGGAGTCGTCTCGCGGCGCCCGGCGCCCGGGGCGTCTCCCGCGGCGGCTGGGTTGGGTAGATGTTCTCTCCCTCAAACGCCCGGCCACCTCCTTTGCTAGCATTACTGCTTCGCAGAAGGAGGTGACCGCTTCCCATTCCCTCTCGCTCCGGACCATGGCCTGGACCAGGGCCGGACGCCAGAGATCGCCGACGCCGATCGCCTCCACGAGGGCACGGCAGTACTCCGCCCAAGCTGGGCAGACCGCCACTGTCTGCTCCACCGTGTCCTCCGGGCGATCGTCACAATGGTGTCACCCGGGCGTTTCCTCCCGCCCGATTATGTGCAGGAACCTCCCGAAACTTCCGTGTCCGGTGAGGACCGCGGCCCCGTAAAGGGCCATGGACCGCACGACTCCGGCATTGTCATGGCAATGGCATGCCAATTACAGGTCAACCAACATTTTTACATAATGAGTAATAACAATAATATTTATATGTTTATAATAAAAAAAACTACTAAAGTACGGACGCGAAGCAGAAAGAATTTCGAACGTTGACCTGTTATTACCGGTCTCTGTCACTCCCACGTAAATATAATGCGTCTCGCTCACACAGTTGCAATAGCGGCCGTTCTCAGGCATTGTAAATCTTTTACCTGTGACTGTAAGGTTTGTAAGAACAAACCTAACAGTCACAGGTAAAAGGTTCAGTCTGAAACAAGAGTTTGCATGTGGTTTTTTGGTTGGCCTTGAGTCACGACAAAAAGTCCTTACTTGACATAATTTTTAAATAACGAACAAATGACATTCCATCTTGAGATGCGTTAGTGATAGCTCAGTTTTCGGACACAGTTATCTATTCCTAGTTTGTTGTTAAGTAAAAATGTTCAGTCCCTTGAGTTTGGTTATAAAGAGTTTACACTGTACATAATTTATTTAATAAGTTGGTTATTTTTTTTGCTTCAAATATTTCCTGTAAACCACACGTAATACAAAAATGTTTGTAACCACTGGCAGTAGGTAAATAGGTCATTGTACGAAATTCTTCCTGCTCCGCGACTGGACTTTACAAAAAAATAACAAAAATAATAGGGTATAACATAAGAAAAAAAAATGAAAGTTGTTACAAATGGAAAAACAAATGAGATCAAAATTAAATTAAATTATAAATTAAAAACAATAGAATCCAATTTGGGTAAGCAAGTTGCCAGATGTAGGTGGCTTGTTACTAAAACTACAAGTCCTTAGGAGATTGATTTTGAGACATTAGTATTTGCCCGGAATCCTAGGTGTTAGTCCGATTCGCACTTGTTTTAAATTAGGTTGCTATATTTACCGCCAAATAAATACCTATTGCACTGGCGGCAGTTCAATCCGTTGTCCTCTGTAGCTTGCCTTATTAATACTCTAACGTCCTCACTTGCCCCATACAGCCTGTTTCGTATTGTGTGGCTACAGACGGAGAGGCTATTGTTAGGCTATAAGACAGGTAGGTGCCTTCGAGTGGAATCAATAATCAGATGTAACACTATATTGCATTGAACGGACGGATACTAAAGATTTCATTGTGAAACTTATTGTTTCGATGTTAAATTGCAATTTGGATAAATCAGGATGAGAATAAGTTTTTATAATATTTTATCGGATTCTTTTAGCTTCAAACGCAAGTCAGCTAAATCCTACTAATCCTTACTTCCTTGCTAATATTATAAAAGCGAAAGTGAGTTTGTTTGTTTGTTACCTCTTCACGCTTTAATGGCTACACCGATTTTGATGAATTTTGGTACAGAGATAGTTGGGAACCAGGAGACGGACATAGGCTAATTTTTATTTTAAAAAACTCGGATGTGAGGGAGAAAAAGGGAAGAAAAGGGTAAACTTAGCGTTGCTATTACAAATCAATAAGGCGCAAGGGGAACTGTGTTACCTCGAATTTAACGCGAGCGAAGCCACGGGAAAAAGCTAGTAATATTATAAATGCGAAAGTTTCTGAGTTCGGATGTGTGTTTGATCCACTTTCACGAAAAAACTACTAAACGGATCTTGATGAAATCTGTCACAGATAGATTATAGTCTGGAATAACACATTGGATATTTTTTTACTATCACGCGGATGAAGCCGCGGGTGCCACCTAGTCAAATATAAAAAAATGAGAAACTTTATTTTCAAAATCAGCCTCATACGTATTTAAAAGTTTGTTACCAAATGATTCCATAAATCAGACGACATAAAATCAAATTACACATTAAAATAAACCAAAAAGAAGTTAAATAATCAAAAACGAAAAAAATAAGCATTCCCACAGTAAATTACAAGAAACAGACATGCACAACTTACACAATAATGTCAAAGATACGGGGAGAGACGCTAACATGCAGCTGCATCCACATCCACCTCTGCATCAGGGACAACTCCCACAGCTCGGACAACACCCTACGGAGACTGTAAGTGACGTAGGCGACTTAATAGTGAAGCATTTCTGAAATGTAAAATGTTACCTGAACGAAAACCTACCCTAATAATCAAGGCAGAAAAAATCTACTTTTATATACTGAACACAACAGCAAACAAAAATATCATCAACAAAAATACAGTTAAAAACATCGAGACCACACAATCGAAAAACCCAACACATCAAAATGTCACTGGCTAGCGAGAAAAAGGAGAAAAAAAATCGCCGCATGAGTTTACATGCGGCCATTTTGTACGTCACGTCATTTCGTCGCTGTGAGTTACGTCAGAACCCGCTGACAACCGGCCGTCAGGGACCATAGGACCGGCCTTTGTCATGCAAATGTGCGTCAATCGGCCGCTCACTCCTTCACGGCAAATTGGCCGTGTCGGGGAACCGCACGACCGTAATTGTTTGTCAATGGAATGATGCTCATTAAGTTAGGCTGACGGGATTGTTGGCCGTTTAGACGTGACGTGGGCTGCTAAAGGGGTAATGCTGGTAATTTTCGGGTTGTTTGTGAATGGAGTGGTGTAAAATATGTTTACATTTTAAAAAGTTTCAGTGAGTTTATGACAAATTATGTTTTTAAACGTCAATTTTAGGGTTTCGTACCTCAAAAGGAAAAAACGGAACCCTTATTAGATCACTTTGTTGTCCGTCGGTCTGTATTTCTGTCTGCCTATCTGTGGTCCCTTTGTGCTGTGAAAAAAATAACCCTCTAAAGTCTACGCAGTCAAAAGATACGGCTGTTTATGTCGCAAGTTTGTACCTCGGTGTGCGAGGGTTTACAAACACTTAAACTCACATTCACAAACAGCCAGACAACTACTGATGACGAAATAACTACTTGTAGGTCATACGAATATTTGTTCCGTGCGGAGATCGAACCCGCAACACACAGAGCGCAGCAGTCGATCGCTTAGCCTCTGCGAAAACGGTGCCGTAATTTTACAAATATTGTTTCGTCAAAGTAATAAAAATCAACATTTTCAAAAATATACTTATTTAGGTTTATTGTTTTTCTTTATTATTTGCAATTGGTTATGTAAGAGTACTATAAACAGGAAACGCCGCGAGACGACTCCCGGGCACCGTAGATGCGGGCCTGTGGACAGCGAGCAATGGGTAGCTCACCGTCCGTCTGTCTATTGACGACAGGCCGTGTCGACGGCGCGTTAGTGTTCCACGCGGACCTGAAAGACATGTCAGCAAAGCAGAGGGGCCTGCCAGGGCCACCGCCTACCGGGGTTGCGGGTTGTTCGAAAGAGATACCGTGGCCCCGGGACATAAAGGGTAATAGAAGGAACTTGGGTGGGTTTTAGTCAGTACAAGTCTGACCCCCCCGCTCTGAGAAGATATTTCACGATTTCCCATCCGCAAAAAAACGTAGTATAAAAGTGTATTACAGTTTTTTTTTAAAGCGAGCGTAATGTACGTAAGCAAATACTTATTCTATATTCATTCATGACTCATCACCGCTTTATACAAACGTACACAGCAGGTACACTTACAACTTCAAGAAGTTTGGCAGCCTAGTTCCTATACAACCTGCAATGCCATTTAGTTGAGCCTAATGATACTTTAGCTTTAATTAATTCCCAACAGGACTTTGTAATTTGCTTCTAATTTGGGTCCCAGCTTGGACGTTGATTTATATGAAATGCAAATTAAAAGGGTTTAATACGGAAGGCATTTTTAAAAAACAGTAGAAATTTTTGGAGCTTACGTAATTTAACAATTACTCTTTTAATTTGCTTATGAAGATGTTGTTAGAAGTCTTTTTTTTCTTTCTTTCTTTAATGTTGTATGCGCTTGTGGCATGTGCCAAATAAACGTATTTTCTTTCTTTCTTGATTTCAGGTTTAATGTTCAGAAGACTCTTAATAAATTGGTCTGAATCAGAAAGCTGTACTCCACCATACGGTCCGCATTGTAAGGGAGTTTTGGTCTCCAGAGTCAGGTACCTTCTAAAAAAACGCGGGACACCGGTATCTTATCTATCTTACCCGACATCTACCGACGAATCACTTTTTTTTCTTTGGTAGGTACCTATGGTATTTTTACTAAAAGTAAAAAAAAAATGTGGCAAAGTTAATAAATTTAAATAGAATCCTTTGTTAACCACGACGTTTTATAATTAAGAAAGTAATTGGTAAATTAAATTATCCAAGTTTCAACTGGTTTACTAGAAAAAAAAACCTTTCGAAATATTTATTTTCCTACCTTTTTATACTCATTATTTATTAATAGACTCTTTATGATGAATGATTTTAATCACTTTAACGCAATCAGCGGCCTAATCGGTAAAATGGTAAAATGAGAATGATCATTTATACAAAACTAGCTTTTGCCCGCGGCTTCGCTCGCGGTAAAATCGGTATAACACACTACCTGCTACCTGCAGTTTTTGCCCTAGCCTTATTGATTTGTAATAGCAACGCTAAGTTTTCCCTTTTCTTCCCTCGTTCTCCCTCATATCCCACTTTTTTCAAATAAAAATTATCCTATGTCCGTCTTCTGGTTCCCAACTATCTCTGTACAAAAATTCATCAAAATCGGTTTAGCCATTAAAGCGTGAAGAGGTAACAAACAAACAAACTCACTTTCGCTTTTATAATATTAAAGTGAGGAAGTAAGGATGCTAACTTGTTTGTTCTTCAATCTAATTGTTTTACTATTATAATTCTATGCACGAGGCAAACTCTTGACCATTATCACGTGTTTTGCAGCACAATTGTCATTCGCACAAAGGGAACTGACAAGCGCAAATACGCCTAGATGAGCGAATGGCTATTATAATAGAGAATAGAGTTTTCTATAACACATTTATAGATAGAAAAAGGGAACTAAACAATATATCTTCAATGTAGAGCAAGATATATTGGAAATGGTTGGTCAAAATTTGATGCATAAATATTAAGTATTAGGCTTTTCATTATTTTTAGACGTCATCAAAATAATGTTCCCGGTCTATGTGGAGCAGAAAGGACTGTCAGACTAGTACCGCGGCTTCGCTCGCGTGATATCGAAAAAAAAAGTATCCCATATGTTATTCCAGACTATAATCTACCTCTGTGCCAAATTTCTCTTCAAAGATGAAGATGCCGTTTTGACGTGAAAGAGTAACAAACATCCATACATCCTCACAAACATTCGCATTTATAATATTAGTAGGATTGTAAGTATTAAAAAACCAACCAAAGATTTACATTACACTATTGACTGTAAAACCATCAAATCGAAGTTCTCGGATTTAAAAAAGATCTAGGTTCTCGAAAATAAAAACAAAAACAAACTTTTTGCACACCTAATTACAAATTTCATTAAAAGCAATTACACTCACTTTGTTTGGGCAACAAAATCAACAACTCTGCCCTTAATCTATGCGAGACTAAATGAAATTTTAATTGTGAAAATTATTAGCTTGTTAAAACGGGGAACATTCATTAGGGAGTGTCAGACGAGTCGTGATGAAATCGCTGAAACCAGTACACTTTGCCGCTTTAACGATGCCTTGAAAACAATTGAGGAGTCTGCAGATTACAAGGACAATGTTATTATTTTGTGGAAATTGAGGTTCGGCGAGTTTGGGTGAAAAATTATAAATAAAAAAAGCAAAAAGATACTAAACAGAATTTTATCATAGTACTTAGTCAAGTAGTATAGGAATGTTACCATAGATAAATCAATTTATGTATTTTGGGTATTGTTTTTTTTACAAAGAGCCCATGTCTTTATGGACTAGCTAAAACAATGTTTCGGAAAGGTTCATTTAAGTCTTAAAAATACATCTGCTATTCAAAAGAATTGCTAAAAAAAGTGCGCGCTGTAATTTCGAAGGCCAGGGAATATTGTCTTATTTCCTGCTACAATAAAATTTTCCAAAATATGGAAGATAATTAATTATGAAGAACGCTTTAAAAAAATGGGAACTACAGACTGCGAATACTGTCAATTCTTTTGTGCCAGTGACACATCAAAAGGAAGCTACAATCCTGACATACTTCTTTTGTTCTAACCACCATACGTCTAGACATAGTCCCTTATAAAATATATAGTACCCTAAAAATCTAAACGTTTTGAAGATCGTCTCCAACAAGTACATAAATAGTATTTTTCAAGTATAAAAATAATGTGCCAAGAACAAACTTCTACTTTTTATGTTAAACCCATTGCAGTACACTTAAAACTAATACCTAGGCACATTTCCTTCAATTATGCGGCGCTTGAAACAAACTACGTGGTGTTTACCACATTCCAAACTCATTTACATAACCAATGAGAACAAAACAGAGGCCCTGATCACGACTTCGCGGTATAACGTAACCAAAAGCGTCAATTTTTATTGAAAATACAAATATCCTGTATCATTTTAGGTAAATTATTTGCTACAAGCTCATTCATTGTCTTCTATAGATATGAATATATACTGATAATTTTAAAAAAGAAACAAATGAAGCTGGTATTTTCCATAAAACCGCGGCCTTGGAACATAAAGGGCAAAAGAAGGAACATGGGTGGGTTTTAGTCAGAAAAGTCTTACACTCCCCCCCAATCGGCCTAGAGCAGGGAAAGTTCCCATCCCAGAAAGAAGATTTCCCATTCCCAAAAACAAAACGAAAACTACAGTACTTTCGCAAGTTATTATGTCTTGTGACTGGGACTATAGCAACATCTTTTTTGTTTTTTCATTCAAAAGTGCCTGTAATGGACTAATTGAAATAAATGCTTTGAGATTGAGTTTGAGAAAAAAGCGGCTATTTTCTAATTACGTATAAAAAATAAAATTAAAGTATTTGTTAACGCCGCGAATAAAATAGACTAGATCTTCATTTGCACATAAAGTAGGTACAAGTTACAGATGTTAAGTTTTCGCGAACTCGTGCAAGTACTTCTGGCCCTGTTATTATTACTAGAAATAAATGAGCTGTTACATGTTATAGGATACGAGCCAATTGCCACCAACCTGGCACGAATCCAGACTCTATAGCTGCTACTGAGTGAAAAACCCCAACAACATTAACTGAGCCTGACCCGGGCAGGGTACGCCACAATAATGGCGGTAAGTTCCCTCTTTGAGGAGTGGCTGGAGAGGCGCCATGGCGTCCTCACCTACCGCCTTGACTACAGGCCGTGTCGACAGAGCGTTAGTGTTCCACGCGTGCATCAAAGAGATGTCAGCAAAGCAGAGGGGCCTGCCAGGGCCACCGGCTGCGGGGGTTACGGGTTGTTCGAAAGGGGTTCCCTCTATCTGGCAGAATCTTGATGCTCCGATTTTTTTTGGCGTAACACACTTAGCATAATTTTCTTTAAACGAACATTTTACAGGCATAAAACTTATTTGGTATAATTATCGTTTGGCATAATGTTTAAAACTTCGAATTAACAATGGCATACTTTTAAGATGGCAGAATTACATTTAGTACAATTGCGATTGGCAGAGTTCTTTCGCATAATATATTATTTGGTATAATTTCACTTGGCATACTATGCAGATGGCAGTAATGGCTAGGTTAGGTTAGGTTAAAACTGCGACCTCCTACGAAACGACTTGCATTAATAGAAAAAAGAGATTGTTTTAAGTAGGTTACCCGGAACTGAACTAGTTAGATTATGATAATTACTTATTGAATTCAATGACATTATTTCAAATTCAATTAAACTATAACTAAAATAAATAACATTATTTAAAGAAATAATTAATTAAAATAAATGACAACTTATAATGACAAAGATGATCCTAACTATAAACTTTCTGCGATATGACAATTCTGATGTTTAATGATTATCGATATAAAATATATGCCAAAAGACGATTCTGACTGTGAACTCTCTGCGATATGATGTTTCTACTTTTTAAATATTATGGATATTAAGTTTATGCCTAGAGATGATTCTGACTTACAAAATTATGAGTTTAGACTGTATGATAAATGAGTGTCTGCTAAACAATTTTCTGCGAAGTGAAGTTTATGCCATCCGTTGTTATGCAAAATAAAATTATGACATAAAAAGTTCTGCTATAAAGGGTGGACCCGTTCGAAAGAGATACCGCGGCCCCGGAACGTAAATGGCAATAGAAGGAACAATGGTGGGTTTTAGTCATTACAAGTCTGACACTCACCCGCGCTCCGCCCAGAGCGGGGGAAGTTATTTAATGATCCCATCCGCAAAAAAAAAACCCGACCCGGGAAACGAACTCTCATGGTCATACTCGACGAACGATGCAGTCCAATGAGGTAATAAGTTCAATCCTACTTCCTACTAATATTTATAATTATACTAGCTTTTGCCCGGGGGTTCGCTCGCGTTAAATTCGGTAGCGCCTTATTGGTTTGTAATAGCAACGCTAAGTTTTCCCGTTTCTTTCCTCTTTCTCCGTCATATCCCACTCTTTTTAAAAAAAAAATAGCCTATGTCCGTCTCCTGGTTCCCAACTATCTCTGTACCAAAATTCATCAAAATCGGTTTAGCCATTAAAGCGTGAAGAGGTAACAAACAAACTCACTTTCGCTTTTATAATATTAAGTAAGGATACGCGAAAGTTTGTATGGATGGATGGATGTATGATGTTTGTTACCCTTTACGCAAAAACTACTGAATGGATTTTATTGAAACTTTACAATAATAAAACTTATACATCAGAATAACACATAGGCTATAATTCATAAAGATATATTGTATATTCAATCACCACGCGAGTGAAACCGCGAGGCGCAGCTAGTTCTTACATATTTTTAGTTTCATATTAATTGTTGTTTTCGTACTCCCCCCTACCCTTCGTATCGCATTCAATCCGGTACAGGAACAACAGAAACGGTTCCTAAAAGTATCGATAGGTTTTCTAAGTTAGAAAGTCAAATAATTTGACCTCCAACAACATTAACAATAGCGTACGATAATCATATTTAGTGTGCCTAAATTACCCCTAATGTAACCAAGGCTAAGGTCACGCGAACAAACAAAATGTTGCTGATTTAACAAATAAACTATGAGCAATTATGTTTAGGGATTATTTAAAACACATTAGGTTATAATTGGATATTTAACGCGTTATGTAACGTTTTATGATCGCCGCGTGTTTGTTTGAAACGCTAAAGGAACACGCCAAAAATAATGGCGGTAGGTATGTACTTTTTTATTGGTTTTCCATTTTGTGGAAAATCTGGTTCTTCTAACCTGACAGACAGATGTGTTGCTGGGGAGTTAGTTCCGACATTTCTTCTTTCCAGCTAAAACACCAGGAAGTGGCGAAGGACAGGGCGGTTTTGTGGGACTGTCTCTTGTAATGTGACGTTCAAAAAGTGCTGATTATCAGCCTAATTTGAATAAATGACTTTCGATTTAGATTTTTGGAAAATTATTGAACCTACGGTACTCAAGATATTACTGACATATATTTTTCATTAATATAAAGATTTATTAATATTTATGTAATGAGGAGGGATGAAGGACATGTGATTAAAAGAGTGATGGATTTGAATGTTGATGGACGGAGAGTGAGAGGACGGTCAAAGGAAAGATGGATGGATCGTGTAAGGAATCATATGAAGGAGTAAATGATGCCGTGACCTCTGATTGGGAAGAATGGAAGAAGAAAACGTGTTGCGCCGACCCCAAATAAAATGGGACAAGGGCAGTAAAATTATCATGATGATGATAAAGATTTATAATTTTTTTTAAAAACAGTGTGTTTGCAGGGCTCATAAATAAATAAAAACCAGCCGAATGCAAGTCGGACTCGCGCACCGGTTCCGTACAAACTTTAATTTAATAAAGAAATAAAATTTAATATAAAAAATAAAGAAATAATATATATTTCATTCAAACGTCGCGCGTCGTATGTCGGACTGTATTTACAAGTTGTTTTAGCCATGTATTAGGTATTTATACAATACATTGTTCTTATATCGATGCTTATCTTAGCAAGTTCATTCACCTGTCTATCACATACCAATTAGTACGTAAACAGGGTAGATTACCACCTAAACTGATAGTTATCCTCTAATGATGTCCGGTTTTAATCGGATATTATAATATGCCGCTTTCATGACAGAAACGCTTCAATCAATATACTAGTTAAAGGATCAAGAACTAAATCATATCGTATTAAGTGGCCGAGAATGCTAAACGTAAACATTTGTGTTTCTTCGAGAAAGATGCTATAAAATATTATTAACTTCAGTTAATTGTACACCTTAACACCCACCCATAAACTTGAAAATCGTTTGCAATATATTTGTATTAAAGACCTTCTGTCATCGGATAGCAGGTACAGGCAATAAATTAAAAATTCACTTTTAAGTAAGATCAAAAATATTTACTCAAAAATAACACAAAACCTTTAAGTAATAAGGTTCTAAATAAAATGTTGACAATTGGTAAACTAGAGTGTCTTTGGTGTATCATATTTCAACGCTTAGAGAGTCAATATGAAAAGATATGGAGTTGCAGACGTTATTTTTTTTATCACTTTGTTTTTTTTATTTTTAAACCTATTTTGCAAATGTTAATGATTGATTTAAACAAAAGTTGGTGGTTTGTAATTTTTAATGATTACTTCTTTAATAAAAAAGTGTAAAAGTACCCTTAACGAAACCGAAAGGCACTTGCTGTCGTCATAGGTTTTTTTTGTTGTATACTACACCTTGGACCATATATAGTATATGCATTTCTAGTTAGAGTGATGTTATAGGGGGCACTTGGATTTAAATCCAAGTTTTCAATGTTATGACTTTATATTAAATTATTTTGCGTAGAGTTATTTACTTAGTTTAATGGAACGGAATGCTTGGTTGACGGCTTCGTTAAACGTTGGTTTACACCATGTAGTTCTTAAAAAATATTTTAAACAATAAGAAATTTAGCAGTAGGTATATTATATTCCTATGAAAATCATAAGTGTCAGACAACCTCTAAAACACACTTGTTTTTTTTGTACCTGAGTGCCTCAGAAGAACCTTTTTTGATGATTTGTATGTAAGTACGTACTTAAAAAAAAAGTCTGAAAAACATTACTCTCTTACAGAAATAGTTTTACAGTTAAACAAATTCAAATCTTCTCTTCTTTCCTTTGCAACAATAAATATCCATACTGCGCATCGAAATGGATCAGTAGGAAATCTACAAAAAAAATATAGCCCTATTTTACTCCACTCCATTCACTATTCGAAATCAGTCGACGTTGGAGCATGTTGGACGTATTGTTGGACCAAACATTTGGGGAACAAGCCGAACATTGTTAAAATGATTTATTTCACAATTAGTGCTACTTTTACTATGGAAATAAGCACTTATTAGCACATAATTCCCGAAAAAAGATATTCCTTGTGAAATCTGAGTAATACGGTGGTTATTTTCACAGTTCTTGTACGCGAACTGCACCATTTTTACGTGTTAGTGTTGGCCAGGATTGGACCATACTAGGTTTATATAGAGGCACAAAATTTGTTGTGCCCTAATTTGTCGGGCCGTTTTTGAAGCGTTGATCGGGAATCTAGTACATTTTTGATCGAAGCAGAAACGGATTGTTTTGATAAGATAACGATAATTAAGAAACCATACAATGTTTTTCGGAGAACTAATTACCTATTTTGGCAATTTAGCCAATTTTGTTTATTTTTATATAAGACTAGGTTGAACCCACTAGGCTTTGCCCGTGTGTTATCGAAAAAAAAGTATCCTTTATGTTATTTCAGACCTCTGTGCCAAATTTAATCAAGATCCGTTCAGCCGTTTGGACGTGAAAGAGTAATAGATTATAGTCTGGAATACTACATAGGATACTTTTTTCAATATGACGCGGGCGAAGCCACGGGCGCATGCTAGTTTTAAAATAACAAACAGACTTCAGTACACAGATAATTAAGATTCATTAACACATGTCCATACGACACAACACATGAACATTTCGTCTCCCAACCAACAACCAGAGCTAGAATTTATGATCACCCAATACGAGCTATCCAACCCGTTGACACATTCCCCTGAAAAATGTTCTGAAACTGGAATAGCAATGAAAACGGAACGTATCAATTAAATTCCAATCATGAAAGCTGAAACGATATGCGATTCTGTTCGTGCATTAATCCTGAAAATTAAACCTGCAATTTGTGGTTTTAAAACATGTCTCCATTCCAAAGTAAATAATTTATCTTGTTGGTATTAATTTTGAACTGAATTAACAAGGTTTTAACTGCTTTAAAAGGAAGTTTTAAACGGTTTTTTTACAATATCAGGGATGTTTACTCGCCAGCCCGGGTTGCGGGTTGTTCGAAAGATATACCGCTACCGATAGATAAGGAACATGGGTGGATTTTAGTCAGTACAAGTGTGATACTCCCCCCCGCTCCGCCCAGAGCGGGGGAAGTTATTTGATGATTTCCCTTCCGCGAAAAAGAGTGGTGATTACTGGGCTTTGAAACGTAACGAATTAATCATTTTGACCTAATTTAAACGTTTATCTTAATGAAGCTACAAATTACAGTGGATTACGCTTTAATTTATTGCGGTCATTCGTTCGATTGTCGGTCAACTTGTAACTACAAATAAGGAAGTTCATTTTGATTATAAATTTAATTGGGAGACGTGATTGAAGTACCAAGAATATGAATGAAATCAATTCAAAATATTTTTATTTTACTTAGGCTTACATGGGCACTTAAAAAAGTCAAGAAAAGGTGCACGATTTGGGTTGGTCGTTTCCTGTGTACAAGAACCGAAAAAAAAAACTCCACGTGTATGGCTACTCTTTAAAATTGAAACCATTTACTTAAATCTGTAGTACCTTATTGTAGTAACCTTATTAGTAGTCTGTAGTAACCTTATCAGTAGTCTGTAGTTACCCTTGTCAGTAGTCTGTAGTAACCTTATCAGTAGTCTGTAGTAACCTTATTAGTAGTCTGTGTTTATTAGTAGTCTGTAGTTACCTTATTTGTAGTTTGTAGAAACCTAATTAGTAGTCTGTAGTAACCTTATTAGTAGTCTGTAGTAACCTTATTAGTAGTCTGTAGTAACCTTTTTAGTTGTCTGTAGTAACCAACCAAATGCGAGTCGAACTCGCACATTGAGGGTTCCGTACAAACTTGCAACATAAACGGCCATATCTTTAAACTGCGTCAACTTAGAGGGTTGACTTTTCACAGCTCCAAGGGACCTTCCTCCTTGATACTTCGGTGCGTTTCTGAAATAAAGACAAACGGAGCAAAGTGATCGTATAACGGCTTCGTTTTTTTCTTTTTGAGATACATAACCCTAAAAATAATAACTTCTCCGTTCGAATCTCTCTCAGTTATTAATAAAACTGTTTGAATCGATAGTCAGTCAGTTGGGTTCGCAAGTTAAATGAGTTGAAACTCAGCCAGAACAAGTTGCGGTGCGCTCCGATACAAAGTGTCTACCACTTGATCGTGTATTCGGAAATCCAATTTATGATTAACCTGCTTTATGATTAACCTGCTGGTCGCGGCTAAGTACGTATTCATTAAGAATGTGACAATTAATTTGGGTTGTACTTTATTTGATCCTAAAGAACTATGATTCGAAAGACACTATTTCTGTATATCTTGGAAATAAGTGTGTCAGGAAAAAATATCACTTTCTCCTTAAATAAAGATTAATACTAATTAATTTGACGGCACGTTTGGCGCAGTGGCGGACCGATTGACTGCTGCGCTGCGTCTCGCGGGTTTGATTCCCGCACGGAACAGATTTTTGTATGGCCTACAGGTAGTTGTTTCGGGTCTGACTGTTTGTGTATGTGAGTTTAAATGTTTGTAAACGCACCCACGATACCGGAGAAATCCTATTGTGGGGCAGTTTTTAAAAAATATAAAGAAATTTAAAAAAATCCCACCCCAAAAAAAAAAGAACGCACCCACGTTAATATTAAAAAAGAAAAACATACTTAATAAAAAAAAATAGTACTTGATAAGTATTCGTTTGCGATACCATCATACCGTAATTAAAACAACTGAAATAATTCGTTTTATTTTTTTGCAAAAAATGTTCTAATGTTTTGATTTATAATATCTTTTTGGATTCCAGTAATCTGCCTCATATTTAAATCTTAAAATTGTAAACCTTTGCATTCCCTTGTGACGGTAAAAAATGGAGAAGTTTACTACAAAAAAGACCTATACACTATACCCATGTTTGCAAAGAAATAAATGATTTGATTTGGACTTAAAACGACGTTACGAATAACTATATGATACGTAACATCATCCTTAGATACAATTATTATAAAAGTGAAAGTGAGTTTGCTTGTTACGTCTTCACGCCTAAATGGCTAATCCGATTTTGATGAATTTTGGTACAGAGATAGTTAGGAAGCTGGAGATGGATATGGGTTATTTTAAAAGGTTGAAATGTGGGAGAAAGAGGGAAGAAAAGAAAAACCGTAGCTTTGCTATTACAATCAATAAGGCGCAAGGGCAAAAACTACAGGTAGCAGCTACCTGCAAATCAGGAAAGGGGAAATGTGTTACCCCGAATTTAACGCGAGCGAAGCCGCGGGCAAAAGCTAGTAATATATATAATAGCTTTGGAAATTGGCCCATTTCCCTCATTCACGCAATATTTATTTCCTTATCACCATTTGACATGAAAGGAAATTGAATATGGGTGATTTGGGAAAATTTATGCAACATGCGTTTTGGCTTTAACATCTGGATGAGAATTGGAGAAGTCATAATTACAGATTTCTTTGTATTTTCTTTTCACACGTAATAGGTTTAGTGGTTTGTCTTGAAATGGACATGTAGATAATGAGGAGAGATGGAATGTGACTAAAGGAGCGATAGACATGAATGTGGATGGAGAATGGAGAGGGAGAGGAAGGCCAAAGAAAAGATGGATGGATTGTGTAAGGAATGACATGGAGGAATGACATGAAGGAGAAATGAGTAGATGATGTCGTGACATCTAACAGGGGAGAATGGAAGAAGAAATCGTGTTGCGGCGACTACAAATAGAAAAGGTCAAGGACAGGAACATGATGTAATTCATTGTTGTATTTTTAATATTTTAAGGATATAAGTAGAAAAAGAAAGAAATAAAAGCAATTTGTTTAATTATAACCTCCATACTTTATAAACAGCGTTGTTTAATATTTTTTTTAATTTAGAAGACAAGTACATTATTATATTACATACTAGTCAATTGGCAAAAAAAAGTTATTGAAAAATTAACCTTAATTTTTAAATCGAAATCATATTCTATATGGATGAACTGCTAATATATTTTAGTAACAATGGAAAATTAATACTCGAAAAAATGTTGTTTGATATATCATGATACCATAACTAAATAAGTTGAAATAAAAAACTTTTTTACAAAAAACATAACTGACCCCCGAAAAAAAGGAAATAGTGGAAAATTATTTTACTTCCGGAAGTACGTAGCAAAAAATCAATGAAACAAACAAAGTTACCGATTTTTTTTATTTCAGCATTTTTAGTAATTTTATGATGATATCTCACACTTATAACACTATTTTCTTAAAGTTTCAGGTACTATAGATTTGTTTCAATCCATGAAACACTAATAACCTGCAACAACTAATTGTAACTACAATGTCTTAATTAGAATTGGTCAGCTCTCCATTTACTTGGTAAATTGACCATCAAACATAGATCTCTATTAGGTTCTGATACAGAATTCTGTGTGCGAGACAATGGAAGCTATCTGGTAGTGATATCTATTTGATACTAGCTTATTTGTTCTGATGGCCCAATCATCAAATGACTTCCCCCGGTCTGTAGTTAATTTGCACTGCTTTGAACAAGCCTACAGACAGAGCGACTACTAAGTTATGGAATTTTTGAGTCAACATCTCTCGAAGTGGAATGAATCCCGGGGATTGCGGGTTGTTCGAAAGAGATACCGCGGCCCCGGAACAGAAAGGGCAATAGAAGGAACATGGGTGGGTTTTAGCCAGTACAAGTCTGACACTCTCCCCCCCGCTCCAACCAGAGCGGGGGAAGTTATTTGATGATTTCCCACCCCAAACGAGTCCACGAGTCGAGCATATGTTGGGTTTCGTATTATGGTAAATGATCACATTTCCTGCATTTGCATTATTATCGGACGAAGGAATAGCCCTACATCATGAATCAAAGATTCCATCTTTTTTCTATCACTAAGTATATCGTTTAACATTTTATGACTACTAGCTAAATTACCAATTTCTATTTACCGGGAACTTTATCTTATTTCTAGCTTTTGCCCGCGGTTTCGCTCGCGTTAAATTTCAGTTAACACAGTTCCCCTTTCCTGATTCGCAACTACCTGCTACCTGTAGTTTTTGCCCTTGCGCCTTATTCATTGTAATAGCAATGCTAAGCTTTTCCTTTTCTTCCCTCGTTCTTCCTCATTTATCACTTTAAAAATATGCCTATGTCCGTCTCCAGGGTCTCAACTATCTCTGTTCCAAAATTAATTAAAATTGGTTTAGCCATTTAGGCGTGAGTACGTAACTAATAAACAAACTCACTTTCGCTTTTATAATATTGGTAAGGATTCACCTACTACAATCTCGCAATGTATCCTCTTATAACTCACCAAGACCTGAAAGATCCCCAATATCGTAAGTTATGTACTTCCATGTCGTTGTGGGGAGCCCTCAAAGTCCCAATCGTCAGCGCCTTGAGCTAGCTTCAACAGTGTAACAGTAATGCCACACTACACGTTATCTGTGCGTGGCAACGCAACGAGTGCGTGTCCGACATAGGTCAGAGGTATGAAGTGGGTGGCGAGGGTGCGATGCCGGTGAGACAACGTAGCACAGCTCAGTATCTATACTTACAATCGTTTGTTCTGACTATCTATCAATGCACAGCTTAAACCACAAGACGGATCGAGTTATATTTTGCATACAAATAGATATTATGGTGAAGGTATCCGCTAAAAAAAAAAGATTTCGAAAACTGAAAACTCTAAGCGGTTAAGATGGTTAGTTGTGAATTATTTCGAAAATTTTATAACGCTGTGATGTCGTAACTTTTTTCTTTTATTAATAAAAACGTTGCCCCACACTAGGAATTTCTCCTGTATCGTGGGTGCGTTTACAAACATTTAAACTCACATACACAAACAGCCAGACCCGAAACAACTACCTGTAGACCATACAAATATTTGTTCCGTGCGGAAATCGAACCCGCGACACGTAGCGTAGCAGTCAATCGCTCAGCCACTGCGCCAACCGTACCGTCTGACTCTAGCATCTTCATTCATTGCGTTGCTCGTGTGGCACTTAGTGCGTTGAAATTTTAGCGTAGCGACGCCGCAACGCCCGTGTATCTTCCATCTAACGCAGCGTAGCGTAGCATAAGGCCTGATCCGCATTTGCGCAATTACCTTCACGGTGGCGGACGGGTGTAGGTACACGAACCAAAATAACGCGAACCTGCCCTACATACCGGGTGGCAGAGTATTTGTTGTGCCTGCAAGTTATAAGTGGTGTATTTTTTCATAAAATATTCATTAGAGTTTGTAATCTTTTGTAGTTAGTAGGGTGTCCAGTACTTCATTTGGAACGTTATGTTTTAGTAACAAAATATGAAAAGTAGTTTGTATTTGACAAAGGCTAACTATCTAATGATATTCGACTAATCAATAAATTCTTAAACAAAAGAGTAACGTTGGAGTTCCAAATTGTCAGTAAGCCAAGCGCTGCAAGGACCGACATCTTTAAGGACCTATTTTTCTTTTAGAATTTTCTGATTTTTAAGAATTTTCTTTTCAGGTATGTAAGTTGGTAATGTAAGGACATTACCAACTTACATACTAACTGATTTTCCCCTTGATAAGCCTCACTACAAAATCACAGATCATCAAACTTCCAAACACCCACGTCCCCGCTTCTCACTCTCTTTATTTTCTAACTAGCTGACCCCCGCGGCTTTGCCCGAAAAAAAAAGTATTTTACGTGTTAATCCAGACTATAATCTACCTCTGTGCTAAATTTCATCAAGATCCGTTCAGCCGTTTTGACGTGAAAGAGTAACAAACATCCATCCATCCTCACAAAGATTCGCATTTACAAAAAAACATCAAAACACTCCTCCCGCTATAGGCGGAGCGGAAAGGGATTGTCAGGTTTTTACTGATCAAAACCCATCCATGTTACTTCATTAGCCCTTCGTATTCCAGGGGCATCTCTTGCCAGGGTTGCGGGTTGTTTGAAAGAGATACCGCAGCCCCGGAACGTAAAGGGCAACAGAAGGAACATGGGTGGCTTTTAGTCAGTACGAGTTTGACACTCCCCCCCGCTCCGGCCAGAGCGAGGGAAGTTATTTGATGATTTCCACCCCAAAAACGAAAAAGAAAAGGGGGTGTCTCTTTCGAACAATCGCTCCTAACTTGGACCATACACAAAAAAAGCAGTGCGCGCCGGTAGCATAGGCGACCTATCTACATCGATTAAGCTATACGAAGCCCATGACATTGTTTAGTTCGCTCCGCTTTAACAACAGTTCCGTACGCGTCTCGCTAAACGGTTTAACTATTCAATTACTAGAGTTTTGTAGGCTCGTAGGCTTTTAAGGTTGAAAGCTGCGTTATAGTTTACTAGCTATTGCCCGCGGCTTCGCTCGCGTTAAATTCGGTAGCGCCTTATGGATTTGTAATAGCAACGCTAAGTTTTCCCGTTTCGTCCCTCTTTCTCCCTCATATCCCACTAAAAATAGCCTATGTCCGTCTCCTGGTTCCCATCTATCTCTGTACCAAAATTCATCAAAATCGGTTTAGCCATTAAAGCGTGAAGAGGTAACAAACAAACAAACTCACTTTCGCTTTTATAATATTAGTAAGGATAGTATAATAGATAGTAACATGCCGATCATGTTGAATGTATCGTGTTTAATATGAGAGCGGTTATGAATCCACTTTGTACAAGCATCGTTCTAATGGATGAATAATAACAGACACCCAGGGGTCTAAAATCGCCGCTTAAGCAGAATCCTAATCCTTACTAATATTATAAAAGCGAAAGTGAGTTTGTTTGTTACTTCTTCACGCCTAGATGACAAGACCGATTTTGATGAATTTTGGTACAGGGTCTGTTGGGACCCTGGATACGGACATAGGCTTTTTTTAAAGTGCGAAAAGTAGGAGAAAGAGGGAAGAAAATAGGAGAGAAAGATATTTTTTTTTTTCAATCATCACGCGGTTTAAAATAAACGTTAGCCCAAAGTAACTATGCCACGCGGACGAAGTCGCGGCCGGAAGCTAGTGTATAATATTGAAGAAGCATCTAAGCATGCAAATTGTAAACATGATCACATTAGGTACAACCTATAATCAAATCCTAGTCCACCGACGCGCGACGTTCTACCGGCAAAGCTAGACAACTTAATAAACGGATAAACAGCGCCCTGCAGTATTACGAGAAGAAAATCTTTAAAAAATAGTCCTCCAGCGCTGGCAACCATTTCCGTTCTCAATAAAAAGCACCAAGCTTTCCAGTTGTGAGAGAGAAATAAATGTCGCGGAATTTTAGGGTTCTGAACCTCAAAAGGAAAAACGGAACCCTTTTTCTGCGGTTGGGAAATCACTATCCACCCACGTTCCTTCTATTGCCCTTTATGTTCCGGGTACCGCGGTATCTCTTTCGAACAACTCGCAACCCCAGCAGGCGGTAGCCCTGGCAGGCCCCTCTGCTTTGCTGACATTTCTTTGAGGCGCGCGTGGAACACTAACGCGCCGTCGCGTCGACACGGCCTGTCGTCAATAGAAGGACGGACGGTAAGCTACCCTTTGCTCACCGTCCACAAGCCCGCATCTACGTTGGCCGGGAGTCGTGTCGTGGCGACGGCGCCCGGAGCGTCTCCCGCGGCGGCTGGGTAGGTTTGAGTTTCTCTTCCACAAACGCCTGGCCACCTCCTTCGCAAGCATGACTGACATGACAGATGGAGGTGACCGCTTCCCTTTTCTTCTCGCTCCGGACTATGAACCAGGGCCGGATGTGAGATATCGCCGCCACCGATCGCCTCTACGAGGGCACGGCGGTGCTCTTCCCAAGCTGGGCAGACCGCCACTGTGTGCTCCACCGTGTCCTCCGGGCGATCGTCAAAAATGATGACACCCGCCCGAATATGTGCAGGAACCTCCTAAACCTTCCGTGTCCGGTGAGGACCTGCGTCAGGCGGTAGGTGAGGACGCAATGGCGCCTCTCCAGCCACTCCTCAAAGAGGGGACTTACCGCCACTATTGTGGCGTGCCCTAAAACGGAACCCTTTTTGGATGACTTTATTGACCGTCTCTTTGTCTGTCTGTCTGTCAAGACCCTTTCTTGAGGTATCTAGTTGAACCATATACTCAACTCTGTGGTCCCTTTGTGCTGTGTGAAAATTAACTAAGTCTACGCAGTCAAAAGATATGGCTGTTTATGTCGCAAGTTTGTACGGAACCCTCGCGGCATCGGTGCACGAGTCGGACTCGCGCCTAGCCGTTTTTTTTTTAAATTGTCCGCAGGAAAGAGACCTTAAGATAAATAAAATGCGAAGGTTTTGATTTGAGATAGTGATGTTGTATGGATGCTGTGTAGGGATATTTTCTGAATATTTCAATGAAGTGTTTTGGGTCTGGCTGTTTGTTTATGTGAGTTTAAATGTAAAACGCACCTACGATGCAGATGAAAATCCTAGTGAGGGGCAACGATGTTTTTTTTTTTAAACTGCCTGCTCTGTCCCACTCCTTCCATTCAAACCTTTAAACAATACATTATTTACGAAAACTATACCTACATTTTTCTATCAATCATTATTACTATCGAACATTTAATTCAACAATGATGAGCCAACATCACTAAATGGATACGATACGCTACGATAAATGACAAAAATAACTAAAACTCAAATCCTTATTAATGCGGGGACTATTCAATCGAATCGGTTAAACATATGAGTCAATTTGGACAACTCGATCAATCTAATAATCCAGATTGATGAACATCGATTTGCTTGGTATTGAAAAAAGTCTTTTTAATTTTATTCCAAAGTCTTTGAGAATCGTTTCGTGTGGGCGTGATCTAATAAATTATAGCTTTCATTTACTCTAAGGTTTTTTCACATACATTTTTTGCCTCCTCGGGTTTGGAATGTAAATTGAAATGCCAAGGTTTAATTAAAGTAACACGTTTACGACGTAACTCCAGCCTTTTGAGCAAATTTTCAATTGACAGCGATGCAGGAGATCTATGAAGACTTTCATGTAATCATTGCCTAGTCTTTTAGGGTGTGTTTTATTGGGATTTACACTTGAAACGGGATATTTACGTGTTTTCTAGTTTTAGAGTTCCCGATATTTCGGCGATGTTGCAAACATCATATTGGAAACACAAAATAAATAACAAACATGGTAAATATCCCGTATCAAGTGTTAAAAATAGTGTTTGTGACCATGTCAGTTTAAATAACAAACATGGTGAATATCCCGTTTCAAGTGGCAATAATAATGTTAGTGACCATGTCAGTTTAAATAACAAACATGGTGAATATCCCGTTTCAAGTGTCAATAATAATGTTAGTGACCATGTCAGTTTAAATAACAAACATGGTGAATATCCCGTTTCAAGTGTCAATAATAGTGTTAGTGACCATGTCAGTTTAAATAACAAACATGGTAAATATCCTGTTTCAAGTGACAATAATAGTGTTAGTGACCATTTCAGTTTAAAGACTTATATCTTTTCTTGGGGTCGGTTTTCAGTCTTACAGGATGCAGCTGAATACCAGTATTTTACATGGAGCGACTACCTATCTGTTCTTCAACCCATTTAGTACTGATTACGATACTCCTTGGTAAGACTGATTGTCAGACTTTCAGGACACTGTCTACCTGTAACGACTGTCAAAGATCTACAAATGACAGCCGGGACCAACAGGTTTAAGTGCTTTCCGAATCATGGAGGAAACTCGCTATGTAGCGGGTGTTCACCCATCCACAGACCAACCTAGGCAAGCGCGGCTTAACCTAAAAATCGATCTCAGCAGCTGCCATTTTTAACTATGAGCTCCGCCTTTGAAGTCTTTTTGTAAATAACATTATTAGGAAACAACTTGAAAATGCCTCATTGGTGTAGTCCTCACGAAATCTGCTGCCAGGCGTAAAGTGCTGGGTTCAATTCACATGTAAGGTAAAGTAGTAAGTGTATGTAAGTGGTAAGTTTCCGATAAGTTTTTTTATCAGTAAAAGCCAGGAGATCTGGGTTAGTGTCCAGTTGATTACAATAGGGTAATCCTCGTGTTAATTAATGTTGTAGTTTACGTAAGTAAATGACACGGTTGGCGCAGTGGCTGAGCGATCGACTGCAGCGCTTCGTGTCGCGGGTTCGATCCCCACACGAAACAATTATTTGTAAGGCCTACAGATAATACAGGCCGTGTCGACGGCGCGTTCGTGTTTCACGCGCGCCTCAAAGAGATGTCAGCAAAGCAGTGGGGCTTGCCCGAGCCTCCGCCTGCCGGGGTTGCGGGTTGTTCGAAAGAGATACCGCGGCCCCGAAACGTAAAGGGCAATAGAAGGAACATGGGTGGGTTTTAGTCAGTACAAGTCTGACATGCCCCCCCGCTCCGCCCAGAGCGGGGGAAGTCATTAGATGATTTCCCACCCAAAAAAAAAAAAAAAGGCCTACAGATAATTGTTCTGGGTCTGGCTGTTGCACTGAGTTTGAATGTTTGTAAACGCACCCATAATACAGAGGAAATCCCTAGTGTGGGGGAAAAGTTAAAAAAAAGTAAAATCAAGACTTTTTGTATCTTGCTTCTTCTACCTACAAAAACCAAAAGAAAAACAGTCAAAATCACATTCCCCATGTGTGTATATCTACGTCTGTTCCTTAAGTTCCAAGATAAAATACTTAAAGAAACCATTCACTACTCCATCTCCTCCTATTTCAACTACTCATCTCACCCCACCTTTTAATATACCAAATTGTTTCAAAAACGAAAACAGCGAAGCACAGCAAATACGTATCTTATTTTTCATTAAAAACCTCGCCTATAAAGCGGCCCATTCACAAACCGTCGACAATAATCGCGACAACACTGTCGTATTGTGCTTGCTACGGAGTTTCTGACAATGCGACTTTTTTGCAACGCTGAGTGATGCGATTGTTGTCGTATTTTCACTGGGAGTAGTGTACCGTTAAATGAGAATAGAATACCAAAAATGATTTTTAACCGACTAAAAACTAGGAAGAGGTTCTCAAATAAACAGTTTTTTATGTTTTGTAGACTACATGATTAGAAGCTGATCTTCAATTTTTATTTATAATCTAAAGGGTTATATATAGTAGATACTAGCTTCCGCCCGCGACTTCGTCCGCGTGGCATGGTTACTCTGGGCTACTTTAACCCGCGTGATGATCGATAAAAAAGTATCTTTCTCTCCCCTTTTCTTCCCCTTTTCTCACTTTGTATTTTAAATTAGCCTATGTTCGTCTTTTGGGTCTTAAAGTAACTATCTCTGTACCAAAATTCAAATAAATCGGTTTGGCCATTTAGGCGTGAAGACGTTACAAACAAACAAACTCACTTTCACTATTATAATATTAGTAAGGATGTTAGAATGAACAACAAAATTAAATTATGACATAAAGCCGCACCCGTCTTTTGGGAGACTCCCACCGATCAGTAAAAACACCCAGTATGGGATTAAAACCTTTTTTAACCTGGATTAAAACAAAGGCTACTTTGAATGTGGGCGGAGCACCGCCGTGCCCTTGTAGAGGCGATCGGCGGCGGCGATCTCTCGCGTCCGGCCCTGGTTCAGGCCATGGTCCGGAGCGAGAGGGAATAGGAAGCGGTCACCACCTTCTGCGAAGCAGTAATGCTAGCAAAGGAGGTGGCCGGGCGTTTGAGGGAGAGAACATCTGCCCAACCCAGCCGCCGCGGGAGACGCCCATGGCGCCGGGCGCCGCGAGACGACTCCCGGCCACCGTAGATACGGGCCTGTGGGCGGTGAGCAATGGGTAGTTCACCGTCCGTCCGTCGATTGACGACAGGCCGTGTCGACGGCGCGTTCGTGTTTCACGCGCGCCTCAAAGAGAGTCAGCAAAGCAGAGGGGCTTGCCAGAGCCTCCGCCTGCAGGGGTTGCGGGTTGTTCGAAAGAGATACCGCGGCCTCGGAACGTAAAGGGCAATAGAAGGAACATGGGTGGGTTTTAGTCAGTACAAGTCTGACATGCCCCCCCGCTCCGCCCAGAGCGGGGGAAGTCATTGGATGATTTCCTACCCGAAAAAAAAAAAAAAGGCTACTTTGAATCCCAATAAATATATATATTTATTCAGCCCAATACAGTACAATATTGAAAAGTTTGTCCCAGGACTCCACACTAGGATACCCTGTGTCTTGGGCTCCAATCTCTACCCAAGTAAGGCTACATTCTAGATTTAACTGAGTTGATTACAAATACAAACGAATATATAAAGAAAAGAGAGCATAAAGTGAACAAACTAACTAACTAAACAAATTAAAACAATAAATCAATTAATAAATTTCATAACATAAGAAAGAGAAACTTTTATATCAAGAGGTTTGTTTTTTTAACTATGTTCCTTTGAGATACATTTCGACATCTACACAGGCAAACCCGCGGGTATCATCTTGTACATAATCCAACTAAAAAAACGCTCCACGTTCTTTCCTCCACTACACATTTCTTCAACCTCACTCTTAAATATAAAAGCACTTATAAATCCAATCTTCGAACCAATCAATCCTAATTTCCAGCTCTTTTTGCCCACAAGTCACCTGACTGCGGTTATTATTTTTGCCCAACTAATCGGAATCTACCATGACCTACATCCTTCACTCTTCAACGGTAGATCTAAAATTAATTAACGGGATTTAAGACACAGAGTAGGGAATTGGATTTGAAAATAGTTGGGCGAGGATTTTTTAAAATCGGATCTGATCGAATCGTCAGAAATTGAAACTTTTTTTTAGTCATCTGAATAAAACTCTTTTTTATAATATACAGCATACAAATTATATGTGTTACAATAACAACCTACAAATAAGGTGACACAATGGTTATAATCTAAAAACGATCTTTTCAAGACAACCTTTTAATCATTTGTCATTCTGACACTAGTATTAATTTTTACAATTATACATATAAACCTTCCTCTTTAATCGCTCTATCTATTGCTAAAAAAGCTGCATTAAAATCTGTTGAATAGTTTAAAAATCTAAGCGAACATGCAATCATAGCGAAAGTGCCTTCATTTTATATACCATGTAAACATATATCTTCTAACCTCAAAATAAAAAGAAAAACAAATCATTCGGAAATAACTTGTTTACATCAATCGATTGGCATGATGCAGAGGATATGAGATGAACATTCTGATGGAATGGGAATGTAATAAAAGTATGAGGAAACGAAATATTATATAAAATCTTGTCATACTGATTTTTCTCTGCTATTTTCTCGGAGAACAGCGAACGACCAATTAGGAATTGATTTCGAATGCAGAAGATTCGAACTTCAGATGATTTCGATTGGTTTTAATAGAAAACCAATATTTTAATACGAATGATTCTCTATATTTAATTTTAAATAAAGAATTTAACACGTGCGTTTATGTGTTTAAAAGTCGCCAGTTTTCATCTTAAATGTTTGTCCAAAAAGGTAAATTAAATCCATATAACCGACGAAAAAAAATAAGGAGGTTCTCAGTTCGACATGTATATTTTTTATGTATGACGCATAACTTTTTACTGACACGTCCTATTTTAAAAGTTATTTTTTCACTAGCTTCCGCCCGCGACTTCATCCGCGTGGCATAGTTTCTTTGTGGTAACGCTAATTTTAACCCGCGTAACGATAAAAAAAACTATCTTTCTATCCCCTTTTCTTCCCTCTTTCTCCCACTTTTTTCACTTTTTTAGCCTTTGTCCGTCTCCAGGGTTCCAACTATCTCTGTACCAAAATTCATCAAAATCGGTTTGGGCATTTAGGCGTGAAGACGTAACAACCACACAAACTCACTTTCGCTTTTATAATAATATTAGTAAGGATGGGAGAGAGTATATTTAAAGTTGGCCCCATTTTTTATTGCAGTCGTCTATAGTTCCACTATAGATAATAAATGTTCCAATAAACTATCCCCCAACTGAACAAATTACCGATTATTGATGATTATCCTCATCTCACCTCATCTTTCCCATTTTAAGGGTTCCCTAACTCAAAAGGAAAAATTACGGAACCCGTATAGGATATTTTCGTCTTCCGTATGTCTGTCTTTCAAGGCCCTTTATCTCGGGAACGGGCAGAGGTATCGAGATGAAATCAAAACCATATAGGTACCTACTCAAGTCTGTGGTCACTTGGAGTTGTGAATAAATCAACTTTTTATGTGTACGCAGTCAAAAGATATGGCCGTTTATGTTGCAAGTTTGTACGGAACCCTCGAGTTCGAATCAATCAATCAACCAATCAAAACATTTATTTCAATTAGACCATTACAGGCACTTTTGTATATCATGAAAACAAAAAAAATGATGCTGCTACAGTCCCAGTCACAAGACATAATAACTTGTGAAAGTACTGTAGTTGCCCATTCCAAAGCGTAGATCTCTATGGAGAAGAATGGGCAAGAAACTCCATGGACACTCTTGAATTGCACTTAGGCTGGTTTTTTTTTATAAGTACTAACGCGAATGAATGAATGTTTGTTACTCTTCCACCGCAGGAACCACTGAACACATTTGGATATAATTTGGCACAGGAATAGTGTTGCGGATTGATCCAGGTATTATTTAGGGAAATTGTAAAAAAAACGACTTGCTCTCGTGTATATAAAAGTGTGTAATAATAAATCACAATATGTGAACTTGTCGTGTGGATATAATATAATATGATAGCAATGCGCATTTGTGACGTTGCTATACGTCTTTAAGTAGGCGTTTTTGCGAGAAAAGTTTATAACCTTGAATAACTTGTGGCATATTTAGGTAAAAAAAAATAAATAAAAACGTTGTGTCACACTAGGAATTTCTTCTGTATCGTGGGTGCGTTTACAAACATTAAACTCACATACACAAACGACCAGACCCGGAACAACTACTTGTATCATGGTAATGCAAATTTTGGTTCTGTACGGAGAACGAACCCGCGACATGCTGCGTAGCAGTCAGTCGCAAAACCACTGCGCCAACCGTGCCGTCCACTTCTTAACTCCACGCAGACGAAACCGCGGGCTCAAGCTAGCTAATTTATCCAGTCAAGGGTCTTCGCCGTGTAAAGAGTTACGCACAAGAAATGCCACAAACGAAATTTCAACTCCATACTATTTATTATCTTCAACAGGTAAGATTTAGTGATAAAGTGGGGGACTTTATCACTAAATCTTATCAACAGCCCACCATTTGTCATGAACGAACAATAAATTCGTTCTTACAATACATTAATTTTTGCTATCGGCAACACCGATACTGTTGGGTGTAATTAAGATTGTATGAAATATCGCCTCTTTCTCTTATTCGCGCCAAGGAATACGCCATTCGATGTAGCGAAAACGGGCTTGAGATTTTGTAGCTATGTTTTAGAATTGTGTTATGACCGTCAGATTGTCAAATCGGAGGTCTCGAGTTCGAACCCAAAGCACGCACTTTTGATTTTTAGAATTTATATTTGTACTAGCTTTTGCCCGCGGATCCGCTCGCGTTAAACCTTCGCGCGACAAAGTGTTACGACGGGTGCAAAGTTTACCTACATTGTTACCCTACATTTTTGTAAACAATCGTGCAACGGGTTAAATTCGGGGTAACACAGTTCCACTTTTTTGATTTGCAGTTACCGGCTACCTGTAGTTTTTGCCCTTGCGCCTTATTTATTGTCATAGCAAAGCTAAGTGTTCCCGTTTCTTTCCTAGTTATCCCTTAAATTTCACGTTAAAAAAATTGCCTAGGTCCGTCTCCAGGGTCTTAACTATCTCTGTACCAAAATTCATCAGAATCGCTTTAGCCAATTAGACGTGAAGACGTAACAAACAAACCAACTCACTTAATTGTATAAATTACTAGCTGTGCCCAGCGGTTTCACCCGCTAAGGTTTAGGGGTATGAAAAATAGATGTTAGCCGATTCTCAGACCTACCCAATATGTACCCAAAATTTCATAAGAATCGTTCGAGCCGTTTCGGAGGAGTACGGTAACTAACATTGTGACACGGAAATTTTATATATTAGATTATCACTTGATCCTGTGAAGAAAAACATCGTAATTGGAAATCATCAATTTTCCCGCTTTGCCCAGAGCGGGAAGGAGTGTCAAACTTCTACTGACTAAAACCATCTACATTCAGTCTTTTCCCATTTGTGTTCCAGGGACGGGATGTTAAGACAAGTCAAAAGCATGGGCTTCTGACTTAGTATCCCAATGTGGTTCCAGGTTAAACACTGACAACTCATAAAGAAAGATTGGATGTCCTCGTTGATCTTCGTAAGCCGGGCAAAGTGTTATCGGGTTTTTCATTAGGAATTTCTCTGTGGCAGCCAAGGAGTCTGCATGGTAAGTTCTCTCCTACATGTGACTTAAAACAAAACTGGTTAAATTTTGGTATATTAAGTACATCTCTAGATAACCCTTCAAGAAGCGATCCGTTTTCCGACCTCGCCGCCGAGACCTGTCGCGAAACCCCACTAATGTTCAAACCGTCCCTTGCTCTACAAGCCAGCCCGCGATGCTGAGCCAATAATGTCAAAGTCCCTAAATAATCGACCCAGCCACCCTTGTTGCCCTCCCTCAATGACGCCCTAAACCGAAGTCCGTACCCCACAGGGGGCACCCCCTGTAGGGTACGGACCATGTTAAGCTACATTGTAAATCAGTGCGGCTACAAACCTGCAAGAAAACCCACAAAAATTGTATAAAATCAGATTATGTAGTACCTACTTTATAGATTTCAATCACAGCATATAAAAACCATGATGAACTGAATTAAAACGTCTGGCACGCGGTGATTAAGCTCAGGTGTGCGTATCCGAACATGTTCTCTTAATGGAAAAAGCCGATACATCAATTTATTTGCTGCTGCTGAAGTAAATAAATGAACGTAGAATGGAGGGATGGAAAAGAAAACTGCAATGTGTTTTAAATATGGCGAATTCTGCATGACTTACTGATAAGGTCCTGACTAAGTAGTGGTAGGTGAATTTCTACTGATGGATGTAATAATACAAAAGGGCGTACAAGTATTTAAAACAGGCTAGCCAAAGTGTAAAAATGTAGAAATGGAACCCTTTTTTGCGGATGGAAATCATCATATTACTTCCCCCGCTCTTGGTGGAGCGGCGGGGAGTGTCAGACTTGTACTGACTAAAACCCATCCATGTTCCTTCTACTGCCCTTTATGTTCCGGAGCCACGGTATCTCTCGAACAACCCGCGAACCCGACAGGCGGTGGCCCCAGCAGGTCCCTCTGCTTTGCTGATATTTCTTTGAGGCGCGCATGGAACACTAACGCGCCGTCGACACGGCCTGTCGTCAATAGACGGGCGGACGGTGAGCTACCCATTGCTCACCGTCCACAGGCCCGCAATGGCACCCTTATATGATCACTTTGTTGTCCGTCTGTCCTCTTTGGGTTCCGATTTTCATTTGAGGCACGGAACCCTAAATTTATTCTATTCTAGTATGACAAGCAGGGAATTTAAAATATGTAATATGAAACTAAATAATTTAATGTGTTATGAAGATGTTCATCCATTTAATTTTATAAATTACTAGCCAGCTAGTACAATTTTTTTTTAAATTTTTACCCTTTAACAAAATTTTCCTGTGTGTTACCTACTACTTACTCCAGATCTACCTCTTTGCCAAATTTCATCAAGTTCCGTTCAACCATTTTGATGTGAAAGAGTAACAAACATCCATACATGCATGCATCCACACAAACGTTCACATTTATAATATTATTAGGATTCGGAAGGTCTGAAAATCGGGTGGCCCTCTTCAGTAGGGGATTTTTTTTAAATGCATTAGGTAATTGTGTGGTAGGATAAATGACTTTTTTTATTTAATTGTATTTTATTATTCTGCCTCTTAGCTGTTTACTTTCATAATACCATTCCGTTTGCTACATGAGTTCTTTATAAAAACTTATGAATAAATACATGGAATTTATTCCACCGTATATTTTTTTCAACGGGTAATAACTTCAAAGCCGAAGAGTGTCAATTCAGCACACGTTAGCGACTTAATGGAATACGCCAGACTCATAATTCAATCAGTTGACACCGAATTTTACTCTGTGTATTACGTATATTACGAAGAAAATATGTTTATTTTTTACGTGGTATCTTTGATCCGGATATATTAAAGTTGTTTATGTTATAATATAAGCTGTTTTAGGATTCTGTTGACGCGATGTATTTTTTTTAAAGAGACTTTTCCCCTTTGTTTTCTCCTGTATCGTGGGTCCGTTCACAAACATTTAAACTCACATACACAAACAGCCAGACCCGGAACAACTAACTGTAGGCCATACAAATATTTGTTGCGTGCGGGGATCGAACCCGCAACAAGCAGCGCGGCAGCCGATAGCTCAGCCACTGCGCCAACCGTGTTGTCAAAAACCTTGTCGTCGTTAGATTAATAAATCCAAGACTCCATGTAGTCTATGCCAACATAGACATCGCGTGATCGGTAACAAGTAATACAAGTTCATTTAAAATTGCTCACACCTCACAATTCCCGCTTACACTGCCGTAATATAAAACTGTCACCTAAGACTTAATTAAATACTTCCAAGCACCCTGTTAATGAGGGCTACGTCACAGGTCAATGGCACCGGGTGTCTTATTAATTTTGTAGCTAGCAACTCTTGGGTCGTTAGTGGCCCAGATGAAAATGTGGGCCATTGGGCGATCTTCATTTTAACCTACTTCAAAAAGGAGGAGATTCTCATATCGTCGGAATATTTTTTAGGTTTCACACAACCCTTATAGGATCACTTTGTTATCCGTTTGTTCATCAAGGCCCCTTATCTCGGGAACGTATAAAGGGATCGAGTGAAATTAAAACCATATACTTCGTCTGTAGTCCTTTGGAGCTATAAAATAATATAATCAACCCTCTTAAGCCCCGTTCCAATAAACAAAAACGAGTCGTTTTGCTTACGGATAGTAAGATTTTGACATAAGTCTCATAGAACTTATGTCAAAATACTACCATCCGTAAGAAAAAACGAGTCGTTTTTGTTTATTGGAACGGGGCTTAAGTCTATGTAGTCAAAAGCTATGGCTGTTTATGTGGCAAGTTTGTACGAAACTCTAGCTGCGCAAGTCCGACTCACACTTGACCGGTTATTTTATGCATGTTCCCCGATCATTATGGTTTTCCGATAGCACACGCATATTTGGTCACAATTCAAAAATCACTGAAATGTATAGTGGTAATATTCTTGCAATCAAATGATAAATGATGTTTATTTTGCAAGTAGGTTTTCACTAACAGTTTTACACGTCTTTTAGATAAGGCCGGTGTTTCGTACACTACTCTGAGAAGAAACAGCTAAAACAAACTCAGAGGTCGAGAGATAGTCTCTTTTAAGGTCCAGACAAAAAAATCTTGGTCAACTTACATGGGGACTATGCAGATTAGTGTCTGAAATGGTGCTTTAAGAAAGCACCACACAGATTGAGTGGACCTATCCAGTCAGTGCAAACATTTGTCAGTTATCGTGTAGCTCGACTCATAACCCAAGGAGCTCGAAGACACGACGAACAATACAAAAAAAGGACATTTGTGTGTAAATCACTCATTCAAATGAAATAAGTGACATTTTTTGTTGAACTTTCCAAAATTATATAAAAATATTATTTTCTCTCATTTTTCGCTTATTGTTTATTTAATGAGAGTATTAAGTTGAAAGGCTCTTATCATTACAGAAACATACATCGTCCTTATACTGCATAATAGCATTGAATTACTTTTACAGTTCATCATTACTCATTTCAAAATCTCATTTTTCCAGTTGTGCCTGTAGTCCGCGTGTTAATGACGTGATTTATATTGTTTTTACTGTAGCATGGTGCGACTGAAATTAGTTAAACAAAACGTTCTTTTTCAATCTGGAACGTTACCCCGATTTACGATCATGACTGATCATAGGCTTGTTTCGCTCTCGGCTGAGCTTGTGTTCCATCTTTAGCCCTTTATGTTCCGGGGCCGCGGTATCTCTTTAGAACAACTCGCAACCCCGGCAGGCGGTGACCCTGGTAAACCCCTCTGTTTTGCTGACATCTCTCTGAGGCGTACGTAGAACACGAACGACGAGTCGTCGATACGACCTGTCGTCACTAGACGGACGGACGGTGCATCTACGGTGGCCAGGAGTCGTCTCAAGGTGCCCGTCTCCCGCGGCGGCTGGGTTTGTTCGAGATTCTCTCCCTCAAACATCCGGCCACCTCTTTTACTAGCACTGATTATAGGCTTTACTCTGATTATCAAAATCGTAAGAACTCCACATCACAGCAATAGATCCCATCACTAAACATGTATGTATGGGAAAACAGTAAAATCATTTAGTTAAAATTCGTCATCACGGTGTTCAAAATGAGTGTTTGTGATAGGTTATCATTAGGTATCATAGAGGATGCACTTTTCAGAATATTATTAGAAGTAATCCTTCTTTCTAGTTTTTTAGGGTTCCGCACCTCAAAAGGAAAAAACGGAACCCTAATAGGGTCACTTTTTTGTTCGTCTGTCTGACAAGACCCTTTAATTCGGGAACGCGTGGAAGTATAGGGTTTAAATATAAAATAATATAACCATATACTAAAAAATATAATAACAGTATACGTATACTCAAGTCTCTGGTCCCTTGGAGGTGTGAAAAAATCAACCCTCTAAGTCTACGCAGACAAAAGATATGGTCGTTTATGTCGCCAGTTTGTACAGAACTATCGGTACGCCAGTTCGACTCGCACTCGGCTGAAAACACCCTAACATTACGATTACGGTCAGTTATTTCCTTCGCGATTCCAATGTTTAAATAGCGTGTTTGGTAGAGAATCGGCTCGTCAATCAATATTATGCTGGATCAAACCCAAGGTCTACTTTTTCTTTTTGCGACTTCTTTTCATTGGAAGTACTTTTTAAATATTATATTTAGATTTTTTTTTATATTGCATAAGTTTTTTTTATTTATTGCATAAGTTTTTTTTTATTTATTGCATAAGTTTTTTTTTAAATTTATTGCGTAAGTTGATAAAAAATTTTATGCAATAGCTTTAGCGCGGCAGTCCCCGAGTGCCACACGTATTTTTTTTTGTACCGTGATTACGTTTAGAATCATTCAAGCTGACAGACACAAACATCCAGACAGAATCGAGCCCACGACACTCAGCGCAGAAGTCAATCGCTCAGCCATTACGCCAACCGTACCATCAATCACTTACTGCCTACTAACTAAGGTATACCGTATGTAACTGTTGATATGAGGTGAGGTAATATAAACGGTAATATCATAGGGATGATATTACCGTTTATATTACCTCACCTGTATGGTAAAAATAATATCTTTCGCTCTTCGTCAATGTCATTTAAAGGCGTCTTAGGTATGACACGCTAAGATTCGTGTAATGAGGTAACTTGTTCCATAGAAAAAAGAAAACTAATATTTTGCAGTGGCAACACTGCAAAATATGAAACAAAAATAACAATAAAATACAAAACAAATGCGACTGCATTGCAACACTATTAAATCACAAAATCAAGTAAAACATTCACATTTGTAATGTCGGAAAAACAATTTTCATCTTTTACAGGAACGCATTAGAGTGAAATTGAAAATGCGGAGTACAAGGAATTATGGAGTAGATTAGCTACGCGGTCGTAGGCAGTAGCTACGCGGAAAGCGTAGCGCGAGGCTACGGTGCTACGAAAACCTTCACCCCGTGAAGGAAGGAAGAAATGAGTTTAAAAAAAATTGAGTTCCAAATGAAACAAGATTTTAGTAAGTTGAATACGCAAAGAGAAAAATAATGCCTAATGTTCTTTAGGAGTTAATATTCAATGTATGATTGACAACTTCAATTTAAAATTTTAACACTACAGAATATTTTTTTTCTACCTATGTCTATCTTATTGTCTTATATATTTATTATCTGTCTATGCCGTTTATTCATTTTAATACATTTTGAAATTTTTCTTAATTAAAAAATAGAAAAAAAAAACATTTTTAAACACAAAATATCTATCTATCCATGTATTATTTCGCTTCAATAAAATTAAACTGTAACATAGACTTACAATTCGCCAATTATGTTTGAGTCCCATATAATAGCGGCCAGCCTATTGCCAACAACCGGGCACAGAGCTAGACTTCGTAGCTACTACTAAGTAATTTCTGATAGACAAACCCGATAACACTTTACCCGACTTGGGAATCGAATCCAGGACCTCATACTCAACAATCATGCTTGCGAGTACTAAACCAACCATCCGTTAATAAAATAAAACTTTAAGGGTATAGTTATATCCTTCAACCAAAAATACCTTAACGCTTATTAACAATTCATCTAAATATCGAAACAAATAACAAACCTGGTGAATATCCCGTTTCAAGTGTTAATTATAATGTTAGTAACCATGTCATTTTAAAGACTTACTTCATCTAAACACTAGGCACACCTCTTGGGGGCTCCGAACAGGTTTATTATGAAGTAACGGTGTCTCCTCATAAGTGCGGATTGTGACCATCGGGGTAGTTTTAGTGTAGTAAAAGTCCCACACTCCCCGGTCTCATCCCCAAAGACTGGTCCTCTTTTGAAGATTTCCCCTACGATAACAAACAAAGTATACCTCTGCTTAACCATAGGGGTGATTTCATGTTAATGTTGAATTTTGAACTTTAAGGAAGTGGATCTTGATAATAAATAGAAATTCCCAAAGTACACCTTTATTTAATAATTATTTGCAGCCGGCAGTTCCTGATCAGGTTTTTGACAGGCCTGGGCACCACATCGGTTGGGGCAGCACTTGAGGGCGCGGGGGCAGTCGGAGTCGCTGGTGCATGTGTGGGAACACACCCAGGGGCCACGGGGGTACTCTGGACAAAGGCCAGGCTTCACTGGAATGTTAAAAAGAAGGGGGTGATAATGATTGAATTATAAGGTCGTAATGGCATGAAAATCCTACTAAAATCTACACTAAAATTACGACTACAAAAATTTTTGTTTTTTTTGTATGTTTATTTTCCTTTTAAATGAGGAAAAAGTGACTAACTCTAGATAAAAACAAATGATTACTGGTAAGCACAAACTTCTTGTTCAAATCTTAATGTTGCGCCAACTAAACGAACGAATACCTTCATATAAATTGTAATGAAATGCAACGGTTTTAGTTTTTTATCATCCACATCCCAACTATATAGAGACAGGCTTTCTCATGGTGGCATGGAGAGAGCAACCTCTTGCAGGGCACGCCACAATAGTGGCGATAAGTCCACTCTTTGAAGAGTGTCTGGAGAGGCGCCTCGGCATCGTCACCTACCGCCTGACGTAGGTCCTCACTGGACACGGTTGTCTCATAAGGCTCAGGGGGAAAAAACGAGCAGGGTGTCACCACTGTGACGGTCGCCCGGAGGACACCGTGGAGCACACTATAGCGGGCTGCCCAGCTTAGGTGGAACACCGCTGTGCCCTCGTTGAGGCGATCACATCACATGACAGAAATCCATCAGTGCTAAATAATTATCACCTTAACCGTTGTGGTCAGTTGTCAGTCTAACCGGCAGCAGCAAAGTGCCAGTATGGCGCATCTGTCTAACTCATCTCCACAGCCCAGTTCTTGCTTTATACGAAACCCTAAATAAGATTGTTTGCCAGATTTTCGGGTTACAGACTACCCAAAAATACTGTAAAAAATCTACAAATGGATGTTACTGAAGTGTCTTACTGACCTAGATCCACAAAATGCCTCTGCGAGACAGCATCCACGCATATGGCTCCCCCGCAAGCAGTGGGGCAACACAACTGCTTCTCTTTGGTGCAAGAATTCTCGGGTCCACACGAGGCATCACATATGTCAACTGGCAGCGTCGGGGGACAGGAGCCGACGAAAGGGGTGCCACATGATGACAATCCCACCAGGAATGATGCTGGAAAATAGATAGAACATATTTTCAAATTTCAAGTTAAACATAGGCTCATGTTTTTTAGATTTGGTTTTAGCTCCGCTAATTAATAATAATAATATTTTTTTATTGGCCAAAGAAAAGAAAAATACATGACATGTTACAATAGGTCAAAGTTCTTTTTTACATTTTTAATGTGAAAAATGTCCCCTATGCTAGGAAAATCCTGTATTATAGGAGACATCTATTCGTCCATTGTTACAATTTACTAAAATTCTATGTACCAAACGTGTAACAATAACATTAATTTAGGTCCGTGTGAGTACACATGTGTGGGTAAGTATGTGTGTATGTGCGCGTATGTGTGTGTGTATGTGTGTGTGTGTGTGTGTGCGCGTATGTGTGTGTGTGTGTAGATTATGATAAAGATTTATGTGGGTGAGGGTTTTATCAATGCTTCTGTCTCGTTATAATCTAGGGTAAGTAGAAAAGTTTTAACTATATTTTTACTTTTGTATGTATTTTGGGAGTGGAAATCTAGCTTTTGGTGCATTGTGTTGTAGATGCGTGCACTTAGGTAAGTGAAGTGGCGCCTAGCAAATGTTGTGTGTGTGTGTATTATGGGGCATGGCGGTTTAGGTCTTCTTCTGACTGTTGGGCTGTTATGAATGGTATATGGAGGGTTGTATGCTTTCTCATGACTGTGCGGAGGATGTAAAGTTGTCGGACCGTTAAGGTTTCAAACTCTGCGTATAATTGCCTTGTTGGGAATCTGAAAGGTTTTTTTAGAATAACTTTTATAACTGCTCTTTGTGCTCGCTCTACCTGGATAATATTAGTCTTTGCAGCCCCTCCCCACGCAGTGATGCAATAGTTTAATATCGATTCGCATAGGGACGAGTAAACGATCTTGAGGATGTTACTATTGGCAGATACTCTCAGTTTTTTAAATAGGAAAATTAGTTTTCGAAGTCGTGCGGATATTGCTTGTAAGTGTGGTTTCCAGGATAAAGATGAGTCTAAATGGATACCGAGATATCGTATTACTGATGCTCTGGTAACAGTGGGGCATAAACAGAAGTTGGGGAGGTTGGAACATTGGTGGGCTTTTACTGATAAAGTACCGTCTGTGGGGTGGGTAGATGGTCTATGGCCGAAGGTGATAAAGTTGGTTTTTTTTATGTTTAGGGCGAGGTTGTTTTTTCTCAACCATAGCATAACTTCGCTGAGTCCCCTTTCGGCAATCTCTTTAGCTGTGGGCCAATCAGGGGCATACGAAATAATTGCCGTGTCATCTGCATAGGCTATTATTTTTGTGGAGGGGAGGGATAGCTGACAAAGTTCGTTGATGTAGATTTGAAAAAGAAAGGGACTGAGAAGACTTCCCTGTGGCAAGCCGACAACCACATTTCTTGCGTCGCTAATATATTGGCCAATCCTAACACACTGCAGTCTATCGGTGAGAAAATTGCTGAAAAGAGTCAGAGCAATACCTCGAACTCCAAAGGTTTCCAGTTTAGAAAGAAGTAGGGGAACAGAGACATTGTCGAATGCCTTTGAGAGGTCTAGAAAAAAAATTGGAAGCCAACTATAATCTCATAATGAAGAGAGAGTTACGATCAGTGTCATTTTTTAGGTCCCACGAAATGAATGAAGAAATAATGTCGTAGGGGCTGTATTGTTGCGGGTTGGTCGAAAGCGATGCCGCGGCCCCGGAACGTAAAGGGCAATAGAAGGAACATGGGTGGGTTTGAGTCAGTACAAGTCAGACACTCCCCCCTGCACCGCCCAGAGCGGGGGAAGTTATTTGATGATTTCCCACCCGCAAAAAAGGGGACTGTGTTGTATTTTTACGTTGGTAAGTTTTCTTGCCTGAAAACGGTCGTCGTCACCGAGCAAGGCCCAAAACACGCTCGCGTGACGATTTGAACTCGTTCCTGTTAGATTAGCTAGAGGAGGCTAAATAGCGAGAGAGTTGGAATGGAATGGCCTTTGCCATTAAAAAAAAAGTATTTGGAACCCCTGAAATTATTAAATAATTGAATGTAAAATATGGAATCATTATTTCACAAAAATGTTACTGACTGTGACGTTCACTTCGAGGAAACGATGAATAGACTGTGACAACGAACTGTCAAAGTCGTCACACTGAGATATTCCTACTAAAAACCCAATAACACTTTACCTGATCTGGGATTCGAACTCAGGATGCTCGGCAGTCGCGCTTGCGACCAATCAACCAACTAGGCAGTCAAGCAGTCTATCAATCTTCCAAGCACAATTTATGGGCGACATCTGTCGACGGATGACGTCAAATTACATCGATCATTTACTTAGTGGAATTCATTAGGAGCTATATTAAAATGTGTTGCTGGGCTTCGCAATTATGAGTATTAAGAGGGATCTGAAGGGTTACCATGACATCTTATAGCAATCCTTATTCCTGTGTGAGAAAGAGATGGCGCTAGACACCCTGTATAGCTCTGTCTCTTTCCCTCAATGGAATAAGTTGTGCTTTAAGACGTCATGGTAGGGTAGCAGTACGAAGAAATAAACCTTTAAGAATATAATACTTCAAAGCAACAAAGGGAGATCCCCAGCTCTTCCTTATGAGTTTCAATTCGGATCATAAAATACTTACAGATAAAACATTTCTTACTTACAATGAAAACAATCATAAGATTCATAAGTCAATGTTTTGTTCAACTTAGATGATTGTTTATAGGAAATAGAAGATTCCTGAATAGCAATGAGCTTCATAAGCAAAGTCATAAATATTAATACAAGGGCTTTTGCACGTCCCATCTAGGGTTGCCATTTTGGAATTTGGAAAGTCCTCTCAATCAAAATCATTTATTTCTAGTTTGCACTCATATAATTCGACGGCACGGTTGGCGCAGTGGCTGAGCTATCGACTGCTGCGCTGCATGTCGCGGGTTCGATCCCCGCACGGAACAAATATTTGTATGGCCTACAGGTAGTTGTTCCGGGTCTGGTTGTTGTGTATGTGACATTAAATGTTTGTAAACGCACCCACGACACAGGAGAAATTCCTAATGTGGGACACCGTTTCTTTTAAAAAAACAATAATAGTATTTATGAATAGTGACATATTTAATGAGACTGACATTCCCAAAAAATTCTGATACCTACATACAAAAAGTTCTGACAGTTACAAAAACCTCTGATATTTATAAAACGTTTTAACTTTTACAAAAACTTCTGAAAAATGTTTATAGGTTTTTATTAATAAATAAATAACTTTTTTCTTTAGTTTTGGGTAAACTTTTTCTTTAACTTTTTTGTTTCATTAAAATCCCCTTCAGTTTAAAGTCCTGACAAAGACAATTAATGTGGTTTAGGTAAAGCACCAAAAACCCGGACATGTCTTGACAAATCCAGTCGGATGGTAACCCTAATCGGCACCGAATATTTTATTAGTACTGAAATCAAAAGTTATGAAATTCTGATCATTGAGATCTTAATGAATTGTTTACTAGAGTGCGCTCGCCTTTATAATCTTAATGGCAATTAAGGAGATGGATTTTGTGAATGGCAAAGTAGCTTTTTAATCGTAACTGCGATTGTTTATGTTTATTTAACTAACTCCTATTTAAATTCTTAGCAGGATCACAACTTTATTATTGTTTGTGGTTGAGAATTAAAGAGTACGAACATGGTCGTCCTTGAATCATGTTAGGTTGAAACATTAAAAAAAGGGGGTAAAAAATCACGGTTTCTCACGATGGGCAGAAACTTTTCGTGGAACGAAAAATACAAAAAAAATATTTATTTTATTTATTTATTGAACGATGTATACTCTGAATACAATAAAGATGACACAATCAGAAAAGAAAACTCTTCTAGCATACCTGCGAAGATGTTCTAATTTAATGTGAGGCGTCTATTTTATTATGTAATGAATTAAAAAGTCGACAAATATTATTATTATCCAAAAAAAAATCTGGTATTATTTTTATTTAAAACATATTGACTTTCTCATTTAATAAAAAAATAACATACACGGTGGTTGGGTCCAGGTGGGCTGCCATAATCTTCACGACTTATCACCAAGGGGAGGGGGGGATATAAAAGTGGTATATCTATAACACTACAAGTGATTAAATTAAATTATTAAAATTAATTATTAAATTATTACCCCGAAAGTACACTTTCTAGACTTAGGTATACTGTAGCAATACGTCATAGGTTAATCTCACGTGTTTCCTTGAATAACTACTAAGTAGATACACACGACGGCAGATCATCCTATTCTAAACTATTATAACCTGATCTCTCTACTACGGATCGCACATCGTATTAGAGAGATCAGGTTAAAATGGTTTTGTATAGGTTGATGTGCCGTTGTGTGTACAATACTGTAAGTGTAAGAAGACAAAAGTGCTGTACGTGGATATCTGTACCAATCTACACAGCAAAATTAAATTCGGTATTAACCCTCGGCATGCCTGGTAGGGTCTGTCAGACCCACCACGGCAGAAAAACCGTTGTATTTTATTCAAATTTGAATTCTGAGCGCACCCGCAAGCTGTAGCTGGCCGTTACGAACTACTCAATGCTTTCCGCCCGCTACCTCAGTCCGGGACGCGTTCCCACAACGAAAAGACTTGTTTAAAGTGCTCTCTCTACTTTTATTTCATAATAATTGTTAACAAAAAGCTCAAAGCTTAATTGTATGTTTAAAACGAACAAATTTTCATTTAAAATTTAAAAAATAAAGATCGTTGATTTGTAAAACGATTTTTATGTCTAATCCTAATATTAGTATGTAATTTCATTATAAAACAAATATTTTTATTTTTTTTCTGCAATATGTATATGAAATAGTGATCCAAAACTGGGTCTGACAGACCCACCAGGCATACCGCGTCACTTCTCGCCACCAGGCATACCGAGGGCCATGTTTTAAAAGATCCATTTTAATTATCTCTATGTAAATTAGATGTAGCACAAAAAAACAATTCTAGTCACATTATGTTATCTAGCACAAAATTATTTAACTGACAACACACTACACAAAGAAACCAATAAGAAAACATTAAAATTCATTATTTTTTTGTTTTCTAGATTACCACAAGAACATGCAGAATCTAATTAAATAACACAAAATCCAGTGTAAATAATAATATAAAAAACTCACCAATTAATAAAACACAATAATACATTTTGTACACTCGGAGACACAAACGTTTAGTAAATGTCACTTGCCGTTATATCGCAAACGAATGACACAAATAATAATGTGATACACAGTCGATGCGGATGGACAACCGAACCTCAACGCCGAATATACGCCAATGTCTATAACAACTTTTAAAAATATGTTTTTGCTAGTTGTTTTTTTAAGGCCGCTTAACGTATTTGCCTGTTTTTTTTAAACTCATATTTTTTTGGGATTACGTTTACTCATTCGCTTCGCCATTTGCACGTAAGTAAATGTGTTGTTAGACTTATAAACAGGAAAATGGTTTGTAGTTTTCCTATGAAACCGTTTTTTGATCGTAGGTTTTAAGAAAAAGGTAACTTACAGTAAATTTAGTAAGTCATCAATTGAAGACACGGTTGAAGACTGCTTCAACCGTCAGCCACTGAGCTGAGTGATCGACTGCTGCGCTGCGTGTCGCGGGTTCGATGCCCGCACGGAACAAATATTTGTATGGCAGATAGTTGTTCCGGTTCTGGCTGATGTGTATGTGACTTTAAATGTTTATAAACGCACCCACGATACAGGAGAAATCCTAGTGTGGGGGGCAACGTTTTTTAAAAATATAATTTAATAAAAATAAATAATCATCATCGGCATAACCATAGTAAAACTTAAGTGGTTGTTGGCAGTGGTTTGGTTTCCATATAAATCGAATACAGCTAAAAGACCACTATTTAATATGGAGATAGAGTACCTACCTCTGATCTCCCGATTGATCAGTAAGTACTACAGTAATTTGTCACGCTGCATACGTAAACTTAATGTTTACAACATACATACATAAAATTATTATTTTTTTCTCATAGGGCTAAGCAGAACACCACCTGATTCTAACAAACTCCTTTTGTCTCGTCTACATTCATTTTTCCATCAAAATACCTAATGTTTGTCACTCTATATCACCGTGTGTCCCTCTCACTAAAGTCACTGTGATAACTCATACAATTCGTTGGCAATCATTACACAGAATACTAAGAAACTATATGAACGTAAACACTTACAAATAAATGAGGAAAACCGCGTTACATAGCAATTCAAAAACGAATTTATGTTTGAATAGATAAAAATCGTTTTTATTAGGGTTCTGTACATCATAAGGAAAAAACGAAACCCTTTATTGAATCACTTTGTTGTCCATCTGTCTGTCTGTCTATCCCTTTATCTCGGGAACGCGTGGAGGTATCGAGTTGAAATTAAAACCGTGTACTTCAGTCTGTGGTCCCTCTGTGCTGTGAAATAATCAAACATCTAAGCCTACGTAGTCAAAAATATGTGGCCGTTTTGTCACAAGTTTGTACGTAACCCTCGGCGCACGAGTTTAACTCGCTCTTGGCCTGTTTTTATTATTCATTATTACAAATGATTCATTAAATGATGTTTATTTTGCAAGTAGGTTTTCACAAACACTTTTACACGCCTTTTTTTTAACTAGATGAGGCCGGTGTTTCGTATCCGACTTCTCTGAGAAGAAACCAAAGGCTACAATATTATTGGAAGAAACAGCCGAAACAAACTCTGAGGTCATAGTCTCTTTTAATGTCCAGACAAAAAATCTTGGTCAACTTACTATGAGGACTATGCAGACTAGTGTCTGAAATGGTCTTTTTAAGAGGTTCAAGGTAAAACAAAGTTTAAGTTGAGATCATCGAGTAACAAACTATTGAACGCAACACGAACGCAACTATTACTTATTCTGTGCTTTAAGTACACCCACATTTTTACCCGACTGTGGCTAAGGATTTTAAACAAACAATTCGATTATATATAATTACTAGCTTTCGACGTCTCTCGTAAAATTCGGGGAAACACTGTTCCTCTTTCCTGATTTACAGGTACCTACCTGCTACCTGAAATTTTGCCCTTGCGCCTTATTTATTGTAAAAGCAATGCTAAGTTTTCCCTTTTTCTTCCCTCTTTCACCCTCATTTATCTCAATCTTTTTTTTAAATAGCCTATGTCCGTCTCCAGGGTCCCAACTATCTCTGTACCAAAATTCATCAAAATCGGTTTAGCCATTTAGACGAAACAAACAAACAAACAAACTCACTTTCGCTTTTATAATATTAGTAAGGATTCATTTAAAAGGTTCAAGGTAAAACAAAGTTTAAGTTGAGATCATTGAGTAACAAACTATTGAACGCAACACGAACGCAACTACATATTACTTATTCTGTGCTTTTAGTACACCCACATTTTTACCTGACTGTGGCTAAGGATTCTAAACAAACATTACATTTACAGGTACCTGCTACCTGTAGTTTTTGCCCATGCGCCTTATTTATTGTAACAGCAAAGCTAAGTTTTCTTTTTTCTTTCCTCTTTCTCCCTCATATCTCAATCTTTTATAAAAAATATATATATAGCCTATATATATATAGCCTATGTCCGTCTCCTGGTTCCCAACTATCTCTGTACCAAAATTCATCAAAATCGGTTTAGCCATTAAAGCGTGAAGAGGTAACAAACTCACTTTTGCTTTTATAATATTAGTAAGGATAGTAAGGATATATATATTTGTGGTCACCGATATCGGGAGCAGGGTCCAAGCTACCAGTGGTTAAACTCAAACTCAAAGCATTTATTTTAATTAGACCATCACAAACACTTTTGATTGTCATGAATCATGCTTAACGAACACGTGTAGTAACTCATTTGTTTATGTATCTGTGATTGACATATAAATATTGCCCCTATGCGATGTACGGGACACTCGATTACCTTCACTTCACCTGCAGACCTGTAATTATCTCTCTGCTCACCGCACACCGGACTTTGTTTGATGTTAATCAATAATTTCACCCTTACAAGCCTAAGAGGTAGAAAAGCTCGTGGCTAAGTAAAAGCAGCCACTCAGGTCGATCTTCAGTTTAAGCCGCGCTTGCCTAGGTTGGTCTGTGGATGGGTGACCATCCCTTATATACCCAGTTTCCTCCGTGCCTCGGAGAGCACGTTTATAGGTCTTTGACAGTCTTTACAGATCGTTACAGTGTCCCGAAAGTCTGACAACTAGTCTTATCAAGGGGTATCCTGTTAACCAGTACTAACTAGGTTGTGGAGGTCAGATAGGCAGTCGCTCCATGTAAAATACTGGTATTCAGCTGCATCTGGTTGGACTGGAAGCCGACCTCTAAAGGCTAGGCAGATGATGACATGGCAAACCTTGCAGGCAGCACTACACCCACATCATTTCACCAGTTACAAGCTCAAGTTCCAGGTGAAGCCGCTGGCAAGTCTATTGCCATACGATAAAATAATATTACTGAAAAATTTTGGTCAGAGGGTTGTGTCACTCGCTCGTCGCCCTCCGACCGAGGCGTAGTTATAGATGTAAGTTGGGACAGGTGAACAAATAATAGCCACTACAGGTTTTGATTTCTTTATTTAATCCCCAAGGGTGGACCCTTTTTACAGGGGTGAAATATCACAATAAAACTGAACTGCTACCCTACCATAACGTCTCAAAGCAGAACTTATGCCACTGAGGGAAAGAGACAGAGCTATACAGGGTGTTTAGCACCATCTCTTTCTCACACAGGAATAAGAATTGCTTTAAGATGTCATGGTAACACTATTAACTGATACACACACTGATTTTAATACATTCAAAATAGGATGGATTTATATATTTAATTACAGTTTAAAAAAAAATATTAGCACGTGTGGCTGCTAGCCGTGATCAAAATGTAATGAGCCAAAAAATGATTGTTGAAGATGAAATGCCAGAATGAAATTCGAAATATGAAAATTTAAAAATCAATGTTTATCCAAAAGGAAAGTGGTTGCGGCGGTCTTTCATCAAAACCCAATAACACCTTTTCATAAAGTGTAAATTCGGTTGAGTTATACAGGGTACTTCCTCAAACAAAGATCACACATTTACTTTACCGACAAATTCTATACCCTACTGCACACCTCATGTTTGATGTTTATCCATAATTATACCCTCCAAAGTCCTCATTAACTAAAATGTCCTAACCTCGCTCCCTAAAGGTTGGTCTCACCCGAGCGTATCAATAACAAGAGTGTGTGACGGGCCTTAAGCGTGGGCTACACCATGGGTTAAGCTAAACTGGTGATTTAAGGCGCGGTAACAAGCTAATCTTTACGTATTCGCGGAAGTGAGGCTAGCTGCCTACTGGGCATGGTCTGACACAAGTACACGACAGTACTGTATCGAAAGAATAGAAATAAGGTCGAAAATATCTCGGTGTTTGATTTTATTTGAATATCATGTCCGCCAAAATGTAGGTCATTTTGCAGTTTTAATTGAATATAAAAAAAATACAGTTCCGTGTTTGAAAAAAATTAGATATCTCTTTAGACTATAGAATTTTCTTTGTTATAGATATAAAAAATATGATGAAAAAAATTTTTTCGTGGTCTTTTTAAACATTTTTTTTCCGTAGTACTAGACCACTTTTGTAAACTTATTTTGTGTAAGTCTTTACTTTATGTATTGAACTATACCCGGTAATATTTTTTGGTTAGTGGCATGTACAGATACACTAACTTTGCGACGAAAATCTAGACGTTTTACGAAGTCTTTGCTTTGTACAGCGCCTTAAAACCGAATTCTTTAGTATTTACTAGCTTCTTGACCGCGACATTCGTCCGCGCAAAATTGTTATAATTTTTTTTATCAAGGGCCCCTCGTAGTTCAACTCATTCGAGTTCTTCTACTGCTGAACCGGTCTTGTCTGTGGTACCTCAATAAATTAAGACCCCCAGCCAGGGCTTACAAATATTTAAAAACTAAATGACCGCTTGCTAAGGGCACCCCCTGTGGGGTGCGAACCTTGGGTTAGGGCGTCATTGACGGAGGGCTGCAAAGGTGGCTGGGTCGATATTATTGTTATAAAAATATTACTTCCCAATTTGAATCGGATTTTGTATACAATTTCATGGGTAAACATTATTTTGCACAAGACTTTAATAAGCAGCCTAAGTTACTCCTTATAACACCTAACTTCTTGTACTATTAACAAAATACAACCTGACATTGCAACATGCTTAATGCAAAGCGTCGAAAAATTGGTACGTTTCCCCCATGAGACTGAAAAAACTGAACTATTTATTTTAAAAGCTTTCTACCGAGCCATCACAGATGGCAGCACCTGTCCAAATAACAATTCATTAAACGCATTACCGAGGCCATTTTCCAAGTCTCTTTCCACCGAACAATTTTCCAAGTCCAAACTGTGTGTGTGGACGTCGCCGGTGGCTTTTAATCGAAGTATTAATTAAAAATACACCATTCAAGCGTGACCTTACTTTATTTAGCTTAGCACACAGTGTGTCCTCAGCTTTAGTGTCATAAAGGTTATCTCCAAACCCGTGATATTTTAATACTAGGAATCAGTTCTTAGAATGTTTGAAGCCAATAAAATCTTTATCGCCAGAAGGTCATTGGTGTTGAGTTCATTGATTTGCGTAATGTTTATAATTATAGTGTCAGTACATTTTGATTTAAAAGATAGTTAAGTGTGTTTATTGGAGGATGCGTCATTATTAGATAAGGTGACCTGTAAAAAAAACACTTATTCCATTGAATATATTTATGTAGTATCAGTATTCGATCGTTGCTTTAGATATCCACAAATGTATAAAATTACATTTTAAAATTGTAAAGTTTAATTATCATTCTCAGTTTCCATGTAACGTCACTAGGTGGCGTTAGTAGTAGCTGTGTAGATTGTATGAAAATGAAAACCTCGAGGTATGAGTAAAAAATTGATTCTAGAACTACTTTTTCAATGCACTCAGAATTTTTTGAGTGTTAAAAAAATAGCTTTTCCTAAATCACGTTGCTGCCCCGAAATATGTTCACTTCAGATTTATATCTGAAACCGGCAGATAGTCTTCAGTTTTTTTGTCACATACAAAAACTGCTGAAACTTGCTAAATTATCTACGGTAACATTTTTTAGCCTGTGGTACTCAGGGATCATGCATGCTTCCTATTTTTAAATAATTTTTCGGAATCGAATCAACAGTTCCGAAGATTGTCATATACTCGTATATCTAATGTACATATTTACCTATATATTTGAATCAATAATTTTATTTAATTGTTTGTGTGGTATTAGCAGTAGGTACATCATTGACTATTCATATTTTTATTTTTATATTCGTACAGTCCATCCGAAGGTTGTCTGGAATATATTGCTATCAGCGATAAGACCGCCATTGTAACCATAGAATAAGCAATTTATGTAAAACAGTTATGTTCAACTTTTGGTGTGCAATGATATATATTTAACTAGATTTTGCCCGCAGCTTCGCTCGCGTTAAATTCGGGGTAACACAGTTCCTCTTTCCTGATTTGCAGGTACCTACTACCAGCAGTTTTTGCCCTTGCGCCTTGTATATTTAAAATAGCAAAGCTAAGTTTTGCCTTTTCTTCCCTCTTTCTCCAACAAAACTCACTTTTTAAAAAAAATGTCCTATGTCCGTCTCCTGGGTCCCAAGTATCTCTGAACCAAAATTAATCAAAATCGGTTTAGTCATTAAGGCGTGAAGAGGTAACAAACAAAAAACAAACTCAAACAAAAAATACAAACATTTTCTATCTGACGTCTCGTTTAATATCTTTGAAAAGAACTTCCACGTCATCGTCTGCACAGTGCTCAACCTAACGGAAATAATGAAATTAATATTGCCCTAGTTCGAACTAAAAGTAATAAGAAATCATTCGTGTTACGTAGGTCTTGGAGTTCAGGTTAGAATGGCTGTTTATACCTTTGCACTCTTTGGTTCCCATGACCTGAGTTAGATCTTCATATCTGCCAAGCCGTTTCCCTACGATTTTGGAGGCGGATTCCAGTCTGAAGTAATTTAACCCGTATAAGACGGCACGGTTGGCGCAGTGGCTAAGCAATCGACTGCTGCGCTGCGTATAGCGGGTTCGATAGGGCCGGAACAAATATTTGTGTACTGAACAAATACTGCTGGGAGGTAGTTGCCTCGGATATGACTATTTGAGTGAGTTTAAGTGATTATAAACGCACCCACAATACAGTAGAAAAACCTAGTGTGAAGCAAATAAAAAAAAAATTGAGACTCATAACACAGGCAATCACAAATAAAACCCGACTCACTCATAAACCTATTTAATAAAAATAAAATAATAATACATAACTTAAATATCCAAAATAAAATCACATGTTGATAAACTTATCATCTTTCACATCACTTGTGGCTAGGTATGTGTCCAGCCACGCTTCAATTACTGGCAGGTTTTGTGCTGACCATTCGGCTTCCACCCTGATGTTCCTCATGGACTTCTCAATGATGTGCTCAGCAGAACCGAACTGACCTTGATGACTGACGTATAGTTGTGTCACTAATTCAAGACCTTCTTCTGTTTTAAATTGGGAGGTGGCTGAGGTGATGAGGTTGTCCCAGAGGTTCGTTCTGCTTATGTACCTGTGGAAGTGGAAATATTATCGTTTGAGCATGTGGTGGAATTAAATCAAATTCAAAGTAAAATAGTTTATTTCAATTAGGCCAACATAAGGCACTTTATGTCCAGCAGTGGACTAATATAGCCTGATGATGATGATGATGATGAAGGCACTTTAAAATGCTAAAAATAACGAGCAAATAGATTCTAATTGCAGGAATGGCAGTCATGTCTTCGTTCGTATAGGTTTGATTTATAATAATTTGATTACAGTAAAAAGTATCTAGACGTCAGTAAAATTTTGCATTGATTCTTTTCTTGAGGTAACCCAAAAAAGACCATTTGTGTTGCATTTAAAGGAGAAGCCTTACATAATCATAATTATCTTAAAAACATAAATGTACCACAAGAAACTGTTGACTAGATGTCGCGATGTTTGTAATGAGAGTGAAAAATTTTGCGGATTAACTAAACTGGCTGAGGCAAATTAGCGGACAGCGCTGCATTGAAAAACTCCTGAATAGTTGTCCTTCACTACAAATGTGTAGAAAAACTACAGATAGGCCACATTGAACATGACGACACGGTTGGCGCAGTGGCTGAGCGATTGACTGCTGCGCTGCGTGTCGCGGGTTCGATTCCCGCACGGAACAAATATTTGTATGACCTACAGATAGTTGTTCCGGGTCTGGCTGTTCGTGTATGTGAGTTTACATGTTTGTAAACGCACCCACAATACAGGAGAAATTCCTAGAGTGGGGCAACGTTTTTAAAAAAAAAAAAATTGGTTGTTTGTAAAGTAGGTTTACGATCGAGATGTTTACGTGATAACGTCTTATTGGTGATATAAGTTATCACCAGTAGTGACATCTAAAATGAAGTTAAGTACTAATTTAAAGATTTTTTTTCGAGCCAAGTAACAGATGGCGCTACCATCTTTATGAAATGTCGCTTGTGAGGTTTTGGTGTGACACAAGTTTCTGAACATGTCACCCGACTAAAACGATTTTAAAGACGTTATCACGTCAAAAAAACTTTTTAGGGTTCCGTACCTCGGAAGGAAAACAGTCATTCAACAATGGTTCCGCCATTGTTGAATTATTTTTTTATCCGTCTATCTGTCAAGACCGTTTAACTCGGTAACGCGTTTAAGTACCGAGTTGAAATTGTTGAAACCCATAACCCCCTAGACTTAACCCCTTGTATGCCGGAACGTAGATCTACGCGAGACACAATGCGTAATTAATTGTGTCTGTAATTCCGGCATACAAGCGGTTAAGTCTGTGATCCTTTCGTGCTGTGAAAAAATCAACCCTCTAAGTCTACGCAGTAAAAAGATATGGCCGTTTATGTCGCAAGTTTATATGGAACACTCGGTGCGCGATTTTCCACTCTTGGACGGTTTTTTTGTTGAATTGCACTGCGCTGCGGCTTCAACGTACGCTTAACTTTGACGGTCCGAAAACCAGACTCACCTAATCAAGGCTGCCAAAAGATACAGCATACATTTTAACGTTAAACTTCAATATCCTAGACTAAGTAAACAAGCTCACACAACTTCCAGACTACCCCCACTTTGTTTTGGCTCGAGCTCCGAGCTAAATTATCCAGGCAGAGGCAGACACAAATGAGGGGAATTGGCGGCGGTGGTGCATCGCCATTAAGCTGGCAACCTCTCACTACCTGTGCACTCCGTTTCTAAACCCTTTGAGTGACGTAAACCAGATTAGTGAAGGGATGTGGCTATAGGAGGTAAGCGAAAGCGTTGAGGCAGTTCTAAGCTCAAAAATGTCTTGAAGTCACTTCTTTAATTGACAGTATTCTTTATATAAAAAATAAGGGTAGTGTTGATGGAATTATAATTCATACTAGCTTTTGCCCGCGGCTTCGCTCGCGTTAAATTCGGTAGCGCCTTATTGATTTGTAATAGCAACGCTAAGTTTTCCCGTTTCTTCCCTCTTTCTTCCTCATATCCCACTCTTTTTAATAAAAAAAAATATTGAAGCGTGAAGAGGTAACAAACAAACAAACTCACTTTCGCTTTTATAATATTAGTAAGGATAAGTCTAAAATCGTGCCTTCCCTATATGAGAAGAGGCCTTCGCCCAGCAGTGGTACAGTTTAAGGTTAGTATTATATTATTTTTTACTGCCTGGCGCCCACGGCTCCGCCCGCCCGCGTGATTTCGAAAAAAAAATCCCATGTGTTATTCCAGACTATAATCTACCTCTGTGCCAATTTCACCAAGATTCGATCAGCCGTTTTGACGTGAAAGAGTAACAAAATCCATCCATCCTCACAAACATTCGCATTTATAATATTAGTAGAATAGTTTAAAGAGAGAAAAATCCGGAAAAGTAAAAATGCCCAGTAATTCTTCTGTAAGCGATCGTCACTCGTGGTCGTGACACTCGAACAAGGAAAATCAATATTGTACTCTTTTATTTTGTAATCAGCTTATTTGCTAAAGTTAAAGGTTGCTCAAAGGTTAAGCAGTTAAACGTTGAGGAAGGTCGGGTTTTGTAAGATTTACCTTATTCCAATTTGCGACCCAACACTGCAATAATATTTAGGTACGCACTAGACGTCATTCAGGGTTAAGGAAAAGGAAAAAAGAACCAGCCAAGTGTATTATATATACTTGCGCATTGAGGGTTCCGTACAAGCTTGCGACATAAAAGCTCATAACTTTTGACTGACTGACTGACTTTTGACACCGTCCATAGACTCGAATCTACGGTGGCCGGGAGTCGTCTAGCGGCGCCCGACGCTTGGAGCGTCTCCCCATAAAAACATTAATACCTTTTTTGTCTCCTTTTGATTTTTCTCAGTTTAGATCTCGGTTTACGATATCTTTCTTCTGTAAAATAATTCTCAACAAAATATAAAGACTGAAACCACTTACTTCTCTCTCAAAATATCCCAGTTGTTGCTCAAGAAGTTGAACAGAGTAGTATACCCCGTGGCAGATCCCGTCAGCATACTGAATATTAAGAAAGCATCTGTCTCCGTGAAATTTAAATGACCTTGCAGCAGCGTAATATTCAGTAGCCTGTTGATCTTTTCTTCAGACTCTGGGCATCCTGCCAAGGTCTTCAGGAGGTATGTCCTCTCACTCTGCTTCCGTGAGGGAGGGAAGTTTATGACTCTCTGCAGTCCGAATTCCCATTCCTTCATTGTGCCCCATTTGAAGACTGGGCATATGCACTGGTTTGATAGGCTGTGGAATTAAAAGAGGTTATATTTTTTTTTTGTTTTTTCTTCAACTTAAAAAAGCAGACCGTTTTCGCTATAGTAGAATCGTTTTTCACTAGCATAACAATTGAATACGAACTTGTACCAAAAATTATAATATTCTATCGTATATAGGTGCAAGTTTTCAGTACAAGTTGACAAATGTTTGGCACAAACAAAAAAAACAAAAATTGTTTGAGAAATAAAAAAAAATATTTATTGGTTTTGCCAAATTGAATGTATTTTTATTTGACAACACTGAGTGACATCATAATTTAATCATAACCGGCCTAGCAAGCTGTTGATTATCAACCTTCCGCTTAGGCCCAAATGTCGAAAATCCAACAATGCAATTAAATTTAGCTGAATTCATATAGGTGTCTTCTAGATGTAACAAAACGTGCTAGCTTGCTAGGCCGTGTCATTGTAAACTCTCGAACGATCTTTACGTCGTATTTTGCAACTTTTAACCTTTTGATTTACATTTCATAATTTTTATATAGCCTTTACTGTGTCCAACTACTGGTCAACGGCCTCCCCTGATTCTCCCAAACTTCTCTGTTTAGCGCAGTTTCTGTCCCGAAGACGTTTTTTTTTCATTTATTGAATACATTTTATAGCAGTATTAAAACCTATTTGTTTATTACTAGAAGTCCTCTACATGTAATGTACCTTTAACAGATTATTTGTTAGCAAAATCATCTGAAAATTATGTCAAGCGTCCACAAAACACAGTCAGCAAATAATCAGACACAATACAATAGAGGCAGACGCCATTTTGTGCGTCACCGAACACAGGACCCTTACAAGACGATGTTAATATGTTTTGTGAAGTCCACTGTTTAATGTGAAAGTAGATTATATCTACATTTACAGGAAGATGTAAAAGATCAAAAATAATTCATTTAAATATTAAAGGTAAGTGATGTACATTTATAAAAATAAAATACGTGTGGCACTCGGGGACTGCCGCGGTAAAGCTATCGCATAGCATTTTTTATCAACTTATGCAATAAATAAAAACAATCTAAATAAAATATTTAAAAAGTACTTCCAATGAAAAGAAGTCGCAAAAAGAAACATTTTTTTATCAACTTAGACAATAAATAAAAAACTAAATATAATATTTAAAAAGTACTTCCAATGAAAAGAAGTCGCAAAAAGAAAAACAAGACCTTGGGTTTCATCCAGCGTAATGTCGATTGACTATCCGATTCTCTACCAAACACGCTATTAGAACATTAGAATCGGGATTGAAATAACTGACCGTATTGTGTAAACGACGTTAGACAATGCACGGCCTTCAAGCCACACCTCCGTGCCCATCGGAGTGGGGAGCGTCAGGTTTTTTTTCGTTACGGAATTTCTGGATTCGGTCCCCGCGCTCAAGGCCCGCGTTAGAAGCTATGCAATAGCTTAAAATATATATATAAAAGAAACGTTGTCCCACAATATGTTTGCCCCTGAATCGTGGGTGCATTTACAAACATTGTAACATACAAACACAAACAGCCAGACCCGAAACAAGTATCTGCAGGTCATACAAATATTTGTCCCGTGCAGGAATCGAACCCGCGACACGCAGCGCAGCAGTTGATCGCTCAGCCACCGCGCCAACCGTGTCGTCAAATTTAATCGTCCTGACCGTTTTCAGCCACAGCGGCCAATCTCAGCGGAGATTAGCCATCGGCGCGGGTGATATTATAGTGCAGGCGTATGTGCGCAGGCACAGATGCACTCTCTGTTTCCTCTCTCTCATAGTCCGATGGGATGGCAATCCTGAGAGAGATCAGGTGCAGGACCAACGGCCTAACGTGCTTTCTAAGGCACGCTGGAATCTTAACACCAACTACCAAACTCCGGGCTGCACTGTGAATATCCTAATAAAAAAAACCTAATAACACTTATTACCCGAACCTTGAATCGAATCTAGGACCCGGCGCTTAGCAGTCGCGCTTACTATCGGGAGACATTGAGGAGTTGATGATTCCCCATCCCATAAAAAATGCTTTGCTGTTTTCACAGCTCGCTGGGCGACCTTGAGCTTGCTTGGTTGAAGAATTCAAAATGGGCATCAATCGGGAAGAAATTCAATTCACACGCAAAATTTCTAGAGGTAAGCCCTCAGCTATGCCGCCGCGGGACACGCCCCGGGCGTCGGGCGCCGCGAGACGACTCCCGGCCACCGTAGATGCGGGCCTGTGGACGGTGAGCAATGGGTAGCTCACCGTCCGTCCGTCTATTGTGTCGACGGCGCGTTAGTGTTTTGTTTGTTTGCTGACATCGCCGCAAAGAGATGTCAGGAAAACAGAGGGGCTTGCCAGAGCCTTCGCCTGCCGGGGTTGCGGGTTGTTCGAAAGAGATACCGCTGCCCCGGAACGTAAAGGGCAATAGAAGGATCATGGGTGGGTTTTAGTCCCCCCCGCTCCCCCCAGAGCGGGAGAAGTTATTTGATGATTTCCCACCCCAAAAAAAAAAGCCCTCAGCAATCAAACTTATGATCCTTTTTAGTGAATTGAGGTCACTGCATACAATTAATTAGAAGTATTATTTGTCTTCCTCTGAAAAAAACTGTTCAATGAACATCTGCCAAGCCAGAAGCTTTATAAACAAAATCATACGCCTTATGGAAATCAAAAAGAAATCTATTTTGGTTTCTCTCTCATTTGGGTCATCTGTCTTTTAGCGGATGTGTGCCGAAAACGATCCAATTTTGAAGTGGATCGTTTTATTGCTTACTGTGAGTTACATGTTCAAAGTTAATTGAGTTAAATATTTGTCACCCACAAACGTATAGCGGCTTGAAAAGATTCAATTGATTGTAGGTACTCCTTTTGGGAAAAGGATTTTTGTGTGAATAAGCTTTAGGAGGTTGTAGCTAATATCAAGCTCGGGTCGATCTTCAGGTTGAGCCACGCTTGCCTAAGTTGGTCCGTAGATGCATGACCACCCATCGTTAAGCTGTTGGTCCCGGCTGTCAATTGTAGATCTTTGACCGACATTACACGTGGCCCGAAAAACTGACAGTTTTACCAAGGGGTATCGTATTACACAGACTGAGTTGTTCTGTGTTCAGAATAGGCAGTCGCTCCATGTAAAATACTGGTATTCAGCTGCATCTGGTTACACTTTAAGCCGACATTGGGAATAGGGTAGACCGATGATGGATATAAAAAAACTTGAGAGGTGTCAAGGGACACCCGGATGGAACGAAGTTATTATTTATTGGAACGAAGTACAAAAAACTTGTATACACTCAACAAAAATAATCGTCCCGACATCACACTGTTCAATGCGAAATAGAAAGACGAAACGAAAATAACTGGCTTGCTTTCTATGAGAGAGAGAGAGACAGACAGAGAAACACGCGTATGCCGCACAGCTTACAACTATAGCAAAAAGTGTCGTTACAACTTTTGGTCTTAATTTTTTCCGTCTAGCCCCCTTTCGCAAGGCGCGATAAGGAACTTCGTTCCAAAAACATAAAAGAAGACTGGAGAACAGGCTTGTGTTGCAACTTGGGAGAGGCCTATACCCAGGCTGCGGCCCAAGGTTAAAAGGTCTATTTCAGGCTCACGATACACTCTTCATTTCTTCAAAGGAAGTCTCTTCTCCGACTTCTTAATCATTAATTGATTTAATTGAAGTTAGACAGACCCCAATATAGTTGAGATGGCTAGGCAGGTGATGAATGTGACTTGGCTTTGGAGAATGTCGATGAGAATTCCCAGTTAGGTCGGATCTGGTCTCGTGGAATCGGTCCCTGTTTACGAGTTATACGGTAGTGAGTTTTTGGTTTTGGTAATCGGCTCTTAGTAGACTTACAAATCTCAAAACGTAAAAAACGCGTTACGTGATCTTCATTTACAGCAATAACTTCACTCGTTATGATTTAATTTTATAGAGGTTTCATTTTTTAACTAACATGCCACAACTGGTCGTCCTGAAGGGCACTTTTCACCCCACGGCTTCCATTCCAGTATGCGTTTGCACCAGGACATCTCATTTCGGGCCACCTGTCCAACCCATTTCCATTTAAGGTGCGCTACCCGTTTCGTTACGTCTGCAACTGCGTCCCCCTATTAAGTACTAATAAATATTAGGAATATACATAAATGCGTTACTAGCCTGATGGTACGTTAATTTCCAATCTTGATCTATACGCAACGCTACAATTCTAAAAAACTAAATTCTCCAAATCACATCATGGAAAGAAATCTCCAGAGATTATGAAAATAAATCTGTGCGTATATTTTTTTAGCAACTCAATTAGATGGTACGTCTCCAGGCGCCTATTCTAACACCGCCGCTCGCGCAAAAACTTCGCCAATTATTTTTTGTTCATATTTTTAGAGTACCACGATTTGTTCTGCTTTCTGAATTCCAGATTATTGTTCTGTTCTAAATTTATTACGTAAAACGTGGTTATTTTTTTTTAAGATAAAGTGGTTTTAGGTGAGTATCACAAATTAAAAGACTGTTAAGTGTATAACCACTTAAGTAGCCAACTATTAAAGGACTAAATTGCATTACATATCTGGTATTAATAGATGTTTACCTTTTCCCAACAGTTGTTGGGGACGGCTTCTAATCTAACCGGGTGCATCAGTTGCATCCGGTTAGTTTGGAAGCCGCAGTGACTGCTGCGCTGCGTGTCGCGGGTACGATTCCCGCACGGGACAAATATTTGTATGGCCTACAGGTAGTTGTTTCGGGTCTGGCTGTTTGTGTATGTGAAATTAAATGTTTGTAAACGCACCCACGATACAGGAGTTGTGTGGGCCAACATTTTTTTTTTAAATAATGAGCGAATGCCAATCTGACCTGTAGGTTAGATTGCCCTTGGCCCTTTACGCGATACTGGGCTGGAGGCCAAAAATATACTACTCCTTAGTAGAACTGGCTGTCGGAAATTTGGAGTTTGTACGAGCTCTTGTTTGCTAATACATATACACATGTACGATACTACTGAAAACTGTCTTCCATGAAAACTCTCCACATGTATTAGCAAACAAGAGCTCGTACATAGTTAGTACTTCGTAACGACTGTAAAAGGTCTTTAAAGATACGCAAAATACGCGCCTCAGACGTGGAGTTGCGGACACCAGCCCGTTAAACAATACAAGGTCTTTAAAGACGCCGCAGCCGACAGCAATTAGAGGACAACGTTTTTTTAAGAATTAACGGTCTAATAGCACAAGAACTACTCACGGATTCCCCTCATCAGGGTTCTTAGCCTGCATCCACTTGCTGAACTGATCCTGCGCATCTCTGATGCAGGGCTTGTATCCAGCTTGGCAGAGGAAGGTCTTGGTTAAAGACCTCAGGTTCTTACGCCAAGGTTCTTCGTCTTCCTTCTCGTCTTTAGCTAATTCCTCGTAGAGGGGACTGAGGAGTACTCTGACGTAGGCCTAGAAATATGAAAGAGTTAATGCAGTGACTGTGGACCCGACGTGGGTTGTATAGTTTACGCTTTGTTAAGATGTCACAAATTGTCTTTTTCGCTTTTATTGCATGGATGGTATCCTCTTTCCGAAGAGCTTTTTTACAGATGGGAAATCATCAAATAACTTCCCCCGTCCAGACTTTTACTGGCTAAAACCCACCCATTTTCTATTCCGACCGCGGTAGCTCTTTTGAACAAACCGCAACCCCGGATGCATTTTTATTTTAGAATATGAGTTCAAATCCGGGCAAGTATCAAATTGACTTTTTCAATTAAGTACTATTTAATATTTATCTAAGACTTCTCAGACACCGGTGAGAAATACCGTGAGGAAAAACTAGGTTTATTATTGGTGATCAGCTCGTGCCTTCTCTGTTACAGTTATAGGCTGGTATTATTATTTTTAACGTAAAGTTCATAATAATAATACGATAAAAAAATGAGATAAATTAAATGGTAAAAGAGAAATATGCGAAAATATAAAAAATATGTATAAAATAATTAATACGATAATAAATAATTTGTATTCATTAATTTATGGTCCATTCACTAAAATATTATATAGTATCCATACCTGGAACTTTCCATGCAGACACTGACAGATATGTCTGCCAAGATGATCGATCATCGTGAACACAGGATCCCAAACGAGATGGTGCCTCTCATTCTTCAGGAACAGCGTCATATTGAAGGCAGTAACGAACGACAGCTCCCCAGCATATGCCAGGTTCCATGCATCATGGAGCAGCTTCGCCCTGGTCAGTTCCGGTATCATCGTCCTCTTCTCGCTTTGAAGGAAGTTTGAAAGGAGGTTCCAGTTGTCTCGGTCATAGTTCACTGGGTATGGCGCTAAAACAATTGAAATTCGAATTATTGGTGTTCTTTTGGTATTTTCTTATTATGGACATCTTTGGAGGAGGCCTTCACCTGTAGAGGGGTTCTTGCAGAATAATCCTTACTAATATTATAAAAGCGAAAGTGAGTTTGTTTGTTTGTTAACTCTTCACGCTTTAATGGCTAAACCGATTTTGATGAATTTTGGTACAGAGATAGTTGGGAACCAGGAGACGGACATAGACTTTATTTTTTTAATAAGAGTGGGATATGAGGGAGAAAGAGGGAAGAAACGGGAAAACTTAGCGTTGCTATTACAAATCAATAAGGCGCTACCGAATTTAACGCGAGTGAAGCCGCGGGCAAAAGCTAGTTTATTATATTATAGATTAAGATAAATTTAATAAATAGTAAAGGCACTAAGATAAATCTATATAAGGATATACTAACACTCAACTAGATTTATTTAATAAGTACTAACACTAAGTTAAGATATGTCATTGTTGTATTTAAGATTGCAAGAAATAGAAGGTTTTTTATTTTATTTATTTATTATTTCCATCTATCTTCTTAACATAGTACTTGCTGTCCTGCGTGGTTTTACCCGAGTCTTTAGTTACTGCCCCGCTCCCGTGAGTAGTAGCGTGATGTTGTATAACCAATGTTACTTCCTAATAATGTAACTTCATGTTAGTAAAAAATGGTGAAAATCAGTCCAGTAGTGTTTTAGCCTAATTGATGCAAACAAACAAAAAAATCTTTCTTCTATATTATAATATTGGTACCGATAAAATGAAGTCGCTTCCGCTATCTGTTCGCTTAAGTCTTTTAAACTACTCAATAAATATTTTTTTCAGTTTTTCAGTTTGCATAGCTTCTATCGCGGGCCTTGAGCGTGGAGACCGAATCCAGAAATTTCGTAACGAAAAAGCCTAACACTTTCATTACGAAAACGGTCAGTTATTTCAACCACGATTCCAATGTTCTACATATTAGCGTGTTTGGTAGAGAATCGGATAGTTAAACGACATTACTCTGGATCAAACCCACTTGTCTTGTTTTTTTCTTTTTGCGACTTCTTTTCATTGGAAGCACTTTTTAAATATTATATTTAGATTTTTATATTTATTTATTGCATAAGTTTTTTTTTTATTTATTGCATAAGTTGATAAAAATGGTATGCAATAGCTTTACCGCGGCAGTCCCTGAGTGCCACACGTATTTTTATTAACGTTATTGCTGATTCATTACACGTTTCCAGGCCCTTTTTTTTTTTTTTTTTTTCGGGTGGGAAATCATCCAATGACTTCCCCCGCTCTGGGCGGAGCGGGGGGGCATGTCAGACTTGTACTGACTAAAACCCACCCATGTTCCTTCTATTGCCCTTTACGTTCCGAGGCCGCGGTATCTCTTTCGAACAACCCGCAACCCCGGCAAACAACCCGCAACCCCGGCAGTTTCCAGGCCCTCAGGTGCTATATACTATACATACGTTTCAAATGAAGTCTTATTTGAAACTATTTATTCGAAGGAGAACCACCAGCAAATTGCTTCTGCCGCCGCAGCATTACTGCATTTGGTAAATGTATGTGTGTTCGTGTAATTAGAACTAAGACCTGATATATTACAGCAATGCATTATATCTAGGAAGGCAGGGATGTCTTAAGTATCACTAATGTTTGTAAACGTTTACGGTAGGGCGAATTAAAAACAAAATGCAACATACCGGTATGTTCAAGTCTCATAGAAATATATCGAGAATACTACCGCGGCATCGCCCGCGTGATGATCGAAAAAAAAGTATCCTAGGTGTTATGCCAGACTATAATCTACCTCTGTGCCAAATTTCATCAAGATCTGTTCAGCCGTTTTGACGTGAAAGAGTAACAAACATCCATACATCCATCCATCCATCCTCACAAAATCCTTACTAATATTATAAAAGCGAAAGTGAGTTTGTTTATTTGTTTGTTACCTCTTCACGCCTAAATGGCTAAACCGATTTTGATGAATTTTGGAACAGAGATAGTTGGGACCCTGGAGACGGACATGGGCTATTTTTTTTTAAAAAGAGTGAAAAATGAGGGAGAAAGAGGGAAAAAAGGAAAACTTAGCATTGCTATTACAATAAATAAGGCGCTAGGGCAAAAACTACAGGTGGCGGGTACCTGCAAATCAGGAAAGGGGAACTGTGTTACCCCGAATTTAACGCGAGCGAAGCCGCGGGCGAAAGCTAGTACATAATAAGGACAAGCATAGCCATCTGGGCACAGATTCAGTCTACGTAGCTGTTACTGACAAAACTCTCATGAACCAACTTAGTAACACTTTTTTACGTGTGGAAATATTCGATGGATGTCCTCCGCCATGGCGGAGGGGTCTGTCAGACTCCTACAGACTTAAACCAACTCCTTCTCGTCACGTCTGGCTGAGGTGCGGGGACACAATCGTATTCTACACAATCACCCCAGCAGTAACTTAGTAACACTTAGCCCAACTCCGAAAACCAACCCAAGACTACATTCTCAAAAGTCGCGCTTGCGATCCCTAAACCAACGAGCCAGTTTTTTGAAAAACTAATCCTTTTTATAAGTCGGTTAAAAAACGACAGGAAACTCCACGGTAACTCTTGTCCAATACAGTCTTACTACTTAAGTATGATACTTCCGCACCCCAAAGTTCAGTCTACTCAAAAGAACATTCTAGATCCGAAATCTCATAAATAAAACTGATCCTTCCATCCGAAACATTATCGCCTTCAATATTCACAGCGCATTGAACCATCTTTATTGAACCAGGAGGTGCAATTAACTCGAGTTCCTATCAAAAGTCAAGATTACAATACAAAGATATGGTAATATCAAGGCCATTTCTCAATTCCTTTTTGGACAAAGAAACTGCGCGAAATATATTAAAGTGAGTTTGTAGAGAGGAGTCTCTGTCGTCTACAATTCTGTTTCATAATGAAATACATGATGTTTGCTGAGATTTGGTTGATATTTTATTTATTGGTTTATGCTATGGTATTGCAAAAGTGGGGTGTTAAGTTAATCTAGGTGTTATCTGCACCTCGTCTTGGAAGAGGACTTTTGGCCGCAGGGAGTGGTGTTCCGGCGCTTCCACGGATAAGTGCCACATAAACGCGCAGTGACATAGTGCAGTGAAGTGCTACTAACATAGTTGTTAAGGATTTATTTACTAACACGAATTGTATTAGCTATATATATGATTGTCTGTAAGGTATTTATATATGGGCCTAAGATGCCTGAAAATAAATGTTTTATTTATTTATTTATTAATCTATCTATACACAACAACTTTCAATGCTTCCGTGAATAAAAAAACCCATTAAGGCTTTTTATAACAATTTTACGTGGACGAAAGTGCCATGATATTTATTTATTTTATTAAAACTTTATGCACAAGTAAAAACTGTACAAATACAATAGGTGGACTTAATGCCTTAGACAATTTCTACCGGTCTACCTTAGGGTGTTGCGGAGACAAAACACAGTAGGTGCAATAACAGAAAAAAAGGATATTAGATAATAATATATTTTGTCATTGGTTGATTAGTCCCAGCTGTTTGACAGTCGCCTAGTTGTTACAGGTAACTTGTAAATTGACTTGAAGTGCCCGAAGTCTAGCAATCAGTCTTACCAAGGGTATCGAATTACCCAGTACTAACTTCGTTATTGAAGTCAGTACAGTTGCTTACTGTTAAACCTTTTTTTTTAAACCGTTACCCACACTAGGATTTTCTCCTGTATCGTGGGTGCGTTTACAAACATTTAAACTCATATACACAAACAGCCAGACCCAAAACAAATACCTGTAGGTCATACAAATATTTGTTCCGTGCGGGAATCGAACCCGCGACACGCAGCGCAGCAGTCGATCGCTCAGCCACTGCGCCAACCGTGTCGTCAAACTACCTGTAGATCATACACATATTTGTCCCGTGCGTGGATGGAACCCGTTACATGCGGCGCAGCAGTCTATCGCTCAGTTATTGCGCCAACCGTGCCGTCATATTGGTATAAAGCTGCATCTGGTTACAACATGATTAGGAAAAGCTAGACAGATGATAACTTACCAATCTCCTCAGGGTTAATAATCAAGAACTTGTCCTTGTCAGGCACTTCGTTGATCACCAATGCCGACTTCTCTTTCATCCAAGCTGGTGCGATGCTTTTCTTGGACTTCAGGTTACATTCCCTGCTGACCACTATGGGTAACCACCAGGACATGGTATCTGCCTCTGGAACGTCGTGGGGTCTTTCACGGAGGTAAACTTTCTGTGGAACATTAGGTACCATGAGGTCTTTGAAACAGTGTATCCTTACTAATATTATAAAAGCGAAAGTGAGTTAGTTTGTTTGTTACGTCTTCACGCCTAAATGGCTAAACCGATTTGGATGAATTTTGGTACAGAGATAGTTGGGACCCTGGAGACGGATATAGGCTACTTTTTTTTAAAAGATTGAGGTAAGAGGGAGAAAGAGGGAAGAAAAGGGAAAACTTAACATTGCTATTACAATCAATGGGGCAAAAACTACAGGTTGCAGGTACCTGCAAATCAAGAAAGGGGAACTGTGTTACCCCGAACGCGAAGCCGCGGGCAAAATATAGTGAAGGAGTCGGCATCACATAAATAGAAGCTGAAGTACGAAGAGATTACTGCTTTTATTATTTACGCTGATTATGTTAAATCTGTTCTGAGATAAACAAAAATTAAACTTAATAATAAATGATTAAAGGTAATCTTAATCGCGGTTCTGTGGACAGTGAGCTATGGGTAGCTCACCGTCAGTCCGTTTAGAGTGAGAACAAGCCGCGTCGACGGCGCTTTCGTGCTCCACGCACGCCTCAGAGAGATGTCAGCAAAGCAGTGGTTCCTGCCAGGGCCACTGCCGGCCAGGGTTGCGGTTAGCAGTGGTTGTAGCGGTTGTTCGAAAGAGATACCCCGGCCCCGGAACACAAAGGGCAAAAGAAGGAACATGGATAGATTTTAGTCGGTAAAAGTCTGACACACCCCAGAGCGGGGTTATTTGAAGACTTCCCATCCGAAAAAAAAAAGGGTAATCGTAGGTTTGGTGTAAAAATATCTTTAACGAAGTCGGAAGCCCCCCGAAAGGTTATCCCCGTCATTGCGATATTTTGTTCTAGGTCATACCTGGAACCTTCTACTTAAAGAGATATTGAGGGTCATAGTTCCAACTTTTTCGCAAGTTTTTAACTACCTACAGATTTATAATATTATAGCTTTACTTTGAAGACCTTTCCGACCTATTACACTATTAAATACATCCATCAGTACAATGTTTATAGTGCTATCTTAAATTGTGATTAACTCCATAAAAATCGATTCCCATTTGACGCTGCCTGGGTCCGTTTGTGCCTTGCATAGCTTGAAACGATACAAGTAACGCCATCTATCAGACAACTGTGGAACTACTGAAGCGAGGTGAAAACGTGTCGTGCACCCACTTTAAAAGCATGTGTGTACTTAATGTTTATTGTAATAAATGCATTGCAGTTTCAATATTTTCACATGTCTAAACCGTGTTTTGGAAAGTTATGGATTTACTATTGCATATTATCTAAATAAAAAAACTTTAACTACTTCCGGAAGTGGGTGGGAAAAAACTATAAAAGAAACCAAAGTTATTGATTTTTAGAAGTTAACTTATTCTCCACAATTAAGTGTTTTTCTGGTAGTTTGTTTTTTGTATTGCCTTGGTTTTTCCTGATGACTGATGGTTTTGTTTATGCAAAAACAGTTTTTTGTTTCAGCTCTTTTTAAGTACCTATGCTAAGATGTTTTCTTGCAAAAATTCTTATCAAGTATTCATTTTCCATTGCTACTAAAAGTTATAAACATATACATTCAGTCAAAAAAGTATCGGGAATGGATGATTTGTTTATGGTTCCAAATTAAATTTTTTGTTTTTTCTGTAGTTGTTAGATTGGCACAACTGTTTTCCATTTTGGCGCGGAGTTTGAGTTGCATCTGTTATTTATATTAAATACAGTGCTGGTTTTTAGTAATATCATATATAGTGTGTATTGCGAATTTTATAATGGACAAATATATCGAACAAAGAGTTTGTCTTAAATTTTGCATCGCCAATGGAATTTCGTGTTCGGAGTCACTGAAAATGTTACAGAAGGCTTACGGTGAATCGACTTTATCAAAAACTCGTGCTTATGAGTGGTTCAAAGCGTTCAAAAGCGGTCGAGATGTGATGGAAGATTTGCCTCGCTCTGGTAGGCCGTCAACGTCTGCAACTGAAGTTAACATCGCAAAAGTGAAGAAAATAGTGACTGAAAATCCCCATTCAACTCTGAGAGAGATAGCCACCGAACTTTCTGTATCTCACGAGTCGATCCGTACCATTGTAACTAATCATTTGGGTATAAAACATGTTGCTGCTCGGCTAGTCCCAAAAGATCTGAATTTTCTCCAAAAACTCAATCGCATGAAAGTCGCTGAGGACATGCTAGAACGAGTCAGTTCGGACCCAACATTCATGAAACGCATTGTTACTGGTGACGAGACGTGGGTTTACGAGTTTGACATGCAAACTAGTCAACAAGCTTCGGAGTGGCGCCTTCCAACTGAACCGAAACCGAAAAAACCACGCCAAAGTCGATCAAAAGTCAAAGTCATGTTGACTGTTTTCTTTGACTATCGCGGTGTTGTGCACTCTGAATTCTTACCGGAAGGTCTAACGGTAAATAAAGAATATTATTTGAGCGTTATGCGGCGTTTAAGAGAGCAAATTCGACGAAAAAGGCCAGATTTGTGGAAAGAAAATTCTTGGATTTTGCACCACGACAATGCGCCTTCGCACAAGGCTATCATTGTGAACGAATTTTTGACCAAACACTCAACAAATACCATCCAGCAACCACCATATTCACAGATATGGCTCCTGCTGACTTTTTTCTTTTTCCTAAACTCAAATTACCACTTCGTGGCACCCGTTTTCAATCGATAGAAGACATAAAGGAGAATTCGCGGCGAGAACTGAACTCAATTCCGGAAGCAGCGTTTAAAAAATGTTTTGATGAATGGATTATTCGTTGGCGCAAGTGTATCGTTTCTAAAGGAGCATACTTTGAAGGTGATAAAATAAATTTGGATGAATAACAGACATTTTGTGTATTATTGATCTTTTCCCGGTACTTTCTTGACAGAGTAGTATTATAGGCAGTTATCATCCACATAGAGTAGATGAAAAAAATATGTCTTATATAAGATCACTGATAAACTACTCAAGCAATACTGCACAATATCTTGGACTCTATTATTAGAGGATAAATTATGTTTATTTTGCGAGTAGGTTTTCACAAACAATTTTACACGTCTTTTTTTTTAAACTAGATGAGGCCGGTGTTTCGTATCCGACTACTCTGAGAAGAAACAGCCGAAACAAACTCAGAGGTCATAGTCTATTTTAAGGTCCAGACAAAAAATATTGGTCAACTTACATGAGGACTATGCAGATTAGTGTCTGAAAGGGTAGTTTTAAGAAAGCACCACACAGATTGAGTGGACCTGTCCAGTCAGTGCAAGCATTTGTCAGTTATCGTGTAGCTCGACTCAAAACCCAAGGAGCTCAACGAAACGACGAACAATACCAAAAAAAGGACATTTAATTCTATAATCAAATTGAAAAGTGTCAACGATGTAATGTATATGAATAAATAAACGAATAATAATAAATAGTTTATACGGGACCACCATGAAAGTACACCGTCCCTTTCGATTAGAAAATATTTTTGAAAATCGGCCTAAAATTGACGGAGCAATCGCATAACAAACATACAAAAAAAAATACAAGTCGAAATTAGACCCTCCTCTTTATTTAAGTCAGTCAAAAACATAATCTCACCTGGGTAACAACAGCAGTGTTATTTTCATAGTGCCGCAACACATTGACTAGAGGTAGCCTGTCCTTGTCTATCCAGCTCTTAGCCACAGTCTTGATGTCGACCCAGTCAGGAACCTTGACGTCTTGTTGCGCAGCCGTGTTTAATGCGTTCCAGATGTCATCGCCAGAGAATGTTTTGAATTTGCTATAGGGAAAGTAAATAAAGATTAAGAACTGACTGCCTTCAAGATCGAATGACCGCAATTACGACTGCTGAGCTTTGCAGCAGGTGGCATTCTGTGGTTTCTGTCTACCTCCTTGAGAAAGAGGCGTGAATTTATATATTACTGTCAGGAGGGTGTTGTTCGTAAAAAATTACTGAAGAAAATATTTGTGAAAATTGTGTTGAAAGTACAAGATGGTGGCTTTTATATACAGTATTTTAGCAGCAAAGGCCAATGACGATGATAAAACTGAATTAATCATGGTCATCATGACCCTTATTTGTTCAGTAATGGTCACATACCTGTCGTAAGGAACACAATTTATATTTAATCCTAAACTATTCTCATCTAGCTGCTGCCAGACACCAACTGCCACCTGCAGGTGACAGTAATTTAGAACCGCGAATGAAATTTAGAACGTCCTAAGGCTGTTAGGACGTTCTAAATTTCATTCGCGGTTCCCACACACACCAGCACATTGAAGTGGTTATCACTTTGTAATACCGCTCTAGCTTATAATGGTATTATACAGTTCGAGTATGTTTTGCAATTTTTCATTCCTACTTACCGTGACTCCAAGAAAATCCTGAGCCCCTTCTTGAAGGTCTCCTCTCCCAATGTATAGTTGAACATGCGGAACAGCAGCTCGATCTTGGTGCACGCCGTCTCCTGCTTCATGCCGGTGATGCGGGAGTGAGGGTAACGTTTACTGAACTCGTAGTACAGGGAGTATAAAACTGTGAGGGGCCATTTGCCTTCCATTTCGGAACCATTGTTAATCTGTTTAAAGAAAAAATTGTTTTGAAACAAAAAAGTTTTTCATGATTCCGAAGCAAGCAAGGAGAGTACAAAGACTTTAGACTGAAAAAATGTGGTCCTTTAAATCCCACCAAATACTTAGGAACAAACCCTGAGTATCAGGGACAAAACACATAGGTATACCTAAATAAAATGTTGATAGTTGGTTTGTAGAACTTTTGGAAAGTCAACAAATACTAGTTTTCTTTGTATTTATTACTGACAATGGAACTAGTCCATTTTTAAAGGCCTCCCCCATTCCTTTCCAAATCTCTCGGGGTTTAGCCTCCTCTGGCCAATCAGGCAGGAACGAGTCCAAGTTGTCACGCCAACGTTTTTTGGGCCTTCCTCGGTGGCGATGAACGTTGTGTGGCAATTCCGGCCCATCTGTCGCGACCTTCCTAGACACGTAACCGGCCCAGTCTTATTTTAACGATGCAGACTTATCGTCCAATTTATAGCGGAGAAATCGCCAAGGGTTCTTTTTTTAAATACGCCGCGTCCTTATGGGTTCCCTTTCTATTTTACCTTGAAAGCTGTAGCAGCAGCGATGTACCCAACAAGGGCCTTATTAAGATGAGCATCGGTCCACCATGCAGGAGTGGTCAGTGCTCCGAGCCACTGGTATGACAGCTCCTGAGCCAGCTGGATGTAGCCTCTGCTGCTAAGGTCACTCTCCCTGAAAACCAGAAGGATTTAAACTTCCTGTTGGCATCCTTTCCCTTCCCCTTGCTGCGGGTTGATCGAAAGAGATACCGTGGTCTCGGAACGCAAAGGGTAAAAGAAAGAACATGGATGGGATTTATTTTATTTCAGTACAAGTCACTCCCTTCACACTACCTTCCGCTCCGTCGGAAAAAGTCATTTGATGAATTTTCTACCGAAAAATAAAGTGCTATCCTCTTCTTCATATGACAGAATAATAAATGGTAGTGACAGTCTAAAGTACGGCCAACTAGCAGCGATACGAAAGGTCATTAACCTAAAGAACAACTGTGGCGTTGACAATCTAATATTTATCTCTTTCCATCTTGCGCCTTTATCGTAATGTCTCGTTCTCCCGGCAAAAACATGACAACGTTAAGACGGGTTCGCCAACATTCGGGCGGCCATTTTAGATGGGGTTTTAGCATGGGTTTTGTTTACATTTGGTATCGCTTCTCGTTGGCCGTACTTTAGTTGTGTGACCATCAAACTCCTAAGTCATAGTTCTCGAGTTCGAACCCCAGACATGCACCTCTGAGTTTTCGGATTCATGTGTACATTCTCATTCTCTTTGTACTAATATTATAAAAGCGAAAGTGAGTTTGTTTGTTACGTCTTCACGCCTAAATGGCTAAACCGATTTTGATAAATTTTGGTACAGAGATAGTTGCTAACCTGGAGACGGACATAGGCAATTTTTTTTAAGTGAGAAATGAGGGAGAAAGAGGGATAAAAAGGGAAAACTTAGCTTTGCTATTACAATAAATAAGGCGCAAGGACAAAACTACAGGTAGCAGGTACCTGTAAATCAGGAAAGGGGAACTTTGTTACCCCGAATTTAACGCGAGCGAAGCCGCGGGCAAAAGCTATATTGTATAATTATCACTTGCTGCGGTGAAAGAAAACATCGTTAGAAAACGCATGTCTAAGAACTGACAGATTTTTCTCGACGGCATGTTTAGCCAAATCAGAGACCCATGTGCGACATAACCTTATTCACACGATAAAGAAGAAGAAGAACAATAAGGGACAAGGACATGGTAATAATGATAATGTATCAGTTAAAATTGCTAGTTTAGTGTTAGAGTATTGAGGTGAAGGTTTACTAAGCGCATGGCATTGAATTATAAGGCAGTTTACGATAAAATACATGTATCGTATGGGGCATTTAACACAAAACGTTTCGATAAACTAAAGTACTTATTAATGGCTTGAATAGCCATGTCGGAAAACTACTAAAATATTCAAATACATTTCTATAAATGTAATATTTAAGTCATGATAACGGTACTTTTAGAGCGGGGGACGCTCCGGGCGTCAGGTGCCGCGAGACGTCTCTTGGTCGCCGTAGATTCGGGTCTGTGGACGGTGAGCAATGGGTAGCTGACTGTCCGTCCGTGTTCCACGCGCTCATGTAAGCGATTTGAGCAAAGCAGAGGGTGCCGGGGTTGCGGGTTGTTAGAAAGAGATACAGCGGCCCCGAAACATAAAGGGCGAAAGAAGGAACATGGGTGGGTTCTTGTCAGTAAACGTCTTACACTACTCTCCGCTCCGCCTAAAGCGGGGGAAGATATTTGATGATTTCCCATCACCAAAAAAAAGGTAGTTTAGAAGTACTTGGTACAGGTTGTTACGTTCCTCAGTCTCCTCTGAAGTAGGTGAATCCATCGGTCATGGCTGTTGTATCTTGGCTGCTGTTGGGCTGCTATAGATTCCTAATCTCACAGATAGTTCTGTAATAAGTGCTGTCAGCTATGATGCATATAGTTCGTATTGATGATACCGCGATTGTTTTGACAAGAATGGATAAAGTAAGAAATCCTTACTAATATTATAAACGCGAAAGTGAGTTTGCTTGTCTGTCTGTTTGTTACCTCTTCATGCTTTAATGGCTAAACCGATTTTGATGAATTTTGGTACAGAGATAGTTGGGAACCAGGAGACGGACATAGGCAAATTTTTATTTAAAAAAAGTGGGATATGAGGGAGAACGAGGGAAGAAAAGGGAAAACTTAGCGTTGCTATTACAAATCAATCAGGCGCAAGAGCAAAAACTGCAGGTCTGCTTGGTGTGTTATACCGAATTTAACGCGAGCGAAGCCGCGGGCGAAAGCTAGGGAGTATAAAAGAGAAAGTTTGAAAGTTGCACCTGTTACAGAAAAATTGAGAGGGAGTCGTTTGTCTTGGTATGGACATGTAATGAGGAGGGACGAAGCACATGTGACTTAAAGAGTGATGGATCTGAATGTTAATGTTGATGGACGGAGAGCGCAAGGAAGGCCAAAGAAAATATGAATGGATTGTGTAAGGAATGATATGAAGGAGAGAGTGAATGATGCCGTGACGTCTGATAGGGGAGAATGGAAGAAGAAAACGTGTTGCGCCGACCCCAAATAGAATGGGACAAGGGCGGGAAAATGATTGTTGATAGCAGTGGCACCAACTCGCATGGGGTCTGCTTAGTGGATTATGGCCCAATCTTTCTCCCAGAAAGCCTTGCGTAACAGCAGTGGATCAAGATATATACCATTAAGTCACCCATACTGACTTACCTGAACACGATAAGACCCCAGTTATCAGCAGGCTTGACTCCTTGATAATTGGGCAGCGCGACAATGTCCAGCCTCTTCAATGGTAAAGGCACTCGCCAGAACGCAGCCAACTCTTTGAAGACTCGCACCACCTTCTCATTTATGCCTGCTAGGGCTTCCAGGTATTCCGGGCGACCCCAAACGCGGATTTCTACCAATAAAATAGTCAATATAAAGCCATTGTTATAACTTTTCACATTCTTCTCAAATCCTGAGAAAACAGTATCACGTAGTGGTTTGAAGTTCATCCAGAAGAATAACTTTATGGGAAGCTGGGGCATTTTTGGAAGATAATTAATTGGATCGGAAAAGTGGTGTTTTCTTAGTTACTAGATATATTTTTTAATAGTCAGAATTCTACCACAGAATCTTCTAGTATGTTACAAATGAGGGTAGTCCCAAAAGTTCCCAACCTGACGTTTAGATATAGATGGCACGATTGTTATTATTTAAAAATATTTTCTTTGATTGCGAGTACCAATCTTATGAAACTAAAATATAGGCATTCTAGCCGCCATATTATTTAATATTTATTTATTAACATAAGATTTAGTTTTTCAATAGCAGATTTAATGTTACCATAAGAAAATCAGCGTACAAAATATATGACACTTACCGATATCATTGCCAGCATCATCCTTCACTTGCGTGGAGTTGTCCAACTGCTTCAGGTTTGCTATCACCAAGCCGAGTGTGAATGTAGACATCGGTGGTGTCCTCTCAAAGTGATCGCATACTGCGTCCGGTTCATCAGGTCTGTTGGGTAAATATAAGCAAGAAGTTCAATATCAAAATATTAAAGACTAGCGGCGGTCTTTCATATATCATTCATCATCATTTTCCTGCCCTTGTCCCATTCTATTTGGGGTCGGCGCAACACGTTTTCTTCTTCCATTCTCACCTATCAGACGTCACGGCATCATTTACTCCTTTCTCCTTCATATCATTCTTTACACAATCCATGCATCTATTCTTTGGCCGTCCTCTCGCTCTCCGTCCATCAACATTCAAATCAATCAGTCTAGCCACATGTGCTTCGTCCCTCCTCATACGAGCATAATAAAAGCTTGGTGTGCCCTTATAACTTACTGCTCTTCAGCCATGCCAGTCTGCTCGCCTTATATGCTTGCCGTATTGTTGGTCCCTAGGCCACTGATAACGACAATAAATAACAGAAAAAATCGGAAATCAACTGTCAAAGAACTGAATGCCTGATGACGTAGACCGCGGTAGATACAATAGAAGAAGAAAGAAGGATTGAGAGTTGATAGTAATATGATATATGATCTTGCTAATGGAAGAAACATGACCAGCGATCGCATAGTGAGAAGTTTGAAAGACGAAAGGAAAGACCTTTCTCGGAGTGAGACACAATGTAAGCAAACAAAAAATAACAATTTATAAAGAAAGAAATTTAATTTATTTAATCATATTGAATCTGTTTTAATGTATGTCTGTGTGTGTAACAATATTTATTTATTATACTAGTTTTCTATATTATACTAGTTTTAAAGCTATATATGCCACCCGAAATAAAGTTTATTCATTCATTCATTCAAAAACCCCAACACAAAAACAAAACCTCTTACAAGAAGACAATAATATCAAAATATTGTTACATTACGTTTAACATGCATTGAAAATTTTAATCGATTGTTTTGACAGTTTCTGCACGTATTTCATCTACTTGTACTGACTGAGCGGTCTATTTAGCCGTTCCCGACGCAACGATACTTAGATTAAAATCCTTACTAATATTATAAAAGTGAAAGTGAGTTTGTTTGTTTGTTACCTCTTCACGCTTAAATGGCTAAACCGATTTTGATGAATTTTGGTACAGAGATAGTTGGAACCGTGGAGACGGGCATAGGCTATTTTTTATAAAAGATTGAAATATGAGGGAGAAAGAGGGAAGAAATGGGAAAACTTAGCATTGCTATAACAATAAATAAGGCGCCAGGGCAAAAACTATAGGTAGCAGGTACATGTAAATCAGGAAAGGGGAACTGTGTTACCCTGAATTTAACGCGCGCGCGGCCGCGGGCAAAAGCTAGTATTTTATAACTCTAGGCAGTATCATTGCTTCAAATCAGGCGAGTTGCAACCAAACACCTATCCTTACTAATATTATAAAAGCGAAAGTGAGTTTGTTTGTTTGTTACGTCTTCACGCATAAATAGCTGAACTGATTTTGATGAATTTTGGTACAGCGATAGTTGAGACCCTGGAAACGGACGTAGGCATCATAAAAAAGTGAGAAAAAGGGGAGAAAGAGGGAAGAATAGGGGAGAGAAAGATATTTTTTTTCGATCATCACGCGGGTTAAAGTAACTATGCCACGCGGACGAAGTCGCGGACGGAAGCTAGTTTAGTATGAAAAAGCAACTTACATGTTCTCAGTTCTAGCAACAGGCACATTGCTGAGCGCGATCATGTCCCTGGGTCGAATCACACTCAGCTCAAACGGAGTCTTGTAGCCCGGCTCATCGAAACATGGGAACATGCGCCGAGCATTGTTGGGACGGAGCTGTGTGGCTGCTACGATCCTGAATATTATGTAAGAAAAAGATCTGAAGATTATAGTTTATGTCAAGGTCAAGTTTCAATCAATATATTTGCCCAAACCTGATATACAAAAAGTTTTAAAGTATTTGGCAAAATGTAGGGTGGAAGGGTAACCGATGCTATAATGTTTACAACGTAATCAGTACAACGTTCAGACCCCTACATATTTTACATTTTCGTCAAACGGTATTATTCGTTGTATGGGAGCCCTCTTAAATATGGTTTTTTTTTTTTGTTATAGCAGCAACAGAAATACATGAAAATTTCAACTGTCTGACTATCACGGTTCATGAAATACAGCCTCGTGACAGACGGACAGACGGAATGCGGAGTCATAGTAATAGAGTCCCGTTTTACCCGTTTTTTAGGGTTCCGTAGTCAACTAGGAACCCTTATAGTTTCGCCATGTCTGTCTGTCCGTCCGTCCGTCCGTCCGTCCTCGCTTAATCTCTGTGACCGTTAGCACTAGAAAGCTGAAATTTGGTACCAATATGTATATCAATCACGCCGACAAAGTGGTAAAATAAAAATTGGAAAAAAATGTTTTATTAGGGTAGCCACCCTATATGTAAAGTGGGAAGTGATTTCTTTTTTAATTTCAACCCTAACGTGTGATATATTGTTGGAAAGGTATTTAAAAATGAATAGGGGTTTACTAAAATCATTTTTTGATAATATCTATAATTTCGGAAATAATCGCTCCAAAAGTAAAAAACAATGTGTCCCCCCCCCCCTCTAACTTTTGAACCATAAGTTTAGAAAATATGAAAAAAATCTGAAAAGTAGAACTTTATAAGGATTTTCTATGAAAATAATTTTGAACTTGATTGACACAACAGTTTTTGTACAAAAAAGACAAAAAGTTGTACAAAATAATTTCCTCCTCCACCTTTAAACTCATAAGTGGGAACACTTATTGTGACGGACGGGAAACTACGGAACCCTACACTGAGCGTGGCCCGACACGCTCTTGGCCGGTTTTTTTTAAATTATATGATTTCGGATATCTGGAAATTTATTTATTAATTTATGTATTTATTTATGTATTTATTTATTAATTTATGTATTTATTTATAATGGTTCCATAGCTTTGGCTGTTGTAAGTATTTGAGGACTTATTGTGTCTCTTTCCCAACCAATTTGCTAACTTTTTTAGTTCACTTAGATTCTCCAACTGAAGTCTACTCTTTCAAAACTCACCTTTCAACCTCCTGGTCGGTCATATAGCTAGTCTTGAAGAACGCCTCAGTGTTGGTGGTCTCCAAAGTTCCCTTGAAGCTGAACTTTAAGACCCCGGCGGATCCCTTGGTGACTGTCCTCTCTAGAGATAAGGTGACTATCGGCTTCTTTGGGTCCGTTGATATTCTATTGATTGTGATTCTTTTGGACTCCTTACTAAAACAATAGAGTAGATTTTTTTTGGAAATATGGGTTATATACAATAGTTCTTATAATAAATCAAAGCTCTGGCTAAAACATATCAATAAATATCATTAAATAAAGATTAAAAATGAATTCATTAAATTCAATATCAATTAATAATCAATAAATGTTTTCTCTGTTAGTGATTTAGCGACACTGTAGTAAGTTTTATGAATCAAAAAAATACGTTGTATTTAAATCCCTCCAACCACTTGGTAATTTATTGTAAATAATATATATATTTATTACAATATAATAATATACATACAGTTATCTTAGTTGGTGTTGTCAGAATTTCCCTCGTTTAGTATTAGTAACTAAATATCATAATTAATACGTATCATATGGTAAAAGTTCCAGAATCAGTAATCATTTCATTGCGTCGAATGCACAAGATAAAGGTAAATTATTCGAAACAAAATTATCTGATAGCCGTTCAGGTAATAACAAGAGTTTTCCAGTACCCAATCTAGTTCTAAAAAAATTCTACAAGGTTTGAAACGGTCAGCCCGCATTTGTTAACAGTAAAAACATCACGATAAAAAGACGGTCAAAGTAAGAACTAAAAGTATTAAACAACTCACGTGTCTCCAGAAAAATGAGCTCTAACTTCAGACTCCAAGATCTCAATTTCATGTGCTGAATGCACACTGATCTCATTGCTGTCCTCCAACCAGGTGATATTGATGGCTACATGGCCTTTGAAGAGTCCGTCTTCAAGATAAGGTTCTAGATCCAGGCGGTAGGCAGTTGGTTCTACCGTCTTCTCCAGTCGGGTTTCCATGGATAGACCGTGGGCATTGTTAAGGTCTATGCTTCGAGCTTTAATGATGTGAATGGGTTGAAGGTTCTGTGGAGTGAAGGATCAGGTTAACATTTTATTGTAGACGTTACCACCTAAGCAGGCCTGCCAGGACCACCGCCTGCCGGGGTTGCGGGTTGTTCGAAAGAGATACCGCGGCCCCGGAACATAAAGAGCAAAAGAAAGAATGGGTTTTAGTTAGTAAAAAACTGTCACATCTCCACCACTCCGCCCAGAACGGGGGAAATTATTTGATGATTTCTTTTAAAAGACCAGACTAGACCAGCCATACTCAACCTTTTTTTACCCTGAGCCACATAAATTGATACTGTTTAATCTTGCGGGCCGCAGTAATTTACCTACGTACCTATGTCCTTTGCCGAGCTATAATAGTCTATGTACCAAATTTCATCAAAATCGATCGATATATATATATATATCGATAGTAGCGAAAGCGTAACAGACAAACAGTTTTTTTGGCATTTGTAATATTAGTGGGGAATTGGGGATTATGCGACAGCAGAAAAAACTGTATTAAAAAAAATATACGCATTATATTTATGTAATGTTATGGAGAAAACATGAGTAAATGCCAGAATTAATTAATACGTTAATTTGACGTAGGCGTTAATTATTTGTAATACTAGGTACTGTAAAAATAAAAATTCTGGGCTATGCCACGGCTCGGGCCTCACAAAAACGGACCGTGGGCCGCTTTGAGGGTTGAGTATGGCTGATCTAGACGAACTAATAAGTACGATTCGATATTAATTGTTTAATTATATATTCGATAGTTGCGATTCGGATAGATCTATCGACTCAAATGCCAGTGCATCAAGATAATGTAAACAAATGCCATCAACATAGGCCAACGCATTGGTCTGGGATTCCCCATTTTTTTAAAGTTTGGAAAACCGCCAAAGTATTCCTGTGTTTGTTGATGGATGGTGTAAATCTGGCAGATGACTCTTAAATTTCTTCGCATAGGATGTTTAGTTGTTCTAAAAAAAATCTTCAAAGTCTAGATTTGTTATTGCTTCATTTAATTGCACAGTAATCGATGACCTTGAAAGTAATGCACCGAAGTAATGGTTGAAATAGTTGATGAATTATTTTGTAAATATTCATATATTACTTTCTCGTTGTTCGAGTGATCGCAAGTGCGACTACTAAGCATGATATCTTGGTTTCGATTTTCGGATCGGGCAAAGTGTTATAGGGTTTTTCATCACGAATTCGTGATTGATTTATTCAATAGGTATTCAAAGTGAGCAGATATGCTCTTTGTATAGAAAACCGGCCAAGAGGGTACAAATTTGCGACATAAACGTCCATATCTTTTGACTGCGTAGACTTAGAGGATTGATATTTTCACAGTAAAAAGGGACTACAGATTTAAGTATATGGTTTTAATTTCAACTCAATACCTTCAGGCGTTCCTGAGATAAATTGTCTTGACTGACAGACGGGCAACAAAGTGATCCTATAAGGGTTACGTTTTTTTTCCTTTTTAGGTACAGAACACTAAAAACTAGCGAAATATAGGTAACAAACAGTTAAACACCTCTGCTAGCTAGCTTCTACGAGAAAAATAGGAATTTTTTTGGGGTGGGAATTCATCAAATAACTTCCCTCGCTCTGGGCGGGGGGGGAGAGTCAGACTTTTACAGACTAAAACCCACCCATGTTCCTTCTATTGCCCTTTACGTTCCGGGGCCGCGGTATCTCTTTCGAACAACCCACAACTCCGGCAGGCGGAGGCCCTGGCAAGCCCCTCTGAGTTGCTGACATCTCTTTGAGGCGCGCGTGAAAAACTAACGCGCCGTCGACACGGCCTGTCGTCAATAGACGAATGGACGGTGAGCTACCCATTGCTCGCTGACCACAGGCCCGCATCTACGGTGGCCGGGAGTCGTCTCGGGTTGGTTTGAGGCCCAAACATAGGTATGATGTTATGTTTACATTGCCAGCTCATCGCTTCACGTTTAGCAGCTAGTTATGCACATATTTGCTGCATCGCTAACAGCGGCTAATCAGACTAAATTAATGAGCGATGGTCAATGTTTACTTCTCGCCTTTACGATGACGTCATAATGTGTTGAATGGCTTCACTTTGATTCAAAAATGAAGAGCATAATTTAAGATTGTTTGTGTTAGTAGCATTGTAGCCTGTACAGTTTATTATTTAATATACATTGGTGTCATTTAAAAATAAAAATAATACCAGCCTATAATTGTCCAAATGCTGTTTTTTTCTGAAAGGCATCTCGCAGTTCAACCTAGAAGGTTGTCGTCTGCTTAACCGGGCCATTGTGGATGCTTTAAAAATTAAGACCTCCAGCCAGGGCAAAAACTTATAAGCGACTACACGCTAAGGGCACCCCTTGTGGGTACGACCCTCGGCTTAGGGTGTCGCTGAGGGAAAACAGCAAAGGGACAGGCTGGATCTGAGTGATATTAATTGGGGACTCATTTGAACTTACTGGCTCAGCAGCGCGGGCTGGCTCTAGCAAAGGACGGGTGGGTGCAAATGCTTGGCAGACGCCTTTTCTTAAAGAGAGAAGACACGAGCATTGATCACCACGCTTGCTCAAGACGGGTGGGCGAATTCAGACTAATGTATATTAAGTCCAGGTTTCCTCACGATGATTTCCTTCACCAAAGTCTGTGATGTCCAAGATAGACTTTAAAAAGTACATATGAATTGAAAAAGTATCATTGGTAATTGCTCGGATTTGAACCCACAACCTCATGCATGAGGGGTGAGACGCTTAACCTCTGAGCCATCACGACAAATGTGTAACACGGTGGCATTAGTTGGGGTTAAAAACACAGTATTTGCAAGATAATTCATCATACGACACAGTTGGCGCAGTGGCTAAGCGATCGACTGCGGTGCAGCGTGTCACGGGTTCAATTCCCGCACGGAACAAATATTTCTATGGTCTACAGATAGTTTTTCCGGGTCTGGCTGTTTGTGTATGTGAGTTTAAATGCTTGTCCTAGTGTGGGGCAACGTTTAAATAAAAGAGAAAGAGATTTAAATTTAAACAAAACCCACTTTGCCTACCTCGGGAATCAATTCCAGGACCTCTCTGCAATCAATGATTCATCACAACAAATAAATAATTATGACAAGGGCTTAGTTGGTTTTCAAAACCACATTTTCTTGTCAATAACACACACTAAGATAATCATTATGGGTGTTAACGCTGGACAATAAAACTGTATCAAAAGGGTGTGGTGAGTGATTCGAAAAAAAAAACCTGGCAAGTGCGAGTCGGAATCGCACACCGAGGGTTCCGTACAAACTCGCGACATAAACGGCCATATCTTTTGATTGCGTAGACCTAGAGATACGATTTTTTTCACAGATTCAAGGGCCCACAGACTTGAGTAAATGGTTTTAATTCACCTTGATACCTTAACGCGTTCCAGAGATGAAGAGTCTTGAAAGACAGACAGACAACAAAGTGGTCTAATAACGGTTCCGTTTTTTCCTTTTGAAGTACGGAACCCTAAAAAGCGTAAACCTTTAAAAACAGCAATTAAACTGAGTTTTATCTCTGATCTAATAAACCGACGATTACCTCATGTTTTATGATAGCTTAACTGTTCTTGGAATAGGCGGACTCTAGGCACGTCTGTCACAATTTTCTCATCGATTTAATCCTTAGTCAATATTTGCTCTGAATTTGAACACATGTGAACTGCCTGCCTGCTGGTGATCGCATAATTATGTCGTCAAGATTTGTTTAAGAATAACATTCAGGAAAATTACTATTCCTCCCACAGCCCCGTTTAAGAATAAGGTACGGTTGACTCCTTAAATCTTATTACGTTATAAATGAATGGCCCCTGATAGAAATAAGAATCTCACTGCAGAAGAGTAAATGCTTGTGCTTTGTTACCGGCTAAAACTAAAATGTTTTGTGAAGAGACAAAAAAGGTGACGTAAAAAATTATATAATAAAGTGTGTTTTGACTAATCGTATGAAAAACTACTATTGTTCGGTATCACTGTTGCGTAACAACAATAAAACACTTAAAAAAAACTACGTTAAGGTTTGGTTTAAATCACAGAATTTTGTAGTTAGGTAGGTATTGAAACGCAAATGAGATAGAGTTTGAAATGCAACAAAACATTACAAATATTCCGGATTACTAGTAAAAGAAATCTGTACTCGGTTAATGGTGGAGGAGGCAATACCATACACAATTAAATCAGCGTCACGTGTTGCCATCTGGCATTAAGGCGCGGCAATAAGCTAATCTTTAGGTATTCGCGGAAGTGACGCTAGCTGCATACTAGGCATGGTCTGACACAAGTACACGACAGTATTGCATCGAAAGAATAGAAATAAGGTCGAAAATATTTCGGTGTTTGATTTTATTTGAATATCATGTCCGCCAAAATGTAGGTCATTTTGCAGTTTTTATTGATTATTTTTCCGACCCAAATATCGACCAATAGAATTGCACCATTCGACGTCACGTGGTACAACCTACATGGTATTATACTGATTATTTTTCCGACCCAAATATCGACCAATAGAATTGCACCATTCGACGTCACGTGGTACAACCTACATGGTATTATACTGATTATTTTTCCGACCCAAATATCGACCAATAGAATTGCACCATTCGACGTCACGTGGTACAACCTACATGGTATTATACTGAAATTTTTTTGAAAATTTTCTCTGGTCGTTGTTATGCATAAAAAACAAAACATCAATGCAATCAATGCAATTCTATTGGCCGACATTTGGGACGGAAAAATAATCCCCCGAATACCACATGAGCTTCAAAATTATCTGGCATTTCCCGATAGGTTCCCTGCAAACAAATAAAATCGTCAAGTTTTTCAGGAAAAATCACTCGCGCTTCGCGCTCGTGATTTTTTAACCTGAAAAAAAAAACCTATCGGAAAATACCCGATAATTTTGAAGCTCTTGTGGTATTATAAGTGAATATAAAAAAATACAGCTCCGTGTTTGAAAAATTTTAGATATCTCTTTAGTCTTTACAATTTTCTTTGTTATATATATAAAAAATATGATGGTTGTCGCTGAAAAAATTGAGAATTTCGAGACGAAAAATTTTTTTTCTTAGTCTTTTTAAACATTTTTTTTTTTCGTAGTAATAGACCACTTTTGTAAACTTATTTTGTTTAACTCTTTACTTAATGTATTGAACTATACACGGTAATTTTTTTTGGCTAGTGGCATGTATACGGCTAAATTTGCGACGAAAAACTAGACGTTTTACGAAGTGTTTGCTTTGTACAGCGCCTTAAGATGAGCTAAGGCCCTTTTGTCATTATTTATTTTATTTAGTTCAATGTGTTCCTGTTTATTTTTTGTTTTACAAATAACCCCGTCTACACATCGATGGACGCGACATCTGTGGCAGACTTGGCGGCTTTCACGCAACGGCTTTGGATGTTTGGCACACCTATTGACCCATTATAACCTGGAGTAACACATAGGACACTTTTTATCCCAGTAATTCGATCCCGTTGAACCAACCCCGTACCAATCTCTATGCAGGCGAAGAAGCGGGCATAAGCTAGCAGTAGAATAGAGGGGCCTGCCAGCAGGGCCAGTGGGCCACCGCCTATTAGGGTTGCGGGTTGTTCGAAAGAGATACCCCAGTACATAAAGCTATTTTTATATGCTATTTTTATTTTTGTCCCATATTATGTATTTGTAAATGTTTGTGATACTTTGCATATTGAATGTTTATTTTATTTTTGGAGTTTACTCTTTAGGAATCGATTTTCATATATAAGGTGCCCGGTATGAGAAAAATGTGAGGTGTAAAATCTACTGATGAATGACCTCGTTACGTTTTTGGTGCACACGCACCTGTCGTACAGTTGAATATTACTAGATGGCGCTTTATGAAATTTGTCGTCCGTCAGTGATATTTTTCGCCGATTAATATAAGCGTATGTTTAGACAATCGTACTTAAGGAGTGAACTCCAGTCGTGCGTCGGAGCTGACACACACATTTTTTTTATTTTGTTGCTCGTCGTGATTTGCGACTAATAAATGTTTTTTCTTTCTTTCTTTAAAGACCAAAAGAAGGAACATGGGTGGGTTTTAGTCAGAAAAAGTCACACTTCCCCCCCGCTCAGCACAGAGCGGGAGAAGTTATTTGGTGATTTATAATCAAGCTATAGTAGTAGAATAAACAACAGTAACAGTTTACAAACTAGTTCTTTACGTGTTCTAGTACCAACAGTAACCCGCGTCAATATCAGTTAACAAGGAGGCAATCAGGATGTGTCGCCACGTAGGTACCTTATCCGGCGGCAGAGAGTTCGCGACGCGGAGGCACAGGCACACTAGTAGAAGGACGCGGCACAACATCGTTGTCTTTGCCTCTTCCCTTTTTTTGTCCCTGGAACAATTTCAAACTATTAATTTTATTACACTAAAATTTTCTTTTTTTAACACAACAAACTATTTTATTATTTTTTGACAATGATTGTATTTTATTATTCTGACATGAATCTGAACTGACATGACTGAATTGAATTATATTAAACTAGCTTTTGCCCGCGGCTTCGCTCGCGTTAAATTCGGGGTAACACAGTTCCCCTTGCGCCTTATTGATTTGTAATAGCAACGCTAAGTTTTCCCTTTTCTTCCCTCTTTCTCCCTCATATCCCACTTTAAAAAAAAATAGCCTATGTCCGTCTCTTGGTTTCCAACTATCTCTGTGCCAAAATTCATCCAAATCGGTTTAGCCATTAAAGCGTGAAGAGGTAACAAACAAATAAACAAACTCACTTTCGCTTTTATAATATTAGTAAGGATTAAACTACGTAGATACACAATCCTTACTAATATTATAAAAGCGAAAGTGAGTTTGTTTGTTACCTCTTCACGCTTTAATGGCTGAACCGATTTTGATGAATTTTGGTACAGAGATAGTTGGGAACCAAGAGACGGACATGGGCTAATTTAAAAAAACTGGGATATGAGGGAGAAAGAGGGAAGAAAAGGGTAAACTTAGCGTTGCTATTACAAATCAATAAGGCGCAAGGGCAAAAACTGCAGGTAGCAGGTACTGTGTTATACCGAATATAACGCGAGCGAAGCCGCGGGCAAAAGCTAGTTTCATTAATAGATTTACTCTACTTCTTGTTATACACTTAGCTTATTTAATATTTCTGCACTAGCAATGGTAGTACGTGTGATACAATGTTTAATGTAAGATCTAGATATACCATATACTTAGCAATCTTTATAATATAATTCTTCTGTGAGTGTGTATGTCACTGAACTTCTCTCAAACGACTGGACCGATTTTGATGAAATTTTTTGTGTGTGTTCAAGGGGATCTGGGAATGGTTTAGATTCACAATTTTGTCCGCTGGACAATGTTTTTTTTAATTAATTTTTAATTTATTAGTAGTTGTTGATTTTGGAATGTTTTACATTGGATCCGACAGACGGCGCTACCATCGCAGTGTCAAATTAGACAGCTTATTAGCTTAAAAAGAAAAAGTTTGAAATTTTCAAATTAAAGACGTCTAGACAGGACAACGTCTGTCGGGTCCGCTAGTAAATATATCTTTTTCTTAATACAAGAGGGTTACCACGGTTCTAGGGATAGAAATGGTTGTACGTCTGTCTGTCAAGACCCCTTATCTCGGAATCGCGTAAAGGTTTCGAATTGATTTGATAACCATACACTCATGTCTGTGGTCTCTTGGAGCTGTGAAATCAAACCTCTAAGTCTATGCACTTAAAGATGAGGCCATTTATGTTGCGGAAACCGCAGGGCACGATTCCAACTCGCGCTTGGCCGGTTTACAAATTAGAACACCGATCTATGTCATATGAAGTCTTTTTTCAGCCTAGTCAATATTCTACGTGAATATACTTCATAGCAGGCCCTAAATTATCACTTATAATGGGTGTACAATATTCTTTACAAAGCAGAAAAGCACTTGTTCTCAAAGTTTGTACGGGAGATATTGCGGTCAAAAGCCTATCATAGTCACAAGTTTTTTTTTTATTATTGAGCCTTTTAAGGGCCGTCCAAAAGCGCGTTGGGTTGGCGATATAGTCAATATCGCGGGAAAGAGATTGATGAGAGACGCACAAAACAGAAAAGAGTGGCAGAAGAAAATGGTGGCATATACCCAACAGTGGGTCATTCCGGGCTGAAAATAATCCTTACTAATATTATAAAAGCGAAAGTGAATTTGTATGTTTGTTTGTTACGTCTTCACGGCTAAACGGTTCAACTAATTTTGATGAATTTTGGTACAGAGATAGTTGAGACCATGGAGACGAACATAGGCTTTTTTTAAATTAAGAAATCAGGGAGAAAGAGGGAAGAAAAGGGAAAACTTAACTTTGCTATTACAATAAATAAAGCGCAAGGGCAAAAACTACAGGCAGCAGGTACCAACAAATCAGGAAAGGGAAACTGTGTTACCACGATTTTTTCACGAGCAAAGCTGCGGGCAAAAGCTAGTAATAAATAAAATGATGAACCTGTTAATATTATAACTTCACTTAATACCTCCTTTACTTGCACGAACCCCGTACTATTCAATGCATCCATTAGCACAATGTTTTGTTGCGGGTTGTACGAAAAAGATTCTGCGGCCCCGGAACATAAAGGGCAAAAGAAGGAACATGGATGATTTAGTCAGTAAAAGTCTCTTATTTCCCCCTGCTCTGCCTACTACTTGCCTCTGGGAACTTACTTGATGAATTCCAACCGCAAAAAAAAACACTCCCCTCACTCCTCCACTGCTCTAGGTGGAGCGGGGGGGAGTGTGACACTTGTACTTACTAAAGCCCACCCATGTTCCTTTTATTGCCTTTAATGTTCCGGGGCCGCGGTATCTCTTTCGTACAACCCGCAACAAAACATTGTGCTAATGGATTCAAAAACCCGCAACCCCGGCAGGCGGTGGCTCCATCAGGCCCCTCTGAGAATGATTGGTTAACGGCCTCATGGAGGGTTCGTTTACACCTTGTATAGCATATGAAAGGTATGGTTATATTTAAGGCTGTGGTATAGACAATCAAACTAAACAACGTTGTCTATGAAACTAATATCGTCATCGCAAAAAGATAATATTCAACCACACAAAACTTCCTTTCTGATGCACACTTTTTTTTCGGATGTTTTTTATTTCTTTTATTGTTTTTGTTTCATATTGTGTGCACTAGTGCCATGACCAAAATAAATGTATTTCTTTCTTCTTTTCTTTAGTTCATGACCTTTGTTTTCATGCCCAGTTTGATGAACAGACAAGACACAGACTCATTGTCTTACAACAAGGCAAGCTCAAAAAGAACTAGGCCAAGGCAAAGGAGGAACATGGATGGGTTTCAGTCAGTATAAGTCTGACACTCCTTTCCGCTCCACCCAGAGCAGGAGGAGACATTTGATGAATACCAACCAGGAAAAAAGAGTCAAGAAAAGATAATAAGAGGAACTTATTGAATAAAATTGTGTGGGAAAATGGATTTTATTGTTATCTAAACATGAGTAATAAAAACATATTGCAAATAACCTATACATGGTATAGACATTTTAACCACTCAAACGCAATTGTTCGTACATGTTCATAGAGAAGCACGTTTCAGAAAGAGCAAATACAACAACAGGGCAATAACCAACTCTCGTCTGCTGATAGTAGGATGCCCCCAATCCTCTTCCACTGATCAGATATCATATCCACGTACCTCAAGACTAGAGTAGATAAAGGCCAATCAAAATTATTAGCTGGAAAGCAAGTAATAAGAGGAATACAAAATACACCAAAAATGTCCACACGTCTTTCCGATTCTCACTTAAACCTCTCAAAATGCTCAATTGCCCAAACGAATTACCCTATCTAACATCATAAAACAACAGCAGGACCAACAAATTGCCAGCTAAAGGAGCATCAATAGACTATGACACAAGTAACCTAAAATAGTGAACAGGTCTGGAACAGCCTACTGCTGAGTTGCAACGTGCAACTTCGAACTCCAAAAATAGTTTGACGACCAGACTCTAAGCAAACTTCAACAAAAGACCGACATTCCATGCACTGTGACTCCTTAGGATCACGTGTCAGAAAACGAACAGAGGACATAACAATAGAAATGACTCAAGAGGTTACTGGACCACTATAGTCACCTACTTCCAAGGACACACGAAAAAAAACAGAAAAAAACAAAATCGTATCCGCCCCAAAAAGCACTGGCCAGAAATCCTGTCAAAAAGATTTGAATCAGGAAAAGAGCTTTTCAAAAAAGGAATTTAAACCAAAGAGTTTTTACTTACGTGTTCAGTTCTACGTGTGCAGATTGCCACTGTGGTGTCCCAAGCGTTGGTCCCCCTCAATTGCCAGCAGGATGTGTCTCATTTGCACTGACTATTCAACTGTTGTGAACCTCTTACGTCTAATATTGCTAATGCTATTTACGCGTCATATTGTACCGACAATTTGTTTTCAATGCTCCTATCACGCATTATTCGTGAGGATGAGTTATGGTGAAGGAGAATGCAGGAAGGACGGGAGGACGTCTAGTGTTGTGATCATTTGGTAGGTATGTAGGATAGTAAGGTGTGACGTTGTGGCTAGGAATAGACTTGATGGACTCCCACGAGTGTGGAGTACAACTAGTAAAAATATTTAATGTAGCTTTACCTCACTTTACTTTTGTATTTATTTTAATACTAGCTTTTACCCGCGGCTGCGCGCGCGTTAAATTCGGGGTAACACAGTTCCCCTTGCGCCTTATCGATTTGTAATAGCAACGCTAAGTTTTCCCTTTTCTTCCCTCTTTCTCCCTCAAATCCCACTATTTTTTTAAAAATTTGCCTATGTCCGTCTCCTGGTTCCCAACTATCTCTGTACCAAAATTCATGAAAATCGTTTTAGCCATGTAGGCGTGAAGACGTTAACAAACAAACTCACTTTCGCTTTTATAATATTAGTAAGGATTGTACTTTGAAATCTTCTTCTACCGTGTTTTTGTCTCAGCATCACCCTAAGATTGAGTGGTAGAAAATGCCCAAGCATTAAGTCCGCCTTTGAACAATGTTTTTTACATGTGCATAAAGTTTGAATAAATAAATGAAACCTTTTAAGCATAAATTCTTATACATAGACTTGCCTTTCTGATGATGTGATCATCATCTGCCTAGTGTTTTCCCTCCTATGTTGGGGTCGGTTTCCAGTATAACCGGATGTAACTGAATAGGTACTACTACTGTTATGTTATTTTAATCTAGTAAGTGATTGTGATACTTTATCAAAGGAGCTCCTAGATAATAACTGGGTTTAGGTTAAGCCACCCTTGCCCAGGTTGGTCAGTAGACGGTGGCCATAACAAGTTGTTATACTGTAGCTGTACGCCGCCATCTTGTTTTATCATTATAAACACCAAGGCACTATCACAAATGTTTACTAACAGCGCTTCCTTTATTTTAAGGATGGCAAATCATAAATAACTTCCCCCGCTCTGGCAGGAGCGGGAGGGACTGTCAGACTTTACTTACACCCATGTTCCTTCCATTGCCCTTTACGTTCCGGGGCCGCGGTATCTCTTTCGACCAACCCGCAACCCCGGCAGGCGGAGGCTCTGGCAAGCCCCTCTGCTTTGCTGACAGCTCTTTGAGGCGCGCGTGATACAAGAACGACCACAGCGCCTGCATAAAATGCAATTCAAGTAACCATTATAATTATAATTAACCCCTTGATACAAAAAATTATTTTGTTCATGACAATAATTCGCCGCTGTTAGTTAATAATAATTACTCGTAAATTGGCTCCAAAGTCGTTTTTAATTACGATTTAATTTTGATGCGGATTTAATGAACGTTAATGACGTGTAGCTAATAAAAATTTTACGGAAACGCTCTGAGGTTTAATTATGATTCATGGTGAAAACTCCAATATGTTTGAGAAAATTCGGGGAAATATTGAGTAAAAGCTTCCTGAAATAGCTTCACCCTTAATATAATTTAAGGGTGCAACCAGTGAACACGCACCGGCGTGCTCACTGGTTGCGTTCAGGCTTATCGGCTAGGGTTTAAAGAATACTATTGGAGCTGGTCCTAGATCTGCTTAGCAATAAGGCAGCGTTCCTTCTGATGATAGCGTGAAAATCATCCACACGCGCTATAGAGAATATGCCGAACATGCACTGCAGCACCCTGAACCCATTATTATACTGGACCCGCAGGGCGTCTAGAGCCTTCCACGTATAGTTAACCCACAGACCGCTCTTGTAGAACGAATGGCAAAACGCTTTGAATAAAGTAAACATTTGTACAGCAGAAAACTACTATATGATAGTTGATTGCACCATCTTCAAATCGTCCAGATCATCTCTTAACATAACGTGATGTAAACGATCAAATCTCAGCCTTCTGAGACTAACCACACGGTTGCCTATTCAAACACAATAACAACAGGACTAAATTACTACGATAAAGTCCACTTTACATTGCCAGAGTGACAACTGACGCACTAGTGACATACGAGTAGCTATCAAAGTAATTTTCTAATTAAAATCTCGACTAAATGAGTCGACTCTTGGAACAGATTCATTGTATGGTCAGTCAAAAAGGTTGAGTGACACTTTTAAGTTTTTTTTTTAAATAGTTATGAAGTGGATTTTTCATTTGTTTTGCACGCCTTTTGTTTAGATGGTAAATCGAGAAGGGAAACTAACGGAATGTAGCCGGTCGCCGGATTTTTTTCTTTTAAAAACGCTGTCCTACTTTGAGTATTTCTCCTGTACTGTGGGTACGTTAACAAAACCATGCATTTTTTTCGATAAGTGCAGACCTATGTCATGTGGAATAAAATATTTTGTTTTTCTTTATTGTTAATTTTTTTTGTGATCCCGTGACATGTGCCAAGTTAACATGTTTTCTTTCTTTCTCCATGTAACATATTGATATGCAGCTGCTTCTGGTAAGACTGGAAGTCGGCCTTGGTTTCGACTTTCAGTCTTACCGGCGCACAGCTCTCACAGTCGAAAAAAAGGATAGGAAAATGAAAATAACGATATTTTAACTTGCTTGGAAATGACCAACCAATTTTATTAGTTGACTGTACTTACACATGTAGGCTAGCAGATAAATAACATACAGTAATAAATGTGTAAACTGTTGCCATTGAACTTGACCTGTACAATTGTACTTAGTTGTAGTACATACATAGGATATCAGGCAGTTGTCACTGCATTTCCTGGTACTGGTACTATGAATACATGTACCAGATAGATTTTCCTCATCAATCGTTTTATGCGTGTTTTATAAGGACAGTAACAACTTTGTTAATGATATCGTGACAGGCGAGATTTATAAATTAAACTAGCTTTTGCCCGCGGCTTCGCTCGCGTTAAATTCGGTATAACACAGTACCTGCTACCTGCAGTTTTTGCCCTTGCGCCTTATTGATTTGTAATAGCAACGCTAAGTTTTCCCTTTTCTTCCCTCGTTCTCCCTCATATCCCACTTTTTTTAACCAATTTACAATTAAAAATATTAGCCTATGTCCGTCTCCTGGTTCCCAACTATTCCTGTACCAAAATTCATCAAAATCGGTTTAGCCATTAAAACGTGAAGAGGTAACAAACAAACTCACTTTCGCTTTTATAATATTAGTAAGGATTTCACGCCTGTAATTATCGAAGGGTTAGGGAAACACCTTAGTTGTAAATAATAAAATTTGATGTTTATTTTGCAAGTAAGTTTTTACAAACACGTCTTTTTTTTAACTGGATTTGACTGGTGATCCTCTCGTACTCGACTACTCGGAGAAGAAACAGCCGAAACAAGCAAAGAGGTCAGAGTCTCTTTTATGGTCCAGACAAAAATCTTGGTCAACTTACATGAGGACTATGTAGACTAGTGTCTGGTGAAGTAGGGGATGGCGAAGTAGACCGGGACGTAACGCACCGGATCAACGCAGGATGGATGAAATGGCGACAGGTCACTGGAACAACTTGTGATCCACGGATGCCCCTCAAGTTAAAGGGGAAAATATATAAGTCCGTGATTAGACCTGTTGTACTGTATGGGTCAGAATGCTGGGCTGTAAAAAAGGTGGATGAAAAACGATTGCATGTAGCGGAGATGAGAATGTTGAGATGGATGTGTGGAGTGACAAGAATGGATAAAGTAAGGAATGAATATATTCGAGGAAGTTTGAAAGTTGCACCTGTTACAGAAAAAATGAAAGGGAGTCGTTTGTCTTGGTATGGACATGTGATGAGGAGGGATGAAGGACATGTGACTAAAAGAGTGATGGATCTGAATGTTGATGGACGGAGAGCGAGAGGAAGGCCAAAGAAAAGATGGATGGATTGTGTAAGGAATGATATGAAGGAGAAAGGAGTAGATGATGCCATGACGTCTGATAGGGGAGAATGGAAGAAGAAAACGTGTTGCGCCGACCCCAAATAGAATGGGATAAGGGCAGGAAAATGATGATGTAGACTAGTGTCTGGTCTTTTTATGAAAGAACCACACTTTGAGTGGACCTGCCCAGTCAGTAAAAATACTCATGACAAGCTGTTCCCAAATTATCATATAAATATTACTCCATTTTTTTTTTATCTGTATTGGATTGGAAGTAATACCTTTATTTTATTTCAATGGTTTTAATATTTCCTTCACTGAAGTCTAATCCCTTTTTACAATAAAAGTACTCCTTAGAAAATCAGATATCCGCCATAATCCGCCACCGTTTCGGTGCACAACAATAAAATAATCTGTTTTTGTTATAAATACCGGTTATAGTTTCTTAAGCATTTAGTAAAAAAAAATAATTGTAATTACAAATAGGAACTTCAATTTTATTGATTTGTTGGGATAATAATACTTAATCCCACACTCGGCTATATGTTGTTGCCGTGCCTCGAAAAGCACGTTAAAGGCTTGCGCTTGATCTCTCTCCGTTCGATTCATGTCAGATTGCCGTCCCATCGGGCTAATGAGGGAACAAAAAGTGCACCTGTGCATGCGCACACACTTGTGCACCATCATATCTCCCGCGGCGATGACTAATCTCCGCTGAGATTGGCCACCGTGGCCGAAAACAATCAGGAGAATTATTTATGTTGATTAGTCTGACCACGGGGCGTGGCATTAGCCACTAACTAGGTTGTGGGGATCTGATAGGCATTGGCTAGATTTATTTATTTATTTAATATTCAGCAGCGTCTGGTTACATAAGAAGCAGCCAAGCAGTTCATAACTAGCTATACTGATGACTCGAGCTATGCGAGAAGAGATAGTTACTGTCGCGAAGATTGACAACCAGAAGTAGGAGAACCTCTCATGAATGATGTAACCATAATTTTGTAAAAATATTATGATTTAATAGTGTCCATGGAGTTACTTGCCCATTCTTCTCCATAGAGATCTACGCTTTGGAATAGCCAACAGTACTTCACAAGCTATTATGTCTTGTGATTGGGACTGTAGCAGCATCTTCTTTGTTTTTGATATTCAAAAGTGCCTGTAATGGTCTAGTTGGAATAAATGCTTTGAGTTTGAGTTTTTTCAGTTCTACAGCAGCTTCCCAACCTTGGAATCATACCTGGGTTCAACTCAGCTGTCTCTATGTATGGTCAACAAAAGAGAGTAATCAAGCTGTCCGATAAAGACAGTAAGTGTTTGACGGGCCTGTTGGTCTAGTGGTTAGTGGCCCTGACTGCTGAGCCGGAGGTCGTGGGTTCGATTCCCACCCAGGACAAACTTTGTGTGATGAGCATGATTGTTTGTTCTGTGTCTGGGTGTGATTTATCTATAATATGTATGTATTTATAAATTATATAAGTATGTATATCAGTTGTCTGGTTACCATAACACAAGCTCTGCATAGCTTGGGATCAGATAGCCGTGTGTGAGTTGTCCCAAGATATTTATTTATTTATTAAAGTTGAATATTTCTTAGAAACCAATGGACGTCTTCAACTCAAAGGAGGTCACCCACCCTACACACACTTTTGAGCTATTTTAAAAGTAAACTTATTATTTTTGAATAGCGCCAACAAAAATAAAGATATTATTTAAATAGTTAAAAATGTTTATTATGTTAGGCTCCGTTCAAGTAATGAGTTTATTTTTGTTGGTTTGAAAAAAATGGCCCAGTCTGGGTGATCTCAGATATTTTGTAGTTGAATAACTTTTTGGTAAATTGACTTACGACTTGGTGTAATAATAAAAAATGTTTAATAAGTTACACTCTATTCAAATAATATGGTTTTATTTGTTGGCCAATTTGGGTAATCTCCTTTAATTTATTTAATGAACTTTTTCTTTTCTTTCAATGCAATTTAATTTTATTCGAAAACAGTAATGGAAAGGGGAATGCCAGGAAAATGCCTGAAATGAACAGCAACTCCCAATAGTGATAAATTCTATTTCGAATAAAATACAACTCATCAATTTATTCTTCAGTTCGTTTATGTAGGGTATAAAGGTGATTATTATTTCAGTATTTATTTCGATTTCCGTCGTAGCACAGTTCTTCAATGACATTCAAGAACACTCATATTTGACATTATGACTATTCACCGTCTGTGGTCTTAGTTTTTCGATGGATGATTGATTGATTGTCGATGGATGGTCTACCATCCATCGACAATCAATCAGCAAACCGTAAAGTAGCTTCATAATTAATTATAATAACATATTTTATAAATCTCATAATCTAAGTATGCCAATCAAAATACATAAAATCAAATTATTTTTTAAAACCACAAAAAAGAAAATAACCTAGGCAGAATGAGATGTGTCCTTTGCCTTTACCGTTTGACAAAACCTTGTGATAATGTTATGACGTTTAATTTTTTCAACATATAATTCATTATTTTGATTGTGTTACGTTGAGTTATTACGATACTGTGTTTTATATTTATGATATTTTACGACGACTTTGGCCATATTTTAAGGATTTTGAAGTTCAATCTGTACATGATACCTATTTTTGAACTGAAATTGGATCCGCTTAACACGACGACTTGGCTTTTTGAACACGGACTTTGAACCTGCTATATACGACGAGTCTGCTTGTGTTTTGGACTTGTCCCCCATTTCTTTACAAAAATGGATTCTGTTCATTGCATTAATTGTTATCTCGATATAACACGAATGAGACGTAATCCTTTGTCAATGCAAAATGATGAAGTACGTTGTTTAATACAGCAATGGATAACACCGCAACTTGTAAGTATTATGTTTTGCTGGTTTTGTTTACATTACACGTTAAACACAAATCATCGAGTTATTAATAGTGTATAATGATGAATAAAGTAATAAAATGATTTGTGTTGAATTATTTTTTCAATCCTTTAGTAACCTTGAGACATAACCTATCTTTTAGCAAAAATATTCTAAGCAATGTACCTACTCCCTAGTTTTAGATGATTATTGAAATTGTCATTGAGCTTTGTTCGATTTGAAGGATAAATTGGCGTAGATTTCATTCTTGTCTGTTTCAGGCATTTTTGTGTATGGGAGATGGGCATTCCCCTTTTGAAGATAATTTGAACTGTATCTCACAAGCCTGGTGACTTTTGTTGACTTTACGTCCCCACGCCAATAAGGCCTGTAACAGTTCCTACTTAATTAAAAATTCATCAGCATTGCCAGATGAGGAAAATACACACACAGTGTCAGTACCAAGGAGATCAGTAGCTCAGGTCCTTACTAATATTATAAAAGCGAAAATGAGTTTGTTTGTTACGTCTTCACGCCTAAATGGTTGAACCGATTTTGATTAATTTTGGTACAAGGATAGGCAATTTTTTTTTAAAGTGAGAGACGAGGTATAAAGAGGGAAGAAAACTGAAAACTTTACTTTGCTATCAAAATAAATAAGGTGCAAGGGCAAAAACTACAGGTAGCAGGTACCTGCAAATCAGGAAAGGGGAACTGTGTTACCCCGAATTTAACGCCAGCGAAGCCGCGGGCAAAAGCTAGTATGTATATAACTTCTGCGTGCTATTGTTTAAATAAGGCGTCACATTGGCAGATCAAGCATACTAAATCATCCGTGACTGATTGTTTCAATGCTCATCCTGTTTCGCATGGCAACACTCTTTGACAGTTCAATGACAGACCTTTAAAAGGAGACGAGCGGCCCCGTGGTTAAGGTCTCCGTTTACCATACACAAGGTTGTTTGTTCAAATCCAGGCAGGTACTATATTACAAATATCGACCTCATCCCTGTCCTTAGACAAGATTGGAGTCAAGTATGCCTGTTTCATGTAAATAAAATACTTCCCAAGGTTATTTTGGACGTGAAAAACCATGTTAAAGTAACTGAATGTAGGTATAATTACATATAAAATCAGAAACTCAAAACTTTTCCCATAGGGGTAGGCGGACCAAGGTTGCGGGTTGTCCTGGGGTTGCGGTTTTATCCCAGGGTTGCGGGTTGTTCATAATAGCTATTGCGACTTCGGAACATAAAACAACACATGGGTTTTTTTTTGGGCATAAACACATGGGTTTTAGGCAGTAAAAACCTGTCACCTCCCCCCCCCCTCGGCCTGGAGCGGAGGAAGTTATTTGATGATTTCCCAAACGTGTGGTTGTGGAAACCAAAAACGCCGATTACGCTGAAACTACGATTTTTACACACTATATATACATACACATACATACTTTTGCCTAGTTCACACATTAAATTACACCCAACCCGTAATTGGCACAAAGACGCACTAGTGCCACACCAAAAAAAAAAAAAAAAAAAAATTACACCCACACACGCGCGTGTATACACTCAATATCACACACACACATACACACTCTCTTTATCACACACAAACACACATACATACTATACTCTCAAATTAAACACAGGCTACTTTTACCGCCTTTAATTTATCTTTTATTTTAATTTTTAATATTATTGTTTTGTCAATCTTGTTGCACATTAATCTGTAAAATCACTTTTAGTAGAGGGAACTGGCTCCTGTAACGCAGGTCTTTCACCTAGCACAGGAGTCAGGGACTTCACAAAAAAAAAACATATTTCTTGTGTAATAAGGATTAAACTTATATTATTACTAGCTTTTGCCCGCGCAATTCGGGGTTCCAGTCCCATTTCCTGATTTACAGGTACCTGCTACCTGTAGTTTTTGCCTTTGCGCCTTATTTATTGTAATAGCAATGCTAAGTTTTCCGTTTTCTTACCTCTTTCGCCCTCATTTCTCATTTTTTTATAAACTATCTCTGTACCAAAATTCATCATAATCAGTTTAGCCATTGAGGTGTGAAGACGTAACAAACAAACTCACTTTCGCTTTTATAATATTAGTAAGGATACATCTGGGTATACACGAACGCCTGCCGCACCCGGTCCATCCGTCTCAAATCAACAAGCCACCTATAGAGCAAGCGTGCCTTCAAGATTTGTCTGTATAAGAAGTGAGCTCTGATCTGCTACCCTACCATAACGTCTTAAAGCAGAACTTATTCCACTGAGGGAAAGAGACAGAGCTATACAGGGTGTCTAGCACCATCTCTTTCTCACACAGGAATAAGAACTGCTATAAGATGTCATGGTAACCCAACTGTTCATATTGTATAATAATATATTTATTATTCGTCTTCTTCCTTACTCCTAGCTCTTTAAATTTGGTTAGTCTTCTATTTTTTGACGCACAAACTGTCCTGGGTTGTCCGTCAGGCAGTTGTTATGGCGCCAGGACAAACTATCCTGGATTGGCTGGGTGATCGGATCTGGTTAAAATAGGCTGGTATTATTGTCCCAATGTCATACCTCTGTCTGCATTTCTTCAGCTAAGCCTTGCCTACATAATTTGCTCTCAAGGGCAGACGCGTAATTTTTATTACATTAACCGCTAAGTACTGATAACGACTGAAATTTTATACTAACAATCATCTTTGAGGATGCTACATCCTTCCTTATTGAAGATATACATTGTTTTTAGCATAATGTAGGCTTTTAGTATCATTGGGTCCGAATTTGTTAGGCGCGTCTCCCACACGACCAACAGTCGAGGCGCAGTCGAGGCGCGGGCGCGTTAGGTGCGTCGCCCACACGACATTTTTAAAGAAAATCTTGTTGCGGCATGCCTCTTATGTGCCTGCGCCTCAATTGCACCTCGACTGTTGATCTTGTGGGCGACGCGCCTAATGCGCCCGCGCCTCGACTGTGCCTCGACTGTTGGTCGTGTGGCCGACGCGCCTTAATGTTCCATTACAATTTCTTAACATAAATACAGATGTAATAGCAGGAGATTGCTCTTTGTGCGTAATTAATTTGTCGATGTCACATAAACATAACATAAAATCATGGCTTTTTTTGCGGATTGGAAATCATCAAATAACTTCCACCGCTCCGCTCAGAGCAGTCAATGTCAGACTTTTACTGACTAAAACCCACCCATATTCCTACTTTTGTCCTGTGTACAAGTCTGATACTGTTTTCTGCTCCGCCCACAGCAAAAGGAGACATTTGGTGATCCGTGATCTCCAATCCAAAAAAAAATGCCCGTGCCTAATCCTTCTGGATTAGGCACGGGCATTTTTTTGGCGGAATTCGTTAATCCTTACTAATATTATAAAAGCGAAAGTGAGTTTGTTACGTCTTCACGCCTAAATGGCTTTTGAATGCTTTTAAATAAATAAATAATAAATATCTTGGGACAACTCACACACGGCTATCTGATCCCAAGCTAAGCAGAGCTTGTGTTATGGTAACCAGACAACTGATATACATACTTATATAATTTATAAATACAAACATATTATAGATAAATCACACCCAGACACAGAACAAACAATCATGCTCATCACACAAAGTTTGTCCTGGGTGGGAATCGAACCCACGACCTCCGGCTCAGCAGTCAGGGTCACTAACCACTAGACCAACAGGCCCGTCGTCGTCGTGGATTTTGATGAGTTTTGGTACAGAGATAGTTGGGACCCTGGAGACGGGCATAGGCTAATTCTTTTTTAAAGTGAGAAAAGGAAAAAATTGGGTGCTTGCGAAGCCGCAAAACCGCAAAACCTAGGAAGAATAGTATAGAAGGAATCCCGAACGACTCCAGTTTAGGCAATAATCCCGTGTAATGGATAGTAATTTGGATAGTAATACGAAGTGCGTAGTAACGAACGTAAACTCCAAGTTTCATAATTCGATAAAGTAGATATTTCATAACAATACTCTCCGGGAGCCGATCGATGATCGGAAATGTTCGCGCCATCTATTTTTATTCAAAGCCACGCAGCGGTTACTTTTTATTTTGGTAAGGAATGCCAAACACAACAATCAATACATGGAAAAACGCAAAAGTTTTAAGGAAAGATTTAAAAAATACGAATCGTCCTTTGCGAAACTTTTGCTAATTTGGCTCCCAAAACAACAACGTGAAATCAGGAAAATATTAATAATGATTTCACAACTTTTCTAACGAACCCTTTTCGTTTTTAATTAGGTGCGACTTCCTTGAATTTTGCCGAAAAAGATTTCAATTGAATTAGGGAGTTTGAAAAATTGATTTTGTTATTAGAAACAAAACAAAATGCTTACGTTCTGAGGCATGGGATGCTTTTTTAATTTCGAAACCAGTTTATGTTAAAAATTTATTATAGAAAATATAAGGAATAAAAAAACCCTAAGAAATGTGATGATCCTTACTAATATTGTAAAAGCAAAAGTGAGTTTGTTTTTTTGTTTGTTTGTTACGTCTTCACGCCTAAATGGCTAAACCGATTTTGGTGAAGTTTGGTACAGAGAAATGAGAGAGAAAGAGGGAAGAAAAGGGTCAAATTAGCATTGCTATTACAATAAATAAGGTGCAAGGGCAAAACCTACAGGTAGCATGTACCTGCAAATCAGAAAAGGGGAACTGTGTTACCCCGAATTTAACGCGAGCGAAGCCGCGGGCAAAAGCTAATATAATATAAATGTGACAAAGAGAGTTTTTAAAGACGGTATAGTCAGCGACTCGATGTGGGTACCCCTATTTTTATTTTTTTTGGAAGGGAAATTCATCAAATAACTTCCCCGTACATAGTAGTTTTTCATACGCTTAGTCAAAACACACTGTTGGTATTATATCTATTAGGAAAATAAGACACGTTGTTTCAACGGTGGCTACCAAAACGAACTAATTTATTTTAGAGTCGTTCATTCACTTCCCTTTTACATACAGATTATAAATAGATATTAGTCTAGAGTTGACACAAGTAGTACTGGTTTTATTTGATGTAAACTATTAATTCTAACACCCCCACTACATCACATGAAACCATTAAATTCCCATTCCTTTAATTTTTATTAATTAATTATTCCCAAGGCTTCACAACATTGGTAATGTTTTGTTGCACCAAGTGCCTTTGTGAGAACATCAGCTGGCATATCAGCAGTACACATATATTTTATCTTTATAACATTATTACTGACAGCATCTTTTAGGAAATGATAACGGATGTCTATATGTTTACTTTTTCTATGTAAAGCATGATTAACAATAAATTTTTGAGCACTCTGACTATCATTGTATAAGGTAATAGGACAAATATCTTGATTAGTGACTTCAGACAAAATTACTCTTAAATACATGGATTCTTTACATGCCTCTGCCATTGACATGTATTCTGCTTCCATGCTCGAAAGAGCCACAGTCCTCTGTTTTTTGCTTTCCCACGAAATGACACCCCCTGACATCATAAAGCAATACCCTGTATAAGATTTCCGGTCAAAACCATTATTAGCCCAGTCGGCATCAGCAAATCCCAACAACTCTGAGTTTCCCTTTACATACCTTATGCAATGATGTTTAGTCCTCTTTAAATACCTGAGAATGCGTTTAGCATAATTCCAATGAGAACTAGTATGACAAGAATTGAATTGACTTAAAAAACTAACACTAAAAGCTATGTCAGGTCTTGTTAACACAGACAAGTACATGAGGCTGCCTAATAACTGTTGATATGGAATATTAGTATCATTAACATTGTGATTTTTATCCATTTTTAGTTTTGTTTCCATAGGTGTACTAGCCTCTTTGCAATTTATCATGTTAAATTTAATCAACAATTGATCAATATATTGTTCCTGATCTAAGGTACAAGCATTATTCTCATGATCAATATTTACTCTCATTCCTAAACATTGCTTTACCTGTCCAAGATCTTTAATTTGAAATTTAGAACTTAGTACTGATATTAAATTATCTGTCTCTACTTTACAATTTGAATACACAAAGAAATCGTCCACATACAAAGCAATAATAACTTTAACATTATCATGAAATTTTGTAAATACACATGGTTCTATACAACTTCTATTGAAGCCTAATTCTGTCAAACACTGATCAACTTTTTCATACCATGATCTTGCGGATTGTTTTAATCCATAAATAGCTTTATTTAGTTTAACAATTTTTCTGCTATTAGTACTGTCTAAATCAACTTGTGGGTAAGCCATATAAATATCCTCTTTTAAAACACCATTCAAGAAAGCAGTTTTGACATCCAAGTGACTTACATTTAAGTCTAATTGTACAGAGAGTGCAAATAACAATCTTAAGGTACAGTGACGCACTACAGGTGAGAAGGTCTCGTCATAGTCTATCCCTGGTTTCTGGGTGAAGCCCTTTGCAACCAAACGAGCACGATATCTAACACTGTTATCACTAGTTAACTTTCTTTTATAGACCCATTTACACTGAACTAAAGTCTTTCCTTGAGGCACTTCACTGACCACTACCCAAGCATCATTCTCTTCAAATGCTTGAAGTTCCTCTTCCATCGCAGTAATCCAATTGTCTTTGTCAGGGCCTTGTAGAGCTTGTTTGACGCTAAATGGATCATTTTGATTCCCAGCATTTGACTGCATGCACAAGTTTGAGTAGCCATAACGCTGTGTTTGCTTCCTGATCCTCTTTGGTTCTTCTGGAGTAGCAATCTCATCTACATTCTGCAATATAGAGTTATTAGCCTGGTCAGTATTATCCATCTGGTTAATATCATTTTCAGAGTCAGTATTAGTGGCTATATCAACAGACTCATCTATTTCACTCTTAACTTGTTGCGTTTCTGAGATTTCCCCCACTGAAACCGATATCTTATCATCTATTTTACTTTTTAAGTTTTCTTGAATTATGACATCCCTGCTCACAGACACACACCGCTTATTTGGGTCATAAACCCTATACCCTTTTACGTTTTCAGCATAACCAACCAGAATATGTGGTTTAGACTTAGTATCCCATTTATGTCGTTTTTCCTTTGGGATATGCACCATAACCTGACTCCCAAAAATCCGGATGTGACTAAGATCTGGTTTTCTTTTAGTCCAGAGCTCAAATGGTGTCATATTCTGTAATCCCGATGCCGGTGACCTATTTCTAAGGTAAACAGCTGTATTTATGGCCTCAGCCCAAAAAAATTTGTCTAGTCCAGCATCAAACAACATACAACGAGCCCTTTCCACCAAAGTTCTGTTCATTCGTTCACTAATTGCATTCTGTTCTGGGGTATATGTGTTAGTCTTTTGATGTACTATTCCAGCTTCAGACAAGTAACTGTCAAACAATGCATTACAGAATTCCAGACCATTATCAGTCCTAAGTATTTTAATTTTATTATTCTGTTGATTCTCAGCTAAAGCTTTAAATTCCTTAAAATATTTAAATACTTGGTTCTTGGCTTTCAAAAAATAAACAAAGGTCATGCGTGTATGGTCATCTACAAAAATTAGAAAATACCTGCAGCCACCAATTGAATTCACCTCCATTGGTCCACAAACATCTGCATGAATGATATTGAGTACTTCACTGCTTCTTGTGCCCACATGATTGAACGGTAATCGTGACTGCTTTCCTTGACAACACACAACACATGTAGCTTTATCTATAACTGCTTTATCCTTGAAGTCGATACCAACAACTGCACCTTCTTTCATTTTATTAAGATCACTGCTATTCAAGTGGCCCATTCTCCGATGCCATAATTCGCTCTTCACACTGTCAGATATCGTAAACAAACAGTTGTGTGTACTTTCCACATTAAGTTTGTAAACACCATCAACTAATCTGGCCTCTCCAACCAGTTGATTTCTACTGTTGTAGATATAGCAAACATTTTTCTGAAAATCTACTCTATTTCCATTTTGAATCAGTTTACTCACTGATATCAAGTTTGTTGCAACACTCGGCACACATAACACGTCCTTTACTGTGATAGAGGTTCTGCCTTTAGACGTGATCGTAACAATATCGACATCACCCGAGCATGACACAGGCATCATTTCTCTATTAGCTGCTGTGATTTCCTTAATACTCGTATTTTCTGATGCGTTCTGTATAATGTTAACATTTGAGGTTATGTGCACACTCGCACCGGAATCCAAGTACCAATCATTCCTCCCGAAGTTTCCACTTAAAAACACGGCAGTAAACGCATTATGATTGTTTGTTTTTGTATCTTGAACTTTTGTACACTTGTTTTTGTAGTGCCCGATCTCTTTACAACGATAACACTTGATCACTTTATTTTTGACATTTGACATTTCGCCATCTTTGAACGAATTTATGGTTTTGTTGAACGGCTTCGATTTTTGATTGACACGCTGGCAACCTTTAGAATATAATGCAGTTCCTGTCGAATCTTCATTTCCGGACATGTCTAATAACTTTGATTTTACAACATCCGCCGTAATGGCGATCCCCGAATGTTCAATGGCCATTAGCATTGGAAAATATTTTTCGGGTAATCCCGCCAACATTAGACATCCAATCCATTCGTCGTTCACCAAAAATCCAGTTCTTGATAATTTCTGCCCCGTTTCAATAATTTGAGTAATGTAACTTGTCATACACTCTGAAGTTTCGAGACGTATTGATATTAAATTCCTCAATAACATGATTCTTCTCGAAAAGCCGGTGTCATCGAACATTTGTTGTAATTTCTGCCATAGTTCCTTAGTCGTGTTAGCACTCTTAACATGTACATATAACGACGGATCTATAGTTAAGATTAACTTGGCTTTAGTCATAGCGTCCTCAGCAATGTTGGCTTCAACTCCTTCAGTCTTGAGAAAATTTAGCTTTCCGTCGAGTACTAACAGATTTTCGGCGGCAAACGCCCACTCACTATAATTTTCCCGACCCTTCAGTTTCGGCACATTTGCAATAAACGAGTTCATACTGAAAGCCATTTCTGTTAAACTAACTGAAACTATAACTTTGACTGACTCTAAACTAAAACGTGTCTGGGCCCATAACCTATTAGGAAAATAAGACACGTTGTTTCAACGGTGGCTACCAAAACGAACTAATTTATTTTAGAGTCGTTCATTCACTTCCCTTTTACATACAGATTATAAATAGATATTAGTCTAGAGTTGACACAAGTAGTACTGGTTTTATTTGATGTAAACTATTAATTCTAACAATATCATTTTTTACATCACCTTTTTTCATGTAACTGGGGTACCTACCCAATTGATGCCACAGCAGATGGACTGACTGAAAGATGATATGGCTAGAAAAGAGGTTACACATCAAAGAGGTTTACCTAGATAAGACCAATTGTCAGAAGAAGAAGTCTGGAAGACAAAGATATGATGCGTCGATACCAAATAACACTGGGAGGGATAAGAGCAAGGGAGTATAGCTGCACTAATAGAGTGTTGATTGGACGAAGGTCCAATCTCAAATACACAAACATTTTTAGCCTTGTATGTCTATACACTACAGCAAATAAGAAGTTTGTGAAATCGTAGGCTTCACACACATGGATCCACGCATACGCACGTCAATTATGACAACAGTAGTATTTGCACCACGAAAACTATCTTTACTGAAACGAAATAAAGGTTTCGTCAACGTGAAATTGTCATCATGAGGACATGCAGTTGATTATTCGTCTCGAGATTAATCGCGATAAACATTTATGAGGAAACGGATAATCAGAAAGTAGGTTATGTACCTTGAGTCGTTGGTCCTGATAAAACATCATTGATTAATGAAGGCGTAAATGTACAATATCCTCATATGTATTTATGTGAGAAGGTTAATCAAGAGGAAGGAAGGGAAGAAATGAATGCGTGGTGACATTCTTATTGTTTTTTTTTGTCAGGGTACATTTTATCCTGTTTGGTTTAGCTCAAGTTGTGACTCGACCCGATCATGATTTAAGTATTGTTGATGCCAAACAGCTTTCCGATGGCAGAGATGAATGAAAAAAGAGAGGAATCAAAATGTGTTACAAACACTGCCTAATCGAATGTCGTCCGGAACATGAAGTACATCATCAACCTGCCTAGCCTTTTCCCAACTAAGTGAGGGGACGGCTCCAGTCGTACCAAATTCCACTGAAGACCAGTGTTTTACTTAAAACGACAGCCTATCTGGTAGCAACAAGAATATAGGCCCTAATGCAGCGGTTCTAGAGAAGTTTATCTACTTCAAAAAAGGAGGAGGTTCTCAATTCGTCGGAATATTTCATTTATCTTTTTTTCATGTATGTCCACACCGATTACCTACTCAAAGACGACGACGAGTCGGTGACAAGAAAGTCAACGAAACCAACAAAAGTCACAGACTCCCGGAAGTAAAGTTGCGTTTGCAATATCGCCGAAATATCGATAACTCAGAATAAATAACAAACATGGTAAACATCCCGTTTTAAGTGTTATTAATATTATTTTTTTTTGTTTTTTGGAAGTCGATTTTATTTTATTTACAAGAAATAATGCTATGTGCTCAGGAGCAAGGGACCGCTTGCTCCTGAGCACATAGCATTATTTCGTGTAGTCGTATTATCCTATCAATATTATAATTGCAAAAGTTTATGAGAGCGAATGGATGTTTGATACTCATTCACGCAAAAACTACTGAAAGGATTTGAATGAAAATTGGCATACAAATAAAAAACCTAGATTAACACACGTAGACCGGAATAAAAAATCATGGTAAATAATAAAAGAAATACCTCAGCAAAGCGACCTCTATCGGCTCCCTTATAAACAATTTCTAAAATTGATTTAAGTGTTAATCGTAATCAAAACATCGTTCTGTTTCAGTCAATTGTTTTAAGACGAAAGGGATAGAATGATAAATATTTTATGCACAGTTGTGGTGCAACCGGGCCTAAATGGTGTTAGTTAATCTGTGGTGCAACGGTTTACAAGAGAAAGAACAACTAGGGCATCAAGTCAAAAACTGGAAATATGAATCATAAAGACTACGTGCAAAGGCAAAGGAATTTTTAGTATCACAGCCGGTAAAGAAATACAATAAAAACATGTTACCGGCTTCGGCCGTCTTTGACGTCACTAATTGGTTTTAGCCGAAAAGGTATTCGTCATCGTTATGCTTTCTTAGAACGATAAGGAAGCGAAATAAAATAATGTAAATTATTATAAGAATGCGGTTTCATCTATAATGGAGCCTTATTCTGATTTTTATCTTGTTTTGGCATTCCCCACCGCAAAATACCTGTCTATGGTCTCAAGAAATGCCTAGGTCAACGTCAAAATAATCTGTACCTGTATTTTTTCTTTGCAATCAGAAATCTTCCGCCTGAATTACATTATGGTAAGTAGATTTTTGTTACGTCTTCGGTAGACAAAATTACAGCACAAGGTCAACGGTAGCTACTTCACCATCAACGGCCAGTTAAAAAGGTCTCGCACGTTAATGCACACAAGTTTATATTGATACAGCTGTGGTTCCAAACACAGGTGTGCTAAGGCTCAGCTTAAAATGGTCACTGAATACGTAAATTACGCTCACGTTGAATGGTTCATATCGCCATAGATTGGAGTCGTGCACGCTCGCTGTTCGGTTATTTGAATTTCGAATTGTGTTTTGTTTTTAATTTCAAAAAGTAGTTTTGTGTTTATTACTTTTTTTTATTGGATTTGAAAGTGACAGTGTTTATTTTTTGGATTTTCGTAATTTGAACTGAATTGTGCCGGTATGTTTTATTTCTCTCGTATTTTTTTTTATTAACAACAAAAATGGGTTACAGTCGATTTTAGTTATGTTTAAGTTATTAATGGTGTTTACATCACTATTAGCATGTATTATGCGATTATTGACCACAATATCCTCTTTGTATTCAGTGAATCAGTTACTGTCCGGTTACAAAACAATTGCCAACTAGCAACAGTTCAACAGTTACGTACAAATAGCAGCAAATTATTTATCGAATAAATTAAAAATGTCATTATGTCATTGACTCGCCCGTTTAAATGTTTAAATATGTATCATTTACTTTTACAAAAGCAATATTGTAACTTTCAAGTGAATATTTTGAAAAAAACCGTTTTACAATCATACATATTTTAGAGAATAAAAAGTGTTAAAATGACGGATGATAGTGAATGTGTCGTGGAAAATTAACTGGAGATTAAGACTAACTACTTATGGACAGTTTATTAGTACAGGCGGGTAGGTATTATCTTCTTACTAAACCGTTCTACCCTGCATAAACCATAAAATTATTGAACAAAAAAAAAACACATTTCTTTTGTTTTGCACAATCGCAACCAACTTGCAGCGTATTTATTTAAAACCTGTATATTTAAGTTGTTAGGTACGTGTCCATACCTAATGCGATGTTGACCTATTTTCTTATTCGTTCATTTATTGTTTTACAAACATATATTTACATTTTTAAATATTTCTGAAAAACATAAAAAAAAACATTTAAAAATATAAAAATAGTAGCCCACCGGTATCGGGAACAGGGTCCAAGCTACCGGTGGTCAGGGCTCCAGAGAAAGGAACCTCCTAACAATACGAGCCGTGTCCAGGAGTACCGCTTTCTGTATCAAGCCCTTGATCCAGCTGCCTAACGAGAGCCTCCTCAGGTATTGATCGAGGCTCTTGGCAATTAAGCCATTGGTAGATACGACTATCGGCACAATGATCGCTGAGTCCACCTTTTTAGGGTTCCGTAGTCAACTAGGAACCCTTATAGTTTCGCCATGTCTGTCTGTCCGTCCGTCCGTCCGTCCTCGCTTAATCTCTGTGACCGTTAGCACTAGAAAGCTGAAATTTGGTACCAATATGTATATCAATCACGCCGACAAAGTGGTAAAATAAAAATTGGAAAAAAATGTTTTATTAGGGTAGCCACCCTATATGTAAAGTGGGAAGTGTTTTTTTTTTAATTTCAACCCTAACGTGTGATATATTGTTGGAAAGGTATTTAAAAATGAATAGGGGTTTACTAAAATCATTTTTGATAATGTCAATAATTTCGGAAATAATCGCTCCAAAAGTAAAAAACAATGTGTCCCCCCCCCCCCTCTAACTTTTGAACCATAAGTTTAGAAAATATGAAAAAAATCTGAAAAGTAGAACTTTATAAGGACTTTCTAGGAAAATCATTTTAAACTTGATTGACACAACAGTTTTTGTACAAAAAAGACAAAAAGTTGTATTTTGTACAACTTTTTGACTTTTTTGTACAAAAACTGTTGGAGCGCCTACCGCGGAACGTGCAACATTGCACGCTCCTCCACCTTTAAACTCATAAGTGGGAACACTTATTGTGACGGACGGGAAACTACGGAACCCTACACTGAGCGTGGCCCGACACGCTCTTGGCCGGTTTTTATATTTTCTTTTTTATTATTTTAATATTTCATATGTATACATACTTATACACATCAAAAGGAAAAACGGAACCCTTGTTTGATCACTTTGTTGTCCGTCCAAAGGTCTGTCTGTCTGTCAAGACCCTTTCTCTCTCTCTCTCTTTCTATCTCGGAAACACCTGTTGGTATCGAGTTGAAATTAAAACCATATACTGAACTCTGTGGTCCCTTTGTCAAATCAACCTTCCAAGATCCCGCAGTCAAAAGATATGGCTGTTTATGTCGCAATTGTGTACGGAACCCTCGGTGCGCGAATGAGTTTGACTCGTTTCTTGGCCGTTTTTTTTAATTGTTTGTGGCTAGCGCATTGCTCTTGTTTTCTTCCATCCACCTCGAACAGCCACCACATCAGTACAGCCTGTTTTATTTCTAGAAATGGGAAATCATTAAATAATTTCTCCCGTTACGGGCGGAGCAGAAGGGACTGTCAGACTTTTACTGACTAAAACCCATATATGTTCCTTCTTTTGCTCTTTGTGTTTTGGGACCGCGGTATCTCTTTCGAACAACCCGCGAACCCGGATCAGTACCTGTATACGCCTTAAACTCCAAAACTTTCTTACTTAAACGTAAGAAGGTCTTGATTGTTAAAGACATAGACTTGCATACAAATACTTTTTATTATAGTGTGAAGAATTCAATTTTGGGGTACTTGCTAGTAACAGCAATATTCCAGTAACGACATAGACACCAAAGTCAATACGTCAGAAACCAAAAAAAAAAACCTAAAATGTATGTTGTTAAAACAAGACAAACCAGTGTCAAAACACACTAAAATTAAGAAGAAAAGGTCAGCCTAACATAATACGGTTTTTTTTAAGTTTAGCAGAGGTATCACTAATAGTTGCGTCGCGTCAACTATTGTTACGCGCGCTCGTCGCATACAGACGTATCCATCAATGCATTATTAAATAAAATAAATTAACGCTTGCAATAAATTCTGACCCAGTTTAAGTGTATTAGTCTGTTATACAAATCAACGTAGTAAGTGATTTTCACCCATTACTATGGACTAACTGGATTATAAACAGGTTTTATAATCTGAAAAATGGAAGGCAGTCCCTTTAATCGAAGTGGGCGGACACAACGCAGCCCTCCGTCGACACCAACACCGAGACCACCTCAACAGCCCCAGCAATATCAAGAAGAAGCCGTTGCTACAGTCTCTACTTCGGAGATTCAGAGCTGGCTTGGGTCCATTGATAAATACCTTGATGACATATGTGTCATTGCTTCTGAGGGCAAACTAAATTCTGACCAGAAGCAAAAAATTGGCAATATTTGCCGAAAAATTGGACATGGCGTTTCACAAATGGCTGTTCAATACCAGTCCCTAAAATCAAGAGCCCTACAAACACACACTGCCCTGCAAACCATGACCGAAGCCCGAGACCTAGCGGACTGTCTCACGGAGATGAACCGCACTATTCAGGAGTCCTGTACGAAACAGAGTGCATCTCCTACATCTTTTGCCGATATGGTAAAGAAGGGGTCCAGCAGTTTTATTCGTCCCAATAAACATAGCTCCGTGGCGATATATCCGTGCGACAACTCGAAGACCAGTGACGAAACCAAGAACATGGTGCAAAAAATCATATGCCCTGGTGACTTGAAACTGAAGGTGCGAGGCGTACGCAAAATAGGGAAAGGAGGACTTATCATCAGCACTGAGACTAAGGATGACCTAGATAAGCTCAAAAAAACAGTCCAAACCGCTTCGTCAGGGCTTACCGTCGACGAACCTCGAAAACGCAAACCTCGTATTATTGTTATTGGAGTTCCCGCATCCATGGCTGAGAATGATGTTTATAAATGCATTTATGACCAAAACATAACAGAAAAACTGTCAGATATAACCCTGGAATCTTTTTTGCACTCAATTAAGCTTAGCCACAAATCTGGCAGAAAAGACGCTGAGAATTGCAATTATATATTAGAAGTTCCAGCGGTCATTCGCAAGGCGCTCATCACACAGGACAGACTATTTATAAATTGGACATCCTGCCCGGTACGAGATTTCACCCTGGTAACGAGATGTTACAAATGCCAGCAGTACGGACATGCAGCTAAGACATGCAAGATAGCTGCCCCCACTTGTGGACATTGCGGTGAAGAAGGCCATACTAACCAAGACTGCACTAAGAAAGCCGATGACCCAAAATGTGCTACATGTTTACGCTTTAAAAAGCAAGCTAATCACAAAACGGGAGACGCAACTTGTCCAGCCAAAATAGCCGCCGAATACAGGTACATAAACTCGATTGATTATGAAGGCGCCTAAGAGCGCCACATATTTGTTTAAATCTTAGACGTAATTCTTTGTTGTTATTTTTTAAATATAATGGATATTAGTTTAATTACTGACATAGACAACTCATTTCTAACTGAGTCAAAGTCATGCGATGTTGAGGACTGCAAACAACTTCTTTCCCAGCATCAAAAGTCACTAACTGTACTAACCCAAAACATTCGTAGTGTTTATAAGAACATAGATAGCTTTAACATTCTTCTTCACAGGCTAAACTTTACTTGTGATATCATGGTTCTAACAGAGTGCTGGCTAACAAAGCGCCAAGATAATCTCCCGGCAATACCAGGATATAAGTTATTTTACACTAAAATGAACCATAATCAAAATGATGGTGTCGTTGTTTTTGCTAAGGAATCATTAAAGGTCAAAGTTGAAGAACCTGACCTACAAGATTGTATGAGTAACTGCCTAATCATTAAAATTGACTCAACTACAGCGATTATTGCTATGTATAGATCCCCTTCCGCGAGAAATTTAGCCTTTTTCCACAGTTCCCTTAACCGGATCTTTCAAGCGCTTAGCCCATTTAAGAATGTGATACTAACAGGAGATATTAACATTAACATTGGCACTCAAAACTGCGATGCCAGGGCCCAAGATTACCTTAATATCTGTTCATACCATGGTTTTCTCCCTGCTCATACTTTACCCACCCATCAAAGCGGTTCTTGCCTCGACCATATGATGATCAAAACCAGCTATTCATATATTACGCTTGTTACTAACTCAACAATAACCGACCACCATTCTGTCTTACTAGCCATAAAATTATCGCTGCCTAAGCAAAATCGACTGCAGAACAAGACTAAACTAAACATAAACACACTCGAATATGATTTACGCAACATTGATTATAGCCTAGTTTATAATACTGCTGACGCTAATTCAAGTTTATCGTACTTAATAAAACATGTACAACAAGCAATATTGCGTAACACGACCATTGTGACTGTACCTAATCGTCTTCGTAACATTAAACCTTGGATTACTCCTGGACTTATTCGGTGTATTAGACACAGGGATAAACTTCACCAGAGGACCAAGAAATACCCTGACAATTTAATAATTCTAAACAGCTATAAAAGATACAGAAACTTCTGCAACAATCTCTTAAAAAAAGTTAAAAGTAATTATGATAAAAAAGAATTAACTAAAGCAGGTAAAAATAGCAAACAAATTTGGAAGCATATTAAAAGCGTCACCTATATGACTAAACCACGTGAATCAAATTCGAGGTTATTGCTTACTAATCCTTCGCCTCTCCTATCCGCTAATAATGTTAACAACTTTTTTATAAATGTCGGGAAAACTTTGGCCGAACAGATTCCGAAACACTGCGCACAGCCACCTCTCAAAAATGTAGATAACAATTGTTCTGTGAACTCATTTGTTATGCTGGATACCGACGAAGACGAAATAACCCGCATCATTTCTGGCCTTAAAGATGACTGTGCAGTTGGATGGGATAATATAAGCAATAAGATCCTTAAACTCTTTAAGCATATATTGGTACCTCCCTTAACGCATATATTTCAAATCTGTCTGACCAAAGGAATTTTTCCTAAGTGTTTAAAAAAGGCAGTTGTCATCCCTATCTATAAATCTGGGGATAGGGACTTGGTTAATAACTATAGACCAATATCATTACTCCCTTCAATCTCAAAAATACTTGAGAAAATTATAAACAACAGGCTAGTTAGCTATCTAGAAAAAAACAACTTCTTATCACCTGCGCAATTTGGTTTTAGAGCCAAGTTATCTACAACCGATGCGGTGCATAGCTTGACCGATTATGTCTCAGAAGAGCTAGGTAAAGGGAACCAGGTCTTAGGAATCTTCCTTGATTTAGCAAAAGCCTTCGACACTGTCTCTGCTTCATTACTCCTAAGCAAACTAGAGGCTATAGGGATAAGGGGAACAACGCTGACATTACTTGCTGACTATTTAGCCGACCGTTATCAATGTGTTAGAATTGGTAATGTTACGAGCGATGAGCAGAAAAATACGGGATTTGGTGTGCCCCAGGGAAGTATTTTGGGCCCTACCTTATTCCTGGTGTATATTAACGACTTATGTAATCAAAATCTCAAGCACGGTAAAATCATATCATATGCTGACGACACGGCGTTATTATTTACTGCTAAAAACAATACCGAACTGTTCGAAATCGCTCAACTAAGTTTTAATACTGTGACAAATTGGCTTCAAAACAACCTACTAACATTAAATGCTGACAAGACCAAATATATTCACTTTTCAATGCGCAAGCCACAACAAAACACTGCTAACTTTCACATGTATGCCCATCAATGTGGTAACCCATCAGTCAGTATGTGCAATTGTCCTTCTGTCCTCAAAACCTCTAACATTAAATACCTCGGCGTGATAATAGATGATACCCTCTCTTTTAGAAATCATATTGAAAGTTTGGTTAAAAGAGTGCGCAAGTCAATATACGTATTTAAAAAAATACGAACTTTTTCAGACTCAAAATTAATTACACAAGTTTATTTCGCCCTATGTCAGTCTATAATTCAATACTGTATTACTTCATGGGGTGGCGCACCAAAAACTATCTTGCTTCCACTTGAAAGAGCTCAAAGAGCAATTTTAAAGGTAGCAAACTTCCTTCCTTTTTTCTTTCCCACAGATCAGCTATATAAATCCTGCAATGTATTGACTGTTCGCCAGCTTTTCATTATGCACTTAGTACTAAAACAGCACACTAAGCTCGCGTACAATAATGACAATATTAACAAGAGACGGAATGATATTGTATGCACGTTTAATGCAACCTCCAAACACGCCTTTGTGGAAAGATTTTTCTTGTTTTTAGGTCCATTTCTGTACAATAGATTAAATAGGAAACTAAGTATCTATAAGTTAAACTATTATAGCTGTAAAAAAACAATAATTGAATTGTTTCAAACCTTAACTTATGCACAGACAGAAGATCTACTTGTTGTCTGCAAATAAAATGCTCACTAGATTTTGTGTAATTTATAATTTTTGGTACTCTAAGTTTATATTACTGTTAATTTATTTATTTTTAATTAGTATTAATGCTCTTTTTAGCCTGAAATACAGGTTCAACCTAGTTCAGGCAATTTAAGCAACTGTGCTCTATTGTTTGTTATGATGCTTTATTTTATTGTATTTGTGCCCCCTTTTTATAAATAAACGATTTTATTATATTTTTATTTATTATAGTTCACCCACTTTTTAGCTACTTGAACTGAAGAAACTACAATCTAAACTCTACTACTTACGTACTCTTTAGGACTATGACCATAATAATTAAGCATCTGTGTTTGCTGAACTGGGCCTATTTGACGCAGCCGTGAGACACACAACATTGTCTTTTATTTTTTTTTTTTATTGTTTAGACTTTTTTTTTCTTGTTGTGTGCACTTGAGGCAAGTGCTAAATAAATAAATGTATTTTCTTTCTTTCAACTGGCGAAATGTGTATAGACATAGCCATTAACAGGGCCCACAAAAAAGAAAAAAAATACATAGACAGTCTCCCACAACGCTAACCCTGCATCACATACCTACTATTTTGATGAGACTAGAAGAAACTGTCCCAAAACATTGGGGGTCCAAAATGGCCGTTTTAGCATACTCAAATTATCGTAGGATAATAATTTTAATTACGTTAAAATTCTTAAAATGGTCACAAACGCAGTTAATATTGTGTGAATGGAGTGTCCATTTTACCTGCCGGGTTTGCGGGTTGCTCGAAAGAGATACCGCGGCCCTGAAACAATAGTAGGAAAATGGGTGGGTTTTAGTCAGTAAAAGTCTGACACCCCCCCCCCCCTCGCTCCGCCTAGAGCGGGAGTAGTTAATGATTTCCCATCCGCATAAAGTGTCCATTTTACGAATGGTAACGTAAATTCAAGCGGCCATCTTAGAAACTCCCCCCCTTTTAAAATACTTTTGACCAAAGGCATGTTCAGCCGGTGTGAAAATGAAAGGAATTTCTTACATCTTGTGGATGTTCTGCCATACCTACTCACATATTTCGCGGCCATCTGGCTCAATTAGCTGAATAGCTATTAATCTATTCGTAGCGTCATGCAATCATCACTATATTTACCAAACAAATACTTGAAAACTGAACATAATTTACCATTCTTTACACTGGTATTGGGAGATAGGATAGTAAACACAGGCATTTTTAACCGACTAAAAAAAGAGAGGAGTATTTCAACTTCAAAAGAAACACACCTGACAGACGGACAACAGTCGGTCTGTCGGGTAAACACCCTTTATCTCGGAAGCGCCTGACCGTATCGAATTGAAATTAAAACCATATTCTCAACTACTGTCTGTGGTCCCTTGCAGCTGTGAAAAAACTTAACCCTCTAAATCTACGCAATTGAGAAAAATATGGCCGTTAATGTCGCAAGTTTGTGCGGAACCCTCTTTGCATCAGTCCGACTAGCAACTATCCGATTTTTTCATGTTAAAGACGTATGAAAAGCTAGCACCGGTGAATCTAGACTTGTGGAGGCGTTTTTCACAGAAGTCGGCCAGTGAAAAAGTGTTGGTTATATTCGAAGACTAGTTCCTAAATATCCGATAATGTTATTGCTTGTATAAATCCATAATTTGTAAAATCCTTACTAATAATATAAAAGCGAAAGTGAGTTTGTTTGTTTGCTACGTCTTCACGCCTAAATGGCCGAACCGATTTTGATGAATATTGGACAGTGATAGTTAGGACCCTAGAGACGGACGTAAGCTATTTAAAAAAAATAGAGTGAGAAATGGGGTAGAAAAGGGAAAACTTAGCATTGCTATTACAATAAATAAGGCGCTAAGGCAAAAACTACAAGTAGCAGGTACCTGCAAATCAGCAAAAGGGGAACTGTGTTACCCCGAGTTAAACGCGAGCGAAGCCGCAGGCAAAAGCTAGTCTTATTATAAAAGAAAATATCACTGGCTCACTCATCACGGAATCTCAGAAACTACAAGTGTTAGGTGTCAAGTTTCAAATTTTGCATGGGTATCCTTTTAGGACGTATGTGCCAATTATGACGGGATTTTACAAAGTTCAACCCCAAAGGGGGTGAAACGGTGCGGCAAAATTTATATGGGAGGACGCAATCGACTTGAAACTTGCTATAGGCAATCTTTCACGAAATTAATAGTCTATATACTATCAAGCCACGACACTAAGAAGCTGAGTAGCGGGCGAAACCGCTGGGCACAGCTTGTAATATAGATTAAGAAAAAGAGTATCTGGCGTGTCAGCAATATATGTTTTGTGTGTAAGACAAATATTATAATAGCGAAATAAATAATCTTTCCTTTTAGTTATATACTAGCGCTCGCCAGAAACAGTTGTTTTATTTACATGACATCCAATACCCAATGTACACATACGCAGTAGGTACACTTACACCTGGTGACCCCGACGTGATCGTACTGACATGGGCCGCGATTTTTTTCATTGTGTTCTACGTGGTTTTTCTGGGCCGTGTTAACTGCACTGCACAGCCTTATCAACCTTCCACAAGCGGATCTCACAAGTCAGCGAAGTGAAAATAGGAGACCAAAAACCATCGCAACTGCTGAGATGAATAAGGGTGCTGGCACGTAAGAGCCAGGTGGTCGAAAAGACAGCATAACCTGTGGATATCATGACTCATGACCGCGTTCGAGCAGTGTTAATGGTTAGCCAAGATCAAAAACTGTACAACTTTACAGCTATAGTAGACAAAATATTGGAAGGAAGATCAGATGAAGTGTAGCAAGTATCAGGCGATTAAACACAGATGATGGTCGAGTTAGTCAATCAAATGAGTAAGCTAACCATGGAAATTGCAGCCCTAAAATCCAACTCATTCAATAATAGATGTCGTAATTAAAGACGTAACTGAAGCCCAAGATCCCATTCGAGAACGAGAATTACACCCGACAGTCCCAATTGGTTATGCAAATATCATCTGTGGCACAGAAATTGAACCAGCAACTGTGAAAAGCTACTGCAAACTGCTAGAAAGGAACGTCGGAAAACTATATTCAGCGTTGACAGAGGCGGTCGTCAGCGTTATCTTACCGTCAAACCGCCTTTGCGTTACCGACCGAAAAAATGGGTATCGTTTAAAGGTTGATACTGGCGCGAATACTTCAGCAATACCTAAAAGGGGCAAACATTTAAAATCAGACGACACATATAAAATATACGCCGCAAACGGAACACAAATCTTACGGCGACAAAACGCTGACACTAAATTTGAATTTGAGACGGCCGTATCGATGGACTTTCATCGTTACTGATATTATGCAACCAATTACTGGGTGCTGATTTTCTAGAAAAGAATAACATTTTGGTGGATATTCGGAAAAACCTTTAATAGATGGTACGACTGGACTTGAACGTAAAATTAATGAAGTGAAGCACGTCAACCTTACGGACCGTAAATTTAACCGAAGATTATGCAGAGCAAACTACCCGAACATTTTGAAACCTCTTGACACTCAGTCACAACTGAAGCACGACGTAGTTCATCAAATCATCACCAACGAACACCCTTTTTACTCCAAGTCAAGACCATTGCCGGTGGACAAATACCTAGGAGTGAAAAAAGAAATATGTAGTACATATGCTAAAGACAGGTGAAGTAGTGATTATGCAGGCTTTCCAAGAGCCCGTGGACAGGCCCTTTAAATTTTTACCGAAACAAAATACCACAAGCAGCCCAACATGAAGCCTGTTTGAACAAATACCTCGTTGGTTCGAAGAAAAATGACAAAACAGAAATACAATGGAGTCCCGAGGCACTAGTAGCATTCGATCACCAACTACGCATTCTCAGCTATCGCTCAAAACAGATGCGTCTAAAACGTGCGTAGGCGCCATTTTACAACAGTATGAACACGAAGACTGGAAGCCGCTTTCCTTTTTTTAAAGGGACTCAGTGAATCGCATTACATCACATATGATGATGAACTGATGGCTATTTACATGTCAGTAACGCATTTTCTACCTTACGTCGAGGTACACACGACGACAGATCAACCTATACAAAACCAGTTTATGCGGATCTCTCATTGCACTTGAAATCTATGGTGTACGATCCGTTGTTGAGAGAGCAGCATAAACTGGTTTTGTATAGGTTGATGTGTCGTCGTGTGTACGAGAGTTGATAGTATATATCGATCATAAGCTATTATGTAACGCATTCACTACTAAACAAAACTCCATGTAAATTGATAGCCCCAAGACGTGTACGTCACCTGGAGTTCACCGCACAGTTCACAACAGACATTCGTCACCTAGCCGGTAACATGAATTAAGTGGCCGATGCACTTTCGCGAGTCGAACAGATAGATTGCCCGACACCTTTGGATTAGAATGACTTAGCAGAAATGCAAATATTCTTCGTAGAGAAGACAAAGCACAGCGAAAAAAAAATTAAATCATAGTTTTATATTGATTAATAACAAAAGGACTTCTGAGATTTCATTTCTCGGAACTGTATTGCAAAACTTCGTTTGATTTACGTGAGAATTTGATTCGCTGTTATCCGCTCTATAACACCCTTACCTGGCGACTTGGGCGTTAATTCCGCCTTGTTCGCAATGACAAAGTTAACTTTCTTGAATTAAATTGTACTATATTTAATATTTTGGCATGAAATAGTTGCCATGTGCCTATTGGAAAATAATTTGATGAAGATGACGAATAAGTTAATAGATATTCCATATTGTTTTAGGCCATTTTCCTTCTACACACATCAATGTTTTGCTTAAATTGTTGTGTGGTTAGGTACATCATGTTTCATAGACATGTGAGTGTACCTACTGCGTACGTGTTTATTAGGTGTTGCGAGAGTTGTAGATAAAACAACCCCGGAACATAAAGGGCAATAGAGGGAACATGGGTGGGTTTTAGTCAGTACAAGCCTGACACTCCCTGTCCCTTCCAGTCGTTCCATGTAAAATACTGATATTCAGCTTCATCCGGTAAGACTGGAAGCCGACCCCAACATAGTTGGGAAAAGGCTAGGCAGATGATGAAGCCTGACACTCCCTCCCGCAGTCTTTTCCTGCTTTCCAGAACAGATGAAAATACAATAGTGAAAAACAAATCTACAGTGCGTGCAGCAGTAGAAATCCATCAAATTAATGATGGATGTGTATGTAAACAGCCAGGTACACGTACAGATGGCAAATGCCTAAGAACCTCTGGATGCACCCTTTTTTTACCAAGTCTTGCAAACAGTACTTTGACCGATCCTGTAACTTGTATTTCGGTTAGCCATGCGTCAGCGATGCAAAAATTAACAAAAATATGAAAACTTGTTTCGTACATAATCTTGATACTTAGGTAGTTCACTTACCTACGACTTGTTTTATAACTAACTAGCTTCCGCCCGCGACTTCGTCCGCATGGCATAGTTACTTTAGGCTAATGCTAACTTTAACCCGCGTGATGATCGAAAAAAAATATCTTTCTCTCCTCTTTTCTTCCCTCTTTCTCCCCCTTACCTCACTTATTTTTTTTTTAAATAGCATATGTCCGTCTCCAGGGTCCCAACTATCTCTGTACCAAAATTCATCAAAATCGATTGGGCCATTTAGGCGTCGTGAAGACGTAACAAACAAACTCACTTTCGCTTTTATAATATAAGTAAGGATTTTGACATTAATTTGTGCTTGTGGCAGTTTAAGCCCGGTACAAATAATTGCCTGCATATATTTCTGAGTAAACAAACTAGGTATAGGGTAATTGTTTTTGCGATCATAAAACCATTGATTTTGCATCATGTGAGAAAACCGCCTCTATACACAATGTACAAAAAATAAACTGCAGTAAAGTGAGGATAATCAGCTAATTTCAGCAAGGATGAGCTAGTTGAAGGTCAAGGACCTGTCATGATGAAAAACAAGCAGCGTAGGTATAAGTGCATACTGCATCCTGTTAATGATAGAATGAGGGAAATGAGTTATTGCGCTCAAGTAGGTGATATCACTACAATCTTGGAACGTGTGGTGCGCAATGATTATTATAAATGCTTGCTGGTTTTGCTGGAAAACTGGTGGAAAGACTCCAAATTGTGGGTGGCATGAATAAGGAGAAATCACGTTGATAAATATCATACACGTAGTTTTGATGACTCATATGTAAATACTCTAGCTCCTCTACCATTAGGTCTTGTGCCTATTATACAAGGTGTAGACAATGTATTATACAAGTGTAACATGATAAGAGCAATACCTCCAGGGCGGTCTCTTCGTCCGTCTAGTGACGGCGGCGCGGCGGCGCGTTGTGTTCTACGTGTGCCTCAAAGAGATGTCAACAAAGAAGAGGGGTCAGCCAGGGCCACCGCCGATCGAGTGTTGTGCGAAAGAGATACCGCGGCATAATGGGCAATAGAAGGAAATTGGTTGGGTTTTAGTCACTAAAAATCTGACACTCGGGAGAATTCAGAACTTATTTTTAGTTTTCCCATACATGTTAAACAGCTGATCGCGGCAGTTCCTATACAAAGTAGAATTTTTATTTTCCGAAATTCAAAAACATGTTAAACAAATGTGGTTCACTTTCATGCCCGAGAGACTACATAGAATAAAATGAAGTCACTTCAGCTCTCTGTTTGCTTAACGGATTTTATTTCAGCAATAGATATTATAGTGATTCAAGAGAAAGGTCTAGATTTATAATATGCCTATCGTCGTGGGTAAAACTGCAGGGTGTATTTAATCTTATATAAATCAATGAATATTTAGTCCGCAGTCTTACGTCACTTCAAGAAAGGCATAGCAAGTTATCGTCCCCATACCTAATTATTCCTCTTGACTACCAAATTGCTCAATCTCGATGCGGGTTTCCAAACAATTCAATGCTAGGGACATATTGTTTAATGCTGCTAGATATTTTCCTTCGGCACTTATGGGTTAAATAAGAGTATTGCAAACGTACTCATGATGTTGCCAATTTAATTATTTGAACTTTTGTAGACTCTTCAAAATGATTACAGCTCTCAAATCGGTACAGGAAACTTTGTTGGAAAACCAGGTGCCCTTAAACTAAAAAAATAATACAATGGACATATCTTCCTTCCATTCCTTCCTTCCGGTTAATGCCTAACCTAGTATCAGGGGTTTTATGCTGCCCTAAGGCGGACTTGGCGTTATATTGTAAGAAATATATCTCAGGCTCTAAGGTTTTTTTTCCTCATGATGTTTTCCTTCAGCGAGAAGCAAGTGATAATAATACATTATGCACATTAATCCCAAAAATCAAAGGTACATTTATTTTGAAATCCTCAAATAACTTCCCCCACTGTGGGCGAAGCGGAGGGGACTGTCAGATTTGTACTAACTAAAAGCCGCCCATGTTCCTTCTATTGCCCTTTATGTTCCAAGGGCCGCGGTATCTCTTTTGAACAACCCGCAACCTCGGCAGGCGGTGACCCTGGCAGGCCCCTCTGCTGAAGTACATGTTTTAGGTATGAAATCTAGACCTATGACTGGCAGTCCGATGGTCGAATCACTAGGCTATCACTGCTTACCCGCGCTCTTTCCGTGTTTGATAGACAGTACGACAGTTAAGCATCACCAGAAAAGATTCTCTTTGCTTCTTTCAAACTTCAGCTGACGCTAAATTTCTACTCTTGGTGCGTTAGTGTTCCACGCGCGCCTCAAAGAGATGTCAGCAAAGCAGAGGGGCATGCCAGGGCCACCGCCTGCTGGGGTTGCGGGTTGTCCGAAAGAGATACTGCGGGCCTGGAACATAAAGGGCAATAGAAGGAACATAGGTGGGTTTTAGTCATTACACGCCTGACACTCCCCCGCTCCACCCAGAGCAGGGTAAGTTATTTAGTGATTTTCCTACCCCAAAAAAAATACGACTCTAAGCACGAAACATGTAGGTTGAGCCGAAGTTACGAGCACTTCAGCGTATACCTAAATCCAGAGTCTGCAACACCAAATCATCTTGAAATTCCAAAAATCTTTAACAAAATATCGCTGTGCTAAATCAAAATACGTAATTTCTCATAACAAAGTCACCGTAGAGTGGTGTTATCGCCGTACATTGGACACAGTGGCTCATTAGACACAGCCCTGGTATCAATCGCTGGTTGTTCTGCCTGTTAGATTGTGATGCTCGAAATCTTTGCATTCGATGTAGTGTTGGTTTGAAGGTTAGGTTATCGATAAATGATTAAGTAGTTAGGAAAATAACTTCTTTGAAAAAATAAAGAGAATCACCGTGTTCCTGATATGGACCGTCTTTTGGGGTGGGAAATGATTAAATCACTTCCCCCGCTCTGGGCGGAGCGGGGGGGAGTGTCAGACTTGTACTGACTAAAACCCATCCATATTTTTTCTATTGCCCTTTATGTTCCGGGGCCGCGGTATCTCTTTCGAACGACCCGCAACCCCGGCAGGCGGAGGCCCTGGCCCCTCTGCTTAGCTGACATCTCTTTGAGGCGCGCGTGAAACACAAACGCGCCGTCGACACGGCCTGTCGTCAATAGACGGTCGGACGGTGAGCTACCTGATATGGACCTATTAATTAATCTTGGGCCGTAGCCTGGGTATAGGTCTCTCCTAAGTTGCACCACAAAGCCCTGTTTTCCAGCAAGGTTTTTTAGGGTTATGTACAGACGCCTGCAGGTCAAGCTACCCGAAACTGTCAATTTTTCCCAATGAACCTTAAACCTTATACTTTAGAAATAAAGTCGAAAATCTATCAAAGAAATCTGACAGATTGTAGTAGCTTGATGTGCAGGCGTCTGTACCTCAAAAGTGAAAAAAGGTAACCCTTATAAGATCGCTTTGTCTGTCAAGACCCTTTATCTCGGGAACGCGTGAAGGTATCGAGTTAAAACTAAAACCATTTACTTAAATAACCTAGAAATCTAAGAGAATTTCCATCTATATATTTCAAAAATAAATTGCATAAATGGTTGACAGAAAATTTATTTTACAGTCTACAAGAATTTATGCAACATAAAATGTAATTTCAAGTTATTATGATTATTATTATCCAGGTGGGATGACGATCTAAGAAAGACTGCAGGCAGATGCTGGATGCGGCAAGCTGAAGACAGGGCGCTATGGCGCTCATTAGGGGAGGGCTATGTCCAGCAGTGGACTAATATAGCCTGATGATGATGATGATGATGATGTAGACATAGGTTTACGTGCGTCAAGGTTATTTTTTTTGTATTTAAGCATTATTTTACTTTAAATTAGCTTTAGGAATTTTCTTTTTTGTTATGTTTAACTTAATTACGCATAATTGATTATGTAGAATCACACAAAAATGGTTTACGCCTAAACCACTAATCAATTAGTTAAACATTTAACACCTGGTTACTCTTATCTTTTAAGCAAAGAAATGATTCTAATTCTAACAAACCACAGAATATGATCATAACTGAAACCACAAACACTAAAAGAGAATAAAATAATTCAACACAAATCATAAAAGTCAATACTTGGTAATGTACAAACGACGGCACATCAACCTACACAAAACCGTTTTAACCTGATCTACTACGGTGTGCGATCCGTAGTAGAGAGATCAAGTTATAATAGTTTAGAAGGTTGACCTGCCGTCGTCGTGTGTACAGAATTCGATAAACATAATGGTTTTCGCTTTGTGTTATGTTTAACACCACATTATTTATGGATTAAACTACGTTTTAAAATAAAACTATGTTTTATAAATAACATAACATCACGGACGTATAAAGCTAAAGGAGGAAATAGATGACACGGTTGGCGCAGTGGCTGAGCGATCGACTGCCGCGCTGCGTGTCGCGGGTTCGATCCCCACACGGAACAAATATTTGTATGGTCTACAGATAGTTGTTCCGGATCTGGCTGTTTGTATATGTGAGTTTAAATGTTTGTAAACGCACCCACAATACAGGAGAAATCCTAGTGTGGGGTAACGTTTTTTTTAACGAAAAGAAAAAACACCCTAAGGGAGACTGGTAGAAAATGCCGAAGGCATTAAGTCCGCCTTTGTAGTGTTTTTTATACATGGGCATCCATACTGATATTATAAAAGCAAAAGTGAATTTGTTTGTTACGTTTTCACGCCTAAATGGCCAAACCGATTTTGATGAATTTTGGTACAGAGATAGTTGGGTCCCTGGAGACGGACATAGGCTATTTTTTTAAGTGAGGAAAGGTGGAGAAAGTGGGAAGAAAGGGGAGAGAAAGATTTTTTTTTTCGATTCTAAGTTAGCGTTAGCCCAAAGTAACTGCCACGCGAACAAAGTCGCGGGCGGAATCAAGTAAAAAAATAAAATGGGAAAAAAATATAGGACGCCAAAAAAATCATCCACATCGGACCTGCATGCTGACCACTCCCAGCTACAATAGTGGGCACCATTTAGGGTTCCGTAAGGATAAAAACAAAACCCTTATTGGATCACTTGTCCTTCTGTCTGTCTATCTGACAAGACCATTTATCTCAGGAACGCGCGGAGGTATCGAGTTGAAATTAAAACCGGATTTTCAACTCTGTGGTCCCTTTGTGCTGTGAAAATCAACCCTCAAGTCAAGTCTACGCAGTCCCTGCAGGGGTTGCGGGTTGTTCGAAAGAGATACCGCGGCCCCGGAACGTAAAGGGCAATAGAAGGAACATGGGTGGGTTTTAGTCAGTAAGAGTCTGACACGCCCCCTCGCTCCGCCCAGAGCGGGAGAAGTTATTTAATGATATCCCACCCCAAAAAAAAAAGTCTACGCAGTCAAAAGATATATTGACCATATGAGTTACTGGCTAATGAATTTTTACGGAAAATCAACTTTCTTTATTCTTGTTTATTTGGCACTACGGTTGGTAGTACGGAACTAATCCGGTCAGTATCACAGATTGCCAATTAGACATGCAACGTGATTACAACAGTCGTTATAGAACGAACGTTATAACAGCTTAATTATAACGCAAAATAATAAATACGACTGGCTTGACTTGTTGGTCTAGTGGCCTCAAGTGCGACTGCTGACCATGAGGTCCTGGGTTCGAGATCTCCAGATCGGGCAAGGCGTTATTAGTAGAAAAAAAATACTAAAGGATGTACAACAACACTAGTAATAACTACAAATATACACTATAAATTGTGTTACCAAAAAAAGAAAAATAAAAACTAGTTTATTTTGAAGTCTGGTACCCAAAGTAAGATCTTACTTGTGTTATGGGTACCAGTGTTTTAACACAGCTAAACGCATAAAGGTGTACTCATTACCACGATTGGGTATTGGGCTTTTGTTTCAAGAGTTTCTCAGCTCAGGAGAAGTTTGAAATTGTATTATTGCCATCAACTGGACTGAGGAATTTCAGATGACCTGAAAATATAACCAAGAACTTCATGGTTGCCTCGGTGAGGTCTCCGAACCAAAACGTTTAACTACCTCATGGTCGCGACAGTTTTCTCTACCTGCGGGCAGTTCGGGAATTGCCTACAGGAGCCTGGGTAACAAGCTATTCCATACTGTAATATATGTAAAAGCTAAATTTCAACAAAATCAGTTCAGCTGTTCTGGCGCGATTGAGTAATAAACTATCCATCCACACTTTCGCAATAATAATATAGATTAGTAGCTGTGTCCAGCGGCTTGTTCTCTAAGCTCCTTTTCTGGAGAGGGGTATGGAAAATAGATGTTAGCCGATTGCCAGACCTACCCGATAGGCACACAAAATTTCATACAAATCGGTCTAGACGTTTCGGAAGAGTTTAGTAACAAACACCGCAACACAAAAATTTTATATATTAGAAATTTTACTACCTGAGTACAAAATCACGTACAGTAGGCCAAAACAGAACTTATTCCACTGAGGGAAAGAGATGGTGCTAGACACCCTGTACAGCTCTGTCTCTTTCTCTCAGTGGAATAAGTTCTGCTTTAAGACGTCATGGTAGGGTAGCAGTACAAGTAATTGAAGTAGCTGTGCGAATCGCCGAAGTGGACCGAGTAAAATGGATTGCAATGGTGCCTGCAGACAATGCCAAAACAAATCGTAATTATTACATTTCTTTGAAATCAACGAGTTTCTTGCATTATTGTTCTCATTTCTGTGTAACATAAGGTTCTCTTTACAGTAACTGGTCACAATAGTTGGTAGTTCAGTTCGATCTTCATCAGCGTACCCTCTTTTTTGCGGATGGGAATTTATCAAATAACTTCCCCCGCTCTGGGCGGAGCGGAGAGGAGTGTCAGACTTGTACTGGCTAAAACCCACCCATGTTCTTTTTATTGCCCTTTATGTTCCGATGCGGCGGTATCTCTATAGAACAACCCGCAACCCCGGCAGGCGGTGTCCCTGGCAAGCCCCTCTGCTTTACTGACATCTCTTTGAAGTGCGCGTGGAACACTAACGCGTCGCCGATAGACGGACGGTCAGTGAGCTACCTTTTGCTCACCGTCCACACGCCCACATCTACGGTGGCCGGGAGTCGTCACTGCAGCTGGCTTGGTTTGAGGTTCTCTCTCTCTCTTAAACGCCCGGCCACCTCCTTCGCTAGCATGACAGTTTCGCAGAAGTAGGTGACCGCTTCCCATTCCCTCTCGCTCCAGACCATGGACTGAACCAGGGCCAGACGCGAGAGATCGCCGCCGCCGATCGCCTCTACGAGGGCACGGTGGTGTTCCACCCAAACTGGGCAGACTACCACTGTGTACTCCACTGTGTCCTCCGGGTGATCGTCACAATGGTGACACCCGGGCGTATCCTCCCGCCCGATTATGTGCAGGAACCTCCCGAAACTTCCGTGTCCGGTGAGGACCTGCGTCAGGTGGTAGGTGAGGACGCCATGGCACCTCTCCAGCTACTCTTCAAACCTCTTTGTAGAGTAGCTTAGGACTTACCGCCGCTATTGTGGCGTGCCCTCTTATATGTATATCGCTTCGAGCTATTTTTTTCCAGTAACTGTCAGACTGTTATTTTAAAAATAATGTGATAGTTTGAATATGAATTGAAATCTATGTGGTTGTAAAATTAAATTTATTACGCCTGTAATATGTTAGAAAACAATAGTTAATTTGCGTCAGATGACAGTCTTGATTAATATTGATATTTTAATGGGCTCTTATTTCAAACATACACATAATAATATTTATGTTCATGATTTTTAATTTGTAAACTTCCATCTTTTGTGGTTTACTGTGATGTACTAAAGAACTTGTATAGTGTCATAAGACACTAAAAAACCAGCTAAAGTGCGAGTCGGACTAGCTCACAGAGGGTTCCGTAAAAAAAAGGATTTCGTAAACTGCCATGTTTTGATAGCGTATTAGACTTAGAGGGTTGATTTTCACAGCTCCAAGGATAGACAGACAGTCGCTTCATATAAAATATTCAGTTAGTCAGCTGCATCCGGTTAGACTGGAAGCCTTTTTTTGTCTATGTGGAAACCCTCATGGATCTCCCCCGTCCTGGGGGGAACGGCTTACCCAAACATATTTAGGAGAAGGCTAGACTGATGATGATGATGATTGATTTTTCAATGAAGAGGATTGGTTTTAATTAAAAACATTGGCAGGACTTCATAATGTGCAATCAATCTTCAGAATAGTCTAGCAAAACCACATGATCAATACGCTCCGGGAGCAGAAAAAACTCGAGATCAATTGAAAAAAATATCAAAGTCATATTCACTTGAAGAATTCCAAGTTCAAAGTTCTTGCACGCTTTGTTTTTGTCTAATTCTGTTTTTGTTTCTGCCGTAAAATATTTTAAATCTTATACCGGTTGATGTAAACCATTCTTAAAATAAAATCCAGCCAATGTCACCACGTTTCTTTTACCTTCAAAATTTAACAACCAGAAAAAAGCAAAACAAACGAAGGAAGTTCGCACAAAACAAACTGCCAAAATGATATAACGTTTGCCTCGTCGCAAAAAATTAACAAAAAGGACACAGCAGTTTTTGAATAACGATCGGACATACATACAGACGTCTGTTGGCTGTCAATCCTGAAAATTAGTTCAGGTTTTATGATAATTTGAAGTTGAAAGAAGCAGTGAAGGTTATTATTGTATGTATTTGTGTACTGTATGACAATATACATTATCAAGAATGAAACTGACAAGCGTAGTTTTGGAGTTTTTTTTTCTGGATAAATGAACTATCATGTTACGACACGTGGTGATAAGACCCATAGCTTGTCAGCTCAACACATTGTCAATGTATAATTACATTGACTATGTGTTGAGCAACGACGAAGAGACGAAGAACAAAACAAAACATCATCTCAAATATCTCGTCACTTATAACGTTTCGCAGATGCTATCATTGGTACTCCGGAGACCGTGAACCGGGGCTGCGGGTGTTTTGTAAGATCCAAATATAAAGGTCAAAAGAAAGAACATGGGTGGGTTTTAATCAGTACATGTCTGGTACTCCCTTCTGTTCCACCCAGAGTGGACGGACTCATTGCTGTTTTCCCATTCGAAAAAAAAATGTCCGTAGACAAACTGACATTATCAATGAAGACAGATGACAGCAAATTAAAAAATGACATTGACATAAGCTGCCGAAAAGCCAAATTTTAATCGTGTAGACGTTTTAGAAATATGGAACGCTTTCAAAGCGATACCCACTTCTCTGGGCTCTCAGGTTCTACAAAAAAACCCGTTCTCAGTTAGGTAAAAGGTTTAAAAAATACACGTTTTCGAGAATCTGATAACTGACATTGGTGAAGAATGTGAAGATGCCAATCATACTCAAATTCGAACCTCCTGGGTCTTCGTTAGTGTCAGCGTCAGTACCAAAAATACGACAAGAGTACGAGACGAGAATAGAAAAAGTTTACATGATAATGCGTTATTTTTTCAAGGTGTTTGTTGACAAGGACGGTCTTTAGTACTAATTAAAAACACGAATAATTAAAAACTATGTAGGTAGTAAAGTTGGTGTACTTTTTACCTCACTGAGAAAAACTGCTTAAGCAATTACCTGTTGTTTGTGTATGTGTATTTAAATGTTTGTAAACGCACCCACGGTACAGGAGAAATTCCTAGGGTGGGCAACTTTTTTTTTACACATTCCTACTGTAGGTATGGATTTGTGTTCGTTTCATGAAATAACAGTCAACATCACAAATGTGTACTGTCGTTTGTATTCCCAATCGGAATCACTAATATAGTTACGCTATGAATTTGCGTACAAGTTTATTTCTTGCTAGTCGCTGACTGGCTTTTTTTTTCGGATGGCAAAACAACAAATTACTCTTCCCGGTCTGGGCGGAGCGAAAGGAACTGTCAGACTTTTACTGACTAAAACCCATCCATGTTCCTTCTTTTGCCCTGTATGTTCCTGGGTAGAGATAGCACGGTATCTTTTGACATGTCGTTACTAGACGGACGGACGCGAGACGGTGAGCTACCCATTGCTCACCGTGCACAGGCCCGCGTCTACTGTGGCCGGGAGTTATCACGTGGTTCCTGACACCCGGAGCGTGCTGACTGGCCCGCAGTTTCGCTTTTATAAAAAACTAGCTTTTGCCCGCGGCTTCGCTCGCGTTAAATTCGGTAGCGCCTTATTGATTTGTAATAGCAACGCTAAGTTTTCCCGTTTCTTCCCTCTTTCTCCCTCACATCCCACTTTTTTCAAAAAAATATTAGCCTATGTCCGTCTCCTGGTTCCCAACTATCTCTGTACCAAAATTCATCAAAATCGGTTTAGCCATTAAAGCGTGAAGAGGTAACAAACAAACAAACAAACAAACTCACTTTCGCTTTTATAATATTAGTAAGGATATGAGAAGGAACTTTTTTTAAAATATGATGCAATTTTGACATTAGTGTTGCATATTTCGACCTTTTTTGGAGTTCCGTACCTCAAAAAAAAAAACGGTACCCTTATATGATCACTGTTGTCCGTTCCGTCCGTCTGTCTGTCTGTCAAGGTCCTTTATCTCGGGAACGCGTGGAGGTATCGAATTAAAATCATATACTCAACTCTGTAGCCGCCTTTGTGCTGTGGAAAAATAAACCTTCTCTATGTCTATGCAATCAAAAGATATGGCTGTTTATGTCGCAAGTTAGTACGGAACCCTCGGTGTGCGAGTCTGACTCGCTCTTGGCCGGTATTTTTCTCGATGATTTTAGTCGCATCCTTACTAATATTATAAAAGCGAAAGTAAAGTGAGTTTGTCTGTTTGTTACGTCTTCACGCTTAAATAGCTGAACCGATTTTGATGAAATTTTGTTCAGAGATAGTTGAGACCCTGGAGACGGATATAGGCTATTCTTTTTTGTATAAAAAAGAAAAATGAGGGAGAAAGAGGAAAGAAAAGGGAAAACTTAGCATTGCTATTACAATAAATAAGGCGCAAGGGCAAAATCTTCAGGTAGCAGGTAGCTTGAAAATCAGGAAAGGGGAACTGTGTTACCCCGAATTTAACGCGAGCGAAGCCGCGGGCAAAAGCTAGTAATTATATAATCCGGTTTCTAGGCTATATTATGGATAGGTGATGTTGACAAAAGAGATAAAGAAGTAGGCTATAGTGATAACATAAGGACAGGATCGAAATTCAAACGTCATGTTCGGAAAAACCAACAGGTAAACCTGTCATAATTCTAATTATAAATAAACAAAACGAATTTAGAATGGATCGTTATTTCTTTTACTTGAAGACTGTTCTGTTTCTGTCATGAATTGATAATCTAAATTAGCAAAGAAAAACTTTTATTGTTTCTATATTTTTTAAATAACTGTTATTATTTGCTAAATATTCTCCAGCGTTTGATAGTTTATTACCAGTTTACACGTGATATTGGCAAAATTGTGGTATCTCTCGTCCACAAAAGCTATTAATGAAGAGTTGAGGTTGAAGTTAATTTAGAAGGTAAAAATAAATTGTTTTTAGTTGCCAGCCATTTTTATCGCTCAAACGGTTATGTGCGACTATGATTCATGATTTTCATGAACAATAAACCATAGTTGCTTTTAACCATAGAGTAAAATAATTGTATAGGTACTTTAACGCCACTACTAGTGATGCGTTTGTTAATAACCTATCTGTACCGTGGCGTAATGACCACTTGTACTGTAACATTAATAGCCGCTTATGGTCCAAATGAAGTACCTTGTAGTAGTACTTAGAATCCAATGACAAAAGCGTAGATGACCACTGAAAGAATATCTGCATAGAGAATATCTATAGTATAGGCAGACCGCTTCACTAAAACCGTGCCTGAGGTAGCTGCGTGGCGCGTAATGAAGTGATGCGAAGGCTCAGTCATCCAGCCACTTCTCCATCCAGCCATCCATCAACATCACCATGCTGTCTATCTTTCTTTTGCAATACAAAAGTTATTGAGTTAGTCTAACGAATTCCCGAATCGAAGCATTGGGGACTGAAATGGAAAAATCTAGTATGCCAAAGGCAAAAATGAATGTACAAGAACTTCCCTTAAAGTAGTAAAAGTTCCGTAACTTTGACGTTCAGCATCCTCAGATTTTATAGTTTCATACCATATCACACGAGCCTAAGCTATGTATTCTTCAAGTACAAAGCCAAGTAAGAAGAGCCCCATTCATTCCGATCATTGAATCAAGTCAAATAAAACGCATTGGACTCACGCGCATCCTTCATCGTTATCGCAACAATATGCACACGTGCGTAAGCTTACCACTGGAATAACGTGATGCGCAGATTTACTGATAGCCACTACAGGAAAGTTATTTTAGGTACTTCTGACATCACCAGCATCAGCAACCCAATAATCAACCTTATTTTGATGGAAATAAAGACCTGATGATTTTGTTAACGTCTTGCTAACCGTGAATGGACTGTAGTACTGATTCCCATGACGTATGATGCTCTTGAACAACCGTCTTGATTGTTTAGTGGTACAGCTGGTTACCGGATGCTTCACCAAGCGGAAGTGCAACAAAGCTGCCTGTTGTAGATCTGTCTAAGTGACTAACGCTCCACCGTGCATGAATAAATGCAAATATCTAAGCCAATTCGTTAACAGCATGTAGAAACATCGTAACTTTTTGCTGGAGTTGAAATATGGGATTTAGGGTTATAGAGAAATAGGGTGTAAAGCTCTCCATCCTCTATAGAAAAGGGAAGATCTTCTGACCAGACGGGTTTCTTATCTGTGGGCCACTGCCCGACAGTTGTTGTCGGGTTGGTCTTAACTCGCGGATAACTATTGCTTGCTCGATGTAGGAATTGGCAGTTAGTTTTTTTCAGTGGTTGCGTAGATGACGCTGTAATACTTTTTGCCATGGTCAGAATTGTAGTGTCGCTACAAGTCTTGGGTGATGTTTCCCTAAAAAGCCTAGAAATTGCTTGTAAGATGTTTGCAACCGCTAAACAAGTTAATAAGTAGATCAAGTTCTTAACTTGGTTGTGTGGGTCAAGTTACACAAAAGCACTCTTGCTTTGCTGATTGCAAGATAAGTCTTCGATTTTTGGTATTTCAATAACGCTTCATAAATTCATTTTGTTTTTAGACCTACAACTAGTCATATAAATAAATTCAGTCTATAGTCTGTCAATTGAACTCGTGAAGCATTTTGAACAATAGGTAATGTAATGAACCTAATTGTAACCAACGTAGGTACCTAAATGTGTATATTTATGCAATTACCCTCATAGTCATGGTAATACGTAGTACTACCTATTATTTATTCTGTGGTAATACCACCCACAATGAGTTCCTAATCATCAATTCGATACACTGCCCACTATACCATTACGCATCACGTGTCTATACGTAATCTAAAAGATATTACGAATTACAATTTAAGTCAGATGATTCACTTCAAAAAAAGAAGGAAACCACTTCCAACCAATAAGGCCACCTACTAAGAAATTCTACAGTTCAAAATTGGAAAAACTAAATGACGCATTCTAAGGCTACATTTACAGGCGTTAGTTACTAATAATGTGATTAAAATGTAAATTTAAACAAATACAAAATTAAATATCCCCATGTCTGATTCAGGTTGACGACAATCGTTGGGTTGAACAACGTGTTTTTACTCAAACGAACGAATCCCGTTCAATAAATCAATTGTTCCGGTGATGTTGCCTAACTTCCGAACAAAGTCGTAGAAATTCGCGCTCGCTCTGCTCGCGATATTGTAGCATGCGCGGCTTCCGGATTTGTCTCGAAAAAAGTTTTAACCGCGTTTATCGCAATTAAAAGTGTTGTTGTTATTCTGTTAGTTAGCCAGCTAGACTCAAGATGAAACTTTTTATTCCCTCCTCCTTGCCTGGCAATTAAAAAATCATTTAATACCTAAACAGATTTTTTTGTTAATTGAATTAAGTACCTATTTATTTATTTGGTCAAAATTGACTTCTTTGCGTCAAAAAACGTATAGTATTTTCATTATCTGACTACCTACCTCTACAAAAATATCTCTTAATAAACCCAGATGCCCTCGATAAAATACCGTGGGGTAATATGAGCTGCTGACCGCGTCATTTGTAATAGAAGTAGTTCTATTACAAATTACGCGATCAGCAGCTCACAATTTATGACAGCCCTAACTTAGTACTTAATTAGGAAGGTGAAGGTTGATAAACAGCTACCTACTTACCTAATTAAAATAAAAGCCTGTTAGGCCTATGAGGTAACAACGCTAGTTTCGTAGACATCGCTCATTTCACTATCGCAACGCTAACTAGGTGAAGTAGTGCAGTTAAAGTCCTATGTTTCTTTAACCTAGAAACCTAAACAAAGTGTTCTTATCGATATGTTAATAGCGTAATTGTTTCAGAATGAATTAACAACATGACGCTCTCAACGAGCCGGCAACAGTTCTTGGCGTACGAAACCCAAACACCAGAAGATATACATTATGGAAGAAAAGGCGGAGTTTTCATCTCTAACTGCATATGCATCACTTTTATTATCCTTGCAGTTGTTGTCGCAGTCATAGTGGGCGTCATTGTGCACTTTATCACGTATTTCAAGGTAAGACCGAGCTTAATCACGTCACATGTTTTTTGTTCGTAGATACACTATATAAAATTGTGCTCGAGCCGGTTCTTATCTAATCTGTCAGTAACTCCATGAGACGTTGCCCGATTTCAAGTTCAATTGCTATCTTGTAATAATATTTCTTATCAACTTTAATTAAAAGCTACCGCCTTTTGTATGTTTTTTTATCGAACTTTAATTCCGCAGTTACACGCTATTCTCAGCATTTTGCGGATGGAAGCGGTATAAAAATCATAATCAGAACTGCTTTGGCCGGAGCAAACCAAACCTTTGCCCGACTAAGCTCAGAAAAAAAATAAACGTCAAAATGACAATCGATCTTTGAGTGGTTAAAGGTGTACGGTGTTTATCAATAATTTATAAATAAATTAATAAAACACCAGTAATCACATTGTTAGTGAAAAATGACAAACATTTACTAAAGAGCTTAAAGTTTTTGGTTAATACTACTGCATTTTATAACCTGTGATATTTTTAGTTTACGCACAAAATGTTTTTCGAAACTGTTTTCGTTTTATTTATATTTAATGGAGTCATTATTAGTGGTGATCAGCAAGTAAGTACAAATCTTAGTCTTTATATAGTACACATAGGCTACTGTGTTGTAATTTCTACAAATATTGGGCCTTTTTCAGGAAAATTTCCTTTCTAAAGCAACACTATTACTATTATTAATAAATTCAAGACATTTTTCAAATATAGTGTAACAAATATGCGGTTTTACCTTTAAATTAAAAAATCTCTTTGTAAGTAAAATAAAATAATTAGTGCATTGTATCCAAAAATCCAACAAATTAAAATATTGAAAAATTTGTTATTAAAATTGAAGTTAAACTTTTTAATTAAGTATCCCTTACAGGTAGTACAACATGGCCATTCTTGTATTAGGTACTTTATTTCATTGTAAATTTTAATTGCCATTTAGTTAGTGCAAGCGATAATTAATTAAGTAAAGCTGAATCTTTTCTGAAAGAAAATCTATTTCAATCAATGCAAAGGAGTGTAATATGTAACTGAAATTCAGCCAAATTTTTTGAACTTTTTTAAATTTAATATCATGCAGAAAGTTCAGACAGGTCAAAACTGCTTGTATCCTGTTGTGCCCCACTAAATTCTCTGCATGCAGCCTGCTAATTTTGTAGATCACACTTAAGGCTGACTATGTAGTCATAATAATAAGTACTAGAATAATAAGTACACTGGCTCTTTGGTTGCTTAGAAAGTGTTTGTTTGTTATTCAAGAATTTCATCCATAGCCTAAGAAATAGTTGTTATGTTTTCTCCAATGCAAACTTCAATATTTTCCAATTCAAATAAATGTGTAGTATGTAATGTCTTTTTATAAAGTGTCAAGCTGTTGTATATTTTTTGTTTTCTTTCTGATTTAAAATCTATTTCTTGTTTTAGCTCTCACAAAAAACTGTAGACTTTTGGGATGAAACAGAACCATTTGGACAAACAAATTCACCATCACCAGACCTCAGACTCCCTTCAACCATAGTGCCAAGTTTCTATAGACTAAAACTTAAAGCTGAACTAGAAAACTCAACATACTCCGGCGACGTATACATTACTATACGTGCGAGTAGGAGTGTGAAGGAAATAATATTACATTCTAAGAATCTCAGTATTAGTAGCAACGCTAAGCTTACAGAACAAATATACGAGAAAGTTGAGACATTACGGTCTCCGAAGGTCAAGCGAGAAGTGACTGAAGCTACGGTGACAACAGCAGCAGCAGACAATGGTACCACCACTGATGTTCCTATAACAACGACAGCGGCTGATCAGAATGTTACAACAACAACAGTATCAGAAACAACACCAGTTGTTGGCAATGAAACGGCTTTAAGAACTAACACAACAGAAGCACCTCTACCTACTGATACAGAAATAACCCGCAGTGCTGTACGGACCATAAGAATTCTGTCTATTATAGAAGGCACAGGGGACAGACTGGTACTGCCTTTAGAGACTGCATTGAAAGCTAACGTAGACTATGTACTGCAGCTGTCTTTTGAAGGAAAGATCTCCAATTCCATGACTGGATTTTATAAGAGTACTTATATTAATGATAAGCAAGAAGTCAAGTAAGTTTTTTTTTTCTTTTCTCTTCATGCATTAAAATAGATATTTAGTTTTTCAGTTAGTTGACTTCATATTTAAATAGTTCGGAATACATTTTCATATTTAATACAAGAAAATCAGCATGACAAACATCTCAGTAACTGGTAAATATAAGGTGGAAGGGATATTGACACAGTTACCACATTTTCAGTATATCATTCTGACTTTTTTTTGTTTTTTCATCAGAAATAATTAATGATTTTTAAAAATATCTCATTTTTCTCTTATCACTTAATTGAGATGAAGAACCCTATACAATTATTGCATAGATTTCTTAATAGTTCAAGTATATTAGAAATACCAAGTTAAAAATAAGTTTATGAAAATGTACCACCAAAGTATCTTTGTCATGCAAGTATAGTAAACAAAAAACTTGAGAGGTGTCAAGGGACACCCGGATGGAACAAAGTTATTATTTATTATGTACAAAAAACCTGTATACACTCAACAAAAATAAATTCAATGCGAAATAGAAATGAAAATATCTGGCTTGCTTTCTATAAGAGAGAGAGAGAGAGACAGACAAAGAAACATGCGCACGCCGCACAGCTTACAATAGCTTACTATAGCAAAAAGTGTCGTTACAACTTTTCGTGAGAATTTTTTCCGTCTAGCCCCTTTTCACAATGCGCGATAAGGAATTTCGTTCCAAAAAAATTTGCTTTTGTGCTAAACTAAAGTAAATATGACGTAATGTTATAGATAGTTTAGTAAATCATGCGTTATCGTTCAGTTTAATTGTACTGATAAATCTTAGCTGATTCATTTTCTTAAATAGAATTCATTCACTAATGTTACTTAATTGTTACAAGTTGATTGTATGTTTGATCTCTGTATGTTATAGAGAGAATACTTGAATTTAGAGTAGAGGCAAAACTGAAAAAAAAAACAATGAAATACGGTCATCACTTTGCCATACTTACATCTTTTTACCTAGTAGGTAATATCTACTAGGTAAAAAGATGTGTCCAAAATAGAAAAATATCTAGTTGGAGTATGGCAAAGTAATAATAATAGTTTTCAATAAACATTATTATTATTTTTCTATTTTGGACACATCTTTTCACCTAGTAGATATTATCTAGCACCACATTTCTAGCATAGAAGCCACCGAATAACCACTGATCGAAAGAGATACAGCGTCCCGAGAAAATAAAGGGCAATAGAAGGAACATGGGTGCATTTTAGTCAGTAAAAGTCTGACCGCGGGGGTCAGACTTTTACTGACTAAAATGCACCCATCCAATCAGAGCGGAGGAAGTTATTTGATGATAGAACATTCGCAAAAAAAAAGCACCACATTTCTTCTTCTTCATCATTTATCAACTACGAAAACGGTGCAAGAAAACATCGTAGATGGAGGATGCGACATGGCGCATATTTGGCCCTGATACCAAATATTTGAAGACCTGTAACCTCCACCAATCCGCTCTGGCCACACAGCAGTAGCAACATCATAAGATGAATGTATTTCTCAATATTTAGACTGACTGGTGATGATGCAGGAAGTAAAGAAATATTGACGGGCCTGTTGGTCTAGTGGTTAGTGGCCCTAACTGCTGAGCCGGAGGTCGTGGGTTCGATTCCCACCCAGGACAAACTTTGTGTGATGAGCATGATTGTTTGTTCTGTGTCTGGGTGTGATTTATCTATAATATGTATGTATTTATAAATTATATAAGTATGTATATCAGTTGTCTGGTTACCATAACACAAGCTCTGCTTAGCTTGGGATCAGATAGCCGTGTGTGAGTTGTCCCAAGATATTTATTTATTTATTTATTTCCTCATTTAAAATACAATTTTATTCGTTATCTTTCAGAAACCTAGGGGTCACCCAGTTCGAGCCGACTTCGGCGCGGTCCGCGTTTCCTTGTTTCGACGAGCCAGCTTTCAAGGCCAAGTTCGAGATCAGCATCGCTCATCCTGAAACTGTCACAGCCTTGTCGAATATGAAAATTATTACCCAAGAACCCATGTGAGTATTATTTTCAACTTTACATCGCTAAAAATTGGGTCGAAATTCGCCTGATCACCGTGCGAATTTGATCTGAAATTATCACTACCTATACAGATTAATTCTGGTTTCGAATTTTTGGTGGTCTAATTTTTGAGGACAACAAAGGATGAACTTGTTTTGGGCTTTTACTGTTACTGCTAGCCTGCGTCATCCCATTGCTGAGCAAAAGCCTGTCAAACATTCAAAAGCCCAAACTCAAGGTCTGCGAACGGGCAATGAGGGGCAGCATTCTAGGCGTCAAACTAACCGACTATTTACACAACACCATACTGCCCTCCAAAACACAAATCACTGACCTTGCCCAAAAAGCCGCTAAGCTAAAGCGAAACGAAAAACTAAATTTAAAAATAAAAACTACGTTAACTTTTTTTGCCCCAAGAACCCTAACGCCTAAGGCCAATGACTAACGGAAACTATAAAATCGATTGATTCCGCCTCAACGCGCAAATTGTTTTATTAATCACTACATACGAATGTGAAAAACTATTTCTCGTAATCAAGTTTTTAAATTAGTTAATTTTGAAACTTGTTACTAATTTTTCCAAGAAATCTGAACACCTATTTTCTTCGGAAAATCTAAGTAATCAATTTTGTTCCGTATTCATTTATTTTAACAACCAATTTATTTCAATTCGATCATTTTTTTATCGTGGAACTTATACATTACAAAAAAGATGTTAAATATCCCGTTTCAAAGTATATAAATAATGGATAAAAGTGTTCTTAAAACTCACGAATAAAGTTAGGACTTCGTAGAGGTCGTAATCTTTACACTTTGGTTTTTCATTTCATTCACTATACATGGACATGTTATTGGCTTGCTGTTGTCTATGGTGTTTTTTTTTTATTAAGTTTCTTTTTAGCTGTAAGTCCTCCATGCTGTAATAAATAAATAAATTATAAAAACGTGTTGGCACAACAGTATTTATAAATGGCTATACTACAGGGCTACCTGAGGTAATATTATACCAACCTATTACTGCCCCACGGCTAGGCAAAAGCCTCTTCTGATACAGAAGAAGTACTAGCATTGATTCTCTTGTTAAAACTGGTTATCAGACTTTCGGCCCACTGACTACCTGTAACAACTGTCAAAGATCTACAAATGACAGCCGGGACCAACAGCTTAGCGTGCTTTCTGAGGCACGGAGGAAACTTGGTTTGTAATGCCTAACCTGAAAATCGACCTGAGCGCTTGTTTTTATTTAACCAGGATTTCTATTAATAAGTCAATATTCATGACAACAATTTCTTCTCCCACAGCCCTGATCAACCCGGCTGGCAATGGACCCACTTCGACAGATCAGTCAGCATGTCAACCTACCTCGTCGCATTCGTACTCTCAGACTTCAAATCTTTGGAGACCAGTTACACCAGCAAGGACAATGTCACCATTCCTATCAAGATATGGACGAGGCCTGAATTAATAGCGAAAGCGAAATACGCTTCTACTATAACGCCGAAACTTCTGGCGTACTACGAAGATGTTTTTGGAGTGCCCTACGCGTTGGATAAGATGGATTTGATCGCTATTCCTGACTTCTCCAGCGGTGCTATGGAGAATTGGGGGCTAGTTACTTTCAGGTGAGTTTTAGTTTTTTATGCGTTTTCAAATCATCTTCCTTTCTTTGATAACCGACCTCAAAAAAGAGGTTTCTAATCGACTGTATCTTTTTTGTAATTTTTACGCGATTTCTCCGACTATTGTGAGCCGATTTTTAAAATTATTTCAATAACTAGCTTTTGCCCGCGGCTTCGCTTGCGTTAAATTCGGTATAACACAGTACGTGCTACCTGCAGTTTTTGCTCTTGCGCCTTATTGATTTGTAATAGCAATGCTTAGTTTTCCCTTTTCTTCCCTTGTTCTTCCTCATATCCCTCTTTTTTTAAATAAAAATTAGCCTATGTCCGTCTCCCGGTTCCCAACTATCTCTGTACCAAAATTCATCAAAATCGGTTTAGCCATTAAAGCGTGAAGAGGTAACAAACAAACAAACAAACTCACTTTCGCTTTTATAATATTAGTAAGGATCATAAGTATATACTCCTGAAGGGGTCCCATATCAATTTTATCAGTATTGCTTCGGTAGTTTATGAGTTACCTTCTATATAATTTTTTTTTTTCTAATATATAAGTATGATAGGCTAATATCATTTAGTAGCAATGGTATGGACATGTAATGAGGGGGGATGAAGCACATGTGACTAAAAGAGTGATGGATCTGAATGTTGATGGACGGAGAGCGAGAGGAAGGCCAAAGAAAAGATGGATGGATTGTGTAAGGAATGATATGAAGGAGAAACGAGTTAATGATGCCGTGACGTCTGATAGGGGAGAATGGAAAAAGAAAACGTGTTGCGCCGACCCCAAATAGAATGGGACAAGGGTAGGAAAATGATGATAGAAAATGAATACTCGAATTTGTGAAATATACCATCATACCACAATTAAAAAAACTAAAATAAAAGAAATTGCTCGGACTGCATGTAGCACGGGATAAAAAATGTTTGCACATATTTTACACCTATTATTTAAGTCTATGATCCTTTGCAATAAAGTCAACACCGACGTCTGCTCAAATGTTTAAAACACACCTGTGTGCAATAATGAATGAATAAACTGAAAAACAAGAGATACTGCAGCTCCCGAACATATAGGTAAATGGCAAAAGAAGAAACATGGGTGTGTGGGTTTTAGTCTATCATCCCCCCCCCCCCCCGCTCCGCCCAGAGCGGTGGAAGTTATTTGTTGATTCCCACACGCAAAAAAGAAAGGTGGACTTAGCGATGTAAATAATGACATCCTTACTAATATTATAAAAGCGAAAGTGAGTTTGTTTGTTACGTCTTCACGCCTAAAAGGCTAAACTGATTTTGATGAATTTTGGTACAGAGATAGTTGGACACTGGAGACGGACATAGGCTTTTTTTAAAGTGAGTTATGAGGGAAAAAGACGGAAGAAAAAGGAAAACTTAGCTTTGCTAATACAATAAGGTGAGAGGTACCTGCAAATCAGGAAAGTGGAACTGTGTTACCCCGAATTTAACGCGAGCGAAGCCGCGGGCTAAAGCTAGTAATGACATAATTATATAAATTCATATTATTAAACAAGCGTTATACGAGGCATGGTTGACAGAGTTTAATTACTTTTGTGACGACGCGACAAAACTTGTAGTTTATGGATTAAAATATAATTATTTTCCTTGACTGTTTCGTTGGTCTAATGGTTACAAGCGTGACTGCTGAGCATAAGGTCATGTGATCGGTTCCCGGGTAAGGCAATACTGGTTTTTTCGTTAGGAATTTCTCAGTAGCAGCCATGTAATATGGATTTGATGGCAATAGGCTCGCCCCCTTTTACATGGGACTTAAACATAACTGGCGGAATGTGGGTGAACTATTAGGTAGTTAAAAATAACGGTCTCCACACTAAGACTTTCTCTTGTATCGTGGGTGCGTTTTCATACATTTTAACTCACATACACAAACAGCCACACCCGTAACATCTATTTGTAGTTCATACAAATATTTGTTCCGTGCGGGCATCGAACCCGCGACACGCAGCGCAGCAGTCGATCGCTCAGCCACTGCGCCAACCGTGCCGTCCTCTGTCCTCTGTCTTAACCTTCGGGAAACACAGGTGTTATCTTGTGTAATTATTTACTTCGAACAGTTTTTTATCCACACGAGCAACTCAATCTAATACTAGATTTAGCTAGAAAAAGAATTATGTTTCGTACACATTTCTTGACGCGTGTGTCGTTTTCACGATTCGCCGGCCTAATCGTAATAGAATGTTAACTCGGCGTAGCGATAGCTGAACGATTTTAACGCCTTTTAACGAGTTGCTGTAGCTGTACAAAACTATGGAGGCAAATGTATAATTATAAGCTGTTTTGACTTTACGTCCTACTAATATTTCAAGTGCGAATGTATGTGAGGAATACATCCTCACATACATTCGCACTGGATGTTTGTTACTCTTTCACGTCAAAACGGCTGAACGGATCTTGATGAAATTTGGCACAGAGGTAGATTATGGTTCCACTATGTCCGCCAAAATATAAAGGGGAGATATAGTCTAACAAGGGCATCTCTAAATTACATCATCTGCATGAGCAGACATTATCTAAATTTTTATGAGTTTTGACGCACTCTAAGACCGTTTACAACCACTTCACCTAGAGTAATTATACTTTACTAGACTAAGTTTCTTATCACCGGAAAAGATAGTTGATGTTGTAAAAATACTTAACGACAGATAATTTTTTTAATGACGTCTTAACATTACACTTGTCTATCAGAAAACTAGGATAGTGTAGAGGTTATCACTAAACTATATCAATAGTTAAAGTTTAATCATGTACCGACTGTTGTGTGGCGTTTAACTTATTGGTTTAAGGAGGAATAGCCAGGGTAATAGAAAGAAAGAAGAAAGAAAAATGCGTTTATACAGAACTAGGTTATGCCCGCGGCTTCGCTCGCGTTAAATTCGGGGTAACACAGTTTCCCTTGCGCCTTATTGATTTGTTATAGCAACGCTAAGTTTTCCCTTTTCTTCCCTCTTTCTCCTTCATATCTCAATATTTAAAAAAAAATAGCCCATGTCCGTCTCCAGGGTCCCAACTATTTCGTGAAGAGGTAACAAACAAACAAACTCACTTTCGCTTTTATAATATTAGTAAGGATTAAATTAAAAATAAAAAAGAAACACCTTAAAATTAAACTAAAGAAAATGATTAATACTGTAAGAAACACCCAAAATAAACTCCAGTTTTAAAATCACAATGTACACTTTATTACTTGTTCATATACATTAATCCAGCACACTTAGATTTCAGCTTACAATCACCTCTAAAGCAATAATACACTTAAGCTTAAATATTTAGAACCACCGAAACACCCGCCTGTGTCCTCGACCACCCGTCCACTGTCCTTTCTCTCTCCATATTCCCCCTCTTAGAGTCCAACAAACGTCACCTGGTTGAGACCACGTGACTAGTCAAAATCGGAAATAGTCAAACTCACGACAAATAACGTTAAAAACTGTTTTATAAAATTATTTAAACCTTACACTCGACCATCCTGATGACGTGCATGCCCCCATGTACGCTGACATTTTAAACCTTACACTCTGCCAGTTGACTAATTCTGTTTATAAATACAATAACTTAATTTTACTTTTGCCATGTATAATTAACATTTCTAGGCTTTTGCTAATTTCACTTAAAATTAATTATATTGGTATGTGATTATTTAATGACGACACAATTTTGAAATTTAAAACATTTGCACGCTATGGTATATGACAAACATGTCTGAACCATTTTTATTTTTTTATCATTATACATGCATTTATTTTCTTTATGTAAACACATGTTTGAGCAAATAAATAAATCTTATCATATCTTATCTTAATCGAACAATACAAATACACTAATTTGATCTGAAATTTGATTCGATTGATTACAAAACATTCCAACATAATCAATACTTTCTATAATATGTTTTTAATCTACTGCTATTTACACAATCTGGAATCTTTCTATTCTTAAGTATTTCCTAAATATAATAATTTTGGTATCATTGTGTCAGGTACCGAACCAATCCATTCTCGGTCCTGACCTTCAATGGACCGATCGAACGATATTCAACTTCATATTCAACATCACGTCACTTTTTAGGCGTAACTGTATTTTTCTCATAAGTACAATCAAATGACGTCTATAGAAACCATTAACGCAATAAATTCTGATCTAAAGCTTTAACCTGTGACATAGAAAATGCAAAGAATCATATTAGAATGAATAAAAGTTCTATAATATCCTGTCTCAAAATATTCGTAGCCTAAACTGTAATATGCCCAATTTTGTTACCCTTCTCCAAAGATTTGAAATACCCTGGGATATTTTAGTACTTACAGAATGTTGGCTTTCGTCTGCAAAGTACATCCCTGCTCTCGACAACTACAATCATATAGCGACTACGTCACACAAAACGCAAAACGAAGGCGTTGTCATCTACTATAATAATACTGCAGAATTTATCGACTCAATGAACACTCTACTAGATAATCTAAAAACTTTTAAAAACATTTTCTTTTGTGGCAATATTAATATAGGGCCAAACTAAGACTACCTCAACAGCTTAGCTAGCTATGGCCTACTCCCGGCTCATACGCTACCAACGCACGGATCAACAGGTCTAGACCACATGATACTGATGACTAAAATGGACGCTTGCTGTTTTGTTCTTGAAACATCTTTCACCGACCACGAGACTGTAGTTATTTGTTGTAGTCCTAAAACGACTCTAAAATCTCTCAATAAAACATAAAGCTCGGTTAACTACGAAAAATTGGATAAAATAATTCAAAACATGGACTACCTGCTTATCCTGGACTGTCAAGACACTAACGTATCGACTGATCTCCTCGTGGCTCACATATCTTCAGCAATAAAAAATTATACCAGCATAGTTAAAACGTCAAAAGGAAAACTAATTACCAAACCATGGATAACTACAGGACTCCTGACGTGAGATATAGGGATAACTTGCACAAAAAATTAAAAAGTACTCCTGACGATGAGATGCTAAAACTATCATACAAACGCTATAGAAATTTTTGCTCCTCGCTGCTTAAAAAGCAAAGAAGAGGTATGAAAGACAGGAAATTGAAAATGCTAGGGGTAATAAAAACAGTTATGGGATGTCATTAAAAAAATTAGTGGTTCTGATAAGAGGGCAGACTACTCGTCATGTCTCTTGTCATCTGATCGTCCCGAGGCGGATATAAACGACGTCATACGTAACAACGAACAAACTCTTACCCATACCAGTGATCACACATCGATAACTACTTGCAACTCGCTTGTAATTCTTCCTACCAATGAACAAGAAATTTGCAACCTCATAAAGGGCCTCAGGGAAGATTGTGCAGTGGGAATTAATGAGATTAGCAGCAAAATTATTAAGAGATACGCTTACTTCTCCCATATCACATATCTGCAATCTCTCAATATCAACAGGGATTTTTCCTAAAGCTTTTAAAACAGCTATTTTTAAACCCATATATAAGGCTGGTAAAAAAAGGACTGTCAATATAAAATACCTCGGAGTCACTATTGACCAACATCTGTCCTTTAAAACACACATTGAAACCCTCGTGACCAGGTTATTTACTTTTCAAAACCCTACGACACTCGGTTGACCGAAAGACTAATAAGATGGTATATTACGCATTATGCCAATCATTTATTGATTACTGCATCATATTATGGGGAGGAGCCGCAACAACAAAACACACCTCATTGAATTTGAAAAGGCACAGCGTGCCATACTTAAAGTCGGAGCTGGTCTTCCTTATCGCTTTCCAACCACTGACTTATATAAAGAACGGGATTACGGGACACACTTACTGTCAGACAAACGTTCATTTTGCATACCTTACTTAAAAAAACACTCAAATGCAGTTTTACACTAAGCTACTTAATGATCACCGGCGAAAGGGTAGGGTTTGTCCCACAACTCAATTCAAGTCCTCACTCCCTAAAAGATTCCATTGTTTCCTTGGCCATTACTTTTACAATAAATTAAATAAATTCTTAAACCTTTATCCAACAACTCGATTAAGCTGTATCAAGGAAATTAAGAATACCTAAAAACTCTATAATAAAACTGAAAATCTTTTGACCGTCCGCAAATGAATTTAATTTTTGACGAACATTTTCAACTCGTCGTAAAACAACTCTCGCTACACTCACTACACTCACTCGAACACTCACAACATGACTCACTAACTTCTGCAGAATTATAAGTAGTCATTTTTTTTATTTAATTTTTTTTTGTCTCCATCCTTTATTATTATTAGTAGACTGTTTACCTCTCACATAGTTTTTATTTACTTTTGTGCACACTGTTCAATATCAAACTCTTGCACGGTTACTCTGTAGCACAGGTAACAGGTTTCTTCCGAAAACCTATATTAGGCACCAGTTTCTCGCAAAGGTGGAATACTGCTAAAACATTTCCTTGTAAACGTTAACTTTAAGGCAACTTTGTGAAGAGAAATGAATAACTTTATTATTATTATCGAAACTATCACTAGAAGCATCAAGTAGCGAACCCATCCACTCTCGCTCTTGATCACTTAACCATCAATATAAATAATTTATTAATAATATGGTATCATTGTGTCAGGTACCGAACCCATCCATTCTCGGTCCTGACCTTCAATGAACCGATCGAAACTATCACTAGATTAGAAGCATCAAGTAGCGAACCCATCCATTCTCGCTCTTGATCACTTAACCATCAATATAAATAATATGGTATCATTGTGTCAGGTACCGAACCCATCCATTCTCGGTCCTGACCTTCAATGAACCGATCGAAACTATCACTAGAAGCATCAAGTAGTGAACCCATCCATTCTCACTCTTGATCACTTAACCATCAATATATATCATTTTATCAAGTAGCGAACCCATCCATTCTCGCTCTTGATCTGAAACAATCCAAAATTTGTGGTTAGTATAATCACCCTTACTGCACATAGAATCTTGAGTAATAGAACACTTTAACAAGCTATTTGCGGGACTTTGTTTCAACATCTCATTTAAGCATTGATTTTTGTATCATCATCACTTCTACCATTCATCGTATCTATATCATTATCGTCATCATCAAGTTCTAGAGAAAGCATGTCTGTCCATGGCTGCATTCTGTTTAAAGTTTCATAGAAACGATTCTCGATAGGCTCACTAAACCCACTTCTACGCCCTAACATCTCCTGCAAGGACTGGCCAAAATTTCGCTCGCAAGGGAAAGCTTTAAGAAGTTTTTCTTGCCACTTCATCCATGAATAAAGAATACTAGTTACATTTTGATACCAAGTTTTGGCCAATCTATGAAGATTTCATCCCAGCCGTAAACAGAGGCACATTCGTTTACCTTTTTGAACCAAATATCAATGCGCTGGTTTATAGTGTATGGATCAAAATCTGGAATAATGTTATTGCAATCAAGTTTATTGCTCGTATGGGCATTCTGTTCGATCGGCTGCGATGATCTATCGCTTTTAAATGATTGAGCTATTTCATAAATATCTCTACTAGAAAAAGAAGGGTTACATGACCTTGAACCTCGTGCTGTGCTATCATCGTGAGCTTGCCGATGGCCTCGTGGAGACTTTTTGTCACGGCGCTCGCCGTTGCCAGGCTGCTCGCAGTTGATGTAGTCCGAACGCCGACGGCGCTGATTGGAGTACGAACGCCGACCGCGTTGCTCGGAATCCAACCGCCGACCGCGCTGCTTGGAGTCCAAACACCGACCGCGTTGCTCGGAATCCGAACGCCGACCGCGTTGCTCGGGATCCAACCGCCGACCGCGTTGCTCGGGATCCAACCGCCGACCGCGTTGCTTGGAGTCCAAACACCGACTGCATTGCTCGGAATCCGAAAGCCGACCGCGTTGTTTGGAGTCCAAACACCGACCGCGTTGTTCGGAATCGACACGCGACTGCGTCCTTGGTTCCCCCGCTCACTATGCCGCATTCGGAGCTCTGCGTCGCAAGCCTTTTGAAGCGCGTGCTCCATGTGGCGTAGTCGTTGTCGCTCACGCTCCAACTCATGTTCTCGCTTGCTCTGAGACCTGTGGCGGCTACGCGAGCGCTTCGCATTACCCTGCTCACGGCGCGGCGTGATCAAACGCCGGCGATTATCTACATAGCTTTTAGACACTTCCATGACTTCTGAAACTCACATCAATCTTTAGCGATTATAATCACACATCCCACCAATACATTGAATTATAATTTATTCGCCAATAAACTTTGAAGGTGTCTTAGAAGCCGGTTTGGTTATTTATTCACAGCTTTAGCACACAATTAAAGAAGAAATAAATATAATGTTGCTGCAGAGCAAACACATCGAAAGCACGGGTGCTATTCAACAGGCACAAAGGGGACTGGTGACTCAGAATCCCAGACTTGACAACTTTGTTTTATTTCATTTAATTCAATTATTTATAACTCATATTAACCAGCACTTTTTACCAAAGAATCCAAGTTAGATAAGGTATTAAAATATTTTAACTTGGGTATAATTAAGAATTAAATTTGAAAAAACGCTATTTCGATAACCAAATTCGAGAACAAGTATGTTTTAAATAAATCAATTTCTAGATTTAATTTAAAATTATAAAATACCTGTCTCATTAAAATAATTGTTCGAGATTAACAGCAACAACATAAGATTGATGATTTACAAAATAATTTGTCCAACGCAAAAAACAACAAATGAACCATCACCCAATTTAATAATAATATTTCTCAAGTGTATCTAAATAAATAAAGAACTCTGTTTAACAGATTCATTTTAACACTTGAATTATGATTATGGCTTATACTTACGCAGTTTACGCAGGTAATTCCACTTCTGATTTGTAAGAAACACCCAAAATAAACTCCAGTTTTAAAATCACAATGTACACTTTATTACTTGTTCATATACATTAATCCAGCACACTTAGATTTCAGCTTACAATCACCTCTAAAGCAATAATACACTTAAGCTTAAATATTTAGAACCACCGAAACACCCGCCTGTGTCCTCGACCACCCGTCCACTGTCCTTTCTCTCTCCATATTCCCCCTCTTAGAGTCCAACAAACGTCACCTGGTTGAGACCACGTGACTAGTCAAAATCGGAAATAGTCAAACTCACGACAAATAACGTTAAAAACTGTTTTATAAAATTATTTAAACCTTACAATACCATAAGGGCCTCAGCTCATATAATGCCAGATGGCAACACAAGGCCGCCACCTGACGCTGATAGCTATTTAGGGCCCGCCGGGTAACCCGCGAAAACTTTTCCATAAAATAGTCATTCAATGGGAAATGAACTTAGAGGGTAGTATCCTTACTATAATATTATAAAAGCGAAAGTGAGTTTGTTTGTTACGTCTTCACGCTTAAATGGCTGAACTGATTGTGATGAATTTTGGTACAGAGATAGTTGGGACCCTTTTTTGTAAAAAAAGGAGGGAAGAAAAGGGAAAACTTGGCTTTTCTATTACAATAAATTGCCTATTTTATTGCAAGGGCAAAAATTACAGGTAGCTGGTATCTGCAAATCAGGAAAGGGCAACTGTGTTGCCCCGAATTTAACGTGAGCGAAGCCTCGGGCAAAAGCTAGTTTTTAGTAATTATAACTCAGTAAAGCCGTATTTCTTACGGTCGAGAATCACATTTTAAGCAACATAGAACCTGACACTGGCCTTAAAATAACAAAAAAAAACGTTAGAAAATTCAAACATCGCGGGCTTCCGTAGCGCATCCTCCGTAACTAATCAAAATCCACTACCCTGCATCCCTGCACTACATCAAGAAAGGCCCTTTTATAATAGTCCTGTTTCGAAAAACCGATACAGCTTATTTTGTGTTTTTAGTACCTATTAATGTCCCACTGTTTGGCAAAAGCCATCGCAGTGCTCGTCGAGGTCATCTTAGCACCTCTCTCTGGCCCGCTCTCGGTACCGACGTCCATCCTCACTCACGCTCATTTTGTGGAGAGTTTTGCTCAACAGTCCTTGCGCTTGCGATTTACGTGACCCGCCCACTAGGGTAGTTTCCAGAGTCAAAGTAATTACATTCTATTTAGTCCGTCTTTTAGTTTGATGAAAAATAAGAGACACGTATTTTTTATTAGTAAATTAGACCAAAAATGACAAAGATATAGCCCATTAAAGTTACGTGTGACGTCACTTGTTGCGAAAAAATGCAGCAACGCGTGGACGTTTTACGTAACTTTAATGGGTGTGCCTTATTTTTGAATAATATAAAAAGAAGGACTAATAAAAAAAAATATGAAACTTGCCTATTCCAATTGAGCCGATATGCTACCGTTAATATTCTATCTAATATTTTTACATCCAGATTGCTATGCTCCATTTGAATTCAGCTCTAGAAGCTAAGAATCTTCGGGTAAAAACAGCTAAATAACTCAAGTATTTTTTCTCTTACAGAGAAACGACTCTGCTCTTCGATGAAGCCGAAAGCGTTCCACGCGACAAACAGAACGTAGCCATCGACATAGCGCACGAGTTGGCACACCAGTGGTTCGGCAACCTCGTCACTATGCGCTGGTGGACCGATCTCTGGCTCAACGAGGGATTTGCGACTTATATAGAATATGTTGGAGTAGACCATGTAAGTAACAGTTATCAGACCATGTATACTAATACTAACCTTTTTTAGGGTTCCACAACTCAAAGAAAAAAACGAAAATCTTATAGGATCACTTTGTTGTCCGTCTGTCTGTCTCTCAAAACCCTTTATCTTGGACTAACTTTTGCCCGCGGCTTCGCTCGCGTTAAATTCGGGGTAACACAGTTCTCTTTCCTGATTTGCTGGTAACTGCTACCTGTAGTTTTTGCTCTTGTGCCTTATTTATTGTAATAGTAAAGCTAAGTTTTCCCCTTTCTTTCCTCTTTCTCCCTCATTTCTCATTTTAAAAAAAATAGCCTATGTCCCGTCTCCCGGCGTTTTAACTATATCTGTACCAAAATTCATCAAAATAGGTTTAGCCATTTAGGCGTGAAGACGTAACAAACAAACTCACTTCCGCTTTTATAATATTAGTAAGGATAAGGATATGCGTGGAGGTATCGAGTCGAAATTAAAACTCTAAATGCTCAAGTCTGTGGTTCTTGGAGTGGTCAAAAAACCAACTCTCTAAGTCTACGCAATCAAAAGATATGGCCGTTTATGTCGCAATTTTGTATGGAAACCTCGGTCGCGCACCGAGGGTTCCATACAAACTTGCGATATAGTAGTTCGACTCGCTCCTGACCAATTTTTTTTTAATTTATTTAAAGGGCTTTTCGCCTCTATCTTCAGGACAGAAATAAGGTCGATGATAGGACGAGCTAACCTAAAACAATCGTATTAATCTATTGTGACCTACTCCTAAAAGTGAGTTTCTGCATTTTTTGGCTTTTCATTGCCTAAATAATAATAATCTGAGAATTAACCTCAGCAAAACAAATATAATGCACTTAGGGCATAAAAAAGCAAGTTCGAAAATGGAAGTCCAATTTCAAAATAACAAAATTCAGGAGGTAGACAGTACAAAATTTCTAGGCCTTATAATTGACAGGCAACTAAGTTGGAAGGATCACATCGAAACACTTTGTAAGAAAATTAATAGTTCATCCTATGCCTTATATAAACTCGCTCCAATAGTTAACACAGAAGCACTACTTGTAGCTTACCATGGCCTTTTAGCATCTTTATTAAGGTACGGCATTATATTTTGGGGTAACTCTACGAATAGAGAAGCCGCTTTTAAAGCGCAAAAACGGTCCGTCAGAGCCATGTTTAAACTAAAAGTAACGGACAGTTGTAAACCATTTTTTCAAAACTATAAAATTTTAACACTACCGTCATTGTATATTTATGAAACTGCCTTATTTGTAAAGTTGAACTCACACCTGTTTCCTAACTTATCCGATACAGTCAAACGGAACAGGCAGAATGATATGTTACGCGGACGTAGAGCCAGAACAGCTTTAATGTGGAAAAGCATATTCTGCATAGCCCCGCAAGCAAGTCTTTAACAAAATCCCAAAGGAAATCAAAGAATTGAATTTAAATGAATTTAAAAAAGAATTTAAAGCTTTGTTGTATAAAAAATGTTACTATAATTTAAACGACTATTTGAATGATACTTTGAGATCCTAATTAAATTGTAAGCATATAATCATTGACATCTCTATTAAAGTTTGACATTGAATAATAATATGACATTGTACTGAATGCTGATAATATTTATGTAATTGACATGCCACTAATTGTAATTTTTTATTCCTATTTAATGTTTGTCTTAAAATTTTGTTCTGTACCAAATATTTGCACGCCCCCAGTGGCAGAATATGATGAGACCTTTGTTTATATTTAAGACCATAAAAATGTACCATATTCAGACAATTAAATGAATTTGAATTTGCACAATATGTAATCACACCTCGTTGCCTAGATCCCTTATCGTCCTGAGTTCAATTCCATGATCGGGTTTAGTGTTATTGGATTTTTCCATCAGGGATTTCGTAGTAGCAGACACGGAGTCTAGATTTGTGCTCGGTTGATGGCAACAGTGTCGCCCCCTATTGCCTGGGTCTTAAACATAACTGATAAAATGTGGATATGGCGAGATGTTATGTGTGGAAATGACGCCTTTATTCCGTGAAATGTCAAGGCAAATATTTTTTACATTTATATAATTTTTAAGACCCTCTATCACTCATTAACTGGGGTTTATTTGATTTTTGGATTCAAAATGATTACAAGAAAATAAAACACGTATTTCGGGGCTTTTTTTTTATTTTTAACAAACGAAACAAACAAAAATAGGGAAAGTTGCTTTTAGGCAACACTAAGGTCGAGACTCGTATTTTTTGGTACTAGCTCGTTAGTTCGGAATGTGGAGTATAGGCTACAGGACGCTATTAAGGTAGGAAATTAATTATTAAAAATGTTGACGCCTTTGTGTGTTCTGTCTACACAGTGATAATAGAGGGTTAAAGGGGTGACCATATTATAATTAACACTTGAAACGGGATATTTACCATGTTGCAAACGCCATGATCACGGATGAACTCATTCATCCGTGATCATGGCGTTTGCAACATCGCCGAAATATCGGAAACTCGATATAAATAACAAACATGGTAAATATCCCGTTTCAAGTGTTAATTATAATATTAGTAACCATGTCAGTTTAAAGACTTATATGGCGACCATATTGCTCTCAAACAGGCACAAACCCAGACTGCAAGCTAATAGAAAAATCCAAATAGAAATACCCCTTCCCTACACTTTACAAGTGCCATATGAACTGTTTCCACAAAAAATGGCCCAACACAATCTTGTTCTAAATTCCCATTCTTTTTCCAGGTGGAACCCGAATGGAACATGTTCGAATCCTTCTCTCGAGACAAGATGGACCTTCTCCGATCAGACGCGCTCAAGAACACCTCCCCCGTATCCCGCAAAGTAGAAGACGCATCGGAAATATCGCAGAAGTTCGACGAGATATCGTATACTAAGGGGGCTAATCTGATAAGAATGTTGAACCATACGATTTCTGAGGAACTGTTCCATAAAGGATTAGTTATATATTTGAATGAGTGGTTAGTTTTGTTTTATGTTAGTAATTTATCATATTAACAGCTTATTCTAGTTTAATACGACGACGGCACGATCAGCGTAGTGGCTGAGTGACTGGCTGCTGCGCTGCAGGTCGCAGGTTCAATCCCTGAATGGAATCAATATTTGTATGGCCTACAAGAAGTTGTTCCGGGTGTAGCTATTTGTGAGTTTAAATGTATGTAAACGCACTCTCGATACAGTGGACATTTCTAGTGTGGGGCAACGGCTAAAAAAACCCTGAACCCTTGTATATTATTGTACCATACCAAACTTTCTGTTAAAACACTTGAACATCTTATAATCATCTTTTATTCAACAGGAAATACTCAAACGCTGAAGAGAACGACCTCTGGTTCGCGATGTCTAAGGGAACTCTGACAGACCCGTCACTCAAGGACCTGAATGTGGTCGATTTCATGAACTCCTGGACCAAACAGGCCGGATACCCCGTCGTTAAAGTTAACAGGAACTACGAGAAGGGACAAGTTGAAATTGAACAGGTAAGATATTTACTGTTACAGGTTAAAAATTACACCACACACTGATACATACACATAAAAACACCCACACACACAGAGACACACACACACATACACACACACACATACACACACACACACACACACACACGCATGCATACATACAGAGAGACAACCCTGGTTGTGTCTGTGAACTATCAGAAGGGATATATTGAGTTTGCCCCAATGAGTGAACTGTGGCGAATTCGGAACTTGGTCTTTGTTTATTAATTAGTAAAGTGTGCTCTCCTGAGCCTCAGATCCGAACCTGGTTTCGAATCCCAACTTGAGCTAAGTTTATTTAGTGTTTCCATCTAGAATTTCGCAATAGATCCTGAATATTTGCCCGGTTAAGGCCATAGGTTCCCCCCCAACGTGGGACTAACATAACTTACGAAATGGTTTGTGTATGTGCTATCGGTAAATAGACCTCGGCTTGAGTTGAAAGAGGCGTGACTTATGACAGCCTAATTGAAATTAAATTTTGATCCTTTTTTTTAAATAAAATAACAAGATATTCCACAAAAATGCCTATCCGACCAACCCCATCCGAGTTGTTTACCTGGAGAAGAAATGGCGGAACAAACTCTTCAGCCACCCATCTGTCTGTTAAATTTAAATAATAACAATAATTCATCATCCATTGTCCCATAGCGCCTCTTCACGTCCGCATCCGACCCGTACCAGAAGATGGTAGACCAGCTGTGGCACATCCCCATCAGCTACACCATAGTGGACTCTCCACAAGCCACGTGGACCACGAAGCCCAAGTCCTGGCTGAAGGGACGCTTCAGTGTCATCGATGTGCCCATCAATGCGACGCAAGCGTTGTATGTCAATGTTGATGCTATCGGTAAGTAACATAATTTAAGCTTATATGTACATATTTGTATTAGAAATGCAAATGACACGGTATACTCCCAACGGCCACCACTAAAACAGGCACCAGTGGTGGCCGTTAGATCAGTGCATTATTTTTTGTCCCAACGGCCATCAGTGGCGGACGTTGGAACATTCCAAATAATATTTGTCTCAACGGTCACCACTAAATTGCCACCACTGGGGGTCGTTAGATTATTTACTGTGTCAACTGCAATGACAGGGGTTTGATGGCAGTTACAGTCAGACCAATCGAACTCGAATTGTAGGTGGAATGGAATGTGTTACAAATGCAATGCAATAGTAAGTATCTAAGGTAAACTGCAATAACAATACCACCGAGCCCCGCCCCTACCAATATTGGTTTCGTTTTTATTCTTTGTCTCTCTTTACAAATAAATCAAAGTGAACCGCAATAGTAGGTAGGATTGAAAAAGTTAATGACACCCTTCCGACTCGTCGCCGTTTATTATCGTTTGTAGTTACTTATCTCCCTTGAATTCCGGGAACTGCTAGTGTGATTATTGTTTTTCTATGCAAATAAATAGTAAAATGAAAGAAATGAATGACACTATGTAGATATGTTTGTCTGTCTGTCACCTTTTCACCTCTTAAAGATGATTTTTACGAAGTGGCCTTTTTTTGCGGATGGGAAATCATCAAATAACTTCCTCCGCTCTGGGCGGAGCGCGGGAAGTGTCAGACTTGTACTGAGTAAAACCCACCCATGTTCTTTCTATTGCCCTTTATGTTTCGGGACCGCGGTATCTCTTTCGTACAACCCTTCACTCCGTGCAGGCGGTGTCCCTGGCAGGCCCCTCTGCTTTGCTGACATCTGTACACACTAATGCGCTGTCTACACGGCCGTCAATAGACGGACGGTGAAGTGAACGAATGAATTGACCTTAGTCTCTTTAGTATGATGATTTCCGTCGTTGGGGCTAAGCCGCTGACTAAATAAGTAAATAACGTTAATTGAATAACATGAAGCATTTTATTATAGATTAAATTGGTGATAATAAAAGGATTATTATTTTCGAAATGTCAAAGTGGCGCCATCTGCTCTTCTCAGCTTTTCGTCAATAGCTGTCAAATCACATATTTATATAACCCTTGTTGTGAATACTAACAGTACTGATAGCAACATCTGTGTGACTTGTCTCATATAGTTATTTTTTTGCAATGTTTTTTCTTTAGATTCTTTTTTACCAATTCGTTGTGAATGAGTGGACATGGTTGGCCTTGCAGATTCTTAGACGCTTGTTAACTTTTGATTTTATTTTACGTATTTGTAAAGTAAAAAAAACTTATTGTCGGGCCTACTCTGTCCTCTCATACTTAAGTACTAACGCTGTAACAACAACATTGTAATACCAAATGATTTTAAAAGAGTAACCATGGAGTTTCTTGCCGGTTCTTCTCCATAGTAAACGACCAACCCCATCCGTGCATCTTTTGTCGACGTTTTATAAGTGCCCATGTAGGCCTATGTGAAATAAAAATATTTTGATTTTGAATATTATGTTTTAACTGATGTTTCAATTTCTCCAGGATACTACCGCGTAAACTACGATAAGAAGAACTGGCAGCTACTAAGCGAAGCCCTGAAGGCCGGCACCATAAAGTCTCCCATCACAAAGTCACAGCTGATCGACGACGCCTTCAACCTCGCCAAGGTCTCCCAGCTGAACTACAGCTATGCACTGGGTCTGACCACGTGCGTCATTAATGGGGAAGACTCGAAGATGGTCTGGGATCTTCTGTTGAATAATATGGCGTTTTTAAAACATAATTTGAGGGCTACTTCTGGATATGTGCATTTTCAGGTTAGTTGGTAACTTTTTTAGGCCTTCCATACCACAAAAGGAAAAAACGTAGCCCTTATTAGATCACTTTATTGTCCGTCTGTGTGTCTGTCAAGATCCTTTACCTCGGGAAGGCGTGGACACAGATATAGATTGACATAGATAACGCAAGTATCACGATCTGTATGAAAACAAAGCGTGCCATATTTTGACTACCTACTATGACGTCTCATGCACTATATTTTAGTGAAGTGACGTCTATTTAGTGATTGACGAAAGTTTTTACAATTTATTACACAAAATTAACTATTTTAAATTTGATATCTGACGTCCAACTAGTGGCACACCGATGCAGACTGAGCGCGAAAGTAGCAGCTTACGATTTTTGATCGTAAGTTTGGCTCGCAAAGTGGCACGCGTAGTAGTTACCCTTGCGTTATCTATGTCTATCTATATCTATGGGCGAGGAGCTATTAAGTTGAAATAAAGTCTATATACTCAAGTCCGCGGTCCCTTTGTGAAATAGATCGCCTCTTGGACCCAACGCGACTTGCTTCTATTTACCGCTGCCTTACACGCTCAAAATTGACAACATATACAAAAAAAAACCAAAACTAACCAAGTTCTGGGACATCTCAATAAAGATTACTATCGACACTCCAAGAAGATAATCAACGACACGGTTGGCGCAGGGGTTGAGCGATCGACTGCTGCGCTGTGTGTCGCGAGTTCGATCCCCGCACGGAACAAATATTTGTATGACCTGCATTGTTTCGTGTCTGGGTGTTTGTGTATGTGTGTATAAATGTTTGTAAACGCACCCACGATACAGGAGAAATTCCTAGTGTGGGGCAACTTTAAAAAAAAAAAAGAGTCTTACTGTACCATCAATTTCCTGTTCTTTCCAGGACTACATGCGAATCATCCTAGCTAAACAACTAGAACGCTTGAACTACGGCCTGTCTAAACCTAAGGACGATAACGAAGCGTTCTTAATAGAGAACCTTGTAATGTGGGAGTGCTACGTGGAGTCCCCGCGCTGTCTCAACTGGGCTAGGGAGCAGTTCAACAACTGGACCAAACAGGCTGATATCAACAGTAACCCGTGAGTTAAATTCTTAAAATGGTCACAGACTCAGTTAACCTCTCAAGGACCGCCATTATTTACGTCAAGCACCGCCGGGCGGGCTCTTATCGTAAGCGTAATCTGATTTTAAGACTTATCTTTACTACAAATACAGTTTTAAATCGGTCGGGGTTTGGTGGCACAAATTTGTGCCAACGGGGCTTAACGGTAATACTTGTTTACTGGCACGTTTTTGTGCCGCTGGGGCTCTAGAGGTTAATATTGCGAATTGTTACTTTGTGACCATTTTATGAAAGTAACATAATTCATATTATTGTCCTATTATAATTCTGCTCAATAGGCTATTTTAAACCCCCAGTATGCGCTTCGCTTCTTTTTATTCCATACTAGCTGCTCCCCGCGGTTTCACTCGCGTGGTGATAGAATATACAATATATCTTTATAAATTCTAGCTTAGGGGGCGTCCATAAATTACGTGAGGTGTTTTTTTGAATTTTCTGTCCCTCCCTCTCCCCTGACCCCGGATCATTTGATGATTTCCCATCTGCAAAAAAAATCGGCATGGACAGGTGGGCAAAGATCGTCATGCACTGAACGCCTGATAGAGGAAGAAAATCTTGTAATTAACACTTGAAACGGGATATTTTGCAAACGCCATGATCACGGACATCGCCGAAATATCGGAAACTCGATATAAATAATAAACATTGTAAAGATCCCGTTTCAAGTGTTAACAACAATATAAGTAACCATGTCAGTTTAAAGACTTATATGAAGAAAATCTTGTATAAAATATGTATTTTTTCTTAATTGATTCCATGCCTTTCCAGCATCCCCAGCTACCTCCGCTCCCTCGTGTACAACATGGTGCTGCGTCACGGCGGCCGCGCCGAGTTCGACTTCCTGTGGAGCGTGTTCGTGAACTCCACCGACCCCAACGTCAAGAGTCTCATCATCAACAACCTGCCCAGCACCAGGGAGGAGTCACTTATTACTACGTGAGTATTATCCACAGATAACCTCCTAGATTACATATGATGAACAAGTCAAAGCTTTATGGCACACAATACAAGATATAAAATACATTTCTGGATGTTTTGTGTCTGTGTAGTTGCACTGTGCTCTACCAAATAAGCAATGCAAAATTAACATTCAAAATATTTTGTTTAGTCAAAAATCAAATAAAAAAAGCAATGAGTTAATGACGGGCCTACGCTGTCATCTCAAACGATATCATCAACGTATCCTACGGTGTAGTAGCCTTCAGCATTTAAGCGTCGGATTAGGCCATCTGCTATTGTTTCCATAGCAGAGGCGAGAGGACGCCCTAGTACGCACGCGGGGTGAGAAGAGCGCAAGCATAATATGATTGGTTGACTGGTGATATCACTTGCAGTAGTCTTGGTACAGAGGTATAAAATATCGACTCTGATATCGATAGTATCATTCGCCGCGCGTTTTCGCAATTAACTTAAGGTCGGTTTCCAGTCTAATCAAAAGGTTCGGGTTGATCGTTTCCTATGGAGAAGAATTGGCATGAAACTTCAAATCTACTCTTAAAAAAAAACAATGTTAAAAGTCTTAGCGTTAGCACTGTAAAGGCTTAACGCTAAGACTTCAAGAAAGAATCATAGTTTTAAAACATCACATTTATTGTTGGATGGATGGATTTTTAAATAAGGAATAAAAAAATGGTACACAAACCATTTTTTTTTATTCCTTATTTAAAATTCCGAATGTCATTTTAAACAGCCTGTGCTTTAAAGTTTGATAAAAGTTATAAAACCTCTACAGTACTCGACAATGAAACGGCATCCAATTTTTATTCCACAGACTTCTCGAAAAATCCCTGTCGGAGATCCCCAAGCAGTACGCGGTAGCCGCGTGGAGCGTGGAGGCGCCGCTGGGGACTCGGCTGGCACAAGACTTCCTCATACAGAACTTCCACCAGGTCTACAACAAGTTCACCGAGATGGATGCCTTCACCTTCCCCGCTGTGCTCAGTGGCTCCTTCGGCTTTATTTCTACTGAGGAGGAACTCAGCAGGGTATGTAATTGAAAGTGTACTTTCTTTATCGAGTGGTTTTTAGGGATGGCAAATTGTCAAATAACTTCCCCTGCTCAAGGCGGAGTGGGAGGGAGTGTCAGACTTTTACTGACTAAAACCCATCAATGTTTCTTCTTTTGCCTCTTGCAATTTGTATCCCAGGACCGCAGTATCTGATTAAAAACAACCCGCAACCCCGGTACTGCCTATTATGGTGTTAGAGTATTTATGCCGCCCATGGTACTCTGACTAGGATTAACATGCCACCAAAACATATCTCTCAGGCATGTTGGTTATGTTTCCTCACGACGTTTTCCTTCACTGAAAACATTAATAATAATTATAGGTACCGTACAAACTTGCGACATAAACGGCCATATATTTTGACTGCGTAGACTTAGAGGGCTAATTTTATCACAGCTACAAGGGACCACAGACTTGGGTATATTATTATGTTTTTAATTTCAACTCCACGCGTTCTCGTGATAAAGGGTCTTAAAAGACAGACAGACGAATAACGAAGTTATCCTAAAAGGGTTCCGTTGTTTTTCTTTAGAGGTACGGTACCCTAAAAACAGATTAACAGATTCAATGACAATCAAACTTACAAATCCCTCTTTCCTCCTTCCAGTTAAAAAGCTTCGCCATCAAGCACAGGGAGCAGTTGATGCCGATGTCCCAGACGCTACAGAAGCTGGTGGACACTGCCACCTTCAGGATCGACTGGGTCAGGAAACATTCCGCTGGTATCAGCAAGTGGTTCCAGGATTATGTAGAAGGTATGTATTCTTTTACCATCTAATGTTTTGGTTGGAAATTCGCCTAGGTTAGTTTTATTCCTGCAGTAGTTAATAACCCCACTGGTTTCCCACTTATTAATAAACGGTTTAAAAGTACCTTTTTTGGGGGTGGGAAATCAGAAAATAACCTCCTCCGCTCTGGGTGGAGCGGGGTGGATGTCAGAATTTTACTGACTCAAACCCAAACGTTCCCAAATGTTCCTGCTTTTGCCCTTTGTGTTCCGGGGCCGCGGTACCTCTTTCGAACAACCCGCAACCCCGGACCCTGTATAACCTTCAGATTAACACTTTGTTCTGGCCTTTAGAACCTGACACATAGACATAACCTCTTTTCTGAGATTCGCTACTGATGATAGCGCCAGAAATCACTAGACCAATGAAGCGGTAAATATACGGTTCCGTCGCCATCGTCGGTCAAAAACTGTTTTGTTTTTCTCTATCAGGAACTTCTCATTAGCCGTCTGGATTCAAAACTAATTTCTGGTTAATTAAAATAATTATAGTCGCCCCCTATCACATGGCACTTAAACATAATTAGCGAAATGTGTGTCTCTATGTGACATAAATAAATAAATAAATATCTTGGGACAACTGACACACGGCTATCTGATCCCAAGCTAAGCAGAGCTTGTGTTATGGTAACCAGACAACTGATATACATACTTATATAATTTATAAATACATACATATTATAGATAAATCACACCCAGACACAGAACAAACAATCATGCTCATCACACAAAGTTTGTCCTGGGTGGGAATCGAACCCCGTCCGGCTCAGCAGTCAGGGCCACTAACCACTAGACCAACAGGCCCGTCTACATAACTACTTACAAGCATAAAGAAGCAGAAATAAATGGTCCAAATTAATTATGATATCTTTCCACAGGTAAATCCCCACTATCCCAAGTGACACCCGCCCCTACTCCTATCGCTCGCTCGGACAACACCACGTCACCTGACGTCGCTCCCTCTGACGTCACAACCGCTGCGCCCAACGTCACGTCATCGACCGACGCGCCCGCGACCGTTTAATAGTATGTCCACTAAGTACTTGTAGGTCGATGTAGAGTAAACGTGAGATGAGTATGAGATGGTAATAGACTGCTGACGGAAAGCGCAGACCATATTTGTAATTTTTGTTATGCAAATTTCAGCTTTAAGTGTTGAAAAATAAAATTGAGTTTAATTCGGTTTTGCCTTCATTTAAATGGACTGCGTTTTTCGCTCTTAGCAAGTATGTGAGAGTTACTCGAGTTTGATTTATGTCTGGTCAAACTCATGTTTAATATTCGGGATTAAGTCCCGATATAACCAGCGTCGTTGCTGTTTCCATTTCACATAGTTTTAAAAAAAAGTGATCATCAAACTTAAAAGAGGAAAGATTTCTAGAATCGAGATTTTCTAATATGAACGCAGCCAAAGAGGCATTGAGTTTCAACCACAGTTTTAGTTGAAGCTAGTGTGAAATAAAATTATTTAAAAATAGAGCATAGTCTAGGAACTATTGATAACTCTAAGTGGGTTGTTGAAAGTATTTTAATTCTTATTAACCTTTTGAACGCCATTGACCACTTAAGTTGCAAAACAGTCGCATGGCTGTGACGCCACAGACAATTAAAGTTGTCTTAATTATTAAGAATCTATAATGTCCCATCACTAGCGAAAATGCGTAAAACACATAAAAAAATATACTACGCTTTGCTTCGGGAGTGAAGTAACGTTGCAAAAGGTTAAATAGTATACATAAGTAGCGATCTAGTCGCAAAAATGAAGGATAATAAAAATGAATCATGTATTTTTTCTCATTTCAAAGTTTTATTTAGAAGTTTATACATCCGTATCTATAAACAAGTCGAATGAATTACTTAAGTAAAAAACATTATTTAAGATACGATTTTTATTCTGTAGTTTAGTAACTGCTTGAAGTTGGAACTTTCAAAGTTAGAATTATTAGCTATGCTTTGTGTGACGGCTCTTATTTATTTTTTGTCTATTGCACAAAAAAGTTTGCGTAAGTAAGATCAAGTAATTCCTTACTTAAACTTGACTATAGATACAGGTGATAGACTTTTACGTATAACAACACAATCAAGTCATTAACATAATTATGTACGTCAATACATAATATAACTATTTAACTATAACAATTGAACATAGTTATGCCATAATGAAGCCGCTATATCTAATTAATTCAGTTAAATACGTCAAACTAACTCTAAATGTGAAATATTACTATTCAGTAAAATGAGTCCCACGTCATCATCATTTTCCTGCCCTTGTCCCATTCTATTTGGGGTCGGCGCAACACGTTTTTTTCTTCCATTCTCCCCTATCAGACGTCACGGCATCATTTACTCCTTTCTCCTTCATACCATTCCTTAAAATGAGTCCCACGTACATTTATCATTACAACTACGCGGAAAAAGGGACAAAATTGATTTCAATTCAAAAGTGATTTCAATTCAAAAGTGATTTCAATTCGTGACTGTATAATTATTATTAATAAAATAATGTCTCACAGTGAAAATAAAAAAAAGGTTTTTTTTAATATATTTGGTACATTTTTGCAAAACTACGCTCAATTATTGCTTTATAATAGTCATCATCAATCAAATTCACATATTTTCATAATGTTATTGCTCTGTAGTTCCGACAGTATGTTAGACATTTGTTTCTGATGAAAAATATGTAAACATTATCAAGCATAATCGATTGCGTAACAACTCGATTATCGTTATGAAAATCGTTTTTTTTAGTGCAAATTGTTTTCTTTATCGATACTTTTAAGAACTATTTTTAAAATACACGCATTTTCTCTATTTCTATCCATTTATGTATTTCTATGAACTTTTAAATACTTAAGATATTATTTATTAGCATTTATAGCTTTTAAAGTGTTTAATAATGTTTGCCAAATTAGATAGTGCATATGTGGAGCCAAAGCTAAATACATAATGTCACAAAAAAAAAACTATTCTATTATGAAATATTATTCGGCAAAATCTTTGTACTTATTTGTATAATTTTAAATAAAACCATTGATAAATTAATTTTATATACATCCAAAATGGTTTTGTATTTAAACATCGCGTTTTAGGATTAGTACAATTTAATATATTTAACGTTACCATAATAACGTGTGGCCATACTATAAAATTATGATCTAAATACTGGATCTAGAAACGAAATACGCACAAGATTTTAACTTATCCTGGTTAAGCTTAATCTTATTAAAGCTAAACGCTGTAACAAGATGGCGACAAGCTGTCTATAGTATGTATTTAGCCTAAGAGTAATGTCAAATTGTCGAAAAGCGAGGTAAATTCAATCATAACAGTTATTATCCGAACATTTTAAACGTGAGATGTATAACATTAAATGAAATAACGCAAAAAGTTTATAAAAAAAATGTCATTAGTAGAATATACCATTTATTTAAATATATTTGTCTAAATAAAGTACCTACAGAAAGAATATTGCAGAAAATTAAAATAATAAAGATAATATTGGTATGACACTAACTAAAAATACACACAACCCTAGTGCCCCAAACTAGGGTTGTGCGTATTTTTGGTTTGTTTTAAGTAGAAGTTACCTATTAAGAACACCATTATAAATTACACAATACATTCCTTTGTTCGTTTTTATACAGTTGGCAACACAATTTGTTTTAAAATCTTCTATCTACCCTAATTTTACTATCCCTAGAAATAAATGTATTTAAATGTGCTGTGTACTTTTATACCAAAAAATCTAGTTTTATTTTTAAGTTCATTGTGTTGCCCACTGTAGGCACCTACTTTATTTATATAACTGTTCCTATTTATTATTTTGAAAACACTCGAATTTAGATAATCATATTTGTTAAAATGTATTTGTCAAAACTTTTATTATAAGTGTTTGCATGTGAAGGCTTACTGTTGAATAAATAATTTAATTATTATACAAGTATTTTATTACATCACTTACAAAATCCAGATGGCTTATACAAGGTGGAATTACATCACTTTTATCATATGCATGGCGGTATCCTTTTTTTGGAACAGTCCCGCCGAATCAACCACCACAACGACCACAGACAATTAACCTGTCTTTGGTCCAACAACGTATTTAATCAGAAGAATAAGAGAAAATCATAATTTAATTTGTGTGAATATGATTTTATTTTTCTTGATTATTCATGTCTTATGCCCAACCGATAATTTGTATGTGTGGTATACACTATTAATAAGTTGATCATAAATAAAGAAGTTTGATTTGATTACAATAATAAGTAGGTATACCAAAAACGATGCACACGGCGGCACAGGTCCATAGTCGGAACCAGAAACACCACCATATTTTTTTTTATTGTTGGATACAAACAGCCTCTCCTGTCAATGGCATACAAGCTCCAAATGAACCATGCTATAACGTGTTGATAAAAGTAAAAAATGTATGGGTCTGACTTAAACAATAGAAAAGTTTTTAATCAATAAGATTATTTTTTTTTGTTTATATACAAACCACTTTAGAACCGATTGCCATAAATTTTGTCTAAGCTGTTTGATAAGAAATACTACATCATCCTATGCAAAGCCTTTTGTGACATTCAGGAAACTGTTCGAGCTGCCCCGGACCCTCTGCAGCAGCGACAGCTCAATAATTGCGTGAATCCGACTCAGACAGTCTGTGAAATCACTCAGGTTCTCTGCACTGTTAGACATATAGACACATTATATATATTCGGCATATAGACACTGAACACTAAGATTGATCTATCGCATAACACTATTATGATCGCTGTTATACGCACTGAACTACAATCAATCACAGAAACATTCGAAAAGTCTCTGTCCGTCTCCAGGGTCCCAAATTCATCAAAATCGGTTTAGCCATTTAGGCGTGAAAACGGAACAAACAAACTCACTTTCGCTTTTATAATATTAGTAAGGATACCCGAGACAATGATTCACACAAAGTTCAAAAGTGATCTGAAATATGTGACTTATGACGTCATAAATTCTATTCACAACAATGACTCACCAAGACGTCATGTGTTTCGATTTTTTCCATCTTGGGTTGGGCCAGTGAGAGATTAACCGATTGCAGAATACCAGTAGTGTAATAGCGAATGCCTATCTGATTTCTACGATCCAGTTGGGTAACTTAACTCGGTGCCCTTTCGTGAGGCTGTTTGCCCGGCGTTCCTACTTTTGACTACCCGTAAAGACAGTAGGTAGGTACAGTCAGCTGCACATCAAGCTACATCACTTTGACCTTGAACGCGTTATGAGCAGCAACAGCGAGAATCGTGCGAAAGAGATATAAAGCTTTTTGTCAGTTCTTACTTGTAATGTTTCGTGCTGCAGTGCATACGTGAGGATGTGTGCCTATGCGCGTCGTTGTGTAGAATAACATACGATAAGGAATAGCGTAGTAAGTTGAACAATCAATAAAAACAAAAAAAATATGGAAATTTTACGTTATTAACTCTTCTATTCAGGAAGCGATACACGTACAAGATCTACAAACTACAAACAATGTCAGCCGGGACCAGGGGCTTAGCATTCTTTCCTCGATACGGAAAGAAAAACTAAGCTTTTTTTACGGGAAATCATCAAATAACTTCCCCCGCTCAGAGCGGGGGGGAGTGTCAGTATTTAAATGCCTAAAACCCACCCATGTTCCTTGTTTTACCGTTTATGTTCCGGGGCCACTGTATCTCTTTAGAAGAACCGCAGGCCGTGGTCCTTTGCCGTTTGCCGTGGCATCTTTTTGAAGCGCGAGTGGAACACGAACGCGCCGTCGATACGGCCTGTCGTCACTAAGAAAACTATGCTTAGAACATGTTCTGAAACCGTAGTAGGACTTTTAATTTTATCATTAGAATTTACCACGAGATGGCGCTAGAGTAGAGAGAGCTACCTAGTTAATTTGTTTCAATATTATCAATTACTACGACTTTACCAGATTGTGGCAAATTGGTACATTTAGCGATTATTAATTTATGAATCAATCGCCAGAATTAAAAAAATATATAAATCGGTTCAAAAACGAATGTTAACAAAATAATCGGAACTTCTAAATAAAAAGTTTTCAAATAAAAATGTAGACATCTTCATTGCTAAGTGGCATTGTAATGTTATACAAACACAAACATAAATACTATATCTACTCGATAAATATTCTCGATGGCTCACGCTTGCCACGTCACTTTTCCCTCCCTATCGAACTATGGCATCCCCGACCCTCAGCGCGAAAATCAATAATCTGCTTGTAAACAACTCGAACCAAATGTAGGGCAAACAAGTTTCCCTGTACAATTTTCATATTCCGCAATTATTGTTTCGTGTAACCTTTTTATTTAACCACATTTAAGTTGTTTGTGAGTGTTTAATTAATTTAGCGAAGATGGATACGGCGAATGTTGGATATTCCTATCATTTGCCTTCAGGCGGCTGGAACTATAAGATTCGTAACACATTGTCGCAATTCAGTGATTTGTTCAGCGAATTTAATAAGTATATCGCGCCGGCATATCATCATGACCGATGTGAAAGGTATTTTATAGAGCTTTTTTACTGTTTTTTTTTTAAGTTACCGTGTAACTGCGCAATTAAATATTGTACCCCTTTTATATTTCGAACAGTATACTTTTAGCTGGGGGTCATTAGCACACATTTCCTTGGGTTATTACACTTTTTGAAAGCCCTTTTAACCATGAGCTGCAGATATGTAAAACATACCGATGCTGTACATCTGCAATATACCTACAGAATAACAAATAGGTACATACATACTATAATTGTTACTATTCTTCGTAGTATATACTTTTCTAAAGATTTTTATGTCATTAAAGTATTTTATTTGCAAGATTTGAATTAAGTGCTTGTGTCATTATTATTTTGTTATCTACTTTCAGGTCTGTTCAAATGAGAATCTATTCGATGCACAAAGGGGAGTTTGTGATGGTATTTATTGCGTTTTTCGCTTGTTTCGGCTTAGGAGTATTTATAGGACTGGCAGGTAAGTTATTTTACATTTTAACCTAGATTTTCCAATTCGACATGTATTTTTTTTATTATTTACGCATATTTACTAGGTTGTATGACCTATCTTATTCAGTGTTATCTTGATTTAAATATATTGAAAGTATAATTAGGTCAAAAAAGGGTATAATTTAGATAGTAATTAGCTAAAGTATTACCTATTCAAACATTAATAACATTCGAAACTAGATATTTACGATATTTTTGCTGTTATTTAAATAATTCTGCTCTAATTTTAAATAGCTATCCAATTTTACCGCAGTAGGTAATACCTAAACGCACAATCTTTATTATTCTTGACATGGACTTTAATCATTCGTTTAAAAGTCAGTTTTTCCAATGTGAACTCGAACTAGACAAATATTTAATTTATCCATGTAGGTTTCGATCAGTTCGATACGTAAATGAGTTTACATCGACGAGCGATGGCCACTATACTTTCATAATACGAATTAAATAACATTAATTCACCACGTTAACTCACTTTATTGACCTCCGTTAACCTCTATTTTTTAAGTTAGTTTGAAACTGAACAATTAAAACACTACCGAAAACAAAACTTTATGCTCATCAAAATTATCGGTGAACAAAAACGTTATGTATGAGGAGACCGATCTCTAATGTCCTAGAACCAAATCGTCAAAGAAATACGATGTCACATGTCTATCAATGTCATTTCATGTCGGTCACTGTTGATTACCGACTACCGTCCACTCCCTCTCACTAAGAATAAGCCTCTGTTCTAGCAGTAAGAAAAAATACGTTAATTATGCTCAAAAAGCAGTCAAGCTCTCCCCGCCTTAAAAAATATTCCTTCACTTTTTAGGACCATCACCTACTATGACGACATCAATCACCGCCTCCTCTGTGCTGACAAACGCCAGCACTATATACCAGGGCCCCTTCCATTTACATAGCAAGGCACTAGGCCTCCGCGCGCAGCAACTGTGGCTCATGGCCGAGATACTTACCAACAATGATGACGGTAAGAGCTCTCTAGTCTATAGCACTCTACCATGCTACATAGAGCACTATATACCAGGGCCCCTTCCATCTACACAGCAAGGCACTAGGCCTCCGCGCGCAGCAACTGTGGCTCATTTCCAAATATTTACCAACAATGATGACGGTAAGAGCGCTCTAGTCTCTAGCACTATACCAGTTTGCATATAGCACTACTACCAAGGCCCCTTCCATCTACATAGCAAGGCACTAGGCCTCCGCGCGCAGCAACTGTGGCTCATGGCCGAGATACTTACCAACAATGATGACGGCAAGAGCTCTCTAGTCTATAGCACTCTACCATGCTACATAGAGCACTATATACCAGGGCCCCTTCCATCTACACAGCAAGGCACTAGGCCTCCGCGCGCAGCAACTGTGGCTCATTTCCAAATATTTACCAACAATGATGACGGTAAGAGCGCTCTAGTCTCTAGCACTATACCAGGTTGCATAAAGCACTACTACCAAGGCCCCTTCCATCTACATAGCAAGGCACTAGGCCTCCGCGCGCAGCAACTGTGGCTCATGGCCGAGATACTTACCAACAATGATGACGGTAAGAGCTCTCTAGTCTCTAGCACTATACCAGGTTGCATAAAGCACTACTACCAAGGCCCCTTCCATCTACACAGCAAGGCACTGAATCCTGAGCGCAGCAACTGTGGCTCATGGCCGAGATACTTACCAACAATTATTACGGTAAGAGCGCTGTAGTCTCTAGCACTCCTTCATAAAGCACTAAATACCAAGGCCCCTTCCATCTACACAGCAAGGCGCTGGTTCCGGTGCGCAGCAACTGTGGCTCACGGCCGAGAAGCTTGTCAACAATGACGATAAGAACTATCTAGTCTCTAGCTAGCTGTACCAGGCTACATAGACCACTAAATACTAAGGCCCGTTCTATCTACACAACAAGGCAATGAATCCTGAGCGCAGCAACTGTAGCTAATGACCGAGATACTTGTGGCAACACTGCTTTGTTGAAGGTTTTACAGCGGTCCGTTTCAAAAGTCGTTAGAACAAACTAAACCTCCCTGATATACTTTACTGGTACCAGGTTAAAAAAACAAACAAAAAGTACGAGCCCCCATTGACCTCGCGACCCTGTGTTATCGGTACCAAATGTAGAACAAGGGTAAACCACTTTTGTCAAATAGGAAATTCAAAAGCGTTGAATTGGACCCGCATGGTTGACGTTAGAAGGAACAAAAGAATAAGGTCAAGGGGTGTTAAATAACACCCCTTGTAAGAAACTACAGTAAACCACACCCGCTTGTAAATATTATGAAATGGTTTTTTCTTAAGATAAAGTGTAGCCCATTCTTCTCCATAGAGATCAGCGCTTTGGAATGGTCAACTACAGTACTTTCACAAGTTATTATGCCTTGTGACCGGGACTGTAGCTTCATTTTGTTTCTTGACATTTAAAAGTGCCTGTAATGGTCTAATTGAAATAAATGCTTTGATTTGATTTGATTTGTAACGATATTTTCGAAGAACTTCCGAGAAAGTCATGTCATTCACGTTTTCTATTTTTCAGAGGAGATATTTGATAAGAGCTTCCAAGTTAGTATTTCGATAGAGGGCGTGTTGGCAGATCACAGCACGGAAGAGATATTATCCGAAGCTGACGCCCCTAATAGGTAAGCACTAAAAAAAAAAAAAACATCGTGCCCCACAATAGCATTTTCTCCTGTATTCTGGGTCCGTTTACAAACATTTAAACTCACATACACAAATTGCCAGACACGGAACAATTACCAGTAGGTTATACAAATATTTGTTCCGTGCGGGGTTCGAACACTTGACACGTAGCGCAGCAGTCAAACGCTTAGCCACTGCGCCAACCGTGTCGTCAAGCCACCCTGTTCCCGATACCGATGGCCTACTATGTTTTGTATTTTTATGGCGCTGTACAAAGCAAACACTTCGTAAAATGTCTAGATTTTCGTCGCACAGTTAGCCGTATCTGTACATGCCACTAGCCAAAAAAAATTACTGTGTATAGTTCAATACATGAAGTAAAGAGTTAAACAAAATCAGTTTACAAAAGTGGTCTAGTACTACGAAAAAAAAAATGTTTAAAAAGACCAAAACAAAAATTTCGTCTCGAAGTTCTCAATTTTTTCAGCGACAACCATCATATCTTTTATATCTATAACAAAGAAAATTGTATAGACTAAAGAGATATCTAAAATTTTTCAAACACGGAACTGTATTTTTTTTATTTATTCAATAAAAACTGCAAAATGTCCTACATTTTGGCGGACATGATATACAAATAAAATCAAACACCGAAATATTTTCGACCTTATTTCTATTCTTTCGATGCAATACTGTCGTGTACTTATGTCAGACCATGCCTAGTAATAGTCCGAGAGCCAGTAACAGATTTATATGACCAAGTTCCTCTCAAGTGATAATTAGTAAAACGCATCAGAAAATCGAACTATAAAGCCTCGTGAATGTCAGCTGAGGCTCGGTGGGGGGGATGAGCAGTTGTAACCTCCCTCCCACGCTTGAAGAAAAAAAAATATTCACTCGTTTCCTCTCGGCTAAAAGTTTATCAAGTTATAGCTAACCCAATACCTCAACAAAAAAAAAAAGTCAGCTGGCTATAATAACAAAGTGCATTGTACGTCAGCTGATGGCTAGATCATGGGAAAAAAAATCTTCACTTTCAGTGATATCCTCTCGGCTAAAAATTTACCAGATGATAGCTTATATGTAACTATTGATAAATATATACGTCAGCTGGCTGTATCTCGGTGGAAAAATCGTCAGCTGATACTTTGAAGGTCGTTACGTAGAAGTTAGCCAGAAGCATTTACTGACTATTTAAAGGCATCAGCTGACCAGGTTTCCCTCGATTTATTGCTAGCTGATTTTTTTTATTTATCACAGTATTATATTTAAAATCAGCTCACAAATTTTCGTGTGGGAGGAAATGACGTCTTTTTAATTATTCGGCATAGCACTCCAATATGAGTGTTGAGGTGAAAAAAATATTCCATATCAATATTTTTTAGACTTATAAGTATATAATCATATAATTTTAGATATATTCCAATATTTCAAATATCAATTTGCTTAGTATAAATTAACTAGTTACTTGATAAAAAATATTTATTAAAAAAAAATTATGACAAATTACAATTCAAATGACAATGTTATTTAATCATTTTCGGCTTCGCTTTGGCTTGAGTCACAACCATCTCTCTCTGATTCATTGTCCGAGTCACTGTCAGAGCTGTCTGCTGTTATATTTTCATCGTCATCATCTGTAAAAAAAAAAATTAGAACGCGTATTTTAGCATAATATCATTAATATGATATTAAAATGTTACCTTTTTCGGGCTGGATAGTTATTTCATCAATCGATGTTGGTAACTGACTTCCAAAGAACCAGGTAAACTCATATTTATTGTCAATTTCTTCCCAACCATAGTCTTCCGGATCATCAGAAGTTGAAACCTTCAAGTGTGCATTTGACCAAATTTGAGCAATATAGCATGCTCTTAAAAATTGCTGATATAGCTCTGACTCGCAAGGTGGTAGAGAAGAGCCATCAATACCTTTCTTTGGTAACTTGAATGTCTCCGTATCCAAGAATTTATATGTTTTTTCAAACAACGCTACTCTTGCCTCATTGACCTTTTTCAGGCGATTAAATCCATACATATGGCAAACGAACTCTTGAATTTTCTCAAAAATATTGTCTCTATCCTCTAATGATTTTGACATTTGGATGAAACACTCGATGAAATCATTCGATTTAGCCATCATTGAAAATCATCAGTCCACTAGTTTTAGTCCTTAGTTAGGTCCCTAAAACTATGCTAGCGTGTGTTGTTTAAATCTTTAAAAATAACAAGAATAATTAAAGAGGCGTCATTTCCTCCCACACGAAAATTTGTGAGCTGATTTAAAATATAATACTGTGATAAATAAAAAAAATCAGCTAGCAATAAGTCGAGGGAAACCTGGTCAGCTGATGCCTTTAAATAGTCAGTAAATGCTTCTGGCTAACTTCTACGTAACGACCTTCAAAGTATCAGCTGACGATTTTTCCACCGAGATACAGCCGGCTGACGTATATATTTATCAATAGTTACATATAAGCTATCATCTGGTAAATTTTTAGCCGAGAGGATATCACTGAAAGTGAAGATTTTTTTTCCCATGATCTAGCCATCAGCTGACGTACAATGCACTATGTTATACCCTGCTGACTTTTTTTTTTTTGTTGAGGTATTGGGTTAGCTATAACTTGTTAAACTTTTAGACGAGAGGAAATGAGTGAATTTCTTTTTTTTTTCTTCACGCGTGTGAGGTTACAAATACTCATCCCCCCCACTGCGCCGCAGCTGACGGTCATAGGGCTTTATGATACTGTTGTCTGATGCGTATCGCCAATTATCTAACGAGAAGAAATAATTAACCAAATTTGCACCTGGCTCTCGGACTATAAGCAGCTAGCGTCACTTCCGCGAATACCTAAAGATTAATAGCTTATTGCCGCGCCTTAAATGGGTTTTGTTTTTGTTTGAATAAGAAAAAAATTACTAAAAATTAATAAATGAAAAAAAAACCTAATTAAGGAAGGTAGGGAGCAATAGTCGCACAGTAATAACGACGCCTATTTATGTCTCATAGACTAGACGCAAACTCTGGGAAGGCACTTTGCGTTGTATAATTTATTAGCTTTTTCCCGCGGCTTCGCTCGCGTTAAATTCGGGGTAACACAATTCCCTTTTCCTGATTTGCAGGTACCTGCTACCTGTAGTTTTTGCCTTGCTCCTTATTTATTGTAATAGCAAAGCTAAGTTTTCTCTTTTCTTCCCTATTTCTACCTAATTTCGTAAAAAATACCTATGTTCGTCTTCAGTGTCTTAACTATCTCTGTACCAAAATTCATCAAAATCGGTTGACGTGACGGTTGGCGTGAAGACGTAACAAACAAACTCACTTTCGCTTTTATAATATTAGTAAGGAAGTAAGGATTACATCAACACTGCTTTGAAAACGCTAAAAAATCATCATGAGAAATCATAATAAATCTATCCAAAGGTTGTCTTGAAAAGATCGCTTATAGCGATAAGACCGCTCATTTTGTCAACTCTTGTAATTTGTATAGTGTACATAATAGAGAATATTCTATATATCTTTTATTACGATTAAATACACATAAATACACTTACTCGAAACATTTATTTATTTGCTTATTTACTAGCTTTTGCCCGTGGCTTCGCTCGCGTTAAATTCGGGGTAACACAGTTCCCCTTTCCTGATTTATTTTTCAGGTACCTGATACCTGTAGTTTATGCCCTTGTGCCTTATTGATTGTAATAGATTGTAATAGTAAAGCTAAGTTTTCCCTTTTCGTACCTCTTTATCCCTGACTTCTCATTTTTTTTTAGTCTGTGTCCGTACCAAAATTTCATTAAAATCGGTTTAGTCATGTAGGCGTGAAGAGGTAACAAACATTATTAAGTAAGGATTACCTTACAATACAGTAGCATCACATTACAGTATCTAGCTGTTTTTCCACTTGGACATCCCGACAACTAAATAAACAAGAAACTCTGAAATTAAAACCATGTTCCCCTTTCAGGACTCAGCATCTAAAATGCAAGAAGCGGATCTGTGACGAGGTGATGATCCTACACATCTTGTGGCTAGACTACACGCACTACGTGTTTAATATTAACTTTTTTGGGCTCAAGGAGTTCCATCACCGATACTTTATAAGAGACATCATATTCTATGTGAGTATCAACATCAGTGGATAAATTCACTAATTAAAAACAGACCTCCCAGGAAAAGTGCACGCTTCGGCAGTCATCGTCTAGCTTTATTTACTAACTAACTTTTCCCGTGGCTTCGCTCGCGTTAAATTCGGGGTAACACAGGTACCTGCTACCAGGGGCCTAAGTCTGCTATTACAATAGTGTCAGAATGGTCGATCACTGATCGCATAATGGTTGATTTTGACAAGTTTAGTATGTAGTAGATTACCAAACTTGTCAAAATTAACCATTATGCGATCAGTGATCGACCATTCTGACACTATTGTAATAGCAGACTTAGGCCCCTGTAGTTTTGCCCTTGCGCCATATTTATTGTAATAGCAATGCTAAAAAGTAAGTAAAGCCACAAGCAAACTCACTTTCGCTTTTATAATATTAGTAAGGATTCATGTAAAATAAAAGTTTTTCTTTCTTTCTTTCTTTTTATGTACACACAGGAGAAAAACACAGGGTTGATGTGATCTAATATAAAGTTATGTTACAACCATGAAAGTACTTGGTTCGGGCGCCGCAAGATGACTCCCGAGTCCCGGCCACCGTAGAGAGTCCGTCCGTCCAGTTACGACAACCCGAGGAGACAGCTCGCCTCAGCAAGACATGAAAAATGAAATAAAAATGAAAAATGACGATTTGTTTTTGGTTTCAGTTCAAGACCTACAATCCAGCATTTACACAAATGGAGACGTGGTTCAGATTTATATTTGTGATGACATCATTCTTCATGACCGTAAGTTTCACATATTATTTGTTATACAACGAACCGAAACATGAGTCGGTGTTCTCGATATGTTGTTAGTCAGTTATCTGATGTCGGATGCAGTGGCTTATACTTTTGAACTCAATCTTGACCTACACTGAAATAAGAGGAAAAATATATATTTTTTAATATATTTTATTTTACATATATTTGTACTTCCCTTGTTAGTTAATAATGTTCATAAATAGTAAGAAAAATAAATATAAATGAGAATATTTAAATTCAATATTTTTTTATTGAATTTCACACTTTTCACTAATTTAAATGAAAATAAAAACATGAAAAATGAATCAAAAACAAGTTCTAAATCAGAAGGCACATTTTTTCAACGAGTTTTTAATTTCTGCTTCCTGGGCTTATAATTACAAGCAGAACTAACTACTGAGCAAAACGTTCGATCCCCTACAAATTTAAGTTTTTTTTCTTCTTTCTGAAAATATAACATGACGTCGGTATTTCTGTCCAAGCAATGCAGTACAGTCACACCTTATTTGAATTTATTGATGATACCTACACAATGTCTCCATGTTTCGGGCATGCAAGCATTATGATATACTTACTTTTTTTTTCGGGTGGGAAATCATCAAATAACTGCCCCCGCTCTGGGTGGAGCGGGCGGGCATGTCAGACTTTTACTGACTAAAACCCACCCATGTTCCTTCTATTGCCCTTTACGTTCCGGGGCCGCGGTATCTCTTTCGAACAATCCGCAACCCCGGCAGGCGGAGGCTCTGGCAAGCCCCTCTGCTTTGCTGACTCTCTTTGAGGCGCGCGTGAAACACGAACGCGCCGTCGACACGGCCTGTCGTCAAAAGACGGACGGACGGTGAGCTACCCATTGCTTACCGTCCACAGGCCCGCATTATGATATACTTAATTTATATATTTTTTCAATTTTCAGTTCTGGTTTGCCTACATGATGCGTAAATACCCCATGTCCGACTGGTCAATAGAACAAAGATGGATCTACATTTTATTGCCGTCCTTACTTACTTTCAATGGTAAGTAACAAAAATTATTATTATTAACTAGCTATGCCCAACGGTTTCACCCGCTGTTCAGCTCCTAACTGTCGTAGCGTGAAGGTATACAGTCTTTGACACTCACAAATAACGTGACTTTCTATTGATAAAAGAATTTTCAAAATCTGTTCAGTAGATCCAGAGATTACCCCCTACAACCTCACAAACTTTACCTTTTTTAATGTTTTAATATACTAGCTTTTGTCCGCGGCTTCGCTCGCGTTAAATTCGGGGTAACACAGTTCCCCTTTCCTGATTTACAGGTAACTGCTACCTATAGTTTTTGCCTTAGCGCCTTATTTATTGTAATAGCAATTCTATGTTTTCCCTTTTCTTCCCTCTTTCTTCCACATATCTCAATCTTTAGTATATGTCCGTCTCCAAGGTCCCAACTATCTCTGTACCAAAATTCATCAAAATCAGTTTAGCCATTTAGGCGTGAAGACGTAACAAACAAACTCACTTTCCGCTTTTATAATATTAGTAAGGACTAGCTGTGGCCAGCGGTTTCACCCGCTAATCAGGCCTTTCGGCCACGGAACCCTAAAAAGTAAAAATATGCTTATGGTATCCACTAAAACGCTAGGATAATCTCAAGTCTTTCATAACAAAGGAAGTGTATCCACACACCTACGTATAGTATACGTATAAATGTTACACCACAGACTACCTACAGTACTGTTTCTCCTCCTTTAAATCCATCCAAAGGTTGTCTTGAAAAGATTGCTTTTAGCGATAAGACCGCCCATTGTGTCACCCTATTTATAAGTTGTTTAATGTTATTCTTGTTATTTGTATGGTGTACATAATAAAGAATATGCTATCTATCTATCTATAGTTATACTTTAAGCGTACGTTCATATCGAAAAGGCGTCCATATTTAAAATGCTGGGACGGTGCGCGATTACCCCGGGGACCGGTTTGTCTCGCTCCCTTATCCGTAGACGGAGAATACTATAGACAAGTCACTAAACAATTATATGAGTAGGACAAGGACACACTTATCAGATCCAGTTGAAGAGAAAATGAGACAGAAATATGTTTTTCCATCTTCTTCCCAATGAAAACTTACACTTAGCAATTGTTGGGGAACAACCAGTGATATCAGAAAGGAGCTTTTAATATTTCTATGGGAATAACTGAGGTTATGACACCGACAGTTTTGTTGTCGTTTGGTAGACCATCGGGTCTTGCTGTTCACACTAGAAACTGCAGATTCGACCCAAACAAAGCAGTATGCCAATATTATATCAGACCCTACAGAAATGGCTGAACGTCCGGTAAATGTTTTTCAATACACTTCTTCGAAAACTGACACTTAAATAATAAATAAATAAATATCTTGGGACAACTCACACACGGCTATCTGATCCCAAGCTAAGCAGAGCTTGTGTTATGGTAACCAGACAACTGATATACATACTTATATAATTTATAAATACATACATATTATAGATAAATCACACCCAGACACAGAACAAACAATCATGCTCATCACACAAAGTTTGTCCTGGGTGGGAATCGAACCCACGACCTCCGGCCCAGCAGTCAGGGCCACTAACCACTAGACCAACAGGCCCGTCTTAGCATTACTATTAGGTTCAACATGCAATATGTGCTTTTTTCTTATTTATCGAAACGACAGCACAATGGATAAACGCACCACGAATAAACAACTGTTCAAATCCATTCAATGCTTTCATATTTAACAAAAATCTAAATTGTGTTTATCAACAGAATATCACAAATAAACACACATTTATTTGAGTTCTAAATTTAAAAATAATTTCTGAGTTTCTTATTTTTATTTAATGGCTGTTTAGCGGTGTTAAACCTTTCTTTGTCCTTTAGTCTGAGAAAACAAAGCGCGGGCGAAAACGAAATATTATAGTTTCATATTGAGTAATGACAAAACTACTTTTTGTTCTGTTATTTAAATTCTCCGTAAGTGTATTGAAAAACGTCGTTTGATTCACGTGAGAATTTGTCACTGTTGTTCTCAGCTTTATAACACCCTCGCCAAGCGGGTCGGGCGTTAAATCCGCCTCGGCCGCAATGACTAACTTTCCTAACTTGAATCAATATGTACCACATCGGGTCACCCTAATGTAAACAGTGCTATTGCAATACATTAATGCCAATATGCATCCGACACCGTTTCCGTTCCGTCCGACCTCATGTGAACCAGCTCTAACGTTCAACAAAACCGCTGAATAACTATGAGACAAGGACATGCTCATTGTATCCAGTAGTAAGAAAAAACGAGACAGATATATATTTTCTCATCCTTCGTTACGTCATAGATTTTGTCAGGCCTCATTGCACTTATTTGAAAACATCTGACGTTTATCGGCTGTCAGGGTACGATTGTCAAACCCCATTGCAATGAGGGTTATACACTTCTGGACACATCTATTGGCCCACCTTAGAGTTTAGGTTTCGATGGCCCCTACCGAAATATGATTGCTAGATTGAACAAAAACTGTTGATGCAGTTTTAAACCTGATACATTTTACCATCTTTTTCGATCGTATTGTTTTAAATTTGAATTCAGAATACCATACGACATGGAGCTACGCCTAACAAGTCGGATATGCGCCTTGTTAAAGGCAATTGATTTTTGAATAAAAAACATGTTTTATCAAATAAAGGTTTAATTTAATAACGCGTGTTGCCTCCATGGGCATCTACCACAGCTCTCATACGATTAGGCATAGAGTTTATCAACCGCTCTATGAAATTTTGAGGGATCATCTCCCATTCCTCTTCTATGGCAGTTTTCAACTCCTGCATCGTCTGGGCAACTGGCTGACGAGCCCTAACACGTCTTTTTAGCTCGTCCCACATGTGCTCAATAGGGTTCATGTCTGGGCTTCTGGCTGGCCAGTCCATAACTGTGATGTTCACATCCCGAAGATATTCCCTGACGATGCCGGCCGCATGGGCTCTTGCATTATCATGCATAAAAAGGAAATTTGGGCCCACATAGTCCGCGTATGGCATCACGTGAGGTTCTAAGCACTTACGAATGTACCTTTCAGCATTTAATGTTGGCAGCCGTGGTCCTGTAACAACCTCAAGTTGAGTTTTGCCGCTCGCGGATATACCGCCCCAGACAGTCCATGAGCCACCGCCATAAGCAACCCTCTCTTCAAAGCAGCATTGTGCGAAACGCTCTCCCTTACGTCGGTAGACCTTCTTCCTTCCATCATTGCCATGTAACACAATTTTAGACTCATCAGAAAAGAGTACACGGCTCCAATCTTGCTGTGTCCAATTTAAATGACTGCGTGCGAAATGAAGGCGCGCTGTTCGGTGGGCTCGCGTTAGTTTGGGCCCATTAGCTGGCTTGTGTGGTACCATATCGCGTTCTTTTAACCTTCTCCGAACAGTTCGAGCGCTTACAGATACTCCGTGGAAGTCGCGAAGTTGGTTTTGTATCTCAATGGAGGTAAGGTGACGATTTCTCAAGCTGGTCGTCACGATGAATCGATCCTGCCTTTCAGTTGTGACCCGAGATCGTGGCCTTCCTTGGCGACGAACAAAGCCGCCAGTCTCTAGGTACCTCCGATAAACATTTCGGACCGCAGATCGACTTAAATTAAGTTGAGCACTCACGTTTCTTTGGCTGTGTCCGGCCTGAATAAGTGCCACAGCTTGGGCGGCAATTTCAGGTGAAGTATCCATAGATTATTGATAGAACCTCACCTTAATGTTAAGAATAAGTAATGTTTGTTGCAAAACCAAAGATATCAATCACTTTTTCAAGAATTAAATCCAAGTAAACCAATAAAACCTGATTTTCTTAGTATTCGATTGTTTGATATCAACAAACAGGCTCCAAATTGTCTTTTGTTTCTTTAAATTCTGTGTTCGAAATTCAAAAAAAGACTATTGAATGAAATTGTGAACGTGCCAGGTTAAAAACTGCATAAAAACTTTTTGCTCGACCTAATATAAAATTTTAGCTAGGACCAAACGAAACTGAAAATACAAGGTGGGCCAATAGATGAGTCCAGAAGTGTAGTTTTTGAGCTCACCTGACGGTGTTACTGGAGAGTAAACTCTTGTCATTCATTTTTATTTAGTATCAAGAGCCCGCTCTTTTGCCCGCGGCTTCGTTCGCGTTAAATTCGTGGTGACACGGTTCCCCTTTCCTGATTTGCAGGTACGTGCTACCTGTAGTTTTACCCTTGTGCCTGATTTATTGTAATAACAAAGCTAAGTTTTCCCTTTTCTTCCGTCTTCCTCCCATTTATCTCACTTTAAAAAAAAGCCTATGTCCGTCTCTAGGGTCCCAACAATCTGTGTACCAAAATTCATTAAAATCGGTTTAGCCATTAAGGCGTGAAGACGTAACAAACAAACAAACAAACTCACTTTCGCTTTTATAATACTAAGTAAGGATTTTAACCTGGTATTAACTACAAATACATATTCACAAAATTGTCCCTACAATTAACTAACACGTTTAAAAAACATTCTTCCTCGAAGTAGATACTAACAATTTGGATCCTAAACTTGTCATTTAAAATCTTCAAGTCACAAGTAATTAGGAATAGCTCAATCTTGAATTATTATTGACCAATATCAGGAGTTATTATTAAAACACGTTTTATAAAACGCGAACAGTATGACATCTGACATTTCTGAAGACCTCACTCTACACTAACGCCTCTAGCGGTGAAAAAATGCACGATAGCCCTATTGTTAGCGGCAGGCGGTACAATTACTATGGAAAGTATTGTCCGACTAAATGAGATAGTTCCAGATTATTTGTATAATCATTAATGTATCTGTGACAATAGCTACATTAGTACAATTATTTATTCAGTGCTATTGTTATCTCTTCAGACTCCGCGTGTCACTGGTCAGTTTATTTGATTCGCCAGTTTAGTTTTTGTTTAGATTGTACAGTTGCGTCAATTCCACAATAATCACAATAATAATAATTTATTGTCAATTTTTAGTATTGTAGTACATGAGTATATTCGGCTATTTCCAGTGTTTGCCGATTTGATAGTTTTATTTAATTGGAAGGCATCCCCAAAAAACTCTACTTACTATACGGCCAAAACCCCATCGTGGAACGACCAACCGTTTCGTTAGCTAAATAAATGCTGCTTGTATAGGAATTATCTATTGAAATATCCACGAAGCGCGATACTCAATGTCAAGCACGTTTATTCACTAGCCTGTACTCACGGTGACCAATCCAGCTATACAAAAGCAGTTTATGCGGATCTCTCTGATTGTATAGGAAATCTATACAAAGCGAGGTTATGTCATACTGGAAATGTATAGCTTGATGTGTTGCCGTGTGTATTATCAGTAAAAGGATTTTTTCTGAGTAACCGATAGTCGTTTTCAACTCAATATTAAATATAATTTAATTCGAATACATTGGTGGAAATTTCAGAAAAATAAAAGACATTTCAACTGTATCTGACAAGGCTTATTATAATACTTATCTCTTTTGCTGCCTGTGCCAAGAGCACAAGACGATTACGTTCGAGGCTTGAGTCATTCCATATTCTGAAGACAACCTACGCTTGCCTACCCACATGTAGGTACAGCGGCCCGTAAACCAGTTTAGAACTTTAACACTAGGGCATAGGGTTCAAAAGTGGTCAACCGCTCAGTTTGTAGAGTGTTCCTACGCGAGTAAGGACACAGTGACTAAGGGTTTTTTGTGAGTTCGCATGAAGCTAACATTTCAAATAGCTCTCACTTTGATAGTCTTGAATTGATTGTCACTTTTTGCCAGTGACGTGCGCTCCTAATAGGCAAAAAGGCACTGCCGACCCTAGACTCCATAGGTAAACAAAGAAAGAAAAAAAATCAAGGAATAAACAAATATCTAATTAATTTAAACTTTTTCTATAAATTCCTAACGTAAAAATAATAGCAACGTTCCACACCGCCCTAAATTAATACTATGACAGGCGTTTCGCGTTCAACAGATCGTCACGAGCGAATTATAGGCAAACTTCAATAGTGCCTTTATTTCATTGATAAATGTAGGCATGAAGTATGCGTGTGTGTGTAAAACCTCGTGTACAGACACGTCGTGTATGGCTCACACAGCGACGTATCTCCTGTGGCATGAGAAGCCAATCGGGGGCCGCGATTCATGTCGCAATTCATTGCGACATGAACAGCTCGTTACATTGGTCGGTACAGCTCAGCTTTTTACTGATTGGCGCTCAACAGAGATTATACGACAAGTTGAAGAAGTCGTTAGCTAAGTACAATTCCGGTTGAAACTGATGCAATTTTATTTGTCAACATTTTATCATCAAAATTTTGAAATTATGCTTTCACAAAGGTCACCATTTATTGTTTTTTTCATGTGAAGTTCGCAGTTATTATTTTGTTTTTTGTGAATAATTAATTTACGAAACGCAAATAAGCTCGATTTGTTGATAATGTGTGTTTGTTTATAGTAATAAATGGAAGGTTTTCTCAATAATGAAAAGCTTCAAATAGTGTGCCTGAATTACGAGCATTAACCCAGCAAAAAGGTAATTTGTAAACAAAAAAAATGTAACTCGTAAATTTAATACGAAAAGTTACGAAACAGGAGTAAGTACTCCTGGCTGTGTGGTTGCGTACACACAAATAAATTAGGTATTTTGTTTTCCGTGCCTGTTATTTAATTCGAATAATAGGTACAACAGTGTGGACTCACTCGGGATATACAGATTTACATAATTTCTATTCCGCGGCAAAAAAGACTAACTAACACGTGCAATTGCGAAATCTTTCCTTTTTATTTGCGAAAAAAAAAGCTGCCTACCCGGTCATTAAACCCTGTGCACGCCACTGCTTTTTGCTATCGATAGTTACGATTTAATTCGCTTATATTACTATCGAATAAACAATCGTGTCATTCGCAACACTAATCGTGTCTTGTTTTAACATCAACAACGCTGTGTTCCAAAATTAAAAATCGTTTTTTAAACCGTCAAGCAATTGTGTACACACAGCCCTCCCGTTCTAACGATATATTGAAGGTTTGGTTGAGGAGATCGTGGCTACATAATAGCAGCCACTCAGGTTGATCTTTAGGTAAAGCCGCGCTTGCCTAGGTTGGTCTGTGGATCGCCTCGGAAAGCTGTTGGTCCCGGCTGTCATTACGTAGATTTGACAGTTGTTACAGGGAGTCAGTGACCCGAAAGTCTGACAACCGCTCTTACCAAAGGGTAAAGCTTAGGAAAGGTATTAAACAGTACTAACTGGATTGTGGAGGTCAGATCAACTGCATCCGGTAAGACTGGAAGCCGACCCCAACATAGTTGGGAAAAGGCTAGGCAGATGAAGATGATTTAAGTAATGTCGGTTAAAATACCTACATTGTTTTAATCCACTATCGCCAGTTCATAAGACAATTTGTAGGGCTTATACTAAAGTTGGTTGATTCGCATAAACGTGCACGCTATTCTCTAAACTTTTTTTGAGTCAGAGACAAAAATCTTGTAAGATCAATCGCGCTGCATGTTACCGACTGGCCTGTTATAAAAAAAACACAGCTTGCTATTTCATAAATAGAAACCCATAAGGACAGACCCAACCTCAAACGTATTTTTTTCATCCCGGATTCTTTTGACAGCTGCTGGTAGATATACTATACAGCGTGTAGAAGAAATGCGTAGTCATAATCATGGCTGTTATAATACAGACCATTAAACATAAACTTCCCCATAACACCAACCCTGTAATGGCAAAAAAAAAACTGCTGTCCCACATACAATTTTAATACCTAATGACCATTCAGAAAGTAAGTACACATCCTTACGAGGGGTGTAAAATACTTTAAATATTAGCGAAGCGGAAAGGTAAAGGTAAATCTATTCTCGACGTCATTACGATATATATTTAGGTCGAAAATGGTTCGAATTAAAAAATATACGAAAAAAAAATCGGGAAGTTTCCCAGGTAAGGAACTGGAAAACTCAAAATGCAAAGTTTTTCAAAAATTGCTTTTTAATACGAGTTTTTAATGGTATACATACTATTACTTTAATTTAAATACCCCCAAGACACATTGTTGTATTGCGTTACACTGACTCCTACAAAAAAAAGTAGATTCCCAGCAATTTTTTTTTCTATGTTTGATGTAGATACACCTTGTAGGTATAGGTCCATGCAATTTTGATACACGCTGTAGATTCCCTTCTTTTATGGAATACAATAGGGGAACAAGCTGCGGTAAGACATGCCTTCGTAGCGAATATTGTGGTTATGAAAATGTGTAATGAACGATCTTGATGCACGCTGATCAACGATGTGAAGTTATCTACAGAAACTATGGTTCAGAAAAAAATGCAGGGCCCAGACGTGTATTATTCTAGAAAAAGGTAGGTATGTAGAAAAGCAGGTTCTTAACTAGAAAAAACAGTCTCATGTATAGCGATGCGTTTCACCGTGGCAAAGAAAGTAGTGAAACGCATGGAGAAATTGTAGTTCTTATCGAGTAGCCTAACTTAAACCGAGAGTTTTTTAGATACTTGGGACAATTGAACTGGCGTAACCCATAGCCATTTTGTTTTTTTTTTTGTCATGGCGCACGGTGGAGTGGGGGATGGGTAGAAGACGCTTGTACCAAAATATCTTGTTTCCATTTGTATCGAAACAATCTCCTACAACTAATGCTGTTTTTTGAGTAACGACCCCTAAATGATAGTACCTACATATTCTAGCCAGATTTAGCCGCCTTGTGTCGTTACTATTGGATCTATTGTATCAGCAAACTAATGAAACCTTGTAATATTATCAAGGCGAAAGTTTTGTATGCATTTGTGGATGTTTGTTACTCCTTCACGCTAAAACGGCAGGACTGATTTGGATGAAAGATTGATACATAAATAGCTTGTACCTATCCTGGATTGACACATAGGCTACTTATAAACTGGTGTACACGGGTGAAACCACGACTCACAGTTATTTCATTATAAGTTCACGAACAAGCTTAGAATCGTTATCGAAAGTTGGTTGACGAAATCGGTAGCATTACCACTGGGTTGTCTCTTAATCGCCTTTCTAAGCATTATAGCACTCCATTGAAGAGGGCAACTAGACAAGGACATATTTCTCTTCCCAGAATGGACTGCCATTCAATTAGGGCCATCAATCAATTAACAGTAGGTAGGTGCCTAGCTACGTATATTAACATCTTGGAATTTGGGCGTCATAATCAATGTCCTTTAAGGATGGAGAGCAAGAGGAACGGAACGGAAACAAACTGGCCAGGTACAAGTAGGACTCGCGCACCGAGGATCCAGTACAAACTTGCGACATAAACGGCCATATCATTTGACTGCGTAGAATTAGAGAGTTGATTTTTTCACAGTTCTAAGGAACCACAAACTTGAGCATATGGTTTACATTTCAACTCGATAACTTTACGAGTTTCAGAGATAAAGGGTATTGACAGACAGACATACAACAAAGTCATCCTATAAAGGCTCCGTTTTTTCCTTTTGTGGTACGGAACCCTGAAAATGAATAGACTATGTAAAGAACGATATGAAATACTAGCTTTTCTGGTAAGAAAAGGGAAAACTTAGTATTGCTATTACAATAAATAAGGCGCAAGGGCAAAAACTACAGGTAGCAGGTACCTGCAAATCAGGAACTGTGTTACTCCGAATTTAACGCGAGCGAAGCCGCGGGCAAAAGCTAGTCTTCTATAATCTTCGTAACAGCTGCTGCTATTGTTTCCACTAAGTATATTTTTATTTTCAGATCCTCTGTATCCTTTGAGATTTTTCCCGGGAGCCATCATGGCGCCTTTGATCGGGAACTTCTTCCAAACCGCATTTCTGGCAGTAGTTATGATATCGTGGCTCTCACAGTATCACGGATTGAGACAGGTTTGTAACAAAGTACCTGTGTAACCGCAATCAGTAGCGATTTTATAGCAGACAGACTGTGACGGCTTATAACGCCAGGAGGTCGAGGAGAAGAGGATATAAGAAGTAAAGCTCCTCGTTGGAAAAAAACATGGTGACAGTAGTCTCTCCCCTGGCCAAATTAACCAAGATCAGGGTCTTTTTGACTACTTAATCCTGCCACCGCTGACCGCAAGCCAGTAGTGCTGTCAGCCATCAAGGTAGCACAAATAAGAGGCATGAAACTGAAGAAGCGAAATACCACTGTCCTCGAAATCCGACTAGGTCCTACACTAACCGTACGATAAAAAGTTTTGGAATGAACCGAATTCGACAGATGATTGGCACTTTTTTGGCAAGCAATTGCACCTTGGTGTCTCAAGTAAGTCATTAGTGTTTAATATTGTCTGCATTTATTCCAGAATGACAGAGGCCTCGTCTCCTTCTACTTGTTCAAGTTCGTGCTGGTTGCTCTGTGCGTAATACCAGCTTTTATGCTCGGCAACTGGCAGAAGTTCAGCAGTTACCTGGATCCCACCTTCAACTACATGATGGATCCAGACTATCCAGTAAGTATTATTGCACAAGTTTTCGTGCAAATGCTGGAACACTGGGCTTAATTGGTTGGGGAAATTTTGTAAACTCAGAAATTGCGCATGCGCATATTAGGCTGCGCTTACGATTTTTTTTGTTTGGAGTCTTAATACTATAAAGTTTTAATTAATATAGAGGGTGATTTTTTTAAGTTTGTGTGAATGACCAAATCCGAATCTATGAGGAATAAAGTCAAATACTCAAAGAAGTCTCGGGTGGAGGAGCTCGTGGCTAAATAATAGTAGCCGCTCGGGTCGATCTTTAGGTTAAGCCGCGCTTGCCTAGGTTGGTCTGTGGATGGGTGACCACCCGTTACATACCGAGTTTCCTCCGTGCCTCGGAAAGCACGTTAAGCCGTTGGTCCCGGCTGTCATTTGTAGATCTTTGACAGTCGTTACAGGTAGTCAGTGTCCGAAAGTCTGACAACCAGTCTTGCCAAGGGGTATCGTATTACCCAGTACTAACTGGGTTGTGGAGGTCAGATAGGCAGTCGCTCCATGTAAAATACTGATATTCAGCTGCATCCGGTTAGACTGGAAGCCGACCCCAACATAGTTGGGAAAAGGCTAGGCAGATGATGACTCAAAGAAGTCTCGGGTAAACTTTTGGTGAACAATTATAATAGAACTGCATCATTTGATTTTTGAAAAATCAATATTTCTGGCCAGGAATCGTATCCTTAGATTATAGGGGGAAAACCCTGATTTTACTTAGGATCTGGAAAGTAATGAAATCTATATTTCGAATTTGTCCATCCACGCCCACTTGAAAAAATCTGCCGTCATCGCAATGGCGAGCGAGATGACCTGGACGTGCACTGCGATTTCTGGTTCGAGGACGCACGTACAGATTGTCTAGAAAGATATGGGGGCCTGTGTCCAGCAGTGGGACCTTTATGGCGAATAATATATACATATAAAGCTACGTGATGTTAATTTTACGTTACAGTTAAAGTTATTTGTGTGGTAAAATTCTCCTTCATTTTATTTCCAGCTCGTGAAACTGTGGTTCTTCTGTGCAATCACGATATACTTCTTATACTTAATAATATTGATCATAAAGGCGTATAGTGATTTGAGGAATATGCCATTTTTCGGTAAGTGTTGCATTGTATAACCATTTAATTAAAGCATTCGTACGTATAATAAGCCCAGTTCCCTTCGTTTCGTCCCCCCCCCCCCTTGGGGGTTGTATTGATAACTAGCTGCGCCCCGTGGTTTCATGTGTTATTCCGATGTATATATTATTGTTAAATTTCATTAAAAACTATTTAGTAGTTTTTGCGTGAAAGAGTAAGAAACTCGCAATTCGCATTTACGCAGTAAAGCCGTATTTGTTTCGGATCATGAATCGTATGTTCAATCAATATAAAATTTTACACTGACCTGCAAAATGTAAAATCTTAAGAAAATCTGATTTTCGCGGCTTACCCTGGCGCTTACATCTTCTACCATATATCAGCAGAGGGATAGAACAGAAAATGATCAGTTTTTTGTAGTTTCTGCCAGATTTTAGTAAGTACTCAGAATGGACCCACATCTATTGCGGCTCGGTCTATCTCACAGCCAGGAGCTCCCACTAATGGGGCCAGCAGCAGTGGAGCATTATGGGCTCATTATGTGCTAGAAACCATTTACCTAACCACCTTAGTTCTGTACCAAATATTAATGTTTTTTAGCTGCGCCCCGCCATGTTAACTGCGGTGAAAACCCATATTTCAGTTATTTTATCATTCCAAGGGAACACTGTTTTTTCTGGGATCGAAGGCTATTTGTTAATCCAGGAAATAAGTTACCTTGATACCAAATGAAAAAAAAAATTAAAATGAAAAATCTAAATCCGTTAAACCTTTTTAAGATCCAAACAAACACACATACAATAATTCGCCTTCTTAATTGAGTGTGAAGTATAAATCTTAAAACATCTTTTTACTTTTTACAGACATCCGACTCCGTTGCCAATCAATAGTTGTGGGTACTGTGACGGCCATCATCACAATCCTGGCATTACAAGGGTGGGGCCCGGCTGCCCTACAGGACCACTGGGCGTGCCAACCCAAAATACATTTCGACACCTCGGCACCCTTCATGGCCCTGTACGGGCTGTTCAACTTTTATATTTACATACTGGCCTATTTGTTTTCTCCTGGCGGTGGAAATATTCATGGTAAGATAAAGTTCGTTGACAGTTTTAGTTCTTTTATTTTTATTAGATGGCAAGCATAAAATGCTAATGTCAAAAGTTGGATAGCAAGTTTGGGAGAACTAACTAAAAAATAGGACAAATGCACAGTACACTCAGAAAAAATATCATGCAGCGTAGGCGTAGGAAAGGGATTCAGGGGCTGTTCCTCTCCGCCCCCACCCTCTGAAATCTCAGACAACTATTATTGAGAACCAATCTCAGAAAATTTAATATCACAACCTGAGAAATGAGATAAGTGTTGCTAGTTGAACATTTTTATTTGACCTAAAAACTAGAAGAAGAATCTATAAATACACTGGTAATTCTCTCATGTCGTTCATAAATCCACTAAAATTCCTGACTCAGTTCATCCTATAATCTTATAACAACAATTTGTTACCTACAATACCATTAAAAAAAACATTCGAACGATAAGCCACCAACTAAGAAAATTAAATACCACGATGTGATGTTTCAGAAACAGCCATAACCAAAGACAACCCCGCCTTCTCTATGATCAACGATTCAGACGAGGAGGTTATCTATGGCTCGGATGAAGAGAGCAGACGTCCACTTAACTCCCACCATAGGATAACTACTGACGAAGATCTATGAATAATTCATTATGTAAATTATAAACTTAAAATAATATTTTCCGTAAATGTAATTTTTTCTTGTTATAAAATTCTAAAACTAAATTAGATGGAACTTGTTTTATTTAGGCACTCCAAGTCTTCCACGATGTAGTGAAACTCAACTACTACTACAATCCACTCTTAAAAACGAGACATTTATCAATACAAGGTGGTAGGGACACTGACGTACCTACAGTTCCCAAGTATTCAGTACATAGTTCTTTACCCCCTAAATCCCCGCACGCTCTAAAAAAATATCGTCGGTTATTAAAAACAAACCGGGCAAGTGCGAGTCAGACTTTTGCACCGAGGACAACCGAATAAACGGCCATATTTTTGACTGCGTAGATTTTGAGGTATGACTTTTCTACAACTCCAAGGGACCACAGACTTCAGTATTTGGTTTTAATTTCAACTCGATACCTTTACGCGTTCCCGAGTTTTAGTTTGAGCCAGACGTATTTCAATTAGACCATTACAGGCACTTTTGAATGTCAAGAAACAAAATAAATCCTTGCACAGTATGCCTTGTGACCGGGTCAAAAGGCATAATAACTTGTGAAAGTACTGTAGTTGCCCATTCCAAAGCGTTGATCTCTATGGAGAAGAATGGGCAAGAAACTCCATGGACACTCTTTTAAATTATAATATTTTTACAAAATCGTATTTACATCATTCATGTTGAGATTATACAAATATGTGAGAACGATGTAAAAAGACGATGATGAAAGACGTGCACAGTAAGAGCGTCCAGAGTAAATAAAAAGCAAAATTCAATTTAAAATCTAAATAAATTACAAATGAACCGTGGTAGCTAAAAAATGACCAGTCCCAACTGACAGCGCCCGTTCACGAACATGACGTATGGATCAGCCCCATTCAGCTCAACCATTTTGAAGGGAACTAAATGACCCGACACACCCGCCACCATCAGCGAGACATTTAAGAGCCATTTCACAAAATGATTGCGCTCGAGTTTAGGCAAAAGAGTGCGTCATTGTTTATGTGTGCGTAGCGAGCCACACATGTGCAATATAAACAGTGTAACACGAGAGCAATCTTGAGCCGTAATCGTAATATGATTTGGTAAATTTTATTTTAGTATTGTATTAGTATTTATATGTTATTGTAATTTAGACTGATGTTCAAATTGATATTTTGACAAATTATATGCAAATATTTTCAAAATAACTATAGGGTTCGATTTCCCAAAGAACATAGATTATTTCTGAATAATTTTATTTTTATAATTACTATGTATTTGAACCAAAAAACACGTAAAAAAAACAAAATAAAAGTTAAAAATTGGTCTAAGAATTTATTTTTTTACTAATTAATGGTAATATATTTCAGGAATCTATTTCATTAAACGACGATTTAAATATATGTCTGAACCTGTATGTATTTTGTTTAGTTTCATTTATAAGTATTATTGATAGATTTAGGACTCAGAAGTAGACTCTGCGGCAATTTTTCAGTAAAATGGTTGTGGGAGATGTGTCATTATAAATTAAACAAACCGATTTTAGTAAATGTGTTACATTAAACGACACTATAAACGATTAATCTATATTTTGTATTCATTCAATAAATTCTAGATATTACTTAGATGGTAATAGAGAAGCTCAAAGTCTTAAAAATTTGGGCGAAAATGTGAAATGGCTCTTAAGTGAGCATGGCATTCTGTCAACCACCAGGGCATCGTCAAGTCAATAATGGTACATGGTACTCACTTATATGCTTGCCTACATAGTGTGCGTTTAATACAAGATTTAAATTTCGTTTACAGTAAAGGTTAACCCCTAATAAAGTGTTAATAAACCTTAATAACCGGTACACGCCCATAGTTTATTTTTATACTTAAAATGTGCAAAAAAGTAACGTTGTTAGATCACATCTGGTGCTTTCTCTCTTTCTTCGGCAATATGTAAATGATTACCCATCAATTTAAAGGGTTAACTCGTATGTTGGTTAATCAAATATGGTGTTATACGTCTAAGCGGTTAACTTTTTACTCAATTAGTTGGCCCCTAATTTAAAACGCAAAATTGGTATTTGATTATGTGAACGCAACTGACTTTTGTTGGTGGATGAAATTGTCGATGGACTGAAAATATTGCTCAAAAGGTGCGTGAAAAGAAAGCCAGGCTCGATTGTTGTTGTAGCAAAATTATCCATATCTACAAAACTTTATCATCTTACTTATAAAATTATTTAGATAGGTATCTTCATTTAGAAATAAATGTATTATTCAGTGCTATTTTAAATTCATATCTGGCTATGGCGCTCTGGCGTATCAAGAGATATGTGAAGTTGGCCTCTGATAAAATGAAAAACGAATAACCCCTTTCAATGAACAAAACATTTAGAATAGTTGGTCATAGCATAAAATTTATAGTTATTTATACATTCACTCAACGTCAAATTACGTTGGCTATTAGTCATGGAGGCAAGCCTTGCGAGCTGCAGCGTGAGCTCGAGCGGTGTCAACGACCCGAGTTCCTGGTTGTAACGCACCCAGCGTAGTGTTACTGAGAATTAAGTAACTAAGTAATCTCGGAAAGTTGCAATATATTGTCAGTTGCTACGCTGTTTAACCGACTTGAGTACTCAAGCATTTTTATTTTGGTTATTTATGATTATTTATAAAAGTGCCTAATCCTTTTGGATCTTTTGTCACGGTCAGAATTTCGGGTGTAAGCTAGATTTTTTTATGGTAGTTAAATTATTCTGAAGTTGTTTGTTGTCTTCCAGTTCCATATAATAGTTGAACCCAGGTTATTGAAAGTTCCGATTCCGTGCTGCCAGATGAGGTTCAACCTTAAGAGGTAAACCGGACCGGCAAACCACATAAAGATAAGCCTGCATGCTATTCGCTTACTCGATTTAAGGCTAGGTTTACCATATCAGAAGATGCGATCGATCGTCGAACAATATATACTGTACCTACATAAAAGCACTGTAACACGTCTGTGAATCTGTACCCTACCAGAATTAAGGTCGTAGTGGTTTTATAATGCCTATTTTTGTCACGATAACTGGGTCAGCTTCTACAAACTTCGATACAAAACCACAGCTTGAAAATAACTTGGATTCGGCCAGAACTCGAAGTCTAAAAGTCTTCTCCAGATTTACGCAGACAATTCCAGACCATATACCATATGGATCCAGAGTATCGCAGATGGATCGAGACAACCCCAGATGGATCTAAACTGTCGCATATGGGTCCAGACTGTCGCAAATAGATTCAGACTGTCGCTGATGTATTCAGCCTGGAGCAGATGGATCCAGATAGTCCCAGGCGGTTCTAGACTGTACAGATGGGTCCAGACTGTCGCAAATAGATCCAGACTGTCGCTGATGAATTCAGCCTAGGGCAGATGGATCCATATAGTCCCAGGCGGTTCCAGACTGTACAGATGGGTCCAGACTGTCGCAAATAGATCCCTAATATCGGAGATGGATTCAGACGGTCGCAGATAGATCTAGTGTTGCAGTTTGATCCACACTATTGCAGATGGTTTCCGACTATCGCAGATGGATCCAGTCTGTTGCAGATAGATCTAGAGTGTCGCATTTTGCAGAATATTGCAGATGGAACCAGGTTGTCGCCGATGGATCCAAACAGTCACAGAGGTATCCAGACTATTCCGGATAGGTTCAGACTACCACAGATGGCCCCAGCCTGTCCTTAATGGATCCAGACTGTACCATATGAATCTAGATTGTCCCTGGTGGATCCAGGATGTCCCTGATAGAGCCATTGTCCCAGGTTGATCTAGCCAAACTAGTCACACTAAGCGGACAAGCTGTAACAGAACGGGCTATGTTGTTCTAAGGTGATCACCAATAGTAATCAAGTTTTTGGGAGCCGATGGGACGTAGAGCCAGTAAGGTGGTAGACCACCACAGGATAATCTCAAGGTTGGTGACCTCAATTTCAAGGTTACTGCTAACGTAAAACTAAACGAAAAAACTTCTGTAGTCACGTGTGCATAATATAGTCACGTTTGTGTTATTGCAACACGTGCACACAAATGTCATTTTAAAAATTAAATCACACTAAAACTCAATTACAAGCAAAGAAATACATACGCATGTAAATACACGCCTTTTTGTCCGTGGAAGTAGGTAGTACCTTCAGAACGCCATCTGCTACGATCCTACGGTCCCTTTGCGTCGTCTACGTTCATATGTATATCCAAGTCATTCATGCACGCCACAAAAGCAATAATGTAAATATTTACGTAATGATCGCACGGACATTGATAAGTTATCTGCATACAGCATTCAATTCGAGGGTAAACGCAACGCAACACCATGCATGATTGCGAAGCGTTGAATGCACACTTAGTACTTTCTTCCAGGAATCTAAAATGCGATTTTTAATGGCATCGCTACATCAGCTTATTTCAGTTTTGACTGACTAATCAAAAATAAGAAAGGTTTCCGAGTATCGAGAATTGATTTAAATTGGGTTGGATATAGCGCAAATATAATAGTAATAACTAAGAGAAAAACGTGCAAATGTATGTACATGATTATGTGCCAGATTTATTGATACCATTTTTCTTCGTTTTCCAGATTTTAGTTATTAACGAGGTTCACATTCTTAAGCGGATTTTAAAAGATCCTAAGTCGCTCCACTCAGTTATCAGCACCGCCTTAACACGAGCTGTTCGGTAATCTTTCTATGCAACTCTTTACTGCAGAACACGCTTACGGCATCGTAATCGCTCGAGATTAGCTAGTAAAGATCAGTCACCGTCAGCGCACGGCGCGGCGGCGAGGCGTCACCTTTACTTCGTTCACATAGCCGTAAGCAGGGCAACAACTAAACTGAAAGCGCGTCAGCACACTACAAGCAGTGAAGGGCGGACCTTCGGCGCCTCGACGCTTTTAGAGCAGATGCAATTATGCCTTTATGTTAGGTCTAGCTGATCCTGTGCAGTACTTATAAGTGTGCGACCCGTACTTGATCTTCTACAGGCTCTATTGAAAATAGAATCTGTCGGGTAACTTGCGCGTTTCGCCCCTTGCGCTTTCAGTGTTGACCATAGATGTCACTATGATATGGCTCGAGCCTTCTCTCAGCCGAAGCCATGACATTGAGCGGTGTGCCTTAAGGCGCGGAGATTGATTGATTCCGCACACCACTCCACAAGAAGCACCACGGCGACTAGTTTTCATAGATTTGTTCTCGCCACGGTCGCAAGTCGCAAGACGCGGTCGCTCGCGGGCTGTGATGTCGTGGCTTTAGGGTCACTGTTGTGCGGGCGCCGCGAGACGACTCCCGGCCACGGTAGATGCGGGCCTGTGGACGGTGAGCAATGGGTAGCTCACAGTCTGTCCGTCTATTGACGACAGGCCGTGTCGACGGCGCGTTCGTGTTTCACGCGCGCCTCAAAGAGAGTCAGCAAAGCAGAGGGGCTTGCCAGGGCCTCCGCCTGCCGGGGTTGCGGGTTGTTCGAAAGAGATACCGCGGCCTCGGAACGTAAAGAAATAAGGAACATGGGTGGGTTTTAGTCAGTACAAGTCTGACATGCCTCCCCGCTCCGCCCAGAGCGGGGGAAGTCATTGGATGATTTCCCAACCGAAAAAAAAAAATGGTCACTGTTGTACCGTCACATAACTCGTTTCTGGTCTTGGTATGAATTACGACCAGGGGAAACTCGAGCCTGTGCGAGGTTTTTTTCCGTTCCATCTGATCTGACTTCAAGAATACTTTTTCAAAATTCTAAAAATTACAAAAAAGAAAACATAGCATTGATTCGCATTTGCCAAGAAGTACAATCATTACGTAAAATTAACAAAGAGATTTACGAGCCTTGTTTTAAATAAAAGAAGAAAAAAGTTAGTGTAATCACGATTATAGCTCCTGCACACAATGGATCGCATTGCGATACGTTTCAACAACCGTCACTCCGGTAAAGTGCCGCAAATGTAGTAACATCATAATCATCACTAGTCTTTTGGCGAGTGGATAAAGCCGGAACTTAAGCCGCCCACTTATTTTTTTTATTATATTTTCTAGTCTTTTTTACATTTTTTATCAACAGCAGCGCCCCCTTATAATTTTACTCAAGCCCCGTAAGACTGCGCAATTCAGTACCTAATCCATCAATGAACGGCATGTTGCATACATAAAATAAGAACCGAATTCTCATTTTCGTTATTACACCCTTGCGTATAAATAAACCTCTCGCATGACATTTTGTTCGGAAAAAATGTAGCCACAGCTAAATATAATGCCACACTCATAGGAGGAAATCGTCAGCAGTAATAGATAATATTCACATTAAAGCGTCATTAAAGGTAAAATGTGAAACTAGGTCTTTTATTATCTGTCACCCTATCATTACATATTTGAAATGAAAGAAATATGGATGTTCATCAATTTGGCGCCATGTTGGACGTTCTGTTGCAAGATCAAATGGCTGATCTCGCTATTTGCGAAATGCGCTTACGCATTCGCACAACACATAATTGGAAGTTTGGTTTTAACATATTATTTAAAAGTATTCCATTACAATTACTACCCAACATACTCAATTTTGATTACATTGGGTGTCTCTCCCTACAAGTCGATCCGCCATTTTGTGGTATGTTTCGAGTTAATCGACAAAATGGCGACTAAGCAATGTTTCTCAAATATGGAATTGAAATGAAACTTTATTCTTGACATTAAAATTTTAATCTCGAAGGAATAATAAATAATAATTAGCAATGTTACCTAATGATAAATATATTTTTACAGTTGGAAGTTCAATCAATGGCTATAGTCTGTAAATTGTTCAAGGGATGCGTGTGCGCAATGAGAATCACGGGATGCGGTTGTAGCACAGCGGCGGGTAGAGGGCGCTGGCGAGCGCCACAGGGCTCCGCAGGCAGCACCATAGGGGTCGCCGCCGTACGCCGCAGCACTGCGCCGCCGCGCATCACGCAAGTCACTCCCGCGCGAGGGTCACAGTTCTCATTAACACTAGAAGTCTCATCATCTGAACACAAGTCAATCACTTCACAATCATTGTCCAAGCGTTTCAACGGGTCCAACGTCATATCTGAATCAGCAGGTTGGTCGCAGTCCAACCCATCTACAAAAACGATGTCCTTGTCTTCGGTGCACTGTGGTTTACTCTCTCTTTCCTTTCTCAAGTTCTCAAGGTATTCCTCTATACTTTCTTCTGACATTCTATCTATATGCACTGTGACCGGTTTACATTTGAGAAGAAGCAACTGTCCCTTGATATCGAGTACTCTTTTATTTCTCTGATTAGGAAATACATAGTTTCTGTTCCAGTAGCTCAAGGGTCGTCTGTACCTCACAGGAAACTGCTGGTTTTTTACTTTGAGATTATAATTTTTATTTAAAGGAGTTGTGGTACAACAGTACCTTTCAACTCTCTCCCTGGCAAAACTTACATCTCTCTGAGCATTTGATTTGGCATTCCGTCGGTAAGCCAAAGAAGAAAATGGATATGGTGGGCCCCGGTCAATGCTTGTAGTATTTCTAAGGTGCTTTGCCGTGATCTTTTGAAGTTTACTGCCAGAATCATTGTAAGAATTCATTGAGTCCTCAAATTTTTGACCTGCGGGGTGAAGCTTTAAAGCAGAAAGAAACTCTGGTAACCCACCGCTACAAGTACTCGTTGGGATAGATGCATTATTACATAGCCTCTCGTGTGCTCTCAGTATGTCTGGATTGTCAAAGTGGCTGTCACAGTTATCACATAAGTATATGTCAGTAGATTTAACTTGAGTGTCATCAGTGCTGTTGGGAGTATTTTGTTCATAATGCAAGTTCTCATTTCTGAATGTAACTAGAAGCCGTCCATTGGGCCGGTAGTAAAGAGAAGTGGTGCGGTCTCTATTGTCGACGTACCTGAGTCTGTTACGCGGGTATCTAGCGAGCTGCGCAGAGAACACCAACAGGAATGCGCTCTTATGGTACTCATAACATTTCCTTACTAAAAGTTTCAATTTTATGCCCCAATCCTTGGGCACCTCGGCGGGTCTAACAAAGGGGTGTGAAAACGGAACATCTTTCGGCCACCACGGTGGTTCACGAATGTCTTTCGCTGTATCATGTCCCCAGGAACAAGTCACCATGAACGTTATGAACTTCTCCAGCTCAACAGCCGTTATCAGCGACAATGCTGTCGGGTTGCCGTTGGCAAAAAGAAGCGGCAAGTTGGCGATCATGATTCCCGCCCGCTGACGCTTATGGTCATCGAAACCTAAGGGAGGCCAGCGCTTGCGATGTCAGTCCGCACAAGTTCGCACTAACGGTTATTGCGTTACAGTCCATTTTAGAGGTGAATCCAGAACATTTATCACTCATAAGGATCGCCACAATTGTAGAAATACTCAAACACTATTACTAAACACTGATTGTTACTAAATTCACAAAATTTGTTCAGAGCGAGAGCGCTAACTAAAAAGAGAAAGATCCATAGATCCACCACAGACTTCATAGATCTTTGTTACGCCAATTCTGCTGCACACACAGTGTACGAGACGCGCGTCACAAAACGATATCGAGTTTTTAAAAAAAAACAGCCCTCAATGACGCGTATTAACAAGAAAACAAGCGGCACGCATGTTTTTTCTTTTAATCTCATTCTGGATTTTTTACATGATCCGCTTGGTTATAGCACCGATAAAAATATTTAGAACGTGGTACTGATTTTTATTCTGTGACATCTTGTGAATGCTTATTGTTACGAAAAAAAAATGTAAGACGTATTCAACTGGTTTGGAATAGAAAACGTAAATAATATGTAGAATCAAATGTGACCTATAATATATGAAAGCATTTGTGTGTAGGTACAGTTAAATTTTAAAGGGTATGAAGACTATTTTTATGGCGACGTCAGTGATAAATTTGTATAATATGTAGGTATAAAGTTTTAATAAGATACAAGTTAGGACATTTTAGAATTATAAATTATGTTTTTTTTTAAACTATTGTTTCTTATATGAGCTTTTACCTCGATTAGATGTAAGATAGGGTCGTACTGGAGACGTGGCTAGGTTGTGGTTTTCTGCCCGCATGTACTGCGTGCAATTTGGAACTGGCATAAGCGTACACGAGTGTACTTAATGCATGAATCGTTTATTTTTTTAATGCAGTTAAATGATTACTTCTACAAATAAAACTGCTATTCATTGCATCTCGTATTTTGTAGCAATCTGCCACTAAACAAATCAAATTATCGACAATCGATTTCACAAGCCCACAGTACAACCCTCGCGAGGCGCCTTATGTCAATGTTAAGTTGTCAACAGAAAATTCTGATTTGTCAATGTTGTCAGTTTTGTCGTGTGTAATCTCCTCTCTTGTTATCATATTGATAAACCAAGAAAATAGAATAAAATTTAAATTATCTGTTTCGTATCAGAAATTGTTATACAAACTTCCACAATCTGCTTCGTTTGTTAGTAAATTAAAATGCATTCCCGAAATTAATAAAAACGAAAATGGTCCGTATCGACGAGGTGTCTTTTTATTTGAAAATTTTTTATTTTTTTTATGTAATTATTATAAATGAAAATGTTATTGTTTTACAGGAACATAACAGTGCCGATAGTTCTCCTAACTCTCCATTAAAGAAGTTTCCTGAAGTGACTGACTATCAGTAAGTAAAATAAAGCCTCCTTGAACGGAAACTCAAACTTGAATGTTGTTATTTTTTTCTTTGTTCAAGGTTCTTACCGTAAATACTTACGACTGTTTGAAAGTCCACCGGTATTAGGTATGAAAATCGATTGTAATTTTTATTTGAAGTCAACAAGTTTTTTTTTCAGTCATATGTGTATCCTGCTATTCAGAACTTTCCTGTTTCATCTTTCGCTACTTATGTTGGTGTTTGTCACCAATAAAGACCAACAATAGTTGGTGGATTATATTAACCAGTGCCTGTACTATGATGTTGAGATAAATAAAAATTTATGACTAAACAAATGTCCATAGGCAGGACAAAACTTGTCATGTCATAACTATGTGGCAATCCCTAACAGTGAATCCATATTTCCAGGTTAGACCTGCCAGCATGGAGTGTGGACAGCCTGAAGGCTATAGCCATTCAGCAGAGGTTACCACGTCCCCGAAGCCTGGCGTGGGCAATCTTGCTAAACGCTCTGCCACCACCTAACATGGATATTGTGTCAAGGTAGGAATGAGGAATTAATTTTCTCATTGCATCAAATTAGTTATTTTGTACCAGTTTCCGAAATGGTCTTAAAATAAAAAAAGAATCCATTAAAAAGATTCTTCGTAAAAATATACAGACTTTGTGCCAACATTGATGGTGACTGCCTCATTGGTCTATAGATTGCAATTGCAACTGCTGACCATGAATTCCGGGTGATTTGTGGAAATTGTTATTGGGTTGTATTGTAGAATGGGCTGGTGTCTGCAACTCCACGTCTGAGGCGCGTATTTTGCGTATGGTTGTTATCGGGTTTTTCTATCAGGGATTTCTCTGTATCAGTCACGAAATCTGAATCTGTACCCAGTTGATGGCAATAGATTCCCCCTTATGACATGGGATTTGAACATGTACATGTGATTGGTCGAAATTGTATTATTGTATATTTTACCAACTGTTTCTTTTAACATAATTTTGGTTTTGTCCTCTGTAGAATCTGTTGTTTAACTCAATAAATATCACGTATTTCCTCATAGTCAATAGTATTATTATTATATCTTAAACGTTACCAATGTGTTAGTTTACTAATCTTATATAAACCAACATCTATTAAAAAGGTTAAATAAATAATAAGCTGACTACAATAATAATTGTTAGAAGTATCAATAGAGCAGTTTACTTAACCCTCTTCTTCCATGTGACTATCATTGGATAAATTAAGAAAAGAAACATTTGTGTGAATTTATCTGCCAGTTAAAACAATGTTATAGGAATTCAAAACAGGCATAATACTCAAAATTCAAATAATAAGTTCCAAAAACATAAGAAAACACTTCTGTTCTATTTACTTAAAAATTGTTTTGGAGTAGTACAGTCAATAAAAGAGATAGGTAACCAGCCAAATAAAGTTGAATTTTTCGTTTGTTCCCGTCGAGTCACACCATTTTGTGTAACACTGTTACCCATTGGGAAAAATCAAAATCAAAATATTTTTATTTTACATAGGCCTACATGGGCACTTATAAAACGTCGAGAAAAGATGCACGGTTCGGGTTGGTCGTTTCCTATGGAGAAGAACCGGCAAGAAACTCCATGGTTACTCTTTTAAAATCATTTAGTTTTACAATGTTGTTGTTGTTACAGCGTTAGCACTTAAGTATGAGAGGACAGCGTAGGCCCGACAATAAGTCATTGCTTACTTTGCAAAAAGTAAAATAAAATAATACGTTAACAAAAGTTAACAAGCGTCTAAGAATCTACAAGGCCAATCATGTCCACTCATTCACAACGAATAGGTAGAAAAGAATCTATACAGAGTAATCTATACAAAATAATAACTAAAAGACGAGTCACACAGATGTTGCTATCGAAAAAAATAACACGAACATAATATTGAAAAAAATACCGATTAGTAACACTGTACGTCATAGGGTTACATATCGGGAAAAAAATGTCCCAATGAGGTACAGGACTTTATTGTTTAATTAAAGATTAAATAAAACCATTGAAATCCAAAATCATTTTTTAATAAGTATAACCATTGTAATAAATCATTGTAAATACATAAGCATAATTTATTTTTTACCTATAGGCATACTATTTTCGTAAATATACTTGAATTATAACCTTATTAGGGTTAACACCACGACTCAGAGTACCCCGGCTCGGACAGCCTTCGTGGTTTTTTTTTAAACCACCCATAAATAGGAGCCCCGCGAAACTGGGCTCCGTCGACCTATCTTATACTGTGACATCGCAGCTGCTTAAATCCACATAATTATATGCTTTGTGAGGAACGGATTCGATTTCCGGCTGGTCTAGTGCAGATAAGACTATCAATATTGAGCCTGGATTGTTGTGGTTCCGCCGTTGTTTCTAAGTACAGACGCCTGCACATCAAGCTACTACAATCTGTCAGATTTCTTTGACAGATTTTCGACATTATTTCTAAAGTATTAGGTTCAAAGTTCATTGGGAAAAATTGACAGTTTCGGGTAGCTTGATGTGCAGGCGTCTGTACATTTAACGATCAAACGTTTAGTTGATTTAAGAGGCACTCCTTATTGTGGGATAATCGTTGTATTAAATTAATATGTATTTTGACAATGCTCGTTTACTCAAGGTGTTACTCAACGGGAACACAGAGTTCCGTTGAATTACATTGTCAACCATAGAGAAAAAAATGTGGCTTTGAGTTACAGTGTTACTAATCGGTATTTTTTTCCCAATGGGTAACAGTGTTACACAAAATGGTGTGACTCAACGGGAACAAACGGAATTTTCACTCAAAACTTATGGATATCTTTAACTCTTATTTGATTTATTTAATGAACTGTTTGTTTTCTATCAAATAAATTTAACTTTATTTGAAAACATTCATGGATTTGTAAGGGAATTTCAACTGTATCTGGAGAGTCTGAATACTTATCTCTATGGTTGACTGTATTACTCCATAAACAAGGTTTCTTTTTTCCTAAAGTAATGTGGCCCAAACAGTTGGTAATGTTATTCTTATTATTGATATGAGCCACACTGTTCTCAAGTTTGTTATTATGAGTCACCATTATTTAATTGGTGTAGTACTGCATTAGTTTGTAAACAACTCAAACAACAACAAACTCGGCTGTATGACGACGCGACCATTCACACAGCGCTGTCCTGGATGATATTAGTTAGTCAACAGCATGACTTTGATAGAGTTTTAATGATAAATGATGTTTATTTTGCAAGTAGGTTTTCACAAACACTTTTACACGTCATTTTTTTTAAACTAGAGGAGGCCGGTGTTTCGTACTCGACTACTCTGAGAAGAAACAGCCGAAACAAACTCAGAGGTCATAGTCTCTTTTAAGGTCCAGACAAAATAATCTTGGTCAACTTACATGAGGACTATGCAGATAGTGTCTGAAATGGTCTTTTTAAGAAAGCACCACACAGATTGAGTGGACCTGTCCAGTCAGTGCAAGCATTTGTCAGCTATCGTGTAGCTCAACTCATAACCCAAGGAGCTCAACGACACGACGAACAATACCAAAAAAAGGACATTTGTGTAGGTCGCTTATAGTACTCAAACTGCCAGACTATCGTCAAAAAATAAAGTAAATAAAAGAAATGATCCACATGGTCTTCACATTCACAATAAACAAATAAAAAAATACAAAATTAAATTAATGAGATCATAATGAAATCATAAAATCTCACAAATTAAAATAATAAGGAAAATAAAATGTCACAAATAATAATAATAAAAAGAAATGTAAAAATAAAAAAAAATAAAAATAAACAAAGTAATGTCAAATTGTATAAAATAAAGGAATAAACAAAAAATAAGTGAAACAAAGGAAAATTCTGACACTCACAGAGCAAATTAAATTGGTGCAGCTTAATCCCAAGCCTTTTTATCTTCAAGGTAATGATTCATATTATAGTAAGCTTTCAGACATAGCTTACGTTTTATAAAAGATTTAAATTTATTGAGGCTTAGTGTTTGAACACTTAATGTTGGATGTATGAAAATGACGTGTGCTCTCAACATTACACTGCTGAAAATCGTACAGTTTATGGCATTTGGACATAAGCTATAATTATAAATTGACTTAAAATAATAACAGCATTTTTAGTTATGGTGTGATAGTATCTCACAAATTCTCATCAATCATTTATTTTCAACTAGCTTTTGTCCGCGGCTTCGCTCGCGTTAAATTCGGGGTAACACAGTTCCCCTTTTCTGATTTGCAGGTACCTGCTCCCTGTAGTTTTTGCCCTAGCGCCTAATTTATTGTAATAGTAATGCTAAGTTTTTCCTATTCTTCCCTCTTTCTCACTCATATCTCAATCTTTTTACAAAAAATTAGCCTATGTCCGTCGTCAGGGTCCCAACTATCTCTGTACCAAAATTCATCAAAATCGGTTTAGCCATTTAGGCTTGAAGACGTAACAAAGAAACAAACTCACTTTCGCTTTTATAATATGAGTAAGGATTGTTACTAAAAGAAATTAGCAGATTATTCATATAGACGTAGAAGACAAAAATATGTATTATAGACGATAACTTTAAACTACCCAAGCAATACAAATAAAATTGATATGAAACCACTTTGGAAGTATAAACCATTTCGAATAAAAAAGAATTTTGAAAATCGATTCACAGTTGGCGGAGTAATCGGTGAAAACAGTATTTCTTTTTTAATGGACCTATTTAAATAAAAATAACTCGGTCGAACATAGACCTCCTCCTTTTTACAAGAGTCTTATGAGTAAAAAAGCAGTATATCCGGCTCGAAGGACCATAATGTACGAGCTCTTGCTTGCAAATACATGTGATAAGTTTTCATGGTAGACAAAATGTTCTTGCTGATTTGTTGATAAAATATTTATTGCTTATAAAAAGTGTTTACAATATAACGATCGAAAGTGTACTCAATTATAATTAAATAGTCACTTAACAATAAGGTAAAAATGCTTATGCTAGCAACTAAATAAATGTGTGATGTAATCGTACATAATTGTTTATCGGGCTTATGTCCCATAGCTAGTTATTTTGCGTGTGGGCAATATGGACCTTATGAAGACTGGGAGTTCCTTTGTCTCCAAAAACGCAAATAGTTTTATTACTTTGCCGTGTTCGCTCTTACAACTGATTAAATGTCCCAGAAGAAATTCTCTCTTAAGTTCTCGTTCATGTCCCGATAAGTACATCTACGTTTCGCGAGCGAGAAGCGAATGCCCAATAACACCGCCTGACATGGAATTCGAAGAACCTTGTGTACAGTACTGTCTCTCCTCCTTTAAATCCATCCAAAGGTTGTCTTGAAAAGATCGCTTTTAGCGATAAGACCGCCCATTGTGTCACCCTATTTCTAAGTTGTATACTGTTATTCTTGTAATTTTTATGGTGTAAGTACATAATCGTTACTAATATTATAAAAGCGAAAGTAAGTTTGTTTGTTAGTTACGTCTTCACGCCTCAGTGGCTAAACCGATTTTGATGAATTTTATTACAGAGATAGTTGGGACCGGACGGATATAGGTTCGCCTATGTCCGTCCACAAGTGGGAAAAAGGGAAGAAAAGGGGAGAGGAAGATATTTTTTTCGATCATCACGCGGGTTAAAGTAAGCGTTAGCCCAAAGTAAGCCACGCGGACGAAGTCGCGGCCGAAAGCTAGTAAAGAATATTCTATCTATCTATCTTGTGTCACGCTACTGCTAGACCAAAAAAGCAGTCAATTTTGAGCGCTAAAATTGGCACTGTAAAGACCGGTATAACACTATCGTACTGTTTTCGAAACGGCAGCATATTACTAGCTGTGCCCAGAGATTTCACCCTCTGCTACCTCACCTAGAGGTATAAAAAATAGATGTTGGCCGATTCTCAGAACTAACCGATATGCATACAAAATTTCATACAAATCGGTCCAGCCGTTTCGAAGGGGTTTGGTAATAAACACCGCGACACGAGATTTTTTTATATAAAAGATGGAGATTAGATAAGCACTCCTGCTTCCTGAAATTCCCGCTTCAATATGTCTTAAGGCTAACATTGCTCATATTCTAAATCTTGTTTCAGTCTAAAATCTCATAGGAATTTCTACAATGATTTGAGTGACAAGCTTTCAATGGACCCGAGGGCTGTCATTGGCGACGACCCGCTCTCACAGGATGATGAGGTAACCACTTTTTCTGCAGTATCAGTAATCAGCATCTACCATATCGCATTATAAGAACGTTTTTTTTGCAATGAAGTGTCAAGTATGCTTCGCAACCATCTAACGACATCTGTGTGACTTGTCTCATAGTTATTTTTTTTTTACAATATTTTTTTAATTCTTGAATAGATTCTTTTTTACCAATTCGTTTTGAATGAGTGGACATGGTTGGCCTTGTAGATTCTTAGACGCTTGTTAACTTTTGTTAATGTATTATTTTATAGTCAGTACAAGTCTGACACTCCACCCGCTCCCCCCATAGCGGGGGAAGTCATTTGAATATACCCCATCCGCAAAAAAAAACACCAGACACTTATGTTTGGGTATAGCAAACGCCAATGAAAAGTGGACCAAAACAACAACAGAGTGGTACCCAAGGGGCAATATAAGAAATAAAGGGAGACAGCGCAAATGCTTGGAGGACGACATCAGACAAGTCGCGGGGTCAGAATGGACCCGCATAGCTAGAGATCGAGAGTCTTGGAAATCTTTGGAGGAGGCCTATGTCGTAGGACAAGCTGTCACAAAAACCGATCCGATCGCTGATGTTTAATTATAGTACCTAATAAGTAGTAATAGTTCAGTGAAACAACTGTATAGAAAAAAACTAACAGCAATAAGTGCTTATTTTATTTTATAGCAAACGCAGCCCGCATATACTAGTATTAAATATTGCCACGAAAAAATGTTATTTTAAATGACTTGATACCGTTATATAACCTCATTTACAAAGTTCAATAACCTACACCACATGTAACACAAACCAAGGTGAAATAATATTTGTTTTCATTTATCAGATGTCTGTGATATTCATTGTTTAAGTCAAGTTATGACGGCAAATAATAATAATTATGTTAGTACAGTACCTGCGTTGCCACACCAAGTTTTAGAGAAATAAATACCTTTGAAGCCACATTTCTGTGTGGACGAAAGGGCAGCGAGGGGTGGGTGTGGTTGTGTCGTAGAGCGTAGTTATGGTATGCTTCACACCTGTCCGCAAAACAAAACGGTAGAAAACATCTAGCCAAACTAACCTCTATGCAAGGACGGATCCATGGGGGAGGCGGGCCCAGGACTTAAACGCACCGCTATTTAAAATTGTTAAACATACTGTTTTAGATTTTTCCATAAAAAGCACCCGTTGAAGTAGATGAAGTGATAACGCGTTTTAGCAAAAGACGTAAAAGAAATTGATTTAGTTATTTAAATGTAGGTATTTTTAAGTACAAAACTCACATACACCAGTAAAATACCAATTTTTCCTGTATCAAAATCAAAATCAAAATATTTTTATTTTACATAGGCCTACATGGGCACTTATAAAACGTCGAGAAAAGATGCACGGTTCGGGTTGGTCGTTTCCTATGGAGAAGAACCGGCAAGAAACTCCATGGTTACTCTTTTAAAATCATTTAGTTTTACAATGTTGTTGTTGTTACAGCGTTAGCACTTAAGTATGAGAGGACAACGTAGGCCCGACAATAAGTCATTGCTTACTTTACAAAAGTAAAATAAAATAATACGTTAACAAAAGTTAACAAGCGTCTAAGAATCTACAAGGCCAACCATGTCCACTCATTCACAACTAATAGGTAGAAAAGAATCTATACAAAAGTAAAAAAGATAAATAAAAAAATATTGCAAAATCAAAATAATAACTAAAAGACGAGTCACACAGATGTTGCTATCAGTACTGTAACTATTCAGAACAAGGGTGATATAAATATGTGATTTGACAACTATTGCAAAAAAAAAAAAAAAACAAAATGATTAAAGAGATCACACAAGTAAATAAGATTGAGAATAGTTAGAGACATCCACAAATTTGTGCTGATTATAGCTACCAGGGAAGCCGCATGCGCAGAAGGAACTAAAGCCAAACTTCTTTATCTTCAACGTAGTCCTTGATTTTGTAATATGCGTTTTTAATAAGGACACGTTTTATGTAGTTTTTAAACTTTCCATCTGTCAGTTCTATAACTGATTTTGGCAACTTGTTATAAAAGCGAATACTGTTTATTAGAAATGACTTGCCAGTTTTTGTTAATCTAAAGGACCATGGGGGATTTTGTATGGACCCCGTCCCCACCCTTCAACAGTCTTGGGATGCGTCTCGATTTGTCCACTGGGACCCAGAAAAGTCTAAAGTACCAGTGTTAGTTTCAAAATCAATTGGGTTTATGAAAAAAAAAAAAAAAAACTACAAACAAAAAGCATATTTTCACGTAAACAAATGACGATTCTATACAAAAAAAAAATACTTGGTTCTCAAACGAAAAGTCTTTGAATAATAATAACAGTATTCAGTTAATTAATATACATTTTAACTTATTAGTAAGTACATCGAAATGCATGTCAAACGATAAACTACTAACTTTTTTTTTTGCGGATGGGAAATCATCAAATAACTTCCCCCGCTCTGGCCGGAGCGGGGGGGAGTGTCAGATTTGTACTGACTAAAACCCACCCATGTTCCTTCTATTGCCTCGGTATCTCTTTCTAAAAACCCGCAACCCAGGCAGGCGGTGACTCTGGCAGGCCCCTTTGTTTTGCTGACATTTCTTTGAGGCGCGCGTGAATCACTAACGCGCCGTCGACACGGTTTCTCGTCAATAGACGGACGGACGGTGAACTACCCATTGCTCACCGTCCACAGGCCCGCATCTACTGTGGCCGGGAGTCGTCTCGCGGCGCCCGACGTCCGGGGAGTCTCCCGCGGCGGCTGGGTTGGTTTGAGGTTCTCTCCCTCAAACGTCGACCCGACGCCGATACGAACCCCTCCTGCCGTCAGCTAGGATCCCGACGGTGGCGCATTCCCGCAGCCATGAAAGACAATGGCTTCGGATTTGTGCAATGCCACCTCGAGACCCAGTTGCTGGATCCACTCCGCGACCATCGCAACCCTGCGGGTCATTACTTCGGCTGCCGCCCGGTGCGACCTCCCCCCTGTACCAGGACAAGCGTGTTGTGACGCTGCTAGGGATACACTACTAGCTTAAGTTAAGCTCTGATTTTTATATTGCGAGTTCATTTATTAAAATACTATTATGCATTTGTTCTGGTGCGATAGTAATTTTTTTTTAAATAAAACGTTGCCCTACACTAGGAATTCTTCTGTATCGTGGGTGCGTTTACAAACATTTAAACTCACATACACAAACACCCAGACCCGAAACAACTATCTGCAGGTCATACAAATATTTGTTCCGTGCGGAAATCGAACCCGCGACACGCAGCGCAGCAGTCGATCGCTCAGCCACTGCGCCAACCGTGCCGTCATTATGTCGCCCTTGCCCCATGCACCATACAATGGATATAATGTGCCTACAACTTCCCATAGTGCGATTGTACAGGCAATCGCACTGATCGTAGGCAATCGTAAGCTTAATATGAAAGTTCCCTTTTTTTTTGCTGTCGAGGAAAATATTCAAAAGGCGCCTCTATGCAACGCCTGTTAAGGCACATCCCTGGGGCGACTACACATAGGTCACCCCTGAGCCTCGCTGTGCATGTATGCACGACAGCACGTGACCACGGTGCTGCCGGTCATCTCTGAGGTCTCTCACTGAACGCTCAGAGTCCCCACTCTGAACGTCCGTGACCCCAATGTCCCACCTGCTTTAAGTGTTACAGGTGGGGTTTCGGCGTGTTAAGTGGCGAGACGGTTGCTTCCTCAACTTCTTCTCCTACTGCGATCTGACCTCTCACGATCCCGGCAGCCTCCTTCTGGACCATCACTGTCTCGCAGAACGAGGTTACGCCTATCCAGTTGTCAGAGTTCGCCAGCATAGCCCCAAATACGGTTGGCAGATCTTGAGAGAGAGATCTTGCCCGATCCTAGCGACTAGGACCCTTCGTTCCAAGTTCCACGCAGGGAATGCCCTGCGTGGGACTTGGAACGTAGGGTCCTACGCATACGTTCGTACGTTTGTTAGCATACGTTCGAGGAGTGCCTCAAACGTATGCTGTGCAGAGTCCAAACCACCTCCACAATGATGACAGCTTGCCGTGGCCTCTCTTCCAATACTATTCAGGTACTCACCGAAGCAACCGTGCCCAGTAAGTACCTGAGTTAGTCTAAAGGACATGCGCTCCCCTTTTTCAGCCATGCTTCGAAGTGTGGCAGGACGGCTTCGACAACACGCTTCTGTGAATATTGCGGCTGTTGCAGCCGCTCACGCCACTGCTCTAGCGCGCGTCGCCGTTCCTGCCGCCTCAGCCTTGCCACAGTGATTCCTGGCAGATTATCAATACTATGGCGGATGGCGCACATTCGCCTGACAGCCTATTTGACCAAACAGGCGCCCCATAAAGAAACATCGACTGCACAACCCTCGCGTATAGGCGGCGAACTTCTTCTCGTGGCCCCCCAAGATTGGGCAACAGTCTGTGCAAAGCGCATACTACTTTCCAACTCGGGGCATTGGAAGTGCTCTTCGAATCCCCACCGACCGTCCAAAGTCAGCCCAAGGTACTTAATGTATCGTCCCACTTGAACTTGCGCATCTCCAACTCTGACTGACAAGCTGGGTGGCTCTCTGGTCCTTGGCAGCTTATGGAACCAAAGCGCCTCAGTTTTATGTGGCGCTATCTCTAGACCCACTTCACGGATCGACGCCACGACCTTTTCTAGTCCCAGCTATGCAAGCTGAATAGTCTCTTTAGCAGTGTCCCACCAGGGTGTCATCCGCGTAGCAAACGATATTAACGCCAACGGGGAGATCAGTACGCGGAACCACATCGTAAGAGAGGTCCTAAAACAGATCCCTGCGGAACTCCGCACATAATCATCCTGCGATGAACGCTACCATCGTACGTTTTCTTTAAAATAATTGAAAACATTATTATGATAGCCATATTTTAACCCTATTTATCGCACACTAAGGAAATGTGTTAGTCAAATAGAAAAAATAAATAAAAAACAATATATCATAAAACCTAAACCCCACGTATTTGACATATGTCGCCATAGTAAAAAGTTCTCTATTTTGGTAGATCTTTCAAATGATACGTGTTACTAATCTGTTGGTGGGTGGGGACGTTTCTTCCCATGGTCCTTTAGGAATTACAATTTCGTGTTTACTGCGTGTATTAATATTGTGGTAGTCGCTCCTAATTTTGAAAAGCCCCCGATTTTTACGGACATACAATAAACATTCTAAGATATAAAGTGAGGGCAGAGTCAGTATATCGATCTCTTTAAATTTTTCTCTGAGGGACTCGCGAGGACCCATTTTATAGATCGCGCGGACTGCCCTCTTTTGTAATATAAAAACTGAATCGACGTCTGCTGCTGATCCCCACAGGAGAACGCCATAGGACATAATACTGTGAAAGTAAGCATAGTATACTAACCTAGCTGTATCTACATCAGTTAACTGCCTTATTTTCCTTACTGCATATGCAGCTGAGCTGAGCCTACCCGAAAGAGTTCTTATGTGCGCGCCCCATTGCAGTTTAGAATCAATAGTCATCCCCAAGAATACAGTTTCTGCTATAACATCAAGATTTTTGCCGTCAAGATTTAAATTTAGATCACGTTGTGGTACATTTGGTAAGGCAAACTTTAGACATTTGGTTTTGTTCGCATTCAGTAAGAGATTATTAGCTGCGAACCATTTCGATAGAACGGTTAGACTTTTGTTAACATTATCAACATCCGGATTTTTTCTATTTATTTTAAAAATTAGCGAAGTGTCATCAGCAAATAAAATTATATCCGATAGTTTGGCCATCATATAAGGAAGATCATTTATATAAACAAGAAACAGGAAGGGACCGAGAATAGAACCTTGGGGCACGCCCATCTTGACTAGAGACCCAGAGGACGTCGCCCCATTAACATTTACTTTTTGCTGCCTGTTTGATAAATATGATAAAACAAGATCAGCAGCTCGTCCACGAATTCCGTAGTGGTGTAATTTACAGAGCAGTGTGTTGTGGTCGACGCAGTCGAACGCTTTTGAGAGATCACAGAAAATGCCAATGGCATCCTGGGACTGCTCCCAGGATTCCAAAATGTGACTGATGAGTTTTACTCCCGCGTCCGTTGTCGACCTGCCCTTCGTGAAGCCAAACTGTTGACTATGCAGAATCCCGTTTAAGTTAAAGTGTGACAGCATCTGGTCCAGCATGATTTTTTCATAGATTTTACTTAATGCTGGAAGCACAGATATAGGTCTATAGTTAGAGGGATCACTCTTGCAACCCGATTTGAAAATTGGTACTACTTTACTATATTTCATTAAGTCAGGAAACTTGCCGCTATCCAAACACTGATTGAATATGCCTGTTAAGACAGGAGCAATTGAGTCAATAATATTAGCAAGAACCTTGACGGATATCCCCCATAAGTCTTCAGTATTTTTTATGTTTAGACTTTTAAATGCATTTTTAATTGTAGCAATACATATTGGATTAAAATTAAAGTTAGGTATATCCTTAGTAAAGTTTTCCTTAAGAAGAGTTTCGGCTAATTTAGAGGAAGAGGGGAGAGATTTCGTAACCTCTAACGGAATGTTAGTAAAGAAATTTTCTAGTGTCTCAGCGACTTCTAGCTTATCAGAAATAGTTTTATTATCTATTTTCAAGGACCATTCATTCTGATCTCGTTGTGTCTTTCCAGTTTCTCTGTTTATAACCTGCCAAACAGTTTTTATTTTATTATTAGAAACACTAATTTTATTACTTATTACTTGAGACTTTGCTTGAGCGCAGACTCTTTTGAATATTTTTGAATAGTTCCTAACATAAGCGTGAAAAGATTGGTCCAAAGTCAAAGATTTTTCGTGATATAGATTATATAAAATATCTCTGCTTTTTCTTATGTATCTATTATTATCAAAATTAAATTATAACTTTGTGACTTGACCACGACTGCGTCCCCCCCCCCCCCCTGGCGCCAACGCTGGATTTATTGATTTACCACCAGTATCTCTTTCGAACAACCCGCAACCCCGGAAGGCGGTGGCCTTGGCCCTCTGCTTTACTGACATCTCTTTGAGGCACCCGTAGAACACTAACGCGCCGTCGACACAGCTAGTAGTAGATGAGGTCTTAAGTGCAATTTCCAGGTCAGGTAGAACGTTATTGTGGATTTCCATCAGGGACTTCTCAAGCGCAAACGAAGAGTCTTGATTTTTGCCCGGTTGATGGGAATAGGCTAGCTCCCTTTTACATGTGACTTGAAGAGCCATTGGCAGAATGTGGATTTACACCTCTGTCCAATCCTTCGAGGATTACAAGAGGGATGTTATGTTATACTGATGTTGACTGTATTTTTTTTTGTTTCAGAGTGTTTGGAAACAGCATTTCTGTGATAATGAACTTAAAACGTTAATTCTACAAGATGTGGTCAGGACATTCCCCGAGGAGCTGTACTTCAGAGATAAAGATGTGCAGGATTTGATGGTAAGACTATGTTTGTAGCCTGTTCAGGATCGATGTTCAGCCTTCTACCTTATTGGCTTAGTAGTTGCAAGTGCTACTCCGAAGCATAAGGTCCTGGGCTCCATTCTCAATTCGGGCATTGTGTTATTGGGGTTTTACGCTTTTCTATACCGCCATCCCTTTTTTGCGGATGAGAAATCATCAAATAACTTCCCCTGCTCTGGGCGGAGAGGGGGGCAGTGTCAGACTTGTACTGACTAAAACCCACCCATATTCCTTCCATTTCCCCTTTACGTTCCGGGGCCACGGTATCTCTTTCGAACAACCCGCAACCCCGGATCCTCCCATCCCTTCCACTTCTCTAGAGGCATCTTTCTAAATGGCAAGGATCGAACTATGATAGTTAGGCCGATGCCTCATAGATAGATAAAACATTTATTTTTAATGCAACAAAAGACACAAGAACAGGAAGAAACATACAGGAATCAACACAAACAACAACAGGCTGAGGAAAAAAGATAGATTGATAATAATAATAATAAATAAATAAATATCTTAAATATCTTGGGACAACTCACACACGGCTATCAGATCCCAAGCTAAGCAGAGCTTGTGTTATGGTAACCAGACAACTGATATACATACTTATATAATTTATAAATACATACATATTATAGATAAATCACACCCAGACACAGAACAAACAATCATACTCATCACACAAAGTTTGTCCTGGGTGGGAATCGAACCCACGACCTCCGGCTCAGCAGTCAGGGCCACTAACCAACAGGCCATCTTCTCCTCTTTTTGAACTTAATAATAACTATTATTTTTGTTAGTCATGTTGCGGGTTGTTCGAAAGATATACCGCGGCCCTGAAATATTAAGGGCAAAAGAAGGAACATGGGTGGGTTTTAGTCAGTACAAGTCTGCCACTCTCCCCGCTCGGCCCAGAGCGGAGACTTTTTTTTTGCGGATCATCAAATAACTGATGATTTCCCATCAAATAAAAATAAATAATTTTTCCCATTATCAATTTGTTTAACCTCAGCAAGATTCCTCCTTGAGGTCGCGATTAAACAAACAATCGACGCCCTCAAACGCTATGCTGCCATCAAAAATCACTTATCCCCCCCTTTTTGTTAGTCATTGAACCTTATGTATCCAACATTCATTGTCTATGATTTTAGGTACGCATCCTATTCTTCTGGGCGCGTTCTCACGCAAACGTTGGCTATAGACAAGGCATGCACGAGATCTTAGCACCAGTATTGTTCGAACTGCATCTAGATAGGAAGTTCGCGCCTGACGATCTAGGGTGAGTTTAAAACTTGCATGATGTTAATGAGATTGACTATGAAAATAAATAAATTGAAGTGTATGTTTGTATTTGAAAATAACGGCTTTTTATTGTATGTGTTGAATATATTTAAATAAAATGTGACTCCGCTTGAATATAGATTATATTTGGTACAGAAATCGGTTACAATATAAATTAAAACTAGTAGGTACTAGGCGTGCGTTGCTGTCCGAATCTGTAGGCGAGAGTGCGCGGCGCGGCCGCCGACCCGATCAGCTGAGACCTCTCCTCCCGCGTCCCCCACCGCTGCTCGTTCACGCGTATGATGCGTGAACATCCTCCGGCGCGTTGAAAGCCATAGCTTTCAAGAAGTAGACGAGGAAGGGGACCTGGATGCGGCCCGCTCCGCTTCGTTGTCATCTTTGGATTGTGAAGTTGGCAAAGGACATAGTCTGTTGATCGCCCTTCGTATAATGCCCTTTGAAGTAGTGACGTCAGCTACCCTGCTGACGCCGTCGGCCCCTGGATAGAGGCGAGACACGCGCCCCAGCCGCCATTGTAGTGGCGGTAAGTTGTCTTCCTTCAGCAGCACCACGTCACCGCAGGTGAGCCCTTGCTGTCCAGTGCGCCACTTGGTGCGCTGCTGCAGCTCAGAGATGTACTCCCGGCGCCATCTCTCCCAGAAGTGCTGCCTTATCTTCTCTAGGAGCTCGTATCTGTTGGGTCTAGTAGCAGTGATGGGCTTCGTTGGGACAGACATCAGTGGTCTCCCAATTAGAAAGTGGCCTGGAGTCAGAGGAGAAGGATCAGTACAATTGGACGAGAGAGGAGTCAGCGGGCGTGAATTTAGGATTGCTTCAATCTGTGTGAACAGCGTTGCTAGCTCCTCAAACGTCAAAGCAGCATTTCCTGCTACACGTTTCAGATGAAACTTAGCTGATTTAATTCCAGGCTCAAATATTCCACCGAAGTGGGGAGAATAAGCGGGGCTGAATACAAATTTGATACCTTCAGAAGAGGCATAATCACTGACAGACTGACGGCTGGATCGAAGCAGCTTACCTAATTCATTGTTAGCTCCTACGAAATTCCTACCGTTGTCGCAAAGGATCTCATGACATTTTCCCCTTCGTGATATGAATCGTCTTAGGCATAAAATAAAAGCTTGAGTACTCAGGTCACTTACAAGTTCCAAGTGAATTGCCTTGGTACTAAGGCATACAAATAAACATAGATAACATTTACTAATTCGGTTACCACGACCTTTACGGTTACTTATCATAAAAGGTCCAGCAAAGTCAACTCCGCACGAGTAGAAAGGGAAACAAGCATTAGTACGCGCTTCAGGTAAATGACCCATTATTGGTTGTAAGGTATTCGCTCGCAATCGAACGCACACAATACACTGTCTAACTACTTGCCGCGCTAGGCATCTCCCTCCAATGGGCCAGTACTTATCACGCACTGACGCTAACAGTAGCTGTTGACCTGCGTGAAACAAACGTATATGTTCACTTATCATTAGTATCTTAGTTAAATGATGTTTTGAATTCAATATTATAGGGTGTTTCTTATCGAAATTATAATTGGAGTTTTCTAAACGACCACCCACACGAACAATGTCATTGGAATCTATAAATGGAGTTAATTGTAATAATTTATTTTTTTCGTGGTAATGTTTTTCCCTGTTTAAGTAACTCAATTTCGAAAGAAAATGATTGTAATTGACTAATTTTAATTAAAAACATAATTGAATAATTTATTTCGTCTGAGTTTATAGGGCCTGAGTACTTTTGTTTATTTTTATTACAGTTATTAACAAAACGTAGAACATATGCAAATATTCTACTTAACTTATTGAAATTGGAATGCTTATTAAAATCTATAAATGAAGTTTTGTCGGTAGAATTGTTTGCTGCAGATAATAATGAATGTACCTTCAACTCTGGTAATATTTTAGCTACGATTGAATTTTGTGGCCATTCTAAACGTTCTTTCTTTAGGAAAGAAGGACCTTCCCACCACAAGGAAGAAGATGATAGATCTTGGGGTTCAACTCCCCTTGAGGCCAAGTCAGCTGGGTTCATATTTGTGGGTACATGTCGGTGTTCAAAACCATTAGTTAACTCATTAATTTCATTTACCCTGTTGCAGACAAACAATTTTAGATTTCTCACATCTGTTTTTAACCATCCTAAAACCACTGTTGAATCAGTCCAAATGGTTTTACAATTTATATTAAATCGAAATGACTGAAGAATTTTATTAGATAATTTAGCCCCCAGCAAACAACCCAGTAATTCTAATTTTGGTATAGTCATAGGCTTTAAGGGCGCAACCCTTGCCTTTGCGCACAGAAGTCTTACAGTAACCTCATTTTTATCGTTTATTGATCGTAAGTATACACATGCGGCATACGCTTTCTGTGACGCATCGACAAAGCAATGTAGTTCTATGGATATCGGGAAATCGCAAAGAACATTTCTACTAATTTTAATATTAGAAAGGAAGTGCAAACTAGTAATGAATTTTAACCATGTTTCTAATTGAGTTTGTGGTATAGGCTCCTCCCAGTTTAGCTTGATAACCCATAACTGTTGCAAAAAGATTTTAGCCTTAATAATGCATGCACAAATTAATCCTAAAGGATCAAATATTTTACAAATAGTAGCTATAACGACCTTTTTCGTAATAATTTCCGGTGGCGATTCGATCTTTGAGGGAAACCCAATAATATCTAGTTGTGGAGAATAATTCAAACCTAGCACACTGGATTCTTTTGTTAAATCTACCGGGTCGAGCATAGTTTCATCAACAGCAAATGCCTGTAAACAGTTAGTACGAATCTTTCTTAAAGGGAAGCATGCCGAATCTAGAATTTCCTTAATTTTTTTGTAAATGTGCTGCAATTCACTTTCACTTTCCGCTCCCGTATTCAAATCATCTATATAAAAGTCACTTTTAATAATGTTCGCGATAGTGTCGTCATTACATTCTTTAGCCAGTTGTAATAAACATCTGGTACTCAGGAATGGAGCGCTGGCCAATCCATATGTTACTGTATTTAATTGTAAAACTTTTAAATCATTATTATCATCGGGTTCCGTATGAGATGAATCCCTCCACAGAATTAACTGAAGGTGACGTTGAGAAGTATGCAAGGCCGTTTGTCGGTACATTTTCTCAATGTCTCCTAAGAGAACAAACCTATGCCCGCGGAAGCGTATCAAAATTGAGATTAAGTCGGACTGTACAACTGGACCTACAGCCTGTATGTCATTTAATGACTTACCAGAAGTAGTCTTGGCCGAGGCGTCGAATACCACCCTCAACTTTGTCGTTTCACTCATCTCACGAATTACGCAGTGATGTGGAAGGTAGTTGCCAAACTCTAGACCATTTACTTCACTCAAATGACCTAATTCTTTATATTCATCTATAAATTGAGTGTATGACTCCTTAAGTTTTGGATTTCTATTTAATTTTAATTCTAAATTCAAAAAACGTTTCTTAGCCAGATAATACGAATCTCCGAGATTAGTTTCGGGTTCTTTTAGTGGCATACGTACACAAAACCGACCGTCAGGTAAGCGGCTCGTGTTTTCTATAAAGTCATTTTCGCAAAACTGTTCCTCTAATGAATATGTTTTTGTCTCTGCAGGTAGTTCTTCAATCTCCCAAAATTTCTTAAGGGAATTATCGAGATTCGAAAAATGATTGAAATAACAATAGACCTTAGACTTGGATTGACTGATACCGACTGGACCGGCTATCAACCACCCTAATTGTGATTCTTGTAAAGTAGGCTTATTAGACCCTAGCTTAATTTGATTTGTTCCAATAATATTCCAAAATATGTCAGCCCCCAACAGTATATCTATATTGGAAGGCTGGTAAAACTTTGGATCCGCGAGCTGTATACCGCATGGGATATCTAATTCTCGGACGTCTATTTCGACGCTAGGTAAAATACCTGTTATCGTTGGCACCAATAAACAGGAGACCCGAGTACTATAGGTACTTGAATGAGAATTTATTTTTACGATACACTTTCCTAAAATGTTAGTTTTAATATCATTAAGTCCACAAACCTTAAGGCCTCTGCCTCGAATTTTGCGGGCAGCGGGGCGGCGGCGGCGGCGGCGCGGCAGCGGGGCGGGCAACGCATACCTGTTCTCCAAACTAGCGGGCAGATCGCGCGGCACTATAGCGGTGTAGTGTTGTGTTCGTGGTTGTGTTGTCGAGATATTTGTTTTTATTCGCGAACGAAATGTCTGAAAACGGCGACATCTTTTTGATTCAAATTTATTCCTAACGCTCGATTTATTGTGGGCAAAAGAAGAAGTGGATCCCTACTATAGGGAAAGGAAAATAAATGGCGAGTTTTATCGAAATTATGAAGAACAGACTTTAATTTTAACATTCAGTTCGTTTTTTATTTCTTCCCATAATTGGTTAATTATTCTTCTATTTTTATGGTTCACATCTTTGCTGTTCCATATGGGTGTCCTCTCAAAGATTGCCGAAATAATTAGCTCTTGCACGTCCGAAGACATTTTGTTACGTCACAAAAAAAAATGTACAACACTATACCTAATCAAAAACCGAATCTCGCGGGCAGCGGGGCGGCGGCGGCGGCGGCGCGGGAGCGGCAGGATCTTACGCGTGTATTCAAATGGACCGGCCCTCGAATACAGCGGTGCAGGAGCGGCGCGGGGGCGGGCAACGAGCGGTGCACTCCAGTCAAGCGGTGACCGCCCGCGTTGCGCGTCTGCATTGTAGGTATAGTGTTGTACATTTTTTTTGTGACGTATCAAAATGTCTTCGGACTTGCAAGAGCTAATTATTTCGGCAATCTTTGAGAGGACACCCATATGGAACAGCAAAGATGTGAACCATAAAAATAGAAGAATAATTAACCAATTATGGGAAGAAATAAAAAACGAACTGAATGTTAAAGTTAAAGTCTGTTCTTCATAATTTCGATAAAACTCGCCATTTATTTTCCTTGCCCTATAGTAGGGATCCACTTCTTCTTTTGCCCACAATAAATCGAGCGTTAGGAATAAATTTGAATCAAAAAGATGTCGCCGTTTTTCAGACATTTCGTTCGCGAATAAAAACAAATATCTCGACAACACAACCACAAACACAACACTACACCGCTATAGTGCCGCGCGATCTGCCCGCTAGTTTGGAGAACAGGTATGCGTTGCCCGCGCCGCTCCCGCGCCGCCGCCGCCGCCGCCCCGCTGCCCGCAAAATTCGAGGCAGAGGCCTAAAGGTTTCACTAGAGGTTTTATTGAACCCTAATTTCTCCCTCAGAACATCTGTTAAAAATGACGATTGACTTCCAGTATCTAATATTGCACGTGCCATTACCTTTCTATTGTTTGACTCGTTAACGATCTCCACCTGCGCCGTACACAACAACGTATGAGTCATCGTTGTAGCCGATAATGTAACCGGTGGACTATGTGCGCTTGCGCTTTGCTCTTCGGTCGTATTAGTGTCATTTCTATGTATCAAAGTGTTGTGTTTCCCTTTACATATCTGGCATGAACTTTTCAAACGACACTGATGACTATTATGCCCACTACGTAAGCATTTAGTGCATAGTTTTAACTTAGTTACTTCGCGAATCCTATCATCGTTGTTCATTTCCTTGAACTTCGAACATTTATAAACAAAATGATTTTGATTACAAATTACGCATTGATATTTATGATCCTTCCTTTCCGTATCCGAATCCGAAGCAGCTAAGAAAGATCTCACCGATTTATTACTTTGAGAGTTCGATTTATTATGTTCATGTTTATCATATCTGTTATAGTGGGTAGTTTCCAAGATGTCCGCTCGGTTGCGTAAAAATGAGAAAAAAATAATGATTGTCGGTAAATCTGATAAACTATTTTTATATTCCTCCCATTTCATACTAGTGACGGGATCCAACCTTGCTGAGACTATAAATATTAATAAATCATCCCACTGTTCAGTAGGACGCCCCAAAGTGTGCAAAGAACTCAAGTTTTTAGATATGTGATCAATTAAATAGCGCAATGCTTTAAATGATTCCTTCACAATAGGATCGATACTTAATAACGACTTAAGGTGGTTATTTATTAAAATATTTTTGCTGTTATAACGGTCACATAAAATTTGCCAGGCATTTCTATAATTATCAGCGGTAAACTCAATTGATCTTATAACGACAGCGGCACTATTTTCCAAGCTTGATCTGAGATAGTGATACTTATTAATTAATGGAATCGAATCATTTTTATTAATAAGGGAATCGAAAGTATCCCTATACTCCAACCACTTTAAATAGTTCCCATCAAACTTCGGTAAATTTATTGTGGGTAATTTTATAGAATTCATGGAATGTGAACATTGGCTCGATATGATTCCACCATTCTCTGATCTTTTCTCTAAATTAGCAAATTCAATTAATTCTTTAGCTGTGGAAAGAAGAGAAAAAAATTGTGACTCAACAAATTCCCGCTCTGTTAACTGCTCATCCTCATTTGGTGAGAGTAATTCTAACTCCGATTGAATTTCGTTGAACTCTGATAACAATTCTTGAAATTTGTCAACCCGTAACGATAATTCTCTCACTTGAATACTAGTCAATTTATTCGCGCCTACCTGCGTTAAAACATTTACATAGTCTTTACATTTTGTTAATCTCCCCTTTATAATGCTACGCTTTTTATTAAGCTCCTTTACAGTTCCTTCCATAACTTACTAAAAGAAACAACAAAACTGAACAATGAATTAGGCAAGAAAATGAAACGATCAAACCAGTTACAACGGTTCCGTTGATCTTCGAACCAGCCGCCCTCCCGCAGTCGGCACTCAAGCGCTTGACGGCTCGTCAGCCACAAACCAAGCTCTGGGCCTAGCGAAAACAGCTAGCTGCGACGTAAGGCAGTAACCTTAGCGCTTATCTGGAATTTTGCATAAATGAGTAATAGTTAACAACAAATCTTATGATAATCTTATGTGGGGGTATATGGGGAAAAAAAAAGAAATCGCTAACGGAAAAATGACTAGGCAATATTATGATAAATGGATTTATGCTTTGAAATGCAATGGATAGCTAAATGACTATAGGCAATGCCACCAAATGCAGTAAGATATAGAAATACTTTATAAAATAATATAGTAGGTAGGAAATAGGCAAGCTCTCGCAATAGCCGAAGCGTTTAATAGGAAAAATATAGATAGTACGTGTACACGAAATGCTATCTTATAACGCTATCGGAGCGGCAAGCTGCACACAAGTTCGAAGAGGAAAAATAGTGGATAGGAATACAGGCCTACTTCCCTTGAGTACGTAGTAGCCAGACGTCCAACACGGTCTTCAGCAAAGTTCTTCACTCCACCAGGGCAGAAGGCAGCATAAGCAGCAATCCCTTCCAATCTCTTCAGCGTATATTGAAGCTATGGTCGCCAAATGACCAGAATAATTTTCGATTTTGTTCACGGTCGCCAAATGTTGAATATATTTAAATAAAATGTGACTCCGCTTGAATATAGATTATATTTGGTACAGAAATCGGTTACAATATAAATTAAAACTAGTAGGTACTAGGCGTGCGTTGCTGTCCGAATCTGTAGGCGAGAGTGCGCGGCGCGGCCGCCGACCCGATCAGCTGAGACCTCTCCTCCCGCGTCCCCCACCGCTGCTCGTTCACGCGTATGATGCGTGAACAGTATGCATATGGTAGATGGTTTCGGCGTGCAAACGGTTCGCGTCGTTGTTAGGCAAAGTCCGGTGTAGCGCTAAACAGCATCCTCCAGGTCATTGCAACAAGCAAGACACAAATAATTTATTCTTGCTCATGTTAGATAAATTTTATAATAATAATTATGGACATATGGCCTGAAATAAAGATTTATTTATTTATATGAAGATATACACATGTAGGACGCCCTCCGACCAGGTGGGATGACGATCTAAGAAAGACTGCAGGCAGATGCTGGATGCGGCAAGCTGAAGACAGGGCGCTATGGCACCCATTAGGGGAGGGCTATGTCCAGCAGTGGACTAATATAGCCTGATGATGATGATACACATTACTTATAATAAATTCAATTTTTTCCTATCTGTCTGTTCCGGCAAACTCCGAAACGAAACGAATCGATTTTGTGACTGATAACTGATATTAAATGAAAGAAGGCTTAGTAATCAGGATCGATCTTAAGGTTAAGCCGCGCTTTTCTAGTTTTGTCTATGGATGGGTGACCACCCGATACATACAAAGTTGGAAAAACATAAATAAATAGTTGTTTTTTTTTTTCAGGGAGAAGTTAAAATCTATACTAAAAGAAGACTGTTTAGAACACGATAGTTAGTAAGTATTTACTAATACTAAACTATACTATTTTCAATGTAGCATGGTGCGGTTGACAGTAGACAAAAAAGAATTGTGTGGTTTTATGAAACCACGGTAAAAGTAAAACTTTTTCACATTAAAGACATTTAGACGTCCCTACTCCGTGGCCGACCGTCACGCGACATGCAACACACAGACGAAAAAGTTTGAGACGATGTGTAATAAAAGTTTCACTTTAAAATTTAGTGATGGGATATATTCCTATAATGGGTAGTCCTTTACGACAGTCATGATAGGCGGTAAAGTTCCAGCTCACGACACGGTTGGCGGAGTGGCTGAGCGATCGACTGCTGCGCTGCGTGTCGCGGGTTCGATCCCCGCAAGGAACAAATATTTGTAAGATCTACAGATAGTTGTTCCGGGTCTGGCTGTTTGTGTATGTGAGTTTAAATGTTTGTAAACGCACCCATGATACAGGAGAAATTCCTAGTGTGGGGCAACGTTTCTTTTCAAAGCTTGAAGTGGACCAGTTTAGTAAACTAATGTCAGCTGCACAATGCTACTATGAAAACAGTATAATATACCTCTTGCACAGCATCTATTCGTAAATATAGCACATCGAGGGCTTACTCATCAACTTGATGCAGTGGCTGAGAAATTGGTTGATGCGCTACGTGACGCGGGTTCGATTCCCTAACGCAACAAAAACTCTGTTTTAATAACGCGTAGAATTTCTACCTATCGCAAAAAAATTGGATTTTTTATGATTGCCTCTCAATTGTTCCACAGCTGGGCAAAGGTCAACCCTTTTTCCTTCCAAACCTCTCTATTCTTTGCGATATCTGGCTATGTTTGCTCCCACATATACGACCAGGGGGCCAATTCTCGATTTTAGAGATGGTGTCGAACTCGACAAAAATGTCTAATGACGTAATTTTTTCGACAAATTTTAAAAGTTGCTATTCTGGGGATCTCGAATTCGACATTTGTCGAAGGTTGACGTTCGAGTTCATGTCGAGTGCTTCTGAGCAGTAGAGATGTCATGTCGATTGTAGAGATATGTCATTTCTGAGTGAGTTTGTTGAATTTTTGTTAGATTGTTATTGCGTTACATTGTGTTTTATTGTTTTATTGGACGAGTTTATTAGCATCTTCATCTTGGAGTTGTTGGAAAATAGCGAGCAACAGGCTAATTCACGGCGACAACAGCCCATTTATCCCGCCGTCGATAGTTATGACTTGAGCGAAACAAGTACCTAATTAAAAACTTCAGATTAAATAAAAATGTAAACAAAACAAAAAACAATTTTCAAAAGATTTGAAGGAACTGAAAATTCTTCAACTGTCAAGCTGATTATTTTTAGACTAAACGTTTCGTTTTACATAAAGAATTAAGTTTGGTCAGCGTTTTAAAACAAAATCATAAATTCACTTATAGTTACATAAAATGGAACGTGCGATTGTTCCTAATGGTAACATTATCTTCACTCGACTCGACATTTTCGTGAAATTTATTTCTATTTTGACTGAGAATACGGAATTCTGCTCATTTCGACATTTTTTGTAGAGATAGAGATATTTTTGATAGGCATAGAGACAGACTTTGAATCTCGAACTCGAGATAAATGGCTAAAATCGAGATTTATTTCTATTTTGACTGAGAATACGGAATCCTGCTCATTTCGACATTTTTTGGTAGAGATAGAGATATTTTTGATAGACATAGAGACAGACTTTGAATCTCGAACTCGAGATAAATGGCTAAAATCGAGAATTGGCCCCCAGATCGTCACACCACTTTCGCCGGGGTCTACCTGGACAGTGAATTCCACCATCAGGCGTCCATTCAGTGACGATCTTGGCTCACCTCTCCGGATGCATTCGCGTTACGTGACCAGCCCACTCCTACAAATCCTTACTAATATTATAAAAGCGAAAGTGAGTGTGTTTGTTACGTCTTCACGCTTAAATGGCCAAACCGGTTTTGATTAATTTTGGTACTGAGATAGTTGGGACCCTGGAGACGGACTATATTTTTTTCGATCATCACGCGGGTTAAAGTTAGCGTTAACCCAAAGTAACTATGCCACTACTGAAGCTAATTTATGAATATACTAGCTTTTGCCCGCGGCTTCGCTCGCGTTAAATTCGGGGTAACACAGTTCCCCTTGCGCCTTATTGATTTGTGATAGCAACGCTAAGTTTTCCCCTTTCTTCCCTCTTTCTCCCTCGTACCCCACTTTTAAAAAAATGTCTCCTAATTCCCAACTATCTCTGTACCAAAATTCATTAAAATCGGTTTAGCCATTAAAGCGTGAAGAGGTAACAAACAAACTCATTTTCGCTTTTATAATATTATTAAGGATAAAATACCTTATTACATGAGTCTTAATAACTGGCGAAATATAAGCTTAACATACTAGAATTCACGTCTTCTTCATCATCCATTGTAGACTACAGGTTTTTGTATAATCTAATATCTATTTATTTTTTCAGCATGCTTTTCAGTGCAATAATGAAAGGCTTAGAAAGGTTCTACACGACGGGGGATATCGTACCGACCTCATGTGGCAGATTACCTACCTCTAAAATATCTCATGTGAGTTTGTAACAGGAAAATTATTATTATTAATTATTATGAATGTACTACGCTGTGAGGTTTGTTTAAGGAAAAATAAACAATAGTCCTACAGTTCTGAGAAAGGTTATAATTTACCTATACATACTTGTATATTTATTTCTGTAAATAACTATACATATTATGCATTTTTTGACGTGATAACGTCTTTAAAATCGTTTTAGTCGGGTGACATGTTCAGAAACTTGTAAACCTCACGAGCGACATTTCATAAAGATGGTAGCGCCATCTGTTACTTGGCTCGAAAAAAAAACTTTAAATTAGTACTTAATTTCATTTTAGATGTCACTACTGGTGATAACTTATATCACCAATAAGACGTTATCACGTAAACATCTCGATCGTAAACCTACTTTTTTTTTGGGTGGGAAATCATCAAATAACTTCCCCCGCGGCGGAGCGGGGGTGGTGTCAGACTTGTACTGACTAAAACCCACCCATGTTCCTTCTATTGCCCTTTACGTTCCGGGGCCGCGGTACCTCTTTCGAACAACCCGCAACCCCGGCAGGATACATATTATGCATTAAAAATAAAAACAAAGGAGTTTGCATTGTGAGAAGGTTCGTGTCTTGGTGGAACCTTAACTACTGGTAGCTTGAACCCTGCTCCCGATAACGGCTGAGCACCTTTTTTAAATGTTTAATCAAATAAATTGCAAAGTAAATAAAGAAAACAAAAACAATCGCTAAGCGGTTGCATCGAGGGCCGAATTGAAGAAGGTACTGGCTCCTCGAAAAGGGCCGCATTGTGAGGTGGTTCTTGACTTAGGATCCCTAGCCACCGGTCCTGCTCCCGAAGTTGACGGAAAACATTTTGTGTTTTTTTTTTCTAGAAACATGTCGAACATTTATTAAAATGTGTAGAGAAGATGAAAAAATACAACAAAATGTCATAATTTGCTAAACTATCGTAAATATATTTATATAAATATAATTCTCAAAAGGAAAAATCGGAACCCTTATTGGATCATTTTATTGTCCGTCTGTCTGTTTGTCTGTCAAGAACGCGTGGAGTATCGAGTTGAAATTAAAACCATAAACTCAACTCTGTGGTCCCTTTGTGCTGTGAAAAAATTAACCCTCTAAGTCTACGCAGTCAAAAGATATGGCTGTTTATGTCGCAAGTTTGTACGGAACCCTCTAACCCACGAAAGGGTTCTTTTTTATTTTTTTTTATTTAAAATTAATTATAAGTATAATCTTTATTACACAAAAAGTGGTTACATTTTTTTTGAAGTCCCTGTCTCCTGTGCTAGGTAAATGACCTGTGTTACAGGAGCCAGCGCCCTCTCCCAAAGGTGATTTTACAATTCATGTGTAGAGTAACTTAATGGCAACATCGTGGTAAGATATACAAAAATAAATTAAACCATTTTGTTTCAGAATCCTAACGAAGTAATAAGATATTTGGACAACGTGAGAGACGAATATTTATTACCATTGGATCTAGAATTATCTACACATTTAGTTGAATGTAATATATCAATGGAGCTGTTTGGCATGTAAGTTTCTAACCCTACACCTACCTTTACAGTTATCTATTGGTCTTGTAAACATTAAACGATACACAAGTTATTATGTCTTGTGACTTGGACTGTAGCTTCAACATTTTGTTTCTTGACATTCAAAAGTGCCTGTAATGGTCTAATTGAAATAAACGTTTTTGAGTTTGAGTAAAAGTCTTTTACAGTAAATTTAAACGCGTTTGCGTAAAACATGGTATACAATGTTGTTAAATAAAATTACAAATAGTTGAAACATGTTTAGTTACGATAAAAACAGCATGCAAAATTTCTATGTTAAGCAAATTTACAAATCATCATCTAATCCATTAATTCTTTCAATTTTATAGAATTAGGGCTGATTTTTCAATAGTCAGATAACTTTTATCAGAGGAATAAAAATAGCGGTTTGACATATTTTCTATAGATAAGCTGTCAAACCGCCATTTTTGTTCCTCAGATAAAAGTTATCAGACTATTGAAAAATCAGCCCTTAACAGATTAGAAATTTTGAAACTACAGACATCTTTAATAATCTTAAATTTAACGTTTTGATATGGCTTTGTAATTGATTATAAATACGTAGGAACATTCTTTTTTATAATTAAACTTTGCGACACTAGGAATTCCACTTGTATCGCGGCTGTTTTTACAAAAATTTAAACTCACATAGACAAACAGCCAGACCCGAAACAACTTCCTGTTGGTCATACAAATATTTGCTCCGTGCGGGAGTGAATTCGCGAATCGCAGCGCAGCAGCCGATCGCTCAGCCACTGCGCCAACCGTGACAACCGCTGTCATGATAGGGGTTTCAGCGACGATGTTTGTATAACTTTGTATAATAAATACCTCTAAAAAGCTACAGGAGAATTAAGAACCACATCGTTTTTTTAAGTCGGTTAAAAAAACATTATTTAACACTAGCCTACATCGTTTAAAGAGGCTTGTTTAGTCATTGCGTTGAAGTTCGTATAACTTTGTACTTTAAGCAACCGACAATATAGTTCAAAAACTTTCTACCTTGCTTTAAGAGGCCCGTTTGATAACTGCATCGATGGTCATACAATTTTGCACGTTACAACACCAATAATAAAGTTTATTATTATTAAAAGGCCCCTCTAGTTAGGTCATACTTATATTTTCCTTATTATTTCAGCCGATGGTTAAGACTACTCTTTGGTAGAGAGTTCCCCAGATCTGAGATCCCTAATCTATGGGGCTTCTTGTTCGCCGACGGGCCGCTGTTTCCTAACCTGCACTATGTAATCGTCGCCATGCTAGTCTCTATGAGGAATACACGTGAGTTCTTTGTATGTAATTGAAAAAAAAAACTATTGATGGTTCGAATGATTATTATGTTCAAAAATAAACCGGCGAAATGCGAGTCGGACTCGCGCACGCGCACACTCCACGCGTTCTCGAGATAATAATAATAACAAATAATAAAAAGCTTTATTGTATAAGAAAGTATTACACAAATTGAGATATCACTAGCCTCCACACTAGGATTCCCTGTGTCGTGGAGACTATTCCCTGTGTCGTGGAGACTATTCCCTGTGTCGTGGAGACTATTCCCATGTGTCGTGGAGACTATTCCCTGTGTCGTGGAGACTATTCCCTGTGTCGTGGAGACTATTCCCTGTGTCGTGGAGACTATTCCCTGTGTCGTGGAGACTATTCCCATGTGTCGTGGAGACTATTCCCTGTGTCGTGGAGACTATTCCCTGTGTCGTGGAGACTATTCCCTGTGTCGTGGAGACTATTCCCATGTGTCGTGGAGACTATTTCCTGTGTCGTGGAGACTATTCCCTGTGTTGTGGAGACTATTCCCTGTGTCGTGGAGACTATTCCCTGTGTCGTGGAGACTATTCCCTGTGTCGTGGAGACAATTCCCATGTGTCGTGGAGACTATTCCCTGTGTCGTGGAGACTATTCCCTGTGTCGTGGAGACTATTCCCTGTGTCGTGGAGACTATTCCCATGTGTCGTGGAGACTGAAGATAAAGGGTCATGACTGACAGACAGACAACAAAGTGATCCTATAAGCATTCCGTTTTTCCTTTTGAGCTAAGGAACCCTCAAAGTCGAAAAAGAATTAACCTGTAACATTTTTTTAATATTGTATATTTTCTTCAGTACTAGACCCAGACCCCGGCGTGATACTATCCGCGCTGATGCGTCCTGTATGCCTCTGTGTAGGCTACGTGTGTCAACTGGCCTTACATCTGCGGGCCCCGCTGGAGTACCCGCGCCCACCTCTCAGACAAGAAGTCAACAACCACAAGTTAGTACCAAGTACTAAGGCCTTGTTCCATCTGCCACGGTTCTGTCTAGTAGTGCTCCCAGACCCCGGCGTTATCCTAACCGCACTGGTGCGTCGTGTGTGGCTGTGTGTTGGTTATGTGTGTCAACTGGCTTTACATCTGCGGGCCCCGCTCGATTGGCCGCTCCCGTCGCTGAAACAAGAAATTAAGAATCGCAAGTGAGTAGTAGTACTAAGTTCAAAATGTTTATAGGAAAATCAGCGAAAGAAGTGAAGAAGTATGAAACGATATAAGTAGCTGATCTAACAGATCGACGGTTCCTACGTACATAAGGTTAAGTCAAAAATCGAGGGTTTCAGGAGAGCGTAATTTGTGCTTAACACGCCCTAGAAATATTTCTATGATCAATAATAAATATTTTCTTTCTACAATATTTTAACAGTTTTAAGAGCTTTATAATGCTATTTACACATAAGTATTTTATTATTTCATGTTTTTTTTTTGGAAAAACTGATTGATGACCGTTTCTACGACACTTATTCGTTGTATTTATAATACTTGTTCTCTTATACGATTTCTAAAACAAGGTAAATAAATTAAATAAAAATCGTATGTCAGCATGTGCGCATAGATAATCTAAAGCCAAGCCAATGATACAAAAAAAATGCCATTTTCAACATGTCTTTATGTACGTAGGGACCGTCGAGATGTTGTTCTGTCCTTTCTGGATGTGCACAACAGCGCCCCCACCTACCGCGCCAACTAGTTCATGTCTTCGGTTTTGTTTTTGTCCGCGTAGAGTTTGGTAACTGTCTCACGAAATAAAAGTATGTTTTATTCCAGATTCAATCAATCAATTTTATCCAAATTTGTTCTGTAGTTTTTGCGTGAAAAACTAACAAACAATTTTTTTTTCCACTCCCATAATTTTGTCATTTGCTAGCTCGCTCGATTGTAACGAAATGTCCAACTAGTCAATCCAATGCCCTCTTGAACTAGGCTCAATAAAAAAAAAGAACTATTTTCCTTTAGCGACATCGACTCCCAACTTTTAAAACCCACGTAGTAATAACAGCGTCCCTGTTTTTTGCCCTAAAGTTGTGCGGTACAGCTATTAATGTCATCTTTATGATCAGTTCGGGCCAGTTTTATTCAAAGTTAACTTTATTTTGACCCTTAGCAACAGCGAATCCCAGTCGCTAAAACCGTGGAGCAGTATAGAGCAGCTGGCCCCGGTGGGCGCGGGGGGCGCGGCGGGCGCGGACGGCGACTCGGGGTCGGAGGGCGTGGCCGAGGGCGCGGACGTGGCGCGCGAGCTGGCGGCGCTGGCGCTGCTGCGCGCGCAGCTGCCCCGCGCGGCCGCCGCCCTCGCGCGCGCCCTGCCGCGCCCGCCGCCGCACGTGCAGCAGCCGCTGCAGCAGATACTGCAGGTACCATTACACTTCTTTAAGGACTAAAGCCCCACACTAGTAAAGTAGTTACCAAAAAAAAAAACAAAAATAAGGGACACGTATTTTTTTATTTGTAGACCAAAAATAACAAAGGTAAGTATAGCCCATTAAAGTTACGTGAAACGTCACGCGTTGCTGCATTTTTTCGCAACAAATGACGTCACACGTAACTATATACTGTTAATAAATAATATAGACTGTTAATTACCATACCTCTAAAGACATATTAAACGATCCAAAATCTACTTCCCAGCTCGCCGCCCTCCTCCAATGCAGGAACCACGCTTTAATCGACGTCGAAACAGCATTAGAAGCAGCGGAAAGCCAAACAACGGAGAAGGTAGGACACCGTCAACTGGTCCCAGTAGCCATGATCCAGAAACGAGGTCCACCCAAGCAGGTGATGAAACCTCTGAACAAAGTCAAGGAGGTCCAATTGAAAGTGTTTCACCAAGGAGAGTGTGTTAGCAGTGATCTGCCTTGCTTAGATCCTCTGCGACTCAGGACAGAGTGACTAAGAACTAAATTGATGCTGTACAGTTATTATCATTGATTTTTAGCATAATTGGGTAGTGTGTCATAGAGCAATTTTATTTGGGAGGTTCTCTCTGAGTCTGCTGAATTTGTATTGTGGGCGAAGAACATAACGCCCGCTGCAAATGCTCATACTAGCATTAGGTTTCGCGTCGCGTCAACGTTTTATTCCTATGACATAATGCCGTTATCCGCATTGGCCCTCACGTAACCCGGACCCTGCATGAGCAGGGGCAGCCATATCTTAAAACCCAGAGACATTTTTTTGGTTTCCTTCGACAAATTCCACTGATGTACAATCAGCCAAGGAGATAAGTAACCAGGGTTGTCAGATATAGTTGATTTTTTATTAAATTCCTTAAATGTTTTCGAATAAAGTTAAATTTATTTGAAATAGAAAACAAGCAGTTCATAAAATAAATAAATTAAATTTGAGTTGAACACGTCCATCAGTTTCTAAGAGACTATTATCTAATGAGCTTGGGTACTTATCTCTTTTTCTGACTGTACGTCTCGTGACGGTAAAAATGCCACAAGAATGTGGTATGCTCAACTTTTGTAAGTGAGCATGTGCAGTGAGCGTAACATTGGATGAATAACATGTGGGTTGTGGGCAATTGGTCCCACAATGCAACTTGCCTTTGAAACTGCTTTTTCGGTATAGTAGTGAATTTAGCTGTTAAGCTTTTAAAAATGTTAATATTAATACCTTTCTAAAATTCTCAGTCTTTTCTATGTATAAATAAATAATTTGTATAAAATTAAAAAACCGTGAATAAAGTTGTTCACTTTTTATCTATCCTCATGGGGGAAAGGTTTTATTTTATGTATTAAAATTAAAAGTTAAGTTGTATCTGTGTATGATCGGAATAAGTGAAGGTTTTAATGTCTCAGAATTTCGAATTTAATTATCGGTATTCAAAATAATAGTAAGTTGTCGTTAATCAGTTACTTTTTAATAATTAAGATTGATAAATCTTTCTCAACAATTAAAACGACAAACTTCCTTATTTATGCGGACCGTAAGTATGAAAAGCCTTGGTTTAAAAAATAGAACTTGTATCGAACTTTTTCGTTTCCAATAGGTGTACCTTTTTTCCTGATTTCTTTATTATTTGTTAAAAACTTTATGTCGTTTCGGAGAATTCATATAATTTTCATAGAAAATTAGACTAGTCAGGTCACAAATAGTTATAAGTTTTACTTTATCGATATTTTTTAAATAATCTTCAATTAATAGATTGTAAGAATTTGCCAATAGAAAAAAGCTGGGAATGCATTTATTTTAAAGTCGTGTAGCAACATCCGAATGTGATTGTAATAGAAGTAAGAACATATCCTTTTAATACTCTATGGATATGACTGTATGAATCTATGGTTTAAGAGTAGTGATGCAGCCAATAATGCCTTTGCGGTTATTTGTAGAATTAAAACAATCAAAGGATCAGTGAGGTGGTTATTCATTAGCCAACCGGAAAAGAGGAATGCTTGATGATTGGTTTTAATATTGGGAAAAAGCTAATAACACACTGTCCTAGTTAATTACACACTGTATAAATCAGTAGTGGCCATTCAAGTGACGGAATGGTTTTAAAAGGGTTGTCCTAATTGCAAAGAATGTATAATGTATGCCCCAATTTTGCATTAGAAAAAAAATGATCTTAATTTTAAAACTCATGTTTACTATAATAATTCTGTTAATATAAGTAAGTAATTTATCCCAATGATTGCCTCTTGGCCGCAATATCGTGCCGATATGTAATACAAGATAAGCAGTATTCCTACTATCCAGTATTTCAATAGTTGGGTCTACATTTTTATTGCAACCATAAGTTCAAACCAATGATGAGGGCATGAATGCTCATAGTGAATACCATAAACAATTAATCAGCCTATCTATATTGTTCTCAAGGCTGTAGCACAGACTTCATAGACAGTGGATAAACTCAGTTAATATTTAACTTAAAAATACTACCTAACCGCCACTAATATAAATAATATATTTTTAGAGCTCTGTGTTTAAAATGTATGCAACCATTTATACCATGTTAATTTCAATTCTAGTCCTTTATACAGGAAAATGGCAGAGTTAAGGCAATTTGATCATTGATTTATTATAGTTTCGTCATAAAAAAAAAACAAGAAGCTTTTAATATTTTCATATTATTATAAGTGCGTAGTTTTTTTGCAAAGCAACTAACTGTCATGTGCATATAGAAAGGGTAGTTTAAACTTTTAATTAAATGGTGTTACTAACTTACAACTTCTATATTTTGTTGAAATAAGACGAAGGTAATTTAATTAAGGATAGCAGTTTTGATAATGTTAGTAGAATAATGCTTTCCATATTGAAACCAGTAGATAAAATAAATAAATGAATTTATTGATACAAAAACCTTAAGTATAAAAACATTTCACATATGTAGGTACATTAGATTTCCAGAAAGAAAGGCTGCACAAATCGTGAGAAACCCTGCCTCCTAAACTAGGAAAACCCTGTGACATAGGAGTCAGTGTTCTACTGTAGCTTCGTGTACAAAGAGACCTTTATTGAGTTATACAGATATATTAAGTGTATGCTAATAAACCTATAGTGATAAAACGGAACAATTAATTAACTTTAACTTAAACTTTGAATGATTTAATTTTGTATGAATTTGTGTAGAAGAAGGAAGTGTAGGTGGGGTGTGATGTGGTGTGGAGAGAGGTTGTTTGAGTGTATGTGTGGAAGTGAAGAGTGTGTGTGTGGTCGTGAAGAGTGTGGTGTGTGTGTGTGTGTGTGATGATGTAAGTATATTCAATTTCAAAAGAAGGACATTTATTATACGCCTAGATTAATTTTGAAATAAGTTCTTCTGTACGGAAATAATCTTGAGTATAAAGCCAGTTTTGTAATTTAATTTTGGTATCATGCTTGTTTAAATTATTTATTGGGACGTGTTTATTGACCCTTCTGTAAATAAGTGAACTTATTACGTAAAGCTGGCGACTAGCAAAAGCTGTTTTGTGAGAGACAGATGGGCATGAAGATTTGGCTTTACGGGTGGTTGGATCTAGTGGTGGAACCTGACTATGCTTCCTGAGGGTGGCATTGAGTACAAAGAGCTGTCGCACAGTAAGTACCCTAGCTTCCGCATACAATTCATTTGTAGGATATCTGTACGGTCTACCTAGCATCACCTTGAGAACAGCCCTCTGGGCGCGCTCCAGCTCAAGCAGCCTAGTCTTGGCAGTACCACCCCAGATCGGAATGCAATAACTGATGACAGACTGACAAAGTGCAAAATAGACCATTTTTAATGTTTTGTAGTCAGCGCAGTGCCTTAGCGATTTAAAGATATAAATAAGTTTCCTGATCCTTGATGTTAGGCTCTCAACTTGAGAATACCACCTCAGTCCGTCATCAATCACTACACCCAGATATTTGGTTTGCCTAACACGCGATAATGCTGTACATGAGCATATAGAAGGATCGAAACATGTATGAGCAATAACAGTAAAATCAGATGGAGCTTTGGACCTGGGACTAATAGAAAAAGGAATGAAGTTGGTTTTAGCCAAATTTAGAGTTAAAAGATTATTTTGCAGCCACCTCACAACCACATGTAGTGAATGTTCTGCATGATATTTAACTTCAGTCCATGTATCACCATATATTACGAGAGCAGTATCGTCAGCATATGTGAATATCTTGGTGTTGGGGAGGGCTAGTGTGCAAAGGTCATTAATATATAATAGGAACAGCGTGGGACCTATCACACTGCCTTGCGGAACACCGTATGTGACGATTTCTTCATCACTGGTGTATGAATCAATCTTGACACGTAGTTTCCTGTTTTGGAGATAGCTCTTGAAAAGGTCATGCGCTTTTCCTCGAACGCCGATGGCTTCCAATTTCGACAGGAGAGCGGGAACAGAGACCGTGTCAAAAGCTTTCTGTAGGTCCAGAAATATTGAAAGGCATTTTCGATGATCATCCAAATTCTTAGCAACAGTTTCCGTTAGGTCAGCAATTGCATCTTCAGTACTTACGCCTTTTTTAAAGCCATATTGATTGCGTGCTATAACTTGATGTTTGTATAGAAAGTTTAGTAGACGACCATTTATCAGCCTTTCCATAACCTTAGACATTGCTGAAAGAACCGAAATCGGTCTGTAATTATTCACACAGGCTCTGCTACCGCTCTTGTACACAGGATGAACCAACGCTTTCTTAAATGGTTCTGGAAAAATTCCTGTCCCTATTGATATATTTATTATATGTGCAATAACAGGAACAAGAGGTTTGCGACATAATTTAAGGAGAACAGAGGATATTCCGTCCCACCCGATGGCGCTATCATGTCTTAAATTCATGATAGTAGATTCAACTTCAGAATAGTCGACGTCAAGAATGACAAACGAATTGAGAGAGGATCTATTTGGTGAGGAAAATGACTGTGAAGGGGCCACAATTTTAGAGGCCAGGTCTGAGCCTATATCGGCAAAGAACTTGCATACTTGGTTGGCTGCTGTATTCGGATCCACACATGTTTTTAAAAGTTCAAGGGGGGGAGCACATCTCTTTTTGGTATTCGTAATATCTTTAATTTTGTTCCACAGTGTTTTGGGGTTGCTTTTGGCTTTTTCTAATTCTGACTTTTCATATGCCGTTTTAAGCTTGCTCAAGAGATTATTACAATGATTTCGGTAACGTTTGTATGTAATTTGGACGATATCATTATTGGGTGAGTTACGGGCTTTTGTATGGAGTTTATCACGATGTCGAATGCAACGTAATAAACCGGGAGTAATCCAAGGTTTCAGATTTCTTTCTTTTTTTGGAATATTGGTTATGCGTGTGTGTTTTTCTAGAACAGATTGAACGATATTTATCAGACAAGTGGCAGCTATATTAGGATTTTCTGTGTTAGTGACTTGAGAGAAATCCTGGCCTTCCATGTCTAATATGACATTAGGATAATCTATTTTTGCGGTCTTATAGGCAGGTACCGTTTGTTTCACTAAACCTGAATCATCAATGCAAATGAGTAGTGGAAGGTGATCAGTGATGTGGGATTCCAGAACCAGTATACTTGTAGACTTTTTTGATTTTAGGACAACGTGATCAATACAATTATTAATTCTAGTAGGCAAATAATGTCCAGGTAAAAGACCGTGGGTGGCATTTAGGGTTATGTAATTAGCACATCGTTCATCTGTATTAGATGGTTTGATATCTATGTTGGTATCTCCAATGAGGTAAATACTATTACATTTATTTAAAGATGTAAGAACACGATCCAAACTGTCTAGAAAATTATCAAAATTAGCTTTAGAATTGTAGGAGGGCGAGCGATATATGGCAATTATAGCCATTTCATTATTGATTTGGCAAGAAAGGCAGTTACCACTAGTGAAAACTGGCTCTTGAACAGTACACTGAATATGGCTTTTTATGTACATTACTACGCCTTCATTTTGATTTTTATTATTGTTTGTGAAGTGAGAATTGTAGCCATCCAACACTGGTATATTTGCAATTTTATTTAACCAACATTCGGTTAAAATTAAAATGTCACAATTAACTTTAATTAATGATAATAACACCAAGAGTTGGTCAAAGTTCTTTTTTATGCTGCGAACGTTAAATATGTAAAATTGTAGTTGAATTACTTGTTAACTTTAAATATTTATTACAATCTTCCGGAACACAGCAATGAGCATTTGCAACTGAAATATCGTCCAAATCCAATACTATATTATCTACTAAATTAGCCATTTGAGAGATGAATTAAAATCACAAACCCAATTGAACACAGTTCAAAAACACAATGGAGCCACAAAAAGACCAAAATAAGTTTTACTATAGGCGGATAAATATATAAATAAGTCACTATTACATTTTTAAGGGTAATAATTGAATATGTAAGTTTTTGTGTATGGGTAAAAGTATGATTTGTAAGTGTGTGTTTTTGTAGTATGTAATAGTTCCGATACGTGTGGGTGCATGAGAGTGAGTAAGTGATGTAATGTAGGAACATCTTAATATGAGTGTTTAAAATTTTCGTACGTAACATAATATAGAAAGATTTATCAAGCGTTTTAAAAAGAAAAAATAAAAGAGGCATAGACGTAATACGAGATATGGATTCAAGACAACATGGGTTAACTAGTGTTACCAAATCCAGCAGTAGTCATTTCATATTTTGAAGCTCTTGCAGGGTAGTTTCCGAAGTAATGATAATTTGTTTATGACCAAGTTGTTTGCGCAAGAAGATGTTGCCATTACTACACCAACAAAATTTATATTCCTGCTGCTTGGCGAATTGTCTTGCCAGATAAAATAGTTTTTTTGCAGAGTGACACAGATGTTCGTCCAAATATACGGGTTGTTTTTGTCCAGGGAGTCCAATTAGATGTGTATTCAGTTTGTTGTCTTTATTTGTATGTTTATTATTGTATCCACGAACACGGGAGATCAAGTCTGATTTAACTTGCACACTCGTAAACTCCGCAACGATTGCTTTATTGGCCGAGTTGCCTGGGACACGGTATATATCTCGAATATTTGTTGCAGATAATGGGAGATCGACGGTATTTCCAATACTCTTTATAATTTTTTCGAGATCTGCATTCGTCTCATTGGGCTGCACCGGTATATTTCGAACCTCGACTGTTGAAGATCTTGACTTATACTGAAGGTCTCTCACTGTTTTTTCCAAGGTCTCGGTGTATTTTTTGTATGTTCTACACTCATTCTGCAGTGTTTTCATTTGTTGATTAATATCATCATAAAATGCATTGATGGTTATAACTGATTTTTCAATTTCCGCATTTACCTTTTGTATCTGCATATTTTGTACTTTTAATTCCGCGAGATCGGTAACCAGCTTTGTGACTAAGGCTGTCTGCTCTGCCATCACTTTTGCCGTAGCGTTATCATAGTCACGTTTCCATGACGTCAGCATTTCCATGATTTCGCGCTTAAAATCTTCTAACTGGTCACACGAAGACTCGTCCAACCTCGGGCGTTTGTGGCGTGCAGTTATGTTAGTAAACTCTGGGTCATTTACTGCTTGACTTATATTTGGGACAGATTGCGATTGATCCGTCGTAATCACAGTAATCGGACTGTTAGCAATTCTAGGCGGGGAACGTCGTACGAACGCCATATTAATAATTCTTGTTATTGCCGTACAAAAAGTTTATGTGTCTATTACCGATAGATGATCTTCGTAGCAGATAGTCGGCGCGTAGCACTGTCGCGTAGAGGGGCGGGGCTTGTTTGTGTCCGTAGTCGTAGCACGTAGCAAGTCTCCGCGCTCGTAGCACTGTGACGTCGTCGCGCGTCGTCGTAGTAGTAGTAGGGTTAGGTACCATGACTTCTGAAAGCAGTACTTATTCCAGTGTGAAAAAAAGATGGCGCTAGACATCCTGTATAGCTGTGTCTTTGCCTCACTGGAATAAATACTGCTTGAAGACGCCATGGTAGGGTAGCAGGTTTGGCCAAAGAGTCGTCAATAAACGGAGCGCTTTCTGGCAAAAATAAATATATAAATGCAGCAAGGACTCGCTAAATTGACAGCTTTTGCCCAAATCTTGTTCAATATTAGCATAGAATATATTTTGTGATAGTTACATGCTTCATTATAAAATGTTTGAACAAATATTGGCTGTTATGTATGTGAGTGATTTTCGTACAATGTAACTTAGTGCAAGATAAGTGTATATTTGCTATTTAGATGTAAGATAAAGAACAAGATGTTATAATACGTATAAAAATGTATATTGATGAGCCTTTGAAATTTATAAAAAATTAATAAAATATATTTTTTCGTCAATCATTGTCTTATTCTTTGCTTTTATCAAAGGAACATAATATTTTTATGTCCACACACGTGACAGTAGTGGAATAGCCACATAAAAACCATATTGAAGTTTTTAAACTTCAGCATAATGTTTTAGGCACTTGACATAGTCCCTTTCTCAGGAGAGCGCTTTGTTACACTTGTGTGAAATTGCTTGCCGAAATCAGGTGTATTAAAAAAACAAAATGGTGTCGTTAGTTCCGGACGTTCCGGTTATGACTAGGTACGTGCTAAATGTACCATGCAGCACTATAACTGCATATTGACAGCCTTTCATCAGTAATAAAGGAATGAGATAATATGTAGTAGGTGAAGTTATTCGGGAGCATTGAAAGGGAAGTAACTAATAATCACAACATAACATGGATAATTGTTTTTTTTATAAAGTTGTTGCGTGAAACGAATGGTGTTTAAGTTAAAAAGTCATTGTCATCTTGTTGTCAATGTCACTGTCAAATCTAGACAAAATCAACACGAAACGGTTTCAGTAAAATGTTTGAGTTTTACTTGGTTACATTTGTTACAACAACCTGTTTATAGAATCGTGCTATTATTTCATTCTGCCGCAATGGCAGAAACGAAGGAAAAGGAGGAGAATCCCCTGGATATAGACGGTAGTAACTTCAACCCCGACATGTACATAGACGTCTTGCTAAAATGTGCAACGTTGAAGCAAGTCATGGATAAAGAGGCTGAAGTTGTCACCCAGAGCCAGTTCCTGCAATCAGAGATGCAAACATTAGTATACGAGAATTATAACAAATTTATCTCCGCGACAGAAACTGTCCGCAAAATGAGAACAGACTTTAAGATAATGCAAGAAGAAATGAACAAACTGAGCGAAAACATGAACAAAATCACGACATTTAGCGCTCAGATATCAGATTCTTTAAGAGAAAGTGGAAATAACGTCAGCAGATTATGTGGAACACGACAACTGTTGGATAAACTTCAGTTCTTGTTCCTATTGCCTTCACAACTGAACAAAGCAATAGAAGAAGGAAGATATGCTGATGCTGTCCACGAATTTACTCATGCCCAAAGAGTACTACAAAAATATGGTAATCAACCTTCATTTCAAAGCATTCAGACAGAATGTTCGGAAATAATTTATGGTTTGAAGAAAACTTTGCGAGAAAGACTGCTTAGTCCAGATACATCAGCATCTGAATTAGCTGAAAGTGTAGGTCTATTGAGACAACTGCAAGAAAAAGACTCTTCCCTCCAGGATATATTCCTGAGCTGTTCTGAAAGCCGGCTTGACCAGCATCTACAAGCTCTAAGTGCTATGGTGGAGAGCACTGATATCTTGGAATGGGTTGAAAAGTGTAACAACACACTTTTAGCAGACTTGGGCATCATTATATCATGTTACCACGACATGTTTCAAGATAAAGACAGTACCAACATTCCAGATTTTGCTGACAAAATCATGTTACAAGTATTCCATCTCTTTGAGGAAGTTGTGAAGAAGCCAGACAATATTGGAACAGAAATATTGATCAGAGGGCTTGATAAGTTCTTTAGAAAGTTGCAAGCCATGACTGAAATCATTAATAGTGATACTATGTCCCATAAAGCTATTGATGTTGTGATACAATGCATCAACCATAAGGCCACCATACAGTATCAGTCAATACAATCTCAGTTCAAAGATAGTCTGACTAAAGTAAGGCAGTCTTTGGCAAGCAAAGGTACAGATACCACTGATCTGAAGGATATACTGAACTCACTCCAAATCTACTTGATGCAGAAAGTACAAGCTTCATTATTAGATCTCATGGCATTCCTACAGAACAATCTCTCTTTTGGCCTCAAACCATGGTGTGCCAAAGCTGTTGCTGACACATGCTGGAAGGTCATTTCAGAGACCATGGTCAACCTATCCGATATGGTAAAAAAGATGGCTTGTTTACAGACATCAAATAACAACATTCCCTTTGAATTACTGTTAATTTTAGCTAAGTTATGTTTAGAAATGCAAGAAAGTGGAGTTTCTACATTACACACTCACTTACAGAAGCTTTTGGAGGAATCTGCTCCAGGACTAACAGTTGAGAATAAGGACACAAACAGTGCTATGGTGCACCTGTCCACAGCTGCACAAGCTGCCTTGGATTCCGAAGTGGTATTCATTGGACAGACAGCAGCACAAATGTTGAGGGTATCCGTGCTAGCTAGGGATTGGTTGAGAGCTCCTGAGCCGAGAGGACCTAGAGCCGTATGCCGCAGAGTAGTGGAGACATTAGCTAGCGCAGACAGTGCCGCATCACAACTCTTCCCAACTAGCATCAAACCATCAAGCGATTCTAGTCGTCGCACTATCTGGTCACGTGCTCCGTCTTCATTCTCGCCTCTAAACCGAATATTTTCAGAAAGAATTGAAGTATTTAGCCCTGCTGGGGCTGACAGAGCTGCTTTATCTAATGGGGCACTGAAAGTGGCTCTGAAGGCTTTAGTAGAGTGCGTAAGACTGCGCACGTTTGGCAAGCACGGCCTCCAACAGTTGCAAGTAGATGTACATTTCCTCCAGCAAAGGTTGTCTTGTATGGGCAATGATGAACGACTACTTAACGCACTGCTAGAAGATGCGCTTGCGTCTGCGCAACTGAGGTGTGTAGACCCACAGCTCATGGAACCCAGCATTGTAGATATTATTTGCGAACGAGGATAAAAATATTAGATTGTAGGTTTATTTTTATTATTACCCATTTTATGTATATTTATGAACATCTGAAGTTGTATTATAAGTAAAAAATAAACAATTTAATAAATTTTAGACAATTTATTTATAACCCATTAATCAAAATTGCATCATCATATTAAAAATAATGATATCATCTACATATATAAAATTTTATGTTAAATGCTTCTAAAACATAAATCTCACAATACGGACTACTCTTTTATATTTTAGCAATTAATTACATTTTACACTGTTAGTCACGAGAGTAGAATAAACATTATTTAAAATTAAAAACAACATAATATATTATTACCATTAGAAACAGAGAAATTGATATAATTTGGTCCTAGTTCACTATAAATTTTGGGGAGTATCATTGTATGAATACTCGTAGACTATCAAGACACGACACATTGGTCAACATTCAGGGAAAACTTAGAGTGCTAACATCAAGCATAAACTTCAACTGTGATATATTTGACGACTATTGAAATTAAACGCCACAACATTATGCGACATACTATTAATATAAACAGCAGAACATGAAATTGATTTAAAGAAGTACTCATTATATATTGTAGCTAAGCTTAAATGTATATGGTAAAACAATTGCATATATCTCAACAAGTTTCTAGTGATGTGGGGAAAGTCCGAATTCGGGATATTCCGAAAATTTTATTTTCTAGCACAGATACGGGCAACATTTATGAAACGCCATCCTGATTGGCACTTTCGAGACTTAGTTGCGACATAATTATTAGGAATATCCCTAACTCGTGATTTCTCTATCGCACCCTATGGTATTGAACTACATAACTTCATTTATATTATAAAATATGAACTCCGGAACTACTCTCGAAGTCTAAACAATATCTGAATTGAGGTGTGCTGTGCTTATTAAATATTTCATTTATTAAATCAGAAAAATCTGGTAGGTACTCAAATTCCTCTAATCCCTTATAATAATGATGAAAACATACTACGAAGCACTAAATAACCCAAACTCCGCGATCAGGAAGCTCAATAATTCATTTTTTATAAGCATTGCATAATTACAATTCCATTCAAATCAATATTCAAAACACTTCAATAATAAGCTCATTTGAACCCACCAAACATTACTTATAAACTTCATTAAGAACTCTGTTATTCTAATATAAATTTTACAACATAAGTTTGCACCTTCTTGCAATATTTTAGGCTTATCATTTCGAAAACAATCAGATAAATCATTGAATGGCGAACATTTACAGTTTTACTGAAAATTACAGCGTGCTAACCGATAATGCCAACGAAAATTATTATCCCTAGTTCTAATAAAACATAAATATTTACTCTTACACATACATAATATCTATACTCTAAAACAAATTGACAAAATATACTTATCATTTTAAGTTCTCATTTACATATAGACAAGATCAACGCCTAACTAACCGACTCACGATAAAAATATTGTTTGTTGATGTAACATTTCATCAAATGTGTAAAAATATTTTTATTTTACAATGGTCCGTTTGTTACAATTGTGAGCCTTGTGATGCGTGATATTATCTAAACATACTAGCGCTCCTCTTACTAATAACATCCCGAAATGTAAGGGAACTTTCAGTCCAACTTCGAACACGAACCAATCTCTAATATTAAAATATCTATTTATTATTTTTTTGCATAAGTTTCCTCATTTTCTCGGGCACAGGCACGCCCCGATGCGCGGGCGTTCGCTTGGGTTTGACGCTGGATTTCGCCTCAGACTTTTCAGGTTTGGGTTTCCTCGTAGCGGCCGGAGTTTTTGTTTCTTTGTCAAGCGATTTCCTTGCCGGTTTCGCTTCATTTTTGTTCGATTTAGTGTTAGCAGAGGTGCTGCTATCGCTTCGCGCACTAGACTTCCTTGCCGCCGAAGCTTGTTTTGGTTTGTCGTTTACGCTGGACTTGCGAGGCGCTGGTTTGATGACGGGCTTCTCGTCCGGCGGCGGCGACCGACGGCGTCGTATCCGCGGCGGCGTGTGCGCGAGCGTGGTGTGACGCGACAACAGCGCCGCGCTACTGAACAGCTGCCCGCAGTCGCACCTGTGCTCCACCTCTAACGTTCCTGCGTAAAACAAACACAAACATTTTAGAGCAGAACATTCAAATTGCTGTGTAAATAAATAAGGGCTGGTCATAAAGCCAATTTATTGGAGAAAAATCTCAAAATATAATGTTACTTACTCCGTTTGATTTGTTTCACGGGTGATGGTTTGTGCCTGGCTATAACCGCTTTCCCTAAAGATTTCCGCTTCGCTATTCCACTTAGAGATTTTCTCTTATCAGCTAAAGTTTTCTTTTGAGTTTTAGGTGTGCGTTCTTGTGCAGGTTTCGTTGGTTTTTCAGGAATGGTTTTTGGGAAAGAGTATTTTACAGTTTCGCTATCGTCAGAGTCCGTTGAAGGTACTGGTTCTAGTTTAGGTGGTTTAGTTCCTTGTTTAACAGCTACCGGGTTGGGTTCGACGGCTTTTGGCTTCAGGCGCGGTATTTTTGGCGGGTGCTGTAATGATGTTCTTCTCTTCACTAAGTCTTTGGAGTTCGGCCGCTCTATTTGAAGTGAACTGCGCTTGTTCGCTCTCACTTTCATGAACACTTTCTCTTCAGCTGGTTCCTCCACTTTAAAGTTCGGGTTGAGCATGTACCTGACTTCGTCGTCGTCACTCGATTCCACTGCTGGTTTAGGTTCTTCGGGAACAGGGACAGGGGCTGTGGTCTTAATACGTTTGTTAGCACTACCCGTAGATTTATCCTTGATGGAAGTTTTCTTTTTAGGGGTTTCATTCAGTTTTACAGCTTCTTTAATTTCGACTTTCTTAATTTTTTCTGGGACTTCTGGCTCGACTTCTGTTTTGACAATTTCCGTTTCAGAGAAGTCTCTCTTTGCAGCAATAACTGGTGGTGGTTCAACAGGTTTTATTTCTATTTTCTGTGGGACAGTCTCTATTTCTTTTTCTACCTCTTTTACAACTTCTACTGGTTTTTCTTCAGCTGCTTTAGGTATTTCTTGAGGTAATTCTATCTTTTCAACAACCTCAGTTTTGTGCTCGTCTTCTTTTACATCTTCAATGATAACTAGTTTAGGAGAATCAATGTCATCTAGCTTTTCTTCAATCTTTAAACTCTCACTTGTCTCTTCAATAGATTCAGCCGTTGCTTCAGTTTCTTCAGCAGGTTTAGCTTGCTTCGACTGTCTTTTCTTTCGCTGACAGATAATTGTGTGTTTGTTGAGCGAGTGCTCGTTAGGGAACACCATGTAGCAGAGTGAACACTCATGTATGATGTCTCTGGTTGATAAGGAACTCTTCACACTCTTGTCATCAGACTTCTCTGAACTAGTCTCTACATGTTGCTCCTTGTGTTCGATCAAATGATGCAGCTTCCTGAACGATTTCTTGCAAACCTCGCACTGGTGTAATGGCACCGGCTTCTCAACGTTGTTTGGTACCACCGCCACAGGCGTAGTTTTCTGTCTGTTTATACCGTCGTGGGTTTCCCTATGCTCCACCAAATGGTGTAGTTTTCTGAATGACTTGTCGCACGGCTCGCAGCGGAAGCCGGCGCTAGGGTCTTCGCTAAGCTTCGAAGCACTTGGTTCTTTTTCAATTTTTGTATCAGATTGTTCTGAAGAACTCTTTCGTAAAGATCTCACCGGTGCTGAGCTCGGGTTATGAATAATCCGATGCTGAACTAGATGATGAAGCTTCCTGAACTCTTTCTTGCAAACTTCACAGCTGTACACTGTTTTGTTTACGACAGGAGCTTCCTTTTCTATTTTCTTTGACTCGTCTTTCATCTTGTGCTGCAATTTATGGCTGACTAAATAGGATAACTGCCTGAATGTTTTGCCGCAAAATTCGCAAACCAAATCATTGCTTTTGGGGAATATTTTAGCCCTTGGTTTTCTAGATTCGTGAATTTTTCTATCATCAATCTCTTTTTCTTTCTTTTCAGCTTTCTCTTTAACTGGTGGTGTATCTTCTATAACAATAACGTCATCTTTATCGTCAGATTTAGAAATGGAATCTTTGGATTTACGCTTTTTAGGAGTTTCTTTCCTGATGACAAGTGGTTTGTCATCATCAAGGTCCATGTCATCAGATTTACTTCCTTGTGACTTAGAATCTGATTCCTGTGATGGTCTCATTCTTCTGGGGCTCCTCTTGTCTGAACCAGATCGACTTGGCGAAGGGCCGGTGCAATGTTTTACGTGTTTGAACACAACATTTTCAGTTCTGAATAACTTGTTACAGATTGGACAGACTATGTTCTCATTAATTTTACCCATTGTCCAATTTTCTTTGATGATTTGACCGTCGCTGTCTTCGTCGTCTTCTTCATCATCCGTAATTGTCACGGTTTCACGTTTCGGGACTTTGGCATCGATTAACCGTGGCTTCTTTTGTGGGCTTGGCACTTTATTCTTTTCAACTCCTCCTCCTTCAGGAATAGGATATTTTCTTGGACGACCTCTTCCTCTCTTGACAGGGGTGCTCTGTTGACTATCGGGATTTGGAGAATCAATAATATTCAAGTTTTCTGAATGTTCAAGTAACTCGGCGGCTTTCACCAAGCTGTCGATAGCTGAGACAGCATTCTTGTGAGCTACGATGTTGTCATTACGATTAACCGTCTCTTTGAGCGGGTTTTTAATAACTTCCGAAGTGTGTGTATATTTATCCTCGGATGCTGTGTTAGAGCCAAGAAGATAATATTTCTTCCGCATTGGATATTTCACATTCTTATCCGTTTTATCATCATCGGTCTTCCTTTTCTTTTTGGGAGACACTTCAAGGCCTAAATCTTTTGGCTCGATCAGCTCTAGTTCAGGTTCTTCAACAGGAGTTAGAACTTGCTTTCTCTGGTGTTTTGTTTTTATTTTAACTTCTTCTTGTGACTTTGCATCATCTGTAGTATCCAACACATCTGAGTCTAAAGAATCAAGAGTGCTAAGGGTGATGCTGTCTGGTTCGTTGCTTAGTTTCTTGGCTGGCGAAAGTTGCTGACCCTGGATATTTAGTGAACTGGGAACAAACTCCATATTATCCATAAAGACTACCTTTACTGGTTTATCTTCGATGATAGTTATGGGGCATTCCTTCTGGCGTTTGGCTGACAAAGCTGATTGATAAGCTTTTTGTAACTTTGATTGATTTCTGGTAGGAGAATCTGCAGTTGCACTTAATTTGTTTGGAGCATGCACTTTAGCTGGTTGGATAGGTTGATGTTTGACATTGTGATATTTATAGGGAATTTTGGGTTTATCGGCACGTGCAACATCGTTCCTAGAGTAAGTTTTTGGATGTGGATCTTTCTCCACAATGGTTTGAATAACATTGTGAGTCTCTTTGTTATCAAAATTCATAGTGAGACAGTTCTCATAGGTTATGGAATTTCGTCTCGCGAATTTGTCGAAGTCATTTTCTGTGATAATAGAGTCTTTCGTGGCAGCATCTGTTTTGGATTTATCACTGTTGGAATAAGTTAGCACTTTTTCTTTAGGAGGTAACTTAGCTGCCACATTCTTTTTATTTACATGAATATCTCCTGTAATAGGCTCGTGCTCTATTATTTCATCATCTGAGTCAACCTCTATTACACTTTCCTTAATGATCTTTTGAGTTTTGTTTGGAAATGGTAGAAGATTCGGAATTTTAGTAGTTTTTATAGGAACTGACGGTTTTTCCTTTTCGGCTTTAGAAAAGGATTTAGGTTTAGGTTCAGATAAAGGAACAACAGGTAATTCATGAGGAGGTCTTTCAATAAACGGAATACCGTGTAATTCGTTCATCTTCATTTCTATTTCATCAAGTGTAGCTTGGTCTGTTGGTTGGTAGTTTGTTGGAAATTTACCAGTTGGAGGATTCGAATCTATAGCCGAGGTTTGGTTTGGTTCTTGGCCCGTTTTTGAAGGCCCTACTGTTCTGTGTATCATACCTTCAATAGTTTTATCAATCAAGTCTTGGTAGTTAACTTCTGTTATTTGAGGTTCCTTCTTTTGATTGGTCACAGACGCTGCTTGTGATACTTCTTCATTTTGAATTTCATTTGCTACATCTGGCGTGATAGGATCTTTTTCAGTCTCTGCATCCGATATTTCTTTAACAGTCTCAACCTTCAAAGGAATTTTATTATCCTGAGTATCATTATCTTTATTTTGACTTATGCTAGCTTTGCTCACAAAAGCAGTTTCGTTTTTAATAGCTTTGTTGCCTTCTTGAGTTTTCGCTAAAGCTGCTGCACTACTCGACTGCTGCCTTTGACTGTCGATTTTCTGGAGAACATCTCTTCTATTGAGATCATTGGAATTTTTCAGCTGATTGCTACTAGTGGAAGGCACGGCAGGCGTACAGACAGTAACTCTATTCTTCAATTTGGTTAAGAAGTCTTTTCTGTTAGTAGCTGTCCACTTTCCAAAAGGCACCTCTTTTTTGCTACCACCTGCTTCTTCCGAATTGGAATCTTCATCCCCTTCATTTCTTTCATTATTTGGAAGACTGTCTGTTGACGTACTACTGACATCTTGCGTGCCTGAGCAACTAGGCTGTTCTTCTTTCGGCACTGGACTTACTTTTAAATCCTTTATTTTCACATGGTCAGTAAAGTCTTTTGGTGTAACTTTTATTTCCCGCTTTTCACCCTCTTGTGTAGTTACTTCCGGTTTGAATTCTGAGGAAGAACCAGGTACTTGGGTGGCGGGTTTTTGATCCTTTACTTCATTGCCAGATATTTTGTCACTGCTAACTAAACTTTTTCTAGAAGCTTCCACTTTTACATTGGTTGTACTATCAACTTCCATCGGCACTACATTTGATTGAGATTCAGCTGTTAGAATAGGCTTTTTAGATTCCTTTTTAGGAGATTTTTCAGTTACATTGTTTTCTTTTTTGAGTACTGACGTTTCTGATTTAGGAAGTGAAGGAGCAATTTGAATTGGTTTCTTGTCGGCCACTGCTTTAACTTTTGACTTGTCTTCATTTTTTACAGTTTTTACTGGTGCTTGGGATTCATCTCGAGTTGCCTGTGGTTTTGTTAGCTCTTTTTTCGGTACAACATCTTTGGCAATATCTTTTAAAGTAGTACCTGTTTCTTCAGAAGATTTAGGTTTCGATTCAACTTTTCCCACTCTGACATCCAGCTGGCGGGCTGCAGAAGGCTTTATCATTACTGAAATTTCGTTGCTAGTAGGTTTGGTTATTTCGATCTTAGTTTCTGGTTTTGTAATCGGTATTTTTGATTTATTGTTCTTGACATCGTCGCTTATGGGCGGTGCATCACCCTTTTTTGGTTGTTCTTTGTTTGTATCAAGTACTACTGAAGTCAAATTGGCTTGAATATTTTCAGATTCTTTTATATTATTATCTTGAGCACTTTCTTTATTTTTTGATTCGTCAACGTTCTTTGCTGGAATATTTGATTCAAGTTTCTCGCTTTCTTGATCAGTGTTTGTTATATTTTCATCTTTTGAAACCATTTTATCAGTTGCTGACATTGGTTCATCAATTTTGGTTTCTTCTAATTCACTATCATCAATAATAATAATGTTATCATTTTCTTGGTCTGTTATATCATAAATAATTTCATCAACTTTGGTCTCATCTTGACTATCACATTGAGTATTGTCTTTAACTATTGCCTCATCATTCTTATCAGTTACGTCAATTTGAACATCTTTGATATTTTTTTGAATAGGCTCAGTTATAACTTCGGCTTCTTTTATTTGAATATCATCATTCACCTTTGCTATGTCATCACTATCGGATTTAACGACTTCTTCTGGGTGTGCCTCACTTTCATCGCCTACAGTTTCTACAATTACAAGGTCTTCTCCCATACTTTCCTCTTCAATCATTTCTATATTAACACTCTTTTCTTCTAATTTCTCTTCATTTACAATATCGCTCTGTACATTCTCGATAAATATTTCTTTTTCTTTAGTTATATCTTTTTCAGTCGAATTAATGACATTTTCTTGTTCAATTGGAACTGAAACTTCATTATCTTTAGGTTTTTCTTTTAATACTTCATCACTACTTGTTTCCAAAGGTTGTGACTTGTCAGTAACAATATTCTTTATTTCAATGGTTTCTTTCTCAGTTTCGTCAGATATAATATCTTTTTCAACTGTCACCAATTCTTCATCAATTACCAAGTCTTTCTCAGGACTTGGTATCTCATTAATTTTATTGTCATCATCATCTTTGTTTTTAGTTGGTGTTTCGGGTGTTCTTTGCTTACTACTATCAGTATGTACTTCTATCGTTTTCTTGACATTATCGGAATGCCTGTTTGGATGCAGCTGCTGTTCAACCATTGTTTTAGTTAATGGTATGCGCTCTTTATTTGGTGTCGAGTGGTACGTCATGGGTGTGAAGCTGCCTATGACGGGAGATTTTCGTAAGTCACTGAACTTCATCATTTTTCCGTTTATGTTGAACTCAGATTTACCATCAGGCGATGGTTCTTTACTTACTTCAAGTTCGATTTCAGTAGTCTTAGTTGTTATAATTGGTTCTTTTCTTGGTGTTCTAATTTTTCTTTCAGCAACTTTGTTGCAAGCAGACTCACTTATGACTTTATTTATATCCTTTATAGGCACATGTGATGATATTTTCTTATCAGCCATCTTCCCTTCTTTTGCAGGCTGTAAAATGAAATGGCATAATAAATATGACTGGCTTATATAATATTCGTAAATTGTCTATCATCATAACACAATTTCTTACCACTTCTTTAGGTACTTCTATCTCTATTTCTTCATAAACTTCTAAATTACCCTCCGCATTTTCACTGAAATAGATACAATCAATATTACTTTTCGCCTTCTTTAGTATTCAAAATGCAAACCATCACATAGCATGAACGTAAAATACATTCAAAAGAATATAGATATGATTGATCAACCAATTAGCATCTGGCATCTATGTTTAGGTAAATTTGAGTCTGAGATTCACTGAACATAATGATTATCTCATCATGGGAAAAAGGTTCTCTAATCGAGGGTTTAGGAATGTATGCAAATTATTACTAATTGGTGATGATAGTAGTATTTTAATATTTCCCGATTTGTAGCTGGAAAAATACTGCTATTCCCTGGCTAAATTTTCAGTTCATTGTAATAAAAACGGGGCTAGTGATCAAATGTGTGGTTGCTGACCATGGGGGCTTGGGATGTTACACCCAGATTTGATAGTGTGGCACACCTAACTGTATAGTTTCTCTGTCTATCACTTCAGCAAATAGATATGGGTGAACATTTCAAGGGCATTTACAAAAATTGCGTCCTGTTCAATAGTTCAAGATTTATAGCCTATATTTTTATGAAACAAAGGGGCAGCACACACGGCGGCCACGGGGAAGGCGTATAGCCAGGAATAGACAACATTTCGTTTACAATGATAAAAACCATTTTTTTTTAATGTTTGTAGTTTTAATTTTATGTTTTTTTAATTAATACTGTCTCTAAAAAAAAAACCTACTAATGTAGTGTGCAATATGAAGTTATGATTTCATGTACTACTTGCATACATGAATGATAATTGCCATTTTAACACTAGTATTATTTTACAGCTACTTTAATAATAGGTAACTTAATATTTAATTTTAGTAATACATTATTTTGCTCTTGGATTATGGCTGAAAAAGTGGCGAATCCGCGCAAGCCCCGCAAAATCGATGCACATTACGTTTACACTAAAGAGAGGGGACTGTTCCCCAGTGACACTTGACGGTGCCACCTTACCAACTGACAAAACAGTTAAATACTTAGGCATGCACCTAGATAGGAGACTCACCTGGCGAGACCATATAAAAGCCAAAAGAGAACAAGCTAATAAAAAGTTTGGAGATATGTATTGGCTATTGGGCAGGCAATCAACATTAAGTCTGGAAAATAAACTCCTCATATACAAGTGTATCCTAAAACCGATATGGACATACGGCATCCAACTCTGGGGATCAGCGAGTCACTCAAATGTAGAAATCCTTCAGCGCTACCAGAACAAAGTATTGAAGACCTTGGTCAATGCGCAATGGTACACAAGGAACACGGAGGTGCATGAATATCTGGAAATCCCGACAGTTAAAGAGGAAATAGAAAGGTCTTGTGTACCCTACAAACAACGCCTAGAACAACACAGCAATCATCTGGCTACACAGCTCATGCATACAAAACCATGGCTAACAGTAGTAGATAATATAGCTTCTCTTTTCTCTCTCTCTCATCTCTCATTTTTTTTATATCACTGTGTTAGCTTGCTAGGTTCTAATGATTTTTTTTAAACTCAAACTGAAAGCATTTATTTCAATTAGACTGTTACAGGTGGTTTTGAATATCGAAAACAAAAAAACCAAGCTACAGTCCCACTCACAAGGCATAATCACTTGTGACAATACTGTAGTTGCCCATTCCAAGGCATCTCTATAGAGAGGAATGCGCACAAACTCGATGAAAACAAAACTATATCTACTATATTCACAATCATTGAAAAAAACTAGGAAATGGCACAGCTAGGACAAAACCATTCTAGGCACAAAATTATTGTTGGTCAAAAATTTATGTAAATAAAAGATGACTTATCAACTTCATTTATTCCGTAAATATGAGTAAAACAGGTTAACAACATTTTAAAAAACTGTACTTTAAAGCATGTTTGAACACAATAATCTAAGTTTCTGAAAACCTGTTCAAGATGTTTGTTTTTAAATATCATATCAAGTTTTGTTTACCTGTTGATATTTATGTCAACCGAGACCACAACAACCATGGATGGACTGTGTGAAAGATGGTTAAAAAGGGGTTGGTTAACAGAGAAGACAAACTTGTAGACCTCAAATCACAGCAGCAAATGTGATAGGACTAGGCTACTTGTGTAGCATTTATGTGAATTTACAAAAACCTGAAATTGTCTATTGAAATATTTTCTTTCAATATATCATTTGGAATCAGTACTATGAAAAAATGCAATGTGTTATGAATAAATGCTAGCATTTGCAGAAGTGAAAGCAAAGGAACATCTTAGTTCTAATTAGGTCAAATCATGTTTATATTATAGTTACACCTACAACAGTTTATTTATAGCAGAAATGTGAATGTTTACTTTTTCTAATAGGAAAAGTGTTCTGCTAAACTTGATCTTACAAAATGAGATATTCATATCTCTTTTTGCATTCCTTAATGTGTGAAGACCTTACAATGGGCTTAAAGCTTAAATACAATTAGGGACCCTGTAGGGCATAGCAGAAAGTAAAAGTAATTTTGAGATAAAATAAATACTGATTCTATTAAAATGTTATAAAAATTACCATAATATTGATCAACTAAATGATAACAAAAAATAAAATAAATCAGATAAAACAAAATAATTATTAAATTAATATTAATTATAAAAAAATTGTAAAACATGCCCATAGTATTCACAAATTAATTTTATTGTGCTTAGTTCTTATTTTTTGTTTGAGTTTAAATTATCAATAGAACATTTCTTATTGACTATAAAATTATTGTTTTGTGATTATAAACAAAAAAATGTTATATCAGTCATTAACAAAGTCAGACATAATTATTTATGGACATTATACTGCTTCTGAAGAATTTGATCAAGTGCTAGTTCTAGTATTTGGCAGATTTTAAGTAAATTATATATTATTTAGAATATTGTTGGAAGCTAGTGCACATGGCCCTTCCCTTACTGCTTATGACTTTCAATTCCGATTACTGGTGCCATTCTAAACTAGGTACCTAAACAGTTATGGAAAATGAAATGCTTATAAAGTAAATAGACTCACCGCACTTTCAGGAACTTGAAGCTGGTTTGCTGTTGATCATCATCAATTATCTGAACAGCGGCCAGCTCCTCCTGACCTTCCTTCCTATACAAGTACAGTCCATTACCAATATCTATTGCATCTACGTTTTTACCATCAATCTGTAGCACCACTTCTGTATCTTTACTAGCTATGTCCGTCTCCTCATTTATCAAGGTAGATTCTATCATATTCTCATCAGACTTAAACTCCAATTCATCTGGCTGCTTCAGTTCCGAGTTAGACTTATCATCATCAACATTGTCATCAATCACCAGCTCATCGCCATCATAAGAATTGTCATTATCATCAAATATGTCAACACCGCCTGATAATATGTTTGCTGCCTCAATCTGTTTACCAATTTTGTAGTTATCTAGAATATCACTTTTCTTTCCAATTGGGGACAGATTCGATATCAGGTCATCGGCGTTCGTCATGGTTCCTTCGGAGTCAGTGGTGGTACTAGCCAGTGATACATCTTTTATAGAAGAAATGTCGAATGTTGAATCAACAGAGTCAACTTCTGACAGAGAAAAGTACTTGGAGGAGCTCTCGTTGGCTGTCATGAAGGACTCACTCGGCGGGGACGTGGTGTCGAGCGTGGAGTCCCGCGAGCCCCCCGCTTCTCCCCGCAAGTGGCTCAACCTATCCATTTGCACACTTCATCTGCTGCGACAACAGGAAAACAGCAATTTAGTAACAATACACGTTATAATCACAGAGCGAATACACTTTATCGATTATAAGAAAGCTAGTGAAAACATTTGAAGGTTGGTCGATTAATTAGCACCTAGGTCAATAGCAAAGAACAGTGAAACTTTTAGAACAAACGATAATGATACTGTGACACTTTCGATAAAATTTTAATAAATCACATCATACCAAGTTATTATTTTATGATATAGATCTCAGACAAAACTCTTGAATAGTATTTTTGTATTAAATTAATTGTAGAAGTTATAATAACAATTTTATTACAATTTTGTTGAAATAACACAACACATCAAAAGATTAAAGATGGACGCCAAATAGCAATGTTGCCGTTATTTTGCATGTCATTAAGTTCATAAAAAATGGCAAAATAATATTCTAAACATGATTTATTCACCGCTTTCCGAATCAAATCTTATACGGAAACATTTTTTATATCTATAAGTCAGAAATAAACTACAATCCGGGCATATTTTGCATTCTACGCTTCGTTTTTCATGAATTCTTTTGGGCATTTTTAAGTTGGCAATAATTTCATCCATGTAATGGATGCTGCTGATAATGCAAAATACCTATCGCTTGGCCATGTCAATGACCGCTGCGGTTATGAAAGTTTTTCATTTCTTATTTATCAAAAAATGGAAAACTGTGCGCAAATTTTTTTTTTCTCGGATAACCAAGTTTTTTTGCATATAGAATTCGATAAACTTTGTTATAAAGATACAGAATGGATTGAAGTTGAAAATTAAATTCCCCGCTTCATTTTCTTATCAAATAACAATAATTTATTACTCGATAGAAACAAGTTATCCTTGAAATCATATTTCCATATTTTTGGTCGGTGATATTGATATTAGAAATGACATGAGATTTATTAATTTTTTTCGGACTTGCATTGAATTTACAACAGTAAAGTATTAAAGTTCAAACCCTTTTTAGTTTTGAGTTTTGACGTAGTCGGGTAAAACCTCAGAGTCATCATTTTCCTGCCCTTGTCCCATTCTATTTGGGGTCGGCGCAACACGTTTACTTCTTCCATTCTCCCCTATCAGACGTCACGGCATCGTTTACTCCTTTCTCCTTCATATCAAAAAATGGGTAAAACTGTGGGGTAAAACCTCAAAGTAAATTCAGTTAATCTGACTGCTTCCTTTAGTCGAAGCAATTCATACATACACACCGTTTGAAAAGTGCATTAGAATGGATAACATTCAAAAGAATCAAATTAATGTCGCTGTTTATTAATTGATAAAATGTGTTTAATAAAATATAATTTAAAAAAAAATACATTTTTCTCATGCTTTTGTGTTTGAAACTTTAAATTCTTTAAAAATGCACATCCATGGCATACTGTCAAGTGTCAAGTCTATGTCAAAGTCAAAATTGAAAACGTTATTTTTGAAAGTTGGCTGTTGATCTGTGCTTTTAGCTGTATTTTATGTTGATTCATTATTTTATTCATAAAAACAATCAAAAGTGAACAATGGCGCCCCGAGACACTCCCAAACTCACGATGAAGGTGCAGCGTACCGTGAAAGATATGCCAACCAAAGGCAGGGCGTCACCGGTTGGAGCGGTCAAAAAGCCCATTCAAGTTAAAAAGACTGTGGATAAAACTCCCCTGAAAAGTAAGTTACCTTAAGCCTCCTACCAGTTAAATACCTTATTTTTGTTTCTGGTCAAAGATAATATTCCCGCCCCTAAGATGACCCACTGACCGGCTATTGTTTATAAATCCATTTCTTTTTAACTTTAAATATACCAGTTTTGTTTAGGACGCCGCCGCCGTTGTGTTGTATGGTATTCATTGTTCAAGATAATGTTAGGTTTGTGAAGAAACTCCCATACGACTGACAAATTACTCTATTTCTGTTACCTACTGATGTAATGATTGTAATTTTTCTGCTTTAGTCTGATTTACTTGGGGTTAGTGCAACAGGTTTTTTCCTTGCATCCTCCCTTGTCAACCGCCACGCTATTTCACTGACAATTTCCGCCATGTCTTGTAACATCTGTGGAAATCTCTGTATAGTATCACCAGAGTGGATAACTACAAAAATCTTTGTCTTAGTTTGTGTAGTTGTCACAACCACAAGGGCGAATGCTGAGCAGATGAGGATATTATTTTTCCTCAATTGATGGCAAAACGCTCACCTACTTTAAACAGAACTGAAAAAACATTAGTGAACTATTGGAACAACTGCCTAATTGTTCAGGGCATCAGGCATGATGATTTAGTATCCATATTCTTTTATTTATGAATACTTACAATCTTTTCAGTCAACAACTCTACCGATGCAAGAGCAACACGACAACGGACTAGCACAGTCCCGAAGGCAGCTACTCCCAAACCAAAGGACAACAGATCAGTTCCTATACCCAGTAGTGTGACAAAGAGTGGGAAAAAGCCATCCTGGAAACGACGCCCCAAGCCTGCCCATTCTGGAGTACCAATCCCGGAGAAAATGAGGCTGTTACTGGAGAAGCAGTTTAAAGAGTCAGAATTTGCTTTATAGACATGTTTCTAATTTATGAAAGCTTAGTGTTACTGAATGACCCATGTTTTGGTCTGACAGCAATGATCCTACAGACTTTATAATAGACACACATTACATTATATTTTAGCATGGCAACAGCACAAATAACCATTTTCTTGATATCCGCACAGACAAAATCAAACAATGTTTTGTTTTTCATTACTTTACTATACATATTGACTCTGCATGTTAGTAGGCTTTCAATAAAAGTAGATGGGTCAATGACCAGTATTGCCATGAACACAAAAAAGTAATAATGCTGAGTTCATTGCTGTGCAAGTTTTTTAAATGACATGGTCACTAGTATTATTTATAACATTGAAAATGGGATATTTACCATGGTTATTATTTATACATACCATGATCACAGATAAATGTTGTAATGATGGTGAGTGAAAAAACGAATTAGGAAGAGGGTAAACCATTTAGTCTGCTTATAAACATTCACCAATAATAACTTCAGTTTATCTATGTTCATGGCGTGTGCAACTGCGCTGAAATATCAGAAATCAAAATAAATAACAACATGTGTAAATATCCCGTTTCCAATGTTATAAATAATTACTGTGCAAGTTAAAGGGCCTATATCTATTTGGTGAATTTGTTGTTCTCTTCTTCTACTGTGGCATTTGATTAAAACTAGAAATTGATCATATTTTAAGAATTATATTATTTCTTTAAGTACTTAGAGTTATAATAATCGACCAACATTTTCATGAATGCCTGGATATCAATGTGCTATTGAAATTTCAACTCTCAGCAATGTGTTAAATGTTGAAAATCCAATAGTGACTTTATTTTGACATTTATAAATGTTGGGAAATGATTATTTGAAATATTAGTTTTTAATTATTTGACATTTAGATGGTTTTCTTTAATACCTGATATTATTATAATTGATTGATGATTTTAGATAATGTCTTAATATGAATGAATCCTTATCCAATATGAGACTTCAATACTGAAAAGATAATGAATATTGTAGACTTGCTATAGTTACAGGTTTAATTACTTTGTCTATTTGTGCTATTTTTTATTACATTATACATCATCAAGTGTTAGCCCTTTTCCAACTAAATTGGGGCCCAGTCTTACCGAATTCAGCTGAATACCAGTATTTTATATATGACTGCCTATTTGACCTAAACAATCCAATTAATAACTGGGTGATTCCTTGGTAAGACTGAGACTTTTGGAACACTGATTACCTGTAACAACTGTCAGGAGATCTACAAATGACAGCTGGTGCCACCGGCTTAACGTGCTTTCCGAGGCACGGGCCATAGACCAACCTAGGAAGCGCGGCTGAACATCAAGATCGGCCACGAGTTACTGTTTAGCCACGAGCTTTATTCATCTTTATTAATAAGTTAAGGACCTTAAATTTTATTATTAGTTTTTTTTAAACAAATAAGTTCTTTGTGAAATAATTTTTACCCAAAAATTTAAAATAAATTTGAAGGAATGCGAAATAGTTTAATTACCCTCCTTTGCGGTGCGCAGTCGGGTAAATAATAAACAAGCTTTTTCTATGAGGCATGTTTACAGTAATATTTTCATAACATGTGATTTTGAAATTGTATCTTTCAATTATTAAAAAAGGATATCTAGCATGTATTGTATGTAGGTACTTAGTTTGCCTCTATTTAATAATGTATCATTATTATTTCTAGAGACAAGCTAGTCTAAAGGTGCACCATCACAGAAGTTACTTGTTGTAAAGTAACATTTTTCAACAAAAACTTTGTTTAGTCAAACTTGTAAATGTTGCTCCATGTGTGAATGCACCTTTACTCAATAGATTTTAATATACTTTAGAACTAGTACAAGAGTTGTGCCAAAATTAGACTGTAAGACGAAATAAAACAACTTTTCTAGGAAACAAACATAAAAAAATTTATCATTAAAAGCATGACATGCTATTAGATATACTACTCTAAAATTAAGAGACTAATTGTTTACAACTAACATTTTATTACTTATCCCACTGAATAAGTTGCTATTATTGGGTACCTGGCTACTAAATAACGGAATTAATTACTTGTAGTTATAATAATTATACTTATTGCTAGTTTTTTGTAAGACTTTATGATAATAAATGTATATCATGTATTTTGTGTTGTCATTATAATTTAGAATGTCTCGTTGGTCTAGCGCGACTGCTGAGGATGAGGTCCTCCGTTCGATTCTTGGGTTGGGCAACGTGTATTCCATTGGGATTTTTTCAGTAGTTCCCACGGAATCCGGAATCCGGATCTGGATGTGCCCTGTTGATGGGAATAGGGTCGCTTCCTATTACAAGGAACTTAACAGAAATGTCGAAATGCGGTTGTACACGTACACAATAAAGGCTGAAAGTGCTGAAACTGCGTTAAACGGACACAGTGGGTATAGTAAGTGGCTAAACCGATTTTGATGAATATTAGTAGAGATAGTTCGGACTCGGGAGACGGACATAGGCAATTTTTTAAAAGTGAGAAATGAGGGAAGTAATGGGAAAACTTAGCTTTGCTATAACAATAAATAAGGCGCAAGGGCAAAAACTACAGGTAGCACCTGCTACCTGTAGATTTTAAGTTTTTGGCAACAGTCGATCACGATTGTTTATCTAGGATCCGAAAGATGGCGTTGCCGTCTCCTAGCTAGTTGAAAAGACTGAGCAAAAGTATGTAGCATTTAGTGCTTTTTATTTTGCGCTGCCATTATCGAATCATTAACCATATGAGAGAGTCCGGACTGAAATAAATCTTTTATTCACAGACTCCATTGGCCCACATTGTGTTAGTGATTATATTATCATTAAAACCTATGTTAGTACTCATAGATAAAAATAAATAGTGTGGCCTTACTCACCCCGGGTAGATTCATCAAAGCCCATGTAAAACATGTAGCTTGATAAACTTACCCATGCAGCCATGGTAGGCCCATCAAGCCTTTCGGCAAACGCCCTCAAAATGCTGTTGGTGCTTCCTCCCACTCTGCACAACACAGACGCCTTCTTTTTACGCATAATTGCAAAATAGTCGTCAGCGTGCGCATTGGTGAACATACCGGACGCACTAACAACAGGGTGGAAGCTTCAACAGGTAGGTACCTTTTATTAGGTATATTGTATTCGCAGGGCATTGACTGATTTTAGGGTATGATTAGCCCAAAGGCTGCTGGTGCCCGGGGTTGCGGGTTGTTCGAAAGAGATACCGCGGCCCCGGAACGTAAAGAGCAATAGAAGGAACATGGGTGGGTTTTAGTCAGTACAAGTCTGACACTCCCTCCCGCTCCACCCAGGGCGGGGGAAGTTATTTGATGATTTCCCATCCACAAAAAGGCTGCTGGTGTAAAATGATTGGCAATAAGCCTTCAACAGTGTTATTTTTACTGGTGCTGAACAACCAGCAAACCTTCGAGCCACCATATTCACGCTCACAGCCAATGAATGACCTGTGCTCCCTTTTCATATTAGTATCGTCTTTCATCATTTACCTAATATCGTGTGATTTTGTGTCAGCTCCTCAGAGCTCAATCTGAAACAATAGGTAGTAAAGTGGCCAAGAACCGGATCGCAATTTTGTAAAAAAAAGGCATGCGCGTGCCCTCCACTCCAAGCATCTCATTTTACCTCAATTTTTGTCACATATTTATTTTGTTGGCGTCCAGGGCCACGCACGCAGTTCACGCACTTGCTAAAGGTTAAAAAGCTTTTGCCGGAACCATAAATAGAACCTGTTTTTTTTTTTACAAATACATCAACCTGAGGGGGTCTAAAATGGGCGCTTATGCAGAAACATAATAGATTAATAATATGAATTATGTTACCATTCGTAAATAAATAAATAAAATAAAATAGCCTTTATTACTGATTTACAATAATTACAATTACAATCTAAAACATTAAATATATTAAAATTATATAACTAAATAATATTGTTGAGGTTTCAAATAATGTCTCTCAACTCAGTGTGCCTTTTGGCAAAGGCCTCCTCTAACTCTTTCCACTGTTTCCTGTCTGCCGTGACCCTTCTCCAGTAAGGTCCCGCTGTTAGCCTTATCTCGTCTTCCCATCTGCGGTATGGTTTGCCTCTGCAGCGTTTTGCGTCTCTAGGGTACCAATTTGTGATCTCTTTCGTAAAAAAATAAGTTCACAATATTAACTGCGTTTGTGACCAATTTAAGAATTTAAACGTAATGCATATACCTATCCTATTATGATTCTGCTAAACTCGCCATTTTAGACCCCTGGTCATATTATACGTACGCCCTGATTGCGAATCTCTAGTACGCACCTGACTTTTCTGAAGAAACTCACCAATAAGAATTAATTAATAATTTTCTTTTAGGGACTCACATTACTAATAACTGGCGAAAGGTTAGATCTATAGGAAGGAACCTATACGCCTCTACGCAACCCTGCCCAGAAAACAGGCGTGATGTTTATGCTTAACAGACCGTCTTCGGTAGTCTGAACTTACACATGAAGTCTAGATGGCCTACAACTTACATGTCTACGTCAATCGTCGACAGTTTTTTTTTTAAAACTTTTCCCCACACTAGGAATTTCTCCTGTATCGTGGATGCGTTTACAAACATTTAAACTCACATAGTACACAAACGGCCAGACCCGGAACAACTATCTGTAGGCCATACAAATATTTGTCCGTGCGGGAATCGAACCCGCGACACGCAGCGCAGCAGTCGATCGCTCAGCCACTACGCCAATCGTGTCGTCAAATGATGCATTGTAGGGGAAGCATATTTAAATAGCCTTGAACACGCTAAAAAGAAGTTAGTAAAGTAACCTGCAGAAATAGGTGAATGACATAGATAGATATCTTAAGTGTGATAGGTGCTAAGCTAATAGGTAGGTACGGCGCAGGTAACAAAAGTAATTTGAATTGCTGATGACACACGTGAGTTACCAAAGTCCTTTAGTCCCTTTTTAGCAACATAATACCTAGACCATAAAACGTACCGTCCGAAAATGACTAAAAATGTCTCATTTCTACTGCGGTGATCAGAGGATTAGCAGACAAGAGGAATAGTAGGTATAAAAACCTCTCCTCCGCCCGTCAATTAAAATCCTTACTAATATTATAAAAGCGAAAGTGAGTTTGTTTGTTTGTTTGTTTGTTACCTCTTCACGCTTTAATGGCTAAACCGATTTGGATGAATTTTGGTACAGAGATAGTTGGGAACCAGGAGACGGACATAGGCTAATTTTTATTTAAAAAAAGTGGGATATGAGGGAGAACGAGGGAAGAAAAGGGAAAACTTAGCGTTGCTATTACAAATCCATCAGGCGCAAGAGCAAAAACTGCAGGTCTGCTTGGTGTGTTATACCGAATTTAACGCGAGCGAAGCCGCGGGCGAAAGCTAGTACTCTATAAAAATTTAATGGCAAAAATTAAAGGTTGGGTTCTTTGTCTGCTTTGTGCGGCGCGGATATTGATTCCGAGACGCAAAAAGCAGTTATAAGCAGTAAGTTTTCGAGAAGAATTCGTCATTTTTAGGGTTAAGTACCTCACAACGAAAAAACGGAACCCTTATATCCAATAAGGGTTCACTTTGTTGTCCGACTGTCTGTCTGTCTGTCTGTCAAGACCCGTTATCTCGGGAACGCGTGAAGGTTGAAAGTAAAACCATATAGGTACTCGAGTCTGTGTTTCGTTGAAGTTGTGGAAAAATCATATCTCTAAGACAACGCAGTCAAAAGATATAGCCGTTTATTGTCGCAAGTTTGTACGAGGTTTTGTGCAGTCCGACTCACTCTTCGCCGTTTTTTTTTGTGTTATAATCGGTCTGAGCTGCAGCTGTTGTCCCCTTCGCAGTCTACAGGCACAGTTCTTCGAATACTTATCTTTCAAATACCTGACAGGCCCTGCTATCCTACCATGACGGCTTAAAGCAGAACTTATTCCACTGAGGGAAAGAGACAGAGCTATACAGGGTGTCTAGCACCATCTCTTTCTCACACAGGAATAAGGACTGCTATAAGATGTCATAGTAACCCTTCAGATCCCTTTTAATACTCATAATTACGAACCCAGCAACACATTTTAATATAGCTCTTAATGAATTCCACCAAGTAAATGATCGATGTAATTTGACGTCATCCGTCGACAGATGTCGCCCATAAATTGTGCTTGGAAGATTGATAGACTTCCCATAAACTTGGTTTGTGCTTGTATGTCTTTAATGTTAAACAATATGATCATCTAAAGCTAATCAAACTTAAGGGGATGTCTAACACTTTATGGAGTTCAATTGCATTACATCGCATGATATGACTAATATTTACGTATAATTTTGTATAGGTGGGAATAGCGTCCCCAGAGAGATCTATACATAATTTCCTGATAAAATTCAGAACTTTTAGGTTACGTACCTACCATAAATTCAGTACTACGTACATTATTCTGAAGCAAGCGATCCTACTGTAGATTGAAAAAATCAAACATGTGTTCAACAAATTCTATAGGTTATAGGGAAATCCCAGACGCTTCGGAATTCCCCCTGACATTCAGGACACCAAGCTAAAGTTCCGGACTTGTCCCCAATATTCCGGGCGTATCGCAACCCTAGGTTTAATTCCTTGGGGTCTTTGCTAGTTGGGCTAGTGGTCGGAAGTGCTTTTGCTGAGAATGAGGTCCCACATTTGATTCTCAGATCGGGTAAAACGTTTTTGAGTGTTTCCATCAGGAATTTCTCAGTAGCATCCAGAGTCCAGTTTAGTGCCCTGTTGATGGTAAATGGCTCGGCCCTACTAAATATAAAATGGGACTTGAACATAACTGGCGAAATGTATGTTTTCCTAGATTCCAGGACAAAATAGGCATGATGATTGTTCCTATAAAATACATCTTACGCATCGGTTCGAGATGTTCTCGTGGTTCGATTTTCCAGGACTTAGCCTCAGCCTGGGAAATTGATCTGAATGTTCTAGAACCATACGTGTACGAAGTCGTGGGCGGAAGCTAGTTTTCTATAAATAACATAATTATTATGCTTTGTGCTAAATGCAACCTTACGGAAGTCTTTTGGGGCTTCTGTACTGCACTTGCATTATTCAAACAACGACATCCGTATCAGATTCTATCACTTAAATCCACAATTAAATTGCATCCTACAACTGAACGCACTCGAATCTATAATGAATAAATGATGGCGATAATACTTTTCAAATCGATTCATAGATCGCTATCGAAGATTCGCCTTAATGAAAAAATATTTTAAAATGCGCATCGCGAACACTTTATTCGTATATCGTCTGGCGCCACGACGTGCAAATCATTCTCGATTCGTCTCCAAATAGTTTAGGTTAGTTTATTACACAATGCATGTAATAGATTATTCCTAGGCATTGTAAAGCTGCCGATTGTCTAGATGTCTTATCGAAGTTATTCCGGCCTTTTAAAGAATCTTTTGTTGCATTTTGGTGGTATTAGAAACAGGGATTTATAGTGCGTGGTTATATTATGTCGATAGTTTTGCACAGTTTACTTAACTTGGGAGTTTTTTGGGACTTCTTTGGGCATTTTGAGAATCATGGTTCCAAAACCTTCCTTTTTTGCTTACGCCATCCGGGAGCAAATGAGGGAGTCATGGACTCGCACCCACTAAAAACTCCGAAGTCTGCCAACTTCCCGAAGTTTTCTTGGAAGGCCCGCGGGACTGCTGAAGGGTCTCGAACGTCATGCAACGCAGTATTGACGTTGCATGACATTAGCGACTCCTCAGAGGTGACTTTCGTCTCTTTCTCCTTAGCTGAATATAGGTAGTTTTTGACTAGTGCCGCGAATACACTATACCTACTGGTACACGCAAGCGGGATATTGCTCGAGGGTATGTTGGCCTGTTGGGCCGTATTCTCGCTGCAACCAAAACAGTGGCACACGAGACACTCCGCTTGTGTCGCCACCTTCCACAGGACTTTTTTTTGTATTGTATGTAAGGGCCTTCGATGCCTGAAATAAAATTGATTGATTATGCAGCCATGTCATTACAGCACCTGTATCAAGCTATAGGATTGCGGCCCGTGCTGCCTGCGCACCCACTCCTCCAACAGTGGTTTCAAAACCTAGATCACCTAGTTATGTGGAGGTTTGCCATTGTGGATTTTTCAGAAGCTGTGGGATTCCGGATTTGTGTCCAATGTGTGTCATAGTGGCATAGGGACGGCCATGGAACCTTGGACCGTACTTATTTAGAGACTTAGGTACAGAATCGGGTGCATTGAGTGACCGGACTGAAGTGATGCTAATGATAATGGAAATAGGCCTGGCCCTTTGTATAACCGGGGAAAGGTGGGTCTAGTGGTGTGCTAATTTTTTTTTTGCGTTTGGGAAATCATCAAATGACTTACTCCGCTCTGGGCGCGGGAGGGTGTCAGACTTTTACTGACTAAAATTTATGCCCTTTATGTTCCGGGGCGGTATCTCTTTCTAACAACCCGCAACCCATATTTAAAACCCCGTATTCATAACTTTAGTATTCGGGCTTCGGTTAACAAAGGTGCAAATCTTAGTTTCTAGACCGTGAATAAAATAGATTACAAAAAGAGGGTACGATTTTAGTTGCAGACAGTAACTTGATACCCACGTTATTTGTTGCACTGAATTAGCACCTCATATTATTTATCTCATATTTTTTATCAGATTTGATACAAATTCAAGATATAGACATAGGATTAGTTCGAGAGTCGAGACCTTGGTAACCTTACACTTATTCAATGAACACTTTGTTCTGCTAAAATACTTTAGGCAATCTTAAGTAGTTTTGACTGGGATTTATTAAAGTGATGATATAATCAGTACCTATTGTAGATTCTTCGAGATGTATGTACTGTGACGTATGCGCTAATGTACTACAATTAAAAACGCATGAAATCCTTTGTTATCTTATATTATTTCACCGATACATCTCACTCTAGAATCACGCCATTTTCTATTCTTCTTCTTAATTCTTTATTTAAAATTTTGAGTATTCGAATCTCATAGTAAAACCAGCCTGCACTCGGGTTTGGCTAAGGTATAAAACCTCTTACAGTACCTACCTATATTAGGTACTTAGGTGTTATCTGGGCCGTTGGTCTCGCGGTCGCAAGCACGTCTTCTGAGCACAGAGTCTTGAATTCAATTCTCGGGACGGGCTTTTGGATGTTGGCGGTAAGATCCCCCCGTGCTTCGGAAAGCACGTTAAGCCGTTGGTCCTGCGCATGATCTCTCTCCGATTGCCGTCCCATCGGACTATGAGAGTGAGGGAACAGAGAGTGCACCTGTGTCTGCACACACACACTTGTGCACTAATGTCCCGTGCAGATGGCTTATCCCCGCCGAGATTGTCCGTCGTGGCCGAAAACGGTAAGGAGGACTAAAGACAGGTGTTATCTAGCTCCCCTGTAGCTCTAACGGCACATAATGTTGTGTTTTTTGTCCCTGAACAACAAAGTCAAAGTCAGAAAATCAAATCAAAGTCAGCTGCATGCTGTGGCAACTTCTAGGGAACATAGTAGTGTAGTGCAGTACAGTAGGTAAAATTCGTGGAGCCGACAGCGTACTGGGCCCCAAGTCTGCTATTTTCTATAACTTAGTCATTCCAACACGATTCCACTGTCATTTTGCTAAAAGTTCGTAATCTGCTAAATTACAATGGTCGATCATTGGTCGGCCAGTGGTCTCGTAATGGAATGGTAGTAGAATGACATTGTAGTATTGCCATTATTATAAAACCCGTTAGTAGAAATGATTTTCGAAAAACTACTACCACATTTAAACGTTTATTCAAGCCAGATTTTATTTATATGTATTTTTCCTGTCCCGATGCATTTTATGTTAACACGTTTAGATTTGTAATCAACTTAAAAAATATAAAATGATGATTTTTTAAATGATCTTCAACATTTATTTTATGTTTGTGACACTGAAACTTGTCAGTTGACAATATTAGAAATGTCATTTCATAACTTTGTTTACATTTGCATCATAGTGATTCGCTTCGTTTTCTATTAAAATCGACGTTTTTGACCATGAATACTGACTCTGGTGATTCTCCTATACCTTACGACCACGGCTTGAATATGGATTCCGCTCTTGCTGATAATGACAACTCCCACGATAACATAGATTTGATGTCATATTCGAGTTCTTCACTGTGAACTGTTGCAAGTGGATAATATGTACGCTGTGTAAATAAATTGTAATTTTTAACATATCAAGATTGCGAAGACACCTTTTGGAAATCGTCGAAGTTCGATCTCTCGAAAAACATGGGTTGGACATCAACAGGTAACTATAATAAGTTTTACAACTGTAATGATAAATGCAAATATGATTCAAAATAAGGTACCTATTCATACATGCTTGCAAATAAATACTCACATAATATTGTTTTTTCTTTTCCAGTCAGTTACAAGACAGTGATAGTTTGGTGTGCCATGCATGTTGGACCAAAGCATGGAATAAAATCAGTCAGGCAACAAGTCAACACTCAACAGTCCACATTTTGTTATTGTTATCCACATTCATATCTCTATTAGCTGTGGCACCTCTCTTTTAAGGCAAAGGTCATATTTGCTGAACATTGATACACCACAACGGTAAACCAAATAAGGAATCTGATTGCATATCAAATTGCACCACAACCATGTTAAAATAACAAACTATACTATTTTTAGAATCCTATTGAATGCAGTAAGAGTGCTCTGAAATGTTAAAAGGCTAACATTATATAATTTTTTTTTGCAGCCTGTCTGTGTGATACTCAATTTTGACAATGTTTTAGTTTATGATGAATTAAATGTTTTCTATTAATAGGTATATTATTATTGTTTTATTTTCAACTATCTGTAATATTTAAATAGTATATCTTTTATCAATATATTATTTGGGGGGCATACTAATATTTACATTCAATGTTGCTTGTGGGCACTCAGGGCCTTAAGTCACTATAGCAGTTTGGCATCCCTCTTTATGTGTAACACAATTTTTGTAAAACAACTCAATAATGTTTTAGCTGTCACAGTCAAATGTGATATTAACGTCAGTAAGCAACTAACGTTAACCGTATAGTTCAGTACGGACCACAGAGTACATTTTATATACGGACCCCTTCAGGTAGGTACTTGACATTCAAACCTCCGCTGGCTCGGTACTATACTGGCCCCGAAAGGGGTCGAATATTTAAGTCATACAACCTCCTCATTATTTTTATAAATATTTTATTTTCTGGTTAAAAAATAATATGGGTGTGCATCAGTTAATAATAATAGTTTATTTAAAACAAGTCCATACAATATGCTTAATGTCTAGCTGTGGTTAACAATGATTGAAGGTGTACAAGACATGAAACCCTGCCTCCTAAACTAGGAAAACCTGTGACTTAGGAGACAGTGTTCTACTGCCACTTGGATACTATAAACCCTTTTAGAAATTAAAATTAATGGCTAGTAAGCTGATATCATACAAAAGCTTTTCTTGCTTATTTAATGGAAAATAGAAAATAATATAAAAAAGAGTAAAACAATTAAGGGAGAAATTAAATTAAAACTAAAAAGTAAAATGACTGTATGATTGGTTTTGTCGGTGTGACTGGGTAATGTGTGTGTTATGTGTGTCGAGTGGGTGTGTGTGTGACTGGGTATCGTGTGTTTTGTGTTGTGTGAGTGTGATATGAGAAGCCTGAGCATGTGACTTTGGTGGTGTCGAGTGTGAGACTATGTTTGGGGTGGTGCAAGCTTGGTGTCTCCCGATGTATTAAGAAATTTGTAATACTATGTCAGAGGCATTAGAAGTGCCTCTCTTTGATTGTAGTCCAGGAGAAACAGCATACTCTTCAGCTTATCTTTTACCCCGTGTTTGCTTAACCTTGCTATTTGTGCAGCCTTATTAATATTTCGGTACACAAGAGAGCTCAACACGTAGAGCTGTCTTCTGGCAAACGTAGTTCTATGACTAGGGGTTGGGCAAACTATTGTTTGACCACGCTTATTTGAGTCTGGTAGTGGTACCTGGTTGTGCTTCCAGAGTGTGGTTTTGAGAACAAATAGTTGCCTAACTGTCAAAAGTTTGAGCTCGGTGTAAAGCTGATGAGTGGGATAGCGAAAGGGCTTTTGCAACATAACCTTGAGTACTGCCCTTTGTGCACGCTCCAACTCAAGGAACCTAGTTTTAGCCGATCCTCCCCAAGCCAGAATACAATAACCGAATTAAGATAATAGAATTAAAAACTCTTATGTAAACGTCATTAGAAGTTCTTAAGTTATTGAGCAAGTTTCTTAATTAACGCTTGTAAAGTCCAAGACCGTAAATTACGATCATCGCAATTTTGATGGCAGTGTAGGTCGACGCTAAAAATCATGAAAAATGTAGTTTTCGGACATGTAAATCCACTTTATTGGGCATGATTAACTTTAATAAATATTCTTTAGCTCGTAGTGAACATATTTCTCCAATCAATACTCCACAAACACGATGGATAGCAAACACTTTTTGTCAAACCGAGCTACTAAAAGCAATGACTGCACAATGACGTTGTAATGGTAGATCACTGATCAAAGGAACTGTCAAAATTTTAGCAGATTACCGCATGCGTCAGTCATTCGTTTGTCATTATGCACGAGATTACCATTCTAAGCAATTTCTTTCAATGGACTGTCAGTGACTGACCAGTGGAATGTCATAATGACGACATTATATTAGTAGATTACCAAACTTGTCAAAATCAACCATTATGCGATCAGTGATCGACCATTCTGACACTATTGTAATAGCAGACTTAGGCCCCTGGACGTACAACTTTTGTCAAAGCTTTAAATGTTATCAGTGACTCGTTGGTGTCAGTAGATACATGGTGATATTATAAACCTTTGAAAGACATTCGCGCCATTTTACCGATTCTACGTTAGTACGTACTGTTTTTCTTTTTTTTTATTCTTTGTCGCGTTTTAATGGCATCTCGCTGTTCAACCTAAGAGGTTGCTAGCTAATCATGGCTTTAATCACAATAAAAAAAAACCGGCCAAGAGCGTGTCGGGCCACGCTCAGTGTAGGGTTCCGTAGTTTCCCGTCCGTCGCAATAAGTGTTCCCACTTATGAGTTTAAAGGTGGAGGAGGAAATTATTTTGTACAACTTTTTGTCTTTTTTGTACAAAAACTGTTGTGTCAATCAAGTTCAAAATGATTTTCCTAGAAAGTCCTTATAAAGTTCTACTTTTCAGATTTTTTTCTAAACTTACGGTTCAAAAGTTAGAGGGGGGGGGGGGGACACATTGTTTTTTACTTTTGGAGCGATTATTTCCGAAATTATAGACATTATCAAAAAATGATTTTAGTAAACCCCTATTCATTTTTAAATACCTTTCCAACAATATATCACACGTTAGGGTTGAAATAAAAAAAAAAACACTTCCCACTTTACATATAGGGTGGCTACCCTAATAAAACATTTTTTCCAATTTTTATTTTACCACTTTGTCGGCGTGATTGATATACATATTGATACCAAATTTCAGCTTTCTAGTGCTAACGGTCACAGAGATTAAGCGAGGACGGACGGACGGACGGACGGACAGACAGACATGGCGAAACTATAAGGGTTCCTAGTTGTCTACGGAACCCTAAAAACGACTAGAATAGTACTTACAGAGTCTTCTTAAGCTTCATAATAAACCATTGAATGGACCAGAAACAGAGGATCATTATCGGCCTTTCAAGACTGTAGGTATATTATGTACCTACACTAACTTTGCACACAGTACCTGCTACCTGCAGTTTTTGCTCTTGCGCCTTATTGATTTGTAATAGCAACGCTAAGTTTTCCCTTTTCTTCCCTCGTTCTCCCTCATATTCCACTTTTTTATAGCCTATGTCCGTCTCCTGGTTCCCAACTATCTCTGTAACAAAATTCATCAAAATCGGTTTAGCCATTAAACCGTGAAGAGGTAACAAACAAACTCACTTTCGCTTTTATAATATTAGTAAGGATTGTACAGTCTTGCAAGGCCATGCTACAAGTTGATTGTCTTCGTAATACGCCAGAGTACCAATTCCTAGCACTACTACTGTTCAGCCCAGAGTTTGGCCACGAATTTGGCGTCTTCAGTGGCGCCCAACAGTTCCTATACCTAGCAAGAGCAGTTATTTCTTGTTGGTACGTAAGTGAATTGTTATTAATGACTTAAGTTTATGGAATAACATAATTAGCTATAACCATCTCAATAAGGTGCTGATTAATTGAACTAAACATGTTGAATGACCCATTAAACTTGTTTAAGAATTTTAATCGCTTGATTTTCATTGATTAATGATACTACGTTACTCATTTTCGATTGATAATCCGACAGATTACCTACCGCAATACGCATTCACATATTTAAAAGATGTTGGTGTTATACATAACCTCCTCCTTTTTTAGAAGTCAGTTAAAAACAGACAAACAATCGACCAATTTGTCCTATTATGTCATTGTGATCCACCCATCCATCATAAAAAAGTTTATAATCAAACCCCGCCCCCAGATAGGAATCTTCGCGCCATGCGCCATATTGGCTTCATTTACACCGTATATTACTTCTCCAACATATCTTGATCCGCGACAATTCAGAAAATGTCCTGATTTTGATATCTCAAGTTATGTTGGACAATAATATTAGATTAATAGTCGAATCACGTCTAATGGTACCATTAACAATTAAGTTTAGCAGTGAGCATGATTTATAGTCAGCTAGACTCCGCCTGTCCGGTGTGATAGACGCCGATTCTATTCGACGGACTTTGAATTTTTTATTGGAATTTACGTGTGGTGCAAGAGATAACCGCTTGGCCGCTAGAGAGCGAACACGCTGCACAAGCGCGGATACTCGCGGTCTACTTTTTGCAGCGCCAAAAGCCTGTAAACGCGTAAACCGATACTATAAGCCTATAAGCGTAGAAAAATACGCTAGTTTGAAAGAATACATTGTCACACGAAACACACGTGACGATTACACGATACCCTCTCGAAGAAAACAAGTGAATACGCGTGTGGCACTTGACGTAATTCGCATCGCCCGAGATCGTAAATGGGACTAGGACGGTATAAAAAATTGTTTGATCTAAAAACAACTAAACAACAACTATTGTTTCTGTTTTGTTGTTGTTTGTTCTAAATACTTTTCCTTTCTATTTAGGAGAAAAGGACTCTTTTTTTAACTTTTTTAAATTAAAGTAAGGTCTTTTACCGACGACGTATGGTACGAACATAAGAGATAACAAACTATGCTCGTTAGATATGGTAGAATTTTTCATAGAAACCAATTGATGTTTTCAATTGAAATGATATTTTCTAAATGGTTTTCTATCAAATAAAATTTACTTTGAACGAAAACATTTATTGATTTAAAAACAACTGTACCTACTGCTTTTTTTGGTATCTGAAGAGTATAGTTATCTACACATCTCTTTTCTTGACAGTACATTTTATACTTATTTAGATTCTACGTAGTCACCGTAAAATCTCTGCGCTACAAACATAAGAACGAAGTTTATGAATTACACCACACCCCACGCAAAGTATTTATTGACATCATTGTATAAAAATGGCTACGCGTCTAGTTTTAAACACGCGTTTATCGCACTAATAATACTATCATGACTTGATCTTATCGATGATCAGTCTGCACATATAAATATGGATTTAAAATGCGAAAATTGCTAGTAGCTTGAAGTCTTTTTCGTTGTATCGACTTACAAATACACCACCCAGGACGCTTCAATGCCGTGTCGATGGCGCGTTAGTGTTCCACGCACGCCTCAAAGAGATGTCAGCAAAGTAGAGGGGCCTGCTAGGGCCACCGGGGGGAAGGGTTGTTCTAAAGAGATACCGCGGCCCCGGAACATAAAGGGCAAAAGCATATTCCTTACATGGGTGGGTTTTAGTCAGTAAAAGTCTGACACTCCCCTCACTCAGCCCAGAGCCAGGGGAAGTTATTTGATGATTTCTCATGCGCAAAAAAAGGATGCTTAAATGTGGCATCGACATAAACTGCAAGTACATCTATGATAAATACAACAGTAAGAACAAAATTCACAGATCAAGATTTAATTATATTAATTTACTAGCTTCAACCCGCGACTTCGTCCGCGTGGCATAGTTACTTTGGGCTAACCCTAACTATAACCCGCGTGATGATCGAAAAACAAAGTGTTTATCTCCCCTTTTCTTCCCTCTTTCTCCGGCCGTGCCGACGGCGCGTTAGTGTTCCACGCGCGCCTCAAAGAGATGTCAGCAAAGCAGAGGGGCCTGCCAGGGCCACCGCCAACCGGGCTTGCGGGTTGTTCGAAAGAGATACCGCGGCCCCGGAACGTAAAGGGCAATAGAAGGAATATGGGTGGGTTTCAGTCAGTACAAGTCTGACACTCCCCCCCGCTCCGCCCAGGGCGGGGAAGTTATTTGATGATTTTCCATCCGAAAAAAAAAGATACTTGTAATGATTCTGAAAACGTGGGCACGCATACCCGTTTATGGTAATACTCTGAGAATGACGTTTAGGGATAAGTGTCGTGATAGTGTCGTCACAATCATAAAGTCGATGGAAATTAGTAAACCCGTCACTGCATACTGAGGTAGGGAAAGTAATAGGAAAAGATAGAAATGGTCGTGGTTAAAGCTATTGGAACATTAGGCTACAACTGACTTTTCCTTAGCAATAATTATCACTCAACCATTAAGTACTAGGTGTTGCGGTTTTAATATACAGAGTCACATTCGTTTCGTTTCACACCCATTTTTATCTCCCGGTAAAATGGGACCCTATTTCTAAGACTCGTCCGTCCGTCTATCACCAGGCAGTATCGCATGAACTGTGACAGTTAGACAGTTGAAAAATTACACAGATGTATTTCTGGTGTCGCTTTGGTATCAAATAAAAAACAATTTAAGGGGGAAAAATTAGAGAGGTACCTATCTCTCTATCGGTTATCTGGATGGGGCGGGTTGTCTCAGCGCAGGGGTCATTATAAGTGTTTGTTGTTTGCCTTTTATATTTGTGTTACTAACAATGGTTTTTTAAGTCAGTATGTATACTAACCATTGGATCAAGATGTCCGTAAAATAAATAAATTGAATTAAAAAATAAATATTTTTTGTTTTATGGGAGCCCCCATACATCAAACGTAATGGTACGAAACCCTTCGTCCGCCAGATCGACTCGCACTTGGCCGATTTTTAAAATCGACAATATTTATCTAGCCATGATGCAGGACACTGTATATTGCTCCAATCCAAAATTTGGCGCTCGAATAAAATAATAAGGCTGTTGATGGCATTAGTGAAATGTTTTGAAAAAACAAGATGGCGGACAGCAGTAGTTTTAATTACAATCTCCGCAGGGTGGCTGCTAACAGATAGATGAGTTACAAAGAATCGAACTGAGTAACGTGCTATTGTCTCTACAACAGCACGTTACTCATGTGTCCAACAATAAACTGGTTATTATTTATTTACCAATAAAGGTCATGAACCAGAAGCGTCTGTAAACAAAATATCATAAGAATAGGAAACAGCTAGTCTTAAGCCTATACAGCTTCAGAGACACCTGCCAGGGCCACCGCCTGCTGGCGTTGCGAGTTGTTCGAAAGAGATACCGCGGCTCCGGAACACAAAGGGAAAAGGAAAGAAGGTGGGTTTTACTCAGTATAAGTCTGACACTTCTCCCCGCTCCGCCTAGAGCGGGGGAAGTTATTCGATGATATCCCATCCGCAAAAAAAAAGACTTCATGCTTAGTAGGGGCTTGGCTTGCTAAACCGACACATGCTAAACGTATTACGATGCGTACTACGATAGCAGAAGTTATTTGATGATTTACCATCCCCAAAAAAGCCTATACGGCTTGTTTGCTATTAGTTGATGATGAATGATGACCACACGCCATTTGATCCCTGTACAACTATATTTCTATTAGACATTTAAACACTTCTTTGGAGTCATTAATGACGTTTAATCTAGAAAATTACTAGGTCCACTGACTACGCTGAATTTCCTGTTACGTGTAGGGTAAACGTCATCATCATTGTCGCTATAAGGAATTCTTCCTCTCCAACGAGTTAATAAATTATTCCTTATTAGGTTGGGAAATCAACAAACGACTCCTCGAGCTGTGGGTGGAGCGGAAGGGAGTGTCAGACTGGTACTGGCTAAAACCCATCTATGTTCCCTTATTGCTATTTGTCTTCCGGGCCCTAACAAGAAGCGTGTTTATTGCCATCAATTGGGCAGTCCAGACAAAGTACGATTAGATATTCCGATTAACGTAAAGGGCAAAAGAAGGAACATGGGTGGATTTTTGTAGTCTGACACTCCCCCCGCTCCACCCAGAGCGGGGGAAGTTATTCGATGATATCCCATCCGCAAAAAAAGACGTCATGCTAAGCGGACTCATGCTAGACGTATTACGATACGTACTACGATAGTAGAAAAGCACATGGTCCATTGACTGCGTTGAATTTCCTGTTACGGGACTATACATACAAACGAAGCGTCATCACTGACAAGTCGGTCGCTAAGGAAGTCTTTATGCTCCGACCTATTCAATGAGTAGTCGGAGTCAGTCTATATTAAAGTTTAAAAAACAAAAACGAACAATACAATGGGACATAAATATAGAATGGAAGAACGACAACATATTTATTTGCCACAAGTGCAAACATTTTTTTTTTATCTAAACAATAATATAAAACCGAGCAGTGCGAATGTACCGAGAGTTCCGTACTAACTAGCGGCATATAAACGCCCATATCTTTTAACTGCGTAATGCGTAGACTTAAGAGAGTTGCTTTTCACAGCTCCAAGGGACTACAGTTTTTTTTTGGGGATATCATCAAATAACTTCCCCCGCTCTGGCACAGCGGGGGGGGGGGGGGAAGTGTCAGACTTGTACTGACTAAAACCCATCCATGTTTCTTCTATTGCCCGTTATGTTCTGGGGCCGCGCTATCTCTTTCGAACAACCCCCAACCCCGGAAGGCACTACGGACTTAATTATAGTTTTAATTTTGACTCGGTACCTCTACGCGTTTCCGAGGTAAGTGGTCTTGACAGACAGACAGACAGACGCACAAAAAATGATCTAATAAGGGTTCCGCTTTTTCCTTTTGAGTTACGGAACACTAACATAAAGTTAATGTTGTGTGTCTCACGGCTGCGCCAAATAGGTCCAGTTTAGCAGACTGCCGAGCAGCTAGTGCTGGACGCTGGTTTTCCACTTCACCTGGGATGTGATATGTCGGACGTATAAAGAAGACACTAACATAACTTTTATAATAACACTAGTTTTCGCCCGCAACTTCGTACGCGTGACATAGTTACTTTGGTCTAACGCTAACTTTAAACCGCATGATGATCGAAAAAAAAGTCTCGTTACCCTTTTCTTCCCTCTTTCACCCCCTTTTCTTACTTTTTCTCACTATCTCTGTACCAAAATTCATCAAAATCGCTTCGGCAATTTAGGCGTGAAGACGTAACAAACAAACAAACTCACTTTCTTTTTTATTATATTAGTAAGGATTAATTAACACTTATCAAGGATGAGATATAGACTGAGAAACCGAGGCCCAAAAAAACCTTAGGGGCCAGTTCTAGTGGGTGAACATCCTACATATTTGAATTTTCGGGACATCTTTCCGGTTTTTCGGTTCTTCACAAAGTTTCCCAATGCCCGTTTGTAAATGCGTACCTTGGTTCTAAGTGTTCTAACCGACAGTCGAAGCATAACACCAGGACACAGATTGGCCAAAGTAAGGAAACCTGTTCAGAGTGTAAATGTTGGAGTGTAAATGTTGTGATGCCTCACAATCAACGGGACACTTGATACCGTGTCCTCGCTGTCCTATTGTTTGCACACAGCACATGACAGGAGCTGGTGGACCCTACTGGAAGTGCCATTCTCGTCGTCAAATTTTGGGCTGACTCAATTTAGATTGTCATCGATAAGCCTACAAGAAGCAGCAGTAACAATAATTCCCAACGAATACTTAATTTAGTATGACTTAAACTTACCATGACGTAATGTACGATAACCAACTTAAGTCCAGGCCTAAGGCCCTGTAACGAACCGGGGTTACGGGTTGTTCGAAAGCGATACCGCGGCCCCGGAACGTAAAGGGCAATAGAAGGAACATGAGTGGGTTTTAGTCAGTACAAGTCTGACACTCCCCCCCGCTCCGCCCAGAGCGGGGTAAGTTATTTGATGATTTCCCACCCCAAAAAAAAGGCCCTGCAACGAAATTCCTCATAGACAGGTCTGTACGTCAACAATCGTATTGAAAGTCTTTCCTAATACTGAACGGATAACCTGACTCATTAATACGTAATTAATAATTACCATAAAATGTGTGAAATTACAGTTTTTATGACGTTTCTATCTAACGATTTGTTACTAAGTTCAATCCGGATTCCCCTTAGGCGTTTGGTTAGTGAATCAGATTGTTCCCCTTTAGATTCTTTCGTCATTTTATAGGGACAGTTTGTGGTTTTAGGTAGGTACTTGATCTGAGACAACCCATTTCCACCTTTCATGAAAGTAGAGATGAGTAATGATGATGAGGATGATGAAAGTAAATTGTTCTTGACCGTTTATGGTCATGCCGGCCCTCTCGGGGGAGATTAGCCATAGACACAGGAAATATTTTCTTGCCTTGAAGATATTGAAAGAGCGCTCGATCGATCGTTAGTGTATACCCACCGTTAAGTTGATATCCGAACTGATTTATCGACATAAGTGTTGGTTATTAATATAAACTTAATTTCTCCATAATCTTTGTACCTTTTTATGCTTATTTGATAACCAAATCACCATGACAGATTACGAAAATTAATATATAACTTTCGATAATTTTAATCAAGAGTATTTCTCTCTCCACACACGTGCAATTTTTAGAAATTTAACTGGAGTTGTTAGTCGAGTTATAAGTTTTTAAACTGCAAGACCAAATGTTCGAACCTCTGATTATTACGCAATAAAGACGGCGAAAAACATAAACTTTTAAGGAAAGGAAGGAAAGTAATTGGATGTGTTAATATTTTGATCAAGGCCCACCGATTGTCTAAAAACAATGAAACCATTCAACATATTCGATTAAACGATAATATTTTTAAGTGCGCAAATTATACAAGCAGTGCTTACAAATTCAGGTGCTTAAATTTCTAAAATATATTTTCATGGCGCCACTTCAAAAGAACATGTTTTAACACAACAAAAGGATACTTTAATAACACCTGCCTGTCGGAGTTGCGGGTTGTCCAAACGAAATACCGCGGCCCCGGGACAAAAAGGGCAAAAGAAGGAACATGGGTGGGTAGGCAGTAAAAGTCTGACACTCTCCCCTGCTCCGGGGGAAGTTATTTGATGATAAAACACATAATCCTTTTGGGCTTCGCCGCTATATGTCGGGTAAAAGTCAAAAGCTGTAAAATGTCCAGAGGTAGTCAGGTGAGAGGTGAGCAGTTTATGGCGGAGGAGGATCCTTCCGACGTTTAGGTATTATAGGCATACTGTATTGTATACATCTGCTGCATGACTGATGATCAACATGCTAAACGCATTGGACCGTTTTCATCGCGGCGGAGGAGGTGGTAGTATGAGCTAGAGTCCTATAAGGTCTGTGTCCAAATAGCCGTAGAGTCTTAGACAATGACACGTGAAAGAAGAATAGACAAAGGTCTATTCTAGGTCAGGGCAAAGGCCCTGCTGTGAATATTCAGGCTAATTGTTATCGGGAAGACACCAGCAAGAACTGCTCGTAAATATCCGTAATACCTGATGCTTTTTTCGATCAAGTGCATCGAACACTCGTCTTGAATCTTCCTAGCCTTTTCGAATCCATTTTGGAGACGGTTACCTTACTGTCCAGTTGCAGATGATTCAGACATGATATTTGTAAACCTTAGGTACTAATATTATAAAAGCGAAAGTGAGTTTGTTTGTTTGTTACGTCTTCACGCTTTAATGCCTAAACCGATTTAGATGAATTTCTGTACAGAGATAGTTGGGATCCTGGAGACGGACAAAGGCTAATTAAAAAAAAAGTGGGAAATGAGGGAGAAAGAGGGAAGAAAAGGGAAAACTTAGCTTTGCTATTATAATCAATAAGGTGCAAGGGCAAAAACTACAGGTAGCAGGTACCTGCAAATCAGGAAAGGAGAACTGTGTTTACAACCCCGAATTTAACGCGAGCGAAGCCGCGGGCAACCGCTAGTCGATAATAAAGTATTCATTGATCTATTAGCTTCTGTAAATTTGCATGCCGTAAGGTAGAATGCAGGGGAAACCTTCAACCGTGCATCATCTTATACCTGTATCTAAATTGTTGCAAATATCTGAATCTGATGGAAACCAGAATTTTACATGCAGCGAATGTCTATCGCACATCCCCAATACTTAACGTGTGTTTCGATGTAGGAAATAGGTCTCGGCATGTGAAAGATGATCACCCATCGGCGGACCGTCCTAGACAGGCGTTGCTTAACTTCGACGAACGATCTGTTGTTATTATTACTTAGCCTTAAGCCTAACGCTATGACTGTTCATTTGGAATTGGGCTAAAATGATGGATTTGACAGCTGCGATAAAAATGGTAAATTTTAAGCTTTATGGATCCCGCCCGCATATTAGTTTAGGTTATGCATAGATACTTTGTTGATCAGCCCAGCTGCAAATAACTCGTCATTCAAATCATTGGCGAAAACTGGGTTATGTACTGGGAACTCTTATAGGATCACTTGGTTGTCTGTCTGTTTATCTGTCAAGACCATTTATCTCGGGAACGCGTGGAGGTATTAAGTGGAAATTGAAATTATTTACTCAAGTCTGTGGTTCTTTAGAACTAGAAAACTTCAACCTCCTACGTCTACGCAGTCAAAAGATTTATTATAGGCGTTTATGTTGCAAGTTTGTACGAAACCCTCTTGTTACGCGAGTGGGACTCGCATTTGGCCGGTTTTTTTACCTACCATCACCACAGAATAAGTAATCCATTTATTTTTCTTTTTTGAAAAAAACAACGTTGCCCGACGTTAGGAATTTCTTTTGTATCGTGGGTGCGTTTACAAACATTTAAACTCACATACACAAACAACCAGACCCGAAACAACTATTTGTAGGCCACACAAATAGGTGTTTGTATCGTGCGAGAATCGAACCCGCGACACGCAACGCAGCAGTCAACAGGCACTGCGCCAACCGTGCCGACCAGTGCCGACAAACCATTACCTAAACTTGTTTCCTTTTTCAATTTTTTATTTTTGACGTGATAACGTCTTTAAAATCGTTTTAGTCGGGTGACATGTTCAGAAACTTGTGTCACACCAAAACCTCACAAGCGACATTTCATAAAGATGGTAGCGCCATCTGTTACTTGGCTCGAAAAAAAAACTTTAAATTAGTACTTAATTTCATTTTAGATGTCACTACTGGTGATAACTTATATCACCAATAAGACGTTATCACGTAAACATCTCGATCGTAAACCTACTTTACAAACAACCAATTTTTTTTGGTTTATTAAGTGTCCATGATTTTATAAAATATTATGATTTAAAAGAGTGTCCCTAGAGTTTCTTGCCCATTCTTCTCCATAGAGATCTACGCTTTGGAATGGGCAACTACAGTACTTTCACAAGTTATTATGTCTTGTGACTGGGACTGTAGCAGCATCTTTTTTTTAGGGTTCCGTAGTCAACTAGGAACCCTTATAGTTTCGCCATGTCTGTCTGTCCGTCCGTCCGTCCGTCCTCGCTTAATCTCTGTGACCGTTAGCACTAGAAAGCTGAAATTTGGTACCAATATGTATATCAATCACGCCGACAAAGTGGTAAAATAAAAATTGGAAAAAAATGTTTTATTAGGGTAGCCACCCTATAAGTAAAATGGGAAGTGTTTTTTTTTTTTTAATTTCAACCCTAACGTGTGATATATTGTTGGAAAGGTATTTAAAAATGAATAGGGGTTTACTAAAATCATTTTTTGATAATGTCAATAATTTCGGAAATAATCGCTCCAAAAGTAAAAAACAATGTGTCCCCCCCCCTCTAACTTTTGAACCATAAGTTTAGAAAATATGAAAAAAATCTGAAAAGTAGAACTTTATAAGGACTTTCTATGAAAATTATTTTGAACTTGATTGACACAACAGTTTTTGTACAAAAAAGACAAAAAGTTGTACAAAATAATTTCTGGACTAAGTTTGTAGTATAATCGTACATGCAAGCATTTTTTTTAACTTCGTTTACATATTTTATTATCCTGAACGTATCTTTTTTCAAACAAAAAAAGAATTATTGAAATCGGTTCTCGCAATCCAAAATTACCACCGAAAAGTCTTTGTATTAATTAGTAACCCAATTCCCCGAGAGATGGCGCTGTAGGTACTTATTACATTGGATCGGGTATTACCGAATTGTTCGGTTGGTCTCTCCTTGGTATTGGCGGTATCTTTATAACTACATAAAACTTCTATCAAGAACATGCTAAGGCAATTTAGAACAAAACTAAAATTCATTTTTTAACACATAAAAACACACACAAATGTTAAGGTAAAAACCAGTTCATAAATGGTTCGATAGATGGCGTTGCGTAATGACGTCATTTTTTTAAAAGTCGATGTTAAGATTTTCCGTGCTTTCATGACCTACCGTGGTAAAGTAAGTTGCACTTTTATTTAATTTTATTTATGAGTGCATAATCTAATTAGTCGTCGAGGTTTGATTTTGATTTGTCCGGTATATTGTGACGGACGGGAAACTACGGAACCCTACACTGAGCGTGGCCCGACACGCTCTCTTGGCCGGTTTTTTGTTCTTGTTTTTATGACGTTCAAAAGTGCCTGTAATGGTCTAATTGAAATAAATGCTTTGAGTTTGAGTTTGTACACGATAAACACTTATCTTGTGGGATTGTTGGACACAACCGCAGTCGGGACATAAATTGATAGGTAGATACCAAAGGTTTTCACATAATCAAATTAATTACAAAATTACTGATTAATGAAAAAAATGGGTTTCTACATGGAAATGAAATGAAAATTGTATAATTAGGAGTATGTAGGTTAATTGTAACATAGTCGTATAAATGACTAGTACTTATCACAAAAAAACATCCCAGGGTTCTGTATCCAACCAAGTTTTTTTCTGCTTTGGAATGGGCAACTACAGTACTTTCACAAGTTATTATGTCTTGTGACTGGGACTGTAGCAGCATCTTTTTTTTTGTTCTTGTTTTTATGACGTTTAAAAGTGCCTGTAATGGTCTAATTGAAATAAATGCTTTGAGTTTGAGTTTGTACACGATAAACACTTATCTTGTGGGATTGTTGGACACAACCGCAGTCGGGACATAAATTGATAGGTACCAAAGGTTTTAACATAATCAAATTAATTACAAAATTACTGATTAATGAAAAAAATGGGTTTCTACATGGAAATGAAAAGAAAATTGTATAATTAGGAGTATGTAGGTTAATTGTAACATAGTCGTATAAATGACTAGTACTTATCACAAAAAACATCCCAGGGTTCCGTATCCAAACAAGTTTTTTTCTTATTTGGCTACTGAGCCGACGTCGAATATTCTGCCAGAATAGTGTGGTGACGGCTGCGTCAAAGGAAAATGTTAAAATTTAAAACTAGACTAAATTCAATAAATACTCTTCCCGTGACCCAAGGGCTGGCTTTTACTTTGGCCAGAGGCTTAGCGTTGCCATACAACGTGGCAACGCGGCCAGTCTCTTGGGGACATTGCCAAATGACAGCGTTGAGGACGAATTTTTTGACGCAATTTTTTAATTTATTAATTAGTTTGACTAAATTTGAATCATGTTGAGACACGAAACGAAACGTTTTTCCCACGAATGGCTACAAGTGTTTGTAACTATTTACTTTTTAATCTCTATCTTTAATAGAAATTTAGAAACACTTAACGAAATGGCTACCATCGCGCCAACCGTTGGCGCAGTGGCTGAGCGATCGACTGCTACTCTGCGTACCGCGGGTTCAACTCCCAGAACAATATTTCATTTTTAGCATTCGCTTTGTGTTTGGCCTTCGTAAATATGATCACATCTCTTCCTTCCGTACTCAGCTTAAATGGCTGCCTATAAGACTCAGGAGGTCCCTCAGATCTCTCTGTATGTTGTACTCTATCTTGAATGATCCGTATGCTCCTGATTATTTAAAAACTTATTTTAAAGTGTTGGGCAGTTCTCACAGTCGTAAACTTCGGGCTTCTGAAAATCTACTCCTCCAAATTCCATTACACCGCACCGGTTTTATGTCCAAATCATACGCAATTTCAACAATAAAGCTCTGGAACGCGCTACCCTTTGGCATTAAAAAAGCTGAAAGTAAACTTACCTTTAAAAGAAAAGTTCGTAGCCACTATTTAGGTCCGTCTACCAATTAAAAGTCATAGTAATTACTGTTAAAGTTCTCGTTTTTATTTATTTTTTAATTGTATTTATTAGTTTATTTGATATGTATATGTGTATTAGTATCCGTATAAATATTTATAATGTTTTCGAAAACAAATAGTTTTAGATATAAATATTTTTGTACCCTATCACAATGTTGTCGCATTTTACCCAAAGGTTGACTGGTAGAGAATGCCTTATGGCATTAAGTCCGCCTATGTACCACTATTGTACATGAAGTTTAAATAAATAAATAAATATTTGTGTGACCCAAACCACATAATATAGTTGTTCCGGATCTAGCTGTTTGAGTATGTGAGTTTAAATGTTTTCCATGTAAACGCACCCACTAAAAAGAAATTCCTGGAGCAGAGCAACTTTAAATTTAAAAAAAAATAATTAAAAAAAGGATTGTGTGGTTTTATGAAACCACGGTAAAAGTAAGACTTCTAGAACGACTTAAAGAAGTCTAGTTTGAAATTCTCCATCAGTCAACAACCGTAATTGTAATGACAATTACGGTTGTTGGTTGGAACAATGGTTACTGATGACGATGGTTACCAGCGCAGCGAATGGCGCTGAAGGATTAGCAAACCCAGTGCCGCGTAACTGGGAGAGAGGAGGGCAAAGTGGGTGAGGAAGAAGAACTCACGATGATGAACGGAGTAGGAACGTCTAAATAGACGTTCCTACTCCGCGGCCGACCGTCACGCGACATGCAACACACGGACGAAAATGTTGGAAACGATGACAAATGTCAATTTGTGTACACTTCAACCAACTTGTTAATGCAGACGAGAAAACACAGAACTAAAATAAATGTACCAAGATTGACATATTGATTCAAATTTTCTTGACAAGCAACGCCACCTCGAACTGGAAAATTCAAGATAGGTCTAGGTCGTGGTTTTAAAAATCAATACCAGGCAGATAATGTACTGCTAATGCAAATTACTTCATAAACACTACACTTCACAACGGTGAAGAAAAATATTCTGAGGAAACCGTTTAGGAACAGAAAATACGAAGACTTAGGACATTAACCAATTCGCACTGGACACGCCTGGTATATTCTGGTCTTGCCAAACAGTCTGAATGTCGTAGGCTGCAAAGTTTGTATGTTTGTCAAATGTTGCCAGTGAATTTTAAAACAATTATCCCCAACCGATTAAGCTGTTTAAAACAATGCATAGCTGTGACGTTATATTAAATCCTTATTATCCTTACTAATATTATAAATGAATGAATTGATGAAATGAATTTTGGTACAGAGATAGTTGGGACCTTGGAGACGGACATGTAGCAGGTACTTGCAAATCAGCAAAAGGGGAACTGTGTTACCCCGAATTAAACGCGAGCGAAGCCGCGGGCAAAAGCTAGTAATATTATAAAAGCGAAAGTGAGTTTGTTTGTTTTTTACGTCTTCATGCCTAATTGGCCAAACCGATTTTGATGAATTTTGTTACAGAGATAGTTGGGACCCTGGAGACGGACATAGGCTAAGAAAAGGTAAGAAAAGGGGGACAAAGAGAGAATAAAGGGGGAGAGAAACATTTTTTATTCGATCATCACGCGGGTTAAAGTTAGCGTTAACCCAAAGTAACTTTGCCACGCGGACGAAATCGCGGGCGGAAGAAAGTAGGATAATAATTTGAATTTTGTTAAACTTCTTCAAATGTTCACAGACGCAGTTTATATTATGAATAGTCACATTGTGACAAAGGTGCCAATTTAGACCCCCTGGCCACGATTCACAGGTTCATTCGGACAAAATTCTCCGGTTCGGAACCCAACTTCTAACACAACCCACACTTGGCCTGTTAATTCGAAATGAAGTAACTACTTACTTTAGATAAAACAAAAGACTACATTTATTTGTTATCTTTCAAATTTTTTTAGAAGCCAACGTTCCAAATAAATAATTTTAACAAAGGAACCTGTACTCAAAAAAGTTAATGAATAGCCATGTTTCTTGTTAATTATGTATCAAAGTCACTTTTACTGAAATTGGTTTTCTTAATATGGATTAAACTTAATTTGAGGTAGAAAGTTTTGTTAACCCTGTAACGCAATTGTCAAAAACGAATGCAGCAAAGTTATTAAGATTGATAGTTTTCAAACATAGCGTTATTATTTTAATCGGAAGAGTTATCATCAAATGGCTTCTCGCGCTCTGAACGGATCGGAAGGGACAATCAGCTGCCCTACCATGAAGTCTTAAAACAGAACTTTTCCACTGAGTGAAAGAGGCAGAGCTATACAGGGTGTCTAGCACCATCTCTTTCTCACACAGGAATAAGAACTGCTATAAGATGTCATGGTAACCCTTCAGAATTGTACTGACTAAAACCCATCCACGTTCCTTCATTGCCCTTTCTGTTCCGGGGCCGCGGTATCTTATTCCAACCAACCCAAAGCCCCGGTAGTCATCAGCTTAAGGCTGCCTTTCCAGCAGCGATGTGGGCAAGTAGCAGCAGTAAGTAGGGTAGCCAACTTTTTTGATAAAAAAAACGTATAAAATGGTTTAGATAGGAAAAAAATTAAGTACTTATTTGAAAGAAAATTGCTTTAAAAACGTACTTTTGTGTGCCGTTAGCACATGCTAACAATTTGTTGTTATCTTTAAACGTTTCAAAGCTTGTTCGACAAAAATCAAAATTTAAATCAATAAACAATTCGTTTTTAATTAAATTCATAAATTTCTCTCTTCTCGCCTCTTTGACGGACAACACAGTCCATAGGGTTCCGTTATTTCTTTTTGAGATACGGAACCCTACAAATGTACTAAATACGACGGTAAATATTGTTAAAACCGTGGATTTATTGCGAGCGTATTGGAGGCAATCCCTAAACGGGTTTAACGCTAAAATATGCATGGTAGGCCCGGTTGGCGCAGTGGCTGAGGGATCGACTGCTGCGCTACGTGTCGCGGGTTCGATCCCCACACGGAACAAATATTTGTATGACCTGCAGATAGTTGCTTCGGGTCCGGCTGTTCGTGTATGTGAGTTTATATGTTTGTAAACGCACCCACGATACAGGAGAAATTCCTAGTGTGGGACGTTTTTTTTTTTTAAATGAATAGATTCCTAAACGTCCACACCATCAAACATCGTACTCCCCATTGTTTAAACTGTTCATTTAAAGTAACAATGTGTTACAATATTTAATCAAAACACCTGTTCTTCTTGCAGAATGTTTTTATACAAACACTTGTAGTGTCCCTGATGTTATAAAAATCCACCCTATTGTCATCTGCACATAGAAACAATCATCTAAACATTTTCATCTCTTTAAGAGTACACAATGTAGAGATAGATTTGTTTGTGATGAGAATAAATGTAACGAAGTCAAATTGGCTGGAAAGATGAGCAAGAAATCGTTTGATATGGCAAGTAATGATGAGCGAGGGAATGAAAGTAAATACGAGTAACAACATTAAAAAGAGAACTTAAATTAAAAAAAAATACGTGTGGCACTCAGGGACTGCCGCGGTAAAGCTATTGCATCACGATTACCACCGTGAATTCATGCAAGCCTAGTACTTCATTACATACATTCTTAACATCACGCGCGCAAAGCCGCAGCCGCCAGCTAGTTTTCAATATACTTATGCATTGGCGCGTGAGCAAGTGTTAATAGAGGTATCAGTATAAGTGACAATGTCTTGTTTTTTATAGGGTACCTACCAAACCTTTTATGGAAGAAACGGACCCCTTATAGGATCACTTTGTTGTCCGTATGTCAGTTTGTCAAGATCCTTTATCTCGGGAACTTGTAAAGGTTTCGACTTGAAATTAAAACCATATAGTCAAGTCTTTGATTCCAGAGTCGAGGTAAGGTTTTTAAATCTGGAATTCCTCAGTAGCAGCCATTGAGTTTGGATTTGTGCCCAATTGACGGCATTAGGTTCGTCCCTATTAAATGACGGCAATAGGTTCGTCCGTATTAAAAAACGGCAATAGGTCCGTCCCTTTTAAATGACGGCAATAGGTTCGTCCCTTTTAAATGACGGCAATAGGTTCATTCCTATTAAATGACGGCAATAGGTTCGTCCCTTTTAAATGACGGCAATAGGTTCGTCCCTTTTAAATGACGGCAATAGGTTCATTCCTATTATATGTATGACGGCAATAGGTTCGTCCCTACTTATAAAATGACGGCAATAGGTTCGTCCCTATTAAATGACGGCAATAGGTTCGTCCCTATTAAATGACGGCAATAGGTTCGTCCCTAATAAAAGACGGCAATATAAAACAAAATCTATATAATCTCCCTCTTCCTCTCCCCCCTCTCTCTCTCTCTCTCCATCTCCCTCTCTCTCTCGCTCTGCCCCTCTCCCTCTCTCTCTCTTCAATCGGGATTGAAATAACGGAGTGGGGAGCGTCAGGTTTTTTTTCGTTACGGAATTTCTGGATTCGGTCCCCGCACTCAAGGCCCGCGATAGAAGCTATGCAATAGCTTAATAAATCATCAGAATCATTTTTCGGCCCTTGTCCCTCTATATGGGGTCGGCGCAACACGTTTTCTTCTTCCATTCTACCCTGTCAGAAGTCATGGCATCGTTTACTCCTTTCTCCTTCATATCATTCCTTACACAATCCATCCATCTTTTCTTTGGCCATCCTCTCCCTCTCTATCCACAAATATTCAGATCCATCACTCTTTTAGTCACATGTGCTGCGTCCCTCCTCATTATCTACTAGAAGACCATACCAAGACAAACAAATAAAAAAACAAAAATAAAAAAATAAACTGAAAACAAAAACTTAAATCTAAACACAAAAAGAAGATAATTATTGTGTGTCACAGTTGCGCCAAATAGGCCCCGTTCAGCAAACTATGAGGGATGAAACGCATGTGACTAAAGTAAAGGCAATAAATACATCATGATGGCTCGTGGCTAAATAATGATAGCCGCTGGAATCAATCTTCAGGTTAAGCCACACATGTCTAGGTTGGTCTGTGGATGAGTGACCACTCGTTACATACACAGTTTCCTCCGTGCTTCGCGAAGCAAGTTAAGCCGTTGGTCCCGGCTGTCATTTGTAGATCTTTGGCAGTAGTTACAGGAGGTCAGTGGCCCGAATCTCTGACAGCCAGTCTTACCAAGGAGTATCTTACTACTCGGAATTAACTGGGTTGTGGAGGTCAGATGATGATGACCAGAAAATGTTGACATAGACTTACATAACTGCATGTTGCTACTAACGATTTAAAGACAATCTAAAGATGAAAAGTAAACCCTTTTATTGGGAATATTTAACTAACTTTTCCCGCTCTGAGCGGAGCGGGAGGGAGTGTAAGACTTTTACTGACTAAAACACATCCATGTTCCTTCTTTTGCCCTTTATGTTCCGGGGCCGCTGGCCAGAGTTACCGTGACACGACGGTACTCAGTCGCGAAGAAAACAAGGTACCCGGCCGCGTGTCGCTCCTATATGGCGTCCCAAGTCGTATCTTCTGGGGTCGTTATAATACATGTTAAAGTAGCACTAGGTCAGTTGGAATGAACAGAATCCTCGAAAAAACTAGTCAACTAGTTAGGTTGCGAAATTCGCTAGCTCTGGGAGCAGAGAAAACAATACCTAACCCCAGCTGTACATCAAAACTTAACAATCCTTGTCAATTTCATTTTCACTTGAATAGAGTGAAAGGACAATGGAGACAATAAATCTGTCGGAACTAAAGATCTGACCCAATCGTGGTGTTTTTGAAGAGTAGCTGGCTTGTGGGAGTTACGAATGGGTGTAAAACTATATAAGCGTCGATCTTCAGGTTAAACCGAGGTTGCATAGGTTTGTCTGTGGATGGATGACCACCCACCATAGAGTTTACTTCTTGCCTCGGAAAGCACGTTAAGGCGTTGGTTCTAATTGCTATTAGCTAGTACTAACTGGGTTGTGGTGGACAAATAGGCAGTCGCTCTATCTATAATACTGGTATTCAGCTGGTATGCTGCATCCGGTTACACTGGAAGCCGACCCCAACATAGTTGGGAAAATGCTAGACAGATGATGGATGGAAAACCTACGTTTTACATTACTTATGGACATTTTTTAAAACAAGCTTAGACCAGGAAAGCATAGCACACAAGAGAGGAGGCCTATACCTAGCAGTGGCTGGAACAAGGCTGCCAATGATGATGACCAACCTACAATCCAAGTAACACGTCTTTAGATAGCAATAGTTACAAGTACAAATTAATTTAGTTAATGAATTCCACGGAACACGTGATGCAGTTCCACAGTGGTTCGAGCCCATGGAAAAGGCGAAGACCTGGGTTTTTGTGGCGTAACTTAGGAGAGGCTTAGGCCCAGCAATACACTGCCCTGTTGACTGACTTGATGGTCAAGTCTACAACGATTCCAAATGTGAGCGAAGGTGTCCTAGAACTCTCGAAGGTTAAATGCCGATTTTAACATTTAACTGTTCGGTAGACGAACTAGTAGAGAACTGCTTCCACTTGGATATAGTATGTATAAAAACCGAATTTGTATCGCCGTGAATACTTTTCAGAATCATTTAACGTTAAAATCAGGATCTAACATGTAAAATTCCATAAAGATGCTGATTTGCAAATTTATTATTTATTAAAGTAAATAGAGACTGATTTTCTCATCTTGCCAAGACCACAGTCTATGAAACATCAAAATACACAATTTAACATCGGAGGATCTGCTACGACAACAAGACGCAGTCAATGGTGCTGATTCTGAAGAACCACGGACTATAATAGACTAACATTAAAATGTCATACCTAATCACACCTAAATTTTATTCCACACCATTTTAATCGCGTTTAAAAATAGCTCGATTAAGCTTGACAACCACTATTTTTGAACTTGTCCCAAAGCTATGTAAGACAAGAGCTAGCCTATATTGCCACAAACAAAAACTAGCTGGCTTACGGTGATACGCTTTGGTAGCAGAGTAAGGTCAGAATGTTGCAACTTGCAAGACGTCAGAAAATTCAAATTTCGAAGACTACCCTATACCAAACGCTTCTGTATCACTACGAGGAAGGGCGTTCAACGCTCCATACGACAGATAATCCCTTTTATTTCCTCAACTGCAAAATCCATTGTGTAATTTTTGTGGTATAACTCCCGATTTCAGGAAAACATATACATTACCTAAGTATACGTTTTTGTTATCGTGTCAATATTAATGGGATAGTCGTTTCGAGTTTGTTGGACTTATAACACACACACAGATATAATAAGCAACCACCGGCACTTTAAATTGTACTACATATTACCCACACACAACTTTTTATGTGTGTGTAATAGTACAATTTAAAGTGCCGGTGGAGTTTCTTTCACCAGTAGTACTTCGATGGTCCTCGCCGAAGACTTTACCAACACTAAGGATGCGGGTGAAAAAGAACCAAATGTCTGACAACTACTGCCTAGACTGAATTCCTACATCCCATAATAGGAAAAAAAAACCCAAGAGCCGAGGCCTACAACGAGCGTGCGATGTAAACGTAACGTAAATACGTCCAATATTGAATCGAAAATACAATTATCCATTACCAGCGGTCCTGCCCCTGCTTCCCTCTGAATCACGTTGTCTATTGATGAAAACCGCATTGAAATCCGTTGCGTAGTTTAGAATATTCAAGCGTACAAACCGCGGGAAGCGGCTTTGTTTTATTATCTGCATAGATAGCATTTTAGTTAAAGTAAGTTTAATTATTAAGTATCATCCATAGATATGAATAAAATTATGAAAATACTTTAAATGAAACCAGTATTTTTGTTACGTTTAAACACCGCGACGCGAGCTCGCGTTAGGCCTCCGATTTCTTAAATAATTGTCGAACTGTTTAGTAACGCGCCTTTGGCTACAAACGAATCTTCTAACGCTTTGTATGACTTAATGAATGAAAACGCTGAAGGACCACTTGAGTTTTCCATACATTATGAGACAAGACCCATACACAGTCTGATTCTTACCATGAATTAATTATTTGATTCTAGACCCACCAGCCTAGAAGGTTTGCGTGGATTATTAAAAAAAAAAACTACATTTTCAAAGAAAAGTATGAAGTCGACACGGTCAAAATCAATGGAACATTTTTTTTTAAAATAACCGGCGAAAATCTCTACGGCAATAATAATAAAATAATAAATAAATAGTCAATGTCCCTTACACCATGTCATATGTATAGTTTTTTCTTCCAGTCTTACCCGATTCAGCTGTATTTTACATGAAGCAATATCTGTGTATCTTACCTCCACAACCCAGTTAATAACTGAGTAAAAGGATACTCCTTGGTAAGACTGTTGGTCAGAATTTCGAGCCACTGACTATCTGTAACGACTGACAAAGATCTACAAATGACAGCTGGGGACCAAGAGCTGAACGTGCTTTCCGAGGCACGGAGGAAACTCGAAATGTAATGGTTGCTCACCCATTCAGGGACTAACCTAGTCAAGCGCTGTTTAATCTCAAGATCGACCCGAGCGACAGTTATTACTAATCCATGAGCGCCTCTTCCTAACACCATTTATAGACTCGTTAACAAAAGGCAAAACGATGAACGACACAAGCGCCTACCCTAGCCGTTCCTTCAGCAATCAGTCACTGAATGACAATACTATCATTTAAATATAACATTATTTGTTTAATTATTTCTAAGGGTAATATTTTCGTTTTAATCAATGGATCATTGTGATAACTGGCCAAATAATTTACATCATCTGTCCTGTATGTTATCATCTATTGTTCGGTATATTCGTTTAGTCAGGCACTGAACGGTTAACCCTGTTACTGCCGAGGCTTTTACTTTTCATGAATAGGGAATGAGGGGTAAAAGATACCCCGACAATATATGTCACCAAAGGATGGATGTAACAAATTTATTTGCAGCACAATTTAGTTATTGTTATTTTAGAATAAATTTGCGTTGTACGCGAACTGAATTCCTTTTAAATTCTAATTTAAAAACATGTGCAGCTAAAAGCCAAAAATGAATTCAATATAGCTGTCCCGCATATATTAAACCTTGTTTACACACCCGATAATTGGGCGATATACAGGCTGCAGGAATACTGACCATTCAATAAGGAGAAATAAGACAGGTACTTTATTGAAAAATCCAAAACAACAGCGTTCGTCAAACCCCATTGAATGCAGATATTTTATGTTCTGAATACTGATAGCGCATCATTATGCAGTCACTAAATATACGATTAGTATCCTGAATACTATTAAAAATACTAATTAGGCGGAAGCCTTTTGTCATGTTTTTGCATTGCTTAGTTCCAGCACTAAATAGTATTTCCAGTATACATAAATCTTTTCATAATTCCAAAGCCACATTACAGGACAAAATTAAATGAGCTCCATGTTGGAGAAATTTTGCATGCTTACTAGTTTATCATTGAAACAGCGAGGTCGACAAAATTGCATAGGTGGAACTCGTGTCAACCGTGAAAATGCAATAAAATAAAATACTTTAAGTGTGAAGCATTCGTTGTTTCCAAATCAATTACATTACCATTATGAAGTACCACGTTTTGTGGTTAAAATCGGAGGTATTTTATTTATTAGATTTTTAATGGCTCAATTTAGGTGGCAGTCGAAATATTAAGTTCTATAATTTTGTTCTGAATATCAGGATAAATTTTCGCTATGTCCGGCGAGGAAAATACGTTTAGTACTGAAACGCGAAATGTGTCACTATTGGAGGGTTAATTCTCACGTCGATGACGCGTTCAGCCATTGAAAACGCAGTGCTCAAGATGTGGATGTGTAGTATATAAACTGCGGGCTGCGAGGCAGGAAGCATCGAAGTGTCCACTTCAATTATCTCATCTTTTATATTTTAACAAATAATAAAAAGTGAAATATGAGATCTACAGTGCTAACTACTGTCTTCGCCATTTTGGCGGCAAACGGTGAGTTAAAAAAATATTAAAGTGATTTTTCCAAGTAAATTCAATCAATTCTAGCAATTTAAATTGATTAAGTGGTGATAAGAAATAATAATCTTTATCAAAAAATTAAATGCAATTATTAAGTTGAATTAAAAAAAATTGAGTGCTATATCGTATCAAAAATAATAATTGAAGCATTCAATAGATTTTAAAAATAATATTTTGTGCTCCAGAAAACCATCAAACGAGTAAGTGCACGAGGATAAAAAGAAATACAAAAAAAATCGGGAATTATCAGTACCTATTACAACAAACCGCGAATTTATCAGCCAATGATCGGCTGCATTTAATTACAAGATTGGATCATAATTTCAAAATATACCTACCTAAAGTAGAGTGAGGCCGAATAATTATAGGCTATCATAAAACATAGTTAAAACACGTAAACTTAATCGTCAGCTAAGTAATTGAAACATGCGAAAAACGCAGTACCTTCCTCTGGTGCGCCGGATCGACACAAACATCCGACAAGCCGGCAAACATTGTCCTAGCGAAAACAACAAAACTCAAATTATTCGCTCTGCATTCTATCTCGGCCACGTACTGAAAACAACGCGAAACGTAGGCATTCTTAATTACCAAATGTATTACTTTCTCTTAAGATAAGGGTTTGAACTACAATTCCTTCAAGTATTTATAAGTTTAATGTATCCGACACTGTTTCATTCCTAAGAAAGCGAGGACATTTTAAATTTAATCAATGTTTACCCCTTTTCGATAAATAATGATTGCTTGTAGATTTATCTCGGTTTAATAGGAAAACTGTTCTTGTGATTTACTAATGCATCAGCTGTTAGAATTTAACATAGTAACTTATAAGCCGCGGTTGATAAACAGTAGGCAATTGGAATGTGCAAACCAAAACATCAACAAAATCTGATGTGTTTGCTCGTGAAACAAGACCAAGATCGATTGACAAATCATCAGTAAAAGATATTCACATCTTATACAAACATTTCATCGCGAGACATAACGACACGGGAAAAGGTCATAAGCTATAAATTGGATACAACAGCCGCAGTTAATCGTACTAAACACGAAAACCAAGGGTAGGTGACTGGTCAGCAGTCTAGAATAGATTGCCAAACCCACATTATGCCATTTTAGCACGCAACAACCTAAATAAAGTGCTACCTATCCAAAACAACGGACAAGTTGAAGGACATTTTCCCGAATAGAAAATGTTACTAGGAACATTGTGTGACAACTAGATATCAACAAATTGTGAACCTGAAACAATTGATTCTCTTGTATTTTCAATATCCCATATAAGGTCTAGGGAATCTTATTTAATCGAGTCTAAACACTATTAAAAAGGACTCTACTTAACGATAATAAAAATGCTTAAACGATAATATAATCACGCCAAGTGATACGGCCTTTATCCACTAAAAATTGCAATATCTAAGCATTATTTGCAAACATAATCTGCCGTCTTGACCTCAAATCTGAATTAGATAATCCTGCAGAGGTCAGGTTTTATTTGTCAAACCAATTTTCTCTTAAATATATCAATGGGCAATAAATCGATACAGAAAAAATGCAATGTTATGTATTTACAAAGGAATTCGCCCCACCAGTCACGAATTTATCTATAAGAGATAAGTTTTTGCAACGGATTATACACGCTAGATATCAATAATGCAGCAAAAACTAGTTTTGTTATTCGTCGTCAATCATATTTCAAACGCTCGCATTAATAAATGCATACTTATTACTCCGCGACTATTAATTAGTCAAGAGACAAAACTAAACCAGGATTAAGTGCAAGAAAATTCTCTTCCGCTTTCAGGAAACACATCATCACGAACGGGTAATTTAATAACAAATCTAATGCATGCAAGATTTAAATTCTCTTTTGTTATTTTATTGTAATTGTAAAGTATGTGGCATTTACAGGGTTGAGTCCGTGAAAATATTTTGGCACTATTTAATATTCGTTAAATTGAATTACAACACCTAATTATGTATAAAGCTCCTATTGCCTGCTTTTAATAAAATATTACATTATTGCATGCAAATTATTCTCGGCGACACCTTTTTAGTCAACTTCTCCGATAGTTTTTTTGTCTTGTAATATATCATATTGCGCATTGCAGTCACGTTTTAGTAGAATAAAAAACCGCTCTATATCTAGGATTTTATTTAAAATAGCCTTTTGATTGACAGTGGAATAAATCTACATGTGTATTTACGATATAATAAATATCCATTCACACATAGATCATGCATAACCTGTTTAGCATAATTCGACATTCTTGTAGTACAAAAAATTTACGATTGTCACAACCAAAAAGGATACTCCCGATCGCATATAGAATAATGAATAAGTTGTCTTTGGATTTAAAATTTATTGACGACTTTTTCATTTATAATCTGGCTATTTGTAATCCTTTCGCGTTTGCTTTTATGGCCTCTAACGATCATTGCATGATTAGGTTAAATGACCATTTGTCGAGGCTTTGAAAAAAAAACTAAACAATTAGATTCACTACCGTATGAAGTATTTCAACAAGACTTATTGTCATATTGTATCAAATCAAAGACCTAAACAATAGACAATCAAGTGTATTATTTCTTTATTAAAACATGATTCATATTGCCAGTATTAAAAACATCAACCAGATTGTTGATACCAATTTGTTTTATTTATAATGTTTATATATCACCTGCATCAAAGGTATAACAATGTTGCTTTATTATTAAAACATCAGAAGACATGAGATGATTCAATTATTATTTCGTTTTGAATGTTTTGATAACATGCTATGCTTGTATGGAATCAATACTCTGAGAACATTAACATCGAGTCTTTAAACTTTAAACATTTAAAACTTTTCTGCGCAACAAATCGAATTTGATATCACAAGTAGCATTGAAAAATAAGTTTTATAACTAGCTTCTTCATTATGTAATATAACAGAACTGCATTTCATATCAGGAATATTAGGAAGACAGGGACTTACCATCACTTTTTATCTTCGTTTCGCAGCTTCCAATACAAAAGTCATTACGAATGTTCTTTTGAATTCACAGTATGCCAGGTCCTCGGCTGGGGATACAGGGCCTCTGACCAGAGGCGCTGGGCTGTCCTCCACCCCGCTTGCGGAGGCCGCCAACAATCCCCCATTGCCATTGCTGCCCGCCAAGCCATCCCCATCTCAATCCCTGCGATGGAACTCATTGGCTACCAGAACCCGCTTCCCGGTCCTCTTACTACTACCAATAATGGACATTCAGGTAAAGATCACCACTAAACAGGATATATTTTGAGCCTGATATAATACTTGAACATTAGTTTGAAATCTTATCGACTTGCACCTAAAAATTTTCTTTATATTTTTCCAGTCGCACTCACCATCCCCAAATACAGTTCCGAAGAAGAAAAGAAAGGCTTCCGCCTTCCCTACATCTTTGGAGGACCCCTGGACAATGAGTACGAAATCGAAGGTCTTCACTTCCACTGGGGAGACAAGAACAACCGTGGCTCCGAGCATACTCTTAACGATATGCGTCTGCCTTTGGAAATGCACATTATCCACAGGAACAAGAAATACAGGAACCTCGCTGAAGCCCTCCAGCATCCCGATGGTCTTTGCGTGCTTGCCTTCTTCTACCAGGTAATGGTGGTGAACAGAATCACTCCTTAATGAAACCTCAACATTATCAAGGCAAATAAAATCACGATATCAATCAAAACTGCTACACAATCTCGCCTATGGTTATACTTAAACACAAACAACTATTTACCATCAACCATCTTGTTCCAGGTCGTAGAGTTCGACGCCAAGCTCCTCACCCCTATCGTCAAGAACCTGTCCGCCATCGAGAACTACAACACCTCCATGCAGCTCCCCCATACCTTCTCCCTGTCCTCCATCCTGTCTGGTCTTGACACCGAGAGGTTCTACACCTACAAGGGTTCCCTCACCACTCCCCCCTGCGCCGAGGCCGTCACATGGGTCGTGTTTTCTGACTACCTCCCTATCTCCGTGTTCCAGGTAAAACAGGATTTTAACTTTTACATGGGACCTTACCGCATCGTGTTTAGTATTCAACCAGCTATAAATGTCCACTTTACCCCTTACAGATGGACAACTTCCGCGGTCTCCTCTCCAACCTGAACCTCCCTCTGGTCGACAACTTCAGGCAGCTGCAACCACTCTTCGGAAGGCGCATATTCGTCCGCATCACCTCCAAGAACCCCAAATTCAAGAAGACCAAGCTCCATTACTCCAAATGGGACTGGGTTGGTCACAAGAAAGCCGAAAATGACGTCGCTGAATTCGACGAATAAATAACGAATTCCCAATTCATCTATCCCAACTTTTAAACTAAACCATCACGACGTTTCCATACGGGTATTTAGCTAATTTTTATATTGATACCAAATAGGTATTTGTTACCATTTTGTTTTTACTTATTATATAAAATATGGTTGTGTGCACTGTATCATGTATATTTGTGTGAATAGTATTATAGTGTAAGTTTTGTTAATAATCTTTTAATAAAAAATATTTAATAAATTCTTTGGTTTTATTATAAGAATGTTATTTATAGGTATAGATACATAAATAGAAGAAAAAAAATTGTGACAATAATTCCTGGCAAATATTAGCTAAGTCGAGTAGTTATCTTGTCCAAACATTGACTGTAAAAAAAAAACATTATTAATAGGTACACTTTCAACTAAAAATCAAATAAAAAAAATAACAACATACTCACTCAGATTTCAACAATACACACACCGAACCACCCAAAAAGTATCCATTAGTAAAACAACAGAATATAACACTGGGTATAGACAATCATACAATCCAAACTTTTTTTTTCTTTAAACATAAAAAAAGAATAGGGTACAATTCTCTTTGGCCATACAGCGCCGCACTATTCTATGTTCTTGAAGCCGAGATACACGCACAATGCCAAGAATCACAGAAAAACCACACTTCTCGCATATTCTGAACACATGCTTGTGTTAAAAATAATGGAATGGATGGAATACCTACTACTTAACTAACAAATAAATAGTGAATCTTTTTTACAATGTCAGTCTTAAAAATGGAGTGGCAAAATTTTTATTTAAATATAAAAAATGTATAATAAAAAAATGATTAGTAACATAATCAACCTTCATCTCTGCCTAGTACATTTGAAATAAAACAATTTGAATAAAACAGTGGTCAAAAATTAACTCGTATTAAAAAAAAAAATCTAGTAAAGCCATAACCTCCTTTTTTTAAAGTCGGTTAAAAAGTAACACATATTGCAAGTATAGTGTTTTCACCATTACATTAGCTTGGTGAAAATTAAATACTTTAGTTAAAAGTTTGTGATGAGATAAGTAAACATTTTTATAAATCTTACAAAATATTACTTTCGCTAAACTGTGAAGTAGGTTGTAGCTCCCATAAATTATCGGATGTATGAATATGACTACTTGTTAAGACAACGTTTGTTTAAAACTTTTAACCTACTTCAGCAAAGGAGGTTCTCAATACGAGTTTTTTCTGAATGTTTGTTTTTCTAATATAATAAAAATAATTTCTTCGTATATTAGTATACGAAGAAATTATTTTTCTTTAAAAAAAAAAACGTTGCCTCACACTAGGAATTTCTCCTGTATCGTGGGCGCGATTACAAACATTTAAACTCACACACAAACAGCCAGACCTATCTGTAGGCCATACAAATATTTGTTCCGTGCGGGGATCGAACCCGCAACACGCAGCGCAGGAGTCGATCGCTGCTTTTTTCTAACGTCAGTTTTTGTAACGAAGTTTGGAAGTAGCGCCTGTTACAGAAAAAATAAAAGGAAATCGTTTGTCTTGGTATGGACAAGTAATGAGAAGGGACGAATCACATGTGACTAAAAGAGTAATGGATCTGAATGTTGATGGACGGAGAGCGAGAGGAAAACCAAAGAAAAGATAGATGAATTGTATAAGGAATGAAATGAAGGAGAAAGGAGTAAATGATGCCATGACGTCTGATAGGGGAGATTGGAAGAAGAAAACGTGTTGGGGTCTATTTGGGGTCGGCGCCAGATAGAATGGGACATGGGCAAGAAAATGATGATGAGTTTTTGTAACGAGAACTTTACGTAGGTACACTAAAATAAACGTTTCAAAGTTAAGTCCCGGTCTAAGTTTTAAAGATAGAAACGTTGAGACTCGTTTGTAATGACATGATAAGGGACAGCAACAGTACAGTAACGTAGACTGTTCAGCAAAATGCTGGAGTCATTTTCATTTGTTAATGTACTAAATATTAACAACAATTCAGTTTAAAATAGCGATCGCTGTAGAATGGTGCGGGTGACATTAGATAAATGATCCATTCCTCTTAAATCTGGAACGTTACCGCAATTTACGAGCATGGCTGATTATAGGCTTTACAATATGAATAACATTAATTGGAGTTTACTCCTTAAGAATCGATTTTCATATATAAGGCGCCTGGTATGAGAAAAATGTGAGGTGTAAAATCTACTGATGAATAGGTCATTCATCAGTAGATTTTACACCTCACATTACGTTTTTGGTGCACCTGCACCTATGGTGTTTTTGAATATTACTAGATGGCGCTTTATGAAATTTGTCGTCCGTCAGTGATTTTTTTTTGTACTTAAGGAGTTTACTCCTTAAGTACAAAAAAAATGGAGTTTACTCCAGTCGTGCGTCGGAGCTGACACACACTTTGTTTAAATTATTATTAAAGGAGCACCCATTACTAAACATGACTTTTCACCTAAATGTCAACCGTACCATGTTACAACGAAAAAAAGTTCAAAATATTGTTCAGTGTCGATTCGCTAATCACAAATGCTTGAGAATGTTGTTGCTCTGTATAAATAGAGAACAAAAATGCCAAAACACACTCCTTAAAAAGAATCACTATTTATTTTTTTGTTAGTTAAGCAGCAAACAATAAAATCAGAAAGACAAAACACTCAAAAAAATAAAACAACAAACTGGTATTTTATATTCTATAATACAAGTTCAACAAATCTATACAATATGATTGATTAATACTCTGTAAATTTAGGCTGGAAACACATTAAAGTGGCATTGGAATAAATTAATAAATATTTAGTGCCAACAACATATTTTAATAGGGATAATTTCATAAATTTTTATGACACCATTTTGAAAATATTTTGTATTTTCAAAATGGTGCAGGCTACTTTACTGAACTTCCAACCGTACATAATTGAATTATTTTATCACATTAAAATAACGGATTCATTCGCTGTAACAGTTAAAATAAATGTTTCTGGGAAATGGAATGTATTAGTTAACTGCTTTTGTTGAAAAATAAAATTGCACACTGAAAACTGTAGAGCAGTTTTTTCACTAGGCAACTATTGACGAGGAGTAGTCCCTCTAACAAAGGAGTCATTCTGCCTGCCGTGAGAAAGTTATAGACTATGTTATGTGGCGATCAACATTTTTGACAGAAGTGCGCGATTTTCTACATGTTGAGAAACAACAACTTTCCCGCTCAAGAAATGGGCATGTCACTATATCGACAGTTGCTTGTTTAAAAATCTATTTTAGGTGAATGATCAACATATCGAGCGCCAAATGTTGCCAAGTGAAAAATAAAATGTTGAATGTGGATGAATGGTCACATTAGTAGTTAGTTTTGTAACGTTGGTACACAGCTGGCTTATATACACGTGCCGTCTGATGCACAGATAACAATATCATGCAATAAATTAGTTTTAGCGTACCAAGTCTTCGGGGTTGAACATGCCCTGAAATAAAAAAAAATGCTTCAATAGTTATTTGGTTCAGTGGCGTGGACGACAAGCAAATACGGCACGAATTCGCCCAGAATCTGCCTCGCTGTGATGTCTCAGATTTTATTTTCATACGGCTTTTTAATTTGTAATGCCAATAGTCCACAGATTATTCCTACAGAGGTACAATAGGTATCTTTTTTTCTGATGGACTGCCTCGTTGGTCCTGTGGTCGTAAGCGCGACTGCTGAGCATGAGATCATGGGTTTTATTCTCTGGTCGTTCAAAGTGTTATTGGGGTTTTTCTACTGAGAAATCAGTAGCAACCTCAGAGTGGATTTGTGCCGAGTTGATGTCAATTGACTCGCCCCCCTGACACTTAAACATAACTGGCGTAAAAGTGGGTGTACTATTAGGTACACCACTGCCTGACCCTTCGGGAATTACAAGTGTGAAGTTATGTTATGTTAAAATACATATAATAAAATATTTACCCTAGCACGACGGAGGATAGAATCCTTGCTAGCATCATATGGATGGTCCTTTGAGGGGATCTCAAGCACCGATGGTACAGGAGCAGTGTGGCCATCAATCACGTGCCGGATCATCTCGGCTACGTTCTGGTTGATCAGGATGATGTCGATGTCATCACGCTTCACGAAGCGCTTGAAGCACTCTTCAATTTCGCTGACTGGTGTATCTGTGAATTGTTTTAAAAAAAGGAATTAGTAGGTGACATGAGTGATGTTTTCCCGGTAGGGTAAGACTGTTTCAGTCTGACCATTCTCGATTTTATCGGTTATTCTCAGCTGAGACTAGCTACGCATGGCAAATAGTATACTGCACTTGTGTGTGTTCTCATAGTAGGATGGGACAGAAGTCCGCTTGTTATGTTTAACTTCCATGTCGGTGTGGGCCATCAACTAATTGCAAAATCAGGCTGGTACTGAGAAAGTTATTATTTACATGTTATTCAATACAATGTATTTTATAAACATTAAAAAATATATATATAAATAAGGCCATAGATCTTTCCTTAAGAAAACTTATTTCTGCTGCAATTCATCACTCTTATATTACATGCAAAGGCATATGTGAATAATAACATTGCACTGGAATATTATATTGGAATAAAAGAACATGATGACATTTACTTTGTTTTGCAGTTCTGAAAAAGGTTTGACTGTTTGACCTTGGATGCTAATAAAGCATCTTTTATCTAAACAACATGAGGCTATGATTTACAATGTCAATTAGAATATTTATCCTATGATTTTATAAGACACTTGAAAATATCATGAAATTGAAAAATAGAGATTTATTACATAGAAACATAACTTAATAATGACTTTTCAGCGAACTTCATCTTATTTTCGATTTTCTAAATAATTTTCTTAAAACATTAATTTTGAGTTAGGCTTTAATAACAAATCTGCCTATTATAATTTAACTTTTGGGATACAGGCTTCCTTTTTGAGAGAGGAGGTGGCCCATCTTCCATGCAGGCCCAGTTGGCCCAGGATGAAACATGTTTTTGATTGTGAACTTCATCTTATTTTCGATTTTCTAAATAATTTTCTTAAAACATTAATTTTGAGTTAGGCTTTAATAACAAATCTGCCTATTATAATTTAACTTTTGGGATACAGGCTTCCTTTTTGAGAGAGGAGGTGGCCCATCTTCCATGCAGGCCCAGTTGGCCCAGGATGAAACATGTTTTTGATTGTTTAAATACATAATTATTCTTCAATTTAAATAAATTCAAATTTCCCGAAGGATTTTGAAACTACATTTCACCAGTTATATTTCAATCCAATATTCCATGTAAAAGGGCAATATATCTTTAAAAATATAAAATGAAGTTGCCCCTTAATTTTAATGTAGTTTTCAGTAATAGATAGAGTGATGCAAGAGTAAAGTTTATAATATTAGTATCTACATTGCACCCTTCCAAAGCCCAAGCGATTTGCTAGTACTATCCTTACTAATATTATAAAAGCGAAAGTGAGTTCGTTTGTTTGTTTGTTACGTCTTCACGCCTAAGTGGCTAAACCGATTTTGATGAATTTTGGTATAGAGATAGTTGGGACCCTGGAGACGGACATAGGCTATTTTTTTTTAAAAAAAGATTGAGTTATGAGAGAGAAAGAGGGAAGAAAAGGGAATACTTTGCATTGCTATTACAATAAATAAGGCGCAAGGGCAAAAACTACAGGTAGCAGGTAGCTGTAAATCAAGAAAGGGGAACTGTGTTACCCCGAATTTAACGGGAGCGAAGCCGCGGGCAAAAGCTAGTACATAATAAATACACACAGTAAACACGAAATTGTAATTCCCAAATTTAGATTAACAAAAACTGGCAAGTCAATTCTAAAAATCAGTATAATTATGCTTTTATGACAAGTTGCCAAAGTCAGTTATAGAACTGACAGATGCAATGTTTAAAAATTACATCAAACGTGTTCTTATTAAAAAAGCAAATTACAAAATCAAGGACTATGTTGAAGATAAAGAAGTTTGGTTATAGTTCCTTCTGCATGGATGTCTCTAACTATTCTCTATTAGATCTTATTTTTTTGTGATCTCTTTAATCAGTTTTTTTTTGCAATAGTTGACAAATCACATACCTAACTCTTGTTCTGAATAGTTACAGTATTGCTGGCAATATCTGTGTGACTTGTCTCATAAAGTTATTTTTTTGCAATATTTTTTCTTATTCTTGTATAGATTCTTTTTTACCAATTTGTTCTGAATGAGTGGACATTGTTGGCCATGTAGATTCTTAGACGCTTGTTAGGTTATTTTACGTTTTGTAAAGTAAGCAATGACTTATTGTCGGGCCTATGCTGTCCTCTCATACTTAAGTACTAAGGCTGTAACAACAACATAGTAAAACTAAATTATTTTAAAAGAGTTTCACCATGGAATTTCTTGCCAGTCTTCTCCATAGAAAACGACCAACCCGAACCGTGCACATAATACATAATTTTAATATTATCTGGAATTCATGTGCAACAATAACTCGAGTAATTTACAGTGTAAATTTTGTAAGAAACTGGGGAAGCTTGAATACAATGGGGGTGCATTTTGTTCAGTGATTCTGAACGAATGAATATTTCCTTAGGTCAAGTTCATTTCTCAAAAAGGGAAAAGTAATGATTCCTAGCATAATCAATGGAATTCATTTTCAGATAAAGCCTTAATCTGCCATTATAATTACAAAAGAATGTGAAACAAATGAAGAACAAAAAAATTATAAAATTGGTTATGATTCAAATTGCTGTTCAGCAAGACTTTCAAGCTGAGACATTAAAGAAGCCACGTTCTTTACCAGAGTAAATACAATTAAACCATACTAGAAGAAACAATAAACTCTCTTTTTGGTGGCAAGAAATCAGGACTTACTTTTATCGACAACCATAAAGTTGGCGTGTCTGTTTTTGTTGATTTCGCCGATCCCGCCCAGCAGGAAACCGACGCAGGTATCCTGAAGTCAGATATAAGTTTCTAGAGTAATTTTATGCCAGAAAACATAGGGTTTTTTGTTTTATATTTTTGAACAACGATATGACTTATTAATATTAGTTAAACGACTACTTACCTCATCTCCGATGACGCTGATTAGTTTTCCCTTGGATGCTAGCGCGTGGTGTATGGCCATGTTTAGTGTTTTTCTTGATTTTTATGGTTCTATGTGAAATAATGGGAAATTATGAACTGTCTCAACTGTCACAAGGGCTCGTCACCTGACTTGAATAGATTTTTTATTTGTGGCGTTCCGTTGGCACCACTGTGTTTAAAGATGGCGTCTTGTCAAAACATTATGCAAAACATAGATAAAAAATTGAGTAAGCCAAATTACAAAAACCTAAACCAGAGAAAATACTGTTAATTTCTATCGTAGCGTCGCGCGTCGTCGGGACACCGTAAAGCAGACCGCTAGTTATACTAGATATGCAGAGAAAGTTATAAACCAAGCGGTCCCCAAAAGCAATGTCGCTTGGATTAAAATGTAAATGGACAATATTTAGATATTACCTTTTTCTTATTTCCCATCCGGTGTATCTGATAGCAAATCCACATTTCGTCAAATATGTTTAGATTGTAGGGTATAATTATTAAAGTGCATTTGAAATTACCTATGTCGCATGTCATAAGTCTATAAGGACAGCATAACAATCGATACGGTGACGAACGCTTCATGATAACTGAAATGTTATTGTACAAAAAATATGATTGTTTATTATCATCTGTCCACGTGGGTCGTAAACACAATTATATGAAAGATTATTTTTCAATTTTGTTTTTTATTATTTGAAATACCACACCGTCGCCGTCGGTTCTATTGCTGTGTATTTTCCGAACGAAGTTTTTGTTGTCACAAGAAAATTACTTTCCAGATCTACATGTATTTAATTTTTTTCAATCTTTGGCATATAGGTCAAGAGTCTCTTTCTTACGATGATTTTACCTTGCTTAGAGATCTTTTATCTCTTTCATTATGACATTTGCGGTCAATCGTTTCGTTTTGTTCGTGACGCTTTGTTCGTTTGCAAAGCAAATTGTAGTACATCGCAAGATCGCAAGTTTAGTTTGATTTAGTAGCACATTGTTTTGTTATGAACTAGATTTAAATTAATTAGACGCTAAAAACAATGTTGAATATACAAAACTACGGTAGTAGTTCTGAGGACGAAGAGGACAACGAAACTGAAACTATCAAAGGAGAGAGCAACGAAAAGTTTTTAACACATTTAAAACCCGTTGATTCTAACTTCTCCGTTGCTAAATCAATGCAAATATGTGCTGCACCTGTCGTTATGCCTACGGTAAGTATCATTAGTTCATTAAAAGTACTAATAAACTAATTTGGTTTTGCTAAGATTTTAATCTCAAATCGTTGTGTTATTCTATATTTTAATGCTAGGCTCATAACACGTTCGTTGACAGTATTATCTCACAGGTTGCAGCTACTTTTTTTCATACATTGCCCCCAGGCGTAGGTATATATATTTATTTACACCCAGGCGTAGGTATATATATTTTTTGTTAATAATGTAGTGACAGTACAAAAGTCATACTTATACCTGTGGTGAACTGGTGACAGTACAACATGCCGTTCTCTAAGATAGTATGAAAAGTCGGTCGTCATTTAGCATACTGATTTTATGCAAGTAAAAACTGATACGTTGACAGGCATACTGTCATATCACTTTTAGCTATCTTGACGCCTGTAGTCGTTACTGTCCACGAACATATTAAACTGTTAATATTAAAGAAATCTGGATTTTTCTGTGAAGGAATATGGGTACAAGAATACTACATAAACGGGGCTAATTTTGGAATCCAAGTTTACAAATAAATAACTATGATCATGAGGTCAATGTAGCAGTAAACCATACAACTACAGTGTTACTAAAACAACTATGATATTTTTAAATTTCAGAACAGTGATGACACTAGAGTATTACTACCAAACAGCCAAGAGTTAATGCATAATCCTAAGTATGAGGAACTCTTTGCTCCCACATTTGGACCAGAGAATCCTTTCCAAACACAACAGATGAGGGCAAACAGAAACATGTTGTCTGGCTATGTAGAAAAGGCCCATATTAGTGACTTTCAGTTTGAAAATCAGAGAAGAACATTTACGAGTTATGGCTATGCTGTGGATCCATCTACAGACGGTGATACTGGAAATGGGGATGCCATCGTGGGTAAGGATTGAATTGTATGCTAATAAATCCTTTCTTGACGTTGATAAGTCATGTTCAACCAGTATTGTCACAAAAAAAGTTGGCAGACTCGTCTCAACATTAATGTGTTGTCAGTTTTTCATCATATTTTGTAGTTTTACCTCTCCTTACTTTTGTATGTTGTGTATGTATGTATGTATTTATTATTAATAAAACTGAAATTTACTGTCACATTGCACATACTATTTTTTTGTCTCTGCATCACCCTAAGGTTGATTGGTAGAAAATGCCCAATGCATTAAGTCCGCCTTTTTTATACTTGTTTTTTACTTGTGCATGAAGTTTTAATAAATAAAAAATAATCTGACCACCAAAAGGACTACTTTTGCTTGCAGCTGACCACTATAGAAGTGCTTATTTACATTCATTAACTAATAGCATTGCAGCATCAGATTTTTGCTGAGACCCTTGTTTTTTTTAAAAAAAAGGATTGTGTGGTTTTATGAAACCACGGTAAAAGTGAAACTTTTTTCATATTATAGACATCTAGACGTCCCTACTCCGCGGCCGACCGTCACGCGACATGCAACACACCAACGAAAAAGTTTGAGACAATGTAATAAAAGTTTCACTTTAATTATGTAAATATGTTTAGTCATAGTGTGCTTGAGACTTCATTATAAAAATGAGCATAATTAATTTTTGGTGATAGTACTTCAATTATTTATACTTTCATTTACAGTGTCAGCAATGGTGGCCCCACCTGAAGAAGCAGTAGGCAAGTCAGTGTTCGAGACAATTAAAAAAAGGCCAATGGACAAAAAAAAGAGGACCCGGAATGACGCCCCTGAGGATATTACCGGTTTCCTTGGACCCTGGGGAGGTTATGTGGGTGAACAAAGGTAGGCAATTATTATAGCAACAATGATTGAATGATTTCTTACCAAAATGTTTTGTCACCGAGGACACCATACACGTTTGAAAGAGATTGACCATATAAAACCACACAGAGAGGATAATAGGTTGAATGTTGATGGATGGAGAGCGAGAGGAAGGCCAAAGGAAAGATGGATGGATTGTGTAAGAAATGATATGAAGAAGAAAGGAGTAAATGATGCTGTGACGTCTGATAGGGGAGAATGGAAGAAGAAAACGTGTTGCACCAACCCCAAGTAGAATGGAACAAGGGCAGGAAAATGATGATAGAGAGGATAATGGTTATGAGTGAGGCCTTTGCCCAACTATTTCTGTACCAAAATTCATCAAAATCGGCTTAGCAATTAAGGCGTGAAGACGTAGCAAACAAACAAACTCACTTCCGCTTTTATAATATTTGTAAGGATAGAAAGATTTGCTAACAGACAACTTACTGTACATGTGTTTTAAAATGTTGAACTTTGTATTGTATTGTATATCGAGCTGGTCTCCGCAACTTCACGTCCTCCACGTTCGATCCACCCCAGCTCCCGAATTGATTTCACAGGCTTGTAAATATATGCTAAGCTAATAATTGTTAATGATTTCAGAGTAATGAGGCCAGAAGGTGACGAAGCTAAAGAATTACAAGAAATTGTTGCCAAGAGACAGAAGAAGGGCAAAGTTGATGATGACAAGCCTTTGGAGGAGAAATCGATATTCCATAGTGAGTTTTGTTGTTTATTTCATGCCTTGTTTAGTATCTAATAATAAATATCTTGGGACAACTCACACACGGGTATCTGATCCCAAGCTAAGCAGAGCTTGTGTTATGGTAACCAGACAACTGATATACATACTTATATAATTTATAAATACATACTTATTATAGATAAATCACACCCAGACACAGAACAAACAATCATGCTCATCACACAAAGTTTGTCCTGGGTGGGAATCGAACCCACGACCTCCGGCTCAGCAGTCAGGGTCACTAACCACTAGACCAACATGCCCGTCACAGTAATAATAAATTGTTATTACTGTGGCGGCATTTACAATGCTACATGCTAACTAGGCTTCATACTTTACGTCATGCACTACAAACATAATTAAACAGAAATCCGACATCCGTGGTCGGGTAGTAATTTTTTGGCTAAGCTGAGCCTGTTTGGCGTAGCTGTTAAGACGCCAAGTAGATAGAACTAGTGATCCGCTCTTTTTTTTCGCATGGCCGAAGGATCGCCTCCTTTGGCCGGATTTACTTGGATTTTTTGTTGGGTATTCTCTCAAAAAATTAAAAGACTAATAACATCACGTCATAAGTCTAGGAATCGATAGTAATCTATTATTTATACCACTAAATGATAAGGGTGGCGGTCTTCAGAGGGGCCTGCCAAGGCCACCGCCTGCCGGGGTTGCGGGTTGTTTGAAAGAGATACCGCGGCCCCGGAACGTAAAGGGCAATATAAGGAACATGGGTGGGTTTTAGTCAGTACAAGTCTGACACTCCCCCCCGCTCCGCCCAGAGTGGGGGAAGTTATTTGATAATTTCCCATCCGCAAAAATAAAAGGTTGGCCGTCTTCAGAAGGGGAGCAGCCTGGGCACAGCTAGTAATAATATAAATAACCTCTCTTGTAATCTTTCCCCCGCCTGTTACAGTCGACAACCCGACGGACTACCAGGGCAGGTCGTGGGTCAGTCCGCCGCGCAGTGAGACGCAGCTGCGCAGCGACACGCCGCCCGACAAGTGCTTCCTGCCGAAGGTACGTGCTTATTTATTTGGTACATTAACAGCAATACATACTGTAACTAAATAGGAACTATGTAATAGTATAAAATTGCTGGTATGTATGCCTTTTACAGGTAAACGCAGCATTCACCATAGTGACAACAATATAAAATTAACTTAAAAACAAATGAAACTGTATAAATATAAAAATACTTTACTGAAATAACATGAATTAAGATTTTAAAACATATGTTATGAATGAGAATTACTACTATGTCCAAAGAAAAGATGGATGGATTGTGTATGGAATGATATGAAGGAGAAAGGAGTAAATGATGCCGTGACGTCTGATAGGGGAGAATGGAACTGCTGCTGAACGTCTGCACACCTCCAGACTCCGTGGCTGCTACTGAGAAATTCCTTATGGAAAAACCATATAACTCGGTCTGACCCGAAAATCGAACCAAGGATCTCATGCTCAGTAGTCACACTTGCAACTACTACACCAACTAGGCAGTCTATTAGATAAATTTATATTTATACTAACTATGCCTAGCGGTTCCACTCGCTGCTCAGGTTGCTTTCTGAAGAAGGCCATCCTTATCATTTAGGGGTAAAAAAAATTGATTACGACTGATTCTCAGACCTACAGAATATACACCGACCTCATCTAGTTTAAAAAAAAAAACGTGTGAAAAAAAAGTGTTTGTGAAAACCTACTTGCAAAAAACATCATTACAAATATAAAATTTTATCAAAATCGGTCTAGCCGTTTCGGAGGAGTATATATAAGAAGATATGAGAATATAACAATCATCATTATGCTGTAATCCTTGATTACCAGGCTCACATCTACACGTGGAAGGGTCACACGAAGGGCGTGGCGGCGGTGCGTTGGTTCCCGGGTACCGCGCACCTCATGCTGTCGGCCGGGATGGACTGTCGCGTCAAGGTGATGTAGTAGCTTGTACAGACGCCTGCACATCAAGCTACTACAATCTGTCAGATTTCTTTGATAGATTTTCGACTTTATTTCTAAAGTATTAGGTTCAAGGTTCAATGGGAAATATGACAGTTTCGGGCAGCTTGATATGCAGGCGTCTGTACATAACTAAAAAGGAAAAAAACGGAACCCGTATAGGATCATTTTGTTGTCTGACTGACTATCTGTCAAGACCCTTTATCGCATGGAGGTTGAAATTAAAACCATAGACTAAAATCTGTGGTCCCTTGGAGATATAGAAAAATCAAACCTCTCTACGTAGTCTAGACGAAAGATATGGCCATTTATGTCGCAATTTTGTACATGTCGAGAATATCCGCCGCGCCGGGAGACCGCGGGCGGGAGCTGCGGGGGGGGGGGGGGGCGTAGCATTGCGTCACCGATCTCGCCACCAAGCGTTACCTCTTTACATTAATTTTCTCGCCGCTTTTAATTCTATATTTACTGTTTGTCAGTCTTTAAAACCTTAATATTATACAGTCCACTCAACCACCACATCGTGTTTTTAGTCCTCCTACCACCACGAGGATTCTACCCATTCCTCTCTAGTACGAAACCCCCAGAACGCGAGTCTAACTCACGGCGCTTTTCTTTTGTTTTAAATCCACACGTTTACTGTCCATTTACTAATAGACTGGTCTCTGTTTCAGATTTGGGAGGTGTACGGCGACCGACGTTGTATACGAACGTACTTCGGGCATAGACAAGCTGTCAGAGATGTTAACTTCAACAATACAGGGGATAAATTCTTGTCAGCTGGTGAGTACACACAGAATAAAAAACAAGGAAACATCATTAAAATAAAAAACATAGAGTACAAAGGCACAGCTTATTTCAAAAGAAATCTCTACCAGCAGGTCTGCGAGAGGAAATCATGAAGAAAAGTTTCTATTGTTGTATGTATATGGTCTCTCGTCTTGTCTCCAACTCTGCACATGTACGCGGGTTCACTCAGTATGCTTGGAGGCTTTTTTTTGGGTGGGAAATCATCAAATAACTTCTCCCGCTGGGCGGAGCGGGGGGGGTCTCAGACTTTTACTGACTAAAACCCACCCATGTTCCTTCTATTGCCCTTTACGTTCCGGGGCCGCGGTATCTCTTTCGAACAACCCGCAACCCCGACAGGGTGCTTGGAAGCTTTAATTTAGATATTTTTTTGCTTGAGTATATTCTCAAAGTTTATTTACCTTTTATTTTGGTATACTGATGTGTGCTAGCGAACATGTGACAATTTAATTAAATATAGTAATCTTTCATAATAATAATGAGTACCTTGGATATTATGGAGTCTGGTTCATCAAACCTATCAGACAGTTGTGTTGCTGTAGAGTTTGTTCCGCCACTTCTTCTTTCCAGCTAAAACACTAGGAAGTGGCGAAGGGTGGGTGGGCGTTTTGTCTTGTGTAATGATTTTTTGAGAAAATAAAAAATTAGGCACTGATTTACGAATCAGTGCAGGAACAACGCCAATATTCTAATGATGATGGAGTTTCTTGCCAATGGAAAATCTTTTTTTTTTTATTTCATATAGGCCTACATGGGCACTTATAAAACGTCGATAAAAGATGCACGGTTCGGGTTGGTCGTTTCCTATGGAGAAGAACCGGCAAGAAACTCCATGGTTACTCTTTTAAAATCATTTAGTCACACAATTCTTCTCCATAGGGATCAACGCTTTAGAATAACTGTCTGACAACCAGTCTTACTTACTGGGTAAATATACCCAGTACTTACTGGGTTGTGGAAGTCAGATAAGCAGTCCCTCCATGCAAAATACTGGTATTCAGCTGCATCCGGTTAGACTGGAAGCTGACTCCAAAATAGTTAGGAAAAGGTTAGGCAAGTGATGACGACTCTGAACCAGATTCTAAAAAAAGAAAAACCTGAGAGGTGTCAAGGGACACCCGGATGGAACGAAGTTATTATTTATTATGTACAAAAACCTGTATACACTCAACGAAAATAATCGTCGCGACACCACACAGTTCAATGCGAAATAGAAAGACGAAACGAAAATAACGGCTTGCTTTATATGAGAGAAAGAGAGAGAGAGACGGACAGAGAAACAGGCGCACGCCGCACGGCTTACAACTATAGCAAAAGGTGTCGTTACAATTTCTTCGTTTCAATAATATATTTTCCTCTCTTCCAGCTTACGACCGCTACATAAAGCTGTGGGACACAGAAACAGGCGAGTGTATATCTAGGTTCACGTCCCGCAAGGTGCCTTACTGCGCCAAGTTTAACCCTGACGAGGACAAACAGAACCTCTTCGTCGCCGGAACCTCCGATAAGAAGATCATTTGTGTGAGTATCTCAGAAATAAGGTTAAGGACGGCACGGTTGGTTGGAGTAGTAAGTGATTGGCTGCTGTGTCGCGACTTCGATCCCCGCGCGGAGCTAATGTTTGTGTGACCCGTAGATCTGAGCCTGGCTTCCGAGTCTGGCTGTTTGAGTTTAAATGTTTGTAGAACCAGCCACAACTTACTTTGGGCTAGCGCTAACTTTAACCCGCGTGATGATAAAAAAACTATCTTTCTCCCCTTTACTCCTCTTACTCCCCCTTTTGTTTTGCCTATGTCCGTCCCAACTATTTCTGTACCAAAATCGGTTTGGCCATTTCGGCGTGAATATGTAACAAACAAACTCACTTTCGCTTTTATAATATTAGTAAGAATTTATGTTTTATCTTAGGAATATCATCAAAACCCAATACGTTAAACGTTTCTCTAGGTAATTTAATTTCATCATGTGTTTTATTACGGCGGAGGAGGGGGGGGGGGGGATTTCTGTCGACTGCCTCAAATAATAATGTCATCTATTTCTTGTCCAACAGTGGGACATCCGTAGCGGCGAGATAGTCCAGGAGTATGACCGACACTTGGGTGCCGTCAACACGATCACCTTCGTGGACGAGAACAGAAGATTTGTCACCACGTCTGATGACAAGAGTTTGAGGGTTTGGGAATGGTGAGTACAGTCTTCGTTTTATTTCTATTTAGTATATCGCTGCTTAAATTTAAAAAGACCACAAATCAAAATAATCAACTATTATTTTTAACACGCTATAATATTATTAGCTTCACTTGTAACAATGTATGTAAGAAAATCTTGGAATCTTAATTTGACCTACTTCCCGGTCTTCGATGAGGATGAAATTTTGAACACGCTCTGAGTTCTGATGACAAAACATGACTAGCTAAGAAACGTCATTACAAATCCAATATGGCGGCCTCCTCAAGATGGCGGACTGGCTGTTTGAAATCCACCCCCATGATATGGTTATCAAATGAAAGGGTGTTGTCAGGAATACGATAAAAAAAATAGTCACGTGACATAAATCCAATATGGTGGACGTCCAAGATGGCGGACAGGCTATTTGAAATTTGTAATTTTTAGTGCGTGCTAAAAGCGTGTTTTTTAGTTTTTTTCACTATTAGATGTTATTATTGTAAAATCGTATCAATTCTCTTTATATTTTTTATGCAAACTAGTTGTTCCCAGCAGTTTCACCCGCTGCTCAGGTCCTTTTCTGGAAAGGGGTTTGAAAGATAAATAGTAGCCGATTCTCAGACTTACTGAATATGCATAAAAAAAAATCATAAGAATCGGTCGAGCCGTTTCGGAGTATGAGAACGAACATTGTGACGCGAGAATTTGATATATTAGACTAGCTTTTGCCCGCGGCTTCGCTCGCGTTGAATTCGGGGTAACGCAGTTCCCCTTTCTTGATTTGCAGGTACCAGCTACCTACAGTTTTTGCCCTTGCGCCTTTTTTTTTGGGGTGGGAAATCAACAAATAACTTCCCCCGCTCTGGGCGGAGCGGGGGGGCGTGTCAGACTTTTACTGACTAAAACCCACCCATGTTCCTTCTATTGCCCTTTACGTTCCGGGGCCGCGGTATCTCTTTCGAACAACCCGCAACTCCGGCAGGCCCTTGCGCCTTATTTATTGTAATAACAGTTTTCCCTGTCCTTTCTCAATTCAAAAAAAAAAAGCCTATGTCCGTCTCCAGGGTCTCAACTATCTCTGTACCAAAATTCATCAAAATCGTTTTAGCCATTAAGCCGTGAACACGTAACAAACAAACAAACTCACTTTCGCTTTTATAATATCAGTAAGGATATGGAACATAAATTAAAAGCAACAGCTTGAATTGTGAATGCAAATAAATGAACCATCTTTTTGTTCCACAGGGACATACCAGTAGACATGAAGTACATCGCGGACCCATCGATGCACTCGCTGCCCGCGGTGACCGCGTCGCCCAACGGCAAGTGGCTGGCGTGCCAGTCCATGGACAACAAGGTCATCGTGTTCAGTGCCTTGAACAGGTTCAAGATGAATCGCAAGAAGACGTTCAGCGGACACATGGTGGCGGGGTACGCGTGTTCTGTTGACTTCTCGCCTGATATGAGGTAAGGAATTATTGGTTATTTTTTCATGCCATTTGTTAGAGAATCGAAATCCGCATCGTTTTAGCCAAATGTTTCTACATTAGGTAAAACTATAATAAACTATACATAAACAGTTAATTGGTATTATTATAGTATCTATACAAAATGATGCGTATTTTTCTCTCTCATGAAAAGTTACTATTTTTGACTTACGTGGTGTTAGAACTTCAACGACGATATGCAAAAGAGCAGTGATAACCTAGTGATGTGACCCTTCTATTAAACTGTTGTTTTTGCTTTTACTCTGGACACTCTTGATGGGCTCGTTTTTCCTACATCGTTCAGATACATATTCTATACCTATTAATAATCTCAACAACATTATGTATCCATAATTTTCCCTTTTTTACGGATGAGCAATCATCAGAGCGGGGGGACTGTCAAACTTTTACGGACTAAAACCCACCCATGTTCCTTCTTTTGCCCTTTATGTTCAGGGGTGGCGGTATCTCTTTCGAACAACCCGCAACCCCGGGCGACCTAAAGTCTGAATTGGCTTTTAAAGACATAGTTTAAGTTATATACAGTTAAAAAAAACCGCAAACTGTCCGGTTGGAATTAATACATATTATTATATGACGGCATGGTTGGCACAGTGGCTGAGCGATCGGCTGCTACGCTGCGTGTCGCGGGTTTGATGACGAAACAAATATTTGTATGATCTACATGTAGTTGTTTCGGGTCTCGCTGTTTGTGTATGTGAGTTTAAATGTTCGTAAACGTACCCACGTTACAGAAGAAATTCCTAGTGTGGGGCAACGTTTTCTCATTGAAATAACAAAAAAAATATATGCACACTTAAACCAATTTATCTGTATAGGCGGAAAAACACAGAACTAAAATAAAAGTACCAAGTTTGACATATCCATGCATTCTTTCTTGACAAGCAGCGCCACCTTGACCTGTAAACGTAAAGTGGTCATACAGCAAATATTGTTTATTGCTGACTTCTAGTTTCTAGTGCTAAGTACTAACAACGTCATACAAATTATACTAGAACATGATGGCATGCAGTTCAAAGTACCTATTGTTAGTTAATTGAAGAGCTACTCAAAATAAGTCTGCATTTTGCAATCAGTCTGCACGTTATTGTAATTTTCTATTGAAAATTAACTTCCTTTTTCAATATTACGTCACTGCTGTTATCCCCGGTTATGTTTGAGTTCCACGTATAGTGCGTTTCAAATGAGAATAGGACTCATATCGCGTCATGTTGTAACTATCTGTTGACTGTCACTTGAAAAATATGGATAGCGAAAAAAAATACTAACGCAAAATATTCTCATCAATCTATTTATGAGAATAAGTTTTTACCATTATTGCAGTATTTCGTAGCATTTATTGTGTTAGCATTATTGTAGCATTTAAGTAGTATTTACTATTTAATTTATTTATTACTAGATAATGCCCGTTTCGTACCTCAGGCAGGTACGTGAAGTACCGATTTTTTCTAATGATCTACCAAAGTTGTCGCAAAAGTTATCTGTGCCATATTTCATTAAAATCCGTTCCGTGGTTTTTGCTGGAAAGAGTAATAAAAATCCAAACATAGACATCCATACAAACTTTCGCATTTTAATATTTGTAGGAAGTAGAGTTTGTGTACAACGCAGTTTAATGTCCCACAACATGGATGACGTGGTAAACGTGATTATTAATCATAATGTCGATGCAATAATATTTAAACAGTTGTTTTACTGTGAGAAAAAGGTCGTATAGAACCTTTTAATGTAAAGCCTTGTTTGTTCAGGTGACATTATGTGCGGACGTGTCGCACTCATAACACTGGTCTGAGTGAACCGATTTTGATGATTCTTTTTTTATTCGAAAGCTGGTAGTTATCGTTTGGTCCCATAAAAAAAATATCAAGATCCGACAAGTAGCTTTTGAGTTATCTTTAATAATGCGTATTAGATTGACTTCGTGTACGTTGATGATATACCTACGTATTTTAGAAGTTGTCGAAGACAAATGAACAAAAGTGCTATGTACTATGGTTTGGAAGGTCATCGCAGTTTTTTGAGGTGATTGTATAATTTGGTGATAGATCTTCAGTGATATACAACGGCACTCTTCAATAAATGACAGCAAATCTGCCGTGATTGCTGCAATCACATGTATAAGTATGGGTTTCGCCAGGGTAGGCAGGCGAGTGGGAGCAGGGTGCCCGTACCCCCTCCCCTCCCCTCACCTAGTCATTAAGAAACATTATCATCAGATCAAGTATCAGCTGTATCCCCTAGGCCATGATGCATATGATTTCTGAATTGGTTTTATACTAAAGCATAATATAGATACAGTATTTAATACTATAGCGTGATTTGGAACTAAAACTTGTATTTAAGACGGGACTTAAGCTAAAAATAAAAACATTTTAACCGTGTTTGCGTATTATATCATAATACTATAACTAAAAATGCTGAAATAAAAACCTTTTTGTAAAAAAATAAAACCGACTTCTAAAAAAAAACTAAAAAGTGGAAAATAACTTTATTTCCGGAAGTCAGTGGCAAAAAAGTCAACGAAACCAACAAAATCCACCGACTTCCGGAAATAAAGTTATTTTCCACTTTTAGTTTTTTTAGAATTCGTTTTTATTTTTTTACTAAAAAGTCTTTTCGTATGGGAAATCATTAAATAAGTTCCCCGCTCTGGGCGGAGCGGGGGTGTGATTCAGACTTTTACTGACATTCTGGCGAAACAGGAATATTCTATTACCTTCTTATAGAGGGGAGGGGTTTGAATCCCAGGAGTGAGAAATCTTTATAATCTACTGATGCTAAGTCATAGGCTTCGAGTATCCAAGACCTCTGATTTTTCGAATTCATGTCCGTATTTTTTTTTAAAACATTTCCCCACTCTAGGAATTTCTTTTGTATGATGGGTGCGTTTACAAACATTTAAACTCACATACACAAACATTTATTTAATTAAATAAATATTTGTTCCGTGCGGGGATCGAACCCGTGACACGCACCGCAGCAGTCGATCGCTCAGCCACTGCGCCAATCGTGTCGTCAAATATTGTATTGTATAATTATCACTTGCTTCAGTGATGGAAATTATCGTGAGAAAAAAGTATAAAATATGCCTGACATATTTTTCGACAGCATGTTTAGCCAACTCAAAGGCCAATGGGCGACATAAAAAACTCTTAACACCAAGTTAGGTACTAGCCGTGTCGACGGCGCGTTAGTGTTCTACGCGCGCTTCAAAGAGATGTCAGCAAAGCAGAGGGGTCTGCCAGGGCCACCGCCTGCCGGGGTTGCGGGTTGTTCGAAAGAGATACCGAGGCCCCGGAGCATAAAGGGCAAAAGAAGGAACATGGATGAGTTTTTAAATGTTTTTGTTTGTTTTTTTTTTTTTTTTTTTTTTAAGAAATATGTAAGAATATGTACAAAAAATTATAAACGACAATAGAGTGAATGAAAATACAACCAATTAAAAATGTCAAATAAAAATAATAAAATCTCCAATTTACATTATCATAAGTTAGACTGACACTCCCTTCCGTTCCGGCCGGGATGTTATTTGATGATTTCCTATCCAACAAAAAAAAATTGGCATTAATCACACGATAAAGAAGAAGTGGTACCATTGATATACCTACCACTCTATATCATAATAGTTTTTTAGATATGTTAGTATGTATATAAGATGTGTTACGTCACGTATCTTCTTCACGTACGCTTGAGTTTACTTTTTAATTTCATGTCGCATACGCGTGTTTCGTCGAATTTTACGCCGTGTGACATTGTTGTATGTGCTCGCGAGAACTTTGGATCTATGCCGCTTTTGCCGCGTTAATAAAAATAAATAAATAAAATAAATATCTTGGGACAACTCACACACGGCTATCTGATCCCAAGCTAAGCAGAGCTTGTGTTATGGTAACCAGACAACTGATATACATACTTATATAATTTATAAATACATACATATTATAGATAAATCACACCCAGACACAGAACAAACAATCATGCTCATCACACAAAGTTTGTCCTGGGTGGGAATCGAACCCACGACCTCCGGCTTAGCAGTCAGGGCCACTAACCACTAGACCAACAGGCCCGTCAAATGCGTAAAAGAACCGCTTAGGTCGATCTTTAAGCCGCGCTTGCCTAGGATATTTTTTACACTAGGAATTTCTCCTGTATCGTGGTTGCGTTTACAAACATTTAAACTCACAAAGAGCCGGAGACCCGAAACAACTATCTGTAAGCCACACAAATATTTGTTCCGTGCGGGGATCGGACCCGCAACACGCAGCGCAGCAGTTGATAGCTTAGCCACTGCGCCAACCGTGTTGTCGGTTGCTCTGTGGGTGGGTGACCCGTTACATACCGAGTTTCCTCCGTGCCTCGGAAAGCACGTGAAACTGTTGGTCCCGGCTGCCATTCGTATATCTTTGAAAGTCGTTACAGGTAGTCAGTGTCCCGAAAGTCTGACAACCAGTCTTACCAAGGGGTATCGTATTACCCAGTTCTAACTGGGTTGTGGAGGTCAGACAGACAGTCGCTCCACGTAAAATACTGGTAGTTAGCTGCATCCGGTAAGACTAGAAGCCAACCCCAGCTTAGTTGGGAAAGGCTGGGCAGATAATGAGGCTGTTCTGTCCCATCCCTTGGGCTTAACTTTATCTGGCCAATAAGTTAGCAATGACTTTAAATTGACACTAGTGTTTCTTCAGCCTGCCTCGGCCCAGACATCTTGGCGTCTGACATCAGGCTCTCACCGTGTGAATGTCTTCGCTCACAGTTTCTGAACCATCCGTGTGTGATTCGTCAGTGCCACTTCAATCTCGCCGACTAAATCGTTTTGTTTTTTTTTTCAACCTATTTGAATGAAAAAAAAAAAACTTAACATAACTAAACGCCTCATTTGATTTGAACCTATATAACGCAAAAATGCTCATGAATTTGTATATAACTCACACTTATGCACATTTTAAACAGCTGTTTTATATTAAATGTTTTGGAACAAAGCAAACAATTGGTCTCATTAAATATATAATTAATTTGCGTAGTTAGTTGAGGTGACTAACTAGCTAGTAACATTGAACTTAATATGCATTGAAAAGAACTTTGTTCTAGGCAAGCGGAATATTTTTATTGTTCGACTATTGAAAGAATATATATGAAAGAATATAAGTTAAAGTCATCCCACCAGCTCTTCCTGGTCCTGCTCCCTATTATACCAACCTACTTTGAGTCCCAATCATGGGCAAAAGCCTCCCCTTTCTCCTTTCACATTTCTCTAGGCTGTCCGATGTCTGGCCATGTAAGCCTTGCAAACATGATCAGATCGTACCACCACCTTCTTTGCGGTCGACCTCAACGCCGCAATAGTAAAAAAAAAAAACTAGATTTGTATAGATTGATAGACGATACAGGAAACTGTGTAGTAACAAACGCCTACTATCTCTTCTATTATGTACAATCACAAAGTTATGTCAGTACATACTTCAATCAGCTGATCTACAAATCTATTTACACATATCGCCGATCGCTACATATGTCAGCGTCTCATTTACTCGTTATGTAAGACTGGTGTATTAATATTCGGAGATGCTATGCTATATATACAACTATGTATATAATGATCATAATGTTATATATTTAAGTATGGTGTTGTATGAAATGATGTTGTTTGATGACCTTATAGTGACGTGATGCTCATGTGATCGTTGTAAGGGTAGGGTGCCACTGAACGAGAGTGAGCGCTTTTTAATGTTTTTTTTTACTGTAATGAAAATTCGGTTTTTGTAACCTAACACCTCGCATAGATCGCTAGATCTAAACGGAGACAAATCAAAAATGGTAAATTTTTAGGAACCTTTGTATTCGAATGCTCGGCAATCATGCGACACTATAACAGAAGGTACCTACAGTAACATTTTACTACCCATTTATGATTTAAAATAAATTTTATCTTGATAAATTCTCATACAATTAGTATTAGGTTTTTTGTTTTTAAGTTGTCCCTAGTCTAGGTCTAGGTGTGCGATTTTCTGGAAAGTTTGTACCATAACTTCTTGTCAGCTAAAAGACAAGGAAGACGGCTAGGAAGTGGTGACAGGTGAGTGGTTTTGGGTGACTGACTGCATTTGTGATTTTTTGACGTTCAAATTACGTTAAAAATTTTGATAAAAGTGCGCGAGTAAATAATAAAAAGAAATTGTATAATTTCCTGTTTTCCATCAGCTGGGGCGTCTGCCTCTTGGATTACGATTCAAGTCAATTAAAAGCAATTCCGAGATACTGTTAGAAACATAAGATGTAGTGAAAGTTGAAAGTATGAAAACAATATTATGCTCTAAGTGAGCATATATTTTCAATTTATTCGAAACATAAAATGCAGCCACTTTATTTTTACAGCATCCATTACTTTCTCTAAACGCTATTTAATATTTTATTATGCAGCATTGTGTATTTCAGATAGCTTTGTGTTTAGACACATTAAATAACAGAGTAGATTTCCAATTGAAAACATCTCGTCCTGAAAGTGTATCGCTTTAAACATTGGCTCTTTAAAAACGAATTTCACTAATGTAACTGATCAGCACTTTAAACGGCGCGGCGTTCAAAAACTATCAGTGCCGATATACCATAATTGTTATTTGCGTATTCTTTCCGTGTTCTTACGGCACGAATTAGCTAAGGGAATTTCATATTGCTTTTTTTGAGACGGGAAATCATCGAATAACTTCCTCCGCTCTGGGCGGAGCGGGAGTGGATGCAAGACTTTTGCTGACTAAAACCCATTCTTCTTTTGCTCTTTGTGTTTCGGGGCCGTGGTATCTCTTCCGAACAACCCGCAACCCTGGCAGGTAGGTAGGTACTGTTACGACTAAGCTATTTATTTTGAATAAAAGCGCATATAATATTTTTAGGATTATAACTTAAATCATATTTTAATTTACATGTCACACTTTTTCCTCAAACCTCCGCTTCCGACATTTTCTTATTCTATTCTAATTTTAAAACGACCTGAGTATTTCAACGTTATGGTAGACCAGCCAGCATTGGTTAGGTTATAAAACCTCTTACAGTATATTCTTTAACCCGAAATTGCTTAAGAACTATTTACTATGCAATTTCAGTTCGTTTACTACGTAAATTCGATATATTATGAAATGTGCGGTTGTTCCGTGATAAATTATGTGAGACTTGATATCTTGTCCTGCGTGTAGAGGACACGCTGTTTGTACATTATAGGAACAATTGAAAAAGCCAAACTGGTCCCCAAATTTTGGGTTAAAGAAATGAAGATTGCCATCGACATGCTGAGAAAAATATTGTTAGCCTTACAGAAATCAAATCTAAATATTTTTATTTCACATAGGTCTATATGATTGGCACTTCTAAAACGTCGAGAAAAGGTGCACGGTTCGGGTTGGTCGTTTCCTATTGAGAAGAACCGGCAAGAAACTCCATATTTACTCTTTTAAAATCATTTGGTTTTACAATGTTGTTGTTACAGCTTTAGTACCTACTTAAGTATGAGAGGACAGATTAGGCCCGACAATAAGTCATTGCTTATTTTTTAAAACGTAAAATAAAATCATACGTTAACAAAAGTTAACAAGCGTCTAAGAATCTACAAGGCCAAAAATATAGTCATATCTAGTCAGTCTTTAAAAAGCCTAATTATAATCCGCTGTCACTGCCACCACACCCTAGTGCCACAGAGTACTTTGCCTTGTACGTATGTTCTCATAACAACACACAACTTTCTCTCCTCGACCTCGCTCAGTGGAACCGAACCAAGTCTTAACTACATTACACATAATTATGTAGATATAGTACAAAGATCTAACATCCTCACGTACAGTTTACGAAAAGATGTATGAACGAAACATGTTCTGGTTTGATTTGTGACCTAGCTTTATCGGGAAGTGGTCCTTTTGTACGGAAATTTGGTCCTATACCGCAATTTTTGCTATGACGTTTTTTTTTCATCTGTTTGTAATTTGTTATTTATAGTATGTTGTTTCGGATGGGGAATCATCAAATAATTTAACTTAACCGCTCTGGGCGGAGCGGAAGATAATGTCAGACTTTTACTGACTAAAATCCTTCCATGTTCTTGCTTTTGCCCTTTGTGTTCCGGGGCCGCGGTATCTCTTTCAAGTAACCGGCTACCTCAGATTTATGGTATGCTTAGGATAGGCATTTGATTAAATGCCGAATCATCAAAACATGTTGGATAAAGTAAATGTCACACATTTTGGAGTTTGGTCTCAATTTTAAATATCTTCCTATTTTATAATATTGTCTGAAGAGTATAAATGACCAAATTATGAAAAAATAATACTGCTGGCGACTTAACATTATGAATGTTTATTCAACACCATTTAAGTGTTATTTTCGCATCGAAATAACTCTAATAAAAATACAGGCAAGTGCACTTGAAAGCGCGTAAACAAAAACATAAGACGGTAAAGACTAATACTTTAATACTGCAATAATAGTGGTATATTGCGTAGTGACAAGTCGTTGGCATATTGCCCAGAAGAGTCAAGAGATCTGGTCTGAAGAGCTCTTCTTTATGAGTCACTGTCAAAGGAGTAAAGAAAAGTATAGGATATATTCTGCATGAAAACCATTGACATATTAGTGAGAGATATTAATAACTAGCTGGCGCCCGCGGCTTTGCGCGCGTGACATCGAAAAAGAATCCTATGTGTTATTCCAGACCATAATCTACCTCTGTGCCAAATTTCATCAACATCCGTTCAGCCGTTTTGACGTGAAAGAGTAACAAACATCCATACATCAATCCATCCTCACAAATATTCGCATTTATAATATTAGTAAGATTAAAGGTAAGTATTTTGCCTAAAAAAAGGAAGATGATCTGGACGCGCATCACGAAGGTTAGTTCGAGCTAGCGCAGTAGAAGAATACTTGGAAGGATTTGGAGAGGCCTTTGCTCATTTGTTGGACTTACAAGGTTAATTTAAAAAAGTGTTTTACCCTTTTAAAGATTATTCATTGTGTGATAAAGGTTGTCAAGTAGAGTCACAAAATCTGATTTTTCTAAATTACACATTTTTCCAACATACAATTATCACGCAGTAAATTAAACCAATGGAAAGATATTCAAATAATGTTTATTCACAAAATGGACGGGTCACACGTACATACATACACTTCCATCTATATACGCTACGTATATGCATGTAGAGGAATTTTCCAAACAAATGAAGTAGTGGACACCGAAGTTACTTTTAAATCCTTTAGATTCCAGACAAGTGTAATACATAATTCAGATGCAGTTTTGTTACATAATCTGGCGCTTGGTTGACTTTGATAACATTGGGTGGTTTTTGGCACTGTCTCATTATATTCGGAAATCTACCGATAGATGGCCCGATTTTATAACAAGCTGTGCTCAGCGTGTGGTCGTAGCGTTATGTTGTATAGTTTATTAATTTCGAAAAGGAATGCCTATGCAAAATTTTAAGTTAATCCGGTCAAGAAATCGTGTTCTTATTTCATACAAACTTTGTCAACCTGTTTCACCCTACCCCTCTCAGGAATTGAATTTTGCAAAATCCCGTCTTAGTAAGCATTTACGTTTTAAAAGGACACCCCACAGGAATCTTACTAAATGGAACAATCTAGTCATTAATATAGAATTGAATTAAATGAGTTACGGGAAATTTGTTGAACTTAGACTACCAAATACGACCGTGACGGAACGGGTTCATGTATAACAATACGTTACATATTCAAAAAATCCCGTTATGCCGGGATAAACACGTGAATGTATCCATGAATATGAATATCACTTAAAAGTTGTATCGAATCATCGTACTTCCAAATTGCATGGCATAACTCATCAATTCATCACGTTTCTTACGTGCAACGCACGTCTTTTTAACCTTTTGAACGCACGCGCGTTTATCCAAGCCGAGAATCTCATTTTACCTACATTTTTGTCACATATTTGTGTTGTTTGTGTACAGGGCATGCGCTATGTGACAATGCCGATCAAAGAACACACATTTATAAGCTTCACCTCTATGTAAAACAATTTTAGAAATTTAAATTGCATACATATTTAGTTTGAACGCATGGTGAACTTAGAGACGTCTGGGAAACTAACAATTGGAAATTGTTACAAAACATTAATATATATTATGTCAATCTAAAACGTGATCGACTTGTCCATCTCCGTTTTAGTTAGAAAATTACTTTATTCTGGTCCTCTTGTCCACGATATACTGAAAGCCGTATCCAGCATGTTTGAGGATAATGCTACGAAGGTGGTGAAATCATGCATGTCCTTGTTCTGTTCAAATATAATAAGTTACCAAATGGCGTTCACAGACGATAAATTAGTGACTTGACTGTTGCAATGTTAAGCTTAATAACGACTGTATGCAACTGTAGATTGTATTTAGCTTTTTATATCGTATTGAAAACTAACATTTGGCTCCGGTTTCGCATTCACGGAAGTCGAAAATTATCCGGAACGTGCTTTTGGACTAAAAAAGAACCTCTTGGATCCTAGGTCTTAAGACAGGTTATGGGTTATATTCTTTTTGCCAAATTTCATCTAACTCGATTCAGCCACTAAGGAGTGAAGGAAAACAGAAAAATCTTAAAACTTTCTTCTTCTAACGTTGGTACGACTTTAATACATTAAAAGAGTTTGTTGATGGGTAATCCCATCGAACACGGCTTGGAGTCCATAAATTCTCAACTATGGAAATTCCAACTTGAGATTTTTTTAGGAGGAAGATATTTCCTAATACACGATCCCCCAATACCTGTACCGTGATTATTTCAAGTAAAAACGAAACTTTTTGTTTTTGTTTATACTGTCCGAAACGGCATTTTGTTAGTTACCTGCCTGATTTTTTTCTTCGAAATTTTATGTGCATTTTTATCAGCCTCCGTAGTTTTCGTCTGTCTTTCTAGATATATTAGATATATAGATATATTAGATTTCATAATATTGTAAGGTCATGCATTAATACGATTGAGTGAGATTCGATGTCTCTAAGCTTAAAACGTGAAGTGGAATGTTTAATTCTCTATCGAAAACTGTTATTTGTAGGTGGACTCCAAAGACCACCAATAAATTTGTGTATCTGTTTCTATTTTTTTACTGGCCTGATCTCTTATACTACTCATGTATTCTTATGTTGCTAGTGACGCACATTAGGCGAAAGGACTAGTATGTTTCGATAAAAAATTGTTTACCTAAACACAATTGACATGGTTTTGTCAGCAATAAAATTCTTATTATTTAACAGATCATAGTTACGAATCCGGCTCGAAGGACCAATTATATAATCACTTTTGGCGTAGTCATAAGTGGTGCATCTATTTTTTTTAAACACGTAACTATCTAAACAGTAATTATTGAAACCTCTGTCCTATATGTTAGTATATAGTAAAGTGACTTAGTGAGAAGTGTCTAAATGTTTTGAGGTTCTGATAAATTATATTGTGGATTAACCGGTATTAGTGCAAGGTCTATCGGTGTTTCAGTGGTCCAAGGTTTTAGAATTATAAGTGAGACTTCAAGATAGAAACAACTGTTAGTATTGTGAATTTTGCCTGTTTTTAAGGAATTAAGTAAAATATTGTGATATATTTATACCGTACATGTCCTAAATACGTGATTATGAAATACTAACCTTTATTATCGTATTAAAATTCCTATCTTGACATTGATTCCGCATTCGGCCCTTCATGGCCTCTCACAAGGTATTTAAATTTTAGAATAATAGATCTAAGTTGTAGTACTGTCTCTTTTTGTGAAATGTCGGCGTAGCATATCGTTTTCTTTTATCATACTTCTCTATCAATTACAAGTTTATATTATATCAAAATGTAATGCAAATAAATATATAATTTAGTAATTCATTCATCAATGCATATTTAATTGGCAGCTCATTTGGTTTATCTTATGAATAAATTAACAACAAATAAAAAACAACAAACTAAATAACACAATATTGTGTTACATTTACTATCTACTTCTAAGTTCACCAGCAATACTTGGTATTGTAAAACTTAACTTTTATCGTTTTAAAGTATACGTTTATCGTTTTATAGTTAAAGTTTCTAGTTTTAAAGCTTACGTTTATATTTATTAAGGTTACGTTTATTGATTTAAAGTTAACGTTTATCCTTATTCATAATAAGTAATATTAAGAAACATTTAACGAAATCGAAATTTAGCGTGATATAGAACTTTGTCAGTTATATTAATAACTAAATGTCATAGTGAAACGACAAAATGTAGATCAAATCTGTTACTCTTGTTGTCAAAACACCAGATATTATTGTTGTTTTATATAAAAGCTAAATTTCTTATCATCGTGACATTGCATTTTTATATATTTCCATCGTTCCATATTTCCTTTTAGGCATCATTTCATAACAAAAATCATGTGCTTATGTCACATGTTTTTATTTGACATTTGCAAGGGTTGGGATATCGTTTCGTTTTGTAATAATTAGGCACTAATAAGTTCAGTGAACTAATAACAATTTTCAAAAATGAGATAGTATTTGTTTAAAAACTAAACAAATACTATCTCATTTTTGAAAATTGTTTTGATTATTTACTGATTCTTAGGTCACAAGTTCAAATCCGGGTCGAAGGACCATATTTTAAAATGAAAATCTAAAGCAAATTAGGTTGAAAAATCAGCACTTTTCGAACGTCAAAAAACCCGTAAGACTCGCTTCTCAGCGTTATTTTAATTATATTATAAGGCATGGTAAATAAGATGTGTGTAATGGCTTAAAACAAGATTAATAATCAAATTAAAGTCATATCGCTTTTAATAACGAATAATTACACAATTGAATGACCAACCGTGTAATATTTGACCATTACGAATTAGCATTTACGCATCATTCAATACGTTGAGGTTTTGAGTTCCAAACCTGCTAAGCACGCTATTGATAACTCCGATTCTATTTAAAACAATTGTGTTCTGAGGCCGTGATAATTGGTACTTAACTGAAACTAAATTAAAAGATAAATTATTATACACGCATGAATTATAGACATAACAAGAAACTTTAATAGAAAAAGTGGAACCAGCGTGCCTGAGAGAAATTTCTCGACGACATGTTAAGCCAAGTCAGAAGCCGTGTCGAAAGATATGTCAGCAAAGCAGAGGGTCCTGCCAGGGCTACCGCCTGGCGAGGTTGTGGGTTGTTCGAAAGAGATATCGCCTCCGCGGAACATGAAGAGCAAACGTAGGAGCATGGGTTGGTTTTAATCGGTAAAAGTCTGATACTAACAGCGGGGTCCAAAAAGCCAAGCCAGAAGCCCATGGGCGGTATAAAACTCCAGGTTAGGCAGTAACCATACGATTAGTTTAACATAGAATGAAATGTGGCTATTTGCTAAACTAATTAATTACCTGTAAGCTTTTAAAATAATTAATGGTCTGTGTACATACGTACGATATTTACTGATTCGCTGTACACTCACCTGCAAAAGTGCATGGATACCTTAGTGTCTATTTTCCTGTGAACGTTTGAGTTCAAGTTTTGAGAAAATGAACTAGATGGCGTTTCTCGCTTTACACGATTTTTTTTTTTACTAACGATGGAATTGTACATTGCACTAATTGATCATGCCCCTTATATAGAAAAATCTAATGATCCAGCACATGATAAATGAATATCATTTTTAGTTTGTGTTGTCCAAAGGTTTTGAATGCCTCGAAATTCGTTGTAATGATGACATACATTGGTGATTGCTGTTTAGCTCGATTAATGGACTATAGCAGAATTTGACTCCACATATGATACAATCCTTGATACTAAAAACATGCATATCTTGATTTGTATAAAACAAGATTTATGACGTAAAAATTGATTTGCTATTCAGCGTGACTTCGCAGTTCAGTTTGTTAATATACGCAAAGATTGTCTGGTTTAAAAAAAGTAGCTCAAATGTCTCAATCATCGTATAACTGTACATATACGCCAAATGGCTTTGTGGTAGTCAACATTTATTTTTTAGGAGACGCAAGTCAATTAAAATTAGGATATGGATGTAATTATTACTTTACAAAAGCTTAGGTAACTATACCTACTCAAAATCCTTTTTTTTAAAGTAGATAATCATAGGTATTCTTGCAGGCACGAATCAATGTCTTCGTTTTGTGTTCCAAAATATATATGTAACCGGGTCAAAATTTTATCTTTCTTTGCCAACATCTTGCTCATGACAAAGGTCGAAAGCTTCATTCGACAAAAAGTGGTCCTTAGGTACATATAATATTAGTTACACATTCTCAAAGTCAATATCTTCGTATTATTTGGTATACACGACGAATACTGAAGAAAGTTAAATAGGTTAGGATACTGATAGAAACGATAGTGATATTGGATAGTGATCGTGGTAAAGAGTGGTATAGTATGGAAACTCTGTGACTATGTCGTGTAAGAAGGTGGAAAGTATGTCCTTCTAGGGACCTTTTCTCGACGTTTTAAAAGTGCCCATGTATGTAAAATAAAAATATTTTGATTTTGATTGAGGGGAGGACCTTCTCTAGAAAGGTCAGGGGCGTATCACTTTCAATGAGCGTACGTGTATAACTAGATGATTGAACTAGGCCGAAGCAAAGGAGTATGTAAAGATTGTAGCTTGTAGATTGTAGAAACAGGCATGAGTTTATGCGTGTATGTCTTCGTGTTTACCAAAGATTGGTAAATCGATTTAACACGTGATCGTAACCTGAATCGTAGATGGTGGTATGACGTCGGAAGTTTGCATAATTACCACCGTTTGCTGTATAATATATAAATGTTTGCTGTATATCCATTTTATTTAAATTTTTAAGTAACATTTACATTTTAAGAGTTCCAAGTCCAAGTTTGTTTTCATCTGCGTATTTTTTTGTTGGGTCGATTATACACTTTTTTGGGAACTGAATTGTGGTTTTTGCTTTTTAGCCTTGTTTAAAGTTTTTTGTAAGGTTATGAGGAATATAATTAAAAAGTTCAGGTAGCGAAAAACATCCTACTAATATAATAATTGTTAAAGTTTGTGAGGATGTATATTATTATGTTTGTTACTCTTTCATACAAAAACTACTGAATTGGTTTAGTGACACACAGATATTGTACAACCTAGAATAACGCAAAGGCTTTTCGATGATCGAGGGCGAAGCCGCGGACAACAGCCAGTATTCAATATCCTCACTCGTTTACAATAAGTAGTTAAGTATTTACCGGAATAATTGTCTGTGTTAATCACACACTAGCTTGAGGCTGTTACTCAAAACCAGTTAATTGATGTACCATTAACTGATCGCCTCATCGGTATTACGATGTCAACAATTTCATAGGAAACAATTTAGATTTAATGACAGCAACTGGTTCGAACTGGAGTTGCCAACAATGTAGCCTCTGGATTACAACTGTCATAGTCATTACATTTTAAAGCAAAACTTCGGCTACACTAGTAAAGTACTAGCAGGTATAGTAACTGCTCCTTTGGTTTCGCGGTTGCAAGCGCGACTGCTGAGCACGGAGTACTTGATTCAATTCCGTGGTCAGGCATAAATAGGTTTTTCCATTAGGAATTTCATAGTACCAACCCGGAGGTTGCAAGTTACGTTGTTGGTCCTGCTCGTTGTTGGTTCGGATTGCCGTTCCATCAGACTATGAGAGTGAGGGAACAGAGAGCGCACCTGTGCCTGCGCACACACTTGTGCACTATAATATGACTGGCCACCGTGGCCGAAAACGGTTAGGAAAACTATATATATTGTAATAGGATCGTAGGATTCAGTTCGGTTGTCAGTTAGGTAGGTGATATGATTAATACAACCAAAGTTTAGAAATTCACTGTCGGTCAAGACCTTTTATCTCGGGACCGCGGGAAGGTATCGAGTTAAAATTAAAACCATAATATAATCAAGTCCCTTTGTGCTGTGAAATCAACCCTCTAAGTCTTTTTTTTTTTAAATTGTGAATTATATCACGGTTGTGGATTGTCCCAGTCCGCCAAATATTTTGCAGTATCTTCTTATCTTCTATGCAATTATCCGTGACAATTTGCAGTGGTTGTCAGTTATTTTTATTGCATACAAAGGAAACGTGACACCATAAAACGCTACGTGACCAATTTAAATTACTACTAGTGTTACGAATACTGGAATCGTTACAAATCATATCTTTATTAATCAGTTGTTAAGTCAAAACAATTTCTAGAACAATTTTCTCTTTGCCTGACTATGTATGAAAGTAAACGAAACTAAGGGAGTATGTAAGCATTATAGCAGTTGGCGTTTTGTGATTTATGTTAATAGCCGTGGGTATAAGGTGTATATTTTCTCTTTAATGGCAAAGAAAACAGAGAAATTTAATTGACAGGCAAATTAAACCGCGTTGTTGTTAGTTTAAATTGTTATGAAATTAACTGGTAACGATAACCTAAACAGTGAACAGTTTGATCCACCTCCAGCAATAATATTGATAGAAGGATTTATACACAAACTTAATACACACGTAACAATTTATAGCCCCAAAATGTATAGACTTAAACTCAAAACATTCAATTAATAAAACACTAAAGACTCTTCTGTTTTAAGCTTTCACGCATTTTAACTATAATTAATCGGCCACTTACGGGATATCTTCCGCGATTAATTATTATTGTGAGCTCCCGATATTACGATGCTATCTGAAAAGCCATGATCTCGGGATGAATCGGGAATGCGCTTGGGTGGTATAAGACTAAGAAAGACAGATTTTTGTCTGTACCTTATATGTTTTACCACTCACTCAAAAAATGAAGCTACAGTCACAAGGCATAATAACTGTGAAAATACTGTAGTTGCCCAAAGCGTAGATCTTTATGGCGTCTATGGACAAGAGCTGGCACGATACTTCATAGACGCTCTTTCAAGTCAAAAATACACAAAAATCCGTTGCGAATGCAATGACTGATTAATAGTGCCTAAGCTGCGAGAAGTCTTCAGTATTCCTGAATACTGAATTGCTTACTCTCCAAGTCTCATTTGCAATTGGTCTTTTCAGACCACATTAGGACCAACTTTATTTACGATGCAATCTTTCATCGTAAGTTAAGTTGGTTTAACAAATTGGCCCTGAAAATCATATGCGAATATGACAATACTTTATTTATTTTTGCATCGTATTTTTATATTACTTCATTCGCGTGGAAAGTGTATGCTTTGAGTACGTTCCGCGCATATGGAAAAAATAACAAAACAATGGATCCAAGTTGTAGCAGAAGAAGATCGTAAAAGTCAAGATAATCTTAGCATTAATGCTTGATACTGGTTTTAAAAAGAATAAGAAGAACAAAAGTAGGACAAATTCTTTGTAACAACAAGCTAATCAGGCCGGAATTAATGGAAGATTTATTTGAATTATGAATCTGCACTCTTTAGTCTTTACCTATTCTGTCCGAATGTATCAATCTTCCTACATAAACCGATACTTTGCATTCACAGTCCATTCAATCTTTCTATATAATCCCATTAGTCGCCGTGGGTGCTATAAAGGTAGTCGTTTAGCAAACGACCCAGCCCTGTAATGGGGCGGACGTAATGACAGTGATTATGACCGTCATCACCTTTTGCGAATTCTTATGTTATACCTGTGCATGACTTGCAGTTGCAGTTACTACAGTGACTACAGTTACAACTATAGTTTTGAAAAATTTAGCAGACCTTAATTGTTGGCCTCTTCTATAATTGTTTTCTTCGTAACTATACGTAGTTTATAGTATGTAATGATAGTTTATTTTTGGAAATGATAAATCTTTCCTCCTTCGCATAATGTTTTCAATGACACCCGATGCGGTTCTGTGAACCTATTGGTAAAATTTACAAGTGTTTTGGTTTCATAAACAAAGCTTCTGGTTTTCCTAAAATTAAACCAAATAACTAAAAACAGGTCTTATTAGTTATTTGGTACGTCCTCAAAAAATAGATATAAAATTACGATGCAAAAATAAATAAAGGTGTTGTCATATTCGCATATGATTTTCAGAGCCAATTTGTTAAACCAACTAAACTTACGATGAAAGATTGCATCGTAAATAAAGTTGGTCTTAATGTTGTCTGAAAATACCAAATGCAAATGAGACTTTGCAGAGTAAGAATTTAGTATTCAGTAATGCCTTCTTGCAGCTGAGGCACGATTAACCAGTCATTGCATTCTCAATTTTCACACAGAAGTGGCAGAACTTCTGCCACTTATTTGTAAAATAACTTTCAATGACGCACAAGTAGTCCTGCCATTCCCAGTTTCCAGGCATTCATATTTATGTGAAGATAAACCTACAGAATCCAATAAAAGGAGGCGATGTACGTCATCCTCATATCATAGTCTAGACGTATTCGGGGTACGCTGCAAGACTTTCATATAACCCTCCTTTACTTCAGACGCAGGCAATAAAATTCACGACTTTTTTACTTATGCAAAATCCAAAACAAACTTTTTTACACATAAACATATTTACAAGCTGGTCAATATATCTCGAGACTGCATGGCGATGCTCACTTTGTTAGCGATATATCTAATATAAAACACTAGCTTTCGCCCGCGGCACCGCCCGCGTTAAATTTGGGATAAGACAGTTCCTCTTTCCTGATTTGTAGGTACCTGCCACCTGTAGTTTTTGCCCTAGCGCCTTATTTATTGTACTAGCAATGCTAAGTTTTCCCTTTTTTTCCCTCTTCCTCCCTCATTTTTTACTCTTTATTTGAAAAAATAGCCTATGCCCGTCTCCAGGGTCCCAACTATCTCTGCACCAAAATTCATCAAAATCGGTTTAGCCATTTAGGCGTGAAGAGGTAACAAACAAACTCACTTTCGCTTTTATAATATTAGTAAGGAGTATCTTTCTAGCCTTGTCCCATATTAACATTAGAATTCTTTTATTTCCAAAATAGTTTTATCAATTTATTTTACCAAAATGTCTAATCATCATCACTTCGACAAATATATATGTTTTAAATTTAAAGTTATCGCAACTCTGGCCCCCAAGATACAGGCGCAGCCTAGTTTGGGGACTGTTTTCTAATTTTGTCAACATGAAACTTGTTACCGATACCTATCCATAATAATGTTAGATTAAGAAAAATGTTGCAGCTATGGTTTAATAAATTTATTCTTATACTAGCTTTTGCCCGTGGCTTCGCTCGCGTTAAATTCGGGTAACACAGCTCCCCTTTCTTGATTTGCAGGACCTGCTACTTGTAGTTTTTGCACTTGCGTCTTATTTATTGTAATAACAAGGCTAACTTTTACCTTTTCTTCCCTCTTTCTCCCTCATTTCTCTTAAAAAAAATTGCCTATGTCCGTCTCCGGGGTCCCAACTATCTCTGTACCAAAATTTATCAAAATCGGTTAAGGCATTTAGGCGTGAAGACGTAACAAACAAACAAACAATCAAACTCACTTTCGCTTTTATAATACATATATATTAGTAAGGATTAGTTCAGGTCGTCACTCACGTATATTTCTTCCATTCTCCACTGTCACACGTTACTCCTGTCTTCTATATCACTTCTCACACAATCTATCCATGTTTTCTGACCTTCCTCTCCCTCTCTATTCATAAATGCTTGTTTGATCAATGATATATCAAATTCAAAATGTTTTGTCATTCTAATAAAGTTTCCAGAAAAAAACAAGATGGTGGCGTTAATTCCGAACGATCCTCATACTTTTTAATTCCATATATTTGAGCGGCAATCAAATCAGCCAGTTATTTTATACGAGTTGTGAGATGAGCAGGAGGAATAAACGTAAAAATATACGCGGAAACTGTTTGTCATCGTTACTTTTAGTTACTATCATGTACTGCAATAGTTAATAATATTGTTGTTTTTTTAAAATGTTTTGATGTAATACTTAACTGCTGATGTCCCGTGACTAGACACGTTTTTGTCTGTGTAATGATTATGATACGCTTTTAAAGTTCAGTTTGCGAAACAATAACAATATGTTATGTTTATCTCTCACTACCGTTACTAACTTAAAACCTTTTAATCCTATATTTACCCCGTTGGAAAATGTATCCAAAAAGGTGCAACGCGTTTTGGGATTATTTTTTTAAATCATTCCGCAGTTCTCCTTTTGACACCCAGTCTTATCAAGGGGTATCGTATGACCCAGTACTAACTGGGTTGTGGCGGACAGATGGCAGTCGCTACATATAAAATACTAGCATTCAGTTGCAACATAATTAAGAAAACTAATTATTTGCAGATAGTGAGCTCCTTTGTGACAGTGCGTTGTTTTTATGTGAATGTAAGAATTGTATGTATTTTATCACGCTTATTTTCGTTGGATCCCAGTTTTTGATCCCACTTTAATATTTTTGGCGTTGGATCCCACAAAACATTATTATATATTTCCGTTGAATCCCAAATTTGAAAAATACTAAAAAAATACGTTTTATTGCCACTGAATCCCAAAAACTATTTCCGTTGGATCCCAGATGTTTAAAAACATCTGAATGCGGGTACATCCAACAACAAAATCACAATATTTTAAGGCGAAATTTTGTATGTATGTTTGTTATTCCAACACGCTCAAACTTCTAGACTGATTTGGATGAAATTTGGGTATGTGGATAGGTTATGTTAGAATAACGGGTGCTTGCCGTTTTTCCGAAAAGATTTGGACAAAATTTCATTACCCAAACAAATTATAGGAACCGGGAACTAGGTTTGGTTAGGTTACAACTGTGACCTCCTACGCACGAGCCGAGCGAGCGGAGCGAGCGGTGCCGCGGCAGCGGCCGGCGAGTGCCACAAACGACTTGCATTTATAGAAAAAAGAGATTGTTTTTAGTTGTTTACCCGGAACTGAACTATTTAGATTAGGATAATTACTTATTTACAAAAAAAAGGTTAGGTTAAAACTGTGACCTGTGTGCCAGAAACGGCCACATTATATAAAAAAAAAACATGGAAAAATTATGACGGCAGTATTTTTTTTTGAGCTTAGAGGCGCTTGTTTTGAAGGCGTTCATATTTATTTATTTATAAACATCACAAATAAACCTGATCATTTTTAACTCATGCCAGTCTAGTACTATTTGGAGTACATCATTTGTCTCATTTATTCCGCAGTGGCAACAATCTTAAAAAATCCAAAATACACACACGGTGTTTTTGAAATATTTAATAAAAGTAAATCACTTTTCTTCTGAAATGTACACATGTTGTCATAAAATGGGATTCAATGGTAATATCAAATGGGACCCATCGTTAATACCTAAAAAATGGGATCAAAAACTGGGATCCAACGAAAATAAATCTTTTATCACATACATTACGCTTCTTTAAGAAAAACTACCGATCAACGCTTGCAATCACAGTCGATCGTTGTCAAACAGTTTTATAGACTTTGAACAGTGAGCACGCGTGATTCCTTATCAATACCATATATCAGATTAGATAAGAAAGAACTATAGACACTCAGACAATAAAAACATGTCTTAGATAATTCTATTACAGTAACATTGTTACACGACCTACAAGTTTATTTTATGGTTCGACCTTTCGAATTGGTCCTTTACGGATCTGCTTAACCTTGACATGACTTTGACAAAGTATGTGGGAGTCAGTTACCAGAATAATCGATTGCAGTTGATTTCCTAGTGATAGACAACGCAAGAGTTAGCAGAACTGAGGCGGAGTGCGGGGCCACGTTCTGTGGGTGTATTAGCGTGTGTAAAAGGCGTACGGCCCTAGTCAGAACAGAGCCCTCGGTGTGGTCACGCGTTTACATCGTACCTACTTATTGTACTCCAATATTAAATAAAATATTATGTGTAAAGATATATGTGTTATCGTTTACTAGCTAGGCAATTTGCTATGGATACTGCAAAATTGTTCCATTCGCCCCATCATCAGATGATGCGACTAGATGATGATGAGGCGATGTCGATGCCTAGCCTTTAACCACATAGGGGTCGGTTTTTAGTGTAACCGGATGCTGCTGAATACCAGTATGGAGCGGCTGCCTATCTGACCTCCATAACCTAGTTAGTACTGGGTAATACAATTACCCCTTGTAAGTCTGGTTGTCAGATTCTGGGGCCACTGACTTGACTACCTGTAACAACTTAACAACTTTGACAGGCCTGTTGGTCTAGTGGTTAGTGGCCCTGACTGCTGAGCCGGAGGTCGTGGGTTCGATTCCCACCCAGGACAAACTTTGTGTGATGAGCATGATTGTTTGTTCTGTGTCTGGGTGTGATTTATCTATAATATGTATGTATTCATAAATTATATAAGTATGTACATCAGTTGTCTGGTTACCATAACACAAGCTCTGCTTAGCTTGGGATCAGATAGCCGTGTGTGAGTTGTCCCAAGATAAAAAAAGATAAAAAAAAAAAAAAACTGTCAAAGCAGTTGCAGTTTGAGTACTATAAGCGACCTACACAAATGTCCTTTTTTTGGTATTGTTCGTCGTGTCGTTGTGCTCCTTGGGTTATGAGTTGAGCTACACGATAAGTGACTTTGCTTGCACTGACTGGACAGGTCCACTCAATCTGTGTGGTGCTTTCTTAAAAAGACCATTTCAGACACTATCTGCATAGTCCAGTATGTAAGTTACCAAGATTATTTTGTCTGGACCTTAAAAGAGACTATGACCTCTGAGTTTCTTTCGGCTGTTTCTTCTCAGAGTAGTCGGGTACGAAACACCGGCCTCATCTAGTTTTAAAAAAAAATTACGTGTAAAAGTGTTTGTGAAAACCTACTTGCAAAATAAACATCATTTATCATTTATTAAAGGTCTACAAAGGACAGCCGGGACCAACAGCTTACCGCTTGTAGATCGATAAGGTTCCACTTTCAATGTACCACATTGGTGTCAAGTTCCGATTAAGTAGCTTGACCCTAATGTTGTGAAGCGTGTGTTACCTTTTCACAGCTACTTGAAGTACCTAAAAGAAGCCCTCAATTGACTGGTAGGTCAAATATCTAGGACAAACTCGTGACCTGGCTGGTTAAGGCCTTTCTTTTCTTATACACACATCAAAAGTGTCTAGGGATCAAGCATTTTTATGCGGATTTCTTGAGATTGAGATGTGGCTTTGTAATAAATTTATGATTTTATAAATTTATATGGATCCTTTTTGGTGCATTTCATAATTTGAATCAGGAACTCTCAATCAAATTCGAGTAAAAGATGAAAATAAGCTGTCAATATTTTCCCTATAAAAACATACAACGCATTGAAGACATTATTAGTGCTACTGTTTCCCTACTACTGATTAAAACCAACGTTATTATGGAGCGGCGACGTCATTTAAGCAGGGAAGAAATGCTCAGAGCCGTGGGAATGATAGAAGCTGGTTCCCGGCAACGTACTGTAGCTTTAGCTCTGAATACAAGTCAGAGTGTTATCAGTCGACTTTGGACACGTTACCGAAGCACTGGTACCGTGGCTGAGCGCCATGGAGGACGGTATCGCTGCACCACACGGAGACAAGACCGATACATTCAAATCTTAACTCGAAGAGCTCCAACAATAACCGCCATGATGTTAGCCGTGAGGCTTCATCACTCTTCAGGGAACTTAATTAGCGACCAAACAGTCAGAAACCGCTTGCATGAAGTGAACCTTCATTCCCGAAGACCGCTACGGGTACCACCTATAGCAATGCACAATCGTAGGATTCGATATCAATGGGCTCTTGAACACAGAAATTGGGCAGAAGAACAATGGCGTTTCGTGTGCTTTTCTGATGAGTCTCGTTTTGGTATGAGACCGGATACAAGACGTATACGACACTGGAGAACCCCTGGACGCCAACAGCGATTAAAATCCTGCCAGGAAGTCCATCCTTATAGTGGTGGAACCATCATGGTATGGGCGGGTATTTGGATCGGCGGAAGAACTGAGTTGATTTGGATCAGAGGCAACCTCAACGCTCAAATTTATGCTGAGACGATTGTATCAGACGTCATCGTTCCTCTACAAGTGCAAATCGGTCCCTTATTTCAGTTAATGCATGATAATGCACGACCGCACACCGCAAGAGTTGTAAGACAGACTCTCGCCGCAGCTAACATCAATGTCCTGCCCTGGCCTGCTCAGTCGCCAGACTTGAACCCGATTGAGCATGCATGGGATATGCTACAGAGAAGAGCTCTGCCGAATATGGAGGGTATCCAGTCGCAAGAAGACCTTTTTTTGTTGTTGCAACGAACATGGGCGGCCATTCCACAGCGTGATTTGGATGAACTCATTTTGAGTATGCCAAACCGATGTTCTTGTGTTGTTAGTGTTCGCGGTAGAAACACGGATTATTAATTGTTTAAGTTACCCAATAAAATTTTAAAGAAAACTGTTATTTCAGTCTTTTTTTCGAACTTTAATGTTAGTGGTTCAAATGTCAAAAATCCCTTTATTAGGAAAATGGCAAATTTCTTTATTAATGCAAAGGTGACTTGGTTTATCGTTACTGTGACAAACGAAAACACTTTATTTGATGAATCCTTAAAGAAAATTTTAATTAATATCAATCAGGAGAAAAGTTATTGCAAAAATATATGTTGATCCCTAGATACTTTTGATGTGTGTATTATTGATTTTTTTGTTTTGTACCAGTGTTTATATTAATTTTGTAGATTTTAAAATGTTTGATTTTGAAGATGAGGTTCTCACCTCAGCTTTGCAAATGCAATTTCATCTTTCAGGATTCCGTACTGAAAGGGTAAAAACGGGACCCTATTAATAAGACTGCTGTTCCTTCGTCGGTCCCTCTGTCACCAGGCTATGTCTCATGAACCGTGAGAGTTATACAGTTAAAACTTTTACAGATGATGTATTTCTGTTGCTGCTATAACAACAAATACTAAAAAAAACAATAAAATACTATTTAAAAGGGTCCCATACAACAAACATGATGTTTTTTATAGATAATGCTACGGAATCCTTCGTGCGAAAAAGTGTATGTAATAAAATTTTAGGGCCAATTTCCCTGATTTAAATACCTACTAGCTGCGCCCTCCAGTTTCACCCGCGTAGACTGAGGTAAATGGTAGCATATGTGTTAAATCTAGGGTATAAGCTATTTACATATACTACATTTCATGCAAATCCGTTAAGCCGTTAGAGAATGAAAGAGTAACAAACATACACTATTTCGCTTTTTTAATATTAGTGTGATAGGATTTTTGTTGACAAGAGCGGATGCCTTAATGTTGAAAAAAAAACAAATTTAAAAAGCGAAAATGAGTCTTCCTCACTATTACCAGATCAAATAATAATTTTCGTTTCGTATCCGATCATTTTGCCACTCAGACCGTAAATGTTTTGTAATATATGGCCGCGACGATTGACCTTTGCCACTGTTTTGGTTACAACTAGTGTTGTATTTCGGGCACGTTATTCTTGGCAACAACGTAGGGCTTCGGTACGTAAATCAGGCGTGAATCCAAATAATGTGTGCGGCTTAAAACAACTGAAACTCTTTAAAACGATAACCCAAATATCAGTTACTCTGAATGAAACGAAAATATTTGAAGTTTTCTCCATATAAGCATTCATCTATTCTATTTTGTTTGAATACGTATGCGAATTTCGCCTGTATAATATTTGTATGGCTTAATTTTTATACTAATGAGTTCTTATGTAACGCATGTGTTTTTTCCATTACGGTATCAACAGAGACCTAGCTTCAAAAACGTCTGATATTTTGATCTGTTTATAAAGCAGTATAAACTAGTACTTGGTTCAAGGATATCATTACTACGTTTGTTAACAGGTCACTGGGCCAGTATCTTTAAATAGATGCTTTACAATTTTGCTTAGAATTAGGGCAATAAAAAAGATAGATCAGATATAAAATAATATGCTGTGTGCACAATTTTTAGGGTATCGTACCTTTTTTTTTGGGGTGGGCAATCATCAAATAACTTCCCCCGCTCTGGGCGGATCGGGGGGGAGTTTCAAACTTGTACTGACTAAAACCCACCCATGTTCCTTTCATTGCCCTTTGTTCCGGGGGCCACGGTACAACCCGCAACCCCGGCAGGCGTTGGCCCTGGGGCCTAAGTCTCCTATTACAATAGTGTCAGAATGGTCGATCACTGATCGCATAATGGTTGATTTTGACAAGTTTAGTATGTTGTAGATTACCAAAATAAGACTTAGGCCCCTGGCAGGCCCATCTGCTTTACTGACATCTCTTTGAGGCGCGCGTAGAACACTAACGCGCCGTCGACACGGCCTGTCGTCAAAAGACGGACGGACGGTGAGCTAAGGGTACCGCACCTCAAAAGGAGAAAATGGAACACTTATAGAATCACTTTGTTGTCCACCTGTCTGCTTGTCAAGACCTCGGAAAGGCATGGAGGTATCGAGTTGAAATTAAAACCATTTACTCAAGCCTGTGATCCGTTGAAGCTATAAAAGATTCAACTCTCTAAGTCTACGCAAGCAAAACATATGGCCGTTTATGTCGCAAGTTTGTACGGAGTCCTCGTTGTGCGATTCTGACTCATACTTGGCTGGGTTTGGTGCTGAGTTACTTCATCATCTCCCCACCCTTTTTTTTGGGGTGGGATATCATCAAATAAATTCCCCCGCTCTGGGGGGGCGTGTCGGACTTTTACTGACTAAAACCCACCCATGTTCCGGGGCCGCGGTATCTCTTTCGAACAACCCGCAATCCCGGATCCCGCTTACTTTGTCTCAAGTCTCAAGTTAATTCCAATGCTTCCATTCTGTCCTGTCGATGGTATTGCTATTATTTACTTACTCATCTATTGTTTGGTCGTCTTCTCCCTCTACATCCACCAACTATCATTCATCCATCTTTACTTTGGTTTCCCTCTCCCTCTCATCGATATTTATATTCATCGCTTTGCAGTCACATATGTTGACATTTTAAATCTTCCTCCTATGCTCATTTCTTACTTGATCCATTATGCCTTCATTTTAGCCCTTCGTTATTTACGCATTTACACAAATAAAGCATGTAATTGACTTCTTGTAAGGCTTATGTATTAAAGACTAAAAATACTGTGTCGCCCAGGTCATTGACCGATTGACCAACATAATAACAGAATTGGATTACTGGTTTACTTACGGAAGTAACACTGTACATGTTCCGGCGTTGAAAACTAGCCCTGAATATTTTTAGATAGAAAGAGAAAAAAAAAGCAAAACCAAACCATAAATCGTAATAACCATAAAATTAGCGATTTTGTGAAACAGTTGTTTCAATGGACTTTATAGGATATTCTATTTTTGGGTATAGGTACCAGCGAAGATTTTTTGGTATACTTAGATTTTTGCGATTTTAAACCAACATGTTAGTTAAACAAGTGGGAGTCGTACTCACGGACCGAGGGTAACGTACAAACTTGCTACATAGACGGCTATATCTTTTTTTTTTTTTCGGGTGGGAAATCATCTAATGACTTCCCCCGCTCTGGGCGGAGCGGGGGGGCATGTCAGACTTGTACTGACTAAAACCCACCCATGTTCCTTCTATTGCCCTTTACGTTCCGGAGCCGCGGTATCTCTTTCGAACAACCCGCAACCCCGGCAGGCGGAGGCTCTGGCAAGCCCCTCTGAGACGGCTATATCTTGAGACTGCGTAAACGTAGAGGGATTGATTTGATTTGATTGTTCATAGGCTAGAATATATGGTTTTAATTTCAACTAAATACCTCCACGCAGTCCCGAGATAAAGGGTCTTGACAGACAGACAGACTAACGAACAACAAAGTGAACCAAAAAGGGTTCCGTTTATCCCCTTTGAGGTACAGTACCCTAAAAATACGATCTAGATTTTTTTGGATGATCTAGATTTTTAAAGTGAAACTTTTATTACATCGTCTCAAACTTTTTCGTCTGTGTGTGACGTTCGACCGCGGAGTAGGGACGTCTAAATGTCTATAATGTGAAAAAAAGTTTTACTTTTACTGTGGCTTTCATAAAACCACACAATCCTTTTCTGGATGTATGTAGATGCCTTATTGGTCATATGTATATTTTTGTTTTGAGTTTAGAACGGTGACGCATATAATTGCTTGTCAGTTCTGTTCAAACATACACATAGGTAATTCAATATTAGATAAGCTTGCTGAATTAGTAAAAATACGAGTATATTCTGGTTTACCTCCAATGTTGCAGTTGAATTTCATTATTAAGATCCAAACTCATTAAGGTCAAATAAATGAGTACGCTTCTAATCATTTTAGGAAGTATTTTTTGTTCTTGTTACAAAACTAATTTAGTATGTTTTCCAAATATTTTAAGACTCGGGAGTTCTGTTTGCCGTGCATTTAAAAGCTATTTTTTTTGTTAAAATTCACACGTTTATTGTTTTTTTTTATAGTTTTAATACTCTTTGTTCAAATGTTAAGATGTAATCAAGATTTTCTGACCGCACGTAGCCCATAACCGCTTATTTTGCTATATCTCAATGCTGCCAATTAATCATGCATATTTGAACGTTTTACGCAAATATGCTCTTATTCAGCATAGTGGCTCTTGAGTGAAGTGTCTAGAATGTTATTCTAACAATTCCTTGTTGAATATAGACTACTTAAGTACTTGTGTGACGTAAAACATACATAACATCACGCCTGTAAGTAAACCCCTTAGGGAGGTAGGCAGAAGTGCACCTTATACACACCTACATTTTGGCAATTTTGTTTAAATCCAGGGACGAAAGCTTATAAAATAAATAAATAAAATTCATTTATTTCAGATAATCCTTACTAATATTATTAAATTAAATGGCTAAACCGATTTTGTTTAATTTTGGTACAGAGATAGTGGGGACCCTGGAGACGGAGTCTATTTAAAAAAAATGATTTGGATATGAGGGGAGAAATGAGGGAGAAAGAGGGAAGAAAAGGGAAAATTTAGCTTTGATATTACAATCGTCACAACGGTGACACCCGGGCGTTTCCTCCCGCCCGATTATGTGCAGGAACCTCCCGAAACTTGTGCGGTGAGGACCTGCGTCAGGCGGTAGGTGAGGACGCCATGTCGCCTCTCCAGCCACTCCTCAAAGAGAGAGAGATTGTGGCGTGCCCTGTCATACACAGCTTTTTTTTTTCGGGTGGGAAATCATCTAATGACTTCCCCCGCTCTGGGCGGAGCGGGGGGGCATGTCAGACTTTTACTGACTAAAACCCACCCATGTTCCTTCTGTTGCCCTTTACGTTCCGGGACCGCGGTATCTCTTTCGAACAACCCGCAACCCCGGCAGGCGGAGACTCTGGCAAGCCTCTCTGCTTTGCTGACTCTCTTTGAGGCGCGCGTGAAACACGAACACGCCGTCCACACGGCCTGTCGTCAATCGACGGACGGACGGTGAGCTACCCATTGCTCACCGTCCACAGGCCCGCATCTACGGTGACCGGGAGTCATACACAGCCTTGACAATTACATTTGAAGTGGCTGTTATTCGGGACATGAAGGAGGCGGCCCGTTTCCTCATCCTACTTTCCTACAAATATTATAAATGCGAATGTTTATATGTTTGTTACTCTCTCACGTCAAAACGGCTGAACCGATCTTGATGAAATTTGGCACTGAGGTTTTTTAGTTTAGTTTTAGAGATTAGTCTGGAATAACACATAGGATTTTAGAACCTTTTTTTTAATATCACGTGGGTGAAGCGGCGGGCGCCAGCTAGTTACTACATAAAAATCATCCACCCTTATTGCCATCGACCGGGCACAAATCCAGTATTTTTATTTCACATAGGCCTACATAGGCACTCGCAACTATAAAACGTCGAGAGAAAAGATGCACGGTTCGGGTTGGCCGTTACCTATGGAGAAGAAAAAAAACCAAATAAAACTCCCCGTTCCAGGATCTCATGCTCAACATACATAACAACACGTGCCTGCGACCCTTTGACCAACGAGGCAAAACATATTTCTTTCTGTTTTTGCGATCAAGTCTGGTAAATACGATGGCGTACTAGCTAACACCGTGCCTGTTATGATATCGATTCGAAAGTGGGATGGACAACGGGGAAAACGAAGTCTTAGTCACAGTAAGTCGACACGAAGTAAATAACATACACTGCCTAGGAGGAAAATTAAATTAAGATAGGGATTTTGTCGCGTCGCACGAATGCATCAGGAGAGCTGGGTATAAAGACCGTCACACACTGGATGTCTGAGAGGTGCGGTGCCCGTTGAGGTCGACTGCGGCGAAGTGGCGTACGTGACGATCTAATCATGTTTGCGGGGCTTACATGGCCAGAGATCGCACAGGCTAGAGATGTGTGGAAGGAGAAAGGGGAGGTCTTTGCCCAGAAGTGGGGCACATCGTATACTAGTAAAAAAAAGGTATAATTCGTGAGAATAAATCGTGAGCAGTTTTGACTATCTATGAATGGAAGACCAAAGAAACGATGGATGGATGGACGGATGATATGGCTAGAAAGGAGGTGTATGGATAACATGACGTATAATAGAGAAGTATGGAAGAAGAACAGATGCTGCGTGAATCCTAAATAATTTGGGATAGAGGCAGGGAATTGATAATGATGATTATTTATTATACAAATAATTCCATCTCCAACCTACAATTGCTGCATGTAAAATACTGGTATTCAGCTGCGTCCTGTGAGACTAGAAGCCGACCCCAACATCATTAGGAACATGCTAGGCAAATGGTGTGTATATATTGAATCGTTTTGACAGAACGAAGTCCAATAAATGTTGCGAAGGCTAAAGTAACCAATCTGTATGCGGATGTCGTCTTCGTGAAACCATCATTGTTCTTGCCAATATTGATTATGGCATCGCCCTTTCATAAGCTATTTATTGTTTTGTTGCTGGGTCAGTAGTGGAAAAATACATCCCTCGATATCTACTTTGTAACCATTCGTAAAATGTCTAAAATTTTGATTTCTAATCGAAAAGGTCAAAAAGCAACCAAAGTTTATTTAGTTCATCAACTGTAACTAGGCAATTATCAGGTTGTTTTTCAAAAAATAAATAAAATATTTGAAGACTGACTCGCACTTGGCCGTTGCTTTTCACCCGACTTCAAAAAACGGAGGAGGTTCTCAATTCGTCGGAATCTTTTTTTTAATTGTGTGTTCATCGATTACTCAAAGACGCCTAGACCGATTTGCAAAATTCTTTTTATTTTTTTTGTCCCTGGTGCTCCCATATCAATTTTATTTATATTAGGTAGTTTATGAGTTATAGTCTATCATACATATTTTTCTATCTATGTCTACATGGATGATTTGCTTATCTTTTTGTAACAATGGAAAATTAATACTCGATAAAAATAATGTGATAAGTCATTACCATCACTAAAGTTTTTTTTGTAAAAAATAAAAACGACTTTGTTTTTGGAAGTTGGTTTATTTCTTTTGTTTTGGAACGTTCTTGGGAACCTTCTAATAAGTTTTTTGTCTAATTCAAGTTTTTAATGTCAGAACTTTATTTTAAATACTCTCATGGCCCTTGTGCAGCATCCAATGCGTCCATAAGCGCAATGTTTTGAATGCGTTGTATTGAGTTTCAATGTGATTTTTTCATTTCAAATAGAGAATGTTGTATTCCAGCAATATGTTTTTTGTAAAATTTCAAATTGTAAGTACTCGACTTTTTGAAATTTTGTTTTAGATAGCAGACTTTCTGTCTGATTTTAATGATAGCGCCATGGAGACTCGTAAGTCGTCCGGGTTTGCGGGTTCTTAGAAAGAGATACCGCGGCCCCGGAACACAAAAGGCAAAAGAACGAACATTTATTGGTTTTTAGTCTAAAGTCTGACACTCTCTTCCGCTCCACTCAAAGCGGGAAAAGTTATTTGATGAAAAATATTCCAAAAAAAATGAAAGAAGTCATTCTTGCGTTGCGTTACTTTTCTGGTACACGCAGTATTCCAGCTTTTAGTCGATCATTGGTGAACCCATAAATACACCCTATTTTTTTTTTTGTTAAAACCTTCTATGTAAACCTACATTCGTGTCGAGGGCATTCCCATTAAAGAGATTTCGGCTGCTAGTTTACCGTCTTCAGTATCCCCATCTGATCATGTAGCGTGCATATAACATGACACGATATGTAACGAATTAATGTACCTAATTTTAGTATTCTTTTTCGAGTTACACAGGTTGTGAATGTTCTCATAAAATTATTTCATTTCCTGAAAATAACTGGTTTGTGAACGACACTGACACAAGGTTCTTTATATCTTAATTGGCTGTTTTACTTAGCAATTTTTGTCTTGAGTTTCTTTTTTGAATTAGTTAGAGGTCATCCTTCCCATTTTTAGATCACTTTGAAAACCCTCTCCTTGGTGATACGATGAAAGGTTTTAGGCCACCTCTCCTCCTCCTTCCGAGCATAAATGTAATTTTAGGGTTCCATAGCTCAAAAGCAAAAAACGGATCTCTTAAAGGATCACTTTGTTGACCGTTTGTCTGTCTGTCAAGACTCTTTATCTTGGAAACGCGTGGAGGTATCGAGTAGAAATTTAAACCATGTACTCAAAATTTTGGTTCCCTTGGAGTTTTGAAAAAAAAAACAAACCTGTAAGTTAATGGAGTTAAAAGATATGGCCACTTGGCCAGTTTTTTATGATAGAAAAGATTCTTAAATAGGTAATGAATTTATCAATGCATTTAGAACTTATGTATTCGTTAGGTAACACAAATTGTTACTAAAGCGTGACACATGTTGTTTGTTTCTTTATTTCCTGTCATAGTATTATCACTCTCAACACTGAGCCGAGAGTTGAAATTCCAACAGAGCACTTCCAGTTAGGCATCCATTTAAGTATTAGCTAGCTAGGGTATCAGATTAAGTATCAATATCTTCCATTATTATCAAAATAGTGATCGATTATTGTCTAAAGGAGTAGCGACAATCGCTGGCGGATTAACGCATGTTTGTAAAGATTACGTGTGGTTAGTGATAACATACATAAGTTTATGTTTCTAGACTGAAGAGACCTATCACTAGGTAGTCTGGATAAGGAAACCTCATTCTTTATTTCCAAGCGGTAGTTAATGCTATCTCTTTCTGCTATTTTCCGGCGGATGTGGCTCAATTTCATTAGTATTTTCTCTACGCGGTTAGTGGTCTTTTCAATAAGATTAATTTAAAAACTTAAACTAGCCCGCTTTGTCTTGTCTTTTCTCGACTAAATTCGAGTCGGCTTCCAGTCTAACTGGTGCAGCTGAATACATCCTACTTAATCCTACTGATATTATAAATGCGAAGGTTTGTGAGGATGGACGGACGCGACGGATAATAGACGGAAAATTGCTGGTTGCATAGTTTACTTTATTTCTAGCCATTTCCAAGACGTTTATCTCATAGATTTTCCATTGATGAGTGGATGATAGTGTCATCTTTAAAACGCTTTTATCATGACAAGTTATCATAACACATTTGAACAGTATAACTGTGAAAAACATTCCGGATGATTAAAATAACTGGATTGATCAGGTTTGAAGACGATAGTAACGTTTAAAAAGCATGATTCTTGAATAATTGTAATTCTATTATCTTTGTTTCGAAGAGCATTTTTTTTTATAAAAAAAAATGACTTAAATTTTTCAAAATTTTATCATGTTACCAATTTTCAAATAATATAAATAACCTACCAATTTTTTACGTAAACAAAAAATATTTGGTACTTAGATAATTTCATTTACAAGTTTATCTGTTTGACTTCAAACGTTTGTTGTTTTTATTGATAATACCAATTTTATTCATTTTATCATTAGTCACATAATGCTGTAAAAAAACCGTTAAGTATACTAATTATTTTAATAACTATAAAATTACTAGCTATTGCTCGCGGCTTCGCTCGCGTTTAATTCGGGGTAACACAGTAATTCCTCTTTCCTGATTTGCAGGTACCTGCGACTTGTAGTTTTTGCCCTAGCGCCTTATTTATTGTAATAGCAAACCTTAGTCTTCCCTTTTCTTCCCATTTTCTCCTTCATTTTTTTTTAAGTTAGCCTATGTCCGTCTCCAGGGTCCCAACTATCTCTGTACCAAAATTCATCAAAACCGGTTTAGCCATGTAGGCGTGAAGACGTAACAAACAAACTCCCTTTTGCTTTTATAATATTAGTAAGGATGTTATTGTACTGTAGAACAATTTAACTCGAAAGGTTCACTGACATGAAAGGTAAACATGAAGTATTTAAAAATAAGGTCTGTTTTCAAGTTAAAATTCGTAAAAATATCTGTTGTTGATCAAGGTATTATTTATTTTGGTCCTCGGGTAACTTTGTCGTTTGTCACGGTTGTAATTTGTAGATCTTTCAAAGCTGTTGCAGACAGTGGCCCGGAAGTCTGACAACCAGTCTTACCAAGGGGTATCGTATTACCCAGGTCTAACTGGGTTGTGGAGGTTCAGCTGTATTTGGTTAGGCTGGAAGCCGATCCCAACATAGTTACGAAAAGGCTAGACAGATAATGATTTTGATATGTGAAGCCAGACGGTAGAAAATGAGGCAACAGGGAGCAGTCGGCCTACCATGACGTCTTAAATTAGAACTTATTCCACTGAGGGAAAGAGATGGTGCTAGACACCCTGTATAGCTCTGTCTCTTTCCCTCAGTTGAATAAGTTCTGCTTTAAGACGTCATGGTAGGGTAGCAGGTATTTGTTTTGTCCTACGCAAAGTCCTTTAGGCTTTTTTGGTAGTACCATTACTTCGCATTTTTCTAAAGTTTATCTTAAAAATAACAGACATCGATGAAGGAAAACATGGTGGAGAAACCTGGACTTATAATTAAGAGTGAACTAGTCGCAGGCTCGAAATCGCTGAAGGGCGTGGCCAAAAAGCGCACTGTCTCATTTGACATCGTGAGCGACAGAGATGGTATCAGTGAATTCAGTGATGAGCAGTTATTCATGCTAGTCTGTACGCACAACGTCTTGTTCGCACGCACACTAATACTATTTCGAACTGACATGACATTAGATTGCACGAAAGTGCGTTTTTATTATTGTGTGCGTAAGCCCCTGCCTCCCGTGCCGCCAGGGGAGACATTTTCTGAGTGAACAGCACGATAATTCACGAGAATTCATAAAATGAGCGCGTAAAAAATTGCGATTAGTGCTTTGAAAGATGGGGTTTTATGGAAAAACCAATGCATTAATCAATTTTAAATAATTTTTATTAAACTCTTCGGTAATTGAACTGTGTCGGTACCGACTTACTTTTCGAAATTTTACACAATTTTTGATACATTTTTACATCCGAAGTTGCGTTAAAATTATCAAGAAAAACGAAACTTTGTTGGCTCATAACTTTTTACTGGTATTTTATTTTTATTTTCTGTTCCCGTACAGACAAATTTAATAGTAAGATAAAACGATATCATGTTTCATATTGGATATATAATATCAAATAGTGGAGCAATACCCCCCCCGAAATTTGTATGGAAAAAATATCGACTAGTGCAACCAGTTTTTGCCCGCGGCTTCGCTCGCGTTAAATTCGGAGTAACACAGTTATTCTGTCATGATTTGCAGGTACTTGCTACCCTGTAGTTTTTGCCCTTGCCCTTATTGATTATAATAGCAAAGCTAAGTTTTCCCTTTTCTTCCCTCTTTCTCCCTCATTTATCAATCTTTTTTTTAAATAACCTATATCCGTGTTCTGGGTCCCAACTATCTCTGTACCAAAATTCATCAAAATCGGTTTAGCCATTTAGGCGTGACGACGTAACAAACAAACAAACTCACTTTCGCTTTTATAATATTAGTAAGGATATATGTCTGAATTCGCAAACCCATGCGTGGTGATCAATGCTCGTGCCTTCTCTATAATTATGAGAAGAGAACTCTGTCCAGCAGTGGGACAGTTATAGGCTGGTGTAATTTATTACTTTGCATATTATTACGATCTTGCATTTGCATTCTCACGCCGTTCAGGGCACCTGTACCATTGGAACTGGCGGCCCCATAGGTAATTAGAGTAGGAAATAAGTTGTTACAGGTCAGGAGGGACGAGAGCCGTACACGACTGAGTGTCAGATAAAATACTAATATAGTATAAAGAATATAATTATTGAGAAGGACCAATGCTGAAATAGAAAACACAAAAAAGGCGGAAAATAAATTTACTTCCTGAAGTCGGTGACTTTTGTTTGATTCATAGATTTTTTGGTCACGGATATTATTTTAAACTTGCTGGCGCCCGCGACTTCGCCCGCGTGATATCGAAAAAAAAGTATCCTATGTGTTATTCCAGACTATAATCTACCTCTGTGCCAAATTTCAACAAGATCCGTTTAGCCGTTGTGACGTGAAAGAGTAACAAACATCCATACATCCATCCTCACAAACATTCACATTTATAATATTACTAGCTTTTGCCCGCGGCTTCGCTCGCGTTAAATTCGGGGTAACACAGTTTCCCTTGCGCCTTATTGATTTGTAACAGCAACGCTAAGTTTTCCCTTTTCTTCCCTCTTTCTCCCTCACATCCCAACTTTTTTAAAAAAAATAGCCTATGTCCGTCTCCTGGTTCCCAACTATCTCTGTACCAAAATTCATCAAAATCGGTTTAGCCATTAAAGCGTGAAGAGGTAACAAACAAACAAACTCACTTTCGCTTTTATAATATTAGTAAGGATAATGTAGGATAGGATTTATTTTCCGTCATTTTTGTGTTTTTTTGGAAGTCGGGTTTCTTTTTAAGAGCATAAAAGATATTTATTTCAGTGTTATTAGTTGTGTTATGAAGGTATATCACCCAAGTTCTTATAGATTATTAATAACATTATTCCCAGATGGAGTACCTGCTCCACCTTATAGTATCTACATCCACTTTTCGCGTTTTCGCCAGTTATTTTTGGGCTCCATGTAATGGCGTAAAAAAACATAAAAATAAAATTACGAATCGGAAACTAAAACCTGCCCCAAACATAGGGAACCAACGTTTCTCTGCAATTACCCCAGTGCCGAACGCTATCAAATAATAGCTGATTACATTGAGTAAATGCAAATGCTAGCTATATACGAAACTCGTCAACATAATTATTACGCTGAAAGTATGCAAACAAATGGGCAGAACCTTGGCCTCGAGGTCGCAACGACGATTCCGTTGCCTCTATTTTGTATACTTGAATATTTATTTGTTTGATAGCTTTCTGTTTATTTACTATCTAACTGTATAAGGATGCAAATAAAGTTCCTTTAATCAATTCATTGGCCTCTCCCAACTTGCAACATGCGCACCCGGTCCCCTACTTTCCGCATCCAGTCTGCTCGGGTAGCCACTTTTGTAAGGTCGTTGGTACCTAGTTGGTCGGCGTCCCACGCTACGCTCACCGATACGTATTGTCTTCTTCAGGGACTCGTTCGAGTCACTCTAAATTACCAGCTAGGAAAGTTCTGGTCTTATTACGCTATCATTTATATCATTTCTCACACAATCCTCCCATTGTTTCCTTGGTCTTACTGTCCCTCTCCAATATTCATTACTCTTTCAGTCACATGCGATTCCTTGGTTGATAATGATGGAAGTATCTTTCTAGACTCGACTGCATTACAAGTTTATGTCCTAGACTAGACGTCTGAAACATTGACCCAAACGGTTATGTCCTTTTATAAAGGTCAAGTGCGTGGTGCTATTCTAAAATATGCAGTCGTTGCGCATGTCTGAAAATGATGAATGAATTTAACCCGATTACGGCTAAGCCCAACGGGGGAAATTAGTTTGGTTTATTAGCATTATCTAATGTTATTGTATGCTTGCTGATACCTCTTCGATAATTACCATACTTAGTGAGGTGTAGGTGTCTATGTAGGTAATTCGTGCATAAACATGATAAGTCCCACTCTATAATATAGATATTGTTGTTAACCAGAATATTACATTAGTCTAGATAGGTAATACAAACTAGAACGTAACATCATTAAGGACTCGTTGAAATTAATAAGCACGTGTAACGGGTTTTTGCTGACAAGCCAACATTCGATGTCCAACGAGGAAATGCAACAATGAACTATTACTTATTACCTGTAACCATTTCTTTTTTTAGTGCTGACTCACGCTGTTATCATTAGAGTTCTACGAAAATAAAATGTTGTTGGGGGTTTCCTCTAATTTGGGTAGACCATTACAAAAAAAAAACATTTACTTATTGGTAATTTGTAAAGTAGAATGATTTGTCATTTTTTGTTATTATTAACAGCCTTCTTAATTAATGTTTATCATTTTGGACGGACATAACTAATGAACAAGAAAAAACAAGTCAAACATGTCCACTGTTATAACATAACATCGTTTGTTTGTTACAGCTACCTTGTGTCCGGCGACGCGGACGGCAAGTGTTATATTTGGGACTGGAAAACCACGAAACTGTACAAGAAATGGAAGGCGCACGACGGCGTCTGCATCACCTCTCTCTGGCACCCTCACGAACCCAGCAAGCTGCTCACGGCAGGCTGGGACGGCGTCATCAAGTACTGGGATTAAATAAAATGACTGAGCTCCATGATACCACGTTTTAATTTTTAACCTAACATGAACCACGAACCGCAATACAACAACAACAAAATATAAACATACATTTTTTATAGCTTAGCTTTACTTTTTTTTTATTATTTAAAACGAGCGCCCAATGTCATGGTCGATGCACGGTCATGTCAAGGTCAATCTAAGCAACTTGCGTATACGAATACTTAAATGGTTCCTCGTACGCGATATCGACCTTGTACTCCATGCTGCACTCGCGGCATGTCCCGTTCTTCATGAACTCATTGAAACTTATATTGTTCTCATGGAATGCTTCGGTTAGAGCTGTGATGAGGCTGTCGATCATCTCAGGAGTGTGGTAGGGGCCGGGCGCGAACCGCAGCCGCTCCTCGCCGCGCGCCACCGTCGGGTAGTTGATGGCTTGCACGTAGTGACCCCGCTTCATAAGGGATTCGGCCACGGCCGCCACTTTGTCGGCGCCCGTGATCGGTACAGGTACGATGTGACTGACTGAAGGCATCTGTGGCAGACCGGCCACGAGGAGCGACAGCTTCAAGTATCGCACAATAGCTTGGTGCCTCCCTCGCAAGCTTCGGCCTTCCTCGCTCGCGAGGAGTCTAATAGCGGCCAACGACCCCGCCAGCACTGGCGGCGGCAGCGCCGTCGTGAAGATAAAGCCGGGAGCCAGAGATCTCACTGTGTCTACCAATAGAGAAGACCCAGCTATGTAGCCCCCAACATTACCAAATGCTTTTCCTAATGTTCCAGAAACTATATCTATTTTGTGCTGGAGCCCTCTCTCCTCTCCAATACCAGCACCATGTTTCCCATACAGTCCCACAGCATGGACTTCATCAACAAATGTTAGAGCACCATACTCGTGGGCTATGTTACACATTTCATCTAAAGGACAGATCGCTCCACTCATTGAGTGCACAGTCTCAAATACAACTAGCTTGGGAACACCTTCGGGGGATTGAGACAACAATTCTCTGAGGTGACTTGGGTCATTGTGCCTGAATATCTGCTTAGGTGCTCGACTATTTCGAATTCCCTGTATCATAGATGCATGATTCCCAGCATCAGAAAAGATTAAACAGCCTGGTAAAATTTTAGCTAATGTAGACAGTGTTGCATCATTAGCAACAAAACATGAACTAAATATTAAAGCTGCTGGCTTCTTGTGCAGGTTGGCTATCTCAGCTTCAAGTTTCTCAGTCATCTGAGAGTTTCCAGCAATGTTCCTGGTTCCTCCTGCTCCAGTACCATAAGACTTGATGGCATTGATGGCTGCGTCTTGCACGACAGGATGGCGGGATGCGCCGAGGTAGTCGTTGGCACACCAGACGGTGACACGGTGGTTGTCAGGCCCCTCCAGCGCCTGCGGGTACACACCGTCCGCAGCTAACCGCGACACTTTCCTGAAGATGCGGTACGAGTAGTCCCTCTTCTTAGCGCTGATCTGCTCGTGGAAAAACTTCTCGTAATGGTACGCCTGCGCGGGCTCCGTGATGTCCTCAGTCATCTCCTTGGGCGCCTCAGAGATTCCCACATTCTGCTGAATGAAGGGGCACTTGGTCTCATCAATGCCAAGAGAACGGAACCCGCGAGTAACGATTGGGCAGTAGTTTCCGTATTGTTTCATAAGAGTCGCCCCGTAATTCTTTACGAAGGCCTGGTTCAACGATCCTATGAACGGGCAGCGCATTTTTACTTTTTATGTAATCAATGACACACCAAACACTTGCGACACAAAGTACAGTTTTGTAATATGTTATTTTACGAGATTTGTGTATGAACGTTGGCTCGCACTGTAGCCGAACGTCTCACTGTATTCAGTCAACTGGTGGCACGGCTAACAGCACCTTTCATTTATAAAGTTGGTGTCGTCATAATCGATCACGTTTATAAACTTCATTCACTTCACTGAGAATTTTATTATGACTTCGTAAGAAAATTGTTGCCACGTAAAATTTGGTTTTGACGTTTTCTATCTAGTTGCCATTTTCGAAAATACTATGAATATGAAAACACTGTAAGAATTTCGGTGCCAAAATAATAATTTGAACCATGGAACTAATTTGTATTATTTTTCACTTCGTGGCGGCTTTCCGCTTACTACCTGGAACACTTCACACATAAATTTGAATCAACAAAAGAGTACAAGCAAGAAACAGTATATTTTAGTTATTTAAAGGCAAACAAAATAATTTTCGTACAATTCAATCTTCATTAAAATGTTCGAGCCCACCAGTTTTGAAAATTTATTGCAATTCTATGGATTTACCTTTTTTTGAAATGTCAGGTGTCAGCTGTGCACTCTAAAATGTCAATGTCAAATTAACATCACCAAAATCGGTCGCAGCTGTGGAAACATTTCATGTTTTGTGATTTGTGCCAATAATTAAGAAAAAGGACATGTTTTCCCTAAACGATCAATTGGAACTACGAAAAATAACAATATCTAGTTTGATAACATGCATTTATTTACCAAGCATCATCACTTTTATATCGTATAAAGGGATTCTTTACTCAGTCGGCAATGGCTCATCGTGTTTTATTCTGGGTCTCGTATTCGTCGCGGAGTTGTTGAAATCATTTTACCTGAACTCTAGTAATGATATCCATGGCAAGAAGAATAAAGCAAGCAAGAATACTGCTGGAGATTTTTTGAGAGGATTCGTGTTTCTATTGTGTACAAAGTTCACGTTTTTCATCGGTATTATATTGTTTGGTGCGCCCGTACTTGAATGTCACGAAGAGACGTTGATGCTGTCATCGCTGCTTACTTTACTCACTATATTTCCTCTGTTACTTCACTCTGGTATTGAGACATCTCTACAATTGTTGTTTGGAGTGAAAACTTATGGAAAAGATACCATCACCGAGATGCTTGTCAGCAATGCTTTGATGGCAGTTTGTGGAGCATGGGTGGGGGCAGTGGTCATTCCCCTAGACTGGAACACACCTTGGCAGAAATGGCCGATACCATGCTACCTCGGTGCAGTTGGAGGATTTTTGCTTTCCAATGTACTAACAGTATTAAAAGTGACACTTATGAATGGTGCCCAAAAATACCCTTCCTTGAATATACTAGTCCAAATCCTCAATGGGTGTCAGTTATCTAAGTAATGAAATTATGTATTTATAATGTTTAATAAATTATTATTAAAATGAGATTCAAGTATTTCAGTCTATTCCATATCCTTAAAATTACTTTAATATTGTATGCATCCAAAGCATGTATTTTGCATTTGGGATGAACTCATGTTTCTAATATATAATCTAATTACACTTAGTAGTCATGAATATCTACTTTGTATTCCATGAAGTATTCATTGTCTCATCCATATTATTCTCTTTGTAGAATGCCAATAAATAGGTACTAAATAAAGATAACTACTATAAAAGTATACTTTTTTAATTTTGTGTCAATAAAATGAGCAGAATTCATGGAATAGAAATGGGTTGCTGCAGTCCTCACATTATTACTTGGAATTAATAAAATTATTTTGTTATCCAACCAAAATGGCATTAGGATAAATAAAATCTTTAACAACTTCTCAAAGTTGAGTTTTCATTAATATGTTTTATTCTTAACATGGGCTTGCCCTCCAAAAAAACTTATTATCCTACATTTTTGTCACATATATCTGGTTGTTGACGTTTAGGGCAACCACTTGGTGTTTAAAAGGTCAAAAGTTATGTCAATAAAAATAAAAAAATGACAGTTTAATATCAGGCCAACAAACAACAATAAAAAGTCGTACATTATATTAAAAAAAAAAAACAAAATATGTTCCAACCCTCCATCTACATGTGGTTCACTTAAACAACCCGTACCATGAACGCCTTGAAGTTAAAGTCATCATGTGACTCTAACCTAAGTCATATGGAGGGTCGAACCACCACTTGACTTTTCACTTTCTGTGTAAGGGCCAGCAGACAGCTCCATGACCTACTTTCAGAAAGATGAGATTCATTATAGTGCATTGGTTCCCAATCTTTATGGACTATCGCCCCTTTACAAGAAAAAAAACCAACCCCTCCCCATTTTTTTGGGTCCCACTACCGCCCGCATGAAAAGTTTTAGTGCCCACTATAACGAAAAGTTTTAGTACGCCCTTTGTTTTTTTTTGTGGATGGGACGTCATGAAATAACTTCTCCAGTTCTGGGCGGAGCTGGGGAGAGTGTGAGACTGGTACTGATTAAAACCCATCCATGTTCCTTCTTTAGCCCTTTATGTTCCGGGGCCGCGGTATCTCTTTCGAACAACCCGCAACCCCGGGTACCGCCCCCCTTGGGAACCTATTTTGTGCAAGTATGCAAGTGGGCATAATCAGCCTGCAAATTTCCAAATGCTGGGGCACGATAGGCAATCTCCTTGAGAGGGAATTGACTAATTATCTCTATGTCAATGCTGACCTAAATTTGCTACTATTTTAATTAGCTTATAGAACGTTAGTCGGATATTTAATCAGACCCGGTTGATAAAAGTGTGTAGGTATGCTGTTCCTATCTTTGTACCTACGGAAATACTGAGTAAACTATTTGTATTCAAGCAGCACATCAGAATTGTTTCGCGCAGTATCGGCAGTGTGTAAAGTCTATCTAATAGGTAGGTACAGCCGTTGGGATTAAAGAGGGCTACCCCATGAATCGGGGTAATACACAAGGGAGTTGGAAGTTAGATTGGATTTCAAGAATAAGGATTATTTAGGATTCAAGTAAACTTGTGTGCACTAATTTCAGCCAAGTGGAGTTTTTAGTCAAAACGTGCCAGTAAACAAGTATTACCGTTGAGCCCCGCTGGCACAAATTTGTGCCACCAAACCCCGACCGATTTAAAACTGTATTTGTAGTAAAGATAAGTCTTAAAATCAGATTACGCTTACGATAAGAGCCCGCCCGGCTGTGCTTGACGGATAGTTGACGTAAATAATGGCGGTCCTTGAGATGTTAAAAGAAAAGATGCCACGCATCGAATAGATCATGCAACACTTTTCCTTTACTTAGTCTCAGAAGATAGGATGGAATGGAATTAAAACCATAATGTAGTAAATTAATAATTTTATTTTGTATTTGTTAAATATTTACATAGCCTATTTAATGCTCTAATTTATTAATAAAATATGAAACTTAACCAACATTCGCTTGATCACATATTTTTTGTTTAAATAACTTCCTATAATATAATTAGCGTTACGAATACCACGTGTTACAAATTTTAACAGCAATATATACTTTGCAACACAAAGATACGATAGTAAAATAACAATAGTTAACACATCTAAGGCCTTGTTTTAACTCTCAGGATTTCTAGTGCGAATTATAATAATCACGATATTGTATAAGTAGGTCGGTTAAGTTCTAAACTCTTGAAACCAAAGCATCCGTTTTATTTCGCATGATGAAATTCGTCTCGCGAAAACGAATGAAAAATAATGCCATGATTGATTTTCAAGCGATTAACGTTTGCGGCGAAGAAGAATTATTGTGTATCATTTTAATGACTTTACACGAAAACAGATTTAATTCCCTACAAATCTACCTTCTGGTAGTTGTCTTAAATATTGAGTTCAAATATAACGGACCTCACACCACACTTGTGCCATCTAGTGAAAAATTACAGAAACAATTCCTCTTCACCTCAATTTTATCAAAATCTCTACCTCTTAGCACACCATCACGAATACACCACACAGCTCTACATTGCTTTAGATAATTGTCGATTAATATTGAAGACTAACATATTGTTCAGAAAGATCACTTAAAAATACAATTGTATTAAAAATTGCAACTTTTAACTCACACATTGACATGCAAATTCATATACACATTTATAGTCAAACCCCGAAAATCAGTCGATTCCTAAGGTCTATTGCGGAATACGGTAGAATAATTTGTAATGATATTTGTAAGATCATTGACATTCAATCAGACTGTCTAATATAAAATAAATGTAGTTGGTGGGCTTGTTACGTCAAAACTGCTCATCCACCAATCTTGAGAAAGCACAATTTATTACAAATATATCTACCGCTTACACAGATCTCTAGGCAAGGACCTTAGTCTACTGGTAAGAATAAACATTTAAAAATTGTTTCAAACATGGTGGCACAATAGTTTCGGTAAATAAAAACGGCATTATTTTGTTTGTACACATTAGGTACCGTAATCAGTGTTTGGCTAAAAAAGAAAATATAATCGTTCCACGAAACATCCCCTTGCCATAAACAGTAAACTACGTGATCGATAAATATAAATATACAAATTTTATATTTCGTCCTATATTTTCTATTATAACAACAGTTTTTTTAACAATATAGAAGTTTATATAATTAATATAATATGAGGTAATTGGCAAAATCGCTACTAGGATACGCTCCATACAACCTACTTCACTCACAAAATCTAACCACGGTTTCGTGGAACGAGTAACCTGTCATAAAAACGTTCTATTTATAAAAATATTTTAAAAGTTTAAATTTTCAAAGGCTACGAACGTCACATGTGAACACTATGGCACGTCGCGAGGCGTGTCTCTATGCCGCTACTTGCGAGTGGCAGTGTATTATATTTAATGTTGGCAACACTACTGGGGCCACACCACCTACTTTTGACTATTCAAATTATCAAAAATGTTCGCAGCTTGTATTCCTATCATCTTTACAATACTGATTATAGGTTGGTAGCGAGCCCTTTCCACCACAATGCACACGACTACTTCAACACTGATAATTTCTCACGATGCTTTTCGAGAAAGTGAGCGTTTGTACTGACATACCTACGTTTGAGCGCTCGTTGGCCTGTCCTATAACCTATTATTGGCCTCTTTTAGGCTACAATACTACCTTAAACTAATGTCGACTTGAAGGCAGTAAAATTGTGAAATAGCGATTCAATATTTTTGCGTGCTTGATCTCGGTAATTAAAGGCCAATCCTTGTGTTGCCAATTAAATTATTTAAGCCAATAGTACAAACGCACTTTCTCATTTAGCATTATTTATAAAAAACTACATACATTACCGTGGTGCGAGATGAGTGAATGCTTCCGCAAAAATCTTTAACAGCATACATATTTACAATATTCTAACATTATGAAAGTACCGTTTTTAAGCCTATATTTAAATCTATTTATGTAAAAAATTAAAATCTCAATATGCAAAAATTATCAAGCACCTTTATGTAAAAATTAATTGTTAAATATCTAATTTATAGAACGTGTGTTATACGTAATTTTCTAAATGATACCAAATCTACGCGGTACGAGATATCTATTTATTAAAAAATAACATTTTCGTCGCTACTTGCTAACCAAATACCCTGTTGCTTGAACAGTGAAGTTACAGAGAAATGGGGGCTGTGTGAAACAATGAACAAGTGACAAAAATGGAAATAAAAAACCATATTAAAGTAAACTATCTTTAAAAGGAGCAGAAGATAGTTATTCACTATAAGGGAGGCGCACTTTTGCTGCTAGATGAAGCGTCCCATCAAAAAATAAGAGTAAGACATATTCTTGTCTTTCTAATAAGACTGGGACGCGATATTCAATAGCTTGACTACACTGTTCCATCTGGAGGTTAACCAAAATCTCACTAAAAGCATCAGGATTAAGTAGAAAGGTTACATCAATAAAATGTCAGTTTAATCTATTATTTTATATGAAAATATAGTATACAAAAAATAGCACACATTATACCGTCCACAACTAAATACACAGACAAAATATGAAAAATCTAAGTACATACCATTCTTATAGGTGGCATAGATATATCGGGGTTGCAAGAGATAAAAATACAGATGTAATAAGAACATCTATTCTAACGATTGATAATATGTCTTATACTAATTATTACAATTAAATAATATAAAATGCACCGCTAATACTAGATTACAAGATATATTCTCAACAATTTTAACTTTTTTGTGGACTCTTTATTCAATGTCTGACAATTTATCTAGGTTAGTTCAATTTACGATAGTTCTTTGGTCGGTTGAGTAATTTTAACTGTACACTTTTATACAATAGGAATGGTAATGTTTGGTTAACAGAGTCGCTATACCATCTACATTCTTGGCGTATTCTACATTCTAAAGTCCTACGATCATTCGAATTTCTGGACCCAACAGTTATCTGATATGTCACTGATAGGAAATCGTAATTTTACATTACTCTTAATACATTTTTATCCTACGCCAAATTCTTCCGACATAACAGTTTAATCAATTGGAATTACTAATATTATTTGCACATTTTTGTCAACGAGATTCGTTTTATATGCAATGTTATCAGACATTAAACAAAAAATCCACAAATACTATAACAAAAAACGAGTCACCATTTTTGAAAATCGGCAATCACTTACTTAGTTTTCACCGTCGATTGACTCGATTTCAAATGGTCACTCGAATTCAAATTGCATTGTTGCCAGCATATCTTTGTGAAATACTACGAATTGATTAGAAATTTTAAGCAAAATTTTATTTGCCGCCGCTTTTATATTAATTACGAAGTTTATACGAAACACTAATGTGTGCCGGCGCACGCTTTTATGAGAAAACTGTAAAAATCACGACATCTAGTCCTAAGACAAACTTTAAAACTTAGCTGTGGTGCTAGCAGTACTTATTGAATTATAAATATTGCTAGAACGCAGCGTAACCAGCGAAAAGTGAGTGAGACTCACTCTAAACCCTTTCTTCTAGTCGTTTGAAGCGTCTTCCTACTATAGTGACACAGAGAGATGTTGGCAACTGGCCCAGAACATGTTATAACAACGATCAGAATGTATAGCTAAGGAACGACTGCTGCGTCTTACGTATTGTTCGTATCTGGTTGGAAGTAATGGAGACCGTTTATCTGAAAAACAAGAAAAAATATTAAACTGAATAAACAGTAAAATGCAAATTGTTGGTGGCAATAGCCTGAGATAGAAATGTAAAAATGTCAATTACATTTTCCGCCATACGCTGCGTTGGACGAGATGAAATTAAATTGACGAAAGTTTTTGCGAAGATGTAAGCATGTATGGGTTATAAAAATTGTCGCCAGTTACCTACCTATATCGAGCCTCGTAATACACGCTGATTACAATGGAGAGGTTGTAATCAGCATAAATTGACGGCAGAAATTGAAGTTCAGGTATACGACATTTATTTTAAATACTGGTGTTCGGTCCACCTAAGTGGCCCTTTTTGGATGGGTAATCGTCAAATAACTTTCCCACTCTGGGCGGAGCGTGGGGGAGTGTCAGACTTGTACTGACTAAAACCCACAATGTAAAGAACTTTTGCCCTTTCTGTTCCGGGGCCACGGTATCTCTTTTGAACAACCCACAACCCCGGCAGGTCCTTAATGGAGAGGCCGTTACCCAGCAGTAGGATGTCGCAGATAAATAGTAATAACAAGTGAAGTTCTTTGCTGCGCTGCCAACTTTCGAGACACTATCCAGTACATCACCACAATCCTACGTACCGTCATATCATACTCTGTGACGAAGGCAGGCACGTCGAGCTGGTCGCGCGCCATCACTGAGTACAGGTACTCGACTCCGGGAAGATTGTGGACTTTCGCCTTGATCGCCGGCGCCATGAACGTTGTGAACCACCACGTCATCATCTGTGGATAGGAGGTTAGTTACTTAGAGGCAGTTAGACATGACAGGTACTATTAACGAATTTCAGGAAGTTTTGAATTGTTTACGGTCTCAACCAGTAGACTAGACTCCGGTTACCGGACTTTGACAGATGTACTGAAGCATCTGTCATATTCCGGTATCCCAGTTCGTCCGATTCGATCGCACCGTGCACATAGGTTAACATAGACAGGAAACATTGCTGTTATTACCTTTGTCCAGAATGTGGGATGTACAATGTAGAATGCTTTGAGGTTCTTCTTATATCTGAAAAAATATAAATTGGTCATGAGATAATTATCCAATTTGCAAGCTGGTAGAAGCCAGGTATTACAGTAAGATTCCCAAGATCTCGCCTTTGATGCCAAGTAATCTTAAAGAGACAAGAAAATGTATTCACACAGCACACACAGCAGGCACTGCATATTATATTGCAAACCTTGAACTCATTAGATACTTACTTGTAAGGCAGCACGGTGTACACCTCCTTGAGCCAGGAGAAGGGCGGGTGGTTGCCGGAAGAGGCGAGCGTGTGGAAGTAAGCAATGACGTAGTCGCCACGCACGATCGGGTCCAGCAGCTTGATCAGGTACAACAGCGCCTAGAAGGTGAGAAGATTGGAGATAAGTTTTTAAGAATTACGTGTGGCGCCGTAACAATACTGGCATTAGGCCCTCGTCGATCATGGCTGACTTCTACTCACAAAGAGTAGCTTGTGTAAGGGCAGTGGACACAATAGACTATCCAGATCTTCACCATTTACTCAAATGTATCTCTGCCAGATGATTCTGTGCCTCGGAAAGCACGTTAAACCGCGGTTGTTCCTGCCTGCCATTAGACAGTCGTTACAGGTAGCACTGACTACCAGTGACGACTATCAAAGATACTGCCCAAAAGTCTGACAACCACTCTTACCTGGGAGTATCGTATACCCAGTACTAACTGGGCTGTGAAAGTCGGATAGATCGTCACTCGATGTAACATATTGGCCTTCTAGTACACTCGGTTAGTCTGAAACCTGACCCCAACACAGTTGGGAAAAGGCTAGGTAGATGATGATATCTAACAGATGAAAAATAACGCTATCTTAAAAAGGCTGCCGGTCAGAAGACGCTTGACGATAGGCAATCACGAGGATGTAACTAGTACCTTCCTAGTTCAAGGACTTTTGGGGAGTATTTTTGCATTAAAATTTAGCTAAGACGTTGTAACTCTCACCTTATCCAAATCAATATCTCCAATAGGAAACCACTTTCCTATGAACACAACCACGGGTCTACCGAGTCGGTCCACGCCGCTCTGGTACAAGCAGCCGATGCCCGAGATCTCGCTCAAGTCTTCAGTGCGCGCGCGACGCAGGAGGCGCTCATATCTGGGGAAGAGGATAAAAAATCAATTAATTGTCTGTTGATTCAATGCGTAGTTGGAAAAAATATCCCGATGGTTCTACTGAAGCATAACAAAAGGCTCTAAAAGAGAGCAAAATCAGATTAGCAAATCTTCAGCTAGCTCATTTTTTAGTTTTTAGAATGTCGATAGCAACTTGTGAGGTGTAGTTAGAAAGGTGTTGCCATTAAAAAAACGCTTACGAAATAGTAGAAAAAAAAAATATAATTCATCATATCGAGGCTATACTAAACACAATATTAAGACACGTGACTGGGTGAAGTCTGCTTTTATTTTCCTTTCAATAAAAACATCACGCGTCGAATAAACAAAATTATTTATTTTTATTCGGCGTTTGCTTCTCGCCCTTGGCCTAAAAAGCTTCTACGGAGTGGCTAGTATTCATAGAGCTCTGGCCTTAAACTAATTTTGGTGGTTTAACTCACGCGTTGGGTGTCAATGTTGACTGGTGGTTAGTCGTAGGCAAACAGGTCTATTTTGAGCTGCAATATCCATCACTGACGTAGGGGAGAAGTATTAGGCATGGTTAATGTAGGAAAGGACATAACGTGCTTTGTTGCTCATCGGTTTATTTGGAAATATTAGAATAAAACGTGTAGGTAAATTGGAATAACTAAGCTACTGCTAACTAACTACTACAATCTTTATAGGTTTCTAGGCCCATCAAATTAATATTCTAGTTATTTTCCCTAATAATCGAGTACCTAGTCAAATACTACTACAATATTTTAAAAACATTTTGTTGTGAACAAAATCTCCTTTGGTAAGTGCACATTTAGTATCATATATTATAATTAACGAAATTTCCACAAGTTATTACTGAAACGAGCAGCATATTTTAATGACCACACTGAAAACTAGTAAAAGCCATAATTCACGAAATAACTTCCTATAATTATTAGATAATATTCATAGCCATTAGTGCACCGCAGTAATTTGCAGTCGCGTGCCTCCAGACCTCGTAATAGCCACTAGAAAATCATAATGGCTGCCGTTGACAATGGCGCGCTTTTCATGCAGTAATAATAATGTTTAATCTATGCAATCAACATTGCATAATTTTCCGCTCTCGTAATCATACATTTTGTATCTAAAATATTATAAACGGAACTTGCTAAGTAAAAGGCTTATTTAATTAAATTAGAGAGCTATTTACAAACAATAATTAATATCCAGCTAATTTCCATATCTGGAAATTTGTTGTCAGCCAAAATCATGCTCTAAGATGTAATAGAATAAGGCTTAAAATATTGTGCTCGTACACAATTGACGTCTTTACAAATATTATGACGAGAAATAAATACGGACGCGAAGCAACTAGGTACGTTAATATTTACTTTAGAATTAAAATATTTTAATTGCAAATACGTACGTTCGCGGAATCGCACTGCGGACACTTTATATTGTGGAATAAAACCTTGTATGTTAGTATTTAAAATAGCAAAAGACGATAGTGAGGAGAATATTAAAATTGTGTCAATTTTGTAGCCTCGATAGGAGCACTTACGAGACCCCAAAGAGCTTGGACTTTTTTTATGAAACTGACTTAAGATATCGAATAGAAAAGGATTGTGTGCTTTTATGAAACCACGGTAAAAGTGTTTTTTTTCTCATTATAGACATTTAGACGTCCCTACTCCGCGAATGACCGTCACGCGACATGCAACACTCAGACGAAAAAGTTTGAGACGATGTAAAAAGGTTTCACTTTAAAAAACGTATACCAACACCAATCTCGTTGAAAGTAGCTGTATACATCGACAGCCATTGCCACGTATGTTCGTTAAATAAATAAAAAAACAGGATTGATAATTATGATTTAAAAAACCTAGGTACCTTCATCTCAAGCAATCTTTATTTTATTCAATAAAATATTCAGGATTCCTGCTAGAAACTAGAACTAAAATAAAAATACAAGCATAAAACAGCAACTCCCCGCTAGAAAACCCATAACCCAAACTGCTGTATATTCAAAATGAATTTACAGCTGCCATAAAATGCGTTCGTGCCAATTGCAGCAAACATTTTCCTTGCAAAGAAAAATCTTGAACAATCTCTCAGAACAAAGGAAATTCCTTTCGAATGTACCTACACACTGTAACAGTGATTAATCGACATTTTGTTCTATAAATACGACTTTATTTTTAGATCTAACCTTTCATTGCTACGTAAGTAACTACTAATATCCTATCTACAATCAATGAAACTGCGAACCAATGAGTCATGCGACTGTACTATGCTTTGTTTAAATGCATGGGGCCTCGTTTGTATACATTGTATTTATAGTCAAGTGTTCCATTTCCGTACACGTGGGGTGGCATCAGTTATAGTTACCGGCACGGTTCTTGAGCGCTGACCTTCACTTGCGCAGAAGTGAGTTATTGGGTCCCTTTGGTGGTATGAAGTGAGGCGCGGGGGCGGGGAAAGTGCAGTGATTGGCCCGTAGCGCATCGCGTCATAGACGTCACTCGGGATTCGTTCTTTTCCGTGCTGCATGTACCTCACGACGACGATTACAATTCCGGCCAATTTAATAGACACCATTTTTAAATTATGTTATTCAAATATTTTATGTGATTTTTTATTAAATATACGGTTGGAATTATAATCAAAGGTGATATTTATCGAAAGCAAAACGAGGAAAAAAATAATGTCAGTTTGTAATTAGCAAAACTATTTTTCATTGAATTATTTTATTTGTAATTGTATCGAAATGTACTATATTCAATAGATAAAGTTTTTATCTACAACAAATAAAATTCGAAGTCAAAAATGCTAACAAAAAAAATACGTAGTAGTTTTTTTTAGTAATTTTTGTCCAACTACAAGAACTAAGTTATAATTTTAATTTAGAACACTTGTTAATTACTTACTTCTTTGATCTCAATTTCCATTTCTCAATTTAATGAATCATTATTTAATCTTTCTTTCAACCATAGAACCAGTAAGAAATTACCTAGGTAACTTAGAAAAAATAAATAATCAACGGGCGTGCGTTTTATTTGCCATATGTGTACGATGCGCAAAGCAATCCCCACCCTTCCGCCGAGCGCTCAAGATCCGTGCCGGTATCTGTAATGCGTTTGACGTCAGAAATTCATTGAAACTGTGTCATGAAGCTTTGTGATCGGAGATATGGTTGTTTGAACTCATTTCTTTATAACTATAAGCATAAGATGGGAAATGACGGCACCGCGACTAGTGAGAATGTTGTGACTGGAGTCTGTCGAGTATTAAAGGCAGCACTAACTTCTTTATTAAAACTACGGTCTTCGATATAATTGTCAAGGTATAAAAGTAATAGTCATTTGTTTATTTAATCACATACTTAGGTTGTAAGCAAATGGTTGAAGCTGGAAAACCGAAAAAAAATTATGCCGCAGAAATACCAAGACATTCCAGTATGTAAAGATATTTCAGTGATTTCCAAGTTTAGAATGATATGAATAACTCGTGCGTCGATTGCGAGTGGGTTTCGTACCGAAGATATTTATTATGAAAAGATTTTGACGGTAAAAATAAACATCATGCAGTTAAAAGCCAATTTAGCAGAAGCGACGTCAGTGTAACCGAAGGTGAATGTACGAACGGATTTCGTGTGTTTTAAACTACTAGTATTAACAGAATCGAAAGACATTTATGAAATCCACAAGCTGAGATAACGTTTGTCAGGATAATCCAATAAATTGAAATGAACCCATTTATTTAAATCATCATCATCTGCCTAGCCTTTTCCCAACTATGTTGGGGTCAACTTGCAGTCTAACCGGATGCAGCTGAATATCAGTAGGTATTTTACATGGAGCGACTGCCTATCTGACCTCCACAACCCAGTTATTACTGGGTAATACGATACCCCTTGGTAAGACTGGTTGTCAGACTTTCAGAACATTGATTACCTGTTACGACTGTCAAAGATCTACTTGAAACGACAGCCGGGACCAACGTCTTAACGTGCTTTCCGAGGCACGGAGGAAACTCGGTATGTAACGGGTGGTCACCCATCCACAGACCAACCTAGGCAAGCGCGGCTTAACCTATAGATCGACCCGAGCGGCTGCTATTATTTAGCCACGAGCTCCTCAAAACCCATTTATTTAAATAAGGTCATTAAAAATACTTGAATGTCAAGCTTAACAAATTTGGTTTTAACCTAAAATGAAAATTTATTTTATTCATACGAAATACTTATGAATTCTGAAGAAAAAATGGAACTCACTGCAGCCATCTTTGGAAAACCTCAAAATTGACAGTGTTGCTAGTTTTTTGTTCTTTCTATCTTATTCAAACTTGAATTTCCATACGGCCAGCTATATTGTAGCTATTGCCACGCCTAGCCATCGAAAGGCCATTACAAGTAACGACGACCAGAATGACTATAATAACATAAAACAACGTTAGATTCTTCGTTTTACGTGTAGAATGCTGTTTGTGAGTGCTTTATGAACATTTAATTGGCATTCGATATGGGTTCGGCATTGACTAATATCTTGTTTAATATTTTCTTGACATCTGTCATTGAAAGAAAACAGATGTCAGGTGATTTTATGGGACTACAATATGACTACTTTATGGGTCCAGTTCAGGGTGGCGCTGATAAATAATGTGTAGATATACTAAACTAAACAAAACGTATATTTATTTTAGTTGTGTGTTTTCACGCATGCACATAGAACTTGGTTGAAGTATGCAACACGTCATATTCATATTCATTTATTTGCGTACCATAATGATCATGTACATGATCACAGGGGAGTTGTTTCAAAGCGTGTGTCTTTAGTTTTTTTCTTCTTTTTTAAGAACGTTTAATTTATCATACGACGTTCTAAGCATTTTCATTTTTGTTAAATTTAAAAAAAAATGGCGAATATGTTAATCCTACAACACATGGTCCATAAACTTAGTATTGACCAGAAATTAAGAAATCAATCAACCAAAGACATTTTTTAATCCAGAGAGATCTAATCCAGAATTCTGACTTGACCTCACACTGTAGTAATAAAACACGCACTTTCATACGCATAGTAATTATGCCTCGTTAATACGCGACCGGCAGAGCCTCAGTTACAGTGCTGCACAATTATTTTACCTCTGACATCTACATCATTGTCTAATTACAGTGGTATTTATGAACACCACGTTAAGGTTGTTGTTAGGTTGATGCCAATGACCATAGATCTTTATTTTCACCTCAATAAGATTGCTATTGGCCTGTAGCTGTCTCAGGTATGGCCGAATATCTGATCAGAACTTAGTGTCAATTCTAAGTGCATTTAGGTGCCGTCGCTTGTTCGGTGTAAAATATGCGTTAGCGGGTGATGAACTGCGTTCTTTGTCGGTGGTCCTGTGACGCATTTGCACATAATTTTTTTTTCATACACAATAACTGACGTACGTACGAACACTGACCTTGTTGATGATGTTCTTCAAAAGGGTCAGAAGCGTAGTGTGCGCTACCAGTGCGTTAATATGAACTTAGAGGAAGCAAAAGAAGTACGTAGGTAAGTTAGTATGTACTTTTAAATTAGCAGTAGGCATCGAAATGGTGCGAAACATACTTAGTAAAATGACCAAGGTAATGAAAGTAATAAAGCATATGAAATACATATCAAGTAGGTAGGTAGATTTAAATTAAACAGATGACAAGGGAAACAACACTGTTTTACAGATTAGGCTGTTTATAATAAAATTAAAAAAAAAAACAAAGAAAAAGAGACAAGCCATTTTCCACGAGAAAAGAAAGACAATGAAAATCAGAAAGTTGACAATCTATTCTCAAGAGATTTTCCATGAATAGGTAAAGTGAGTCAACTGAGAGGTAAGTCATCGCGCTTAGAAAGTCATAGTTCGATCTACGCACCGATAATAAGAGACAGCATTTTATTTTATTTTTAAGATAGGTCTATTGGAGGTTTATACATAAACTCATCTTCATCATAAATCTTGCCCATATTATTTTAGGTCGGTGCAATTCGATTTTTCTTCATTTTCAACTGTCAATCGTCGTTCCGTACCTTAAAGGAAAAACCGGAACCCTTATGGGATCTCTTTGTTGGCCGTCTGTCTGTCTGTCAAGACCTTTTATCTCGGAGAAGCGTAGAGATATCGAGTTGAAATTAAACTCAAGTCTGTGATCAATTAGAGGTGTGAAAATGTCAACCTTCTAAATCTACACAGTCAAAAGATATGGCCGGTTATGTGACAGTCATGTTTGTAAGGAACCCTTGGTGCGCGAGTTTGACACGCACTAGGGCGGTTTTTTCTTCTAATTATTCCTCCTGAATCCATACCTACATCTTTTCTTTGGCCTTCCTCTCTATCGTCCAACATTCATATTCATTGTTCTCTAACTCACATGTGTGTTATGGATGAAATATTGAATAGTAAGTTGAATTCTTGTCTTGCATAAATGGAATCCCAGTATAGTTAGTTCATTAGAGACTAAAACATAGAAACACTCTAAAAAGCCTGTTTATCTTTATGCAGACACAGGTGAAGCGCTTTCTAGAGGTCGGAAACTATGGAGTAAAGTGCCTCAATAGTATGGAGTACGACCCCCGACAATGCACTGTGACCCAAGGGCTGAGAGGTGAGGGGAGAGGCCTGGGTGGAGGGGGGAGGTTGTCTGGCGCCGCGCCACCGCGCCGCCCGCCCATTGACTTGTGACGTCACTGCTTTCAATACATACTTGGTTCTACTTAGACGCACACCCAATGAAGAAACGCGTTTTTGAATAGTAGTATGGAGGTAACCTTTCGTTTTATTGTTTTTGGATTCTTTTGTTTTAAAGGTCTAACTGTCTAACTGTCGTCTGAGGGTAAAAGGTTTTTTTTTATATGGCTAATTTTCATTGTGCGAAGAACTTAAATAAAAAATAAACAAAATATGTATCGTGTACGATACATATTTGAGATAAATCTCAATCGATTGGCGTAGGTAGGCATGATAAATTGAGAAATCGCACTTAAGCATGTTCTAGCGAAAAGAAAATTAAACTACTAGCACATTTTGTTCTTCATGTATTGTGTATTATTTGAAAAAAAAAACCTTTTTTCTCTATTTTCTTTTCGGCCAAGTACAAAGTTCGTCAGTACTGTTCCTTTTTTAAGCAAAACGATTTGCCTCGCTCCTTTATTTGTAAACAAATGGAACCTATTGTTCTCGTCCCAAACCTTTTGTTGAAAACTCCATGTTTTCCAGTGGTATTTCTACTTAAGGCTTGCTTGTAAAATTACAGGCAATAAGAGCACATTCTGACAAAAGTTTGCACGTGATGTGAATCAGAATGGTAGCAAGATGTTCCTGGAATACAAGACTTAAATGACGAGGGGATTGCAATTGGTGGTACATATTTATAGGGTTTTTTGACATTAACGGATGGTTTTTACAGAAATGAAAAGTAATCACACAGAATTGTTTGTAGTAGTAGTTTACATCGCATAATTTATTTCGTTTAACAAGATTTGTAAGACAAACAGCGGGATTCAGACAAATCATGTTACCCGAGAAACAATCTTAGTTTGGAAATAGATTTCTAAAAAGTAGAACAACAGTCTTATTTGATAATATAAATACTTCTATAACTTATAAAAAAAATACTGGTTTTATGTGGCATCTCTTTTATTCTACGAAAACCAAACGAATTAGACAGGCATTTAAACGAGCAGAAACACAATAAAAAAATAATCTTTTTTTATAATCTTTAGAAATATTATTCTAAATTCAATTTTCGAAGGCTGCGTCTACACGAATGGTAGGAGGCTATAAAAACCTTTCAAACGAAAGTTACTGGAGTACTAACCTGAATGTAAAATGTTCTCTGGCTATTAGGCAACTGGAATTGATGACGTCATAAATGTGTTAACATTTATGTAGTCTGGCAAGCAGAAAATTTTATTTGAGGTAAATTGGATATTGTGTGGGGGTCGTCTAGTTTTCAGGAGATACCTTTAATCTATTTAAAACCTTAAGGTTTAGGTAGACCAGTCAAATATATATTTGTAACTTCTACGTCATCATTATTGTCCCAAGTCTGTTTGAGGTCGGTGCAGGTTGTTTTTTTTCTTCCATACTTCTCTATTCAATTTTATTATTTACGTTGATAACATTAGTCCTCTGGTTAGTTTTTACACACAATTCATAATTGTGTTGTACAATAAAGTATATTCTATTAAAACCTTTTTTTTGCGGATGGGAAATCATCAAAAAACTTCCCCCGCTCTGGGCGGATCGGGGGGAGTATCAGACTTGTACTGACTAAAACCCACCCATGTTCCTTCTTTTGCCCTTTAAGGCACTAATTCAGACCTTGAAGAAGGAAAACTATAATACTACAATACTCAATAATCTAATGCATCTACCCAGCCTGAACTTCTTAAGAGTATTGCTGTTATTACTTCCATCTTAACAGATTAAAAAAAAACGTTAAGTGCAGGAGACAAACAATTTACGAGGAACACTACTTTGGTAAATTAGTCATTCATTCTAATTTTAAACTAAAATTAAATTCGAAGAAAATTGAAGGAAACATTAGTATAATGGTATAGATACAGTTTCTTTTTGCGGTAAAGAAATCATCAAATATCTTCCTGGGCGGAGCGGAGGGAGTGTCAGGTTTGTGTAGTGTACTGACTAAAACCAACCCATGGTCCTTCTTTTGCCCATTATGTTCCGGGGTCGCGGTATCGCTTTCGAACAACCCGCACCCCGGCAGGCGGTGGCCCTGGGAGGCCCCATTGGTATAGAAACAGATGCATCGCGATCTTGGTTGTATGACTGGATCAGCCTTCTTATTTTATTTTAATTTTAGTAAATTCTACAGTTCTACCCAAAGTTCCAAAATCTTCGTAAATATAAGAAAATTTTATAAAAACTAGAAGACTACAAGCAATAACGTTAATACGATCAGTGTTCCCTTTCCGTTGAGCTGGGTCAAGTTTGCCCGATTATTGGGTTTTCGGGACAATACTTTGATAAATATTTTATAGGTTCGCCTCGGCGGCAGTGTTACGTAACATTATGGATAGTTATTTGAAATTAGAACGAGAATAAACGCTTTTAGATGTTTGTTATTTAAGTTTTTTTTTTTTACTGTATGTTACCTGTTTATTGTGAATGTGTTACGATCTGCCTTTATGTCGTTTATTATTTATGTGTATCCACCGAAACACGTGCTAATAATTTATGTAACCGATTGATTTATTCTGCCAATTATTTTTTCAATGTATGAAATTACGTATGTATGAAATTGTTTTCTGAACGTGATCGATATTATATCATAATTTATAGTGTTTAGACAAAGTGATATGATAATAATGTCAAAAATGTACCTAGAACGGAACGCTTTGAAAGCGATTGCTACTTATTCAGCAGGTGTGTCGATACATGCATGATGACAATTTACTCAAATATTTATGCCCAAACCTGGTTCTAATATGTCTGTCTAATACATAATCCTGAATGCAAGCATTGCATAAATAATTATGCAACGGACGCGTTACACCACATGTGCCAAAGCTTTAACAGCTAACATTGACCTAATAATAAACTAGATTGATTAAAACTATCCAAGTACACCGACATTAACCATAGACTAAATAGACAGACTGACTCTATCGTAAATACTGGTTCGGAGAAACTAATAATACTATACAGAAGAAAAAAACGTACGTTTTGGAAGTATAGTCTATGGTCTTACGCGGTAGACAAAGTGACATTTTTAATGGGCAAAATTGATAGGATTGACATAAATTATGCTACCAAAAAAATTATGTCAATTACGAAATACGTTGAAACCGATATCCACTTGCGCCTATATGAGCCTCCCAATCTTCAACATAATCGTAGATAATCCATAGGATGAGCTGGATTAATTTGACGGCACGGTTGGCGAAGTGGCTGAGCGATCGACTGCTCCGCTGTGTGTCGCGGGTTCTTAGTTGTAATAGTTATTCCGGGTCTGGCTGTTTGTGTATGTGAGTTGAAATGTTTGTAAACGCATCCACGATACAGGAGAAATTCCTAGTGTGGGCCAAAGTCATAAAAAAAGTGTAATAAGGGTCCTCAAAAATATAGCCTCATTTGTGTTTTTAATTATTTGAGGCAAAGAGAATCATAGAGTTAAACTAAATAATCTGTATTTTGTTACTAAACAGGTTGATTAAAAATCAAAGGGAAGGTGTCTTATCAGTACTTTTACGTCAACAGGTAGGAAAACTAGTCAGAAATGTGCTTCCTAAGTATATTTCCTTTGAAATGACATTTTCGTCGGGTTGTGGCACAACCCGACGAAAAGGTCCGCTTTTTTCATTACTGAAAGAGGAGTTCAATACTTTTTCAGTTGAGTTTTCACTACGCAGCGTGACTCGGTAAAATAGTTGCTGGCTGTGTTTGGATTCATAGGAAGTAGTCGACTACGAGTAAGAAGATTTTAGGAAAAACCATCATTATGCCCGCGAGGAGATCGGTAATCTCCACATTTTGCAAAATACGCTAGCGCTATGTTCAGTTAGTCCGCCAGAACGTTTCTTGTAAGTGAAAATGCCTTGGAGATCCAATTAGGGCTGTATAAAATATGATGTAACAACATTGTTATCGTAAAGGAGCTCCCTAGGGTGCTTGGGGCCAGCCGTCTTTAAAATAACGTCTGTTTGGAATCGTTGGAATGCTCGCTAAGTTTTAATGCTGTGTTCGACGCTGTTTGCTGAGGTTTCGTGTTTTTACGGAGCTGAACATGAATTCTTTATTTTGATGGTTTATGTTTTAATGTCGTTGTTATCTTTTACGACGAGGAGGCAGGAATTTTGTAGGGATTTTTAATATCTGTGGTAGAGTTGTGATTCGTTTTAGGTATTTGTTTACTCTTTGCTTCTGCAAAGTCCAGCAGATATAAAAGAAAGGTTGGTTAGGTCTTCAAATGAGATTTGAATTACTATTTACATATTATCACGCTGGTATTTCCTGGAGGGTAAGGCAGAGTTGTGCCTAATACTGCACCTACATTTTGCTAGTTAAGTCCCATATAATTGCCATCTTGTATAAATCAGAACTCTGTGGCCACTACTAAGAATTTCTTGATATAATAACCTCATCTAAAGCACTTTCATCGACTGTCCATTGGTCGCAAGCGCAACTTCATGGTCAACAATTCTGCATGCATGCAACCTTATTAATTTACTATTAACCATTATAACACCACTTAGTACTTTCTTTGCGGATTGGAAATCAACAAATGACTCCCTCCACTCTGGGCCTAGTGTCAGACTTTTACTGACTAAAACCCACCCATGTTTCTTCTTTTGGCCTTTGTTCCGGAGCTGCGTGATCTCTTTCGAACAACCCGCAACCCACGCAGGCCCCTCTGACACCACTTAGTAAATATGTATTAGTTTAGTATTTTGTAAGATTTTTTATGTTAGACATTCATTTTATGTTAACAAAATGAACAGCAGTTGAAATGCAAGTAATATCTACCAATACAAGGAGAAACGATTAAAGATTATACAGCATATAAAACATAAGAGGGCAGCAGGCTATTGATCGATGACACAAGAGAGAGTGAGATCATAACCATCATTCATAAGTACAGACGCCAGCAGGTCAAGCTACCCGAAACTGACAATTTTTCCCAATGAACCTTGAACCTAATACTTTAGAAATAAAGTCGAAAATCTATCAAAGAAATCTGACAGATTGTAGTAGCTTGATGTGCAGGCGTCTGTACCTTAAACAGAACCCCATAACTACTTTAATGTCAAAACCCATACAATTCGCCATTAACCTACTCTCATTAACGATGCCAACTCCAAATAAAAACGTAACTACTACACATAAGTGCAATTTTAACAGTCCAACTTAATTAATAACACGTGTAATGACTAAAACGTAAATTGAAACGTCACACTAGTTTCTGTGAACAATGAAAACACTATCGAGTCGGGGAAACGGAACGTCAGGGTTATATGTATTAATGAAGTTTTTGTTCGTTCAACGTAAATAGAATGGACGCCATGTTTACCCTGAAAGGATTGTAATAAATAGGAGTGGCGATTTAATTTATTGTGGGGGCTGAATGACAAGGGTTGGGAAAAGAATGTGATTTCTGAAGTTATTTATCAAACCCTATACATTTCTTATCTTTCTCGCAGTGTGTGTATGTTTTTAACCGACTTGAAAAAAAGAAGGAGGTTCCAAATTCGACTTTTTGTATGTATGTTTGCTACGCGAGGGCCGATTTTTCAAAATACTTTTGATAATCGTAAGGTATACTAACGAAGGGTTCCCATATGAATTTTATCTATATTGCTAGGGTAATCTATGAGTTAACTTCTACAATACTTATTTTTACTTCTAATGAATATGGACGATATGCTAATATCTCTTAGTAGCAATTACAAAAGAATACTCAATAAGAATCAATTTCAGTCCTGCTATTTCGGAGATCAACCGTAACAAACATATTATGGACCGACAAAATTTATACTTTAATTATAAAATTAAGAACAGACACTTCAGTTTCATAATAATATTTGTACAGACTCAGGATCAAAACAACTCGCGTCAGTATTAAGAACATCGTGGAGTTCTGAATGCGAGTTAAATTCGAAAATCGAACGAATTCTGTGTGTTCGGTAACCAAAACAAATAAATATTGATTGGAATTTACTACACAGGCATTTTCAGTCATTTGTGAAAAGACAACAGTGATATCTTACAAATATTATAAAAGCGAAAGTGAGTTTGTTTGTTTGTTACCTCTTCACGCTTTAATGGCTAAACCGATTTTGATGAATTTTGGCACAGAGATAGTTGGGAACCAGGAGACGAACATAGGCTAATTAAAAAAAAAGAGCGGGTTATGAGGGAGAAAGAGGGACGAAACGGGAAAACTTAGCGTTGCTATAACAAATCAATAAGGCGCTACCGAATTTAACGCGAGCGAAGCCGCGGGCAAAAGCTAGTAAAACATAAAAATCGAGTCCGTTGATTTGTGCAGAATAAGTAAATAAGAAAAATATAATTGAACTTATCAAGTTACAGGAGATTCGGGAAAAATCCTTAAGCGTGGTGTGTTTAAAAAATAATGATTTCTCCCAAGAACAATAATGATACAATCTTACTAATATTATAAATGCGAATGTTTGTGAGGATGGATGGATGTATGGATGTTTATTACTCTTTCACGTCAAAACGGCTGAACGGATCTTGATGAATTGCTTGGCTAACATAAGGCTAACATAGTATCTAATTTGCTTTGCTTGTACAAAGTGCGCGAATGCAGTTAAAGTTTACTGCAAGATCTCCAATCTGGCATCAGCTTTCTTGGTCCTGCGATGTTCTAAAGCAATGGTTCAGTTATTGCAGACAGTTTATATTCTGTTATTCTGAAATCTTTGTGAAAAACAAAGGGTTCAGAATAACAGAATATTAAATATTGTTTTAGTTACACTGATAAAGCTGGATAGATTTATTTTTGACTGCAATGTAGGTAATTAAGGAAAAATACCATTGTCTAATAAAAATCCCGTAAAAAAGCTTCTTCTAATTAAAACCAGTAGTGTTTCAAGTATCGCGACCAATATCAGCCAGGTAAAAAATAAAAGTCAGTTTTTCAAATGAAGTAGTCAGCACTTTTTGAACGTAAATTACAAGAGACATTTGGCCAAACCCGTCGCCACTTCCTAGTATTTTAGTTGAGAAGAAGTGACGGAACAAACTCCCTAGCAACACATCTATCTGTCAGGTCAGATTTTATACAATTTAATTTCTCAGAAGATAAAGAAGAAGAAGAAAACTTAATCTAGCTGATAGGTTTTCACAATATAACTGGTTACTTACTGGAGATTAAAACTAAGCCAGTTTGGCAGCGAAAATAATGTGTGAAAAATTCTTTTTGTTTTCGTATTTTTCAGCCTAGCTTTGACCCGTAGATTGAAACCTGTTGCTCTTTGGTGCCTTGCCAATATAATCATTTACTCTACAAAGTTTCATAACCAATTGCCTTTTCACAGCCATGTTAGTTTCAAGCATGACTGGTGGACATGAAGTTGTATTTCACCCTCTCTGTTGTCTCAACCTCTTTCCTTTTGAATCAACATTGATTTTATTTTTTTTTAATATTCGTATTTCATTCTATCATTTCATCTTCAACAATCAGTTTTTGGCTCTTTACATTTTGATCACGGCTAGCAGCCACAAATGCTGATTTATTGTTTTTTAAAGCTGTTTTTAAATCTATAAAATCTATATGTATTAAAATCAGTTTGTGCTTCATAACTAGCTTCAGTATTAGTTTACAGTGCAGTACAGTTTTATTGAGGTATTTACCCTGTTAAAAGGGTCCACCCTTGGTAGAAATAAAGTAACCAAAACCTGTAGTGGCTATTCTTTGTTCACCTGTCCCAACTTACATCAAAAACTGCGGCCTCGGTCGGAAGGCAACGAGCGAGTGTCACAAAGTCTTTGGAATAATTTCCAGATCGGAAATTGCTATAAAGTTTTTCCATCAGGAATCTTTTAGAAGCAGCCACGGAATCTGGATTTCAGTCCGGTTGATGGCAATAAAATCGTCCCTTATTAAATAGGCCTTAAATATAACAGGCCAAAACTGGGTATACCTATCAAGGATAGCAGGCGTGATGTACGTATTTACTTACTTCTCTTCAGCTGTCTCTTCTATAGGTGGTTGTGGTACATGAGTTGACAAGTCCGGCAGTTCAACTGCCATTGTGTCCATTGCCATGTTTGTACTGTTGATTTACACTTGTGTTCTTATAGTCACGAACATGGATAGATCACTATTTAAAATTCACTTATTTTTTGTTTCTTTATTGCCTAGATCTGATTGAGCAAGAAGTTTGTTATACTACTGCGCGTCCGTCAAGTTCACGTTGTGTTCAGCAAATGTTTCAAACGTTAGCGTTATCTTTGTAATTTTATATTTTAGTATGATAATTGTTCATGTGTGTCTTTGAGTAATCTCTGTGAAATACAGTGAATCAACAGTGTAGTGTCAGTATATCTGACGTCGAGATAGTGTGATTCAGGAAACTGTATATCATTGCTATCTAATATACTACACTTTTTAACCAACTTCAAAAAGGAGGATGTTCTCATTTCGACTGTTTTTTTTGTATGTTTGTTTACGCGATTTCTTCGTCAATTGTGGTCAAATTTTCAAAATTATTTTTATAATCGAAAGAGTATACTTCCGTATTAATGTATCTATATTGTCAAAGGCATATTATCAAAGGTTATCGTTACTCATCACGGAATTAAGTCATTATTAAGCCATTGCTTAGTTTTGGACAGTTGGTATTAGTACTTGGTTCTTCATAGCACTTTGTTATAAGAGTTTTCTGGATAGTAGATAGTTGGTGGACGGTAACTCAAAACTTTAGACGACCCGGACAGGTTGAAGTTAAACAAATCGATAGTTTAAAATTCTTTGTTTGTACGATGTCGTAAACTGGCAACGTCGCGCGTCGTTTAGTGAAGAATTGTTTTAGATATAATAGTGACGATTCTGATGAACTACCGGATTTAAGTAGACTAAGATTAAATTGACATACGTAATCACATCTAATTTTATTCCACACCATTTTATTCGCGATTAAAGATAGTCCGATTTAACTTGACAACCATTATTTTTGGTGTAAACCGTCAATATCCGAATAATAAGATTGCGTATTTTTCTAAATTGAGTAACTTCACTATCATTAATGCTGATAAACTATAATATAGTTAAGTTGTGTTGCTTCAATCAATTTCAGAATAGGAAACATCGTTGATGTTGATGATTTTTGAATAGTTTTAGTTTGGTTTGTGAAAACGTAATCGAAAGTATAGAATAGTTAGTCGAAAATTTTCTTCATTCTTTGTTACCCAAAAGGATTGTTCTTAGATATAGTTTTTCCTACATTATCAGTTAAGATAGACACTCTTTTGATAAACGCCATTTTGAGGAGCTAATCCATAAACATATAACAATTCTTGAAAGCAGGATTTGCATCTCAAAGATTTCAGTTTGAGATATGAGAATAAAATATGATATAAACGATGCTGGAAGTGTTGTATACCAGAAGGTTGTGGTCACATTTGAGGGTGTGATTCAGATCATCAGAATGAATAACTTTCTACATGGGAATCACTGTGTTATTCACCTCTACTCATCATTTTTTGACTGCCGATTCCCAACTATTGTGTGGTTGTCTTCCAGTCTAACCAGATGCAGATATAACAGTATTTTTCATGGAGCGTCTAACTATCTGACCTCCACAACCCAAATAGTACAGGTTATTTATGGAAGGACACGCCTTTTATTTATACTTTCACATCTCTCTCCAAATTTACTATAATAAACGATGCTGTGCGAATACTTTTGGAGTTAAATGGCTGTGACCTACGAACAGACAGTCAAGGCGAATGTTTTAGCGTATTGGCAACGGAACTCTAAAAAGACTTGTAATTGAATTCAAATTACTTTTTTATAAGTTCAAGATGACATGCAAAACAGGTTCCAGTTTGAAAATGTCGGTACACAGCAAAAAGCTAACTATGCTTAAGACATTCCTAAATAAATTAAAGTATTATACTTAATTATCTGCCTCTGTACATTTGGTTTTAATCAAAATGCGTAGGTACTTATACCCCAGTAGATAAGGGTTATTTTAAAATGATCCCTTTTTAAAGCCTAGACAATCTGAGTCCTACAATCAAAGCTATCTAGACTATTGGTGTAATAAAATAAGCACTTTGTTGGTCTAGCTTTGAGTTGGAGAACGATTAGGTCATGGGTTAGGTCATGCAAAAAGTACGTTTGTGGCTGAAAAATCTAGAATGGTTTCCGATAAAAGTGGGCGGGTCATGAAAAAATGTCTTTTAAATTTTATCTTCGTAACATCAAAGCTTCTGAACTTGATATATTTGCAAAATGACGCGGGTCGGACTAGCTCACCGATGGTTCCGTACAATCTTTCGACATACACGGCCATATCTTTTGACTGCGTAGACTTAGAGGGATTTTTGACAGCTCCAAGGAACCAAATACTTGAGTATACGGTTGTAAATTTGTAATTTCAACTCGATACCTCCACGCGTTCTCGAGATAAAGAGTCTTGACAGACAAATAGACAGACGGATTACAAAGTGATATATAACATGAGGGTAACATAAGGGTTCGGGGTTGCGGATTGTTCGAAAGAGATACCGCGGCCTCGGAACATAAACGGCAATAGAAGGAACATGGGTCGGTTTTAGTCAGTACAAGTCTGACACTCCACCGCGCGCGGGGCTCTGCCCAGAGCGGGGGAAGTAATTTGATGATTTCCCATTCGCGAAAAAACAAGATCAGTGTTTCCTTTTAAGAAACTGCCCAAAGACTAAGTCATCTATCATGAAGCAGATACTTTGAAGCATCAAAACATGACAATCATCATCATCTGCCTAGCATTTTCCCAACTTTGTTTGATGAAGGCTGACGGTCCGACCAGATGCAGCCGAACCAGTGCTTATATGGATCGACTGCTTATCTCACAAGTCTCCGTTGCCCCCAGCTGTTCAAAAACACAAAAATACCTAAGCTTCCGTTTCAGACAAAAATAAACCGTAACAAAATATCCAAAAATATATTTAGTATAAACAATATCCGAATGTTTTTGTTTACTGCACACCACTAGTGCGCAATATCCGCGTGGTGCGCCGAAGCATTCCCACTCATGTTTACAACTGTGAGTAACGTTACTATAAAACGTTTACGTAATAAATCAATGTACTCATAGAATACGTTTAAAAATGTATTTTTAAGTGGCCTGGCATTCGGATGTGAGTGATTTGTTTACAGAATTGTAACGTTTTTGTAATGTAATGGCGCCTTAACGTTCTTTGTGAAAAAACAGGAAAGGTGGAAATTTTTACGGGTATATTTTTGTTCATGGAAAAATTGGTTGGATATCTATTGAAATGCTTTGACAGACAAGTCATTTGTATCATAAGTAAAGCAGAGGGGCCTGCCAGGGTCACCGCCTGCGGGGTTGCGGGTTGTTCGAAAGAGATACCGCGGCCCCGGAACGTAAAGGGCAATAGAAGGAACATGGGTGTGTTTTAGTCAATACAAGTCTGACACTCCCCCGCTCCGCCCAGAGCCGGGGAAGTTATTTGATGATTTCCCATCCGCAAAAAAAAGCATCACGGCTTTTAGTTAACCCGAATGCCACTTAATGTCAGTATTTTACATGGAGCGACTTCCCAGCGAAACCAAAACCACAGCAAGGCATTAAACACGATAATTACAACCACTTCTGATTTTTTCTTCTGATTTATGTGGGTATTGTATTAATTATCACTTGCTTCGGTGAAAGAAACCAGCATTTCTGAGAGATATTGGACCATAAACCAGCCTAAAAACTCTGACATCAGATTAAACACTAACCACAGATTAAGAAGATAACAACGCAAATGATACAGCAACTTACAAATGTTCAGAAACAGACATATCTCAACTAACAAAAACACCCCAACAAAACAAAATGATAATTAACTTAAATGAATAACGATCTAACAGCGATGATACTACATTATTTACTTTAAGAACATTTGCCAGTCTCAATTATAGGTTATCACAAAGCACGGAAGCGCGTAATTCTTTCAAAGATTTCTGTGATAGCATTGTATAGAACACGCGCAAACGTAGGTCTTAATGTCACCTTGACAGGTTGTCGCAATTAATTACGTCATTTGAGTTAGTATTGTTTGCTGCAGAAGCCTGATTGTCATTTGTTTGAAGTTCAATGTTAATGCCAATTTGATCTATGATCGAAAACTCAAAACTCGTATCATTTCTTTGCACTTTTCTCATTTTATTTGGGTTTAATCTAACACGTCGTTTTCGTCCATACTTCTCTATTCGTTGTCATTTCATGAGTCACTTCATATTTAGTCATTATCATCTTTCACAAGTTGCCTTGGAATTCCCCTATTATACTAATTTTTGCCCGCGGCCTCGCTCGCGTTAAATTCGGTGTAACACAGTTCCCCTTTCCTGATTTGCAGGTACCTGCTACCTGTAGTTTTGATCCCTTGCGCCCTATTTGTTGTAATAGCAAAGCTAAGTTTTCCCTTTTCTTCCCCCATTTCTCACTTTATATATAGCCTATGTCCGTTTCCAAGGTCCCCACTATCTCTATACCAAAATTCATTAAAAACAATCGGTTTAACCATTTAGGCGTGAAGACGCAACGACAAACAAACAAACTCACTTTCGCTTTTATTATATTAGTAAGGATTCTTAAAGTCATCCATATTATTTTTCACTCATCACGCGTATTTTCTGGATTTGACTTTGTTTTTATTAACTTTCTACGTGTTAATTAACTGTCTGATTGACTACTGCAGCAATAATGTCTTGGCTTTCTTTAATATGGTCTTGTATTGCATCAAATGAAGAGACAATATTCTTATGAATTTCTATTTGGGTTATATTCATCGTCCTAGATTCATGAAGGCTGCAAGTCGCACTTTTTACTAATCTTCTAACGTCGAGCGCAATAACTTAAAACGTCAGCCGCATCGGTGTCCACTGCAGCTTTATAGCAAAGTACTTTTTTAATAAAACAGGAAAACTTCTTTGAGATTTGAACAGTGTGAGATTTTTTCTTGGTATTGGACTTATTTGTGAAGTATTATACGTTTTAAGTTTTATCCTGTTGTGAACATATTTCCTATAATATTTCAGGAGACAAATACCCGCAAATGTATTTTCCTTATTTTTAAAATGTTTAACTTCAATACCGCAAAACATTAAACTATTTATTCTTTGTTAAAAGTACAACCACGTAATAACAGTGTACAGTACACCACGATATTAAACACACAATTATGAATAATATGAATGAATCATCAGAATTAAAACCGTGTCTGGAACATGCAATCCTTTGCTAAAATGTATAATAGTTGTTGAATGTGAATTATGGCAAAATGTTTGCATAACCGTGAGCTTTTCTCAGGGGAATAAGCAAAAACTACTGAACGCAACCTGATGATACCTTTTTTTGGTGTGGGAAGTCATCAAATAACTTCCCCCGCTCTGGGCGAAGCGAGGGGGTGTTTCAGACTTGTACTGACTAAAACCCACCCATGTTCCTTCTATTGCCCTTTACGTTCCGGGGCCGCGGTATCTCTTTCGATCAACCCGCAACCCCGGCAGGCGGAGGCCCTGGCAGGCACCTCTGCTTTCCTGACATCTCTTTGAGGCGCGCGTGAAACACAAACGCGCCGTCGACACGGCCTGTCGTCAATAGACGGACGGACGGTGAGCTACCCATTGCTCACCGTCCACAGGCCCGCATCTACGGTGGCCGGGAGCCGTCTCGCGGCGCCCGTCGCCCGGGGCGTCTCCCGTGGCGGCTGGGTTGGTTTGAGAACCTGATGATACCTAACATACTCTTTTGCCCTCGTCAACGTTGACAGAGGCATACCATTTGCGAGTACTACGCACATGACCTTTCTGAACGACCAATAAGCACACCTACATCTAACCTAAGATAATTAAAAAGCGGTTTTTTAAATTATCCTTGTATTGAATGCTCGGTAATCATACGCAACCAATTACACAATTTATTTATGATCGTAAGTAAATTAAATGTTACATACAAACAGTAATACGTCTTTTTTGTCTCCTGTTTTGTTTTTCTTTTTGAGTTTTTATCTAGGTGTGCAATATGTCCTTCTATAGCCTGATTGTTTAGATGATGAGTACAACAAAGCTAGTAATTCATTTAACAACTCTCTTATCAATTTTCTCAAGTCCTATTCTACTCATCCAAATTCGTCTGATAAATTTGGGTATACTACCCTGGCCAATCATTACTTAGGACTTTAATACCCGTCGAATTTCAGTTTATTTGACTTTCAACCCGTAAGCAGCCTAATCGGGGAACTATCAAAGTTTAAACCCAACCCCTTTTTTAGATTACATCGATTTTCCTTCACGGAAGTTTTTCCAAAATGTAGGTATGAAGAACTAAATAAGCTGTAACTATCCACACAAGTCTGACGGACATGTCACGTTGAATTACCGTCCATGTCATTTCTCATGGGATTATTCTAACAGGATGGGCAGCTGTGGTCTCATGGCTAATAATAATGTGGTTCTTCAATCTCAGAATGAGAATAGGAGTAGAAGTTTTTGAGGAAGAAAATAACGAGGACATCGTGTTTAACGACCTTTGTTGGGAACTCAAGCACTGAAAATTTCCAATTTTCCAAAAATTTAACTTGGCGTGTTTTTAACAAAAGGTTTAGGATGTATCACATAAGGAACAATACAGTTAAGAACGTTGCAATAAAAAACTGAAGTTATCGAATCAAATTCAGAGTATTTATTTCGATGAAACCATTTGCACTTATGAATTTGTCAAGGAGTCTGTCGGTTAGTCAGTCAGTTCAAGCTTTCGTCTAAAGCTTCACCAATACCACCTTAAGGACTGGTATTCCTACCAAGGGGATCAATAACTATGACTGTGTCCCTATAGGCGCTATATCCGTCACAACGACCACGACACGCAGTAACGCGCACGTAATCAACTACACGGTCCTCGCTTCGAATGAACGCACGCGTCGCAAGTCTTCTGTGTAATCGCTCGTTATTAACACGTATGGCTGATGACTGAAAATGAACGTGGACTTCTACAGTAACTATAATCTTTTACTGGAAATTAGTCTGTAATTATGATAAGTTCTAAAATGTATTGGTATCTCAAGTTTCGACTATTCCTAATAGTAGATCTTTCACCTTCGCACCAATTGACTCTTTAACAAAAATTCGTTCAGTTTAAAGCCCAGCGCCGTCGTTTGTATCAATTATTTTTAGATCGTCTATATCTGGTATATTGTAGCTTCGACTATCCATTCAGACAAGCGTTAGGTTTGTTCCGGCTATTTCTATATTACATTGGTCTAGGCCGATATTAAATTAGCGATTATTTGTACCTTGTTATCAGTTTTGTCTTAACAAGACGAGACAAACAAATCAATCGTATTATTCGCAACATTGAGTGAAAGAACAAATATTATAGTTTCATTTTCACGATTTGTTATTTTTATGCTTGTTTCATGTGTTCTGTTGTGGGTTAACTGTTTCAAGCCGTGTTGCTTGCCAATTTGTATCAAGGTTTATTGTTTTAATACTGGTTCATGTGTTTTGTTTAGTATCTTTCGAAACTGCATTTCCATTTTGAATTGTTTTGATAAAGCAATTATTTCGTTGTATTCGTATCTCTTTGAATTGTTAATAAAAACAACGGACAATTTTATTTGTCGTCGTAGTAATTAGCATAACATTAATTCTGTGTTTTGCTTTCCGAATTAGTTAACAGTTGTTAAAAAGTTGTAGTCTAGGTTTCAAAAACTCATCAATTTAAAATTTTTAAGAAAATAAGAAAAAAATGCAATTCTAAGAAGGAACGATACGATAGCAGGGTAAAAGTTATACTGTTCAGTGTTTTTCAATGTTATTTTTAAATCTAGAACTCAACCTTCACGGTAAAGAAAACTGATGTAGAGAATTTGTGATTGATGGAAATTTTTAGACCAAATTGATTTTAGAGGCTACACTTCAGTCTAGAACAATTTGAGTGACACAACTGATAAGCATGACTGATGAAATAAATTTTAAGTAAATGAAAAAGAACTCCGTACAATGTTTGCTTTAAAGCATATGCAAAGATAGCTGCGTTTTAAGAGTTTTTTTTTTAAAACAAAGCTTATATTGAATTAGTATTATTTATTTTTGCCAAAGTAACTCTGTTTGTCAGAAAATTTCACAATGATCGGTGATCCAAATACATACGTATTTAGTCTTTGATTCTGGATCACTGATGAAATCATGGGCAACAGTTAGTTCTAAATTATGGAGAGAATGGAAGAAAATAACATCTTGCTCTGTCTCCAAGTAGAACGGGACCAGGGCATATAAATCATTAGTGTTCAATGTAAAATGAAGCCAGTTTTACACTGGTAATTGTTCTACAGGACATTCTACGTGTTTTTTTTTCCTTTTCGGTAATCCTGGCTTTAAACAACGTCACGAATTTATTCTATTTCCTCTTACACAGCTGTTTCTATTTGTATTGTTTCATTACAGTTTGAAAATGTAGTATTACAATATAGTTCAGCGGATGTGATTGTTTGAGTGTTACACGATTGTTTCATAATGAGCATAACACCGGTTTCACAACATCGCTCGGTATCACGCGTATGCAAGCGTTGCATATATGCAACAATAAAAACATTCTAAATATGGACATTATGAGTCGACGCGATCGGACAAAATGACCAGTCGTACTCAATTTTAATTGTGTTTAATTACTTGAAAGTACTAATGTTGTAGATACATACATATATACTAATACGTTCTTTTTGAGTGTGGTAGTTAATTAAAATTGTTTCCTTAACTCATGAATTAATTGTACAGAATACGTGGTAGGTGGACATTAATAATGAAATACCAACAGATAGATTCCTCCCTGTTCGGTGAAGGTTTGATAGTAACCTTTGGAAATGTTAAAACACTACCCACATCCTAAGCAATATTCAGTAAACGAGTAACGTCTGAAACATTTTTCTTGATACCAACGTTTAAGGTGACATCTAAGCAATTTATTGCGGAAAAACAGTCTTATAACAAACGTTTCTAGAATTATTAGAACACTTATTACACTTCACATTCACTGGATTGTCGATTACAGTATTGGGTATGAAACTGTTGTTTATACAAGGTGGCGGGGCGAACGTGCGTGTGCCTCGGTCGACGGTCGCGGCGCTACTGAAGGAAGGGGGCGCAGAGTACCCGGCTAGAGATGCGCGGCGCGACGCCCCCATGGGGTAAATTACCAGATAATTTGGGTAATTTATGTGTTCTGTGTTCGGAAAATACGTGTTTTTGAACGAGTTTATAGTTTACAAGGATTTCCGGTGATAGTGAGTAGTTGTCTCGGTATTGTTCGAGAGTTTTAACTGTAGGCGGAAAACTTATTCATTTATACTGACCTGAATTGTAAACCTTGAGCACAAAAATCTGAATTACAGGAATCAGAAAAGAGTGAATCAAACTTTCGGGTAAAATTAAAAGGTCGACATTTTTCAAGGCGTACCGAGAAAATCTTAAATTAATTTCGAAGTTTTCCTTAACTGTAAGATAATTAATCTTGATTCATTTATTGTTCCTTGACAACAATAGGGAAAGCTGGTAACACTGTCGTTAAAGAAATAAAAGTAAGGTAGCAGCTTGGGGTTGGTCGCGCCCGCCCTCTCTTTGGGCGGATCGTCGGATCGATCAGTGCTCTGATCTGTTCACTAGTCGTACGACTGATCGGGCCCAGCGCGACTGCTTGCGACCAACCTACGTCACTCGTCATCGATATTCAAATGCGTGTGGGTACTTTGTTTTGATTGTTTTGTCAACAGATTCGAAATAGTGGTATGGCGGTCGGTATTCGGGTTTGTGGGAAGTTCGAAAGAGATACCGTGGCCCTGGAACACAAATGGCAAAAGAAGGAACATGGGTGGGTTTTAGTTAGTAAAAGTGTGAAACTCCCTCCCGCTCCGCACAGAGCGTGGGAAGTTATTTGATGATTTTCAATCCGAAAAAAAAAGATGGCGGTCGGTATGTTTTTCATGGGATGTTTCTTATGGTATGGTATGGTGGTACCTTAAGTCACCACTACGTTACAGCTAAAAGTTTTAAATCAGTTCATGGCTTGGTTTTAAAAGTAGGTTAGTTTCAAAGATAACATTGACTCTAGTTTTAATAAGAATGTTTTGTATTTTGGGGGATTCACCATGCATTTTTGTATCATGATCTTTTTTGTTATTAGATCATAACAAACATTTAATAAATTGCCAGTCAATAAAATTGCTCTACGCTTTGAGTTGTCACAATTAATGAAAATAATGCCCCTGATTAAAACCTCACAACGGGGGCGATTCATGCTCATAATTGTTTACTAGACAAAATTAATTGTGAGCAGTGATTAACCATTAAGTCAGTTTTTTCCATCATTCACGGTGTCACGCCATCCAAACAAAAACAAATACTTAATAGGAATTGACTTGCAAAACATTTCTTCTAAATCTGGATTGCCTTGGCTTTGTTACATCTTTATGCTTCGTTCACGACCCGAGGCGATGCGATTAGAAGAGTTGCGAAAAGCAACACGCGCGTGTGACACTTGTTGCCTTTGATCGATAATTCTCTCGTTGGTAACTCATAGATTGCAAGATGCTTTCTTATCGTTCATTATTTGTTTTTCGTACAGTATCTTTTACTGGAAGACTTATTAGTGTCGATGGCAAATTATCGTTAAATATTATTTGGAATTTGAATTTGTACCCTAATGGCAATATGCTCAGTGGTCACCCCTCGCTTACTTTGGACTTAAACATAAGTGACAAAATGTGGGTGTATTATTATTAGATCCTTCTCTGAGTAACAACAATTATTATCAGGCAACTTAGGCCTTTAGACAATGCTATAATATGAATTATATTTAGCCTAGAACCCAGTTATGCGTACTTCGCTTATTGATGCAGTCATAAGATCGTCAAGTGTGACCAATAATTAATTTAAAATAGAATTTTACGTTTTAATCACTACTTAGTACAAAACAAAGTCGTTTTTCGCTGTCTCTGTATGCTCAGATCTTTCAAACTACACAACGGATTTTGATGCGTTTTTTAAATATTTAGAGTGATTCAAGAAGAAGTTTGAAAATTTAGAACTTTAAATAGTATCTGTATTTTACCAAAACATGTAGGTTTTGGTAAAATACAGATAGACACTGTAGTGTCGGATTTCGGCATAAACTATTTTGTTTTGTCCGCAGTGATTGTTGCAACGCGCGTGTAGTTTGTGGCCACGCCGTGATGTGGTTGCATCGCAACGGAGAAAATGGAAGCTGAAAAGATTTTCTAAAACATATACCCATGTGTGTATCTTTACATAGCTCGAGTCTGCTTCATCAGAAAAGACGTGAGCGTTTTTATAAAATACGATCTCTGATCGAAAACAGCTATGTATACATATATACATGGTGACTGTAAATAAAATTGTATTATTTTGTGCGAGAGTCTTTTGAAAGGCTTGGTGTTGCAGATAAATGCTTGAAATATTACATGTGCTCGGAATTACTACATTGCAATTCAAATGGGTAAAGTTTGTTTATTGCACCCGACCCGAAGGCGATGGTGTTATGGCATAATAAAAGTATTATTTTTATTTGTTGATAAAAGCAAATAATTCGATGTATGAAAGTAAAAAAAAATACGTTGCCCCACTCTCCAAGAATTTCCCCTGTGTCGTGGGTGCGTTTATATTTTTTAAACTCCCATACATAAACAGCCAGACCCGGAACAACTAGATTTTGGCTAAACAAATATTTGTTCCGTGCGGGGATCGAACCCGCGACACGCAACAGAGCAGTCAATCGCTCAGCCGCTGCCTCAACCGTGCCGTGAGCATGTCTAAGATATTATTAAAAAAAATGTTTTCCTAACACTTTTCACTCAGTCAAGTGTGAGACTTATCAAAAACAGGAACAGCCACAGTTTTGCACAAAGTTTGTTTCTAGTAGTCACCATTTTCAATTTTCTTGAGTAACTTGAGCACTGCATGCAAGAAAGTAAACATTCGACCACGTATTTCTACAAAATAGAATTTCAAAAAGAGAATATTTCAAGCATAAACCACTTGCACCGTCTTTTGTTTTAGAACAAAAGAAGGAGACCTGTTTGCTTTGCAGTAACTAGGTTACATCGTTGTGGCATACGTATAGTAATGAGCACTTATGTACACATATCAAAATTCAACTGCGACTTTTTAGATGAACAACGGAATGACTTATTCCAGAAAAAAAAATCTCATCATCTAAAATTACAATACAAATTATGTAAAAAACTCTTTAGGAAGTCAACAGATTTTCTCGTCATTGCTTCATTTTACAGAAAGGACTTTTAAGTTCCAAAATTTTCATAAGTTACCATAAAATACCGGTTAAGTGCGAGTCAGACTCGCGCACCGAGGGTTCCGTACATACTTGCAAACATAAACGGCCATATTTATCGACTGTGTAGACTTAGAGGGTTGATTTTTTTACAAGAGATCACAGACTTGAGTATATGGTTTTTGTGAGTCACTAGAAACTTCCACGCGTTCCTGAGATAAAGGGTCTTGACAGACAGACAGACTGGCAACAAAGTGATCCATAAATAGTTCCGCTTTTTCCTCTTGACGTACTGAACCGTAAAACATATTTTGAAGGTTATAACATTACTTTAAATACTTCCATGATCACTATATTATTCAATTTATCCATTAGCACAATGTTTGGAGCGTGTTACATTGAGTGCTACATAAACTGTGAATTCACCAAAAAAACCTATTTCCCAGCAACAAATTTGACACAGTATTACTTAGTCTAATTCTTGGTTGACGTTTACACTCTGTATGAAGATTACGATTTTTTCAAGTAAGCGTGGAAGCACATTGGAAACTGGGAACAGCGAAAAACACTCAAAAAAGTTTTGAGTTCGATTTTGATGAAAACTGAAACGGCATCATTGAATTTTAAAAGACGAAAGTCATAGCCAAGAATCTGACTTGTTGATTTTGAAAAACCACAGATGTAATTTTACACCATTCGAAAGCACCGCTGGGGAAAGGAGAATAATTCAACCTTTGTAGTAGGACAAAATTACTTCTAGAATTTTCTTTTTGAAACAATAGAGAGACTAGTGTTGCCCACTTAAAGTTACAACAGGCAACACAAGTACTACATAGTTGATGGACAGAGAACCTAGTGGTATTAATATCCGCCAGACTGCGAAGCTGTCAACGTGTGTGCAGTCTGTTCTCGCGGACTCGTGTGACAGGGTAATATCCCTTCGGATAAATGCTGGTTGGCTGGCATTGAGGGGAGTTAATTATGAGATTAATTAATGACTACTGGATTTAAGACTTGTTTGAAAATTTTACGAAGGGCACAACTAATTCATAGCAAGCATCTTTATAAGCTTTTATATTATTCAATTTAAATATTTTAAAAGATAGAATTGAGCCTAATAATACTTTTTTATTTTATCAAAACTATTTATAAACCCTCAACGGCCTTTAAAACACTAGGACACCACTGACAATCAGTCCAACTGAAACAGTACAAACTGACAGGTATTAATATCCGTGTGTCGCATCAAGCCGTCAACATTGTCAGCGAGCGTGCAACGCTGTCTTTTCACTTCAACATAATATTGTCTTTTATGTGTTACAGCTACTGACGCGGCGGAAACCCCTTTCAGAAGGTACTGGCTTGGTGACGGGAGAAGCGTCAAACGATTTTATAAAATAAGAAAAAAAGTTTGTTGCACATTACAAGGGTAATTATGTTGTTTATGGTAGCGAAAAGAAGGATGGACCGTAAAACATGGTTTCGCTAAAAAGTGAGTGACCACGTAGACGACGATTAATAGAAATATTACTATTTTTAGGGCATAAATAGGGCGTCAATTTCAGAATAGTGAGATTGCGATTTTTTCTAAATTGTTTGACTAAAATATAATTGATACTGTCAAGCTATAATACTGTTAAATTGGGTCACTTTTAAATTTCAGAAGAGGATACCGCGTTTAAAAATTTTGTTTCTTTCTGGCAAACGAGTTTTAGTTTAGTTTGTGATCAGAATGGACACCGCTACCAATTTTCAGTTATTTACTCTCTTTTATGTCATAAAACATTACTGAATTAATCGCGTTTTTTTTTCAACCAACCTACGACCTTACATTACCACATCCCCTATGCTCCACAAACAAACCAAGCATTGAATTATAGAAGCAGGCTGCGCTCGGCAAAGAGCAGTAATTAAGAGCAGAGCAGAGCCACACGAGCACGACTAATTAACGAGCATAGCCGGCTCTGTTTGTGCTTTCGACCCGTTTTTGAAGCAGGATTAGTGGCGAGTGGCTTTTTTGTAGAAATTTTTGATTGTTTGACACTGCTGTGGCGGGACTTTTGCTGTCGTGAATGGTGGATGATGTTTGTAGTAATACTTACTAATATTATAAAAGCGAAAGTGAGTTTGTATGTTAAGTCTTCACGCCTAAATGGCTACATCGATTTGGATGAATTTTGGTACAGAGATAGTTGGGACCCTGGAGACGGACATAGGCAATTTTTTTTAAGAAAAAAAATTACATATAACGGAGAAAGAGGGAAGAAAAGGGAAAACTAAGCGTTTTGTAATAGCAACAAATCATTAAGGCGCAAGGGCAAAAACTGCAGGTAGCAGGTACTGTGTTATACCGAATTTAACGCGAGCGAAGCCGCGGGCAAAAGCTAGTAATATTATATTTTTTAATATCAAAACCAAATATTTCAGACACCTACAAATTACAGATACAAACACGCACACACTAAACATTTGAATGCCAATCAAATCGACTTACTCTCGGTTATTCTTAAAGTTTTCTTTGTGTTCTTCGTATTTGGCGTTATGTTTAATGTACTGTTTATGTACTGTACGGAACTCTTCCTGCGCGAATTCAACTCACACTTGGCCGCTTTTTTATTTGTAACTATTAAGTTTGTTGTCAAGGATGTTTTACTATTAAGTGGATTCTTTAATAAAACAAGAATCTTGTAGACAAGAAAATCTCCTACTCGTTCTGAGGGAAAGAGGGTTATAGTCCTCGAAATTATAAAACATTAATATCTTCGTTTTGTTGAAATATTTTAATAATACATTACCTAATCGCGAAATGTTCTGCGAAGTCAGAGCGTGAGATAAAGCTTAGCTCATTCGGTATTCGCGTCGAAGCACTATGTTGGTATCTTATATGTAAACGTATCTCTAGCTATAAATGTGATACATCATTTATTTATATTTGATCGAGAATGCTATCGAATGATTAAAAAGTGAGACCACCGTCATCTGCTTAATCTTTTCCTAACGTCTGGTCTAGTCTGGATAGACTGAAAGTCGTCTCCAACAGGAGGATGCAAAAAAAAACCGAAGAATTGAGAACCTCTTCCTTTTTTTTGTCGGTGAAACACCAGAACTTTCTACTCATGATTAATCTGTCAAAAAAAAACATAAAACGTAAAGTATAATAATAATATCTATGTGCTTATGCGTGCTCTGAAACGATGACGTCATAGCGTCCATTAAGGAAAGTTCTCGCATCTGAAATGGCTGCGGATGACACAATCGTGTAATCCTATCTAATACTGGAAGTCTTTGGATAGACTGATAACGTCATAGGGGCCGGGGGAGGGAGGGGAGCAATTATCTGCCCTTGATAGATGGACGAAAGAATGGTGGCCTAGTTTATGGAATAATACGGTTACTTTACAATTTAATAAAAGCGAAAGTGAGTTTGTTTGTTTGTTACCTCTTCACGCCTTAATGGCTAAACCGATTTTGATAAATTTTGGTACAGAGATAGTTGGGACCCAGGAGACGCACATAGGCTAATTAAAAAAAAGTGGGATATGAGGGAGAAAGAGGGAAGTAAAGGGAAAACTTGGCTTTGCTATTACAAATCGATAAGGCGCAAGGGCAAAACCGCAGGTAGCAGGTACCTGCAAATCAGGAAAGGGGAACTGTGTTACCCCAAATTTAACGCGAGAGAAGCCGTGGGCAAAAGCTAGTGGTACTTAAAAAAATAATTGAAATTATTCGATGTTGGTAATGTTTATTTTTAGGTTTTCTTGCTTTAATAAGAAAAAAATTGAACTCTTATTAGATCACTTAGTAGCCCGTCTGTCTGTCTGTCAAGGCCCTTTATTTTGGGAACGCGCGTGGATATATCCAGTTGAAATTAAAACCGTAGACTTGAGTTTTTAGTTCCATTGTGCTGAAAAAAATGAACCCTCTAACTCTACGCTTTAAACAGATATGGCCGTTTATATCGCAAACTAGCTTTTGCCCGCGGCTTCGCCTGCGTTAAATTCGGTAGCGCCTTATTGATTTGTAATAGCAACGCTAAGTTTTCCCGTTTCTTCCCTCTTTCTCCCTCATAACCCACTCTTTTTAAAAAAAATAGCCTATGTCCGTCTCCTGGTTCCCAACTATCTCTGTACCAAAATTCATCAAAATCGGTTTAGCCATTAAAGCGTGAAGAGGTAACAAACAAACAAACAAACTCACTTTCGCTTTTATAATATTAATATAATTAATAAGTAAGGATTTGTACGGAACCGTCGGGAAATTTGGCACAGAGGTAGATTATAGTCTGGAATAACACATAGGATACTTTTTTTCGATATCACGCGGGCGAAGACGCGGGCGCCAGCTAGTGTTTTATAAATGTTTATTCTTGCATCATTCGCATGACTTCCATCGATATAGCAGTGACTAATAATTTCTCCTAGACTTTACATCCGGATTATTATTATTCATAATAATTAATTTACGTTAAATAAAGATTAGTAATAGTCATTACTGCAATCTTCACTTAGATGCTTTATTTTCTCACTTGATTAAATTGTGTCTCTTATTATGCGAAAGGATTCCTAAAATTAGGATAGGGATATTCGCCTTACGCGCTCAGTTGAAAACGAAATTTGGCACATAGGTAAAATCGTATCTTTTATCGCATATGAGAAGTCATGCGCGGATCCTTATAACTGTAGAGCTTTTTTTTTTGGGGTGGGAATTCAACAAATAACTTCCCCCGCTCTGGGGGGAGTGTCAGACTTGTACTGACTAAAACCCACCCATGTTCCTTCTATTGCCCTTTACGTTCCAGGGCCGCGGTATCTCTTTCGAACAACCCGCAACCCCGGTACTGTAGAGCCTTATTAACCTTTTTGATAATTTAGGAATTAATTCTGGAACATTATAAGAAATAAATATTATAGAATACGCACGTTTTTTCTTTCTCAGCAAACCCTTTCATGTGATTGATACCTATATAATTATCATAATGCAAATGCATAAATGCGTATATATGCTTTGCCATGTTTAATTATGATAGGTATTAATTAGTTTTTAATTTAACTAACAAGTTTTTTTTTTGTATTATTTGGTGACTTAAAGGATCGTATTGGATATGTCTGTAAAGGTGCTATAAATTGGTAGTAAATAAATAAATAAAAACGAACTAGTCCGACATCTTTAGGGAACCCGCCATTTTGGATTTAGAATGACGTCACTTGCGTCGCAGCTCTCTATGTATGTATTGTTTGTTATCTAAACTAAACATGTATTCAACATTTTCAAATTCATACTTAACGTTGGTTTGTTTTACATGGTCACAGGTGAAATTAATAAAAGCGTATAAAAAAAGGAAATAAACAATAAGGTTCAATTTAGGAATAGAAAAAACAGTGACAGCTAAGGCGTTTGTTTTTTTTTTTATGGCAACTCTCCCATAAAACCGTTTTGCTACCATGTTAATTATAATATTATATGTTATACATATTAGTAACATTACTTTTGTCCTTAACTCTTTCAGTCTTGGTGGTTAGTGTTACTAACCACCTCTTTTCGATTATTTTAATTATAATCTACGCTATCTAGCGATAAACGATTGAATTATTATGAAAGTTTGGACTGTGCTTCAAAACAAATGCTAGATTCCCGGTAAATAGAATGAATGACAGTTCAAACCAGTTGAATTGAATACAGCGCTAACGTACTTTTTCTCGAGTGGTTGATAAAAAAATCCATAAAACGGGTAGGTAACATTTTTTCTGTAATGTTTTTCATTGAACGTATTCTCATATACCTATTTTACGTGTGTTGGCATGCAAGTACTGTTACTTTTGTGTTTTCAATGAGTATTTACAAAGGGAATTTGGTGGTTAGCTTACAAACCACCATGACGGTGGTGGGTTAGCTTATGGATGTAACTTCATTTGTTTTTTTCACATTCTTTACCGTATGTCGCGCCGCACGCGCCGCTTAGGAAAGAAATAGATTGAAAAATACTTGTTTGAAGACTTCCCTTCACGTAACGAGAACATTTGTAGCTATGAAGATGACGAAGAAGAGGCAGAAAATCAGCCAAATCCGATGGTGTTAGGTGATTTGAAAGGAGTTCAAATTGCTCATGACGACATTTATGATTCTGATGATGACCTCCCTTTGTCTAGCCGGTTACAACGGAATCTTGATTCTACAGAGTCTAATAATATAAGTTCAAACATGCAGGTTATGATTGCTCCAAAATGGAAGAAGAAATATAGAATGGATATGTCTGGTGAGTTTTCTGAAAGTACGGGTTTGTCAGATCAAATTCTAAGCATGGAGAATGTGACACTTCTTTTACTATTTCGCCTTTGTTGGACAGAGCATTTACAGGACCTTTTATGTTTCCAAACTAACCTTTACGCTACTCAAACTGGAAAGCCATATACACCTATCACAACAGAAGAGTTTGATGTTTTTATTGCCTTGAATTTGATGATAAGTATAAAAAATTGCCGAGCTACTGAGATTATTGGTCTTCAGCGCCTGATTTGCATGACAGCTATGTTTCAGTTGGCTTTTGAATAACTTACATGTCAATGACAATAATGTATTGCCCGACCAAACTGAAACCCTAATTACGACAAACTTTATAAAATTAGACCTCTACTCGACATACTGCAAAACAAGCTGATTCTGAAAGAATTCAGGTGAGAAGTATATCATGGAATACTGGCACCAGCATATGTCAGAGACAAACACAGGCCGGATTCAGTGAACAGCAGCCGTAATTCTGCGGCCTATTCTCCAGGACATGCATTTATAAAACGCCACAAACCTACAAGTCCCTCAGGAAATTCGTCTAGTATTCAGTCGCTATCAACCTGAAAGAAGCACATCAAGAAGATGCTGCAATTGTAGCACTAAAATACCTCCAGTGCATACTGTATGGCAGTGTAGTACATGTAAAGTGCTCCTTTGCTTACGCAAAGCTAAAACATGTTTTACAGTATTTTTTTGTTAGTTTTGTACTTTTGTAATGATGATTCGTCTAATAAATAACATTCACAATCATCCTTGCTTACGCAAAGGTAAAACACGTTTCGCAGATTTTTATAAAAAAAAAATTACATTCACAATCATCCTAGTTTTATTTATAGCAATAGTCATGGTGGTTAGCGTTAGTGACCACCTAATTCCTTGGAAGCCTTAATACCTATCTTTTTTTTATTCTATTTTCTGTCATATTTTAGTTGTAAAAGTTGCTTAAATAAACAGAAATTGATAATTATGTTCCTATTGTAAAAGTGTGACTGAAAGAGTTAACTGAGTAAATGTATTTTGAAAAAAAAGTACTGTAATATATCTGGTTGATTCAATATTTTATTTTTAACATGCAATTATTATGAATTATTTTAATCGTTTCGTATTTAATCTACTTTGTTAGCTTTGTTAGTTTGTGACATTCTAATTAAATTACAAATCAGAAAATTACAAGATTAGATTTTTTCTTGATTTGTAAATAGAAACAATTAATCGGCAACAGTTTCTCTAAACAACTTTTAAATAGTATAATAGTAAAGTACAAAATACAGCTGTAGGATTTACATAATTATGGAACACACAAAATCATTTCAACATACTTAAATTTGACAAAAGTAGATCGTGTAAATATGTGTTTTATGAGCAAGCAGTGTGTTTGTTTTGCTACAAAAAGTTACGGGGAATTAACATTCGTAATCATTTATTTAAATGTACAGTCAGTAAAGGAGATAGGTAAAACAGTTGAAATTTTTGAAAAAATAAAATAAATGAATTCGAAAAAAGTACTATAATAAATTTATTTGATAGAAAATAAACAGTATAAAATAAATATTAGTTGAATACGTTCATTGGTTTCTAAGCAAAAATCAACTATTTTGACGAGAGTACTGAGAGACTGTACAATTGTCGAAATGTTATTTTACGACAAACATATTTGATTGTGGTGATTGTTTGTATTCTACAAACAAAAAAAACACTGTTGAACAAAAGTGTCTTTCAAAGAACTGAAATGGGAAACGACATTAAGAAAAAAGGCCAGGTCACGTTGGTACTTGAACAGGCAAATAGATATTGTTTATTAGGGTACTGTAAAATTGGAAAACTTTTGAATTAGATACCTGAAGAACGATAAATCGCGCACCGAGGGGTTCCAAACAAATAAATAACAAAATACAATAAAGTATAAATAAATGTTGATTCATCCATTCATAAGTTACTAGCTGGCGCCCGCGGTTTCGCCCGCGTGATGTTCGATAAGAAATATCCTATGTGTTATTAAAGACCATAATCTACCTCTGTGCCAAATTTCATCAAGATCCGTTCAGCCGTTTTGACGTGAAAGAGTAACAAACATCCATAGATCGATCCTCACAAACATTCGCATTTATAATATAATATTAGTAGGATCTACATAACAAATTTTATCAAAACCGGCCCAGACGTTTTTGCGTGACAACACACACCAACAAACATACACACACATACCAACTTTTGCCTATATTTGTATGACAACAATAACATCAATCAACGTTTCCTGTTTGGAAACAAACCCTGTTCATCACATGACTTCCAGTTGACACTTGATAAGGGTGTCGTCACACTGATGCTATTCTCGCACAACAGCGCAACGACAGCATTGTTTGAACGTCGTCGTCACGTTTGACATGTTTGCACAAAGCTTTATTTATTTGAAATATGTAGGACACTGGCGAAGAATTAATGGAGGCTTTATTTTTTTTGTGTCATTTAATAATTATAAATCAAGTAGGCGTATCTCACGCGATCTTAGAAGTATTGTTTGTTTGATTGATGATTTTCTATTTTTAGGGTTACGTTCTTCATAAGAAAATAAACGGAACCCTCATTGGATCACGTTGTAGTGCGTTTGTCTGATCCTTTATCTCGGGAACGCGTTGAGATATCGTCGACTCAAGTCTACGGTCCAATAGAGCTATGAAAAATCAAGCCTCTAAGTTTACGCAGTAAAAACATATAGCCCAAGTTTATGAAGCAAATTTATACGAATCCCTAGGTGCACGAGACTGACTTCCTTGACCGTTTTTTTTCATGGTTTCTTACTAAATTTAAACTGCCACTTATAAGATATCTTTGACGACATGGTTGGCGCACTGGTTGAGCGATCGACTGCCGCGCTGCGTGTTGCGGGTTAAATCCCTGCACGGAACAAATATTTGTAAAAAAAAAAAATGTTGTTCCGGGTCTGGCTGTTTGTGTGTGTGAGTTAAAATGTTTGTAAACGCGCGTGGGGCACCGTTTTTTTAAATATCATACCTTCCGTGATTTTTCGTTTTTTTGTATGTTGGTACTTCCCCTTTGACGACGCTCTTGATAAATGAGAACGACATGGATATATTTCGACAACGTTAAACCTACCTTTTAATGGCCCAATTGGAATAAATTATTTGACTTTAAAGCCAGAATACCCAGTGCCTGAAAGGCATCTGAAATAGTGTGCAAAAAGCCTTATTCAGTTCCTCTGACACAATCCCTTGGTCGCCAAGGTCTACCCTTGAAGATACAATCAACGAAGAAATACTATTGTTTTGCTAGGATCTAGGTCAGAAACATTGGATTTATGGTGATTAGTATTTGTTATGTTTATCAAAAATCTAGAAATAATACTTTGAGATGTCTATGAGGAAGGAGCCCGGGCCTCACGACACAGGGATCCCTGTTGTTCCCTGGTGTTGAGTTCCAGGATATCAACCCATTCCGTGTGATTTTTAGGTAACAAACGATGCTAGTCTTATCACACATGAGAATTTATACTCAAGCCTTTTCTCGCGGATGGCAAATCATCAAATAACTTTCCCCCGCTCTGGGCGGAGCGGGGGGGAGTGTCAGACTTATACTGACTAAAACTCAATCATGTACCTTCTTTTGCCCTTTATGCGATATCTCTTTCAAACAACCCGCAACCTGGGAGGCGGAGGCCCTTCTGCTTTGCTGACATTTCTTTGGGGCAAGCGTGGAACACGAACGCGTGTTCGACACGTCCTGTCGTCAGCTGACGGACGGACGCCAAGCTACCCACTGCTCATCGTCCACAGGCCCGCATCTACGGTGGCCGGGTGTCGGAAATAAACCCCTTAATCATAGTAACACAGAGGTGGTGGGTGTTTACTACAAGTTTACAGTAATGATTGATGCTATTTTAAGCTTCTTCAAATAATACTGTTACTCATACTTGTTATTATCGTGGGCCGATTGACGTAAGCGATTGTGCATTCTGGTATAAATTTGTTTTTGTACACTCTATAAGTAGGTTTAATAACTGTGAATTAAAAAAAATTACATAACACTAATAAATAAAATAAATATCTTGGGACAACTCACACACGGTCATCTGATTCCAAGCTAAGCAGAGCTTGTGTTATGGTAACCAGACAACTGATATACATACTTATAGAATTTATAAATACATACATATTATAGATAAATCACACCCAGACACAGAACAAACAATCATGCTCATCACACAAAGTTTGTCCTGGGTGAGAATCGAACCCACGACCTCCGGCTTAGCAGTCAGGGCCACTAACCACTAGACCAACAGGCCCGTCAAACACACTCAAAAACACTCCTGGGGTATAAAATGGCCGCTTTAGCATAATCGTAATATGATAATAATCCTTACTAATATTATAAAAGCGAAAGTGAGTTTGTTTGTTACCTCTTCACGCTTTAATGGCTAAACCGATTTTGATGAATTTTGGTACAGAGATAGTTAGGAACCAAGAGACGGACATGGGCTAATTTTTTTAAAAAAAATTGTGGGATATGAGGGAGAACGAGGTAAGAAAAGGGAAAACTTAGCGTTGCTATCACAAATCAATAAGGCGCAAGGGGAACTGTGTTACCCCGAATTTAACGCGAGCGAAGCCGCGGGCAAAAGCTAGTAATAATATATATATAATAATAATAAGATAATAATATTAATTACGTACGTTAAATTCTTAAAATGGTCTCAGACGAAGTTAATATTGTGAATTTAAATGTGTGTGTTGTGTGTGAGTTTAAATGTTAGTAAACGCATCCACGATACAGGAGAAATTCCTAACGTATGGGGCAATGTTTTTTTTTTTTAAATTGATACTTTCTGACCATTTTACGAATGGTAAAGTATTTCATATTAATATTAACCTATTATGATTCTGCGAAAGGGGCCACTTTAAACCCCCTATATTCTCCAAGTGGTCACGCCGACTTTTGTGTATAGTACAGTCAGTAAAGGAGATAAGTACTCAGGCTCGTCAAATACAGTTGAAACTTTCTTGAAATCCGTGATTATTTTCGAATAAAGTTACATTTATTTGATAAAAACAAGTATGTAGTTAATAAAATTAATTAAATTTGAGTTCATCGGTTTCGAAAAACAACTTTGAGTTTGTATTTTTTTACCCTATCAAAAAGAGTAGGTTGTAAATCTAACAATTGTTTGAAACACTTCATAAAATGCTTCCTTTAAATTAAATAATTCAGTGAATTTGACGTAAATAGTAGTTATCGCTAAGGTCGTATTTAAATATAGGTATAAAATAGTTCTACTAACCGAAATGACCATCAATTTAAACCGGCTCCCAAAACTACATTAGTGACATCAGATACGATTTTTAAATAGTTATTGTAAGTGTATATTTTACAGTATTTTTCTGAAGTAAAGAAAGAGTACTGATAATCCACATTTCGTGTCCTATCTTCGACCAACGATCGAGTGAACTCGATTACTCGATATAAGAAGCGGGAGAGAGAGGGAGAATGAATAAGACGACACGGTTGGCGCAGTGGCTGAGCGATCGACTGCTGCGCTGCGTGTTGCGGGTTCGATTCCCGCATGGAACAAATATTTGTATGACCTGCAGATAGTTGTTTCTGGTCTGGCTGTTTGTGTATGTTAGTTTAACGCACCCACGATACAGGAGAAATTCCTAGTGTGAGGCAACGTTTCTTTTTATTTAAAAAATAAAAAAGAAGTCTGAATATATATTCTATGAATTCTAGAACTATGAAATCATTCATCCTAACACTTACCTTGGTAAATGAAGACGCAGCGTCCTAGTGATGACTAATGCCGTCAAACGTTCTGATCATCATTATCACATATTAGTCATCGGGACAATATTATACCTTCTCTAGATATACATTCCGTATCTTCTACATTTTACGAAATTTTAAGTCTAGGGAGGCCCATTACGTTTTGCAATCTATTGCATGGCATTCGTCCAGTGAATATCGAGAAAATCGTGTTTTAAACTGAGGTTTTAAACAAGGTTTTTAGTTTAGGTGGATATGATTATAGGTATATCTATACCATATCTTTAGAGATATCTGATCTATGTCATGTAATTGACTGCATTTGGCATCTTGGAAGTCCCAAGTATAGCCACGAGCTCTAATATGATAGCGCATAAAAAAATTCAAAAGTGTTTTTTTTTTAGTAAAATTACATGTGAGTGCAAACACTATGGGCGGCAGTATTCACCCCGCTTGCTCGTTTGTCCTCTCTCGTAGAATAAAAAACACAGCAGGTGTTTGGGAATTCAATAATATATGAATTTTATAGTATCTCAAAGTTACAACCGTTATTCCTCGCGAAGTCGCGAATAACCAGTTTTAAATTTAGGAAAGTTTTAACACATATTAGTGCTTATAACTGTACCTACACCATAGATCCAAACACGATAAACAAGAACACACATGTGTATTCTTTTTTCAAAAAGCGCTTCTCGCCTTTGTGACTGGATTACAGTTCCTACACAAAACCTTTATTTGGTATTTATTTTGGTGCTCGGCAGTTTGCTGAACTGGGCCTATCTGGCGCAGCCGTACACACACAATAATATATACATTATTTTTATTAGTGTTTAGAATTAAGTTTTATTATTTTTAGTACTGTGTGCATTTATGGCTTGTGCCAAATAAACTTGTTTTCTTTTTTTCTATTTGTATCTGTTGATCATTAATAATATATGTAGATACTCACTGGTCATGGTTATCAATGCGCGGTCTCCTCTCATACGGGGGGCGCGCGTTGGCCGGCGCCAGCAGGCGCTGGGTGTCGGGGGCGCAGGCGCGGGCGAACGCCGCGGCAGCTTCCACTGCCGCCTCTTCGTCATAGGTTGATGTATCGTCTTCCGCTGTAAGAAATGGGTTTGTTAGTTCTTAGATTCTTTTATATCTATTAGTTTTTAAAGATACCGCGGCCCCGGAACACAAAGTTCAAAAAAGGAACATCGATGGGTTTTAATTAGTAGAAGTCTGACCTTCCCTCCAGCATAGAGCGGGAGAAGTTATTTAAAGATTCCCCACCCGAAAAAAAGGTTGTTAAGATGAGCTTTGGGATTTCTCTACGCTATGTAGATGATTCTATATGATGACGAGCTGTGCCCAGCGGTTTCACCCGCTGCTTAAGTTCTCTTCTCACGTAAGGCTTTGCAAGATAGATAGTAGCCGATTTTCAGACTTACTGAATATGCATAAAAAAAAACATAAGAATCGGTCGAGCAGTTTCAGAGGAGTATGGGAACGAACATTGTGATATGAGAATTTTATATTTTAAATTATTTAGACCCTTCCCAAACACAGACCCTCAACTGGACATACCTCATCATTTCTGAGCATCATTCAAAACTACCTGCACATTTGTAATGTTAAAGATTACTCGTAAACGAGATAAATGACATTTTGTTTTTGTAGTTATTATACAGTCAATCAACATAACACAGATATAAGAAGAAGAATATAAATATTTTCTAACATCTTTAGAAGTCATTTCTTCATTTTACTTTACCATAATTACAAGCTGGTTACATCCAAAATTAATCAGTTTTCCTGGACGTCAACTTGCCAGACTTATCAAGATATTTACAAGTCAAACATTTGTTTATTTTACGATACCAGAAACATTATGTTGAATGGTAGATAGATATACACAAAAATCTGCAATGCGCAAATGTTTTGTGATAAGATTTGTTGTTTTAACATATTTACAAGGTAGTTAAAGATAGATATGAATGATATAACTAATGAATAATCAAACATTTTAAATACGCTTTATTAATTTAGTACCATTTATAAAAGTATTTTTAGTAATTTTACTGGTTTTAAAAGTTACAGATTAAAACATTGTAAAAAGAAACTACGTACGGGTCTGTTAAGATTACCAACGCTATCGCCAGAAATGGTGGTAATAAAATTACCGGTAAAATATGGATGTAAGTACATTTTGTACATCTCGAACCTTCCCTCAGGTTTTAGGTGAGATATTATGTCTAGAAGGGTAGTAGATGAATGAAGAAAGAACATCAAGAAGGATCCAGTAAGTTGACGTGTGGTTAAGTGTGGCTGATGGGTCTGCTGAAGAATTAAGTAAGTAAAGTAACTACTTCGGTTCATAATCAAAATCAAAATAGTGTTAAGTTTTCAAAATGATAATTTTGCTTCGAAGGCAGAGACTATTGTAAGGCTTAGTTTTTTTTTACTATTCAAAGTATTCAGACGTGTGTATTCTGTGTTTATTTCTTGTGATTTCAAGCATTGACAGTCGTAAACAACTTACGGTCGTATTCAAACGCTTCGTTGTACATCGTTATCAGTGACAGTTTCCGAACGTAACCAAAGACAATGCAAGATGGCGTCGTGGCGGGAAACACCTGTCACTTTACAAACACTGCTTCGGTTTTAGTTTACACGATAATGTGGTCTACATTGACTACATTTCATTGTTACAGTTGTGATGTTGCTAAATAATGTCTAATTTATAGATACACGTGTTGGATTTGATCACAATACAACATTTTTTGGTAAAGTATTTGTTAATTGACGTTTTCATTGTTTTATTTCAAGATCGACGTCCGTCTTAGTTTTAAAACACATAACTACCTACTCTGAAAGATGGCTTTTGACTTTAAACACGTGTTTCTAAAAAGAAGTTAAAGCACATGATGTAAATGATAAAATCATAAAAAAAACAGAGATCATTAATTGTTTAATTTAGCTACAGCTGATTAAATCACAACGAATTAATCCTGTTATCTTAAAAATACACGTTTCTTTTTGTCACTAATCTCACATTTACTTGACAGGACCGTCATCTTAAAAAACACTGTTTTTTTATATTACGTATATCTGCAGAATTTCACTTGTAAGTTCACTTGGGGAGCACTATCTCCTACGAACGTTATGTGTAACTTTGTCAAGAGGATCTGTCAAAATGAACCAAAATTGTTGAAGGTTTGTGTACCTACAGATAGGTATGTATTACATATTATGTAGGTGTTAGGAGATGACAGAGAGTGTATGTTATAATATTTTGTTGATGTTACAGTGTGCAGTGTCTCAATGACTTTGAAAAGGGGGCGTTGATCATTTAGCTATCGTATCGGAAATAAAAGATACATAAGAGCAATAACAGTGATTCAGCAGCACTAAAAGATTAAATAAAATAAATAAATAAATATCTTGGGACAACTCACACAGGGCTATCTGATCCCAAGCTAAGCAGAGCTTGTGTTATGGTAACCAGACAACTGATAAACATACTTATATAATTTATAAATACATACATATTATAGATAAATCACACCCAGACACAGAACAAACAATCATGCTCATCACACAAAGTTTGTCCTGGGTGGGAATCGAACCCACGACCTCCGGCTCAGCAGTCAGGGCCACTAACCACTAGACCAACAGGCCCGTCGATTCCTGAGACGCTACACCAAAAGAATTGAACCCAGATCAACAACTAAAACAGTGGTAGCCTAGTGGTAATGACTAGTGGGTATGGTTATTATAATGGTAATGATTTGACGACACGGTTGGCGCAGTGGCTGAGCGATCGGCTGCTGCGCTGCGTGTCGCGGGTTCGATTCCCGCACGGAACAAATATTTGTATGCCCTGCAGATAGTTGTTTCGGGTCTGGCTGTTTGTGTATGTGAGTTTAAATGTTTGTAAAAGCACCCACGACACAGGAGAAATTCCTAGTGTGGGGCAACGTTTTTTTAGAAAAAAAAAATGTCTGGCGTATTATCAAGTTATAGGTCCCGAGTTCGAACCAGGTCCTCTGATTTTTTGTATTAATGTGCGTATTGTATAATTATCACTTGCTTCGGTGAGGAAAACATCGTGAGGAAACCAGCATGCTTGAGAGATATTTCTCGATCGTATATAAGCCAAGTCAGAAGCTCATGGGCAGCAAAAAACCTTTAAAATGGGAGTCAGTAAATCTTGGGTAAGACCTAATTGAGACTTGCACATAACAGGCAATTATGGGACAAATAGGGAGAAGAAAACTCGATGAAAAAGAGTTTCCATTAATATTGAAGGCCACTCAGGAACAAGGTTAAAAGTTCAAATTTTGATTTATTCAATTCATGTGTACTTTCTAAGTTTATCTTGGACATTACTGACATTGGTAAAGAAAAACATTGTGAAGAAACCATATTGGACCATAATTCATGTAAGTCTGGAATAGCCAACCCGGCTTGAGCAAGCGTGGTGATTAATATTCATGCCTTTTCTCTTTAAAAATCGGCATTTTCACAGTGTTAGTAATAGACTGGATTTTTTGGCAAAAACGGTCTATCTTTTGGAGTAGACAAACATTGTAGTTGTAATTTTAGAGAAAAAAAAAATTGAAATTTTTGACAATACCTATTTGGATTTTTTCAGTGATTTTTGCGTCGTGGGTTTTTTTAAACAATAATGCTGGCAAGTTAATACTGTGACATCTATCTACAAACTATCACCAAATTTTTCACAAACATTTTACAGAAAATGGCATCCAAATTGCTTAAACCGTTACTAAAATAATTTATTACAGCGCCCTCTAGCGAGTAAACTCTGTAACAACTATCTACGAACAATCAACAATAAATCGCAAACATTTTATAGAAAACCGCGTCTAAAGCATTCAAGCCGGTTAGGAGATAAATGGGAACATTGCATTTGCATTGGGTACGAACACATACAAAGTAACAATCTTTCACCAGAAATGCATATATACCTACGAGTACAATCTCCGACGTGTGGGTGCCAATCAAAACAAAAGAGGTTATCTGTAGATAACAAAAGGTAGATGTTCTACTTATATTGAATTAATTTCAACTCATTAATGTTTTTGTGTCTAATTTGAGGACTGATAACAGAAAAAAACCTTCTGCTGTTTGTGCTGTTCTAGATTGTTGTAGTTCTGTCTAGTTTAGGTACCGTCAATCTTGGAAGACCAAGGGCACCATGGATGGATTGTGTGAGCAATGATATGTAAGAAATAAACAGCCAAGAGCGAATCGGACTCAAGCACCAATAATCTGTACAAACTTGTAGAATGAAAATTAAAAGATTAACTGTGTTGAAGTACAAACTTTACTTTGCCGTTGGAAAACTGTTGTTACGGATCAATGGGAAATGCGACATAAATGGCCATATTTTTTATTGCATAGACTTAGAGGGTAGATTTTTTTCACAGGTCTAAGGGACTTTAGTATTTGGTATGATTCCAACTCGATATCTCTACGCGTTCTTGGACATAAAGGGTCTTCACGAAACGACAGCCTGACAACAAAGTGATTCTTTAAAGAGTTAGTATTTTCCTTTTGAGGTTCCGTACCTCAAAACTTTGCTGTCAGCCTGTTTCTGTGTCAGCATGTCAACACCCTTTATCTCAGGAACGCAAGGAGCTATCGAGTAGAAATTAAAACCATATACTCGACTACGGAGTCGAGTATATGGTTTTAATTGTGCTGTGAAAAATCAACCCTTTAAGGGTTGATTGTTCCGCAGGAGACGCCCAGGGCGCCGGGCGCCGCGAGACGACTTCCGGCCACCGTAGATGCGGGCCTGTGGACGGTGAGCAATGGGTAGCTCACCGTCCGTCCGTCGATTGACGACAGGCCGTGTCGACAGCGCGTTCGTGTTTCACGCGCGCCTCAAAGAGAGTCAGCAAAGCAGAGGGGCTTGCCAGAGCCTCCGCCTGCCGGGGTTGCGGGTTGTTCGAAAGAGATACCGCGGCCCCGGAACGTAAAGGGCAATAGAAGGAACATGGGTGGGTTTTAGTCAGTACAAGTCTGACATGCCCCCCCGCTCCACCCAGAGCGGGGGAAGTCATTGGATGATTTCCCACCCGAAAAAAAAAAAAAAAAAAAAAAAAAAAGGGTTGATTGTTTTTGTCTACGCAGTCAAAGCTATGGCTGTGTATATCGCAAGTTTGCACTACTGACTCTTTCTAGGCCGGTGTTTTTTCCTTTTGAGGAACTCTAAAAAGGAGTAACTGATAGCGTGACGGTAGGCAGAGAAGAATGGAAGAATAAACGGGTTGTGCTGACCCCATGTAACCCTTGACATCATCCTTTGACAAGGACAGGAAGCTGGTGCTGACACAACGTCAATCAAGGTAGAGATGTGTGGACCTGCCGGGGTTCGGGTTGTTCAAAAGAGATACCGCGGCCCCGGAACATAAAAGGCAATAGAAGGAATATGGTCTGGGGTTTAGTCAGTTCAAGTCTGAAACTACCCCCCACTCCTCCCGGGGGTTGTTGTTTGATGATTTCTCACCCACAAAAAAAAGAGGTGGAGATGGGTGGTAATTGGTATAGGTATAACGGACTGATGACTAATACACCGCAAATCCACGTCTAAGGTTCATATTTTTTGTGCAAAATACGCAACTTGTGTATTTTGTGTACGATGGTGAAGAATTTTTTGAAAGTGGTGGTCTTTCACTAATAAAATGCTGCCAGTCAGTCATAATCTGTTCTCCCCCTCAAAAAATGCTGATCATAAGCCTAGTTTGAATAAATTACTTTTGGTTTTGTACAATCAGGCCCAAAAAATGTAAACACATTTCCCATCCGCAAAGAAAAAATAAGACTAGGCCAATTATTCTAGAAACATTGTTCCATAATCCTTTCCTTACCAATATTGTAAAAGCTAAAGTGAGTTTGATTGTTTGTTACGTCTTCACGCCTAAATGGTCAAACCGATTTTGATGAATTTTGGTACAGAGATAGTCGGGACTCTGGAGACGGACATAGGCTAAAAAAAGTGAGAAAAGGGGGAGAGAGAGAGAAAGGGAAGAAAAAGGGAGAGAAAGATATTTTTTATTCGATCATCACGCGGGTTAAAGTTAGCGTTAGCCCAAAGTAACTGCTTAGCTTATCAGTATCTTAACGTGATGTCTATTAATTTCGTGAAAACATGCCTATACAAAATTTTAAGTCAACCTGGCCAATGAATCGCGTTCTTCCATACAAACTCTGTCACCCTGTTTCATCCCCTTAGAGGTTAAACATTGTTAAATCCCGTCCTAGTGAGCACCTACTTCATAAAAGGATGCAATTTAAAAGAAGAGACTCTTATCACTTGTAGTTTCTGAGATTTGGTGTTGAGTGAGTCAGTCAGTGATGTTCTGTTATATCTCTCTAAATTCTCGTGTCACTATGTTCGTTCCCATACTCCTCCGAAACGGCTCGACCAATTTGTATAAAGTTTTGTGTATATATAGGGTAGGTGTGAGAATCAGCCAACATCTATTTTTCATACCCCTCTCCAGAAAAGGAGCCGCGCAGCGGGTGAAACCGCTGGGCACAGTTAGTATATATATATACATATATATTACCATGCTTCTTTTAGCTTGTTCACAATTTCGACGGTTGTAATATTATGCAAGATAATTCATCAGTTTACCTTATGTTTAAGGTTTTTAAGGTTCTCTCTATGTAAAAAAACTGGTATTTAGCTGCATCTGGTTCGACTGGAAGCCGAGTCAACATAGTTGGGAAAAGGCTAGGCAGATGATGATGAAGTTTTTTATTTATGCCTGAGGACAAAGGTCCTGAAAAATGATTCTTGATTGCTCTTCGTTTTCCTGTCTGTCAAGACCATTTATTTCTTAAGGAAGCGTGGAGGTATCGAGTAGAAATTAAAGCCAAGGTTTTGTAACAATATTCTGATTTAAAAGAGTGTCCATAGAGTTTCTTGCCCATTCTTCTCCATAGATATCTACACTTTGGAATGGGCAACTACAGTACTTTCACAGTTATTATGCCTTGTGACTGGGACTGTAGCTTCATTTCTATTGTTGTCAATGTTTCGACAGTTCAAAAGTGCCTGTAACTGGCCTACTTGAAATAAATGATTTTGATTTTGAACCATATATTATATTAAGTCTGTGGCCCCTTACGGCTGTGAAAAAATAACCCTCTAAGTCTACGCAGTCCAAAGATATGGCTGTATAAGTCGCATGCTTGTACAAAAGCCTCGGTGCACGAGACCGACTTGCGCATGGGCGGCTTCTTTTTTATTAGCCGTTACTTTTAAACGTAAAAATATCAAAATACCCACCACTAGCAGTAGGTCTCGCCTTCATCTCCAAAGTTGTCACTTTATTCTCAACCTCCATAACCACAATCACTTATAGAACAGAACAGAAAAAAACCCTTTCACAAAACAACGTTATAACGATGATCGATAGTAGAGAATGCGTCAATATAGCCGATAACCCATTTATATGTACGCTTTATCTTAGATAAGCTTGCTGTACATATGGTCACATAGGTGTGAACATCCTCACATATTTATTCAAGCCAATAACACACTTAATGCTGGTAGTTATACAGATGAAATTTGCCCGAAAATTTTTGATCATTTGTGTGATTTAGGGCTGAATTTTCAGCGTTGTTTCGATTGTATCCTAATGATATTGTTTTTAAATACTTTTGGATATGATTACAGGATGTAATAGACGATATTTTATACGTTGTACTATCATCTTTTTTAAGATTCCGTACGTCAAAAGGAAAAAATCGGAACACTAATTAGATCACTTTGTTGCCAGTCTGTCTGTCAAAACCCTTTATCTCGGGAACAAGTGGATGTATGGAGTTAAAATTAAAACCAATACATGCTCGTGGAACTCGTGGCTAAATAATAGCAGCCGCTCAGTTCGATCTTTAGGTTAAGTCGCGCTTGCCTAGGTTGGTCTGTGGATAGGTGACCACCCGTTACATACCGAGTTTCCTCCGTGCCTCGGAAAGCACGTTAGGCTGTTGGTCCCGGCTGTCATTTGTAGATCTTTGACAGTCGTTACACTAGTCAGTGTCCCGAAAGTCTGACAACCAGTCTTACCAAGGGGTATCGTATTACCCAGTATCAACTGGGTTGTGGAGGTCAGATAGGCAGTTGCTCCATGTATAATACTGGTATTCAGCTGCATCTGGTTAGACTGGAAGCCAACCCCAACATAGTTGGGAAAAGGCTAGACAGATGATGACATACTCAAGTAAATACTCAAGTCTGTGGTCCCTTTGTGTTGTGAAAAAATCTATCCTCTAAGTCTACGCAGTGAAAAGATATGGCCGTTTATGTCGCAAGTTTGTACGGAACCCTGGGTGCGCGAGTCTGACTCTCTCTTGGCCGGTTTTTGGATATTAAACTAAAATCATCCTGATGCGCAATCGTTAGGTAAACAGAACTGTTTACATTTTTCGTGACTCATCATCGATTCGTAATATGCGGCATGTTGTAATAGGATGACGTTTTGACGAAATTCGGTCGATTTTTTGACGATACTATCAGTTTCCAGGTAACATCATCAGTTTGTTCTTTTCCCTAGAATTTATAAGCAGGAGTTTTGTCGGGAAATCATCAAATAACTTCCCCCGTTTTGGGCGGAGCGGGAGGGAGTGTCAGACTTTTACTGACTAAAACCCACCCATGTTCCTTCTATTGCCCTTTACGTTCCGGGGCCGCGGTATTTCTTTCGAACAACCCGCAACCCCGGCAGGCGGAGGCTCTGGCAAGCCCCTCTGCTTTGCTGACTCTTCTTTGTGGCGTGCCCTGCACGGGGTTGCGACAGTCGCTCCCTCCATGCCACCATGAGATCGCACCGGAGGTCTGTCCGCTGAGCGGCAATTTGCCGCGGCAGCGGAGTTTCCCCCCGGTGTAGTGCCTCCGCGCGCCACTCTTCCAGGCGCGCGAGGACTATCGCCTCCAGATCCCACGGTGGCAGTCCGGCAAGGAGGCTCGCTGCCTCGCCGGAGTGAGTGCGGTAGCCCCGGATCAGCCGTATGGATACCACCGCGTTGGGGCGCGTTCAGGTAGTGGGCGAAGAACGCGCCCATACCGGGGCCCCGTGTCGGGCCATGGACCGCACGACTCCGGCATAGAGCAGGAGTTGAGCAGGAGGCAGGAGGCGTTTGCCCCCTCAGATTGGGCAGGAGCCGCTCGAAAGCAACCCCCGCCCGCTCGATCGTGGATCCTCGGATCTTGAGCGGGCTTTCGACGCGTAATAATACGAGAAATAGCGACCGGACTGATGCGGCATCGTGCCAGATTTAGATAGAGACTAATAAAAATGTGATTTTACCCTAGCTAGGGTAAACAACGACGGCCAACCAACCATGATCTACCAAGCAATCCCAATAACATAGATACGTACCCGTGTCAGAGTTGTGCGAGTGCGGGTTGTGTATGATGCGTATCCTCCTGTCGTGCAGCGCGGGCTCGCTGGGCAGGCGCCAGCGCGCCGCGTCGGCCTCGCGCGCCGAGCGCGGGAAGTACAGCGGCGCCAGCGCGCGCAGCAGCGCCGCGTCCGCCGCGCACGCCACGCACAGCAACATAGATACGTACCCGTGTCAGAGTTGTGCGAGTGCGGGTTGTGTATGATGCGTATCCTCCTGTCGTGCAGCGCGGGCTCGCTGGGCAGGCGCCAGCGCGCCGCGTCGGCCTCGCGCGCCGAGCGCGGGAAGTACAGCGGCGCCAGCGCGCGCAGCAGCGCCGCGTCCGCCGCGCACGCCACGCACAGCAACATAGATACGTACCCGTGTCAGAGTTGTGCGAGTGCGGGTTGTGTATGATGCGTATCCTCCTGTCGTGCAGCGCGGGCTCGCTGGGCAGGCGCCAGCGCGCCGCGTCGGCCTCGCGCGCCGAGCGCGGGAAGTACAGCGGCGCCAGCGCGCGCAGCAGCGCCGCGTCCGCCGCGCACGCCACGCACAGCAACATAGATACGTACCCGTGTCAGAGTTGTGCGAGTGCGGGTTGTGTATGATGCGTATCCTCCTGTCGTGCAGCGCGGGCTCGCTGGGCAGGCGCCAGCGCGCCGCGTCGGCCTCGCGCGCCGAGCGCGGGAAGTACAGCGGCGCCAGCGCGCGCAGCAGCGCCGCGTCCGCCGCGCACGCCACGCACAGCAACATAGATACGTACCCGTGTCAGAGTTGTGCGAGTGCGGGTTGTGTATGATGCGTATCCTCCTGTCGTGCAGCGCGGGCTCGCTGGGCAGGCGCCAGCGCGCCGCGTCGGCCTCGCGCGCCGAGCGCGGGAAGTACAGCGGCGCCAGCGCGCGCAGCAGCGCCGCGTCCGCCGCGCACGCCACGCACAGCAGCACGAGCGCGGGCGCGCGCGCCTGCTCCACGTGCCGCCGGATCGTGCCTGGGGGGAAACACAGAACTATTACTACTTGAACATTTCCTGCCCTCGTCCCATTCTATTTTGGGCCGGCGCAACTCCTTGTTTTCTTCCATTCTCCCCTGTCAGACGTCATAGCATCATTCACTCCTTTTATATCATTCCTTACAGAATCCATGCAACATTTCTTTGACCTTTCTTTTCCTTTCCATCTATGAACATTCATATCTCTCACTCTTTTAGTCAGATACGCTTCGTCTCTCCTCATTACAAGTCCATACCAAGACAAACGACTCCCTTTAAATTTTTCTGTACCAGACGCTACTTTTAAACTTCCTCTAATATACTTTACTTACTTTAACCATTCTTGTCACTCCACTCATCCATCTCATCTCCACTAAATGCAATCCTTTTTCATCTATCTTAGGTTTAAAGATCTTTATTCTCAATAAAAACATTACATGTCACTTACTTGAGAACATTATTACTTAAATTTTATACTAAATTGGGATCGACAACATCCGTTAAAAACTAATTATGTAATACTAACTGAAACTCCACCACCCAACGCATTCATTTCTCGGGTTATTTCCGGTTTGCGATTAAATACAAGCTAAGTTGGGTTTTGAATGCATTGAATGATGATAGGTTTCTTATGCGTGAGGGTATTTTATTATATAGCTGTGCTCCTTCAAATGTTAGCATTTTTTTGCCATAGTTAGTCCGGGTTTTTGGTAAAACTAATAAGCTTGCTCGTCGTGAGCTTCGTTGAGTAACTTGTCTATAGTGGGTAAGTGTGATATTTGTGTGAATGTTTTTGTTTAGTATTTTTTTGATAAATATACATGTGTTATAAATATATAGTTCGTTTATATTCATTATTTTTGTGTCTCCGTATATTTTAGTCGTTGGAGTTCGGTACGGGTAGTTGAAGAGCATTTTTATTAATTTATTTTGCAGCCCAGCATTCTGACTCCATTCACAGCCCAGCATTCTGACCCATGCAGTATATAAATATCTACAGAAGACGCAGTGACAGCAATAACCACTCATATTGTTAAACTAATAGATACAGAAAAGAAAAGTTTCAACTATATTTCTTGATTTGAAAAAAGCATTCGATACCGTTTCCGTTCCTATTCTTAGGCGTAGTCTAGAAGACATAAGCGTAAGAGGAAACCCGTTGGCATTGTTAATAGATTATATAAGGGATCGTACGCAAAAGATTAGGGTGCAAGAGTATATTAGTAAGGAGTCTTACTTGACCTACGACGTTCCGCAGGGCAGCGTACTGGGCCCACCATTATTTTTAGTATATATAAATCAGCTGTTCAAATTGATACCAGATAATGGTCGCATACAGTCTTAAAATTACACAAAGTACTGCCAGTTGACCCTCACTCTAAAAAAAGAGACGTAACTACCATGTTGCACCAATAGAACTCACTAAAACTAAATATGCAAAAAGACAATTAAATTCTGATTCCGCTGCCCTTTATAATAAAATAATTAATATCTATCCCATGACTACTAAAGAATGTAAAAAGGCAATAGTTAAGTGGATAAAACTGAAGACTTATGATGACATTGAATTATTGCTGCAAGCATCGTCAATATGAGCTGAAAAGATACACACTCGCACACACACATCCTCACATCCAGTCACACACACCCATTCACACACACCCATTCACACACTATTTTAGGATATACGTATTATTTAATTATTATTTTTTTTGGGTTTTTCTTTTTTTAAGTTATTTGGTCTTATTTTGTTTAATTTTAGTTTTTATTTATGGTTTCTTTTTAATTAGTTTATTTTTTCTCTTTTATTGTGCACCACTTGTATTATTTTCTAACCTGTTATTGGAGAGCGGGGCTTCCTAGCACAGGTATATCTTTTACTTAAAAGGAGGCCCCTATGTAATATTTAGGTACTGTAAAAGTTGTACAAATTTCTGCAATAAGTAAATCTTTTTTTTTCAGTACAACAGGTTTAATCACAGACTTGTATATTTTCCCCTTAAACTTTAAAGGCATACCTGGGTCACAATTTGTTTAAACTAACTACTTCTGTCTATTTGTGTTTCTTCTGTAACCTGGATTTCTTCTGTATTAATGGACATTAATTTTGCTCTTGTAAAATGGAATATATTTATGCTGGAGAGCACTGACTAGCTAACATGAGGATGAGTAGACATTTAAGCTGGAAAATGGTCTAGGTGGTGGACATTTTGACAAATTTCTAGTTTAATATCCCATGTGCCCGTAATTTATTTACCCATTGAAGGCTAACTGTAATTTGAAATTGTGAACCTTAACCTTACCAGGTACATTTTGGTCAGAATTCCAATTACATTTTTCGGCATCTTCACGTTCACATATTTCTATGGAACTCCTTATGGAGATCCTTATAAGATCTATCACCAAAACACCGACGCGCTGACCTCGCTATGAATGTCGTACGGCATCCAATTGTCAGTTTACTTACAATGAAGTTTTGTACAGTTTTAAATACTTACGCAAAGCCACATGAGCTGCTAGATCAGGCGGGAACTGCGCGTGCGGCGCGGAGATCAGGCACAGCGCCAGCGTCCGGGCGCCCACCTCCGCCGCCTTGCACAGCACGTTCCTGTAACACAAAGATAGACACGTTAATGGCACTGGCAAGGATGGATTTAACACCTTATTTTCTATTTATTAAAAGTTGTTGATAATCTGGCTCATTATTTGAAAAAAACGAACGGTAGGAAAGAGTTGCACATGTAAGGAAGTGGTTGTCCTAAAGTAAGCATTGACTTATTGTCGGGCGTAAGCTGTCCTAAATAATAATAATGATTTATTCACAGAAAAAGTTGTACATTATTTCGCAAATTATGTGCCCGGGAGGGTGACCTTGCATAGTATTATTTACCTGTAACAGTTGTGCAGCGAAGTTTCCACCGCCGTGTGGTACTTGGCGACGTACTTGGGGCTGACGGTGTGTATGATGTGTCGGCAGCGCAGTCCGAAGCCGGGAGTCAGGACTACCTCGCCTGTGCGGCACTCTGGAAGGAGATGAACGGAAATATGGTTTAAGTATTTTTGGTCAATAAACCATATAAAGAGACTATACAGAAATTATCAATTTATAGGATCACTAGCTTTTTCCCGCGGTTTTTCTCGCGTTAAATTCGGAGTAACACAGTTCCCCTTTCCTGATTTGCAGGTACCTGCTACCTGTAGTTATTGCCCTTGCACCTTATTGATTGTAATAGCAAAACTAAGTTTTCTCTTTTCTTCCCTCTTTCTACCTCATCACCCTCTTTTTGTTTTTTTTTAATAGTTTATCCGCTATTAAAAAGGGCAGGCAACTATATCTGTACCAAAATTCATCAAAATCCGTTTAGCCAGTAAGGCGTGAAGACGTAACAAACAAACTCACTTTCGCTTTTATAATAGATATTAGTGAGGATTATTTTGTAGGTGCAACAGTTCTCTGCTTAGCTAGAATACTAGAAAATTACGAATGGTGGGAGATTTAGAGGACGCTGCGCGAATGCTGATTTTCAGCCGTACATAAATTAATTTAGATTTAAAATGTTATAAAAGTCTTATTATAACACGCATACCTACCTAAGCAATTCATGCCCCTATGAATAGGTCAATGCCCTCAGCTAATGTTTAATACATTTACTAATAAATAAACACATTAATAAATACCGTACACAATTGCTTTTTCAATAAATAAAACCACATTCATTCATCGACGTCAAGAACAACACAAGTCTTGGCTTCACATCGTCGTCAATAGATGGCGCTACTCGTCGCCAGTTTGCCGACGTCAATAGATGGCGCTACTTGTCTCCAGCCGACTTTCCAAATAGTATGGTACTAATTTCGTGTAAAACTTTACTTTATCATGACAGTGCTTCTTGAACACATTTCAAGAGCTGAACAGAGTTAATGTAGGAGAACAAAGACAATCCCAGGACTACAGAACAAGCCAACATTTTTACAACGGCACCAGATTAAAAAAGAGTTGTGTGTGCCCAGGGCTGCGTTTGGTTAGTATTTTTTTATACTATGACAAATCTCAGCTCAGCACTAGATGCTTGTTCACTAGGGGCCTTAAATTAAACTTGAGGTCACTATTCAGTCCTTTTTTCGGATGGAAAATCATCAAATTACTTCTCAGACTTGTATTGACTAAAACCATCCATGTTCCTTCTCTTGCCCTTTGTGTTCTGGGGCCGCGGGGTCTCTTTCGAACAACCCGCAACCTCGGCAGTCTCCTACCTGCCCTTGTCCCAGGTTATTTGGGGTCGGCGCAATACATTTTTATCTTCCATTCTCCTCTGTCATTCGTCACGTTCATTATATTAGCCTATACCGTCTACTGCTGAACGTAAGCCCCCCCTAAAGAACGCCAATCCGGGATGGTTGGCGTCCTGGGCCACCAGCAAAGCAGTTAAGCCTATATACGAGAACCCGACAAACAACCTTCGGGCAGTGGCCCACCAGACACGACACCCGTCTGGTCGGAGGATCCTTCCTTTTCTATAGAGAATAAAGAGCTACACACCCTGTTCTTGATACTTCTTAATATTCATTTTTCCTTCATATCTTTCCTCACACAATACATCCATCTTTTCCTTGGTTTTCCTCTCCCTCTCCATTCATTTATACTTTCCGTACCATATCCCCTGGTAATGATCTCCTCCTTGAGCTCAGGCCCAGCCACCTGGAGGATGCGCTCGTTGACGGCGTTGCACTCAGTCAGGGTCTCATCAGTTGTGTTCGTGATGACGTCGGCATCCAGAGATGATATGTCGCCTTGCCTGAAACGTGAGGAATGAGAGTTAAAATCACGTAATTTATGTTTTAAGCACTTTGCCCTATTCTAGGAATTTCTCCTGTATCGTGGGTGCGTTAACAAACATTTAAACTCACATACACAAACAGCCAAACCCGAAACAACTATCTGTAGGTCATACAAATATTTGTTCCGTGCGGGGATCGAACCAGACACACAGCAGTCAATCGCTTAGTCACTGTGCCAACCGTGATGAATTCTTTGATTAAAAAGACTAATACTTCTTTAAGCCAAATCAGATAGGGTTTTTTTAGTTTTTTATTTGTAGGGAACTTTTCCAGACACAGAAGTGTGCCACACGCGTGATATGCTCTATTTTTTATGCTTAATTTGGGCGTCGCTTACTGTTGGTGAAAACCGTCTCGGTGTTGTCCAATCTAGGCATGGGTTGGTGTTGGTGAAAGCGGTCTCGGGGAGCCTAAGTTAGGCATGGATTAGTTTTGGTGAAAATGGTTTCGGGAATGCCTAATTTAGGCAGAGGTTAATTTTGGTGAAAATGGCTTTAAGGATACCTAATTTAAGAATGGCTTAATGTTAGTGAAAACAGTTCTTGGGAAGCCTAGTTTAAGCGTCGCTTAATTTTTGTAAAAAAAATAGGCTTTTGTATTGAATTAATAGTAACTATTATTACAGTTATTTTGGCTTTTAAGTTTTGACTTTACTGCACCTATTTTACAGCCAGTGGACCTTGCACCTGATCTCTAAAGTCGGGGCTGGTTAGCCCGAAGGTATAATAATATAATATTACTAATAATATAAAACCTATGAGCTATGGTATAGTATGGTGGTGTGGTATAGTATTTATGGGCTTATGGTATTTTATAGTTGTTTTTAAATAAATCAAACCTATCTGAGGCGGAAACGGGATGACAAAATTTTATCTAGCCTAGTACCACTCACCATATTGCAAACCGGCTGTTCACATGATCATCATGCAGGTACACTGGGTGCGCGTGCGCAGGCACGTTGTCGTACTCGGCCTGATGCGCGGGCGCCGAGTGCGACCAGCGCGGCACTCCGGCGCACGAGACGCCGCCCGCACCTGGCGCGCGCATCACGCACTCCTCGGGCTCTGGAATAAGACAGAAAGGAGATAAGTAAACGAGGAAATTGGCTGCTGCAGGGGATGGAAACCTCAAACGGCGCAATAACCATATCTGATTTGTTTTAGCTTGATTATAGGATGACGCTAGGGGTCCAAAATCCAGTATTTCGGAATATCGTCCAAGTATTATTTTGGCCAAAGAATCAGCATTGCCATTTAACCTGTAAATGCTGCCAACGTTCTAGGCTATTTTCCAATTGACAGAGCGATGTTTGATTCTGAATCACTAAAACCTGAATTCTACTAAAGGTATTGCAACCTACACGTCAAATGTATGGAAAAGTAGTGTTTCTTTTCTCCGAGTGATGTACTATATACGTGGTATTTGGGCGTCATTGTTCTTTCTGCCCTGTAAATAACAGTTCTTTGCTTTCCTAAATAGAGTTGTTTTAGTGTAGAATCCGGAAATCTCAGAGGAATCTACTAATTTTCGCAAGTGTCCGTCGAATTATTAAACACAGGCAATTATTACTATTAGTGTATCGTTGCCGTAATTATGTAAGAAAGAAGATCAATGTTCAACTTTTTGATGAAGAAACTAAAAACAGAATATTAAACTGTCAGTTTGAACTGGTGAAGTAACAGCTTGCGATAAGAGCGGCAGTTAAACGCAGTCTATTCCAAGGCTTCGAGTTTATTCAATCGATGACAAAGTCCATGTGTTGTCGCGTTACAAGAAAACGAGACTACGACAAAAAGTATAAATAATCAAGTATACTTTGGCTAGCGACAGTGGCGGGTATTTTTACTTGGTTTCTGATTTTCTAAGGCCGCACAACGTGTCTTTGCAGGCTTGCGTATGACTCAAAGATTGCCAAAAGATGTTTTCCGGTTTTTCTCAGCTTTGTCTTAACTCGAATACTAAGCGCTTTGAATGAAATTTCTCTCCAATCAAAAGACATCAAAAGTGAACTAACCAAATTCACACAAATGCCCAGGATTAAGCTATCAACTTGCTACATGAACAAGAGTGGCTATATGAAAGCTCCGGTATTCACAGAGGCTTAACATTCACAATTATTAACGTTTGCAACCCTTCAAAGGGTCTGAAAACATTTCCGGATAACATTAAAGTCTCCGGATTATCCCATTAGTGGGCCCATTAAACTCCATTTTACAGTTCAACAGACCATTCATGGAGAAATCGACCTACATTCCAGACTCAAGTACTAGGGCAGCAGAATCGAACGAAGCATAAAATTGTGCAAGGGAAAACTGTAACAATTTATACAAGAATAGACCTTGTGCAGTTGCAGATATGGGTGGTTCCGCATGAACTGCTACTTGAAGAACACGAGACAATTAAATTGGAATGTAATTTAGTAGGGCAATAAGTAGGACACGCAAAGTCCTGTGACGTCACAAAGTGCACCATCTCCCTCGCACGACGTTGAGGAAAAAGATAGCAGATTCATTGACGTTGGAAAATTTATTCCCATTCCAAACAGTTGAAGTTGTAACGTCGCTCACTGTGGGTGCTTCGTAAGCATTGTTAATATATTACATACTAACTTTCGCCCGCGGCTTCGCTCGCGTTAAATTCGGTAGCGCCTTATTGATTTGTAATAGCAACGCTAAGTTTTCCCGTTTCTTCCCTCTTTCTCCCTCATATCCCACTCTTTTTAAAAAAATAAAACTCACTTTCGCTTTTATAATATTAAGTAAGGAAGGATTTTTTTGCGCAGGAACGAGTATGATCGCTTTTTTTGCGGATCGAAATCCTAAAACCCACCCATGTTCCTTCTAAATCCCTTTATGATCCGGAACCGCGGTATCTCTTTCGAACAATCCGCAACCCCGGCAGGCGGAGGCCCTGGCAGGCCCCTCTGCTTTGCTGACATCTCTTTGAGGAGCGCGTGGAATACTAACGCGCCATCGACACGGCCTGTCGTCAATAGACAGATGGACGGTGAGCTACTCATTGCTCACCGGCCCGCATCTAAGTATGATCCCTTACGCCAAGTATGGCTTTTTCAGACCATTTTGGTTTGCTTCGACATTTCTCATCATTAATTTTCATCATGTTTTTTTTATTATGTTTCTGCTCTAACTGTTATTTACAAACAACAAATAGATACAAACTTGTAATAAAAATATGGTGTAATAATTACCGGGCGTCAAAAAATTCGACCGCATTGTTGCCAACAGAAAAAATACCCCAGAAGGCTGGCATTATTACCGCGTTGGATGGCAATGCTAATTCTTTGGCAATATCTCGGAATACTACATGGGCATTCGGACCCCATAGCCTTTGTATTTCAACCCCATTATTATGTTGAGTAAAATGTTAACTTTTTAAATAAACTATTAATTTTCTACTTTTTTTTACTATTATAACCTGATCTCTCTACTACAGATCGCACACCGTAGTAGAGAGATCAGGTAAAAATGGTTTTCTATAGGTTGATGAGCCGTTGTTTGGTTAGTATTAACAATAGTTGAATCAATGGGACATTAACAGTAGGTAGTACTAAGAATTCATGACATTCAAGGACCGTTGAATTATTCATCAAGCGGTCTGTTACATAAATTGCAATATGTATAGCTGGGGAGGTAGCGTTGCATTTCACATAATAATTTCTGGTCGATTGATTCATATCTGATCTTATTCTTTATGGATAATTATTTAATAATCTAAACGTCAGCAGGCTCAGAAGGGGTGGATCGAGTGGGGAAAAAAATTTAATTATGTAAAAACCAAAAGTGTAATCTGGTCGTTTGAAAATTTGAACAGCAATAGTTTAAACAATAATAATAATTATAGAAATAATCAGCTGTAAAGATAATGGTGGGTTGTACGTCAGCAGGTCATATCCGCACATATTAAAAATAATTATCTTCAATTCATTTCTGGTCGAATGAAATTGATACATATTATTCTTTATGCTATTAAAATAATTAAAAAATGCCTCAGCCGACCTATTGATAGGGGTAAGATCGTCAGCAGGGGGATTATAAGTAACTATTTGTATTATCCAACTGACGACTTTCCACCCTTCAATCACTATGCTGACTATCTTTTTTGTTTAATATATTGTTTAAATTACTCTCAGTATTAATTTCAAGCGACCAGAAATTAATTTGAATATAAACAATGCCTTTTTATTGCAAATATAATCTATATACTATATGTCAGCTGGCGGACGAATTTTACCCTCTTCAATCACTATGCTGACTATCTTTTTTGTTTAATATATTGTTTAAAAAACGACCAGAAATTAATTTGATTATAAACAATGTCATTTTAATCCCTTCTTTATTGCATAATTATATAATTTATATACTATATGTCAGCTGGCGGACCATTTTTCCCTCTTATTATTTAGACTGTTTTTTTTTATTAAATATGATGTTTAAATTACTCTTAACATTAATTTCCAGCGACTCGAAATCAATTTAATTATAAAAATTATCGTTTTAATTTGTTAATATCTACATACAATTTGAACAGATAGGAATGTGAGGAACATCAAACAAATATGTACATACTATACAAATAAAATATGTTTTAAATTACGTTATTGAAACGCATCCTTTACAGTCCTTACATTCCTATCTGTTCAAATTGTATGTAGATAAATTAAAACGATAATTTTATAAATAAATTGATTTCGAGTCGCTTGAAATTAATATTAAGAGTATTTTAAACAACATATTAAACAAAAAAGATAGTCAGCATAGTGATTGAAGAGGGGAAAGTCGTCCGCTAGCTAACATATAGTATTTAGATTATATATGCAATAAAAAAGGCATTGTTTATAATCAAATCAATTTCTGGTCGCTTGAAATTAATATTAAGAGTATTTTAAACAACATATTAAACAAAAAAGATAGTCAGCATAGTGATTGAAGAGGGGAAAGTCGTCAGTTGGATAATACAAATAGTTACTTATAATCCCCCTGCTGACGATCTTACCCCTATCAATAGGTCGGCTGAGGCATTTTTTAATTATTTTAATAGCATAAAGAATAATATGTATCAATTTCATTCGACCAGAAATGAATTGAAGATAATTATTTTTAATATGTGCGGATATGACCTGCTGACGTACAACCCACCATTATCTTTACAGCTGATTATTTCTATAATTATTATTATTGTTTAAACTATTGCTGTTCAAATTTTCAAACGACCAGATTACACTTTTGGTTTTTTATTTTTTGACATAATAATATTTTTTTCCCACTTGATCCACCCCGGGTGCGCCTGCTGACGCTTGATTTAATTATTGCCAATATCTAAGCTATCAATTTCAATCAAAATTAATCGTACAGAAATCACCATCAAAAATGCAACGCTACCTCCCCAGCTAGTACCTTAGTACCCGTGAATAACTACGTAGTACTTATTACTGAGGAATGGAGTTCAAATTCAATACATTCTTTTGCAGTTGAAAAATTTCCAGTTTACAGGTATTTTTAAATTATGAGTTAGTAAAACGTAGACTTATAAGGAGAATAACGGGAAAAAATAAAAAGGAAATTGTAAAAACAAACTTTCTTGCATAAAATAACCAACTTCCAAAAAAAACACAAAAAGAAAATAACATAAGTTTATTTCCGGAAGTTGAAATGTCACCGACGTAAAATAATTGCATTTTTTATTTTATTTCAGCCTTTTTAGTTGTTGTATGATGCTATTTCACACAAATTCTTATTTTGCATTGCTACTAAAATATTTCAAGATATCATCCAAAAAAGTATGTATAATAGAAAATTACTGATAAATCACCCAACCAATTCAGGTAAAACTGATATGGGCTTATTTAACACCCATTAATTGGTGAACAACGACTTGCCATTCAACTTTGCAATGCTACCAATCTTCTGCAAGGAGATGCGCTATGACCTATTTTTTTTTAATAGCCTAATTGTCCCACTGCTTGGAAAAGGCCTCCCCTTGTTATTAAGAAACCTATTATGAAATATGTATATTTAATTTCTCACATCTATTTAAAAAGGAAGGAATTTCTCCCTTTGTGTCGACATATTGACGAGCAACATAAACAATTCGCTTATGTAAAGGAATTGCCATACATAATAATAATAATGTTGAGGACGAATTTTTTGACGTTATTTTTTAATTTATTTATAAGTTAGGTAGTATATTATTTAATTTAATATTAATATCCTTGAAATATATTTTATCCCGTTTAGTATTGCCATACTAATAACAGTACGTATTAACATTCTGGGTCGTGACTAACCTAATTATGTGCATAATTAGGTAATAGTGTGGGGCAACGTTTAAAAAAAAAAAATAGGTTAGTTATTGCATCTTGCTTAGACTTCTTGGTAAGACTGAATAAGACTGCACTGCACTCAGTAAACGTGATCGTGACTGCTAAGCGGGGACCTGGGCAATTCCCGATTCGCGCAAAAATAAGTTAATAACAATAGGAATTTCACAGTAGTAACCAATCATAATATCAACTGCGTGAGTGACCATTTTAAGATTTTTAAACGTGATTCATAAAATAACATTACGCCTGTGATCCCCGAAGGGTAAGACTGGGGTGTACAGAACACCCCCTTTTTCGCAGATATGTTTAAGTTTCATGTTATAGAGGGCGAGCCTAATGCCATCAACAGGACCCAAATCCAGACTCCGTGGTTGCTACTGAGAAATCCCTAGGAGGAAAAACCCAATAACACTTTGCCCTATCCGTGAATCGAACCTTATTATACCAATCCCTCTAGTCCATCCTACGCTGACGTAAATGGCGTATTCTGGACACCCAGGTGTATGATTTAGGGTAAACAGACAATGACTTGAGAAACTGTATCGAAGAGCTGCGTAGACGTAGAGATTCACTGAAGGCAACTTATTCCACAGAATACAGAAGCTCATAAAATCTTCATTTACTTATGTAGCAAGCTTATAAATAATGCAGGATTTCTGATACCAATGGGAATTTGATTTCGTGATCCGTCAATAAATAAATGAGTCGGTCTCAAGCGAGGAACGAATCCGCTGATGTATTTACCCCAGAAACATTAACATACTAATAAAATACTATCGTAAGATTCTATCCTTTGTCTTGTACATAATCAAGGACAGTATTTAAGGCATTTTTACGAGCGAACGCAAAACATAATTGATTAACATTGCTTACGGCACGAAACATCGCGATTATGTTCCGAGTTACCGAAAAAATCTCTGTCAAGGGACGCATGCAAGGAAAACTAACGCAAAAGTTATGTAGCCGTACTCACGCGTAATACGTACAGTCGTCTGAAGGTCATATTTATGGTAAAAATGTGTTACATAACATGCAGAAGGAATTTTCGGTGTGACGGTATTGCGTGTTTGTATTACAAGGCTTTCTAAGTACACCATTCTTTGTTATAAAAGTACCTTAAATAACAGCGTAACTTAAGTTAAAATTAATCACTTTTAAATTATATTTGTTATAATTTTGAATGAAATGTTAAGAAAAATCTCACCAATAATCGTCATCACAATTCGATCACTGAATCAAAATCACACAAACACTCACTGGTATTAAAAAGTTAATTAACAACAGGGACGTCCGAACGGCGCGGGACGCGAGCGGCATGTGACCTCGAACCGGCGGGAAGGGGACACACCCCCGGGGTGACGTGCGAGGGGTGGGGGTGGGCCGCTCGTGACGTCACACGGTCGACGACCCGCGGAAGTGGGTCATCGGGTTGGTCGATCTGCCAGTTTTGATAGAGCCTTTTGTAATTGTCTATGCGTTACGTAAGTTGTGTCATTCGGGTTTCATTGAAGATTCTGTGATCGATATTGGTATTTATTAAGAGGAGCTCGTCGCGCGGGACGATCATTAGGCTAAGCCGCTCTTACTTAGGTTGGTCCGTGGATTGGTGACCACCCATTACATATCGAGTTTCCTCTGTGCTACGGGAATTTCGTTAAATCCTTGGTCAATTGTTCATCTTTGACATTCGTTACAGCCTACAGGTAGTCAGAAAGTCTGAAAACCAATCTTACCAAGGGGTATCGTATTACCCAGTACTAACTACTAAGCCAGCCCCAAGATAGTTAGAAAAATCATTGACAGATCATAAAAAAGAATTGCCTTCAAGATTTGACGATATAAACAGACAAATGAGTACTTTGAAACGAGTATCATCTCATCAACTGCGTCTTATGACGTCGAGTTTTAAATTAATAATGCGCAGTATTTTAACTGTTGTAGCACGTAGAACATGCATTTATGAATACATTTTCTTATAAGATGAATTAGCAGCACGTGTTTATTATTGAATTTTCTTTAACCATAAGTTGTGATTTTGTAGCAACCTCTCATGTATTGTTGATTAAATGGCAAAGGCATTGCTATAATTTAATTCAGAAATTGCTTTCTGTTACTTACGCAATTTGTTAATTTAAAAAAACATTATCATAAAAACTTATCACCTCTGTTTTTTTTTAATTCAGCTTTAGATTATAAAAAAATAGTGTCATTCAAAAGTATATTTTTATAAAAGCTGCAATGGCGCCAAAAACTCGCGAAAAAGCACCGCCATCTTGAAACAAAAGGCGCGAAGCTGCGAGTACTGTCTTTTTACTTTACTCAAAATAGTTCCTTCCGTTTTGAACTGAACTCTACTATGCTACATTAAACTTTGTTCTTCCTATTTAACTTTGTCTTTAGATACATAGTATTGCAAAGTAAACCGTGTATATTAAGACTTTGATAGACCTGTCTCTGTGGAACTGGGTTGCAACTTTAAAAACAAGTTACTAGTCTATCAAGTTGTTCTGGAGCAAAATAACTTGCAAAAAGTGATTACTGTGAGTTAAGTTTTATTTTGTTACTATAAATAGTAAGAAACGGTGGCCTTTTTAAAGACAAGCAGATGGTTTTCTTGATGGAAATCGCCACCATCAGATTATAAACATAAGCTTATTTAGCCACAGACGTTCCAGTGCTTTGCACAGGACTCCCCGTGGAAGGGCCCGCATTGTGTTCGAATTTTGTATTTAGAACATTATTCTAGCATGATGTTTTCTTCACCGTTTTATATAAAATAAAATTGTACGAGAATATCAGCCTTGCAATATTAGAACATAACTCTGCAGGGACGACGTCGATGTCATATTTCCTATATGTTTACCCGTTATACCACAACACCAGAAATCGATTATGCCAGACATAGATACAGTGATAGCAATGCTAATGGCGGGACAAGGAAACGAGGTAATGCTTTCTACCGTCTGCTAAATATTTTAACATACCTTTGTGGCCACTTACGTTATCAATAGGTCAAGTAAGATGGCGGATAACGGTTAGCACTCACGAGTGTACTATTAAATGTAATCCAATCATCAATCAGGCTATGCTTAGTGGAACACACGACCAGGCTTCAAAGGCTTTTGGCCTTGAGCTGGCGTAGCGTAGGAATATGAGGCCGTTACTACCAGTTCTAAGTGGTGGCTCATTGATAACACCCCCGAATTATCGGGTTTGAACCTAAGCAGACGCATCACTTGGTATATCTAATTTATTTCATCAGTATTGCTCTCAAAACACAGGAAAAAACCAGCCAAGTGCGGGTCAAAGTCACGCACCGGGTTCCGTACAAACTTAAACGGCACAAAGGGAGAACGGACTTGAGTATATGGTTTAATTTCAACTCGATACCTCGACGCGTTTCTGAGATAAAATTTCTGAATTACAGCCTTCTTTCAAAATGGCTGCTTTAGCAGAATCATAATCCTTACTAATATTATAAAAGCGAAAGTGAGTTTGTTTATTACCTCTTCACGCTTTAATGCCTAAACCGATCTTGATGAATTTTGGTACAGAGATAGTTGGGAACCAGGAGACGGACATAGGCTAATTTAAAAAAAAAAGTGGGATGTGAGGGAGAAAGAGGGAAGAAAAGGGAAACTTAGCGTTGCTATTACAAATCAATAAGGCGCTAGGGGAACTGTGTTACCCCGAATTTAACGCGAGCGAAGCCGCGGGCAAAAGCTAGTAGGATAATAATATTAATTACGTTAAAAATCTTAAAATGGTCATAGTTTGAATTGTCACTTTTTGTCCGTTTTACTAATTAAAACGTAATTCTTATTAATACCCTATTATGATTCCGCTATAGCGACCATTTTAGACCCCGGAATTATTTTTTTTGTATTTTTAAGCCTTTTGAATATTATATGTTTTATATAAATACCAACTTGTAACCACTGTTTCGTTGATAGTCCGGTGTCTATCGTTCTATCGGGACCATTTGTTGGAACCTAGCGTAGCCTAGCGTAATGGCCGTGTTCCGGCTGATACGGCCCTCGTTTTGCAAGCGTTTTGACGGTTAAGCCCAAAATATGACAGCGCATTTTGTAGTGGTTATCTAGCCAATTTATACATGTTGTATGTGTCATTGTCATGCGAACTTTTATCATGAAAGCTGGCCTCGAAGAAATCGATTATTTGGAACTTTGAAGAGGTTCTGATTCAAATTGACGGCACGGTTGGCGCAGTGGTTAAGCGATTGGCTGCTACGCCGCAAGTCGCGGGTTCGATTGTCGCACGGAACAAATATTTGTATCGGTCGGTTCCGGGTCTGCCTGTTTGTGTATGTGAGTTTAATTGTTTGTAAACCCACGATGCAGGAGAAATTCCTAGTGGAGTTTAAAAAAAATATATTGTGTATATTTTGATGAATTGTGTTGTCCATGTACTGATATTGAGGACCAACTTTATAATACCGTAGGTATGTTGATTATTGTTAAACTACACAATTTTCTTACTTAAACTGTTAACTTACTATAAAACATGTCATGCGCGCCATAAATTGCTATAAACACGCCATGCTTGTTAATGGTGCTTATATTGAAAGCAAAAACTCACTTAAGTTACAAATGCTATAAACTAAAGTTACAGTTTGCTTCATTCCAAATTCCAGGCAGAGGACCAGGGGCCTAAGTCTGCTTATTACAATAGTGTCAGAATGGTCGATCACTGATCGCATAATGGTTAATTTTGACAAGTTTGGTAATCTACTACATACTAAACTTGTCAAAATCAACCATTATGCGATCAGTGATCGATCATTCTGACACTATTGTAATAGCAGACTTAGGCCCCTGGAGTCTAAAATGACCATTTTGAGATTTTTTACGTGCTATAGCGGCGATTTTAGACCTCCAGTACACAAACTATTCGATCGCCTTTAATATAAGTCATTAAGTCACATTTTTGGAGATCCAAATCGACGAAATCCAGCAGTTGTGATGGCGCAATAATTTGAGTCCGAAATTACCGGACTTCATTATTATAAACAACTAGAAAAAACAGGGTACCTCTCTCTCTACCCAGAATTTACTTCAAACGGACTTCCTCACTGCTAGCTTTTATTACAAAAAGGTACGTTCAAACGCTACTGTTGGCCAATAAGTTCGGAAATTTTCAGCGAAAAATGTCGAAAGAATCTCAATGTTATGAGCGCCTGTTCATTTATTAAATACTTCACCTTTTGTATGCGGAATATTGAAATTAAAATGTGTCTCCAACTTTTGGGCAAAAAATGCCTGATCGAGGGACCGACGTTGAAAGAGGTCCTACTATGTTTTTTTTTTGTAAAAACATTGCGTGCATTTTTACTGTCCCCTCCCTCAAAAGGAAAAAAAAGGAAACCTTATTGGATCACTTTGTTGTCCGTCCGTCTGTCTGTCTGTCAAGACCGTGTATCTCGGGAACGCGTGGAGGTATCGAGTGGAAACCATATACTCAATTCTGTGGTTCCTTTGTGTTGTGAAAAATCAACCTTCCAAGTCTACGCAGTCAAAAGATATGGCTGTTTACGTCGCAAGTTTGTACGGAACGAAGTTGTTTACTTGTGTTCGTTAAGGTTTTAAAGCCTCGGTTAAGATGGCTGTGAAATCTATAGATGACTTTCTTTTACTGTTATGACACTAATATCAATCCTGATTCAGAGATCATCATTCAATTTTTGAATAGCATCTCTTAATCAAGGGCTTTTTTTGGGGTGGGAAATCATCAAATAACTTCTCCCACTCTGGGCGGAGCGGCGGGGGGAGTGTCAGATTTGTACTGACTACCCACCCATATTCATTTGATATCTTGTCATTATATCTTGGCAGTGAAAATGATATCACTTGAATCTAGTCAATGACTACACGCCATCATAATCTAGGCAGTTAACATTGTTCCACTAGTTATCACTTATTTCACTGCCTGCCGGGGTTGCGGGTTGTTCGAAAGAGATACCTTGGTCACGGAACAAAAAGGGCAATAGAAGGAACATGGTTTTAGTCAGTACAAGTAAGATACTCTTCTCTGCACTGCCCAGAGAAGGAGAAGTCATTTGACGATTTCTAATCCGAAGAGAAGAAGGCTGATGTTGGAATTGTTCGGCATCAGAGGCAAATAATTGGGAAAAAGCTGTGGACCTCCACTGTAGGCCTCCAGCATCCTACTGTGCTCACTATCACTTACCAAAACAGTGATAAATCCCGAGTGTTTGAAGTCAGCTTCATATTTATCCTATAGCCTTCTGCCAAGACTGAGACACCATATTTGTCTGCCCCTACGTGACTTTTCTCACCTCCCTGCTAATCATTTCCACACACTTCAGTGCAGTCAACAGTAACATTAACTTAGTCATCATTCCCAAAACAGCTCATGACCTCATTACTATCAAAGTCGTGTAAAAACAGACAAAGCAAGTGTGGAGTCGTAAAACGGTGTCTTTGTTGTAAACTTAGATAACAATGGCCGGAATTGGAGGATAATCTTTATTTACGCCATGTTTGCGTCTTCAATTGTTTATCATTTACAAGACGGATGAATACTGTTACTTTGTTTTTGCCGTTCGCTATGTGTGTGTGGTTTTGCATAATTGGTACATAACTGGTAGAGTAAAACTTTCTGAGTAAGTCAGAAGGCATAGACTAGGGATGGGGAATCTGTGTGGATCAACGTGCCATTTGACGGCACGGTTGGCGCAGTGGCTGAGGGATCGATTGCTGCGTGTGCGTGTGTTTTTAAAACTTGCCCCACTTTATGAATTTCTCCTGCATCGTCCGTGCGTTTACAAACATTTAAACTCACATACACAAACAGCCAGAACCGGAACAACTAATTGTAGGCCATACAAATATTTGTTCCGTGCGGGGATCGAACCCGCGACACTTAGCGCAGAGGTTAACGCTTAGCCATTGCGCCAATCAATGTCGTCAATTTAAAAAATGGCTTACTCTTTTTTTAGGGTTTTGTGCCTCAAAAGGTAAAAATGGGACCCTTATTGCTTGTGACCCACGGATGCCCCTCAAGTTAAAAGGGAAAATATACAATTCCTTGATTAGACCTGTTGTACTGTATGGGTCAGAATGCTGGGCTGTAAAAAAGGTGGATGAAAAGCGATTGCATGTAGCGGAGATGAGAATGTTGAGATGGATGTGTGGAGTGACAAGAATGGATAAAGTAAAGAATGAGTATATTAGAGCAAGTTTGAAAGTTGCGCCTGTTACAGAAAAAATGAAAGGGAGTCGTCTTGGTATGAGCATGTAATGAGGAGGGATGAAGCACATGTGCCTAAAAGAGTGATGGATCTGAATGTTGAAGGACGGAGAGCTAGAGGAAGGCCAAAGAAAAGATAGATGGATTGTGTAAGGAATGATATGAAGGAGAAAGGAGTAAATGATACCGTGACGTCTGATAGGGGAGATTGGAAGAAGAAAACGTGTTGCGCCGACCCCAAATAGAATGGGACAAGGGCAGGAAAATGATGATTGGATCACTTTGTTGTCTGTCTGTCTGTCAAGACCATTTATCTCGGCAACGCGTAAAGGTATCGAGTTGTTATTAAAACCATATACTCAAGTGTGGAGTTGTGAATAAATCATATCTCTAACTCTGCGCAGTCAAAAGATATGGCTGTTTATATCGCAAGTTTATACGGAACTCTCGGTGTGCGAGTTCGACTCGCACTTGCTTGGTTTTTTTCCTTCTCTTGACCTCAAGTTACAGCAATACAATGTTCTTTGTTTCTGGGCTGAGTCAGACAGGTATAGTATTTATAACAGTAACTCAATAACCGTTTTAAAAGTCTTTTTGTACACACGACGGCACATCAACCTACACAAAACCATTTTAACCTGATCTTTCTACTACGGTGTGCGATCGGTAGTAGAGAGATCAGCTATCCTACCATGACGTCTTAAAGCAGAACTTATTCCACTGAGGGAAAGAGACAGAGCTATATAGGGTGTCTAGCACTATCTCTTTCTCACACAGGAATAAGAACCGCTATAAGATGTCATGGTAACCCTTCAAGTTATAATAGGTTGACCTGCCGTCGTATGTACAGACGTCTGCAGGTCAAGCTACCCGAAACTGTCAATTTTTCCCAATGAACCTTGAACCTAATACTTTAGAAATAAAGTCGAAAATCTATCAAAGAAACCTGACAGATTGTGGTAGCTTGGTGTGCAGGCGTCTGTACCTATACATCGGGTTTAACAATTTCGTTCCCCGCGCCGTTGTGATCGCGGCAGAACTTCCGTTCATCGTTGTGCGGAACCTCTTTCCAAAACATACATTAGAGTCGTTTGGCAAGAGTGCCAAAATGGATCGGAACTGCTGATATCTCAATAGGTGGTGATATGTTTTTACCCAAAGAATTGGGTACTACAATTATATGGTTCAATGCAAGGTAACCACAAACATTAGTTGTGTGTGTAATTTGTTACTTCTTCACGCTTAACGAATTAGGATTGAATTTGAACATAACATATTATAGTCTGGATTAATACGTAGACTACTTTTGATTCCCGGTATACGCGAGTAAACTACGTGGTGCGTAGCTAGTTCTATATAATAACCTATATTCCAGAAAAGATACAAAAACGCCCCTTTGTTCGCAACGAGTCACACTAAATCGTGTCACCGTGTGACTGGTTGAGAAAAATATTCGCATGGAGTAACAGTGTGACTCAATGCGAATTTTTATTCTCATCTAGTAACACTAGTACACGAGTAGTGTTACTCGTTCGGAAAACCAAATCGCATGGAGTAGCAGCGTCATTCGATGCGAATTTTTATCTCCTTTAGAGTATATATGTTCTGTGATTTTTATTCTCAACTAGTAACATTTTTCAGAATGTCTATTTGACAACGATTCATTTAATACAATAAGTAATTATACTAATCTAAATAGTTCAGTTCCGTGTAACCTACTAAAAACAATCTCTTTTTTCTATTAATGCAAGTCGTTTCTAGCACTCGCCGGCCGCTGCCGCGGCACCGCTCGCTTCGCTCGCTCGGCTCGTGCGTAGGAGGTCACAGTTTTAACCTAACCTAACCTAGTCATTACTGCCATCTGCATAGTATGCCAAGTGAAATTATACCAAATAATAATCGCTCTAAATGAACATTATGCTAAACGAAGAGGACAACGACTCGTGAAAAGTTTACTTCCCGTTGTCCCCGTTAGCCGAATGTACGTTACGGGGACAATTGGAAATAAATTTAATCACGTCCCGCTGTCCCCGTGACGGGGATATGGCATACGGGGACAACGGGAATAAACTGTCAAATAGACATTCTGAAAAATGTTACTAGTTGAGAATAAAAATTCGCATCGAATGACGCTGCTACTCCATGCGATTTGGTTTTCCGAACGAGTAACACTACTCGTGTACTAGTGTTACTAGATGAGAATAAAAATTCGCATTGAGTCACACTGTTACTCCATGCGAATATTTTTCTCAACCAGTCACACGGTGACACGATTTAGTGTGACTCGTTGCGAACAAAGCAAAACGCCAGTTATGTTTAACTTCCATGTAATAGACGGTAGACCTATATAGACCATAGTCTCACTGCTCTGTAAGAAACGTACCACGTAAGGTTAGCAGTCTCACCAGGATTATCGTATAACCCAGAAACTTATGTATGGAGGTCAGAAAGGTAATTGCTCAATGAAAACTACTGTGATTCAGCTGCAACCAGTTAGACTAGAAACCGACCAAAGCATAGTAAGCTGCCGGGGTTGTAGGTTCTTCGTAAGAAATACTGCGACCCCGGAACATAAAGGGCAAAAGAAGAAACATGTGTGGGTCAGTAAAAGTCAGTAAAAGTTTGACAATCCCTCTTGCTCCCCCCAGGGCGAGGAAAGTTATTTGATGATGTCCCCATCCGCAAAAAAAAACACAGTTAGTTGGAAAAATACTAAGCAGATGATGATCGTATTAAGCATTGTATAATTTTGAGGAAAAAGGCATGAGTGGTGAGCTCATGTACGCATGTCTTTTTGTCAGAAGTTAGATTATTTTCTAAGATAAGGATCATATTGCAATGGCGAGCTCTACATCCAGCCTCTACAAAGCTAAGCTCACAATATAAGCTATATCTCCAAGCTACAGCTTGTCCCATACAGCCATTGCTATTAATCGTCACGTCACTTATTGAAAACGGCTCCAGCCGTCTGCCAGCTGGGCCGATGACTCTTGAACGAGAGGTCGTGGGTTCAATCCTGGACCGATGAACTGTTGGAGTGAACTCGGTCATGTTACACGCATATTTAACTTTGCTGAAAGTTTAATGTGCGTGAGATTGAGATAAATATAAAGTATTTATTAAGTGAAACTCTGTGCTATGTGACTATGGAAGTATCCGAAAAAGTGTTTCCGGAGAGTTTCTTGCTAGTTCTTATTCAGGAAACGAAAAATTTAAACAATAATTAAGACCTGGTTCTGAGGTCTCATAATTATCTATACTATACAGGGTGTAAACCAACCCTGTACGAAACCGTCAACCATGCATTATGTAAAAAAAAAATCGGTTGGAAACGACTTTATTTTGAGGTCAAACATTTTGTGGTAGTGTTACGTTCTTTAAACATTGTACTGATGGATACATTGGGTAGAACGGGGGTCAGGCCGGGTATTTAGTTTATCAGGTATTTAAAGTAAAGTCATAACATTAAAAACTTAGATTAAAAAAAATACATATGAAAAAGTAGTAACTTTGACCCCTAATATCTCCGTAACTAGATATTTCCCAGATATGGTCTAGAACAAAAAATATTACAATGATGGGAAGAACACGTGCCTTTTGGTTTCGTTAAGGATGCTTTTACACCCTTAGATCAAAAATTGACACCCTTTATAAGTTTACGTAAAATATTTGAATTTCGATCTTATTCTCACGAAGCGTTCTATTTTTGACGTGATAACGTCTTTAAAATCGTTTTAGTCGGGTGACATGTTCAGAAACTTGTGTCACACCAAAACCTCACGAGATATAAAGATGGTAGCGCCATCTGTTACTTGGCTCGAAAAAAAAACTTTAAATTAGTACTTAATTTCATTTTAGATGTCACTACTTTGGCTTCTGGCTGAAATTGTATAATTTTTCAAAACAATTTTACATTAGCTTATTTCACTTAAAAATATAGACTAATTATATCATAGTCGAATAAGTAAACTTGTCATTTTACACCCGAAATTTATCATCAAAAGTGTGAATAAAACGATAGATGTAATTTAGAATTTGAAAAAATTGTTATCTTCATTAATTCCTTAATTCCCAAAAACTTATATCGCCAATAAGACGTTATTTTGTCTACCCTCTTAAATTGAGGTTATTTTTTGCAATGAAATTCAATGTGCAATTATTCTGGGTAGGTTGTAAGTTGTACACTATATCGTTTAACGAGCCCTGCTGGGGTTGCTGGGATATTATTAATATTTGAAAGGGATACCGCAGCCCCGGAACACAAAGGACAAAAGGAGGAGCATGGATGGGTTTTAGATAGTAAAAGTCTGACACTCCCTCCCGCTCCGCCCTGATCGGGAGAAGTTATTTGATGATTTTGCACCCGAAGAATAAAGTTGTAGTAAATGAAGTGACTGAGACTTCATTTCGGCCTAATACATAGGGATCGCGGGGGATTCCTTTGGTTTAAAACGTACACAAGTACACTAAAACCTCTAATTACAAAAAAAAAAGAAATAGTTCGAACCTGATTTCAATCGCGTTGATTTATGGAAGCAGTCAATGGAAAATTGTAGATTTAGGTGTACAAAGTAATCTATTATGAAATCAAATAAACCAAAGATTATTAAGACCTAGTTCATTAGCACCTTTTGTGGGACAAATGAGAATAGGTGTATGTGAAGTAATACATTTTTTCTTAGACTACACGATAACAGAATAGAATAAAATATACTTTATTGCACACCAAAATTTAAACATAATTGTTTTACAGAAATTGCTAATTCTATGGTTACAATGGCAGTTTTTATAGCTGATAGCGATATCTTCTAGACAACCTGTATTTTTTTTTCAAAGACGTTGCCCCACAATAGGATTTTTTCCTGTATCGTGGACGCGTTTACAAACATTTAAACTTACATACACAACAGCCAGACCCGGAACAACTATCTGTTGGCCATACAAATATTTGTTCCGTGCGGGGATCGAACGTGCTTCGTTTTTCGTCCCTTTGGAGGGACTATACGAATACAAAAATATAACGGGGGGTAGTCAATGGTGTACCTACTGCTAATAGTAGTATTCTGCTAATTTGAATAAATACATGTAGTATATTTATTAAACTGAATGTACGTCGATATTATTTCACTATTGGAAATTCTGCTCTCGATGTTGAGCTGACGCACTGTTCAATGCATCCACCAGCACAATATTTTAAGGTGCGTTACATTGGTTTCAAACATAAAACGACATTTTGCAAAAACATAAACCTGCCATTTTAGTTGTGGTGTGGCATCTTACACAAATACATATCGAGTAATCATTTTTCATTGCTAGTAAAAGACATTAGCATATCATACTTCCTACTAATATTATTTATGCGAATGTTTGTGAGGATGTATGGATGGATGTATAGATGTTTGTTACTCTTTCACGTCAAAACGGCTGAACGGATCTCGATGAAATATGGTACAGAGGTAGATTATGGTTTGGCGAAGCCGTGGGCGTCATAAGCTAGGCTATATAACTTCACGCTACTACCCACGGGAGCGGGACAGTAAACAAAGGCGCGGGTGAAACCGCGCGGGATTGCCATCATACCGCCATCACTAGTCATCCATATGTACGTCCATTAGAAGAAAAATGAAGCAATATCAATAAAAATCATATGGGAACCCCTTCGGGAGTATGTCCTTTCGATTAAAAAAATAATTTTGAAAATCGGCCCATAATTAACGAATTATCGCTTAATCATCATTTTCCTGCTCTTGTCCCATTCTATTTAGGGTCAGCGGAACACGTTTTCTTCTTCCATTCTCTCCTATCAGACGTCACGGCATCATTTACTCCTTTCTTCTTCCATATCATTCCTTACAAAATCCATCAATCTTTTCTTTGGCCTGCCTCTCGCTGTCCGTCCATCAACATTCAGATCCATCACTCTTTTAGTCACATGTGCTTCGTCCCTCCTCATTACATGTCCATACCAAGACAAACGACTCCCTTTCAATTTTTCTGTAACAGGCGCAACTTTCAAACTTCCTCTAATATACTCATTCCTTACTTTATACATTCTTGTCACTCCACACATCCATTTCAACATTTTCATCGCTTAGTAAATACACATACAAAAAAAAAAAACACCATACAGTTGATTTGAGAGCCTCCATCTGTTTTTGAAGTCGTTTAAAATACTGACGTTCCCGAGCAATAATTTTTGCGTGAAGTTAATTATGTAGTTAGATATTCAGAATGCATGGTTGACGGTTTCGCGCTTCGTACAACGTAGAAGGCCGTGACCACATAAATAAATCGATACATGATCTAGAATATCGTCCTCACTGTCACAGACAACAATCTTCTTCATAGACTATTTATTTATTGAGTTGTTTAACCACAAAGAAACACATTACTCTCCTTCCGAGGAAATTGTTTGGAAACACACGTGGATTCACATACCCTTGTCATGGATACTGGCAAGTATACTTGCCTTGTATACTGGCATGTATACTGGTGGAGCGATTACATGAATATGTTAATATAATCTACTCTTGTGGCGGGGGCGGCCCTTCGTCAAATTACAGCTGATTTTATAATTCAACAACGTCTACCTTTCTTGATCCTTTAAATGTCACCTCTGATCCTTCTTCATCCTGTGAAGCCTGTGTGATGTTCCAACGGGTAATTAAAAGGTAGGATAATTGCTTGGCTTAGATAACGGGAAATTGATGATAATAATTATTGTAAATGTAAATGTTATCGAGCGTTCTAAATACACACACGGAGTTTTAAAATAACTCGGAACATCAGAATAGTTACAATTAACGATAAGGTGTTTATTTTCTTTGCGAAATGGAATTCATCAAATAACTTCCCCCGAAGGGAGTGTCAGACAGTTACTGACTAAAACCCACCCATGTTTCTTCTTTTGCTCTTTATGTTCTGAGGTCGCGGTATCTACAGTTTATGATTAGAATCTATTCTATTTCTTTGTACATTTTGACATTTAAATTTGAAGTTATCGAGTATCATATTACACAGCACTAACTAGGTTGTGGAGCTCAGATAGGCAGTCGCTCCATATAAACTACTGATATAGCTGTATCTGGTTAGACTGGAAGCCGACCCCAACATAGTTGGGAAAAACAACTAAATGCTCATTTTTACAGCTCACAGCTACTATTTCATGCAGGCCTTTACATAATGTATTCAATCCTCGTTTCATAATTTCTCAAACTTGTTTCAGATATCGGTGACAAATTTTATTTCAAATGAAGCCGGGACTAGTCAATACTCTTGCATAATTCATTGGTCTGCCATGAGCCCATGATCCGACCGTTGGCTGTGGGACGGTTTTAAAATGCCAGCGATACTAAAATGTTAATATTGCCAAGACAAACTGTTTGTGTATTTGTAAAGGCAAATATTCTAGATCGATTCACATAAATTACTCGTATTTTATGGGTTTATTCTAGTTTAAATACAAATTAAGATGCGGTGAATACTTCTGCATTTGGGAAGCATTATTAACTGTTGTTTTCGTATTTAATACTTTTATAATTGCTGCTGTTTTAACTGTCGTTTTTTTATTACTTGAAAGGATTCCCCCATAATGTAACTAGCATAAGTTATTTAAGTTACTGAATAAACATTTTATTTACTTTGTTTTTGTTCTCGTTCTTTAGCACTTCGCTAAATAACAGCAGCCGCTCAGGTCGATCGTTAAGTAAAGCCGCGCTTGCCTAGGTTGGACTGTAGATGGGTGACCACTCGTTACATACCGAGTTTCCTCCGTGCTTCGGAAAGTACGTTTAGCTGTTGGTCCCAGCTGTCATATGTAGATCTTTGACAGTCGTTACAGGTCGTTACAGTCAGTGTACAGAAAGTCTGACAATCAGTCTTACCACTCGCCATCGGCCTTAACTGGGTTGTGAGGGTCAGAAAGGCAGTCGCTCCATGTAAAATACTGGTATTCAGTTGCATCCGGTAAGGCTAGAACCGACCCTAACATAGTTGGGAAAAGGCTAGGCAGATGATGATGACTTTGTTTTTATTTACTGACGGGTTTATAATGCCAAATAACCTGATGTTTCTAAACTTTGTTTTGACGTGATTTGTGCTGTTTATATTCTACGTCACGCAAAATGTTAATTGGTATTTTTTGCATTGCAAATTTTAAAAACATCGTAAAATATGAAACATGTGTGTTTGCAAAAGATGTATTTAACATACAGTAGTGTTTGCTTAGATATACATATGTGATGAAATTGTAAAGATTTAACATTCAGACGAAAAGTAAATTGTTATTGTAGACAAAGAAAATGTTAATACTACTTCAAATATAGGAGATAATGTAGATTAACATAGTTTAATGGTGGACTATAAACAAGATAACTTTGCTCGTGTGACTAATGCAAGGAAAATGCTGTGTTTCGAGAAACGGTGTTTAACACAAGATACAGAACAGTCTAGTATTCTATGTTTGAATTTAAAACAGACTAAGTAAGTAAAGAAAACCTCTTTGCTAGCAACTCTTTGTTTTTCTAAACCATTTCTAGATGTCACTTTTGACAGTGACATCTAAAAGAACTGTGAAAACATGCGGTGAGGAAAATTCGCCTATAAAATTAAAACAATGATAATATTGTATAATAAATATCTACACCTGAAATAAAGGTTTTTGTCTTTACAGGTAAGTAATAAAAGTTATTGAGATAAAAAATGTGTAAAAAACCATTGTATAAAACGTCTTTTTAATAAGTAAATTAATTTTGTCTTTACAAAAAACGCAATTGTGCTTTAATTTAATTCAATAGAGTGTAATCCTACTATAAGTATTTCAGGCATATGACACTTAATCACATAAATGATTCCAACTACTTATAAGAACAATAAAATCGCTTTAATAGTAAAACAAACCGGACAAGTGCGAGTCGGACTCGCATACCGAGCGTTCCATACAAATTTGCGACGTAATAGCCCATATTTTTTGACTACGTATACTTAAAATGCTTTTTTCTTAGCTCTAAGGACCTGAGTACATGGTACACGGTACATGGTACAGATAAAATAATGGTCTTGACAGACAGACAGACGGAAAACAAAAAAGTGATTCTATAAGGTTTTCGTTTTTTTTTTCTTTTTAGGAATCCTTAAAGTGATAAAAGTCAGCTACATACGGGTATACCCATAATTGAAATACGACTAGAATAGTTGCAATTGCTTATCACTTGAACGTTAACTAAAAATATACAACTTCACCGTTCTTACAAGTCTTTAGGTAAATATAGCATCGACTAATTTTCGTTTTATTGGTAAGTTGTCGTATTTTCTACGAGCATTAAATAAATAGATCATTTATTAAATGCAACAAAAGACAAAATACAGGAATCAACACAGAAAATATCAAGCTGAGAAAAAGAGGAAGACTAAAAAAGATAGAAGTTAAATTAACCCATAGACAAATCGGGAGGAAACGCCCGGGTGTCACCATTGTGACGGTCGCCCGGAGGACACGGTGGAGCACACAGTGGCGGTCTGCCCAGCTTGGGCGGAGCACCGCCGCCGTACCCTCGTGGAGGCGATCGGCGGCGGCGATCTCTCGCGTCCGGCCCTGGTTCAGGCTATGGTCCGGAGCGAGAGGGAGTGGGAAGCGATCACCTCTTTCTGCGAAGCAGTAATGCTAGCAAAGGAGGTGGCCAGGCGTTTGAGGGAGAGAACATCTGCCCAACCCAGCCGCCGCGGGAGACGCCCCGGGCGCCGGGCATCGCGACACGACTCTCGGCCACCGTAGATGCGGGCCTGTGGACGGTGAGCATTGGGTAGCTCACCGTCCGTCCGTCGATTGACGACAGGCCGTGTCGACGGCGCGTTCATGTTTCACGCGCGACTCAAAGAGATATCAGCAAAGCAGAGGGGCTTGCCAGAGCCTCCGCCTGCCGGGGTTGCGGGTTGTTCGAAAGAGATACCGCGGCCCCGGAACGTAAAGGGCAACTGAAGGAACATGGGTGGGTTTTAGTCAGTACAAGTCTGACATGCCCCCCCGCTCCGCGCTCTTTAAAAAAATAGGGTCCCAACTATCTCTGTACCAAAATTCGCCAAAATCGGTTTAGCCATGTAGGCGTGAAGACGTAACAAACAAACAAACTCACTTTCGCTTTTATAATATTGGTAAGGATATACTAAACTATTGATAAACTATTTCTATAAAACCTACTGCGTGAACATACGTCATTTAATGGCAGACTGGAAAAAATACATGAGAGCAACGTCTTGAACTGTTGTTGACGCAGCTTAGCTATCGCCAGACAATTGCAAATGTTTGTTGTTATTAAACTTCACGTGCATTATTGCGTCGTGAAGTTGTTTGGGAAACAAAGAGCAACTAATTGGAACTTCGTGGGAAAACGCTTCTATTTGTGGGAGAAGTCCAATGCCTATTTTGGTCTGATCTATATATTTTTTTGCGGTTGGTAAATCGTCAAATACGGGTGTAAAGAAACCATTTACGAAGCCTCCAAGCGAAGGAGACGGCCGGGCGTTTGAGGAAGAGAGCCTCAAACCAACCCAGCCGCCGCCGCGGGCATCGGGCGCCGCGAGACGACTCCCGGCCACCGTAGATGCGGGCCTGTAGACAGCTATAGACAGTTAGCAATGGGTAGCGACGACGGCGCGGTAGTGTTCCAAGCGCGCCTCAAAGAGATGATTAAAGGCTTTGCCCTGAATATCATAAACGTAAAGGAGTACTCATTATAACATGTCTTTTTATGTAATGTCACCCACACCATGCTACAGCGAAAACAGTATAACTGACGAACTGTTTCTACAAAAACAAGGGACACGTTTTTTTTCATTTGTAAATTAGACCAAAAATTACAAAGATATAGCCCATTAAAGTTACGTGTGACGTCACGCATTGCTGCATTTTTTCGCAACGAGTGACGTCACAACGACACCTTTCTCACCACGACCTTTATTTTGAATAATCTAAAGACCGACGAAATAGAATGTAATTACTTTGACCATGGAAACCACCCTATTCAGGTTAGGATAAAAATATTGAGAGTCGTTTGTGTATATTTAAAAAGCGAAACTAAAACTGTATGTCGTTAGGAAACGTTAAAGTCAAACAAAGGCACAAGCGTGGTAACATAGTTATTATTACCCCTGACCTCGACATGTACACATATTTAGGGTTAACCTATTATTAACAATACGGAAACTACAAAACTGTGGTGTTCACTAGGTTAATTCCTTTTTTATTGCGCACTAATATTGGTCCCTGTTTTTGCGGGTGGGAAATCACCACATGTCTTCGGGAAAAACCCACCCATGTTCCTTCTTTTGCCCTTTATGTTCCCCTTTCCTTTGCTAACATCTCATTGCTCACCGTCAACAGACTCGCATCTACGGTGGCAGGGAGCCGTCTCGTGGCGCCCGACGCCCGGAGCGTCTCCCACGGCTGCTGGGTTAGTTTAAGGAATACTGAGATCCTTGAAGCGAATAAAGTCAGTTAACCTCTAGAGCCCCAGCGGCACAAAAACGTGCCAGTAAACAAGTATTACCGTTGAGCCCCGCGTGCACAAATTTGTGCCACCAAACCCCGACCGATTTAAAACTGTATTTGTAGTAAAGATAAGTCTTAAAATCAGATTACGCTTACGATAAGCGCTCGCCCAGCGGTGCTTGACGGATAGTTGACGTAAATAATGGCGGTCCTTGAGAGGTTAATAGAAGTTTTGTGTTCTTATAACTAACAGCAGAACAATACGCTTGTAATCCGATCGACCGATACACCCACGTTCAGCCAAATATTATGAAGACATATGTAACGAGAGGCGAGCCTATTGCCATCAATAGGACATAACTCTAAACACCGTGGTTGCTACTGAGAAATTCCTGATGGAAAAATCTAATAACATTTTGCCTGACCCGAGAATTGAACCTAAGACCTCATGCTCCATAGTAGCTTTTGCGACCACTAGACCAACGAGGAAGTTCTTCAAAATATTCTTTTGTTAAATGAGTTTGACTTTACTGTTCAAAAACCTGGCTGGTAATATTGTATTCAAAATGGGCTCTGCTTACCAAATACATATAAATAAGTACAAAACGTTTTGCGAAGACAATAACTGCGGAGAAATACCAAAACGCAGTAAGCAAGTGCGCAATATTCAAGGCTTTTTACGACCTGTCGGTGTTGTTCTCAGTAAAAGTCCGACTTCCGCTCTGCCCAGAGCGGGGAAGTTATTTGATTTCCAATCCGAAAAAAGACTACGTGGCTACCGGTGAGAAGTTCTGGAAAAACCCATTAACACATTGCTTGGCCTCTAACCCCGAATCGATAAAATATATACAACTGTTGCAGCCTGCAACCACTTAAATTACCGAGACATTTGTATACATACCTTTCAAAGTAATCCAAAACGCTTTACACAAAGTACTTGATACAATTTGTACAGAATAATACACGCTGTATAGAAATAGAAGACAGAATATAAAAATAAAATTAACTTTCCTTATATTCCTTGTAATACAGATTAGGCTTCCTACACAAAAGTGATTATCTTTGTACATAAGCTTTTATGATTACTTTATGTTCCTTTTGTTCTCTTTACGGCACTTTATAACAGATAATGAGATGATTGCAACGCAGAATGGATTATCCTTATTCATAAATATGTACTCTTATAAAGCTGTTTACTTAATGATGAAAATGTCGTATAATATTCTGCCGCGCTAACTATGTAGTAAGGAGGTTCTTACAAATAACCTCCTTACTGCACTTTATGTACGCGGCAGTATTGCTTGGATGCATAGACGAATCGATTGGAACGAGGAATCAGAGGCCTTTCCTAGCACGGACTAAAAGTAACGTAAATTATACATCGATTTTTAGATCAATAATACTCGTTTATTTTTACTATATTTTAGAATTTATTTTTAGCTATTAATGTTGCTTATTATTGTGCTTGTTGCAAGCATTTCAACTTGAATGCTATAAGATAAAACAGTAGTTTCCAGGGTCAAAGTAATTACATTCTATTTAGTACGTCTTTTAGATTAGTCAAAAATAAGGGACACGTATTTTTTTATTTGTAAATTAGACCAGAAATGACAAAGATATAGCCCATTAAAGTTACGTGTGACGTCACTCGTTGAGAAAAAATGCAGCAACGCGTGTGTCCCTTATTTTTTAATATTTTTTTTTGGAAACTAGCGTATTGGGTTGAATTGGAATTGCTTTACATGGAGAAGAACCGGAAAACTCCATGGTTGTTCTTTTAAACACCTGCCTATTCTTTGCCCAACTATGTTGGGGTCGGCTTTCAGTCTTACCGGATTTAACTGAATACTAGTATTTAACATGAAGCAACAGTCTATCCGATCTTTTATCCTACTTCCTACTAATATAGTAAAGGCGAATGTTTGTGAGGATGTAAGGATGGATGTATGGATGTATGGATGTTTGTTACTCTTTCACGTCAAAACGGCTAAACGGATCTTGATGAAATTTGGCACAGAAGTAGATTATGGTCTGGAATAACACAAAGGATACTTTTTTTCCGATATCACGCGGGCGAAGCCGCGGGAGCGAGCTAGTTCAAAATAATACTACACTGACCAATAATTGGTGTCAGTAATTATTATTTTAATCTTGTGAGACACGTAGATCTAGATTATAATACCATAGACAAGATAGTCTGTCTGTACCTTAGTAGTTATTATAGGTAATTAAAATACAGTTTAATTGACTTAATTAGATAAGAGGAAATCCTCTATCGTAAACAAGATTTGTTAATCAGACATTGATAATACCAAGCGGTTACCAAACGTTGGTTTTGTAAATATAGGAAATGATTATTGCAGACTGAAGTTCTTTAAGCAGTTATGTTTTTATGAAGGGAAAATTATATTTAACTAGCTTTTGCCCGCGGCTTCGCTCGCGTTAAATTCGGTAGCGCCTTATTGATTTGTAATAGCAACGCTAAGTTTTCCCGTTTCTTCCCTCTTTCTCCCTCATAACCCACTCTTTTTAAAAAAATAATAGCCTATGTCCGTCTCCTGGTTCCCAACTATCTCTGTACCAAAATTCATCAAAATCGGTTTAGCCATTAAAGCGTGAAGAGGTAACAAACAAACAAACTCACTTTCGCTTTTATAATATTAGTAAGGATAGTAAGGAAGTAAGGATTAATCTTCTGATGATCGCCTTTGTTTAACCCTTTTTAGAGTTTCGCTCCTCAGAAGGAAGAAGCGGAACCCTTTTTTTGCGGATGGGAAATCATCAAATAACTTCCCCCGCTTTTAGTGTCAGACTTGTACTGACTAAAACCCACCCATGTTCCTTCTATTGTCCTTTATGTTCCGGGGCCGCGGTATCTCTTTCGAACAACCCGCAACCCCAGCAGGCGGTGGCCCTGGCAGGTGTCTCTGAAGTATAGGCAGCTTCAAAGCTTGTTTGAAGAAACGGCTTGTCGAGCAAGCGTTCTTTTCATTTGACGATTTTTGATGATACAGCTGTGACGCATGTGACGTGTAAATTAATTTGACCATTATTAATTGTGACTGTTGGCTTTAATTATTTTGTATGTGTTTTTTCTATTATTGGAATGGCTTTCTTTTTATTTGTTACTAGCTTTTGCCCGCGGCTTCGCTCGCGTTAAATTCGGGTAACACGGTTCCTCTTTCCTGATTTCCTGACCTGCTACCTGTAGTTTTTGCCCTTGCGCCTGATTTATTGTAATAGCAATGCTAAGTTTTCCCTTTTATTCCCTCTTTCTCCCTCGTTTCTAACATTTTATTTAAAAAAAATCCTATGTCCGTCTCCAGGGTTCCAACTATCTCTGTACTAAAATTCATCAAAATCGGTTTAACCATTTAGGCGTGAAGACGTAACAAACAAACAAACAAACTCACTTTCGCTTTTATAATATTAGTAAGGATGTTTTTATTAGGGTTCCGTAGTCAACTAGGAACCCTTATAGTTTCGCCATGTCTGTCTGTCCGTCCGTCCGTCCGTCCGTCCTCGCTTAATCTCTGTGACCGTTAGCACTAGAAAGCTGAAATTTGGTACCAATATGTATATCAATCACGCCGACAAAGTGGTAAAATAAAAATTGGAAAAAAATGTTTTATTAGGGTAGCCACCCTATATGTAAAGTGGGAAGTGTTTTTTTTTTTAATTTCAACCCTAACGTGTGATATATTGTTGGAAAGGTATTTAAAAATGAATAGGGGTTTACTAAAATCATTTTTGATAATGTTTATAATTTCGGAAATAATCGCTCCAAAAGTAAAAAACAATGTGTCCCCCCCCCTCTAACTTTTGAACCATAAGTTTAGAAAATATGAAAAAAATCTGAAAAGTAGAACTTTATAAGGACTTTCTATGAAAATTATTTTGAACTTGATTGACACAACAGTTTTTGTACAAAAAAGACAAAAAGTTGTACAAAATAATTTCTGGACTAAGTTTGTAGTATAATCGTATATGCAACCATTTTTTTTAACTTCGTTTACATATTTTATTATCCTGAACGTATCTTTTTTTAAACAAAAAAAGAATTATTGAAAACGGTTCTCGCAATCCAAAATTACCACCGAAAACTACTTGCACATCTTTGTATTAATTAGTAACCCAATTCCCCGAGAGATGGCGCTGTAGGTACCTATTACATTGGATCGGGTATTACCGAATTGTTCGGTTGGTCTCTCCTTGGCATTGGCGGTATCTTATAACTACATAAAACTTCTATCAAGAACATGCTAAGGCAATTTAGAACAACCTGTGAGGCAGTCGAGGTGTCCGTGGGGATTTCCCACTCCTGCCACAAAAAAAAAAAAGAACCTAACCAGCAAGATTGAGGGCAGGGTTGGGGCGGCGCTATCCTTGTGGAATGGCGCAACCGAAACAAAGGCCCTCAAGTTTGCGTTGCCGTCTTACAGCACCGTCTACCAGGCCGAGCTGCTGGCCCTACAAAAGTCGATATTAAGATTTTCCGTGCTTTCATGACCTACCGTGGTAAAGAACACTTATTGTGACGGACGGAAAACTACGGAACCCTACACTGAGCGTGGCCTGACACGCTCTTGGCCGGTTTTATTTGATATCTTAGTTTTACTCATTTGACTTTTTATTTTTGTATCTATTATTTATTTATTTGAGATGAAATTCTTTAAAATAATTATTTTATGTTACGTAACGTATAAATTTGTGATTTATAACATTTATTATAATCCTTTACTAATAAATTACTACGAGTACTAATAAATATGACTATTTTGTAACAAAACTCAATAGTATCGCAAAACTAAAGCAACCATTTTGAAATTCAAAACAGCACACTAATACTAAGGGAAGCAACGTAGAGATTATGAAATATTCATCAACTCATCGTGCCTCGGAGTAAGTGCAATGAACTACATCGAGGTTAAGTGTTGAAATTGATGGGATCGAGCTAATGGCTTCAACGGCCAGTGTCAGCATCTCCTTGGGATAATGAAGCTTCCGACTTATCTATCTGCTTATATCCCCAATAGATAGATTGTATTCTAGGCAGCTTAGACTTTACAATGTACAGATTATATCAAAGAAACTGACATAAGTCTAGTCTAGTCTATGGTGTACTAAATAGGTACGTAGTCTAAGCACGTGTTTTGACTTATGGGCCAGGCGTCTTCGAGCGGTCTAACCACTGAACGCGGTTTCATCGCGGCTGACCGCTATGGCGGCTAACCGCGAAACAAAAACGCGAAGAAATCGCATTAAGCGATTGGACCGCTCAAACAAACCGCCTAGTGGCCAACGGCTGGTGCGTAAGGTCCTTAAGAGTAATAGGTTATAATATCTAAAGTCTGTAATAATAAATATAAATGGTTATTTAAAAAAAAATGTTTTGATATTATGTTTTTTAAGTTTAGAATTCAAATTTAATTTTGTTACTGGGCCCTAGCATTGTACATAACTGTTATTTAGCTTTAAGCCTTTTGATACGCAAAGAATATGAATATGTATTAGTTACGAATTTAATCGTATTCCCATTGAATAGGGGGCGAGCCTATTGCCATCCATCGGGCACAAATCCCAATTTCGTAGCTGCTACTTAGAAATTCCTGATGGAAAAATCAAATAACATGTTGTCCAACCAGGGAATCAAAACTAGGATTAAAAAAAAAGAATTGTGAGTGTAGTAATTATAAGGTACGCCTCTGCCTTATCTTACGTGAATTATAGTGTACTAGTTTACGCCCGCAACTTCGTCCGCGTGACATAGTTACTTTGGGCTAACGCTCACTTGAACACGTGTGATGATCGAAAAAATTTTTTTTTTTTCTCTCCCCTTTTTCCCCTTTTCTCACTTTTTTTAGCCTATGTCCGTCTCTAGGGTCCTAACTATCTCTGTACCAAAATTCATCAAAATCGGTTTTGCCATTTGGGCGTGAAGATGTAACAAACAAACTCACTATCGCTTTTATAATATTAGGAGTATTATATCTTCTGCATCACCCAAAGGTTGACTGGTAGAAAATGCCTTTGGCATTAAGTCCGCCTCTGTACTTTGTGCTTGAAGTGTTAAATAAATAATTAAATTATAATTTAAATCTATTAAGTTTTTCCAAAATAAGGCTATACAAATGAAATGTACACCGATGAACAACAGCGCTCCTACACATAACAGCGAGTTCACAAATTATGATTGCACGGTACAAATCCTGTTAATCCATTGTGTAAATACTGCAATTCTAATTAGCAAAGTCAACAAACCGTATTCGTTGCACGTATTCAACCAACCAACTGATTCGGATAATTTGTGTGCCGTAAAAATTGACAATCGATGTACAGTTACCGCCAATTATCGTCAACGACCAAACTGATTGTGTTCAGGGAATATTGCAATCACAGCGACCACAATGCTGACTGTTATTTTAGTTATGTATTTGTTTTCAGTTTAATGGACACGTTAAATACAGAAAATAAATTAACAGAAAAATGGAAAGAAAGGTAATATATATTTGTAAAGAAATTTACCTACCTACCTACTTACCGGATAGGTAAGGTAAGGTACCTAGTCGTCAAAGGTTATATCAAACTCGCCACTTTGATTTTCTCTCAAATGTTTTAATAGTTATGCTGCTACTAGCTTCCGCCTGCGACTTCGTCCGCGTGGCATAGTTACTTTAGGCTAACTTTAACACGCGTGATGATCGCAAAAAAATATCTTTCTCTCCCATTTCCTTCATTCTTTGACCCCCATTTCTCGCTTTAAAAAAATAGCTAATGTCCGTGTCCAGGGTCCCAACTATCTCTGTAACAAAATTCATCAAAATCGGTTTGGCCATTTAGGCGTGAAGACGTAACTAACAAACAAACAAACTCACTTTCGTTTTTATAATATTAGGTCCTTACATATGAAATTGGCGTTTTGTATGGAAGGAACAAAAAGTCGAATATTTTTTAATATAATATATTTAATTAATCAAAGTATGAACCATTGTTTTCAATGCACTTTTGCCATCTTATAGGTAGTTCATTGATCCCTTTACTAATAAAACCAGTCGGACGGGAATCAATAAAATCTTTGAAGGCGATTTGGACTGCCCCATCGGAGTTGAATTTTTTCCCTTGCAAAAAGTTATCCAAATTGCGAAAAAAATGGTAATCTGTTGGAGCAAGGTCCGGGGAGTACGGAGGATGTCTAAGACATTCCAATTCAAGCTCTTCTAATTTGGTAGCCGTCTGTTGCGCAGTGTGTGGTCTGGCGTTGTCGTGAAGCAGAGTGGCGTGGAGCGATTGACCAGCCTTGGTTGTTTAGCCGCTAGCTTTTCCATCATGGTTTGTAATTGCTGACAATAGACATCAGCTGTAATAGTCTGGCCAGATTTGAGAAAACTGTAATGAACAATACCGGCACTAGTCCACCAAACGCTTACAAGTAACTTTTTTGGGGTTAATTTTCGCTTGGGGCAGGATTTGGCTGGCTGGCCAGGATCCAACCATTGCGCTGAGCGCTTCCGATTATCGTAAAGAATCCATTTTTCATCACAGGTAATGATTCGGTTTAAAATACCTTCATTGTTGTGCCGGTTCAGTAATGTAACGCAGCAGTCGACGCGCGTTTGCCGGTTTGCTTCAGTCAATTCGTGAGGTACCCACCTTTCAAGCTTTTTAATCTTCCCAATTTGCTTCAAGTGAATTAAAACAGTTTTATCACTAACATCGAAGCCTGCAGCTAACTCGGACGTGGTTTGCGATGGGTCCGCTTCCACAATAGCCTTCAATTCTCCATTATCAACTTGGGTCTCAGGCCGTCCACGGGGCTTGTTCTGCAGGTCGAAATTTCCAGAACGAAAACGTTGGAACCAAAAACGAACTGTGTTTTCTTTTGCAACATGACCGCCATACACATCATTCACCCTTCGAGTCGTTTCCGCAGCACTAGTGCCACGGCGGAACTCGTACTCGTAAATAATGCGATATTTTAAATTTTCCATTTTGTAAAATGAGTGACGCAAACAGAAAAAACAGAAGAAAAAAAACAAATGAATGACGGTCATCGAAGCACAAATACATGAGTAAATAGCTGTACAAATTTGAATTTGGAATTCCTTACCAAAGAGGAGAAATTCGTGATTAAAGTGGCCAGTACGAAAAACGCCAATTTCATATGTAAGGACCTAATATTAGAAAGGATTTGGCACGGAGAAAAATCCAACAAATCAAAAACCAAAATAAAAATCGGTTCAGTAGTTCTTGAGTTACAAAAGTTTAAACCAACCCAACTTTGTTTATACCTATTAAACTATATAATACCTATTCTACTCTGTCATCTAGTGCTACCTATTATTTTGACACAATGTGATGTCACTTTTCTTTTGTTCTGCCAATGGGAACTCAGTCAATGCATCTATCTCATAGAGATTGTAGTCATAACATTGAGGTGAAAAGATATTTGATGACCGTGTAGACTAAACATGTTTTATTTTCATTTGTCGAAAACGAAAATATGAGATGATGTAGAGTATCAACTCTGACGATGATGGGAGTAGATTAATTTTGTTTAGCACAGAATTGCACAGACTAGGTTTATTATATCTATATGATGATGGAGGAACTCAACATCTGCCTAGCCTTTCCTTCCTACATAACGATTGCCAAAGACCAAAAATGACTAAAACTCAGTATGTACTGATGGTCACCCATCTAAAGACCGACCCAGGCAAACACTGCTTAGAGATCGACTCAGGCGGCTGTTATTATTCAGCCACGAGATATTAAATGACCTTGATGGAGGGACTGTAAAATAAACTAAAGCGGAATGTATAGATTCTAGATACTAGGTGGATAGGAAAAATAAATGAAAGATCCATAAGATCCTGAAGTTCTATAGAACAGACTAAGTTATTTTATGGGACTCCAGGTTCTTCGGGCGTCGTCGGGCGCCGCGAGATGACTCCCGGCCACCTTAGTGACGAGTCTGTGGATGGCGAGCAATGGGTAGCTCACCGCTGTCCGTCTGTTGACGACGGGGCATTCGTGCCATCATCAAAAGTCTGACACTCCCCCCGCTCCCTCTAGCGAAAAGGAAGTTATTTGAAGATTTTCCATCCGCAAAAAATGGACTCCAGGTTAGTATGATAGTCAAAGACGAACGTGGAACTGCAATCCAAAAAGAAAATATTGGTAATAAGAACATTTCTTTTTCTGCAATGCACAGCGGTCGGCCTAACTTAATTGGGGCCGAAGCAGACACGTCTGGTGCACGTGGACTAAAATAACTACTGAAACTCCGTGAAAGGGTAAAGGTAATAATAGCCAACTTAGAACTCCAATGCATTTGATCGGAAGCTGTAATCCAATTTCATATTTATTTTAGCTCTTGATATTGGTTTGTTAGGGGCGGTTAATAGACTAACAAACAAATTGTAGCAACCATGGGTGGTTGCGCTATAAACTAAGGGATGGTATTTAAAAGTACTTCAATTTATTCCCATTTCATTTACCTAATTTTGCCTGTGTTCCACCAAATATACTGAATGTGCAATATATGTTAGTCCATGTTATAGTAGTCCAAAATATGTTAATTAAAATATGTCATAACGAGCATCTATTTAACAACTGTTGCTAATTTGTAAAAATAGTAATACACCTAATTTTGAAAACAAGCATTTATTTTTTTAGTTTTACTTCAGTGTTATATCTTGGTGTTAATTTGGAATTTCATCCATTTTCTATTAATGCAAGTCGTTACTGGCACTCGCCGGCCGCTGCCGCGGCACCGCTCGCTCCGCTCGCTCGGCTCGTGCGTAGGGGGTCACAGTTTTAACCTAACCTAACCTACGCATTTTTTTAACATTCAGGAATATTTGGTGCACGATCAATATTTTTCGGGGAAGAATAAAATAGTTATTGTTACAATAGAATATTTGCAGCGCACTACAATAAAAAAGTGTTATATCTTGGTGTTAATTTGGAATTTGTTTGATGTAACATATTTTGTTGGCCGAGTAGTTTAATTATAGTAAAACAATTAAACGGGTTTAAGATCAATATTTTAGAAATGCATAGGTACATAGATGTACAAACCTTAAGATTTTTGGTGAACACAAAAATATTATCCTAAACTAAGCTGCTATTTCAGCCACATTGGTAAGACTAGGAGCCGATCTGAACACAGTCGGGAAAGACTAAACAGATGATGTTGTACTTGCTGATAAGCACTACAAAGGTTGATTGTACTATCCAGTCTTACCAAGGGGTTTTGTGAAAGTTAGATAGGCAGTCACTCCATGTCAAACACGGACATCCAGTTGCATCTGGTTAGACTGGAAGCCGACTCCAACATAGCTGGGAAAAGGAAGGTGAAAGGGAAGGAAGATGATGATGAAGATGACTGCATTACCAGCAAAACGTTAAATATGAACACTCCAAAATTTAGTGACGCCCGTACAAATCTGCTTTACAAATCCTTTGAACCATATTTACGAATCTGTCAACAATGAATCCCAACTTTGCCTGCACTACGAAACAGATAATAGAAAACCTTAGCAACAAACACAAACTGTTCTTAGAATATGCAGAGCTATATTTGGAGCCTGTTGGTCTAGTGGTTAGTGGCCCTGACTGCTGAGCCGGAGGTCGTGGGTTCGATTCCCACCCAGGACAAACGTTGTGTGATGAGCATGATTGTTTGTTCTGTGTCTGGGTGTGATTTATCTATAATATGTATGTATGTATAAATTATATAAGTATGTATATCAGTTGTCTGGTTACCATAACACAAGCTCTGCTTAGCTTGGGATCAGATAGCCGTGTGTGAGTTGTCCCAAGATATTTATTTTTATTTATTTATAGGAATGTTCAGTAGCTTTCTTGTCCCTTCACGCTTTCTAACCATGTTAGGTACTATAGAATTACAAGTACTTAAGACAGTAATAATTGATTAAGCCGTGACGAGCCTAGGTCATGGTGATAGCCGCAGCAACACATGGCGTCCTACAATTAACCTTTACGTGTGAAGATACGCATCTGATGTTGGTTGACATGTCGCGCGTTTGGTAAGGAGAAGGACATAATACTCAAAAACCGGACTAACGCGTCGAGGTTCCTGTACAATTTTGCGACATAAACAGCCATAATCTCTTGACTATGTAGACTTCGAGAGGTTTTTACTGCTCCTAAGAACCACAGATTAGAGTATATGGTTTTAATTTCAACTCGATACCTCCACGCTTTCCCGAGACATAGGGCCTTGATGGACAGATGGACAACAAAGTGATCCCATAAAGGTTTAATTTTTTTCCTTTTGAGGTCAGGAACCCTAAAAATTGACCCCCTTAAAATTTTACCCTGATTAATTTCAGCTTAATGTAGCCAGAGAGCACGGGTTTGGTTTTTTTCTTTCTTGACGACAACATCTCTTTGGCCCGTTGCGTCACTACTATAGAGCGAACTAGTTGTAAGATGGAGCTACAAAGATTTGATATTAAAGCGCCAATATACGGTGCGTCACTCAATGTTTCTTTGGTTTTTAGCAATTTTGCAAGCTGGTGTTGGCTGTATGTTGAACAAAATTTGTGTCGCCACCATAATTTTATGAGAACCTTTCATTAATTCCTATATTTTCTCATTCTTAACATAGGCAAAACAAAAATCCTCATGTATCTTTGAAAATACGAAAGAAAAGTCGAGTAAACACAAACAAAATATGCAAAATTTAAAGTTATTTAGTTTTTTTTTACAAAAACTCTGAGTGCAGGCAACCTTAATTACAATTAAGAAAAAAAATGCCTTAACCTTAGTTACAATTAAGAGTAAACGCACATGAAAGGGTAAAGCCCCCCATTATAAAAAACCGGTTAATTTTGAAAGAAACAACATTGAAAAACCGTTAGAAATTTTGTATCTAGTACTGATATGGATCGTTCCGAGCCTTTTTCATATTGAAAAAATACTTCGCGTGTTTGTTCGTCCCCTGAGAGCCATGTCTCGGTTACAAATTCGGCGAAACATTCGTTCGGTGATTGGTAGAGCTTGGATTCGCTTCCATTACCTGATTTCTTTATGACATAAGTTTTGCTTATAAACCTTCCATGTTTGTGTGTTATATTGGCCAGAACATTGAGTAATTTGATGCTAAAAATAACCGGTGTATTTTGGTCAACAAAATTATTTTATTCAGTGAAACTTGTGTTTAGTATAGGTTTCATTGTATGCATTTAATCCCGGATATTTTAACCAGAATTCTTTTTTTTTGCATAACATTCCATTGAATGGTTTGTTTGCGTTATTGTTAAAGAAAAGTCCTATTGGAAGTCTGTGATATTTTATTAGTATTGTAAAATCAATTTCTCTTTGCACATTGTCAAATCAAAAGTAATGATTGCTCTTCACTTTTCTTTTTAAACCACCGCCGCACGAACATAAAAGATCTCTCTCGAACTGACCAACGCAAATTTATTCAGTACTAGCTTTTGCCCGCGGCTTCGCTCGCGTTAAATTCGGTAGCGCCTTATTGATTTGTAATAGCAACGCTAAGTTTTCCCGTTTCTTCCCTGTTTCTCCCTCATATCCCACTATTTAAAAAAAATAATAGCCTATGTCCGTCTCCAGGTTCCCAACTATCTCTGTACCAAAATTCATCAAAATCGGTTTAGCCATTAAAGCGTGAAGAGGTAACAAACAAACAAACTCACTTTCGCTTTTATAATATTAGTAAGGATTAAATTGTGTTAGTATTAATAAGAGACAGACTATTATTTTTAAATTTACAAGCTCGTGCTATTTATAGAGTTAAGGTCAGGTATTCAGGAGGAACTCCGCTTACTTCAATTGCCATTCATAATTCACTGCTGCATAAAAGATTTCCTCAAAGGTCGGGGGTAAAATATTGTGAAATTTTCTTAGTGTTTAGCTTATGTTGGGCCACCATTTTAAAATCCTACTTATAAATGCGAATGTTTGTGAGGATGGATGGATGTATGAATGTTTTTTACTCTTTCACTTCAAAACGGCTGAATGGATCTTGATAAAATTGGCACAGAGGTAGAGTATAGTTATAGTATAGTATATTTTTTTTTCGACATCAAACGGGCAAAGCCGCGGGCGCTAGCTAGTAAACAGTAATTTTGGAAATGTATAAAAGAATGAGACATGGTAATGTTGGGAATAATAAGACATGTTCACCTAAAATTTCTTAATCTTTCACACAGAAATAAGTTTTGATGGAGAATGACAGCTGTGGAATTCTCTGTCGGCTTCTCTGTTCTGTGATCTTTAATACGGATCTCTTCAAACTGATTGAATTGGTTTCTTCTAGGTAAGCGTGCTCCACCCTAGGCCGCATTATCGCTTTACATCAGGCGGAGCCAAACGCAATACAGTTTTTTTTCGTCTGTTTAATGCAACCCGTCCACTGACTGATGAATGCGTGACCATTATATTTTGACAAGATTGATGTAGACTAAATCTTTAAAAAAAAAGACATATCGGATCACGTTTAAGAGATAAACTTTGACAACACGACCTTGCATTGATAATATTAATTAACCAGTCAATAGTAATAGTAATTATTATTACAATAGAAGCACTGCTGACACTTGTATCATGATGCTTGTTCTGTCCACTCGAACGGTTGCTTTTGCTTGCAATTGAGTGCAACAGTTTAATTATTGTTGAGATAGTGGAAGTGCGGTGGATAGCACTCACCTCACATCACATGTAGGCACACTTATTTTACACACACACTAACCTGCTCACACATTCACACATTACACAATTACACAAACATATACTCACACACACACACACACACACACACACACACAAGTATTGTTTGTAAATATAAAAATATTGAAAGTTGATATGAAAGAGCGGAGTCTCCCAATACAGGCATTCCTTTGCTTAAAGGGAGGCTCCAATCACAATTATGTTTATGTTACTTTGCTGAAGAAATAAATGTTTTTTGATTTGATTTGATTTGATTTGAATTATGAACCGTGTGTTCAGGGATATTCGATAAATCCTAAAATAACTAAGGAAGACCAGAGAAGAGATGGATGATTTGTATAAGGAATGATTTGAAGGAGAAAGGAACAACAAACCGAACAAAAAAAAATAGAGAACAATAAATATAACATTAAATTAATAATGTGTGTTTGTATGTATTTATGTGTGTAATTTAACGTTAAATTTATAATAAAACTAGCTTTTGCCCGCGGCTTCGCTCGCGTTAAATTCGGTAGCGCCTTATTGATTTGTAATAGCAACGCTAAGTTTTCCCGTTACATCCCTCTTTCTCCCTCATATCCCAATCTTTTTTTAAAAAAAATAGCCTATGTCCGTCTCCTGGTTCCCAACTATCTCTGCACCAAAACTCACCAAAATCGGTTTAGCCAATAAAAGCGTGAAGAGGTAACAAACAAACTCACTTTCGCTTTTATAATATTAGTAAGGATAAATTTAACCAATTAAGTATTCGTATTATTAAGTAATCGTAATGGTTAAATTTATTATTCTCTAAATTAAAATAAAAGTATCGCCGTAAAGTTACGGCGATACTTTTATTTTGGATGAACAATCTAGACGCAAAATTTAGACGTAAAATTTAGAAATTCGAACACAGTTTTAACTTTTTCAGAAACCGAATACCAGCAGGCAGTGGCTGCTGGGGTTGCGGGTTGTTTGAAAGACATACTGTGGCCCCGGAACACAAAGGGCAAAAAAAGAAATATGAATGGGTTTTAGTCAGTAAAAGTCTGACTTTTCCCCTCTCTCCGCCTAGAGCGGGGGAAGTTATTCAATGATTTCCCATCCGAAAAAAAGATCGTATCCTAATATAAGCGATCGTCTGACATAGAATAAGCATATCGTATAGGTACCCTTGTATCGTTAGAGTATGTATGTCAATAAGGAAGGCACTCTAATTGATTAAGTGAGCTCATGCAAATGGATATTGTCGTCTTCAGCTTCAATAGAACTTTAAATGGATCGCGTTCATGTTGTGCGAACAATTAATATGACCAAGTCATATACCTATACAGGGTTATTTGTAAAACACTGGCAACGTCTCAGGACCATGTTACTAACATCATAATCAACAACTTTTGTTCTAGGACATTTAAACATTTATCATATTTTGGTTCATCAGATTTTCATACAAAAATAAAAATATTGAAATTGAACGCTCTAAATGTTACGAAATCTATGCGAAGCAAACGTACCTACAAGCGGCGGTGTAGGTATGTAGGTACAGCAAAATACGGAGTTGAAATGTGTTAGATAGGACAACGAAATCTTAAAGATTTGTTTTTGGTAAATGTATAAAATTTTGTAAAAAAACATAGAACAATAGTTGTTGTTTATGATGATTGTAATACAGTCCTGCAAGGTTGTCGGTGTTTTACAAATAACCCTGTATAGTCTGTCGATTGAATTGTTGTGTTTATTAGGGTTCCGTACATCAAATAGACAAAACGGAACGCTTATAGGATCACTTTGTTGTCCGTCTGTCTGTCAAGACCCTTTATCTCGGGAACGCGTTGAGGTATCGAGTTGGAATTAAAACCATATACTCAAGTAAAAAAAAATAAAAACTGCAACATAATGATACCTACATGAACAAGTACAAACACTACTAGACACACTCTACATATTCATTACACATATTATTTATACTGTGATAATCAAGTTTATTATTTTTAGTATTTAAATTCAAAATCTTTCTTACTGACAACCCACCTACTTTTTTTAAATTTAATTTAATTTAATAATATTCGCCGCACATTTTCTCGACATCCGTGTGTCACTAGCAGGATTCAGCAGAATACCAGCGTCAGGTAATCTACCTGGCATTATGCTGAGCTGGACTCCTTCTTGGTGCAATTTTGAGACACACACCGCCCATTAGTGGGCGACCTTAATAAATATATGTGATGTGTCTAAATGCCCATGGGTCGATTTAATTTACTCTACCTTCCTATTTTTTTAATGTGTTCCTTTTTTTCTGTGTGATGTTTTTTTATACATATTTTTTCTTGTATTGTGTCTTTTGTTGCATCAAATAAATGATTCATCTCTCTATCTAAGTCTGTGGTTCCTTGGAGCTGACCATCTAAGTCTACACAGTCAAAAGATTTGGGCGTGTAGGTCGCAAGCTTGTACGGAACCCTCGGGCGCGAGCCCGACTCGCACTTGGCAGGTTTTTTTTCCTATGTGCAGACATTTCTATAAACATTTAAATTTATAATTTTAACATAATGAGGTTAATTATCTTGTTCTGTCTAAGTTACAACGGCTATAAATTCAGATTTGTAAGTAAATAGGGTGTTGTTGTATAATACAGCATATTTGAATAAATAATTGTTTAAAATTATTGCGGTTGCTGTTATAAATTACTGGACAGAAAGCAGTAAGTCGTTTTTAACACGACTGCCCCAAAAACAAGTGTTATGTTTTTAGTGTTCATGTATGTTTGTATGTATGTGTAATGTGTCCCGAGTAATATAGGCTATTACTCGGGACGGGAGGCTGCAAGGATTCTAATGATACCCCATACATGTAAATCAGTTCAGGCGTTTACAAGTTATGGTGAAATAAAGAAACTCACATTGAAAAAGTATAGAAATGATATGTGGCGGGCATGATAAATAAATGAACACCCACACATTTTTCATTTATTCTGTTAATGCATGTGATTATCATCTAGGATTTGACGAGTGGATTCCAAAAATATAAATATGTTATCGCAGTCGGGGGACTTTTTATACAAGAAAGTATTCTACAGATTGGTCCCCCGACCGCGATGAAAATTTTTGTTTAGTTTTCGATTCCCTTTTATCTTTGTTCCTAGCATATTCCATCGGCAAATGTAAAACTAACATCTTATTTTCTTCTTTTTAGTTCATTTTTTTTAACATGGCAGTCGTAATTTTTATATTTTAGTACTACATAAAAATAAGATAGGTTATAAGGATGTGTGGCTGTATGGATGCTTGTAACTCTCACGCATAAACTACTGAACAGGTTTGGATGACATTCAACATATAGATAGTTTATAAAATTATAACCTGGATCAACAAATAGGCTTCTTTTAATTGCGGTAGAACAAACCCGTGGGAAGAGAATGAGATTTCGGGTTCGGTTCCCAGATTAAGTGTTATAAAGATTTCCGAAAGGATTTTATCTGTAGCTTCAAAAAAAAAACGATGCCCCACACTAGGAAGTTCTCTAGTATAGTGGGTGCGTTTACAAACATTTAAACTCACATACACATATAGCCGCGCGATAGAAGCTATGCAATAGCTTAAAAAAAACAAATGTTTTTGAATTTAGATCTTATATGAATGTATTTTTTTTTGTTTGAAGGGTTGGGTTAGGCGTCGATTGCATTGCCACAAATTAAACTAAAACTACTCTAAAAATCTCAAAAATTTAGTTTATTCCTGTGAAACGGCGTTTCCATTTAACCATATTATAGTTAGATGGCATTAATGAAAGTTTAGTTAAGTACTCTATTTGGAGAAAAATAGCACGTTTTTTTTTTACCAAAAATGGTTGTTAAGCCAAACCGGACTATCTTTAATCGCGACTAAAATAGTGTGGAATAAAATTAGATGTGATTAGGTATGTCATTTTACTATAAGTTTAGTTTAATCCGGGTGGTTCATCAGAATAGGCACATTATCTATAAAATTTGCTCGACATTAACTTATCTCGAAGACGCTATAAACTTTTGCCTTGAAGTTGAAGCAAAGTGACTTTTTTATCGACAAAACGTGGTGATTATGAAACTGAACATTTGTTACGCTACTACGCAGTTCGGTTGAATAACAAAATACAAACGACTTACACTAAAAATAAACAAACATGGCGGTAGTCATCTGTAAAATAAAACTTTAAAAGACAAAACAAATTTTACTACTAAAAAAAAAATCTTGAGAGGTGTCAAGGGACACCCGGATGTCAAAGAGATGTCTCAAAGAGATGTCACGCCTCAAAGAGATGTCAGCAAAGCAGAGGGGCTTGCCAGAGCTTCTGCCTGCCGGAGTTGCGGGTTGTTCGAAAGAGATACCGCGGCCCCGGAACGTAAAGGGCAACAGAAGGAACATGGGTGGGTTTTAGTCAGTACAAGTCTGACATGGCCCCCCGCTCCGCCCAGAGCGGGGGAAGTCATTGGATGATTTCCCACCCGAAAAAAAAAAAAAAGAGACACCCGGATGGAACGAAGTTATCATTTATTATGTGCAAAAAACCTGCATACAAACACGCTCACGCCGCACGGCTTACATTACAACTACTTATAGCAAAAAGTGTCGTTACAACTTTTGGTCTTAGCTTTTTCCGTCTAGCCCTTCGCAACGCGCGGGGAACTTCATTCCAAAAACATCGGTTATTTTCTCCTTAATTTTTTTCTAAATTATTTAGATTAAGGCCTAAGAGATGGCATGACGAACCGGACTCTTCAAAAATATTGCTCCAAAATAGTTAAAGACAGAATAAAGTGGAAAGAGGGAAGGGAAGCTTGCAGAAGTTCTACATAATATTAAATCAACTTTTGATAAGAATAACAACCGGTGCAGTTTACAGTTATCGATTGAGGTGCATTTTGAATGCAAATACTAGCAAATTGTTATGCAAATTGACATTGAAAACGGTACAATAGGACTTAATGTGCTATAAACGGTTATTTATATAAGCCTACGCCTATATGTACCAAGGGGCTAGGCAGAGAGTTTCATTTCATTGTGACTGTTTCGTTGGTCTTAGTGATTGCAAGCTCGACTGCAGAGCATGATATCGTCGTATTAATTTTATTTATATTGCTTTGGTAGTTTATGAGTTATCGTCTATAACACATATTTGTTTCTCTTTGTCTATATGGATGATCTGCTAATCTTTTAGTAATAATGGAAAATGAATACTCAATAAAAATTATGTGATATATCATTACCTATACCAAAAGTCAACTAAACCAACGAGTCGCCGACTTCCGGAAGTGAAGTTATTTTCCACTTTTTAGTTTTTTTGGAAATCGGTTTTATTTGTACAAAAAATTTTACTTAGTTATAATGTGGTTTTACAATGACAATTTTTTTTTAAAATCGGTCCAATTGGGACCGATTTCAGTTTGAGTTTATTCGTTACATACAAAAATACAAATTTTTCCTCTTTATAATATTAGTTTAGATAATTACAAGTTGAAGCTTGTTCTGAGAATAACCCAATAACTAACCCCATTTGGGGATAAGACATACACATAGGAAATAAAAATAATGAGGAAATCTATGCTTTTAATCAGAATTTGGTGTCATGCAGTGAGCAACAGTGGTGATTATCGCTCTTTCCCTCTCCGTGTGAGACGTGGAATGAAAGCTGCAGGGGGTCAATTGGAAAGATATACTTTCTTAATGGTTTGAGTGGTGGTCGAACAAGCAATATAAATAAAATTGATATGGGACCACCTCGGACCACCCTTTCGAACAAAAAAAGTGTGTGTGTCAGCTCCGACGCACGACTGGAGTTTACTCCTTAAGTACAAAAAAAAAGTGTGTGTGTCAGCTCCGACGCACGACTGGAGTTTACTCCTTAAGTACAAAAAAAAAAATTATATATCATAAAAAATAATAAATAAATAATAAAAAATATCACTGACGGACGAAAAATTTTATAAAGTAATATTCTAGTAATATTCAACTGTACGTCTGGTTTGGTGCGCACGCACCAAAAACGTAACGAGGTCATTCATCAGTAGATTTTACACCTCACATTTTTCTCATACCGGGCGCCTTATATGTATATGAAAATCGATTCTTAAGGAGTAAACTCCAATAAACTCCAAAAAGTAATTATGAAAATCCGTCTACAGTTAGCGGAGTAATTGTTAAACATACATTAAAAGATCCTTTTTGAAGTCGGTTAAAAATATACAGGAAACTTTCAGACGCGGCTTCGCCCGTAAGAATTTTGGAAATTATCACGCTGGAACTTGCCACTTACCCGGATTACAAGTATTTAATATCCTAATCAAGTTCATGGCCCAACAGTGTCCCACATCAAAATATGTTCAGCCGATAAGGCAGGAAAAAGGAACAGACAGACTAACATTTATAAATAATATTATAGAGAGGCGATATACCTTGAATTAAATTTTTGTACGCATGAGGTGTTTTTTGTACTTTTTCTTTTACCTTGTAAAAATGAAATTGTATAAAATCTGATTCTTCCAACCTGACAAAGAGACTGATGTGTTGCCAGGTAGTTTGTTACGCTATTTCTTCTTTCCAGCAAAAACATTAGAAAGTGGCAAAGGGCGTACGTTTTCGAATAATGTCTATTGTAAAGTTGACATTTAAAAAGTGCTAATTTATCAGTCCGATTTAAATAAATTGACTTTTGGTTTTGAATATAAGTCACCTACGGTAGTACCGTTACCACAGATAAAGCTATAAAAACACCTTTGTCTATTGCTAAGAAATACCACAAAGTCCTGAACTATGAGATCATAAATAAATAATAACAGTCGCACATAACCTATGCCATAGATACAGGTTCAATCAATAAATAAAACCTGTTTATAAATTACTAGCTTTTGTCCGCGGCTTCGCCTGCGGTAAATTCGGTATAACACAGTTCCCCTTTCCTGATTTGCAGGTACCTGCTACCTGTAGTTTTTGCCCTAGCGCCTTATTTATTATAATAGCAATGCTAAATTTTCCTTTTTCTTCCTTCTATCTCCCTCATTTTCACTCTTTTAAAAAAAAAGTTAGCCTATGTCCGTCTCCAGGGCCAAAACTATCTCTGTACCAAAATTCATCAAAATTGGTTCAGCCATGTAGGCGTGAAGACGTAAAAAACAAACAAACTCACTTTCACTTTTATAATATTAGTAAGGATGTTGCTTTATAAATATTGTTGTCATAGTTAGTGCATTTTTATTTACTTGCACCTACTCAGTTATGCGGAAATTACGTAACAGACGTACTGTAATTTCCGAAGGTTTGGGCAGAGGTGTGCCTAATTATGGCACATCCACAATTAGCCAGTTTTGTTTAATCTTATGTCCCATGAAAGAGGGGGGCGAGTCTGTTGCCATCAACCAAATGCACTCTTTTTTTTGGGGTGGTAAAACATCAAATTATTTCCCCCGCTCTGGGCGGAGCGGGGGGGGGGGAGTGTCAGATTTGTACTGAGTAAAACCCACCCATGTTCCTTCTACTGCCCTTTATGTTCCGGGGCCGCGGTGCCTCTTTCGAAAAACCTGCAACCCCGGCAGAAAAATGCAGACTCTGTGGCTACTACTGAATTAAACTCGACCTGGAAATCAACCAAGGACTTTATGCTCAGCAACACGCTTGCAACGACTCGACCATCGAGACAGTCGAAGTCAGGTGTGCCGATATTAGTGCACATTAGTGTACGCCAGTTATTAATTAACTGGAGTATTAATTAAGTACGGACGGGTGTCTGCTGAGGTATTCCTGGGATTTGAACAGAAAACTAAATTATTAAAAAACTGAGCAGCGGGTGAATCCGCTGGGCACAGCTAGTTGTTATGTAAAAAGGTTATTGGGCTTGCAAAGACATGGGACCTATGAATACTTTATAGGTGGGTAGGTAGGTAGGTTCTATCGATGTGTGATTTATGCCTACAAATTGGTTTTCTGAATCTGGGTTCTTATGCATATTACATGCTGTTCGGATATCTGTTTTTTATCTTCCCTTAGGATTTAGGAAATGTTATCTAGTCATAGGAAAATAAGTCTTATTTATATCCGCCGAAAGATGACTTGACTGTAGTTATAAATTCAGGATAAGATATATAGATAAATCATTTATTTGATTAACAAAAGACACAATACAGGAATCAATACAAAAACATCAAGCTCAGAAAAAAAGACTAAGAATAAAAAATATAGAATATAGATTGACACGTTATACATCATAGGATTATTAAGTTATGCCCGTTTTCACGATCTTTAGTTCAAGCATTTTAGGTGTCATCTAATATTAAGTTTAAGCAGGCATTACTACCTAAATGTCTATTAAGAAAGCCCTTTATAAGAGTTTATATTTTCTTAGACTTACGCCATATACCTAAGTACACAACTATTCCTATTAGTTAAAGTGATCACTTAAAAGGACATAAGAAGGTATCCACATAAGGAACACCCACGCGAACAGACTAGACGCATTACATCGATAACCAAGGACACGTCGCGAATTATACCTACTTACCTACACGGCAATCTGTCCACTTATTGAACAGTCTAAATATAGAAACAAACGTAATTTCGTTGGCTACGTTTACCTTACGTAGGAAGTTTTTCTACGTCACAAAGGCTGTCTAATTAGATTTGTTTATTTAATTATTTTTAACCAACTTATACTAATTATAACTACCATACATTTAAGTTGCGGTCAAGCTTTCTGCCCAGCTTGGGCGGAGCACCACCGTGCCCTCGTAGAGGCGGTAGGCGGCGGCGGCGATCTCTCGCGTCCGGCCCTGGTGCAGTCCATGGTCCGGACTCCGAGAGGGAATGGGAACCGGTCATGCTAGCGAAGAAGGTGGCTGGGCGTTTGAGGGAGAGAACCGTAAACCAACCCATCCGCCGCGCGAGACTCGGACGGACGACTCCCGGCCACCGTAGATACGGGCCTGTGGACGTTGAGCAATGGGTAGCTCACCGTCCGTCCGTCTATTAACGACAGGCCGTGAAGGGCCTGCCAGGGCCACCGCATGCACCAGGGTTGCGGGTTGTTCGAAAGAGATACCGCTGCCCAGAAACATAAAGGGCAATAGAAGGAACATGGGTTGGTTTGAGTCAGTACAAGTCTGACACTCGCCCCCGCTCCGAGTAGAGCGGGGGAAGTTATTTGATGGTTTCCCAAGAGAAAAAAATATATGTCAGGGTTCTGTACTTTAATATGATAAAACGGAATCATTTTCGGATCACTTTTTTTTTTAAAATACTTTGCCCCACACTAGGAATTTCTCCTGTATCGTGGGTGCGTTTACAAACATTTAAACTCACATACACAAACAGCCAGACCCGGAACAACTATTTGTTGACCATACAAATATTTGTTCCGTGCGGGAATCGAACCCGCGACACGCAGCGCAGCAGTCGATCGCTCAGCCACTGCGACAACCGTGCCGTGCCGTCACTTGATTGATCGTTAATTGGTAGTTGAAAACATTCGCCTTAATAATATTTATTAGTGTGATAATTAGGACATACAACAAAGGTCATACGTTATTGCTGAAAATAAATCTAGCCAACAATACAGGTAAAATAAATCACAACCCAAGTTTAAACATAGTTAACACTTAAGTTGCGAAACTACCGGACCATGTTAAGCTGGGCCGAATTTATTGGCTAACCAGAATTCGTGCAAAGTTTGCCTTGCGAACTAAATAAACTAAGCCTGCAAAACCTGCATCAAATGTAGCGACGGAGTTTGGAAGTTAGTCAAATGTTTGACCATCTATAGCCAACATAAACAATTTTGCAGACTAGCCAACGTTTGATCCAACTTGACTTTGCTATGTATTTTTTTTGACGCCAGTGTTTCGTACCCGACAAGTCTGAGATGAAACAGCCGAAGAAAACTGAGAGTCGAGAGTCTATTTTAAGGTCCAGACACAAATCTTGGTCAACTTACAACTTGACTTACAACTTGAGGAATATGCAGACTAGTGTCTGAGGTGGTGTTTTTAAGAAATAATCACACAGATTTGACCTGTCCAATCAGTGCAAGCTTTTTTTAGTTATCGAGTAGTTCGACTCATAACTCAAGGAGCTCAATGACAATATGAGTATGTGTTGTTTGTAAAGTACACAAATTGTCCGGCCTACGCTGTCTCTCGTATTTAAGTCATAACGCTGTAACAACAACATTGTAAAACCAAATGATTTTAAAAGAGTTACTATGGAGTTTCTTGCCGGTTCTTCTCCATAGGAAACGACCAACCCGAACCGTGCACCTATGTGAAATAAAAAATATTTGAGTATCACAGATTTTATTTTGGTAACCGAACTAGCATTAGTTTAGATCTATGTCCAGCTGTCATCCATTGTCTGAAAACGATGCTGAATGTGAATATCACAACCCTTCTTCCTACTAATTTTATAAATTATGTGAATGTTTGTGAGGAAGGATGGATGGATGGTTGTATGGATGTTTGTTACTCTTTCACGTCAAAACGGCTGAACGGATCTTGGTGAACTTTGGCACAGAGGTAGATTATAGTTTGGAATAATACATAGGATACTTTTCTTTTCTATATCACGCGGGCAAAGCCGCGAGCGCCAGCTAGTTTATAATATTAACTGCTCCTGATAGTTATTATAATCTTATGATTGTGTTAAAGTTCGTGGTTCGTTCTTAAGGTTAAGCCACGCTTGCCTAGGTTGGCCCGTGGATGCGTGAGACTACCC